>OW051470.1:9353027-10624782 GCA_932521025.1 Oscheius onirici | reverse complement strand
ATACAAACTGGGGAGTAGAACAAATTGAGGCAGATTGGGTCGGATGTAATAATCGCCTTCTAAATATCCCATTGGTTCGATCATAAAGATGGGCTTGACGGGAGCAGTCGGGTCGATGGTAGGCATACAGACCTGTAACATAAAGTATGTACATAATGTAATTGCATAAATACCTGTGTACGAACAATGGCCGTATTCATATCGTAGGAAACGGGATGGACTTCCATAACCGGCACGGCCTTCTGGGGGTTACGAGCATATGGACTTCCCTCATAGTAGTCCCCCAGAAGCATCTTGAGTCGTCCTCGGATATCGTCGTCTAAATATATGCAGACTTAATAAACGTTTGAAAGATTTTGCATACCGTCACTGAAGAAATATCGGCTAGCTTTGTGGTGAAAGAAAACTCCGTCCATAACGCTAGAGAAACGCTTAAACTGCATGTTTGTGATGTCTTTTGTGACCGTCTTGACATTCATCAAGTACACTGCATGGGTAGCACCGCTTTCCATGGCTGTAGCCACATGGCGATACATCTACAAAAGTACCAATTATTTTTTATAATTATATACATACCACTTTGGCATCCATCTCCTTGGTCTTGGCACTCGAGTCATCAAGTCCGAAGGCTGTCCCAACCCAATCCAGGCCAAATTTGACACCAACAATCATCATAACAAACTTGGCAATGGTTCCGACAGCTGGAAGAATGTACGGAGCAGCTTGAACCAAAGCAAGGGCCCAGACAGCCCTTTTCGTTCGCTTCGTCTTGAACTGTTCCTCTTCAGCTACGTTGGCGTTCTGCTCCGTTTCCGTCTCCAGCATCCTGATGTAGTATTCAATTTCATCAGCAACCTGAGTAGCCAATCGGGTTCGGCCCTCTTCGAAATGCCTGTCGTGGAGCTGCAAAAATATACATTATGTAAAGACTTTATGTATACCTTTATGAAGTCATCCTTGCTCATTCCGTGCTCCGCGTACCAAGCGCTTATGTCTGTGCCATAAGTACCTGGCTGATGAGGATGACGATCATAGAATTCAGATGCGGCCTCCAGGATCTCTTTCCTGAGTGGCTCAAGACCCTTGAGGACAGCATCGCCAGTTACAAAGTCAGCCAAGTGAAGATCGACATCTTGACAAGTGCGACCCAAATTGACGTAGGCAGTGGCAACCTGGCGCTGAAAACTTGTTTTGTAAGACCACAGCCGAAAAACTAAAACTTGCCATTTCCAGAGCACGATATTCAACCATAGCCTTTTGAAATTCGGCGTAATTGTCCAACTGCTTGTACAATATGTCCTCATCCTTCTTGCCGGCAGGTTCTTCGCGCTTCTTTCTCTGCGAAGCAACACAGAGGCAACGTTGATGCCACAGTGCGGTTGCACTCCAGAGGCAGAGAAAGGCCACAATCCTCATCAGGTAGAACTCGATCGGAGAGAAATGGATAGAAGTAGAAGGCTGCTTGAAGTCGATAAGTAGAGATGGAAGGAGAGCTCACCACCAGATGACCGGCAATGAATGATTGTTGGGAGAGCCAAGTAGCGACGCAATAATTCTCGCGTCGCGTTTCGCAACGCAATAATTCTCGCGGTTTAGCAACGCAACGCAAGGTCAGGGAACGGTTATTGATCAACGATCTTTACCAAATCTTGGAAGTTCAGCAAAAACAAAAACACAATGATCATGATAGATTCCACACCAAACGCCTTTATGATGATCAAAATAAGCCTCTCTCTCTGTTGAAAGCCACAGAAAAACAAGTAAGAAGCAACAAATTTATTCAACACTCCCGCAAAATAACAATCGACACATGTTTTGTTGCTCTTGGTGGAAGCTCAGGATAGTAAGTTAAACGATGATCGTCGAGCTCTACACAGGCGCCTCTTGAATCCATGGCGTAGGAAATGTAATGGCCGGCCAACCCGTAGTGCATATTTCCGGCCACTGCAGTACTCGCGACATCATAGGACACAAACATCGTAGGCATCCATTCCCGGCCGAATAGAGGAACTACCGTCTTTGGATGGACGTCCACCAACTGGTAGCCAGAGTTGACCTCTTTGTTGATGGCAACAATGACGTGCCGGGCTGTTGCTTCCATCTCGTAGCCGACTGAAGACAGTGTCATTGTTCCGCATCGGGGACAGGTGTCTCGACCATTTGCCCTTGCCTGATCGACCACTCCGACACTATCCTAAAGTTTATGCATTACATAACGTCCCGTCATAAACAAAATTCACCATCACTGCTTCCTCCAGAGTCATATTCCGTGTCAACAGAACATCCACACGGCATCGTGACCCGTCTTCCTCTACCGTGGCCTCGCCGCAGTTGTTGCATTCTCTCCTAATCAGCGTCTTGAAACCAAAGAACGTCTCGAGGCGGATCATCTGTTGAAGATCAGTCTAAAATATATACTGTTGGCTAAAAAGCTTAAACGAACCTGATCAAGTAGAGCATGCATGACGTCCACAATATCCTGGTGATTATTATTACCGCCAGTTCGAAGATGAAAACGTTCCGGCAGAAGCTTCCGGAGCGGGCTTACCGTCCCAATGACACCATCATCTTGAGGTCCAACCATACCTTTACCAGTCATGAAGATACGTCTTAGAGTGTGTCCGGCGCTGTCCCGATGAGCATACTTATCATACGAGTCGTGCAAAGCAGTCAGTGCATTTGCGAATGGTCGACAGGCAGCCAGAGCATAGACAACTCCAATGAGGAAACAGTCAGAACCTGTATTCATCAGACGAAGTCCAATATCGGCATCACTGATGAAGCGTAAACTACTCGGATACATCTCATAGTGCATGTCCAAAACTCGAACTGGTAGCGGTCCCGGTAGACGTGCTGGAATGGAAGCGGCCAGACGTGGTGGATTGCGAGAACGTAGAGCAGGCGGAGCAGGAATAACCAGAGGTCCGACAAGAGGAAGACGTGTAGGTGGCTCATTCGGCTTATAGCCGGGCATAGACTGCAATCCAGCTGCTCTAGCTGCAAAAGCAGCTTCCCGGTACGAGAGAAGGCGCACCATATAGTCAGAAGATGGACAATTGAAGGCCAGTTCTTCCTTCACACCTGTAGCCTTCTCTGTCGTGTTAAAACGCCATAGATGCTTCCCGGCGGTGCAAAGGCGAAGAATCTGTTCATAGACCGTTTCATCCTTCACAGCAATCGACACTTCTTGGACAGTCTAAAGTTTGTAATCAAGTCTCTAATCTTTACAGAAGCACTTACCCCTTGAATATGTTGCTCAAAGTACTTCAATGTAGCGAAGAGAGTCATGAAGCCGGCGAACATGAGATGCCACCCGAGATCTTGAGCAACTGTGAATGGAATCACCACTTTCGTGGCCTTCTTCTCGTCGGCCATTTTCAGTACGTTGTAAATTGACAGCAAATACAAGTGGATCTCCTCTCCTGTCGGCTGTCGTCTATCTACGGCTATGGGACAACTGACGTAGAGCAAACCTGAAAAATCGAACATTATGTTATGATTATGTAGCATTATATTATGTAATGACATTATGTAACTTACAAGCATAATCAAATTTTCCGATTTTTTTTGCATCAGCAAAGACATTTGTTGCACCAAGTCCCGTCATGGCCGGAAGAGAAGCTTTCCAGGTGGCCAACCGCGTTATAAATTCTGGACCTCCTCTAGCTAGCACATCAGTATCTACTTTGTGAAACAGCGGATCAGCTATGACCACCAGGGCATCAGCTTCCAGCCTCCAAAACTTGTTGTTCTTGATGAACTGTACCGTCTTCCATCTGGTATCCTTTTTCAATGCCGGCAAATGACGTGCCAACGTCATGGAGAATGGAGCAGTCGGAACCGGCTTCATTTCAACTTCCATTGGCTCCACATCTGGATTCGGAGGCTCGTCGATTCGGGCAGCCGCAATTTGCGTGAACGTCTGCGTCAGATTCTTGGCCTTCGGCTTTCTCAGGTACTGCTTCTTCTTGAACACGTAAAGCATGGAGCGGCTCATCAGATCCTTGTCCATCTGCTTCCGCGTAGTGATCTCTTCGTTATCCACATGTACGTAGCCGAGATCTTCTTGAGGAGACAAAAACCACCCGACCATATGCATTGCCATCTTTTCATACAGAGGAGCCGCCTTCTTTGTCTTCTCCCGCAGCTGATATTCCGCCAAACCAATCAGATGCCATCTCTCATTCAGAATTTGAAAGCCGTCTCGACGGAAAGGACCAATGGTAACGGGTGTCTTGACATCTGTTCCCTGTTGCGTAGCCTGGCGGAGCAGATCGCTGAATTGATCGTCGTGCCATTTGGGAGCTACCAGCAGATATTCCGTCTCTTCGAAGATCTCAATATTCTTCTTGTACAGCATTGAGTCCTTCTCCCCCTTGCCGCACTGAAAATTCGTAGGATCAGACATAGCCTAAAAACGCCTTACCTTTTGACAGAGTATCTTGTTCCGATGGCTTTCGATTACTTCAAATTGCCTATCGAAGGCCTGTTCTATCGTAACCTTACTGCCAGCATGGAAGAGCGTCAGGTCGAGGTCGAAGATGCACATTTCCAGTGGACGACGTCGAGGAAGTGCTTGTCTCTCACCACAAACCTTACAGATTACAAGCTCACTCTGCATAAAACTGTAGATCTTCCTCACATTGTCGTCCAGCACACTGATTTTCAGTAAATTCAGCAAAATATCCAGGATACTGCAATCTCCAGAATGCAAGTGTGCTGGAAGACATTGTCGGAGTGGTTCCAGACTAGCTGACAGCTTCTCGAGAACACGACGCAGTACCAGCAGCGTCTGTTCTTCCTTCTTCTTTGGATCCAATGTCATCTTCATCAAAGCGTCACGGAACGGCAGAATTTGTTGAATGACATTCACAGCAACATTCAGGGAGCCCAAGGTTCCGTCGATGTTAGGGAAACCAAGGAACGTAGAGTGCATTTCCACCATTCGTCCTTTACGCTGTGTTTGAGTCTGTTGTGTGAGAGCACGACGAGCCACTTGTACATCCGGCAAACTATCAAGTCCAGACGAGGCGGATGACGACGGAGACCCAGCCTTTCGAATTGCCTTTTCAACACTGCCTTCGTCACTACTTTCCGGTGTGTCAGAAGAGGAGGACGAGCTTCCAAGACGCTGCGTAACGTAGGCACCGAGCTGGAGTCGAGGTCTGCAAAATATGACACTTTATGTACAGACTTTATGTACTCACCTCGGTGCAATGTCTAAAATTGGCGTGAGCAGTGCTTGATCACCACCGATACGCGGCTGCTTATTGAAATGCATGCGCTTCCGTGGCTCCGGAGGCATGTCGTAGGGCTCAAGCGGCGGCTCGTGGATGGAACGAAGGCGGTTAACTTCCATCAATGCCCTTCTATCCACACGAATCTTATCCGGGAAGTAGTCCATCAGATAGAGTCCGGCGAGAGCTTGAACACGTGACATCAGAACAAACATCTGGCCGTCAGCAAAGATGTTCATAGTGCTAGCAAAGACCGACGAGAACGTTTGTCCCTGACTGCAAAAAATGTATAATACATAAAGACGCAACATGTTATACCTCTTATGAATTGTGGCAGCAAAGCACATCTGGACTGGGAACTGCGTACGCTTGCGAATTTCCCTGGCAGTCTGCGTATAGATGTGACTGCTGCGACGAATATCTGCATTTTTTATTTTTAGAAGTGAGAGAAAGAAGAGACTTACCAAAAATATCTCCAGTATCAAATTGAATTCGCAACCTCTCAGGCTTGTCGTAACGGTTCGTGATAATCTTCAGCAATACTCCGCGGCTACCGTTCACCAGCTTACGAGCAAAGTTGATGTTTCGCGTCAACATTACTCTTGAGCCTACGGCAATGGTGAGCTCATTCAGAAGGCCGCCACAGATATCCGGTAGTTTGCCTGATCTTCTCGACGTAGCCGCAACACGACGTTCATTCTTCCTCTTGTCATCAACGTTTGACGGCTCATCAATGGCAAACCGCGACTCAGCCCATGGATGGCGCTTTCTTCTTGCAGCATCTTCGGCCTCTTCCTGGACCGTTCGTGACACTCGCCCTTGCATTTGCATGACGAGGTCACGAGCGCTTCGAATGGCCTCCTCTGAAGCGATAATTACCTCACATTTCTTCCCAAGAGCTTGGCAGATTAGATAGTTGAAGTGAGTGGCTTCCTCCACCAGCGGGAACAGAGCAACTACAGTATCGTCAACCTTCGTCATCACTTCCAGAAACGCCTTGATGATCTCTTGCTCCGTAGGAAGGCTGCCGCGTTTTTTCGAGGCAGTAGGCAGCATACGGCTTTCGAAGAGCTTGTGATCATCATCAGTCATCTGTCCGACTCGCATGCGAGCCAGAGCTTCAGCCAGCTTCTTGTCTCCTCCCTGCCTTTGGTTGATCAGCAACTCCCTGTAGTCGAAGAGCAGCCAGAGGGGCGCTTGAACCTGTAGAGGCAGTCCGAATTTTTCCTTCACGACTCCCGGTGGAAGCTTCACGAAACAATGCTTCGCTTTGACGGGGGGCAATTGAAGGAGGTCACCAAATACAAGAGTCTGCAATAAAGTCTTTACATAATTATGCCCTCTTTACATAATTAAGCCTAACCCATTATAACTCACATTGATTCCTCCGAACGGCTCCATGTTTCCAGTGATAGTCTGCAGCTGAATGCTGATCTGCATTAGCAGCACGTTGCTACACATTGACACTTCGTCGATAATAAAGACCTTGACATGCTTGAAGATGGCCCTTTTGCGATCTCTAACTTGAGCTGGCAGATCCTGAAGGATGTCAATTCTCTCGAAGTGTGTAAAACTTACAAGAAAGCCGTCGCGGACTTGAATGTGAAGTACCGAATGAACCGTTCCTCCTCCAATATTCACTCCAGCCATTCCAGTCGGTGCTGCCAAAATGACATTTGGGCTCACTCCAGACAAGCGATCTTCTGCCTTCGGAGTATAGCGCAGCGTCAGAGCGTCCGTAATGTTGTTGATGAGAAAACTCTTACCTAAAATATATTTTTATTACATAATTCAGACTAAAGATGAGCTCTTACCAGTTCCAGCTAGACCGCTGACAAACAACATCAGAGGTTCTTCTTTGTTCAGTGGATTCTCGAGCCGTTCAACTTTCTCCATAACTTGATTGTAAACTCTCATCTGTTCCGGATTGTTCTGCATCAGTCCAAGATCCCGAAGATGCTTTGTAACATTTACGTAGCGTGCGTAACGTTCCGTTTCCTCGGCTACAATCTCGTCAGAATCTAAGTTTCCAAGTCCCTGGTAGTCTTGAGTCGTCCTTCCGGGACCGTCGACGATTTGAGCATTCTGCATAATGTCACGGACACGAGCATACTTGGCAATTCTCATGGCGTCGTTCTGCTTCATCTTTGACTGTTCGCGAATCCAATGTGCAATATCGGCGTATGCATCGGGGTAGTACTGCTGCAGATCCGCCAGATAGTTATTGAATAATGTGTCGTATGAGTCACAGTTATTATCTTCCAGCATTGTCTCTTCGTTTCGAAATGGAATAAAAAGCACGCATAAACATCTATGAAAGTCTTCGGCAACTGCTTTCTTGTGCTCCAGCTCATCATCAACTTCTTCTTCCCCTTCGTTAAGACAACGTCTCTTTGCAGTAGGCTCCTTTGCTTGCCTTTCTCCTTCTCCAATTTCCTCCATTTCCAACTGGTCTGCTTCTCTCTTGGCAGCATCTTCCAGAGCCTGCCATTCGACGTGAGGCACGAAAGCTCGAACGACCATTGCCTTCTTCTTGCGCATAAGTTTCCGGAAGCCCGTCGGATTATTGCCCGTCGCCGGCAGATTGATTCCAATGCAATCGCCACTCTTCAGAGTCGGATGACAGAAGAACGGACTTTGAATCTCGTCAATGTGATAGCGTCCTCGGAACGCATTCCTCGTCTTCATTCCCTCCTGGAGCCCGGGCTGGTCTTGTGCCACCACCACTGCATTGTGTCCTACAGCCTCGTCAACACGGCCTTCGTCAGCGTCTCGAGCGACTTCTTCGTTTTCGGATTCGTTGTCTTCCTCCACGACATCA
Organism: Oscheius onirici; assembly: GCA_932521025.1. Taxonomy (NCBI): domain Eukaryota; kingdom Metazoa; phylum Nematoda; class Chromadorea; order Rhabditida; family Rhabditidae; genus Oscheius; species Oscheius onirici. Next base: position 10,616,724 of record OW051470.1, on the reverse strand, counting down.
TCTTCGTTCATCCGCATATGTTTCGGAGTCGGCTCATACGGCTTTTCATCATTCTGATCAGAATAGGGCTTGCTCTTGGAACGTTTGCCATCAACAATCTCGAAATTCGACATCAGATTGAACAGCGAAAATTCTTCTAGGCTGCTGTCCCTCAGTGGGTAAAAAGTGTCGTTCCAGTTCTCTACATATGGAACGCTCTGTTTGTCCCGCACCAGGTCCTTCTTCGGCTTGATCATACGCCGCCTCTTCCTCGAAACTTGCGTATTACAATACACGTGCTCCGTGTCAAACTCGAATAGGCGGTGCTCTAAAGAGGCAACTTTATGCGTAAAATTTGAGCTTAAAAGGCATTACGTAATGTTACAGCATAAACTGCCTGATATAATAATGTTACATTATAAAGTCTGCATAAACTCACGCATTATGACGTCGCACATCTCCAGCATACCCGTCAGCTTCAGGCGCAGCAGTTTCAGGAAGCACAAAAAGAGACGTCGTTCTGCGTCCGTTAGCTTCCGGCTAGTTCCCGGCTGTCGTTCTTTAGCAGCTTCTTCTGGGCCACCCTGAAAGAAGCATAATTGTGTGAACTCAATTTGAACTCACCAGGTCTTTGTCAACGTTCAAACATTCATCCAGCTCATACTCGGCGTCCTCTTCCTCATTCACGTCGCCATTGGAGAAGGCCTTTCGCTCTTCGGAGGCGCTCTTGGCCGTATAGCTTGTCACATAGTCGATAATGGCATTGTCGACATGGTGCTCACGCAAATACTGCAGATCAGTATTACCACCCCATACCATCGTTGCTCCAGGGTTGTAGTCGTTGATAATCTGCTCCTCCTTTTTTACGCGTTGCAGATAGTAGGCTTTGCGTCGTACTCCCGGCAATCGGCGAATCAATCTTCCGGCAAATTCGAAAGCTCCTCCAGGTTCTTTCATTACAATCGTCTGGGCAAGTAGCGGCCGGGAAATTTCGAAACGGCACGTCGAAATGAGACGTCCATTGTACTTACGTTGACGAAGGCACGTCTTGTTGTGAACGGGATCACCGTTGGCAGTGGCATAATGACTTTGGTACTCCTTGATCAGCCAATGAAGTCTCGGCTCTTTAACCTTATCGGGCAGACGTGCACTCAGGTGCAGATCCAAATACTTTCTTATTTCGTCGTCCGAAGCATCAATAGACGGCTTGTTCCTGGCCCACAGAAGACAGTGAGCATGCTCGTAGCCTTTCGCCTGCCATTCGTACCGCAAGAAGAAATGGTCGATTCCTCCCAGTGGCCTGTCATCTTGTTCACCCATAGGCGGTCCCTGTCCAGCCTTCAGAAAGTCTTTGAAGAATGAGCGCACCCGCTTATTAAAGTAGCTGAAAATGTACTTTATGTATGTGTAAAATATAAATAACGTTAACACATAAAAAAGCATAAACATACCGTGAGAAGGGGGCAGGATCTCGAGCAATGTAGGCTGCGATATTGTTCGCATTCACTTGTCCTGGCTGAAGATTGTGCAGCTTTGCGTACAAATTATGCATGTCCTTCCATTCCTTGATGGCGGGATTCAGTGTGAGGAACCACGTAGGGGAGCCGAAAGAGACCAGATGAGAGCGAAGTTTCATTTTTACCACGTGCCTGCAAAAAGAGTTGTTTTTACAGTTTAAAAAACACTATACCAGTAAGGTGGGAAGTTTCGCAGTTTTCCAAAAATGGACGTCAGATTGTCTGCTGTGAACTGGGGATCGCCGAGTTTTTCCAGTAGGTATTCACCACTCGTTCCTTCCCCAATACGAGCCTGGACTCCCAGTAACGACGTGAGATCCTAAAAAGAAACTTTATGTTAAAACATTATGTATGTACTTACTTTCTGTAGATGGTATTGGTACATAAAGATGATCCACGCATTGCTGAGAGCCCAGCGGCGATCCCGGTTCAGTAGACGAGCACGTCCATAAGCAGCCAGGTCCATCTTTCTGCTACGGTTGCGATGATGGAAGCCATAATTTCCGTCTGGGAAGAGTTCCGGAAAGACCATGCAATCGGCAAACTCCGTATCGACGGATAGCGGCTTGAACGGATGCTTCTTTAGGAGATAGTCTTGAGGCTGCGGTGGTGCTGCTGCTGCTCCTCCTGCGCCAACTCTTCCTCTACGCGGTGCCGGGACAGGTGGCGGCGGTGGCTGACTGTCCATGGCATCATCTTCCTCACCCAAAAGCGGACGATCTCTAGAGGCAACTGGCGGCACATCTGTCCGTTTCCCAATATAATTTTCAATCTGATCCATAGTAGTAGCGGCTACGGCCGCATCTCTCAACGGTCTAATGTGAAAATCGGCCTAGAAAGGTCTCTTATTATGTCTGCAACATATGCTTACCTGAGTCAGCAGATGTCCTTTGTCCGGCTGTACGTGTCGTTGAATCAGAGCCTCTACGTCAGCTTCCGTGGCGTTTCGGCTCTCAAAGAAAACGTTTTGGCCCAGAGCAAATTTGAACTGGTCATCGATTTCGATGTCAACGTAGTGCTCATTGTTTTTCTTCAGCCAGTTGAGAGCATTCAAGACGACTGGAAGTCTGACAATCTTCTTCTCTCCAAAAGTCGTAGACACCTGGATCGTCAATCCATCGGCACAAGGCAATCGCATTGTTTTCGCTACGTGAGACACAGTAGCCTCAATGGCAACTGGGACCATAACCATAGCTCCAGATGTGGCCTAAATTATGTACCATTATTATACGTGGAAAAAACCAACTCTCATAGGAGTCTTCACTCCGGCGTTACTCATCAGGCAAACAACCGACTGAATTGGCCGGATGAGCTGAATAAGCATCCTCTCAATCCAGTTTAGGCCACGTAGACATGACGGAATATCAGTCGTTCTCATTCCATTCAAAATGGCACCAGCTGGCATTCTAAAAATTACTTTATGTATGAACATTTCGCAAAATACCTATTGGCCGTAATATCCTTGATGCAACGTCTGCAAATTCCATAGAACTTTCTTGTGGCTTCTTCTTCTTCATCTAGGGGAGCCGTTGGATCAGCAAAAACTGGCCGGGACGTCCGCTCCCTAACAATAGGCCGATCTTCCTCATCAGACTCAAAACCGGGCGTCGGAGAGGCATCACGCAGACGAATGAGAGAACGACGTCTTGGATCAGGTCCGTCATATTCGGGTTCCGTGTCAGGCGGCAAGTAATCATTCCTGATCCTTTCCAACGTAGACCGCTGCCTTTCATTTTCGGTTTCGGGATCGAAAAACTGCATCGAATTCGGCACCGTGAACTGGCTGCAGCACTGGCACGGCAGATACTCCAGCTGCAACATCGTCTTTCGGAAAGCCTTGATTGCTTGTTGATATTGAGCACGAGCAGATGCTTCCGTATGACGTTGGCGATTTAGCAGATCTTCTTCCTTCAACGACGACACAGATTGATAGAGGAACATCATACTCAGTCTCTGGGGTAGTTCTTCGAAAGCAAGGCACGATTCCAACGCCTCCAAATTGCTCTCTTTCAAGACAATCTCCAACCTGGCTGAGTATGCTAGCAGCCATCGGATGTCCTGCATTCGTCGGTAGATACTTCGCAATCCTTGGAAGTGCTCACGAAAGTTTCTCACATACCAGTAGGCGGAATCCTCCTTTTCCGCATCCCACATCTTATTGAAGGCCGTCAGCGATGTTAGTCCAACCGACTTGTGCTTTTCCAGAAAGTCCAGCAGTTTTTGATGAACACTCACAGCATCCCTTTCGTATGTTCTATCGGCAAAACACTCGTCGTCACAGCACTTGATAAACGTCATTCCGCGTAGTCCAACTCGTCCAAACTCGTCATACACTTCCGCCATTGCATCATCACCATAGATCTCCTCCACTTCTCTTTCGACTCTTCTCTCCATATCCGGATGCAATAGCTCATCGTCCGCTCCTGTAGTACCATTTTCTTCTATATCTTCGATTCCGGCAGTTACTTGGAGATGAACATTGCGCATTGCGTCTTCCAGAACACCGATATCCGCATCAACTTCTACATTATGTAATTACATTAGGGAGTATGTTAAAAAACTTGCCTTTCATTCCCGGCTCAAACGGCAGCGGCTCCATCTCCTCCGTCTCCATATCAATGTCTTGATTGGCAGGTCGCTCATCGTAAACTTGAACATCGGCACCAGCAACCCTCATGATATCCTGTTGAGCTCTGCGCAATTCCACCCTCTCCCTATCTTCTGCCTCATCGAAGCCGTCAATGTCCATATTGTAATCCAGCTGTGCCATATCACCGTCCTTATGCCGTCTCAACTTGTCCACTTCCGCCATAAATTGCTTGTGAAGTTTCGGGTAGAGCTTCTCAATGGGATGCCAGTATACTTCTCCCGTCTCCACATTAGCAACCATCGAGTCTTCTTCTCTTACATGATAGCGGAGACGACACAGCTGCATGCGAGCCAGATCAGCTGGTGTCATATGCTCGTGGCCGATAATTTTCTTCTTCAGTTGTCGAATCAAGTTCTTCTTCAAAACGTAGTATTCGTCCTTGACCAGCTGCAGGAGAAGCTTCACTTGATCCGGTACAGCACAAGCTCGTTCGAATACTTCAAATGGAGTCGCCTGAAAATTATGTAGTGAATTTATGTTTTGTCTTTATGGCTCACCAAATCGGTTTGGTCCGTTTTTCTGTCTTCCTTTGCAAGCATCTTGACAAACAGATCCTTTACCATAGTTCCATACGTCCTGTTGTCACCTTCGCTCAGAGCTTTCCACAATAAACAATCCTAAAATTGAAAAACATGTACATAATAAGAAAATACTTACTTTCAACATTTCGACGATTTTGTCATTGATTGCCTTGAAGATCCTATCTTGCTCTCCTTTATTGCCATCCACTCTTGCAGTGACAAATTGTTGCGCTAGATTTTCGAAGACTCGATGAAGTAGCCGCAATTTGTTCATTTTCGTTTTTGAATCTTGTTGCACTGCTAGATATTCGCGGTAGCCAATGAACATGCCTCCTGGACCGCGCAACTGTCCTTGCAGAAACCGATTCAGCTGATGCCTCTCCATCTGGGCTTGCTCGTCCTTTGTGACTCGATGACGATGTACACGTTCGAAGCTAGAAAGCGGCGCAGGCTTAATCAGATCCGTTTCTTCTGGATTTCTCGCTCTAAAAATTTAAACATAAAAAGTCAACATAAATATGTACCTTAAATTTTTCGCATAATAACGGTCCTTGTACGCACTTGGAGGAGTTGTCTGGTCAGAAGAGGGAGAGCTGTATTCTCCTCCGCTCTAAAATTGATGGCTTAGGACTAACAGGAAAGAATGAAAAATACCCTATGAACTCGTACTGACGAGTCTATAGACCTTCTATTACGTAAATTGCTCTCCGGTGTACGGAACATGGCTTCCATAACCTGCTGATTAGCAGAAAGTCGTCTCCGTGGAGTCACTTGAGCAAGTCCAGTAGCCAGAACAGGAGCTTGCATAACTATATCTTCTATCGGGGGACTGTTCCTCGAAGCAACAATCTTCCGTCTTGAGGACCCTTCCTTGAAAAGATTGTAATTAAAAACTTCATTTTGAAAAAAACGTACCACATCCCTTTGCGGTGTGACATCCAATTCTCGATTTCCTTCCATTTTCCTCTTTGCAGTTGTAGTTGCAGCAGCTGCAGCAGTAGTAGCAGAAGCAGCCTTCTTTTTCGGTTGAACCAACACCTCAAAACTCGAAGAAGATGACTGACTCATTGCAAAACTGAAAAATAGCCAAAAATTTCAGTTTTGTAAAAGAAGTGTTGAAGAAATGGATATACAGAGGTGTGATGGAGAAATCGATAGGTCGAGGTGGGAGTGCACAATCAGGCAGCCAATAATAAATGATTGGCGAAAAGGTCAACAAGCAACGCATCCATTCTCGCGTCGCGTTAGGCAACGCAAATTAAGGTTCGCTTTTTTTCGCTTTTTTTTGAGTTCTGACCGCATTCCGCGACTCACTGACGGCTTCGAGCTTCGCTCTCCGCCGTCAGCGAGCGCGGCTCGCAGCCAAAGGCTGCTCGCTGCCGGGCTCTTCTTATCCTTTCCCGACATTTCTCTGCCTCCGTAACTTTCTCATAATCTCTACACATAATCTCGCGCGCGTGCGTGCGGTTGTTACGCGTGCGCGCCCGGTTGTTAGGCGTCCGCGTGCAGTTGTTCGGCGTTCGCGTGCGGTCGTTTGGTGCGCGTGCGTTTCGTGGTTTACGCGTGGAGATTATGCGCGAGTTCCGAGATTTTTTGCGCGAGATTATGCAAGATTTGTTGCGCGAGATTATGCAAGACTTTATGTTGCACGAAATTCACAATTTTTCAAAAAAAATTTTCAGTTCAAAAAAAAAAAAATTTTTTTTTCGATTCTGAATGCATAGCGTTACTCAGCGTGGTCGACTTGTTACGCCTGTCATACTCCGGGACCTTATCTATGACGGTTTGTGGTCAGGTCCGTTACAGCCTCAGCCCAAGTATATCCAGCGAAGCTGGAATTAAGCCTAAGCCTAAGCCTAAGCCTAAGCCTAAGCCTAAGCCTAAGCCTAAGCCTAAGCCTAAGCCTAAGCCTAAGCCTAAGCCTAACCTAAGCCTAAGCCTAAGCCTAAGCCTAAGCCTAAGCCTAAGCCTAAGCCTAAGCCTAAGCCTAAGCCTAAGCCTAAGCCTAAGCCTAAGCCTAAGCCTAAGCCTAGCCTAAGCCTAAGCCTAAGCCTAAGCCTAAGCCTAAGCCTAAGCCTAAGCCTCAGCCAGGCTATTCTATGGTAGTTACTTTCAGCCTGGCCATTCTATGGTAATTACTTTCAGCCTGGCCATTCTATGATAGTTACTTTCAGCTTGGCCATCCTATGGTAGTTACTTTCAGCCTGGCCATTCTATGGTAGTTACTTTCAGCCAGGCTATTCTATGGTAGTTACTTTCAGCCTGGCCATTCTATGGTAATTACTTTCAGCCAGGCTATTCTATGGTAGTTACTTTCAGCCTGGCCATTCTATGGTAGTTACTTTCAGCCAGGCTATTCTATGGTAGTTACTTTCAGCCAGGCTATTCTATGGTAGTTACTTTCAGCCAGGCTATTCTATGGTAGTTACTTTCAGCCTGGCCATTCTATGGTAGTTATTTTCAGCCAGGCTATTCTATGGTAGTTACTTTCAGCCTGGCCATTCTATGGTAGTTACTTTCAGCCAGGCTATTCTATGGTAGTTACTTTCAGCCAGGCTATTCTATGGTAGTTACTTTCAGCCAGGCTATTCTATGGTAGTTACTTTCAGCCTGGCCATCCTATGGTAGTTACTTTCAGCCTGGCCATTCTATGGTAGTTACTATCAGCCAGGCTATTTTATGGTAGTTACTTTCAGCCTGGCCATCCTATGGTAGTTACTTTCAGCCTGGCCAATGTATGGTAGTTACTTTCAGCCAGGCTTTTCTATGGTAGTTACTTTCAGCCTGGCCATTCTATGGTAGTTACTTTCAGCCTGGCCATTCTATGGTAGTTACTTTCAGCCAGGCCATTCTATGGTAGTTACTTTCATCCAGGCCATTCTATGGTAGTTACTTTCAGCCTGGCCATTCTATGGTAGTTATTTTCAGCCAGGCTATTCTATGGTAGTTACTTTCAGCCTGGCCATTCTATGGTAGTTACTTTCAGCCTGGCCATTCTATGGTAGTTACTTTCAGCCTGGCCATTCTATGGTAGTTACTATCAGCCAGGCTATTTTATGGTAGTTACTTTCAGCCTGGCCATCCTATGGTAGTTACTTTCAGCCTGGCCATTCTATGGTAGTTACTTTCAGCCTGGCCATTCTATGGTAGTTACTTTCAGCCTGGCCATTCTATGGTAGTTACTTTCAGCCTGGCCATCCTATGGTAGTTACTTTCAGCCTGGCCAATCTATGGTAGTTACTTTCAGCCAGGCTATTCTATGGTAGTTACTTTCAGCCTGGCCATTCTATGGTAGTTACTTTCAGCCTGGCCATTCTATGGTAGTTACTTTCAGCCAGGCTATTTTATGGTAGTTACTTTCAGCCTGGCCATCCTATGGTAGTTACTTTCAGCCTGGCCATTCTATGGTAGTTACTTTCAGCCAGGCTATTCTATGGTAGTTACTTTCAGCCTGGCCATTCTATGGTAGTTACTTTCAGCCTGGCCATTCTATGGTAGTTACTTTCAGCCTGGCCATTCTATGGTAGTTACTTTCAGCCTGGCCATTCTATGGTAGTTACTTTCAGCCAGGCTATTCTATGGTAGTTACTTTCAGCCTGGCCATTCTATGGTAGTTACTTTCAGCTTGGCCATTCTATGGTAGTTACTTTCAGCCTGGCCATTCTATGGTAGTTACTTTCAGCCTGGCCATTCTATGGTAGTTACTTTCAGCCAGGCTATTCTATGGTAGTTACTTTCAGCCTGGCCATTCTATGGTAGTTACTTTCAGCCTGGCCATTCTATGGTAGTTACTATCAGCCAGGCTATTTTATGGTAGTTACTTTCAGCCTGGCCATCCTATGGTAGTTACTTTCAGCCTGGCCATTCTATGGTAGTTACTTTCAGCCAGGCTATTCTATGGTAGTTACTTTCAGCCAGGCTATTCTATGGTAGTTACTTTCAGCCAGGCTATTCTATGGTAGTTACTTTCAGCCTGGCCATCCTATGGTAGTTACTTTCAGCCTGGCCATTCTATGGTAGTTACTATCAGCCAGGCTATTTTATGGTAGTTACTTTCAGCCAGGCTATTCTATGGTAGTTACTTTCAGCCTGGCCATTCTATGGTAGTTACTTTCAGCCTGGCCATCCTATGGTAGTTACTTTCAGCCTGGCCATTCTATGGTAGTTACTATCAGCCAGGCTATTTTATGGTAGTTACTTTCAGCCTGGCCATCCTATGGTAGTTACTTTCAGCCTGGCCAATGTATGGTAGTTACTTTCAGCCAGGCTTTTCTATGGTAGTTACTTTCAGCCTGGCCATTCTATGGTAGTTACTTTCAGCCTGGCCATTCTATGGTAGTTACTATCAGCCAGGCTATTTTATGGTAGTTACTTTCAGCCTGGCCATCCTATGGTAGTTACTTTCAGCCTGGCCAATGTATGGTAGTTACTTTCAGCCAGGCTTTTCTATGGTAGTTACTTTCAGCCTGGCCATTCTATGGTAGTTACTTTCAGCCTGGCCATTCTATGGTAGTTACTTTCAGCCTGGCCATTCTATGGTAGTTACTTTCAGCCAGGCCATTCTATGGTAGTTACTTTCATCCAGGCCATTCTATGGTAGTTACTTTCAGCCAGGCTATTCTATGGTAGTTACTTTCAGCCTGGCCATTCTATGGTAGTTATTTTCAGCCAGGCTATTCTATGGTAGTTACTTTCAGCCTGGCCATTCTATGGTAGTTACTTTCAGCCTGGCCATTCTATGGTAGTTACTTTCAGCCTGGCCATTCTATGGTAGTTACTATCAGCCAGGCTATTTTATGGTAGTTACTTTCAGCCTGGCCATCCTATGGTAGTTACTTTCAGCCTGGCCATTCTATGGTAGTTACTATCAGCCAGGCTATTTTATGGTAGTTACTTTCAGCCTGGCCATCCTATGGTAGTTACTTTCAGCCTGGCCAATGTATGGTAGTTACTTTCAGCCAGGCTTTTCTATGGTAGTTACTTTCAGCCTGGCCATTCTATGGTAGTTACTTTCAGCCTGGCCATTCTATGGTAGTTACTTTCAGCCAGGCCATTCTATGGTAGTTACTTTCATCCAGGCCATTCTATGGTAGTTACTTTCAGCCTGGCCATTCTATGGTAGTTACTTTCAGCCAGGCTATTTTATGGTAGTTACTTTCAGCCTGGCCATTCTATGGTAGTTAGTTTCAGCCTGGCCATTCTATGGTAGTTACTTTCAGCCAGGCTATTCTATGGTAGTTACTTTCAGCCTGGCCATCCTATGGTAGTTACTTTCAGCCTGGCCATCCTATGGTAGTTACTTTCAGCCAGGCTATTTTATGGTAGTTACTTTCAGCCTGGCCATCCTATGGTAGTTACTTTCAGCCAGGCTATTCTATGGTAGTTACTTTCAGCCTGGCTATTTTATGGTAGTTACTTTCAGCCAGGCTATTTTATGGTAGTTACTTTCAGCCAGGCTATTCTATGGTAGTTACTTTCAGCCAGGCTATTCTATGGTAGTTACTTTCAGCCAGGCTATTCTATGGTAGTTACTTTCAGCCAGGCTATTCTATGGTAGTTACTTTCAGCCTGGCCATTCTATGGTAGTTACTTTCAGCCAGGCTATTCTATGGTAGTTACTTTCAGCCTGGCCATTCTATGGTAGTTACTTTCAGCCAGGCTATTTTATGGTAGTTACTTTCAGCCTGGCCATTCTATGGTAGTTACTATCAGCCAGGCTATTCTATGGTAGTTACTTTCAGCCTGGCCATTCTATGGTAGTTACTTTCAGCCTGGCCATTCTATGGTAGTTACTTTCAGCCTGGCCATTCTATGGTAGTTACTTTCAGCCTGGCCATTCTATGGTAGTTACTTTCAGCCTGGCCATCCTATGGTAGTTACTTTCAGCCTGGCCAATCTATGGTAGTTACTTTCAGCCAGGCTATTCTATGGTAGTTACTTTCAGCCTGGCCATTCTATGGTAGTTACTTTCAGCCAGGCTATTTTATGGTAGTTACTTTCAGCCTGGCCATCCTATGGTAGTTACTTTCAGCCTGGCCAATCTATGGTAGTTACTTTCAGCCTGGCCAATCTATGGTAGTTACTTTCAGCCAGGCTATTCTATGGTAGTTACTTTCAGCCTGGCCATTCTATGGTAGTTACTTTCAGCCTGGCCATTCTATGGTAGTTACTTTCAGCCAGGCCATTCTATGGTAGTTACTTTCAGCCAGGCCATTCTATGGTAGTTACTTTCAGCCTGGCCATTCTATGGTAGTTACTTTCAGCCAGGCTATTTTATGGTAGTTACTTTCAGCCTGGCCATTCTATGGTAGTTAGTTTCAGCCTGGCCATTCTATGGTAGTTACTTTCAGCCAGGCTATTCTATGGTAGTTACTTTCAGCCTGGCCATCCTATGGTAGTTACTTTCAGCCTGGCCATCCTATGGTAGTTACTTTCAGCCAGGCTATTTTATGGTAGTTACTTTCAGCCTGGCCATCCTATGGTAGTTACTTTCAGCCAGGCTATTCTATGGTAGTTACTTTCAGCCTGGCTATTTTATGGTAGTTACTTTCAGCCAGGCTATTTTATGGTAGTTACTTTCAGCCAGGCTATTCTATGGTAGTTACTTTCAGCCAGGCTATTCTATGGTAGTTACTTTCAGCCAGGCTATTCTATGGTAGTTACTTTCAGCCAGGCTATTCTATGGTAGTTACTTTCAGCCAGGCTATTCTATGGTAGTTACTTTCAGCCTGGCCATTCTATGGTAGTTACTTTCAGCCAGGCTATTCTATGGTAGTTACTTTCAGCCTGGCCATTCTATGGTAGTTACTTTCAGCCAGGCTATTTTATGGTAGTTACTTTCAGCCTGGCCATTCTATGGTAGTTACTTTCAGCCAGGCTATTCTATGGTAGTTACTTTCAGCCTGGACATTCTATGGTAGTTACTTTCAGCCTGGCCATTCTATGGTAGTTACTTTCAGCCTGGCCATTCTATGGTAGTTACTTTCAGCCTGGCCATTCTATGGTAGTTACTTTCAGCCAGGCTATTTTATGGTAGTTAGTTTCAGCCTGGCCATTCTATGGTAGTTACTTTCAGCCTGGCCATCCTATGGTAGTTACTTTCAGCCTGGCCATTCTATGGTAGTTACTTTCAGCCAGGCTATTCTATGGTATTTACTTTCAGCCTGGCCATTCTATGGTAGTTACTTTCAGCCAGGCTATTCTATGGTAGTTACTTTCAGCCTGGCCATTCTATGGTAGTTACTTTCAGCTTGGCCATTCTATGGTAGTTACTTTCAGCCAGGCTTTTCTGTGGTAGTTACTTTCAGCCAGGCCATTCTATAGTAGTTACAATCAGCCAGGCCATTCTATGGTAATTACTTTCAGCCAGGCTATTCTATGGTAATTACTTTCAGCCTGGCCATTCTATGATAGTTACTTTCAGCTTGGCCATTCTATGGTAATTACTTTCAGCCAGGCTATTCTATGGTAGTTACTTTCAGCCAGGCTATTCTATGGTAGTTACTTTCAGCCTGGCCATTCTATGGTAGTTACTTTCAGCCAGGCTATTCTATGGTAGTTACTTTCAGCCAGGCTATTTTATGGTAGTTAGTTTCAGCCTGGCCATTCTATGGTAGTTACTTTCAGCCTGGCCATTCTATGGTAGTTACTTTCAGCCTGGCCATTCTATGGTAGTTACTTTCAGCCTGGCCATTCTATGGTAGTTACTTTCAGCCTGGCCATTCTATGGTAGTTACTTTCAGCCTGGCCATTCTATGGTAGTTACTATCAGCCAGGCTATTTTATGGTAGTTACTTTCAGCCTGGCCATTCTATGGTAGTTACTTTCAGCCTGGCCATTCTATGGTAGTTACTTTCAGCCAGGCTATTCTATGGTAGTTACTTTCAGCCAGGCTATTTTATGGTAGTTAGTTTCAGCCTGGCCATTCTATGGTAGTTACTTTCAGCCAGGCTATTCTATGGTAGTTACTTTCAGCCAGGCTATTCTATGGTAGTTACTTTCAGCCAGGCTATTTTATGGTAGTTAGTTTCAGCCTGGCCATTCTATGGTAGTTACTTTCAGCCTGGCCATCCTATGGTAGTTACTTTCAGCCTGGCCATTCTATGGTAGTTACTTTCAGCCAGGCTATTCTATGGTAGTTACTTTCAGCCTGGCCATTCTATGGTAGTTACTTTCAGCCAGGCTATTCTATGGTAGTTACTTTCAGCCTGGCCATTCTATGGTAGTTACTTTCAGCTTGGCCATTCTATGGTAGTTACTTTCAGCCAGGCTTTTCTGTGGTAGTTACTTTCAGCCAGGCCATTCTATAGTAGTTACAATCAGCCAGGCCATTCTATGGTAATTACTTTCAGCCAGGCTATTCTATGGTAATTACTTTCAGCCTGGCCATTCTATGATAGTTACTTTCAGCTTGGCCATTCTATGGTAATTACTTTCAGCCAGGCTATTCTATGGTAGTTACTTTCAGCCAGGCTATTCTATGGTAGTTACTTTCAGCCTGGCCATTCTATGGTAGTTACTTTCAGCCAGGCTATTCTATGGTAGTTACTTTCAGCCAGGCTATTTTATGGTAGTTAGTTTCAGCCTGGCCATTCTATGGTAGTTACTTTCAGCCTGGCCATTCTATGGTAGTTACTTTCAGCCTGGCCATTCTATGGTAGTTACTTTCAGCCTGGCCATTCTATGGTAGTTACTTTCAGCCTGGCCATTCTATGGTAGTTACTTTCAGCCTGGCCATTCTATGGTAGTTACTATCAGCCAGGCTATTTTATGGTAGTTACTTTCAGCCTGGCCATTCTATGGTAGTTACTTTCAGCCTGGCCATTCTATGGTAGTTACTTTCAGCCAGGCTATTCTATGGTAGTTACTTTCAGCCAGGCTATTTTATGGTAGTTAGTTTCAGCCTGGCCATTCTATGGTAGTTACTTTCAGCCAGGCTATTCTATGGTAGTTACTTTCAGCCAGGCTATTCTATGGTAGTTACTTTCAGCCAGGCTATTTTATGGTAGTTAGTTTCAGCCTGGCCATTCTATGGTAGTTACTTTCAGCCTGGCCATCCTATGGTAGTTACTTTCAGCCTGGCCATTCTATGGTAGTTACTTTCAGCCAGGCTATTCTATGGTAGTTACTTTCAGCCTGGCCATTCTATGGTAGTTACTTTCAGCCAGGCTATTCTATGGTAGTTACTTTCAGCCTGGCCATTCTATGGTAGTTACTTTCAGCTTGGCCATTCTATGGTAGTTACTTTCAGCCAGGCTTTTCTGTGGTAGTTACTTTCAGCCAGGCCATTCTATAGTAGTTACAATCAGCCAGGCCATTCTATGGTAATTACTTTCAGCCAGGCTATTCTATGGTAATTACTTTCAGCCTGGCCATTCTATGATAGTTACTTTCAGCTTGGCCATTCTATGGTAATTACTTTCAGCCAGGCTATTCTATGGTAGTTACTTTCAGCCAGGCTATTCTATGGTAGTTACTTTCAGCCTGGCCATTCTATGGTAGTTACTTTCAGCCTGGCCATTCTATGGTAGTTACTTTCAGCCTGGCTATTCTATGGTAGTTACTTTCAGCCAGGCTTTTCTGTGGTAGTTACTTTCAGCCAGGCCATTCTATGGTAGTTACAATCAGCCAGGCCATTCTATGGTAATTACTTTCAGCCAGGCTTTTCTGTGGTAGTTACTTTCAGCCAGGCCATTCTATGGTAGTTACAATCAGCCAGGCCATTCTATGGTAATTACTTTCAGCCAGGCTATTCTATGGTAGTTACTTTCAGCCAGGCCATTCTATGGTAGTTACAATCAGCCAGGCCATTCTATGGTAATTACTTTCAGCCAGGCCATTCTATGGTAGTTACTATCAGCCAGGCTATTCTATGGTAGTTACTTTCAGCCTGGCCATTCTATGGTAGTTACTTTCAGCCTGGCCATTCTATGGTAGTTACTTTCAGCCTGGCTATTCTATGGTAGTTACTTTCAGCCTGGCCATTCTATGGTAGTTACTTTCAGCCTGGCTATTCTATGGTAGTTACTTTCAGCCTGGCCATTCTATGGTAGTTACTTTCAGCCAGGCTATTCTATGGTAGTTACTTTCAGCCTGGCCATTCTATGGTAGTTACTTTCAGCCTGGCCATTCTATGGTAGTTACTTTCAGCCTGGCTATTCTATGGTAGTTACTTTCAGCCAGGCTTTTCTGTGGTAGTTACTTTCAGCCAGGCCATTCTATGGTAGTTACAATCAGCCAGGCCATTCTATGGTAATTACTTTCAGCCAGGCTATTCTATGGTAATTACTTTCAGCCTGGCCATTCTATGATAGTTACTTTCAGCTTGGCCATTCTATGGTAATTACTTTCAGCCAGGCTATTCTATGGTAGTTACTTTCAGCCAGGCTATTCTATGGTAGTTACTTTCAGCCTGGCCATTCTATGGTAGTTACTTTCAGCCTGGCCATTCTATGGTAGTTACTTTCAGCCTGGCTATTCTATGGTAGTTACTTTCAGCCAGGCTTTTCTGTGGTAGTTACTTTCAGCCAGGCCATTCTATGGTAGTTATTTTCAGCCAGGCTATTTTATGGTAGTTAGTTTCAGCCTGGCCATTCTATGGTAGTTACTTTCAGCCAGGCCATTCTATGGTAGTTACAATCAGCCAGGCCATTCTATGGTAGTTACTTTCAGCCAGGCTATTCTATGGTAGTTACTTTCAGCCAGGCCATTCTATGGTAGTTACAATCAGCCAGGCCATTCTATGGTAATTACTTTCAGCCAGGCCATTCTATGGTAGTTACTATCAGCCAGGCTATTCTATGGTAGTTACTTTCAGCCTGGCCATTCTATGGTAGTTACTTTCAGCCTGGCCATTCTATGGTAGTTACTTTCAGCCTGGCTATTCTATGGTAGTTACTTTCAGCCTGGCCATTCTATGGTAGTTACTTTCAGCCTGGCTATTCTATGGTAGTTACTTTCAGCCTGGCCATTCTATGGTAGTTACTTTCAGCCAGGCTATTCTATGGTAGTTACTATCAGCCAGGCTATTTTATGGTAGTTACTTTCAGCCTGGCCAATCTATGGTAGTTACTTTCAGCCAGGCTATTCTATGGTAGTTACTTTCAGCTTGGCCATTCTATGGTAGTTACTTTCAGCCTGGCCATTCTATGGTAGTTACTTTCAGCCTGGCCATTCTATGGTAGTTACTTTCAGCCAGGCTATTCTATGGTAGTTACTTTCAGCCTGGCCATTCTATGGTAGTTACTTTCAGCCTGGCCATTCTATGGTAGTTACTTTCAGCCTGGCCATTCTATGGTAGTTACTATCAGCCAGGCTATTTTATGGTAGTTACTTTCAGCCTGGCCATCCTATGGTAGTTACTTTCAGCCAGGCTATTCTATGGTAGTTACTTTCAGCCTGGCTATTCTATGGTAGTTACTTTCAGCCTGGCCATTCTATGGTAGTTACTTTCAGCCTGGCCATTCTATGGTAGTTACTTTCAGCCTGGCTATTCTATGGTAGTTACTTTCAGCCAGGCTTTTCTGTGGTAGTTACTTTCAGCCAGGCCATTCTATGGTAGTTACAATCAGCCAGGCCATTCTATGGTAATTACTTTCAGCCAGGCTTTTCTGTGGTAGTTACTTTCAGCCAGGCCATTCTATGGTAGTTACAATCAGCCAGGCCATTCTATGGTAATTACTTTCAGCCAGGCTATTCTATGGTAGTTACTTTCAGCCAGGCCATTCTATGGTAGTTACAATCAGCCAGGCCATTCTATGGTAATTACTTTCAGCCAGGCCATTCTATGGTAGTTACTATCAGCCAGGCTATTCTATGGTAGTTACTTTCAGCCTGGCCATTCCATGGTAGTTACTTTCAGCCTGGCCATTCTATGGTAGTTACTTTCAGCCTGGCTATTCTATGGTAGTTACTTTCAGCCTGGCCATTCTATGGTAGTTACTTTCAGCCTGGCTATTCTATGGTAGTTACTTTCAGCCTGGCCATTCTATGGTAGTTACTTTCAGCCTGGCCATTCTATGGTAGTTACTTTCAGCCTGGCCATTCTATGGTAGTTACTTTCAGCCAGGCTATTCTATGGTAGTTACTTTCAGCCAGGCTATTCTATGGTAGTTACTTTCAGCCTGGCCATTCTATGGTAGTTACTTTCAGCCTGGCTATTCTATGGTAGTTACTTTCAGCCTGGCCATTCTATGGTAGTTACTTTCAGCCTGGCCATTCTATGGTAGTTACTTTCAGCCTGGCCATTCTATGGTAGTTACTTTCAGCCAGGCTATTCTATGGTAGTTACTTTCAGCCAGGCTATTCTATGGTAGTTATTTTCAGCCAGGCTATTTTATGGTAGTTAGTTTCAGCCTGGCCATTCTATGGTAGTTACTTTCAGCCAGGCTATTCTATGGTAGTTACTTTCAGCCTGGCCATTCTATGGTAGTTACTTTCAGCCTGGCCATTCTATGGTAGTTACTTTCAGCCTGGCCATTCTATGGTAGTTACTTTCAGCCAGGCTATTCTATGGTAGTTACTTTCAGCCAGGCTATTCTATGGTAGTTATTTTCAGCCAGGCTATTTTATGGTAGTTAGTTTCAGCCTGGCCATCCTATGGTAGTTACTTTCAGCCTGGCCATTCTATGGTAGTTACTTTCAGCCTGGCCATTCTATGGTAGTTACTTTCAGCCAGGCTATTTTATGGTAGTTACTTTCAGCCTGGCCATCCTATGGTAGTTACTTTTAGCCTGGCCATTCTATGGTAGTTACTTTCAGCCTGGCCATTCTATGGTAGTTACTTTCAGCCAGGCTATTCTATGGTAGTTACTTTCAGCCTGGCCATTCTATGGTAGTTACTTTCAGCCTGGCCATTCTATGGTAGTTACTTTCAGCCTGGCCATTCTATGGTAGTTACTATCAGCCAGGCTATTTTATGGTAGTTACTTTCAGCCTGGCCAATCTATGGTAGTTACTTTCAGCCAGGCTATTCTATGGTAGTTACTTTCAGCCTGGCCATTCTATGGTAGTTACTTTCAGCCTGGCCATTCTATGGTAGTTACTTTCAGCCTGGCCATTCTATGGTAGTTACTTTCAGCCAGGCTATTTTATGGTAGTTACTTTCAGCCTGGCCATCCTATGGTAGTTACTTTCAGCCTGGCCATTCTATGGTAGTTACTTTCAGCCAGGCTATTCTATGGTAGTTACTTTCAGCCTGGCCATTCTATGGTAGTTACTTTCAGCCTGGCCATTCTATGGTAGTTACTTTCAGCCTGGCCATTCTATGATAGTTACTTTCAGCTTGGCCATTCTATGGTAGTTACTTTCAGCCTGGCCATTCTATGGTAGTTACTTTCAGCCTGGCCATTCTATGGTAGTTACTTTCAGCCTGGCCATTCTATGGTAGTTACTTTCAGCCTGGCCATTCTATGATAGTTACTTTCAGCTTGGCCATTCTATGGTAGTTACTTTCAGCCTGGCCATTCTATGGTAGTTACTTTCAGCCTGGCCATTCTATGGTAGTTACTTTCAGCCAGGCTATTCTATGGTAGTTACTTTCAGCCTGGCCATTCTATGGTAGTTACTTTCAGCCTGGCCATTCTATGGTAGTTACTTTCAGCCTGGCCATTCTATGGTAGTTACTATCAGCCAGGCTATTTTATGGTAGTTACTTTCAGCCTGGCCATTCTATGGTAGTTACTTTCAGCCAGGCTATTTTATGGTAGTTACTTTCAGCCTGGCCATCCTATGGTAGTTACTTTCAGCCAGGCTATTTTATGGTAGTTACTTTCAGCCTGGCCATCCTATGGTAGTTACTTTCAGCCAGGCTATTTTATGGTAGTTACTTTCAGCCTGGCCATCCTATGGTAGTTACTTTCAGCCTGGCCATTCTATGGTAGTTACTTTCAGCCTGGCCATTCTATGGTAGTTACTTTCAGCCTGGCCATTCTATGGTAATTACTTTCAGCCTGGCCATTCGATGGTAGTTACTTTCAGCCTGGCCATCCTATGGTAGTTACTTTCAGCCTGGCCAATCTCTGGTAGTTACTTTCAGCCAGGCTATTCTATGGTAGTTACTTTCAGCCTGGCCATTCTATGGTAGTTACTTTCAGCCTGGCCATTCTATGGTAGTTACTTTCAGCCAGGCTATTTTATGGTAGTTACTTTCAGCCTGGCCATCCTATGGTAGTTACTTTCAGCCTGGCCATTCTATGGTAGTTACTTTCAGCCAGGCTATTCTATGGTAGTTACTTTCAGCCTGGCCATTCTATGGTAGTTACTTTCAGCCTGGCCATTCTATGATAGTTACTTTCAGCTTGGCCATTCTATGGTAGTTACTTTCAGCCTGGCCATTCTATGGTAGTTACTTTCAGCCAGGCTATTCTATGGTAGTTACTTTCAGCCTGGCCATTCTATGGTAGTTACTTTCAGCCAGGCTATTCTATGGTAGTTACTTTCAGCCTGGCCATTCTATGGTAGTTACTTTCAGCCAGGCTATTCTATGGTAGTTACTTTCAGCCTGGCCATTCTATGGTAGTTACTTTCAGCCAGGCTATTCTATGGTAGTTACTTTCAGCCTGGCCATTCTATGGTAGTTACTTTCAGCCAGGCTATTCTATGGTAGTTACTTTCAGCCTGGCCATTCTATGGTAGTTACTTTCAGCCAGGCTATTCTATGGTAGTTACTTTCAGCCTGGCCATTCTATGGTAGTTACTTTCAGCCAGGCTATTCTATGGTAGTTACTTTCAGCCTGGCCATTCTATGGTAGTTACTTTCAGCCTGGCCATTCTATGGTAGTTACTTTCAGCCTGGCCATTCTATGGTAGTTACTATCAGCCAGGCTATTTTATGGTAGTTACTTTCAGCCTGGCCATTCTATGGTAGTTACTTTCAGCCAGGCTATTTTATGGTAGTTACTTTCAGCCTGGCCATCCTATGGTAGTTACTTTCAGCCTGGCCATTCTATGGTAGTTACTTTCAGCCAGGCTATTCTATGGTAGTTACTTTCAGCCTGGCCATTCTATGGTAGTTACTTTCAGCCTGGCCATTCTATGGTAGTTACTTTCAGCCTGGCCATTCTATGGTAGTTACTATCAGCCAGGCTATTTTATGGTAGTTACTTTCAGCCTGGCCATCCTATGGTAGTTACTTTCAGCCTGGCCATTCTATGGTAGTTACTTTCAGCCAGGCTATTCTATGGTAGTTACTTTCAGCCTGGCCATTCTATGGTAGTTACTTTCAGCCTGGCCATTCTATGATAGTTACTTTCAGCTTGGCCATTCTATGGTAGTTACTTTCAGCCTGGCCATTCTATGGTAGTTACTTTCAGCCAGGCTATTCTATGGTAGTTACTTTCAGCCTGGCCATTCTATGGTAGTTACTTTCAGCCAGGCTATTCTATGGTAGTTACTTTCAGCCTGGCCATTCTATGGTAGTTACTTTCAGCCAGGCTATTCTATGGTAGTTACTTTCAGCCTGGCCATTCTATGGTAGTTACTTTCAGCCAGGCTATTCTATGGTAGTTACTTTCAGCCTGGCCATTCTATGGTAGTTACTTTCAGCCTGGCCATTCTATGGTAGTTACTTTCAGCCTGGCCATTCTATGGTAGTTACTATCAGCCAGGCTATTTTATGGTAGTTACTTTCAGCCTGGCCATTCTATGGTAGTTACTTTCAGCCAGGCTATTTTATGGTAGTTACTTTCAGCCTGGCCATCCTATGGTAGTTACTTTCAGCCTGGCCATTCTATGGTAGTTACTTTCAGCCAGGCTATTTTATGGTAGTTACTTTCAGCCTGGCCATCCTATGGTAGTTACTTTCAGCTTGGCCATTCTATGGTAGTTACTTTCAGCCTGGCCATTCTATGGTAGTTACTTTCAGCCAGGCTATTCTATGGTAGTTACTTTCAGCCTGGCCATTCTATGGTAGTTACTTTCAGCCAGGCTATTCTATGGTAGTTACTTTCAGCCTGGCCATTCTATGGTAGTTACTTTCAGCCAGGCTATTCTATGGTAGTTACTTTCAGCCTGGCCATTCTATGGTAGTTACTATCAGCCAGGCTATTTTATGGTAGTTACTTTCAGCCTGGCCATTCTATGGTAGTTACTTTCAGCCAGGCTATTTTATGGTAGTTACTTTCAGCCTGGCCATCCTATGGTAGTTACTTTCAGCCTGGCCATTCTATGGTAGTTACTTTCAGCCAGGCTATTTTATGGTAGTTACTTTCAGCCTGGCCATCCTATGGTAGTTACTTTCAGCCTGGCCATCCTATGGTAGTTACTTTCAGCCAGGCTATTCTATGGTAGTTACTTTCAGCCTGGCCATTCTATGGTAGTTACTTTCAGCCTGGCCATTCTATGGTAGTTACTTTCAGCCTGGCCATTCTATGGTAGTTACTTTCAGCCTGGCCATCCTATGGTAGTTACTTTCAGCCTGGCCAATCTATGGTAGTTACTTTCAGCCAGGCTATTCTATGGTAGTTACTTTCAGCCTGGCCATTCTTTGGTAGTTACTTTCAGCCTGGCCATTCTATGGTAGTTACTTTCAGCCAGGCTATTTTATGGTAGTTACTTTCAGCCTGGCCATTCTATGGTAGTTACTTTCAGCCTGGCCATTCTATGGTAGTTACTTTCAGCCTGGCCATTCTATGGTAGTTACTTTCAGCCTGGCCATCCTATGGTAGTTACTTTCAGCCTGGCCATTCTATGGTAGTTACTTTCAGCCAGGCTATTCTATGGTAGTTACTTTCAGCCTGGCCATTCTATGGTAGTTACTTTCAGCCTGGCCATTCTATGATAGTTACTTTCAGCTTGGCCATTCTATGGTAGTTACTTTCAGCCTGGCCATTCTATGGTAGTTACTTTCAGCCTGGCCATTCTATGGTAGTTACTTTCAGCCAGGCTATTCTATGGTAGTTACTTTCAGCCTGGCCATTCTATGGTAGTTACTTTCAGCCTGGCCATTCTATGGTAGTTACTTTCAGCCTGGCCATTCTATGGTAGTTACTATCAGCCAGGCTATTTTATGGTAGTTACTTTCAGCCTGGCCATCCTATGGTAGTTACTTTCAGCCTGGCCAATCTATGGTAGTTACTTTCAGCCAGGCTATTCTATGGTAGTTACTTTCAGCCTGGCCATTCTATGGTAGTTACTTTCAGCCTGGCCATTCTATGGTAGTTACTTTCAGCCAGGCTATTTTATGGTAGATACTTTCAGCCTGGCCATCCTATGGTAGTTACTTTCAGCCTGGCCATTCTATGGTAGTTACTTTCAGCCAGGCTATTCTATGGTAGTTACTTTCAGCCTGGCCATTCTATGGTAATTACTTTCAGCCTGGCCATTCTATGATAGTTACTTTCAGCTTGGCCATTCTATGGTAGTTACTTTCAGCCAGGCTTTTCTGTGGTAGTTACTTTCAGCCAGGCCATTCTATGGTAGTTACAATCAGCCAGGCCATTCTATGGTAATTACTTTCAGCCAGGCTATTCTATGGTAGTTACTTTCAGCCAGGCTGTTCTATGGTAGTTACTTTCAGCCAGGCCATTCTATGGTAGTTACAATCAGCCAGGCCATTCTATGGTAATTACTTTCAGCCAGGCCATTCTATGGTAGTTACTTTCAGCCTGGCCATTCTATGGTAGTTACTTTCAGCCTGGCCATTCTATGGTAGTTACTTTCAGCCAGGCTATTCTATGGTAGTTACTTTCAGCCTGGCCATTCTATGGTAGTTACTTTCAGCCTGGCCATTCTATGGTAGTTACTTTCAGCCTGGCCATTCTATGGTAGTTACTATCAGCCAGGCTATTTTATGGTAGTTACTTTCAGCCTGGCCATCCTATGGTAGTTACTTTCAGCCTGGCCAATCTATGGTAGTTACTTTCAGCCAGGCTATTCTATGGTAGTTACTTTCAGCCTGGCCATTCTATGGTAGTTACTTTCAGCCTGGCCATTCTATGGTAGTTACTTTCAGCCAGGCTATTTTATGGTAGTTACTTTCAGCCTGGCCATCCTATGGTAGTTACTTTCAGCCTGGCCATTCTATGGTAGTTACTTTCAGCCAGGCTATTCTATGGTAGTTACTTTCAGCCTGGCCATTCTATGGTAATTACTTTCAGCCTGGCCATTCTATGATAGTTACTTTCAGCTTGGCCATTCTATGGTAGTTACTTTCAGCCAGGCTTTTCTGTGGTAGTTACTTTCAGCCAGGCCATTCTATGGTAGTTACAATCAGCCAGGCCATTCTATGGTAATTACTTTCAGCCAGGCTATTTTATGGTAGTTACTTTCAGCCAGGCCATTCTATGGTAGTTACTTTCAGCCAGGCTATTCTATGGTAGTTACTTTCAGCCTGGCCATTCTATGGTAGTTACTTTCAGCCAGGCTATTTTATGGTAGTTACTTTCAGCCTGGCCATTCTATGGTAGTTACTTTCAGCCTGGCCATTCTATGGTAGTTACTTTCAGCCTGGCCATTCTATGGTAGTTACTTTCAGCCTGGCCATTCTATGGTAGTTACTTTCAGCCAGGCTATTCTATGGTAGTTACTTTCAGCCTGGCCATTCTATGGTAGTTACTTTCAGCCTGGCCATTCTATGATAGTTACTTTCAGCTTGGCCATTCTATGGTAGTTACTTTCAGCCTGGCCATTCTATGGTAGTTACTTTCAGCCAGGCTATTCTATGGTAGTTACTTTCAGCCTGGCCATTCTATGGTAGTTACTTTCAGCCAGGCTATTCTATGGTAGTTACTTTCAGCCTGGCCATTCTATGGTAGTTACTTTCAGCCAGGCTATTCTATGGTAGTTACTTTCAGCCTGGCCATTCTATGGTAGTTACTTTCAGCCAGGCTATTCTATGGTAGTTACTTTCAGCCTGGCCATTCTATGGTAGTTACTTTCAGCCTGGCCATTCTATGGTAGTTACTTTCAGCCTGGCCATTCTATGGTAGTTACTATCAGCCAGGCTATTTTATGGTAGTTACTTTCAGCCTGGCCATTCTATGGTAGTTACTTTCAGCCAGGCTATTTTATGGTAGTTACTTTCAGCCTGGCCATCCTATGGTAGTTACTTTCAGCCTGGCCATTCTATGGTAGTTACTTTCAGCCAGGCTATTTTATGGTAGTTACTTTCAGCCTGGCCATCCTATGGTAGTTACTTTCAGCTTGGCCATTCTATGGTAGTTACTTTCAGCCTGGCCATTCTATGGTAGTTACTTTCAGCCAGGCTATTCTATGGTAGTTACTTTCAGCCTGGCCATTCTATGGTAGTTACTTTCAGCCAGGCTATTCTATGGTAGTTACTTTCAGCCTGGCCATTCTATGGTAGTTACTTTCAGCCAGGCTATTCTATGGTAGTTACTTTCAGCCTGGCCATTCTATGGTAGTTACTATCAGCCAGGCTATTTTATGGTAGTTACTTTCAGCCTGGCCATTCTATGGTAGTTACTTTCAGCCAGGCTATTTTATGGTAGTTACTTTCAGCCTGGCCATCCTATGGTAGTTACTTTCAGCCTGGCCATTCTATGGTAGTTACTTTCAGCCAGGCTATTTTATGGTAGTTACTTTCAGCCTGGCCATCCTATGGTAGTTACTTTCAGCCTGGCCATCCTATGGTAGTTACTTTCAGCCAGGCTATTCTATGGTAGTTACTTTCAGCCTGGCCATTCTATGGTAGTTACTTTCAGCCTGGCCATTCTATGGTAGTTACTTTCAGCCTGGCCATTCTATGGTAGTTACTTTCAGCCTGGCCATCCTATGGTAGTTACTTTCAGCCTGGCCAATCTATGGTAGTTACTTTCAGCCAGGCTATTCTATGGTAGTTACTTTCAGCCTGGCCATTCTTTGGTAGTTACTTTCAGCCTGGCCATTCTATGGTAGTTACTTTCAGCCAGGCTATTTTATGGTAGTTACTTTCAGCCTGGCCATTCTATGGTAGTTACTTTCAGCCTGGCCATTCTATGGTAGTTACTTTCAGCCTGGCCATTCTATGGTAGTTACTTTCAGCCTGGCCATCCTATGGTAGTTACTTTCAGCCTGGCCATTCTATGGTAGTTACTTTCAGCCAGGCTATTCTATGGTAGTTACTTTCAGCCTGGCCATTCTATGGTAGTTACTTTCAGCCTGGCCATTCTATGATAGTTACTTTCAGCTTGGCCATTCTATGGTAGTTACTTTCAGCCTGGCCATTCTATGGTAGTTACTTTCAGCCTGGCCATTCTATGGTAGTTACTTTCAGCCAGGCTATTCTATGGTAGTTACTTTCAGCCTGGCCATTCTATGGTAGTTACTTTCAGCCTGGCCATTCTATGGTAGTTACTTTCAGCCTGGCCATTCTATGGTAGTTACTATCAGCCAGGCTATTTTATGGTAGTTACTTTCAGCCTGGCCATCCTATGGTAGTTACTTTCAGCCTGGCCAATCTATGGTAGTTACTTTCAGCCAGGCTATTCTATGGTAGTTACTTTCAGCCTGGCCATTCTATGGTAGTTACTTTCAGCCTGGCCATTCTATGGTAGTTACTTTCAGCCAGGCTATTTTATGGTAGTTACTTTCAGCCTGGCCATCCTATGGTAGTTACTTTCAGCCTGGCCATTCTATGGTAGTTACTTTCAGCCAGGCTATTCTATGGTAGTTACTTTCAGCCTGGCCATTCTATGGTAATTACTTTCAGCCTGGCCATTCTATGATAGTTACTTTCAGCTTGGCCATTCTATGGTAGTTACTTTCAGCCAGGCTTTTCTGTGGTAGTTACTTTCAGCCAGGCCATTCTATGGTAGTTACAATCAGCCAGGCCATTCTATGGTAATTACTTTCAGCCAGGCTATTCTATGGTAGTTACTTTCAGCCAGGCTGTTCTATGGTAGTTACTTTCAGCCAGGCCATTCTATGGTAGTTACAATCAGCCAGGCCATTCTATGGTAATTACTTTCAGCCAGGCCATTCTATGGTAGTTACTTTCAGCCTGGCCATTCTATGGTAGTTACTTTCAGCCTGGCCATTCTATGGTAGTTACTTTCAGCCAGGCTATTCTATGGTAGTTACTTTCAGCCTGGCCATTCTATGGTAGTTACTTTCAGCCTGGCCATTCTATGGTAGTTACTTTCAGCCTGGCCATTCTATGGTAGTTACTATCAGCCAGGCTATTTTATGGTAGTTACTTTCAGCCTGGCCATCCTATGGTAGTTACTTTCAGCCTGGCCAATCTATGGTAGTTACTTTCAGCCAGGCTATTCTATGGTAGTTACTTTCAGCCTGGCCATTCTATGGTAGTTACTTTCAGCCTGGCCATTCTATGGTAGTTACTTTCAGCCAGGCTATTTTATGGTAGTTACTTTCAGCCTGGCCATCCTATGGTAGTTACTTTCAGCCTGGCCATTCTATGGTAGTTACTTTCAGCCAGGCTATTCTATGGTAGTTACTTTCAGCCTGGCCATTCTATGGTAATTACTTTCAGCCTGGCCATTCTATGATAGTTACTTTCAGCTTGGCCATTCTATGGTAGTTACTTTCAGCCAGGCTTTTCTGTGGTAGTTACTTTCAGCCAGGCCATTCTATGGTAGTTACAATCAGCCAGGCCATTCTATGGTAATTACTTTCAGCCAGGCTATTTTATGGTAGTTACTTTCAGCCAGGCCATTCTATGGTAGTTACTTTCAGCCAGGCTATTCTATGGTAGTTACTTTCAGCCTGGCCATTCTATGGTAGTTACTTTCAGCCAGGCTATTTTATGGTAGTTACTTTCAGCCTGGCCATTCTATGGTAGTTACTTTCAGCCTGGCCATTCTATGGTAGTTACTTTCAGCCTGGCCATTCTATGGTAGTTACTTTCAGCCTGGCCATTCTATGGTAGTTACTTTCAGCCAGGCTATTTTATGGTAGTTACTTTCAGCCTGGCCATTCTATGGTAGTTACTTTCAGCCAGGCTATTTTATGGTAGTTACTTTCAGCCAGGCTATTCTATGGTAGTTACTTTCAGCCTGGCCATTCTATGGTAGTTACTTTCAGCCAGGCTATTTTATGGTAGTTACTTTCAGCCTGGCCATTCTATGGTAGTTACTTTCAGCCTGGCCATTCTATGGTAGTTACTTTCAGCCTGGCCATTCTATGGTAGTTACTTTCAGCCTGGCCATTCTATGGTAGTTACTTTCAGCCAGGCTATTCTATGGTAGTTACTTTCAGCCTGGCCATTCTATGGTAGTTACTTTCAGCCAGGCTATTTTATGGTAGTTACTTTCAGCCAGGCTATTTTATGGTAGTTACTTTCAGCCAGGCTATTCTATGGTAGTTACTTTCAGCCTGGCCATTCTATGGTAGTTACTTTCAGCCAGGCTATTCTATGGTAGTTACTTTCAGCCTGGCCATTCTATGGTAGTTACTTTCAGCCTGGCCATTCTATGGTAGTTACTTTCAGCCTGGCCATTCTATGGTAGTTACTTTCAGCCAGGCTATTCTATGGTAGTTACTTTCAGCCTGGCCATTCTATGGTAGTTACTTTCAGCCAGGCTATTTTATGGTAGTTACTTTCAGCCAGGCTATTTTATGGTAGTTACTTTCAGCCAGGCTATTCTATGGTAGTTACTTTCAGCCAGGCCATTCTATGGTAGTTACTTTCAGCCAGGCTATTCTATGGTAGTTACTTTCAGCCTGGCCATTCTATGGTAGTTACTTTCAGCCAGGCTAATTTATGGTAGTTACTTTCAGCCTGGCCATTCTATGGTAGTTACTTTCAGCCTGGCCATTCTATGGTAGTTACTTTCAGCCAGGCTATTCTATGGTAGTTACTTTCAGCCTGGCCATTCTATGGTAGTTACTTTCAGCCAGGCTATTCTATGGTAGTTACTTTCAGCCTGGCCATTCTATGGTAGTTACTTTCAGCCAGGCTATTTTATGGTAGTTACTTTCAGCCAGGCTATTTTATGGTAGTTACTTTCAGCCAGGCTATTCTATGGTAGTTACTTTCAGCCTGGCCATTCTATGGTAGTTACTTTCAGCCAGGCTATTTTATGGTAGTTACTTTCAGCCTGGCCATTCTATGGTAGTTACTTTCAGCCAGGCTATTCTATGGTAGTTACTTTCAGCCAGGCTATTCTATGGTAGTTACTTTCAGCCAGGCCATTCTATGGTAGTTACAATCAGCCAGGCCATTCTATGGTAATTACTTTCAGCCAGGCCATTCTATGGTAGTTACTTTCAGCCAGGCTTTTCTGTGGTAGTTACTTTCAGCCAGGCTATTCTATGGTAGTTACTTTCAGCCAGGCTATTCTATGGTAGTTACTTTCAGCCTGGCTTTTCTATGGTAGTTACTTTCAGCCAGGCTATTCTGTGGTAGTTACTTTCAGCCTGGCCATTCTATGGTAGTTACTTTCAGCCAGGCTATTCTATGGTAGTTACTTTCAGCCAGGCTATTCTATGGTAGTTACTTTCAGCCAGGCTATTCTATGGTAGTTACTTTCAGCCTGGCCATTCTATGGTAGTTATTTTCAGCCAGGCTATTCTATGGTAGTTACTTTCAGCCTGGCCATTCTATGGTAGTTACTTTCAGCCAGGCTATTCTATGGTAGTTACTTTCAGCCAGGCTATTCTATGGTAGTTACTTTCAGCCAGGCTATTCTATGGTAGTTACTTTCAGCCTGGCCATTCTATGGTAGTTACTTTCAGCCAGGCTATTCTATGGTAGTTACTTTCAGCCTGGCCATTCTATGGTAGTTACTTTCAGCCAGGCTATTCTATGGTAGTTACTTTCAGCCTGGCCATTCTATGGTAGTTACTTTCAGCCAGGCTATTCTATGGTAGTTACTTTCAGCCAGGCTATTCTATGGTAGTTACTTTCAGCCTGGCCATTCTATGGTAGTTACTTTCAGCCAGGCTATTCTATGGTAGTTACTTTCAGCCAGGCTATTCTATGGTAGTTACTTTCAGCCAGGCTTTTCTATGGTAGTTACTTTCAGCCAGGCTATTCCATGGTAGTTACTTTCAGCCTGGCCATTCTATGGTAGTTACTTTCAGCCAGGCTATTCCATGGTAGTTACTTTCAGCCTGGCCATTCTATGGTAGTTACTTTCAGCCAGGCTATTCTATGGTAGTTACTTTCAGCCTGGCCATTCTATGGTAGTTACTTTCAGCCAGGCTATTCTATGGTAGTTACTTTCAGCCTGGCCATTCTATGGTAGTTACTTTCAGCCAGGCTATTCTATGGTAGTTACTTTCAGCCAGGCTATTCTATGGTAGTTACTTTCAGCCAGGCTATTTTATGGTAGTTACTTTCAGCCAGGCTATTTTATGGTAGTTACTTTCAGCCAGGCTATTCTATGGTAGTTACTTTCAGCCTGGCCATTCTATGGTAGTTACTTTCAGCCAGGCTATTTTATGGTAGTTACTTTCAGCCTGGCCATTCTATGGTAGTTACTTTCAGCCAGGCTATTCTATGGTAGTTACTTTCAGCCAGGCCATTCTATGGTAGTTACAATCAGCCAGGCCATTCTATGGTAATTACTTTCAGCCAGGCCATTCTATGGTAGTTACTTTCAGCCAGGCTTTTCTGTGGTAGTTACTTTCAGCCAGGCTATTCTATGGTAGTTACTTTCAGCCAGGCTATTCTATGGTAGTTACTTTCAGCCAGGCTTTTCTATGGTAGTTACTTTCAGCCAGGCTATTCTGTGGTAGTTACTTTCAGCCTGGCCATTCTATGGTAGTTACTTTCAGCCAGGCTATTTTATGGTAGTTACTTTCAGCCAGGCTATTTTATGGTAGTTACTTTCAGCCAGGCTATTCTATGGTAGTTACTTTCAGCCTGGCCATTCTATGGTAGTTACTTTCAGCCAGGCTATTTTATGGTAGTTACTTTCAGCCTGGCCATTCTATGGTAGTTACTTTCAGCCAGGCTATTCTATGGTAGTTACTTTCAGCCAGGCTATTCTATGGTAGTTACTTTCAGCCAGGCCATTCTATGGTAGTTACAATCAGCCAGGCCATTCTATGGTAATTACTTTCAGCCAGGCCATTCTATGGTAGTTACTTTCAGCCAGGCTTTTCTGTGGTAGTTACTTTCAGCCAGGCTATTCTATGGTAGTTACTTTCAGCCAGGCTATTCTATGGTAGTTACTTTCAGCCAGGCTTTTCTATGGTAGTTACTTTCAGCCAGGCTATTCTGTGGTAGTTACTTTCAGCCTGGCCATTCTATGGTAGTTACTTTCAGCCAGGCTATTCTATGGTAGTTACTTTCAGCCTGGCCATTCTATGGTAGTTACTTTCAGCCAGGCTATTTTATGGTAGTTACTTTCAGCCTGGCCATTCTATGGTAGTTACTTTCAGCCAGGCTATTCTATGGTAGTTACTTTCAGCCAGGCTATTCTATGGTAGTTACTTTCAGCCAGGCCATTCTATGGTAGTTACAATCAGCCAGGCCATTCTATGGTAATTACTTTCAGCCAGGCCATTCTATGGTAGTTACTTTCAGCCAGGCTTTTCTGTGGTAGTTACTTTCAGCCAGGCTATTCTATGGTAGTTACTTTCAGCCAGGCTATTCTATGGTAGTTACTTTCAGCCAGGCTTTTCTATGGTAGTTACTTTCAGCCAGGCTATTCTGTGGTAGTTACTTTCAGCCTGGCCATTCTATGGTAGTTACTTTCAGCCAGGCTATTCTATGGTAGTTACTTTCAGCCAGGCTATTCTATGGTAGTTACTTTCAGCCAGGCTATTCTATGGTAGTTACTTTCAGCCTGGCCATTCTATGGTAGTTATTTTCAGCCAGGCTATTCTATGGTAGTTACTTTCAGCCTGGCCATTCTATGGTAGTTACTTTCAGCCAGGCTATTCTATGGTAGTTACTTTCAGCCAGGCTATTCTATGGTAGTTACTTTCAGCCAGGCTATTCTATGGTAGTTACTTTCAGCCTGGCCATTCTATGGTAGTTACTTTCAGCCAGGCTATTCTATGGTAGTTACTTTCAGCCAGGCTATTCTATGGTAGTTACTTTCAGCCAGGCTTTTCTATGGTAGTTACTTTCAGCCAGGCTATTCCATGGTAGTTACTTTCAGCCTGGCCATTCTATGGTAGTTACTTTCAGCCAGGCTATTCCATGGTAGTTACTTTCAGCCTGGCCATTCTATGGTAGTTACTTTCAGCCAGGCTATTCTATGGTAGTTACTTTCAGCCTGGCCATTCTATGGTAGTTACTTTCAGCCAGGCTATTCTATGGTAGTTACTTTCAGCCTGGCCATTCTATGGTAGTTACTTTCAGCCAGGCTATTCTATGGTAGTTACTTTCAGCCAGGCTATTCTATGGTAGTTACTTTCAGCCTGGCCATTCTATGGTAGTTACTTTCAGCCAGGCTATTCTATGGTAGTTACTTTCAGCCTGGCCATTCTATGGTAGTTACTTTCAGCCAGGCTATTTTATGGTAGTTACTTTCAGCCAGGCTATTTTATGGTAGTTACTTTCAGCCAGGCTATTCTATGGTAGTTACTTTCAGCCAGGCTATTCTATGGTAGTTACTTTCAGCCAGGCTATTCTATGGTAGTTACTTTCAGCCTGGCCATTCTATGGTAGTTACTTTCAGCCTGGCTATTCTATGGTAGTTACTTTCAGCCTGGCTATTCTATGGTAGTTACTTTCAGCCAGGCTATTCTATGGTAGTTACTTTCAGCCAGGCTATTCTATGGTAGTTACTTTCAGCCTGGCCATTCTATGGTAGTTACTTTCAGCCTGGCTATTCTATGGTAGTTACTTTCAGCCTGGCCATTCTATGGTAGTTACTTTCAGCCAGGCTATTTTATGGTAGTTAGTTTCAGCCTGGCCATTCTATGGTAGTTACTTTCAGCCAGGCTATTCTATGGTAGTTACTTTCAGCCAGGCTATTTTATGGTAGTTACTTTCAGCCAGGCTATTCCATGGTAGTTACTTTCAGCCTGGCCATTCTATGGTAGTTACTTTCAGCCAGGCTATTCTATGGTAGTTACTTTCAGCCTGGCCATTCTATGGTAGTTACTTTCAGCCAGGCTATTTTATGGTAGTTACTTTCAGCCTGGCCATTCTATGGTAGTTACTTTCAGCCAGGCCATTCTATGGTAGTTACTTTCAGCCTGGCCATTCTATGGTAGTTACTTTCAGCCAGGCTATTCTATGGTAGTTACTTTCAGCCTGGCCATTCTATGGTAGTTACTTTCAGCCAGGCTATTTTATGGTAGTTACTTTCAGCCAGGCTATTTTATGGTAGTTACTTTCAGCCAGGCTATTTTATGGTAGTTACTTTCAGCCTGGCCATTCTATGGTAGTTACTTTCAGCCAGGCTATTCTATGGTAGTTACTTTCAGCCTGGCCATTCTATGGTAGTTACTTTCAGCCAGGCCATTCTATGGTAGTTACTTTCAGCCAGGCTATTCTATGGTAGTTACTTTCAGCCTGGCCATTCTATGGTAGTTACTTTCAGCCAGGCTATTCTATGGTAGTTACTTTCAGCCTGGCCATTCTATGGTAGTTACTTTCAGCCAGGCTATTTTATGGTAGTTACTTTCAGCCTGGCCATTCTATGGTAGTTACTTTCAGCCAGGCTATTCTATGGTAGTTACTTTCAGCCAGGCTATTCTATGGTAGTTACTTTCAGCCAGGCTATTCTATGGTAGTTACTTTCAGCCTGGCCATTCTATGGTAGTTACTTTCAGCCAGGCTATTCTATGGTAGTTACTTTCAGCCTGGCCATTCTATGGTAGTTACTTTCAGCCAGGCTATTTTATGGTAGTTACTTTCAGCCAGGCTATTTTATGGTAGTTACTTTCAGCCAGGCTATTCTATGGTAGTTACTTTCAGCCAGGCTATTCTATGGTAGTTACTTTCAGCCAGGCTATTCTATGGTAGTTACTTTCAGCCTGGCCATTCTATGGTAGTTACTTTCAGCCTGGCTATTCTATGGTAGTTACTTTCAGCCTGGCCATTCTATGGTAGTTACTTTCAGCCTGGCCATTCTATGGTAGTTACTTTCAACCTGGCCATTCTATGGTAGTTGCTTTCAGCCTGACCATTCTATGGTAGTTACTTTCAGCCAGGCTATTCTATGGTAGTTACTTTCAGCCAGGCTTTTCTATGGTAGTTACTTTCAGCCAGGCTATTCCATGGTAGTTACTTTCAGCCAGGCCATTCTATGGTAGTTACAATCAGCCAGGCCATTCTATGGTAATTACTTTCAGCCAGGCCATTCTATGGTAGTTACTTTCAGCCAGGCTTTTCTGTGGTAGTTACTTTCAGCCAGGCTATTCTATGGTAGTTACTTTCAGCCTGGCCATTCTATGGTAGTTACTTTCAGCCAGGCTATTCTATGGTAGTTACTTTCAGCCTGGCCATTCTATGGTAGTTACTTTCAGCCTGGCTATTCTATGGTAGTTACTTTCAGCCTGGCCATTCTATGGTAGTTACTTTCAGCCTGGCCATTCTATGGTAGTTACTTTCAACCTGGCCATTCTATGGTAGTTGCTTTCAGCCTGACCATTCTATGGTAGTTACTTTCAGCCAGGCTATTCTATGGTAGTTACTTTCAGCCAGGCTTTTCTATGGTAGTTACTTTCAGCCAGGCTATTCCATGGTAGTTACTTTCAGCCAGGCCATTCTATGGTAGTTACAATCAGCCAGGCCATTCTATGGTAATTACTTTCAGCCAGGCCATTCTATGGTAGTTACTTTCAGCCAGGCTTTTCTGTGGTAGTTACTTTCAGCCAGGCTATTCTATGGTAGTTACTTTCAGCCTGGCCATTCTATGGTAGTTACTTTCAGCCAGGCTATTCTATGGTAGTTACTTTCAGCCAGGCTATTCTATGGTAGTTACTTTCAGCCTGGCCATTCTATGGTAGTTACTTTCAGCCTGGCCATTCTATGGTAGTTACTTTCAGCCAGGCTATTTTATGGTAGTTACTTTCAGCCTGGCCATTCTATGGTAGTTACTTTCAGCCAGGCTATTCTATGGTAGTTACATTCAGCCTGGCCATTCTATGGTAGTTACTTTCAGCCAGGCTATTCTATGGTAGTTACTTTCAGCCAGGCTTTTCTATGGTAGTTACTTTCAGCCAGGCTATTCCATGGT
Organism: Oscheius onirici; assembly: GCA_932521025.1. Taxonomy (NCBI): domain Eukaryota; kingdom Metazoa; phylum Nematoda; class Chromadorea; order Rhabditida; family Rhabditidae; genus Oscheius; species Oscheius onirici. The sequence goes on along the minus strand of OW051470.1, from coordinate 10,583,012 downwards.
AGTTACTTTCAGCCTGGCCATTCTATGGTAGTTACTTTCAGCCAGGCTATTCTATGGTAGTTACTTTCAGCCTGGCCATTCTATGGTAGTTACTTTCAGCCAGGCTATTCTATGGTAGTTACTTTCAGCCTGGCCATTCTATGGTAGTTACTTTCAGCCAGGCTATTCTATGGTAGTTACTTTCAGCCAGGCTATTCTATGGTAGTTACTTTCAGCCAGGCTATTCTATGGTAGTTACTTTCAGCCTGGCCATTCTATGGTAGTTACTTTCAGCCAGGCTATTCTATGGTAGTTACTTTCAGCCAGGCTATTCTATGGTAGTTACTTTCAGCCTGGCCATTCTATGGTAGTTACTTTCAGCCAGGCTATTTTATGGTAGTTACTTTCAGCCAGGCTATTCTATGGTAGTTACTTTCAGCCAGGCTATTCTATGGTAGTTACTTTCAGCCAGGCTATTCTATGGTAGTTACTTTCAGCCTGGCCATTCTATGGTAGTTACTTTCAGCCTGGCTATTCTATGGTAGTTACTTTCAGCCTGGCTATTCTATGGTAGTTACTTTCAGCCAGGCTATTCTATGGTAGTTACTTTCAGCCAGGCTATTCTATGGTAGTTACTTTCAGCCTGGCCATTTTATGGTAGTTACTTTCAGCCTGGCTATTCTATGGTAGTTACTTTCAGCCTGGCCATTCTATGGTAGTTACTTTCAGCCAGGCTATTTTATGGTAGTTAGTTTCAGCCTGGCCATTCTATGGTAGTTACTTTCAGCCAGGCTATTCTATGGTAGTTACTTTCAGCCAGGCTATTTTATGGTAGTTACTTTCAGCCAGGCTATTCTATGGTAGTTACTTTCAGCCAGGCTATTCCATGGTAGTTACTTTCAGCCTGGCCATTCTATGGTAGTTACTTTCAGCCAGGCTATTCTATGGTAGTTACTTTCAGCCTGGCCATTCTATGGTAGTTACTTTCAGCCAGGCTATTTTATGGTAGTTACTTTCAGCCTGGCCATTCTATGGTAGTTACTTTCAGCCAGGCCATTCTATGGTAGTTACTTTCAGCCTGGCCATTCTATGGTAGTTACTTTCAGCCAGGCTATTCTATGGTAGTTACTTTCAGCCTGGCCATTCTATGGTAGTTACTTTCAGCCAGGCTATTCTATGGTAGTTACTTTCAGCCTGGCCATTCTATGGTAGTTACTTTCAGCCAGGCTATTCTATGGTAGTTACTTTCAGCCTGGCCATTCTATGGTAGTTACTTTCAGCCAGGCCATTCTATGGTAGTTACTTTCAGCCAGGCTATTCTATGGTAGTTACTTTCAGCCTGGCCATTCTATGGTAGTTACTTTCAGCCAGGCTATTCTATGGTAGTTACTTTCAGCCTGGCCATTCTATGGTAGTTACTTTCAGCCAGGCTATTTTATGGTAGTTACTTTCAGCCAGGCTATTTTATGGTAGTTACTTTCAGCCTGGCCATTCTATGGTAGTTACTTTCAGCCAGGCTATTCTATGGTAGTTACTTTCAGCCTGGCCATTCTATGGTAGTTACTTTCAGCCAGGCTATTCTATGGTAGTTACTTTCAGCCTGGCCATTCTATGGTAGTTACTTTCAGCCAGGCCATTCTATGGTAGTTACTTTCAGCCAGGCTATTCTATGGTAGTTACTTTCAGCCTGGCCATTCTATGGTAGTTACTTTCAGCCAGGCTATTCTATGGTAGTTACTTTCAGCCTGGCCATTCTATGGTAGTTACTTTCAGCCAGGCTATTTTATGGTAGTTACTTTCAGCCTGGCCATTCTATGGTAGTTACTTTCAGCCAGGCTATTCTATGGTAGTTACTTTCAGCCAGGCTATTCTATGGTAGTTACTTTCAGCCAGGCTATTCTATGGTAGTTACTTTCAGCCTGGCCATTCTATGGTAGTTACTTTCAGCCAGGCTATTCTATGGTAGTTACTTTCAGCCTGGCCATTCTATGGTAGTTACTTTCAGCCAGGCTATTTTATGGTAGTTACTTTCAGCCAGGCTATTTTATGGTAGTTACTTTCAGCCAGGCTATTCTATGGTAGTTACTTTCAGCCTGGCCATTCTATGGTAGTTACTTTCAGCCTGGCTATTCTATGGTAGTTACTTTCAGCCAGGCTATTCTATGGTAGTTACTTTCAGCCTGGCCATTCTATGGTAGTTACTTTCAGCCTGGCTATTCTATGGTAGTTACTTTCAGCCTGGCCATTCTATGGTAGTTACTTTCAGCCTGGCCATTCTATGGTAGTTACTTTCAACCTGGCCATTCTATGGTAGTTGCTTTCAGCCTGACCATTCTATGGTAGTTACTTTCAGCCAGGCTATTCTATGGTAGTTACTTTCAGCCAGGCTATTCTATGGTAGTTACTTTCAGCCAGGCTATTCTATGGTAGTTACTTTCAGCCTGGCCATTCTATGGTAGTTACTTTCAGCCTGGCTATTCTATGGTAGTTACTTTCAGCCTGGCCATTCTATGGTAGTTACTTTCAGCCTGGCCATTCTATGGTAGTTACTTTCAACCTGGCATTCTATGGTAGTTGCTTTCAGCCTGACCATTCTATGGTAGTTACTTTCAGCCAGGCTATTCTATGGTAGTTACTTTCAGCCAGGCTTTTCTATGGTAGTTACTTTCAGCCAGGCTATTCCATGGTAGTTACTTTCAGCCAGGCCATTCTATGGTAGTTACAATCAGCCAGGCCATTCTATGGTAATTACTTTCAGCCAGGCCATTCTATGGTAGTTACTTTCAGCCAGGCTTTTCTGTGGTAGTTACTTTCAGCCAGGCTATTCTATGGTAGTTACTTTCAGCCTGGCCATTCTATGGTAGTTACTTTCAGCCAGGCTATTCTATGGTAGTTACTTTCAGCCAGGCTATTCTATGGTAGTTACTTTCAGCCTGGCCATTCTATGGTAGTTACTTTCAGCCAGGCTATTCTATGGTAGTTACTTTCAGCCAGGCTATTCTATGGTTGTTACTTTCAGCCAGGCTATTCTATGGTAGTTACTTTCAGCCAGGCTATTCTATGGTAGTTACTTTCAGCCAGGCTATTCTATGGTAGTTACTTTCAGCCAGGCTATTCTATGGTAGTTACTTTCAGCCTGGCCATTCTATGGTAGTTACTTTCAGCCTGGCCATTCTATGGTAGTTACTTTCAGCCAGGCTATTTTATGGTAGTTACTTTCAGCCAGGCTATTTTATGGTAGTTACTTTCAGCCAGGCTATTCTATGGTAGTTACTTTCAGCCAGGCTATTCTATGGTAGTTACTTTCAGCCAGGCTATTTTATGGTAGTTACTTTCAGCCAGGCTATTCTATGGTAGTTACTTTCAGCCAGGCTATTCCATGGTAGTTACTTTCAGCCTGGCCATTCTATGGTAGTTACTTTCAGCCAGGCTATTCTATGGTAGTTACTTTCAGCCTGGCCATTCTATGGTAGTTACTTTCAGCCAGGCTATTTTATGGTAGTTACTTTCAGCCTGGCCATTCTATGGTAGTTACTTTCAGCCAGGCCATTCTATGGTAGTTACTTTCAGCCTGGCCATTCTATGGTAGTTACTTTCAGCCAGGCTATTCTATGGTAGTTACTTTCAGCCTGGCCATTCTATGGTAGTTACTTTCAGCCAGGCTATTTTATGGTAGTTACTTTCAGCCAGGCTATTTTATGGTAGTTACTTTCAGCCAGGCTATTTTATGGTAGTTACTTTCAGCCTGGCCATTCTATGGTAGTTACTTTCAGCCAGGCTATTCTATGGTAGTTACTTTCAGCCTGGCCATTCTATGGTAGTTACTTTCAGCCAGGCTATTCTATGGTAGTTACTTTCAGCCTGGCCATTCTATGGTAGTTACTTTCAGCCAGGCCATTCTATGGTAGTTACTTTCAGCCAGGCTATTCTATGGTAGTTACTTTCAGCCTGGCCATTCTATGGTAGTTACTTTCAGCCAGGCTATTCTATGGTAGTTACTTTCAGCCTGGCCATTCTATGGTAGTTACTTTCAGCCAGGCTATTCTATGGTAGTTACTTTCAGCCTGGCCATTCTATGGTAGTTACTTTCAGCCAGGCTATTTTATGGTAGTTACTTTCAGCCTGGCCATTCTATGGTAGTTACTTTCAGCCTGGCCATTCTATGGTAGTTACTTTCAGCCAGGCTATTCTATGGTAGTTACTTTCAGCCTGGCCATTCTATGGTAGTTACTTTCAGCCTGGCCATTCTATGGTAGTTACTTTCAGCCTGGCCATTCTATGGTAGTTACTTTCAGCCTGGCCATTCTATGGTAGTTACTTTCAGCCAGGCTATTTTATGGTAGTTACTTTCAGCCAGGCTATTTTATGGTAGTTACTTTCAGCCAGGCTATTCTATGGTAGTTACTTTCAGCCTGGCCATTCTATGGTAGTTACTTTCAGCCAGGCTATTTTATGGTAGTTACTTTCAGCCAGGCTATTTTATGGTAGTTACTTTCAGCCAGGCTATTCTATGGTAGTTACTTTCAGCCTGGCCATTCTATGGTAGTTACTTTCAGCCAGGCTATTTTATGGTAGTTACTTTCAGCTTGGCCATTCTATGGTAGTTACTTTCAGCCAGGCTTTTCTGTGGTAGTTACTTTCAGCCAGGCCATTCTATGGTAGTTACAATCAGCCAGGCCATTCTATGGTAATTACTTTCAGCCAGGCTATTTTATGGTAGTTACTTTCAGCCAGGCCATTCTATGGTAGTTACTTTCAGCCAGGCTATTCTATGGTAGTTACTTTCAGCCTGGCCATTCTATGGTAGTTACTTTCAGCCAGGCTATTTTATGGTAGTTACTTTCAGCCTGGCCATTCTATGGTAGTTACTTTCAGCCTGGCCATTCTATGGTAGTTACTTTCAGCCTGGCCATTCTATGGTAGTTACTTTCAGCCTGGCCATTCTATGGTAGTTACTTTCAGCCAGGCTATTTTATGGTAGTTACTTTCAGCCTGGCCATTCTATGGTAGTTACTTTCAGCCAGGCTATTCTATGGTAGTTACTTTCAGCCAGGCCATTCTATGGTAGTTACTTTCAGCCAGGCTATTCTATGGTAGTTACTTTCAGCCTGGCCATTCTATGGTAGTTACTTTCAGCCAGGCTATTTTATGGTAGTTACTTTCAGCCAGGCTATTTTATGGTAGTTACTTTCAGCCAGGCTATTCTATGGTAGTTACTTTCAGCCTGGCCATTCTATGGTAGTTACTTTCAGCCAGGCTATTTTATGGTAGTTACTTTCAGCCTGGCCATTCTATGGTAGTTACTTTCAGCCAGGCTATTCTATGGTAGTTACTTTCAGCCAGGCTATTCTATGGTAGTTACTTTCAGCCAGGCCATTCTATGGTAGTTACAATCAGCCAGGCCATTCTATGGTAATTACTTTCAGCCAGGCCATTCTATGGTAGTTACTTTCAGCCAGGCTTTTCTGTGGTAGTTACTTTCAGCCAGGCTATTCTATGGTAGTTACTTTCAGCCAGGCTATTCTATGGTAGTTACTTTCAGCCAGGCTTTTCTATGGTAGTTACTTTCAGCCAGGCTATTCTATGGTAGTTACTTTCAGCCTGGCCATTCTATGGTAGTTACTTTCAGCCAGGCTATTCTATGGTAGTTACTTTCAGCCAGGCTATTCTATGGTAGTTACTTTCAGCCAGGCTATTCTATGGTAGTTACTTTCAGCCTGGCCATTCTATGGTAGTTATTTTCAGCCAGGCTATTCTATGGTAGTTACTTTCAGCCTGGCCATTCTATGGTAGTTACTTTCAGCCAGGCTATTCTATGGTAGTTACTTTCAGCCAGGCTATTCTATGGTAGTTACTTTCAGCCAGGCTATTTTATGGTAGTTACTTTCAGCCAGGCCATTCTATGGTAGTTACTTTCAGCCAGGCTATTCTATGGTAGTTACTTTCAGCCTGGCCATTCTATGGTAGTTACTTTCAGCCAGGCTATTTTATGGTAGTTACTTTCAGCCTGGCCATTCTATGGTAGTTACTTTCAGCCTGGCCATTCTATGGTAGTTACTTTCAGCCTGGCCATTCTATGGTAGTTACTTTCAGCCTGGCCATTCTATGGTAGTTACTTTCAGCCAGGCTATTTTATGGTAGTTACTTTCAGCCTGGCCATTCTATGGTAGTTACTTTCAGCCAGGCTATTCTATGGTAGTTACTTTCAGCCTGGCCATTCTATGGTAGTTACTTTCAGCCAGGCTATTCTATGGTAGTTACTTTCAGCCTGGCCATTCTATGGTAGTTACTTTCAGCCAGGCTATTTTATGGTAGTTACTTTCAGCCAGGCTATTTTATGGTAGTTACTTTCAGCCAGGCTATTCTATGGTAGTTACTTTCAGCCTGGCCATTCTATGGTAGTTACTTTCAGCCAGGCTATTTTATGGTAGTTACTTTCAGCCAGGCCATTCTATGGTAGTTACAATCAGCCAGGCCATTCTATGGTAATTACTTTCAGCCAGGCCATTCTATGGTAGTTACTTTCAGCCAGGCTTTTCTGTGGTAGTTACTTTCAGCCAGGCTATTCTATGGTAGTTACTTTCAGCCAGGCCATTCTATGGTAGTTACTTTCAGCCAGGCTATTCTATGGTAGTTACTTTCAGCCTGGCCATTCTATGGTAGTTACTTTCAGCCAGGCTATTTTATGGTAGTTACTTTCAGCCTGGCCATTCTATGGTAGTTACTTTCAGCCTGGCCATTCTATGGTAGTTACTTTCAGCCTGGCCATTCTATGGTAGTTACTTTCAGCCTGGCCATTCTATGGTAGTTACTTTCAGCCAGGCTATTTTATGGTAGTTACTTTCAGCCTGGCCATTCTATGGTAGTTACTTTCAGCCAGGCTATTCTATGGTAGTTACTTTCAGCCTGGCCATTCTATGGTAGTTACTTTCAGCCAGGCTATTCTATGGTAGTTACTTTCAGCCTGGCCATTCTATGGTAGTTACTTTCAGCCAGGCTATTTTATGGTAGTTACTTTCAGCCAGGCTATTTTATGGTAGTTACTTTCAGCCTGGCCATTCTATGGTAGTTACTTTCAGCCAGGCTATTCTATGGTAGTTACTTTCAGCCAGGCTATTCTATGGTAGTTACTTTCAGCCAGGCCATTCTATGGTAGTTACAATCAGCCAGGCCATTCTATGGTAATTACTTTCAGCCAGGCCATTCTATGGTAGTTACTTTCAGCCAGGCTTTTCTGTGGTAGTTACTTTCAGCCAGGCTATTCTATGGTAGTTACTTTCAGCCAGGCTATTCTATGGTAGTTACTTTCAGCCTGGCCATTCTATGGTAGTTATTTTCAGCCAGGCTATTTTATGGTAGTTACTTTCAGCCAGGCCATTCTATGGTAGTTACTTTCAGCCAGGCTATTCTATGGTAGTTACTTTCAGCCTGGCCATTCTATGGTAGTTACTTTCAGCCAGGCTAATTTATGGTAGTTACTTTCAGCCTGGCCATTCTATGGTAGTTACTTTCAGCCTGGCCATTCTATGGTAGTTACTTTCAGCCAGGCTATTCTATGGTAGTTACTTTCAGCCTGGCCATTCTATGGTAGTTACTTTCAGCCAGGCTATTCTATGGTAGTTACTTTCAGCCTGGCCATTCTATGGTAGTTACTTTCAGCCAGGCTATTTTATGGTAGTTACTTTCAGCCAGGCTATTTTATGGTAGTTACTTTCAGCCAGGCTATTCTATGGTAGTTACTTTCAGCCTGGCCATTCTATGGTAGTTACTTTCAGCCAGGCTATTTTATGGTAGTTACTTTCAGCCTGGCCATTCTATGGTAGTTACTTTCAGCCAGGCTATTCTATGGTAGTTACTTTCAGCCAGGCTATTCTATGGTAGTTACTTTCAGCCAGGCCATTCTATGGTAGTTACAATCAGCCAGGCCATTCTATGGTAATTACTTTCAGCCAGGCCATTCTATGGTAGTTACTTTCAGCCAGGCTTTTCTGTGGTAGTTACTTTCAGCCAGGCTATTCTATGGTAGTTACTTTCAGCCAGGCTATTCTATGGTAGTTACTTTCAGCCAGGCTATTCTATGGTAGTTACTTTCAGCCTGGCCATTCTATGGTAGTTACTTTCAGCCAGGCTATTCTATGGTAGTTACTTTCAGCCTGGCCATTCTATGGTAGTTACTTTCAGCCAGGCTATTTTATGGTAGTTACTTTCAGCCTGGCCATTCTATGGTAGTTACTTTCAGCCAGGCTATTCTATGGTAGTTACATTCAGCCTGGCCATTCTATGGTAGTTACTTTCAGCCAGGCTATTCTATGGTAGTTACTTTCAGCCAGGCTTTTCTATGGTAGTTACTTTCAGCCAGGCTATTCCATGGTAGTTACTTTCAGCCTGGCCATTCTATGGTAGTTACTTTCAGCCAGGCTATTCTATGGTAGTTACTTTCAGCCTGGCCATTCTATGGTAGTTACTTTCAGCCAGGCTATTTTATGGTAGTTACTTTCAGCCTGGCCATTCTATGGTAGTTACTTTCAGCCAGGCTATTCTATGGTAGTTACTTTCAGCCTGGCCATTCTATGGTAGTTACTTTCAGCCAGGCTATTCTATGGTAGTTACTTTCAGCCAGGCTATTCTATGGTAGTTACTTTCAGCCTGGCCATTCTATGGTAGTTACTTTCAGCCAGGCTATTCTATGGTAGTTACTTTCAGCCTGGCCATTCTATGGTAGTTACTTTCAGCCAGGCTATTCTATGGTAGTTACTTTCAGCCTGGCCATTCTATGGTAGTTACTTTCAGCCAGGCTATTTTATGGTAGTTACTTTCAGCCAGGCTATTTTATGGTAGTTACTTTCAGCCTGGCTATTCTATGGTAGTTACTTTCAGCCTGGCCATTCTATGGTAGTTACTTTCAGCCAGGCTATTTTATGGTAGTTAGTTTCAGCCTGGCCATTCTATGGTAGTTACTTTCAGCCAGGCTATTCTATGGTAGTTACTTTCAGCCAGGCTATTTTATGGTAGTTACTTTCAGCCAGGCTATTCTATGGTAGTTACTTTCAGCCAGGCTATTCCATGGTAGTTACTTTCAGCCTGGCCATTCTATGGTAGTTACTTTCAGCCAGGCTATTCTATGGTAGTTACTTTCAGCCTGGCCATTCTATGGTAGTTACTTTCAGCCAGGCTATTCTATGGTAGTTACTTTCAGCCTGGCCATTCTATGGTAGTTACTTTCAGCCAGGCCATTCTATGGTAGTTACTTTCAGCCAGGCTATTCTATGGTAGTTACTTTCAGCCTGGCTATTTTATGGTAGTTACTTTCAGCCAGGCTATTCTATGGTAGTTACTTTCAGCCAGGCTATTTTATGGTAGTTACTTTCAGCCAGGCTATTTTATGGTAGTTACTTTCAGCCAGGCTATTCTATGGTAGTTACTTTCAGCCAGGCTATTCTATGGTAGTTACTTTCAGCCAGGCTATTCTATGGTAGTTACTTTCAGCCTGGCCATTCTATGGTAGTTACTTTCAGCCAGGCTATTCTATGGTAGTTACTTTCAGCCTGGCCATTCTATGGTAGTTACTTTCAGCCAGGCTATTTTATGGTAGTTACTTTCAGCCTGGCCATTCTATGGTAGTTACTTTCAGCCAGGCTATTCTATGGTAGTTACTTTCAGCCTGGCCATTCTATGGTAGTTACTTTCAGCCAGGCTATTCTATGGTAGTTACTTTCAGCCAGGCTATTCTATGGTAGTTACTTTCAGCCAGGCTATTCTATGGTAGTTACTTTCAGCCTGGCCATTCTATGGTAGTTACTTTCAGCCTGGCTATTCTATGGTAGTTACTTTCAGCCTGGCTATTCTATGGTAGTTACTTTCAGCCAGGCTATTCTATGGTAGTTACTTTCAGCCAGGCTATTCTATGGTAGTTACTTTCAGCCTGGCCATTCTATGGTAGTTACTTTCAGCCTGGCTATTCTATGGTAGTTACTTTCAGCCTGGCCATTCTATGGTAGTTACTTTCAGCCAGGCTATTTTATGGTAGTTAGTTTCAGCCTGGCCATTCTATGGTAGTTACTTTCAGCCAGGCTATTCTATGGTAGTTACTTTCAGCCAGGCTATTTTATGGTAGTTACTTTCAGCCAGGCTATTCTATGGTAGTTACTTTCAGCCAGGCTATTCCATGGTAGTTACTTTCAGCCTGGCCATTCTATGGTAGTTACTTTCAGCCAGGCTATTCTATGGTAGTTACTTTCAGCCTGGCCATTCTATGGTAGTTACTTTCAGCCAGGCTATTCTATGGTAGTTACTTTCAGCCTGGCCATTCTATGGTAGTTACTTTCAGCCAGGCCATTCTATGGTAGTTACTTTCAGCCAGGCTATTCTATGGTAGTTACTTTCAGCCTGGCTATTTTATGGTAGTTACTTTCAGCCAGGCTATTCTATGGTAGTTACTTTCAGCCAGGCTATTTTATGGTAGTTACTTTCAGCCAGGCTATTTTATGGTAGTTACTTTCAGCCAGGCTATTCTATGGTAGTTACTTTCAGCCAGGCTATTCTATGGTAGTTACTTTCAGCCAGGCTATTCTATGGTAGTTACTTTCAGCCTGGCCATTCTATGGTAGTTACTTTCAGCCTGGCTATTCTATGGTAGTTACTTTCAGCCAGGCTATTCTATGGTAGTTACTTTCAGCCAGGCTATTCTATGGTAGTTACTTTCAGCCAGGCTATTCTATGGTAGTTACTTTCAGCCAGGCTATTCTATGGTAGTTACTTTCAGCCTGGCCATTCTATGGTAGTTACTTTCAGCCTGGCTATTCTATGGTAGTTACTTTCAGCCAGGCTATTCTATGGTAGTTACTTTCAGCCAGGCTATTCTATGGTAGTTACTTTCAGCCAGGCTATTCCATGGTAGTTACTTTCAGCCTGGCCATTCTATGGTAGTTACTTTCAGCCAGGCCATTCTATGGTAGTTACTTTCAGCCTGGCCATTCTATGGTAGTTACTTTCAGCCAGGCTATTCTATGGTAGTTACTTTCAGCCTGGCCATTCTATGGTAGTTACTTTCAGCCAGGCTATTTTATGGTAGTTACTTTCAGCCTGGCCATTCTATGGTAGTTACTTTCAGCCAGGCTATTCTATGGTAGTTACTTTCAGCCAGGCTATTCTATGGTAGTTACTTTCAGCCAGGCTATTCTATGGTAGTTACTTTCAGCCTGGCCATTCTATGGTAGTTACTTTCAGCCAGGCTATTCTATGGTAGTTACTTTCAGCCTGGCCATTCTATGGTAGTTACTTTCAGCCAGGCTATTTTATGGTAGTTACTTTCAGCCAGGCTATTTTATGGTAGTTACTTTCAGCCAGGCTATTCTATGGTAGTTACTTTCAGCCAGGCTATTCTATGGTAGTTACTTTCAGCCAGGCTATTCTATGGTAGTTACTTTCAGCCTGGCTATTCTATGGTAGTTACTTTCAGCCTGGCCATTCTATGGTAGTTACTTTCAGCCTGGCCATTCTATGGTAGTTACTTTCAACCTGGCCATTCTATGGTAGTTGCTTTCAGCCTGACCATTCTATGGTAGTTACTTTCAGCCAGGCTATTCTATGGTAGTTACTTTCAGCCAGGCTTTTCTATGGTAGTTACTTTCAGCCAGGCTATTCCATGGTAGTTACTTTCAGCCAGGCCATTCTATGGTAGTTACAATCAGCCAGGCCATTCTATGGTAATTACTTTCAGCCAGGCCATTCTATGGTAGTTACTTTCAGCCAGGCTTTTCTGTGGTAGTTACTTTCAGCCAGGCTATTCTATGGTAGTTACTTTCAGCCTGGCCATTCTATGGTAGTTACTTTCAGCCAGGCTATTCTATGGTAGTTACTTTCAGCCAGGCTATTCTATGGTAGTTACTTTCAGCCTGGCCATTCTATGGTAGTTACTTTCAGCCAGGCTATTCTATGGTAGTTACTTTCAGCCAGGCTATTCTATGGTAGTTACTTTCAGCCAGGCTATTCTATGGTAGTTACTTTCAGCCTGGCCATTCTATGGTAGTTACTTTCAGCCAGGCTATTCTATGGTAGTTACTTTCAGCCAGGCTATTCTATGGTTGTTACTTTCAGCCAGGCTATTCTATGGTAGTTACTTTCAGCCAGGCTATTCTATGGTAGTTACTTTCAGCCAGGCTATTCTATGGTAGTTACTTTCAGCCAGGCTATTTTATGGTAGTTACTTTCAGCCAGGCTATTCTATGGTAGTTACTTTCAGCCAGGCTATTCTATGGTAGTTACTTTCAGCCAGGCTATTCTATGGTAGTTACTTTCAGCCAGGCTATTCTATGGTAGTTACTTTCAGCCTGGCCATTCTATGGTAGTTACTTTCAGCCTGGCCATTCTATGGTAGTTACTTTCAGCCAGGCTATTTTATGGTAGTTACTTTCAGCCTGGCCATTCTATGGTAGTTACTTTCAGCCAGGCTATTCTATGGTAGTTACTTTCAGCCTGGCCATTCTATGGTAGTTACTTTCAGCCAGGCTATTCTATGGTAGTTACTTTCAGCCTGGCCATTCTATGGTAGTTACTTTCAGCCAGGCTATTTTATGGTAGTTACTTTCAGCCAGGCTATTTTATGGTAGTTACTTTCAGCCAGGCTATTCTATGGTAGTTACTTTCAGCCAGGCTATTCTATGGTAGTTACTTTCAGCCAGGCTATTCTATGGTAGTTACTTTCAGCCTGGCCATTCTATGGTAGTTACTTTCAGCCAGGCTATTCTATGGTAGTTACTTTCAGCCTGGCCATTTTATGGTAGTTACTTTCAGCCAGGCTATTCTATGGTAGTTACTTTCAGCCTGGCCATTCTATGGTAGTTACTTTCAGCCAGGCTATTTTATGGTAGTTACTTTCAGCCTGGCCATTCTATGGTAGTTACTTTCAGCCAGGCTATTCTATGGTAGTTACTTTCAGCCTGGCCATTCTATGGTAGTTACTTTCAGCCAGGCTATTCTATGGTAGTTACTTTCAGCCAGGCTATTTTATGGTAGTTACTTTCAGCCTGGCCATTCTATGGTAGTTACTTTCAGCCAGGCTATTCTATGGTAGTTACTTTCAGCCTGGCCATTCTATGGTAGTTACTTTCAACCTGGCCATTCTATGGTAGTTGCTTTCAGCCTGGCCATTCTATGGTAGTTACTTTCAGCCAGGCTATTCTATGGTAGTTACTTTCAGCCAGGCTTTTCTATGGTAGTTACTTTCAGCCAGGCTATTCTATGGTAGTTACTTTCAGCCTGGCCATTCTATGGTAGTTACTTTCAGCCTGGCTATTCTATGGTAGTTACTTTCAGCCTGGCCATTCTATGGTAGTTACTTTCAGCCTGGCCATTCTATGGTAGTTACTTTCAGCCTGGCCATTCTATGGTAGTTACTTTCAGCCAGGCTATTCTATGGTAGTTACTTTCAGCCTGGCCATTCTATGGTAGTTACTTTCAGCCTGGCCATTCTATGGTAATTACTTTCAGCCAGGCTATTCTATGGTAGTTACTTTCAGCCTGGCTATCCTATGGTAGTTACTTTCAGCCAGGCTATTCTATGGTAGTTACTTTCAGCCTGGCCATTCTATGGTAGTTACTTTCAGCCTGGCCATTCTATGGTAGTTACTTTCAGCCAGGCTATTCTATGGTAGTTACTTTCAGCCTGGCCATTCTATGGTAGTTACTTTCAGCCAGGCTATTCTATGGTAGTTACTTTCAGCCAGGCTATTCTATGGTAGTTACTTTCAGCCAGGCTATTCTATGGTAGTTACTTTCAGCCAGGCTATTCTATGGTAGTTACTTTCAGCCAGGCTATTCCATGGTAGTTGCTTTCAGCCTGGCCATTCTATGGTAGTTACTTTCAGCCAGGCTATTTTATGGTAGTTACTTTCAGCCTGGCCATTCTATGGTAGTTACTTTCAGCCAGGCTATTCTATGGTAGTTACTTTCAGCCAGGCCATTCTATGGTAGTTACAATCAGCCAGGCCATTCTATGGTAATTACTTTCAGCCAGGCCATTCTATGGTAGTTACTTTCAGCCAGGCTTTTCTGTGGTAGTTACTTTCAGCCAGGCTATTCTATGATAGTTACTTTCAGCCAGGCTTTTCTATGGTAGTTACTTTCAGCCAGGCTATTCCATGGTAGTTGCTTTCAGCCTGGCCATTCTATGGTAGTTACTTTCAGCCAGGCTATTTTATGGTAGTTACTTTCAGCCAGGCTATTCTATGGTAGTTACTTTCAGCCTGGCCATTCTATGGTAGTTACTTTCAGCCAGGCTATTCTATGGTAGTTACTTTCAGCCAGGCTATTCTATGGTAGTTACTTTCAGCCAGGCTATTCTATGGTAGTTACTTTCAGCCAGGCTATTCTATGGTAGTTACTTTCAGCCTGGCCATTCTATGGTAGTTACTTTCAGCCTGGCCATTCTATGGTAGTTACTTTCAGCCTGGCCATTCTATGGTAGTTACTTTCAGCCTGGCCATTCTATGGTAGTTACTATCAGCCAGGCTATTTTATGCTAGTTACTTTCAGCCTGGCCATCCTATGGTAGTTACTTTCAGCCTGGCCAATCTATGGTAGTTACTTTCAGCCAGGCTATTCTATGGTAGTTACTTTCAGCCTGGCCATTCTATGGTAGTTACTTTCAGCCAGGCCATTCTATGATAGTTACTTTCAGCCAGGCTTTTCTATGGTAGTTACTTTCAGCCAGGCTATTCCATGGTAGTTACTTTCAGCCTGGCCATTCTATAGTAGTTACTTTCAGCCAGGCTATTCTATGGTAGTTACTTTCAGCCAGGCTATTTTATGGTAGTTACTTTCAGCCAGGCTATTCTATGGTAGTTACTTTCAGCCTGGCCATTCTATGGTAGTTACTTTCAGGGGGGGGGCTGAAAGTAACTACCATAAAATAGCCTGGCTGAAAGTAACTACCATAGAATAGCCTGGCTGAAAGTAACTACCATAGAATGGCCAGGCTGAAAGTAACTACCATAAAATAGCCTGGCTGAAAGTAACTACCATAGAATGGCCAGGCTGAAAGCAACTACCATGGAATAGCCTGGCTGAAAGTAACTACCATAGAAAAGCCTGGCTGAAAGTAACTATCATAGAATAGCCTGGCTGAAAGTAACTACCACAGAAAAGCCTGGCTGAAAGTAACTACCATAGAATGGCCTGGCTGAAAGTAATTACCATAGAATGGCCTGGCTGATTGTAACTACCATAGAATGGCCTGGCTGAAAGTAACTACCATAGAATAGCCTGGCTGAAAGTAACTACCATAGAATGGCCAGGCTGAAAGTAACTACCATAAAATAGCCTGGCTGAAAGTAACTACCATAGAATAGCCTGGCTGAAAGTAACTACCATAGAAAAGCCTGGCTGAAAGTAACTACCATAGAATAGCCTGGCTGAAAGTAACTACCATAGAATGGCCAGGCTGAAAGCAACTACCATAGAATGGCCAGGCTGAAACTAACTACCATAAAATAGCCTGGCTGAAAATAACTACCATAGAATGGCCAGGCTGAAAGTAACTACCATAGAATAGCCTGGCTGAAAGTAACTACCATAGAATAGCCTGGCTGAAAGTAACTACCATAGAATAGCCTGGCTGAAAGTAACTACCATAGAATGGCCAGGCTGAAAGCAACTACCATAGAATGGCCAGGCTGAAACTAACTACCATAGAATAGCCTGGCTGAAAGTAACTACCATAGAATGGCCAGGCTGAAAGTAACTACCATAGAATAGCCTGGCTGAAAGTAACTACCATAGAATAGCCTGGCTGAAAGTAACTACCATAAAATAGCCTGGCTGAAAGTAACTACCATAGAATGGCCAGGCTGAAACTAACTACCATAAAATAGCCTGGCTGAAAATAACTACCATAGAATGGCCAGGCTGAAAGTAACTACCATAGAATAGCCTGGCTGAAAGTAACTACCATAGAATAGCCTGGCTGAAAGTAACTACCATAGAATAGCCTGGCTGAAAGTAACTACCATAGAATAGCCTGGCTGAAAGTAACTACCATAGAATAGCCTGGCTGAAAGTAACTACCATAGAATAGCCTGGCTGAAAGTAACTACCATAGAATGGCCAGGCTGAAAGTAACTACCATAGAATAGCCTGGCTGAAAGTAACTACCATAGAATGGCCAGGCTGAAAGTAACTACCATAGAATGGCCAGGCTGAAAGTAACTACCATAGAATAGCCTGGCTGAAAGTAACTACCATAGGATAGCCAGGCTGAAAGTAACTACCATAGAATAGCCTGGCTGAAAGTAATTACCATAGAATGGCCAGGCTGAAAGTAACTACCATAGAATGGCCAGGCTGAAAGTAACTACCATAGAATAGCCTGGCTGAAAGTAACTACCATAGAATGGCCAGGCTGAAAGTAACTACCATAGAATGGCCAGGCTGAAAGTAACTACCATAGAATGGCCAGGCTGAAAGTAACTACCATAGAATAGCCAGGCTGAAAGTAACTACCATAGAATGGCCAGGCTGAAAGTAACTACCATAGAATAGCCTGGCTGAAAGTAACTACCATAGAAAAGCCTGGCTGAAAGTAACTACCATAGAATAGCCTGGCTGAAAGTAACTACCATAGAATGGCCAGGCTGAAAGCAACTACCATAGAATGGCCAGGTTGAAAGTAACTACCATAGAATGGCCAGGCTGAAAGTAACTACCATAGAATAGCCTGGCTGAAAGTAACTACCATAGAATGGCCAGGCTGAAAGTAACTACCATAAAATAGCCTGGCTGAAAGTAACTACCATAGAATAGCCTGGCTGAAAGTAACTACCATAGAATGGCCAGGCTGAAAGTAACTACCATAGAATAGCCTGGCTGAAAGTAACTACCATAGAATAGCCTGGCTGAAAGTAACTACCATAGAATAGCCTGGCTGAAAGTAACTACCATAAAATAGCCTGGCTGAAAGTAACTACCATAGAATAGCCTGGCTGAAAGTAACTACCATAGAATAGCCTGGCTGAAAGTAACTACCATAGAATAGCCTGGCTGAAAGTAACAACCATAGAATAGCCTGGCTGAAAGTAACTACCATAGAATAGCCTGGCTGAAAGTAACTACCATAGAATGGCCAGGCTGAAAGTAACTACCATAGAATAGCCTGGCTGAAAGTAACTACCATAGAATAGCCTGGCTGAAAGTAACTACCATAGAATAGCCTGGCTGAAAGTAACTACCATAGAATGGCCAGGCTGAAAGTAACTACCATAGAATAGCCTGGCTGAAAGTAACTACCATAGAATAGCCTGGCTGAAAGTAACTACCATAGAATGGCCAGGCTGAAAGTAACTACCATAGAATAGCCTGGCTGAAAGTAACTACCACAGAAAAGCCTGGCTGAAAGTAACTACCATAGAATGGCCTGGCTGAAAGTAATTACCATAGAATGGCCTGGCTGATTGTAACTACCATAGAATGGCCTGGCTGAAAGTAACTACCATGGAATAGCCTGGCTGAAAGTAACTACCATAGAAAAGCCTGGCTGAAAGTAACTACCATAGAATAGCCTGGCTGAAAGTAACTACCATAGAATGGTCAGGCTGAAAGCAACTACCATAGAATGGCCAGGTTGAAAGTAACTACCATAGAATGGCCAGGCTGAAAGTAACTACCATAGAATGGCCAGGCTGAAAGTAACTACCATAGAATAGCCAGGCTGAAAGTAACTACCATAGAATAGCCTGGCTGAAAGTAACTACCATAGAATAGCCTGGCTGAAAGTAACTACCATAGAATAGCCTGGCTGAAAGTAACTACCATAAAATAGCCTGGCTGAAAGTAACTACCATAAAATAGCCTGGCTGAAAGTAACTACCATAGAATGGCCAGGCTGAAAGTAACTACCATAGAATAGCCTGGCTGAAAGTAACTACCATAGAATGGCCAGGCTGAAAGTAACTACCATAGAATAGCCTGGCTGAAAGTAACTACCATAGAATAGCCTGGCTGAAAGTAACTACCATAGAATAGCCTGGCTGAAAGTAACTACCATAAAATAGCCTGGCTGAAAGTAACTACCATAGAATGGCCAGGCTGAAAGTAACTACCATAGAATAGCCTGGCTGAAAGTAACTACCATAGAATGGCCAGGCTGAAAGTAACTACCATAGAATGGCCTGGCTGAAAGTAACTACCATAGAATGGCCAGGCTGAAAGTAACTACCATGGAATAGCCTGGCTGAAAGTAACTACCATAGAATAGCCTGGCTGAAAGTAACTACCATAGAATAGCCTGGCTGAAAGTAACTACCATAGAATAGCCAGGCTGAAAGTAACTACCATAGAATGGCCAGGCTGAAAGTAACTACCATAGAATAGCCTGGCTGAAAGTAACTACCATAGAATAGCCTGGCTGAAAGTAACTACCATAGAATAGCCTGGCTGAAAGTAACTACCATAGAATAGCCTGGCTGAAAGTAACTACCATAGAATAGCCAGGCTGAAAGTAACTACCATAGAATAGCCTGGCTGAAAGTAACTACCATAGAATGGCCAGGCTGAAAGTAACTACCATAGAATAGCCTGGCTGAAAGTAACTACCTAAGAATGGCCAGGCTGAAAGTAACTACCATAAAATAGCCTGGCTGAAAGTAACTACCATAGAATGGCCAGGCTGAAAGTAACTACCATAGAATGGCCAGGCTGAAAGTAACTACCATAGAATGGCCAGGCTGAAAGTAACTACCATAGAATGGCCAGGCTGAAAGTAACTACCATAAAATAGCCTGGCTGAAAGTAACTACCATAGAATGGCCAGGCTGAAAGTAACTACCATAGAATAGCCTGGCTGAAAGTAACTACCATAGAATGGCCTGGCTGAAAGTAACTACCATAAAATAGCCTGGCTGAAAGTAACTACCATAGAATAGCCTGGCTGAAAGTAACTACCATAGAATAGCCTGGCTGAAAGTAACTACCATAGAATGGCCAGGCTGAAAGTAACTACCATAGAATAGCCTGGCTGAAAATAACTACCATAGAATGGCCAGGCTGAAAGTAACTACCATAGAATAGCCTGGCTGAAAGTAACTACCATAGAATAGCCTGGCTGAAAGTAACTACCATAGAATAGCCTGGCTGAAAGTAACTACCATAGAATGGCCAGGCTGAAAGTAACTACCATAGAATAGCCTGGCTGAAAGTAACTACCATAGAAAAGCCTGGCTGAAAGTAACTACCATAGAATAGCCTGGCTGAAAGTAACTACCATAGAATAGCCTGGCTGAAAGTAACTACCACAGAAAAGCCTGGCTGAAAGTAACTACCATAGAATGGCCTGGCTGAAAGTAATTACCATAGAATGGCCTGGCTGATTGTAACTACCATAGAATGGCCTGGCTGAAAGTAACTACCATAGAATAGCCTGGCTGAAAGTAACTACCATAGAATAGCCTGGCTGAAAGTAACTACCATTAGAATGGCCAGGCTGAAAGTAACTACCATAAAATAGCCTGGCTGAAAGTAACTACCATAGAATGGCCAGGCTGAAAGTAACTACCATAGAATAGCCTGGCTGAAAGTAACTACCATAAAATAGCCTGGCTGAAAGTAACTACCATAAAATAGCCTGGCTGAAAGTAACTACCATAGAATGGCCAGGCTGAAAGTAACTACCATAGAATAGCCTGGCTGAAAGTAACTACCATAGAATGGCCAGGCTGAAAGTAACTACCATAGAATGGCCAGGCTGAAAGTAACTACCATAGAATGGCCAGGCTGAAAGTAACTACCATAGAATGGCCAGGCTGAAAGTAACTACCATAAAAATAGCCTGGCTGAAAGTAACTACCATAGAATGGCCAGGCTGAAAGTAACTACCATAGAATAGCCTGGCTGAAAGTAACTACCATAAAATAGCCTGGCTGAAAGTAACTACCATAGAATGGCCAGGCTGAAAGTAACTACCATAAAATAGCCTGGCTGAAAGTAACTACCATAGAATGGCCAGGCTGAAAGTAACTACCATAGAATGGCCAGGCTGAAAGTAACTACCATAGAATGGCCAGGCTGAAAGTAACTACCATAGAATGGCCAAGCTGAAAGTAACTACCATAAAATAGCCTGGCTGAAAGTAACTACCATAGAATGGCCAGGCTGAAAGTAACTACCATAGAATAGCCTGGCTGAAAGTAACTACCATAGAATGGCCTGGCTGAAAGTAACTACCATTTAAATAGCCTGGCTGAAAGTAATTACCATAGAATGGCCTGGCTGATTGTAACTACCATAGAATGGCCTGGCTGAAAGTAACTACCACAGAAAAGCCTGGCTGAAAGTAACTACCATAGAATGGCCAAGCTGAAAGTAACTATCATAGAATGGCCAGGCTGAAAGTAATTACCATAGAATGGCCAGGCTGAAAGTAACTACCATAGAATAGCCTGGCTGAAAGTAACTACCATAGAATGGCCAGGCTGAAAGTAACTACCATAGGATGGCCAGGCTGAAAGTAACTACCATAAAATAGCCTGGCTGAAAGTAACTACCATAGAATGGCCAGGCTGAAAGTAACTACCATAGAATGGCCAGGCTGAAAGTAACTACCATAGAATAGCCTGGCTGAAAGTAACTACCATAGATTGGCCAGGCTGAAAGTAACTACCATGGGATGGCCAGGCTGAAAGTAACTACCATAAAATAGCCTGGCTGATAGTAACTACCATAGAATGGCCAGGCTGAAAGTAACTACCATAGAATGGCCAGGCTGAAAGTAACTACCATAGAATGGCCAGGCTGAAAGTAACTACCATAGAATAGCCTGGCTGAAAGTAACTACCATAGAATGGCCAGGCTGAAAGTAACTACCATAGAATGGCCAGGCTGAAAGTAACTACCATAGAATGGCCTGGCTGAAAGTAATTACCATAGAATGGCCTGGCTGATTGTAACTACCATAGAATGGCCTGGCTGAAAGTAACTACCATAGAACAGCCTGGCTGAAAGTAACTACCATAGAATAGCCTGGCTGAAAGTAATTACCATAGAATGGCCTGGCTGATTGTAACTACCATAGAATGGCCTGGCTGAAAGTAACTACCACAGAAAAGCCTGGCTGAAAGTAACTACCATAGAATGGCCAGGCTGAAAGTAACTACCATAGAATGGCCAGGCTGAAAGTAACTACCATAGAATAGCCTGGCTGAAAGTAACTACCATAGAATGGCCAGGCTGAAAGTAACTACCATAGAATGGCCAGGCTGAAAGTAACTACCATAGAATGGCCAAGCTGAAAGTAACTATCATAGAATGGCCAGGCTGAAAGTAACTACCATAGAATGGCCAGGCTGAAAGTAACTACCATAGAATAGCCTGGCTGAAAGTAACTACCATAGAATGGCCAGGCTGAAAGTAACTACCATAGGATGGCCAGGCTGAAAGTAACTACCATAGAATGGCCTGGCTGAAAGTAATTAC
Organism: Oscheius onirici; assembly: GCA_932521025.1. Lineage (NCBI taxonomy): Eukaryota > Metazoa > Nematoda > Chromadorea > Rhabditida > Rhabditidae > Oscheius > Oscheius onirici. The sequence continues at coordinate 10,561,574 of OW051470.1, read as the reverse complement.
CATAGAATGGCCTGGCTGATTGTAACTACCATAGAATGGCCTGGCTGAAAGTAACTACCATAGAACAGCCTGGCTGAAAGTAACTACCATAGAATAGCCTGGCTGAAAGTAATTACCATAGAATGGCCTGGCTGATTGTAACTACCATAGAATGGCCTGGCTGAAAGTAACTACCACAGAAAAGCCTGGCTGAAAGTAACTACCATAGAATGGCCAAGCTGAAAGTAACTATCATAGAATGGCCAGGCTGAAAGTAATTACCATAGAATGGCCAGGCTGAAAGTAACTACCATAGAATAGCCTGGCTGAAAGTAACTACCATAGAATGGCCAGGCTGAAAGTAACTACCATAGGATGGCCAGGCTGAAAGTAACTACCATAAAATAGCCTGGCTGAAAGTAACTACCATAGAATGGCCAGGCTGAAAGTAACTACCATAGAATGGCCAGGCTGAAAGTAACTACCATAGAATGGCCAGGCTGAAAGTAACTACCATAGAATGGCCAGGCTGAAAGTAACTACCATAGAATAGCCTGGCTGAAAGTAACTACCATAGAATGGCCAGGCTGAAAGTAACTACCATAGAATGGCCAGGCTGAAAGTAACTACCATAGAATGGCCAAGCTGAAAGTAACTATCATAGAATGGCCAGGCTGAAAGTAACTACCATAGAATGGCCAGGCTGAAAGTAACTACCATAGAATAGCCTGGCTGAAAGTAACTACCATAGAATGGCCAGGCTGAAAGTAACTACCATAAAATAGCCTGGCTGAAAGTAACTACCATAGAATGGCCAGGCTGAAAGTAACTACCATAGGATGGCCAGGCTGAAAGTAACTACCATAAAATAGCCTGGCTGAAAGTAACTACCATAGAATGGCCAGGCTGAAAGTAACTACCATAGAATGGCCAGGCTGAAAGTAACTACCAAAGAATGGCCAGGCTGAAAGTAACTACCATAGAATAGCCTGGCTGAAAGTAACTACCATAGATTGGCCAGGCTGAAAGTAACTACCATAGGATGGCCAGGCTGAAAGTAACTACCATAGAATGGCCAGGCTGAAAGTAACTACCATAGAATGGCCAGGCTGAAAGTAACTACCATAGAATGGCCAGGCTGAAAGTAACTACCATAGAATAGCCTGGCTGAAAGTAACTACCATAGGATGGCCAGGCTGAAAGTAACTACCATAGGATGGCCAGGCTGAAAGTAACTACCATAAAATAGCCTGGCTGAAAGTAACTACCATAGAATGGCCAGGCTGAAAGTAACTACCATAGGATGGCCAGGCTGAAAGTAACTACCATAAAATAGCCTGGCTGAAAGTAACTACCATAGAATGGCCAGGCTGAAAGTAACTACCATAAAATAGCCTGGCTGATAGTAACTACCATAGAATGGCCAGGCTGAAAGTAACTACCATAGAATAGCCTGGCTGAAAGTAACTACCATAGAATGGCCAGGCTGAAAGTAACTACCATAGAATAGCCTGGCTGAAAGTAACTACCATAGAATGGCCAGGCTGAAAGTAACTACCATAGAATAGCCTGGCTGAAAGTAACTACCATAGAATGGCCAGGCTGAAAGTAACTACCATAGAATGGCCAAGCTGAAAGTAACTACCATAGGATGGCCAGGCTGAAAGTAACTACCATAAAATAGCCTGGCTGAAAGTAACTACCATAGAATGGCCAGGCTGAAAGTAACTACCATAGGATGGCCAGGCTGAAAGTAACTACCATAAAATAGCCTGGCTGAAAGTAACTACCATAGAATGGCCAGGCTGAAAGTAACTACCATAGAATGGCCAGGCTGAAAGTAACTACCATAGAATAGCCTGGCTGAAAGTAACTACCATAGAATGGCCAGGCTGAAAGTAACTACCATAGAATAGCCTGGCTGAAAGTAACTACCATAGAATGGCCAGGCTGAAAGTAACTACCATAAAATAGCCTGGCTGAAAGTAACTACCATAGAATGGCCAGGCTGAAAGTAACTACCATAGGATGGCCAGGCTGAAAGTAACTACCATAAAATAGCCTGGCTGAAAGTAACTACCATAGAATGGCCAGGCTGAAAGTAACTACCATAGAATGGCCAGGCTGAAAGTAACTATCATAGAATGGCCAGGCTGAAAGTAACTACCATAGAATGGCCAGGCTGAAAGTAACTACCATAGAATAGCCTGGCTGAAAGTAACTACCATAGAATGGCCAGGCTGAAAGTAACTACCATAGGATGGCCAGGCTGAAAGTAACTACCATAGAATGGCCAGGCTGAAAGTAACTACCATAGAATGGCCAGGCTGAAAGTAACTACCATAGAATGGCCAGGCTGAAAGTAACTACCATAAAATAGCCTGGCTGAAAGTAACTACCATAGAATGGCCAGGCTGAAAGTAACTACCAAAGAATGGCCAGGCTGAAAGTAACTATCATAGAATGGCCAGGCTGAAAGTAACTACCATAGAATGGCCAGGCTGAAAGTAACTACCATAGAATAGCCTGGCTGAAAGTAACTACCATAGAATGGCCAGGCTGAAAGTAACTACCATAGGATGGCCAGGCTGAAAGTAACTACCATAGAATGGCCAGGCTGAAAGTAACTACCATAGAATGGCCAGGCTGAAAGTAACTACCATAGAATGGCCAGGCTGAAAGTAACTACCATAAAATAGCCTGGCTGAAAGTAACTACCATAGAATGGCCAGGCTGAAAGTAACTACCATAGAATGGCCAGGCTGAAAGTAACTACCATAGAATGGCCAGGCTGAAAGTAACTACCATAGAATGGCCAGGCTGAAAGTAACTACCATAAAATAGCCTGGCTGATAGTAACTACCATAGAATGGCCAGGCTGAAAGTAACTACCATAGAATGGCCAGGCTGAAAGTAACTACCATAGAATGGCCAGGCTGAAAGTAACTACCATAGAATGGCCAGGCTGAAAGTAACTACCATAGAATAGCCTGGCTGAAAGTAACTACCATAGAATGGCCAGGCTGAAAGTAACTACCATAGAATGGCCAAGCTGAAAGTAACTATCATAGAATGGCCAGGCTGAAAGTAACTACCATAGAATGGCCAGGCTGAAAGTAACTACCATAGAATAGCCTGGCTGAAAGTAACTACCATAGAATGGCCAGGCTGAAAGTAACTACCATAGGATGGCCAGGCTGAAAGTAACTACCATAAAATAGCCTGGCTGAAAGTAACTACCATAGAATGGCCAGGCTGAAAGTAACTACCATAGAATGGCCAGGCTGAAAGTAACTACCATAGAATAGCCTGGCTGAAAGTAACTACCAGAGATTGGCCAGGCTGAAAGTAACTACCATAGGATGGCCAGGCTGAAAGTAACTACCATCGAATGGCCAGGCTGAAAGTAATTACCATAGAATGGCCAGGCTGAAAGTAACTACCATAGAATGGCCAGGCTGAAAGTAACTACCATAGAATGGCCAGGCTGAAAGTAACTACCATAGGATGGCCAGGCTGAAAGTAACTACCATAAAATAGCCTGGCTGAAAGTAACTACCATAGAATGGCCAGGCTGAAAGTAACTACCATAGGATGGCCAGGCTGAAAGTAACTACCATAAAATAGCCTGGCTGAAAGTAACTACCATAGAATGGCCAGGCTGAAAGTAACTACCATAAAATAGCCTGGCTGATAGTAACTACCATAGAATGGCCAGGCTGAAAGTAACTACCATAGAATGGCCAGGCTGAAAGTAACTACCATAGAATGGCCAGGCTGAAAGTAACTACCATAGAATAGCCTGGCTGAAAGTAACTACCATAGAATGGCCAGGCTGAAAGTAACTACCATAGAATGGCCAGGCTGAAAGTAACTACCATAGAATGGCCAAGCTGAAAGTAACTATCATAGAATGGCCAGGCTGAAAGTAACTACCATAGAATGGCCAGGCTGAAAGTAACTACCATAGAATGGCCAGGCTGAAAGTAACTACCATAGAATGGCCAGGCTGAAAGTAACTACCATAGAATGGCCAAGCTGAAAGTAACTATCATAGAATGGCCAGGCTGAAAGTAACTACCATAGAATGGCCAGGCTGAAAGTAACTACCATAGAATGGCCAGGCTGAAAGTAACTACCATAGAATAGCCTGGCTGAAAGTAACTACCATAGAATGGCCAGGCTGAAAGTAACTACCATAGGATGGCCAGGCTGAAAGTAACTACCATAAAATAGCCTGGCTGAAAGTAACTACCATAGAATGGCCAGGCTGAAAGTAACTACCATAGAATGGCCAGGCTGAAAGTAACTACCATAGAATGGCCAGGCTGAAAGTAACTACCATAGAATAGCCTGGCTGAAAGTAACTACCATAGATTGGCCAGGCTGAAAGTAACTACCATAAAATAGCCTGGCTGATAGTAACTACCATAGAATGGCCAGGCTGAAAGTAACTACCATAGAATGGCCAGGCTGAAAGTAACTACCATAGAATGGCCAGGCTGAAAGTAACTACCATAGAATAGCCTGGCTGAAAGTAACTACCATAGAATGGCCAGGCTGAAAGTAACTACCATAGAATGGCCAGGCTGAAAGTAACTACCATAGAATGGCCAAGCTGAAAGTAACTATCATAGAATGGCCAGGCTGAAAGTAACTACCATAGAATGGCCAGGCTGAAAGTAACTACCATAGAATGGCCAGGCTGAAAGTAACTACCATAGAATGGCCAGGCTGAAAGTAACTACCATAGAATGGCCAAGCTGAAAGTAACTATCATAGAATGGCCAGGCTGAAAGTAACTACCATAGAATGGCCAGGCTGAAAGTAACTACCATAGAATGGCCAGGCTGAAAGTAACTACCATAGAATAGCCTGGCTGAAAGTAACTACCATAGAATGGCCAGGCTGAAAGTAACTACCATAGGATGGCCAGGCTGAAAGTAACTACCATAAAATAGCCTGGCTGAAAGTAACTACCATAGAATGGCCAGGCTGAAAGTAACTACCATAGAATGGCCAGGCTGAAAGTAACTACCATAGAATGGCCAGGCTGAAAGTAACTACCATAGAATAGCCTGGCTGAAAGTAACTACCATAGATTGGCCAGGCTGAAAGTAACTACCATAAAATAGCCTGGCTGATAGTAACTACCATAGAATGGCCAGGCTGAAAGTAACTACCATAGAATGGCCAGGCTGAAAGTAACTACCATAGAATGGCCAGGCTGAAAGTAACTACCATAGAATAGCCTGGCTGAAAGTAACTACCATAGAATGGCCAGGCTGAAAGTAACTACCATAGAATGGCCAGGCTAAAAGTAACTACCATAGGATGGCCAGGCTGAAAGTAACTACCATAAAATAGCCTGGCTGAAAGTAACTACCATAGAATGGCCAGGCTGAAAGTAACTACCATAGAATGGCCAGGCTGAAAGTAACTACCATAGGATGGCCAGGCTGAAACTAACTACCATAAAATAGCCTGGCTGAAAATAACTACCATAGAATAGCCTGGCTGAAAGTAACTACCATAGAATAGCCTGGCTGAAAGTAACTACCATAGAATGGCCAGGCTGAAAGTAACTACCATAGAATGGCCAGGCTGAAAGTAACTACCATAGAATGGCCAGGCTGAAAGTAACTACCATAGAATAGCCTGGCTGAAAGTAACTACCATAGAATGGCCAGGCTGAAACTAACTACCATAAAATAGCCTGGCTGAAAATAACTACCATAGAATAGCCTGGCTGAAAGTAACTACCATAGAATAGCCTGGCTGAAAGTAACTACCATAGAATGGCCAGGCTGAAAGTAACTACCATAGAATGGCCAGGCTGAAAGTAACTACCATAGAATGGCCAGGCTGAAAGTAACTACCATAGAATAGCCAGGCTGAAAGTAACTACCATAGAATGGCCAGGCTGAAAGTAACTACCATAGAATAGCCTGGCTGAAAGTAACTACCATAGAATAGCCTGGCTGAAAGTAACTACCATAGAATGGCCAGGCTGAAAGTAACTACCATAGAATGGCCAGGCTGAAAGTAACTACCATAGAATGGCCAGGCTGAAAGTAACTACCATAGAATAGCCAGGCTGAAAGTAACTACCATAGAATGGCCAGGCTGAAAGTAACTACCATAGAATAGCCAGGCTGAAAGTAACTACCATAGAATGGCCAGGCTGAAAGTAACTACCATAGAATGGCCAGGCTGAAAGTAACTACCATAGAATAGCCTGGCTGATAGTAACTACCATAGAATGGCCTGGCTGAAAGTAATTACCATAGAATGGCCTGGCTGATTGTAACTACCATAGAATGGCCTGGCTGAAAGTAACTACCATAGAATAGCCTGGCTGAAAGTAATTACCATAGAATGGCCTGGCTGATTGTAACTACCATAGAATGGCCAGGCTGAAAGTAACTACCATAGAATGGCCAGGCTGAAAGTAACTACCATAGAATGGCCAGGCTGAAAGTAACTACCATAGAATAGCCTGGCTGAAAGTAACTACCATAGAATGGCCAGGCTGAAACTAACTACCATAAAATAGCCTGGCTGAAAATAACTACCATAGAATAGCCTGGCTGAAAGTAACTACCATAGAATAGCCTGGCTGAAAGTAACTACCATAGAATGGCCAGGCTGAAAGTAACTACCATAGAATGGCCAGGCTGAAAGTAACTACCATAGAATGGCCAGGCTGAAAGTAACTACCATAGAATAGCCAGGCTGAAACTAACTACCATAAAATAGCCTGGCTGAAAATAACTACCATAGAATAGCCTGGCTGAAAGTAACTACCATAGAATAGCCTGGCTGAAAGTAACTACCATAGAATGGCCAGGCTGAAAGTAACTACCATAGAATGGCCAGGCTGAAAGTAACTACCATAGAATGGCCAGGCTGAAAGTAACTACCATAGAATAGCCAGGCTGAAAGTAACTACCATAGAATGGCCAGGCTGAAAGTAACTACCATAGAATAGCCTGGCTGAAAGTAACTACCATAGAATAGCCTGGCTGAAAGTAACTACCATAGAATGGCCAGGCTGAAAGTAACTACCATAGAATGGCCAGGCTGAAAGTAACTACCATAGAATGGCCAGGCTGAAAGTAACTACCATAGAATAGCCAGGCTGAAAGTAACTACCATAGAATGGCCAGGCTGAAAGCAACTACCATAGAATAGCCAGGCTGAAAGTAACTACCATAGAATGGCCAGGCTGAAAGTAACTACCATAGAATGGCCAGGCTGAAAGTAACTACCATAGAATAGCCTGGCTGATAGTAACTACCATAGAATGGCCTGGCTGAAAGTAATTACCATAGAATGGCCTGGCTGATTGTAACTACCATAGAATGGCCTGGCTGAAAGTAACTACCATAGAATAGCCTGGCTGAAAGTAATTACCATAGAATGGCCTGGCTGATTGTAACTACCATAGAATGGCCTGGCTGAAAGTAACTACCACAGAAAAGCCTGGCTGAAAGTAATTACCATAGAATGGCCTGGCTGATTGTAACTACCATAGAATGGCCTGGCTGAAAGTAACTACCACAGAAAAGCCTGGCTGAAAGTAACTACCATAGAATAGCCAGGCTGAAAGTAACTACCATAGAATGGCCAGGCTGAAAGTAACTACCATAGAATGGCCAGGCTGAAAGTAACTACCATAGAATGGCCAGGCTGAAAGTAACTACCATAGAATAGCCAGGCTGAAAGTAACTACCATAGAATAGCCTGGCTGAAAGTAACTACCATAGGATGGCCAGGCTGAAAGTAACTACCATAAAATAGCCTGGCTGATAGTAACTACCATAGAATGGCCAGGCTGAAAGTAACTACCATAGAATGGCCAGGCTGAAAGTAACTACCATAGAATGGCCAGGCTGAAAGTAACTACCATAGAATAGCCTGGCTGAAAGTAACTACCATAGAATGGCCAGGCTGAAAGTAACTACCATAGAATGGCCAGGCTGAAAGTAACTACCATAGAATGGCCAAGCTGAAAGTAACTATCATAGAATGGCCAGGCTGAAAGTAACTACCAAAGAATGGCCAGGCTGAAAGTAACTACCATAGAATAGCCTGGCTGAAAGTAACTACCATAGATTGGCCAGGCTGAAAGTAACTACCATAGAATGGCCAGGCTGAAAGTAACTACCATAGAATGGCCAGGCTAAAAGTAACTACCATAGGATGGCCAGGCTGAAAGTAACTACCATAAAATAGCCTGGCTGAAAGTAACTACCATAGAATGGCCAGGCTGAAAGTAACTACCATAGAATGGCCAGGCTGAAAGTAACTACCATAGAATAGCCAGGCTGAAAGTAACTACCATAGAATGGCCAGGCTGAAAGTAACTACCATAGGATGGCCAGGCTGAAAGTAACTACCATAAAATAGCCTGGCTGAAAGTAACTACCATAGAATGGCCAGGCTGAAAGTAACTACCATAAAATAGCCTGGCTGATAGTAACTACCATAGAATGGCCAGGCTGAAAGTAACTACCATAGAATGGCCAGGCTGAAAGTAACTACCATAGAATGGCCAGGCTGAAAGTAACTACCATAGAATAGCCTGGCTGAAAGTAACTACCATAGAATGGCCAGGCTGAAAGTAACTACCATAGAATGGCCAGGCTGAAAGTAACTACCATAGAATGGCCAAGCTGAAAGTAACTATCATAGAATGGCCAGGCTGAAAGTAACTACCATAGAATGGCCAGGCTGAAAGTAACTACCATAGAATAGCCTGGCTGAAAGTAACTACCATAGAATGGCCAGGCTGAAAGTAACTACCATAGGATGGCCAGGCTGAAAGTAACTACCATAAAATAGCCTGGCTGAAAGTAACTACCATAGAATGGCCAGGCTGAAAGTAACTACCATAGAATGGCCAGGCTGAAAGTAACTACCATAGAATAGCCTGGCTGAAAGTAACTACCATAGATTGGCCAGGCTGAAAGTAACTACCATAGGATGGCCAGGCTGAAAGTAACTACCATCGAATGGCCAGGCTGAAAGTAACTACCATAGAATGGCCAGGCTGAAAGTAACTACCATAGAATGGCCAGGCTGAAAGTAACTACCATAGAATGGCCAGGCTGAAAGTAACTACCATAGAATAGCCTGGCTGAAAGTAACTACCATAGAATGGCCAGGCTGAAAGTAACTACCATAGGATGGCCAGGCTGAAAGTAACTACCATAAAATAGCCTGGCTGAAAGTAACTACCATAGAATGGCCAGGCTGAAAGTAACTACCATAGAATGGCCAGGCTGAAAGTAACTACCATAGATTGGCCAGGCTGAAAGTAACTACCATAGAATAGCCTGGCTGAAAGTAACTACCATAGATTGGCCAGGCTGAAAGTAACTACCATAAAATAGCCTGGCTGATAGTAACTACCATAGAATGGCCAGGCTGAAAGTAACTACCATAGAATGGCCAGGCTGAAAGTAACTACCATAGAATGGCCAGGCTGAAAGTAACTACCATAGAATAGCCTGGCTGAAAGTAACTACCATAGAATGGCCAGGCTGAAAGTAACTACCATAGAATGGCCAGGCTAAAAGTAACTACCATAGGATGGCCAGGCTGAAAGTAACTACCATAAAATAGCCTGGCTGAAAGTAACTACCATAGAATGGCCAGGCTGAAAGTAACTACCATAGAATGGCCAGGCTGAAAGTAACTACCATAGAATAGCCAGGCTGAAAGTAACTACCATAGAATGGCCAGGCTGAAAGTAACTACCATAGGATGGCCAGGCTGAAAGTAACTACCATAGAATAGCCTGGCTGAAAGTAACTACCATAGAATGGCCAGGCTGAAACTAACTACCATAAAATAGCCTGGCTGAAAATAACTACCATAGAATAGCCTGGCTGAAAGTAATTACCATAGAATGGCCTGGCTGATTGTAACTACCATAGAATGGCCTGGCTGAAAGTAACTACCACAGAAAAGCCTGGCTGAAAGTAACTACCATAAAATAGCCAGGCTGAAAGTAACTACCATAGAATGGCCAGGCTGAAAGTAACTACCATAGAATGGCCAGGCTGAAAGTAACTACCATAGAATAGCCTGGCTGAAAGTAACTACCATAGAATAGCCTGGCTGAAAGTAATTACCATAGAATGGCCAAGCTGAAAGTAACTATCATAGAATGGCCAGGCTGAAAGTAATTACCATAGAATAGCCTGGCTGAAAGTAATTACCATAGAATGGCCTGGCTGATTGTAACTACCATAGAATGGCCTGGCTGAAAGTAACTACCACAGAAAAGCCTGGCTGAAAGTAACTACCATAGAATGGCCAAGCTGAAAGTAACTATCATAGAATGGCCAGGCTGAAAGTAACTACCATAGAATGGCCAGGCTGAAAGTAACTACCATAGAATAGCCAGGCTGAAAGTAACTACCATAGAATGGCCAGGCTGAAAGTAACTACCATAGAATAGCCAGGCTGAAAGTAACTACCATAGAATGGCCAGGCTGAAAGTAACTACCATAGAATGGCCAGGCTGAAAGTAACTACCATAGAATAGCCTGGCTGATAGTAACTACCATAGAATGGCCTGGCTGAAAGTAATTACCATAGAATGGCCTGGCTGATTGTAACTACCAGAGAATGGCCTGGCTGAAAGTAACTACCATAGAATAGCCTGGCTGAAAGTAATTACCATAGAATGGCCTGGCTGATTGTAACTACCATAGAATGGCCTGGCTGAAAGTAACTACCACAGAAAAGCCTGGCTGAAAGTAATTACCATAGAATGGCCTGGCTGATTGTAACTACCATAGAATGGCCTGGCTGAAAGTAACTACCACAGAAAAGCCTGGCTGAAAGTAACTACCATAGAATAGCCAGGCTGAAAGTAACTACCATAGAATGGCCAGGCTGAAAGTAACTACCATAGAATGGCCAGGCTGAAAGTAACTACCATAGAATAGCCTGGCTGAAAGTAACTACCATAGAATAGCCTGGCTGAAAGTAATTACCATAGAATGGCCAAGCTGAAAGTAACTATCATAGAATGGCCAGGCTGAAAGTAATTACCATAGAATAGCCTGGCTGAAAGTAATTACCATAGAATGGCCTGGCTGATTGTAACTACTATAGAATGGCCTGGCTGAAAGTAACTACCACAGAAAAGCCTGGCTGAAAGTAACTACCATAGAATGGCCAAGCTGAAAGTAACTACCATAGAATGGCCAGGCTGAAAGTAACTACCATAGAATAGCCTGGCTGAAAGTAACTACCATAGAATGGCCAGGCTGAAAGTAACTACCATAGAATAGCCTGGCTGAAAGTAACTACCATAGAATGGCCAGGCTGAAAGTAACTACCATAGGATGGCCAGGCTGAAAGTAACTACCATAGAATGGCCAGGCTGAAACTAACTACCATAAAATAGCCTGGCTGAAAGTAACTACCATAGAATAGCCTGGCTGAAAGTAACTACCATAGAATAGCCTGGCTGAAAGTAACTACCATAGAATGGCCAGGCTGAAACTAACTACCATAAAATAGCCTGGCTGAAAGTAACTACCATAGAATAGCCTGGCTGAAAGTAACTACCATAGAATGGCCAGGCTGAAAGTAACTACCATAGAATGGCCAGGCTGAAAGTAACTACCATAAAATAGCCTGGCTGATAGTAACTACCATAGAATGGCCAGGCTGAAAGTAACTACCATAGAATGGCCAGGCTGAAAGTAACTACCATAGAATGGCCAGGCTGAAAGTAACTACCATAGAATGGCCAGGCTGAAAGTAACTACCATAGAATGGCCAGGCTGAAAGTAACTACCATAGAATGTCCAGGCTGAAAGTAACTACCATAGAATAGCCTGGCTGAAAGTAACTACCATAGAATGGCCAGGCTGAAAGTAACTACCATAAAATAGCCTGGCTGAAAGTAACTACCATAGAATGGCCAGGCTGAAAGTAACTACCATAGAATAGCCTGGCTGAAAGTAACTACCATAGAATGGCCAGGCTGAAAGTAACTACCATAGAATAGCCTGGCTGAAAGTAACTACCATAGAATAGCCTGGCTGAAAGTAACTACCATAGAATAGCCTGGCTGAAAGTAACTACCATAGAATAGCCTGGCTGAAAGTAACTACCATAGAATAGCCTGGCTGAAAGTAACTACCATAAAATAGCCTGGCTGAAAGTAACTACCATAAAATAGCCAGGCTGAAAGTAACTACCATAGAATAGCCTGGCTGAAAGTAACTACCATAGGATGGCCAGGCTGAAAGTAACTACCATAAAATAGCCTGGCTGAAAGTAACTACCATAGGATGGCCAGGCTGAAAGTAACTACCATAGGATGGCCAGGCTGAAAGTAACTACCATAGAATAGCCTGGCTGAAAGTAACTACCATAGAATGGCCAGGCTGAAACTAACTACCATAGAATGGCCAGGCTGAAAGTAACTACCATAAAATAGCCTGGCTGAAAGTAACTACCATAGAATGGCCAGGCTGAAAGTAACTACCATAGAATGGCCTGGCTGAAAGTAACTACCATAGAATGGCCTGGCTGAAAGTAACTACCATAGAATGGCCAGGCTGAAAGTAACTACCATAGAATGGCCAGGCTGAAAGTAACTACCATAGAATAGCCTGGCTGAAAGTAACTACCATAGATTGGCCAGGCTGAAAGTAACTACCATAGAATGGCCAGGCTGAAAGTAACTACCATAGGATGGCCAGGCTGAAAGTAACTACCATAAAATAGCCTGGCTGAAAGTAACTACCATAGAATGGCCAGGCTGAAAGTAACTACCATAGAATAGCCTGGCTGAAAGTAACTACCATAGATTGGCCAGGCTGAAAGTAACTACCATAGGATGGCCAGGCTGAAAGTAACTACCATAGAATGGCCAGGCTGAAAGTAACTACCATAGAATGGCCAGGCTGAAAGTAACTACCATAGAATGGCCAGGCTGAAAGTAACTACCATAGAATGGCCAGGCTGAAAGTAACTACCATAGAATAGCCTGGCTGATAGTAACTACCATAGAATGGCCAGGCTGAAAGTAACTACCATAAAATAGCCTGGCTGAAAGTAACTACCATAGAATGGCCAGGCTGAAAGTAACTACCATAGAATAGCCTGGCTGAAAGTAACTACCATAGAATGGCCAGGCTGAAAGTAACTACCATAGAATAGCCTGGCTGAAAGTAACTACCATAGAATAGCCTGGCTGAAAGTAACTACCATAGAATAGCCTGGCTGAAAGTAACTACCATAAAATAGCCTGGCTGAAAGTAACTACCATAAAATAGCCAGGCTGAAAGTAACTACCATAGAATAGCCTGGCTGAAAGTAACTACCATAGGATGGCCAGGCTGAAAGTAACTACCATAAAATAGCCTGGCTGAAAGTAACTACCATAGGATGGCCAGGCTGAAAGTAACTACCATAGGATGGCCAGGCTGAAAGTAACTACCATAGAATGGCCTGGCTGAAAGTAACTACCATAGAATGGCCAGGCTGAAAGTAACTACCATAGAATGGCCAGGCTGAAAGTAACTACCATAGGATGGCCAGGCTGAAAGTAACTACCATAAAATAGCCTGGCTGAAAGTAACTACCATAGGATGGCCAGGCTGAAAGTAACTACCATAGGATGGCCAGGCTGAAAGTAACTACCATAGAATAGCCTGGCTGAAAGTAACTACCATAGAATGGCCAGGCTGAAACTAACTACCATAGAATGGCCAGGCTGAAAGTAACTACCATAAAATAGCCTGGCTGAAAGTAACTACCATAGAATGGCCAGGCTGAAAGTAACTACCATAGAATGGCCTGGCTGAAAGTAACTACCATAGAATGGCCTGGCTGAAAGTAACTACCATAGAATGGCCAGGCTGAAAGTAACTACCATAGAATGGCCAGGCTGAAAGTAACTACCATAGAATAGCCTGGCTGAAAGTAACTACCATAGATTGGCCAGGCTGAAAGTAACTACCATAGAATGGCCAGGCTGAAAGTAACTACCATAGGATGGCCAGGCTGAAAGTAACTACCATAAAATAGCCTGGCTGAAAGTAACTACCATAGAATGGCCAGGCTGAAAGTAACTACCATAGAATAGCCTGGCTGAAAGTAACTACCATAGATTGGCCAGGCTGAAAGTAACTACCATAGGATGGCCAGGCTGAAAGTAACTACCATAGAATGGCCAGGCTGAAAGTAACTACCATAGAATGGCCAGGCTGAAAGTAACTACCATAGAATGGCCAGGCTGAAAGTAACTACCATAGAATGGCCAGGCTGAAAGTAACTACCATAGAATAGCCTGGCTGATAGTAACTACCATAGAATGGCCAGGCTGAAAGTAACTACCATAAAATAGCCTGGCTGAAAGTAACTACCATAGAATGGCCAGGCTGAAAGTAACTACCATAGAATAGCCTGGCTGAAAGTAACTACCATAGAATGGCCAGGCTGAAAGTAACTACCATAGAATAGCCTGGCTGAAAGTAACTACCATAGAATAGCCTGGCTGAAAGTAACTACCATAGAATAGCCTGGCTGAAAGTAACTACCATAGAATAGCCTGGCTGAAAGTAACTACCATAAAATAGCCTGGCTGAAAGTAACTACCATAAAATAGCCAGGCTGAAAGTAACTACCATAGAATAGCCTGGCTGAAAGTAACTACCATAGGATGGCCAGGCTGAAAGTAACTACCATAAAATAGCCTGGCTGAAAGTAACTACCATAGGATGGCCAGGCTGAAAGTAACTACCATAGGATGGCCAGGCTGAAAGTAACTACCATAGAATGGCCTGGCTGAAAGTAACTACCATAGAATGGCCAGGCTGAAAGTAACTACCATAGAATGGCCAGGCTGAAAGTAACTACCATAGAAAAGCCTGGCTGAAAGTAACTACCATAGAATGGCCAGGCTGAAACTAACTACCATAGAATGGCCAGGCTGAAAGTAACTACCATAAAATAGCCTGGCTGAAAGTAACTACCATAGAATGGCCAGGCTGAAAGTAACTACCATAGAATGGCCTGGATGAAAGTAACTACCATAGAATGGCCTGGCTGAAAGTAACTACCATAGAATGGCCAGGCTGAAAGTAACTACCATAGAATGGCCAGGCTGAAAGTAACTACCATAGAAAAGCCTGGCTGAAAGTAACTACCATACATTGGCCAGGCTGAAAGTAACTACCATAGGATGGCCAGGCTGAAAGTAACTACCATAAAATAGCCTGGCTGATAGTAACTACCATAGAATGGCCAGGCTGAAAGTAACTACCATAGGATGGCCAGGCTGAAAGTAACTACCATAAAATAGCCTGGCTGATAGTAACTACCATAGAATGGCCAGGCTGAAAGTAACTACCATAGAATGGCCAGGCTGAAAGTAACTACCATAGAATGGCCAGGCTGAAAGTAACTACCATAGAATAGCCTGGCTGAAAATAACTACCATAGAATGGCCAGGCTGAAAGTA
Source organism: Oscheius onirici (assembly GCA_932521025.1). NCBI lineage: Eukaryota > Metazoa > Nematoda > Chromadorea > Rhabditida > Rhabditidae > Oscheius > Oscheius onirici. The sequence goes on along the minus strand of OW051470.1, from coordinate 10,546,093 downwards.
ACTACCATAGAATAGCCTGGCTGAAAGTAACTACCATAGAATGGCCTGGATGAAAGTAACTACCATAGAATGGCCTGGCTGAAAGTAACTACCATAGAATGGCCAGGCTGAAAGTAACTACCATAGAATGGCCAGGCTGAAAGTAACTACCATAGAATGGCCAGGCTGAAAGTAACTACCATAGAAAAGCCTGGCTGAAAGTAACTACCATACATTGGCCAGGCTGAAAGTAACTACCATAGGATGGCCAGGCTGAAAGTAACTACCATAAAATAGCCTGGCTGATAGTAACTACCATAGAATGGCCAGGCTGAAAGTAACTACCATAGAATGGCCAGGCTGAAAGTAACTACCATAGAAAAGCCTGGCTGAAAGTAACTACCATACATTGGCCAGGCTGAAAGTAACTACCATAGGATGGCCAGGCTGAAAGTAACTACCATAAAATAGCCTGGCTGATAGTAACTACCATAGAATGGCCAGGCTGAAAGTAACTACCATAGGATGGCCAGGCTGAAAGTAACTACCATAGAATGGCCAGGCTGAAAGTAACTACCATAGAATAGCCTGGCTGAAAGTAACTACCATAAAATAGCCTGGCTGATAGTAACTACCATAGAATGGCCAGGCTGAAAGTAACTACCATAGGATGGCCAGGCTGAAAGTAACTACCATAGAATAGCCTGGCTGAAAGTAACTACCATAGAATAGCCTGGCTGAAAGTAACTACCATAGAATAGCCTGGCTGAAAGTAACTACCATAGAATGGCCAGGCTGAAAGTAACTACCATAGGATGGCCAGGCTGAAAGTAACTACCATAAAATAGCCTGGCTGATAGTAACTACCATAGAATGGCCAGGCTGAAAGTAACTACCATAGAATGGCCAGGCTGAAAGTAACTACCATAGAATAGCCTGGCTGAAAGTAACTACCATAGAATGGCCAGGCTGAAAGTAACTACCATAGAATGGCCAGGCTGAAAGTAACTACCATAGAATGGCCAAGCTGAAAGTAACTACCATAGAATGGCCAGGCTGAAAGTAACTACCATAGAATAGCCTGGCTGAAAGTAACTACCATAGAATGGCCAGGCTGAAAGTAACTACCATAGAATGGCCAGGCTGAAAGTAACTACCATAGAATGGCCAGGCTGAAAGTAACTACCATAGAATGGCCAGGCTGAAAGTAACTACCATAGAATAGCCTGGCTGAAAGTAACTACCATAGAATGGCCAGGCTGAAAGTAACTACCATAGGATGGCCAGGCTGAAAGTAACTACCATAAAATAGCCTGGCTGAAAGTAACTACCATAGAATGGCCAGGCTGAAAGTAACTACCATAGAATGGCCAGGCTGAAAGTAACTACCATAGAATAGCCTGGCTGAAAGTAACTACCATAGATTGGCCAGGCTGAAAGTAACTACCATAGGATGGCCAGGCTGAAAGTAACTACCATAGAATGGCCAGGCTGAAAGTAACTACCATAGAATGGCCAGGCTGAAAGTAACTACCATAGAATGGCCAGGCTGAAAGTAACTACCATAGGATGGCCAGGCTGAAAGTAACTACCATAAAATAGCCTGGCTGATAGTAACTACCATAGAATGGCCAGGCTGAAAGTAACTACCATAGAATGGCCAGGCTGAAAGTAACTACCATAGAATGGCCAGGCTGAAAGTAACTACCATAGAATAGCCTGGCTGAAAATAACTACCATAGAATGGCCAGGCTGAAAGTAACTACCATAGAATAGCCTGGCTGAAAGTAACTACCATAGAATGGCCTGGATGAAAGTAACTACCATAGAATGGCCTGGCTGAAAGTAACTACCATAGAATGGCCAGGCTGAAAGTAACTACCATAGAATGGCCAGGCTGAAAGTAACTACCATAGAAAAGCCTGGCTGAAAGTAACTACCATACATTGGCCAGGCTGAAAGTAACTACCATAGGATGGCCAGGCTGAAAGTAACTACCATAAAATAGCCTGGCTGATAGTAACTACCATAGAATGGCCAGGCTGAAAGTAACTACCATAGGATGGCCAGGCTGAAAGTAACTACCATAGAATAGCCTGGCTGAAAGTAACTACCATAGAATAGCCTGGCTGAAAGTAACTACCATAGAATGGCCAGGCTGAAAGTAACTACCATAGAATAGCCTGGCTGAAAGTAACTACCATAGAATGGCCTGGATGAAAGTAACTACCATAGAATGGCCTGGCTGAAAGTAACTACCATAGAATGGCCAGGCTGAAAGTAACTACCATAGAATGGCCAGGCTGAAAGTAACTACCATAGAAAAGCCTGGCTGAAAGTAACTACCATACATTGGCCAGGCTGAAAGTAACTACCATAGGATGGCCAGGCTGAAAGTAACTACCATAAAATAGCCTGGCTGATAGTAACTACCATAGAATGGCCAGGCTGAAAGTAACTACCATAGGATGGCCAGGCTGAAAGTAACTACCATAGAATAGCCTGGCTGAAAGTAACTACCATAGAATAGCCTGGCTGAAAGTAACTACCATAGAATAGCCTGGCTGAAAGTAACTACCATAGAATGGCCAGGCTGAAAGTAACTACCATAGAATAGCCTGGCTGAAAATAACTACCATAGAATGGCCAGGCTGAAAGTAACTACCATAGAATAGCCTGGCTGAAAGTAACTACCATAGAATAGCCTGGCTGAAAGTAACTACCATAGAATGGCCTGGCTGAAAGTAACTACCATAGAATGGCCAGGCTGAAAGTAACTACCATAGAATGGCCAGGCTGAAAGTAACTACCATAGAAAAGCCTGGCTGAAAGTAACTACCATACATTGGCCAGGCTGAAAGTAACTACCATAGGATGGCCAGGCTGAAAGTAACTACCATAAAATAGCCTGGCTGATAGTAACTACCATAGAATGGCCAGGCTGAAAGTAACTACCATAGGATGGCCAGGCTGAAAGTAACTACCATAGAATAGCCTGGCTGAAAGTAACTACCATAGAATAGCCTGGCTGAAAGTAACTACCATAGAATAGCCTGGCTGAAAGTAACTACCATAGAATGGCCAGGCTGAAAGTAACTACCATAGAATAGCCTGGCTGAAAATAACTACCATAGAATGGCCAGGCTGAAAGTAACTACCATAGAATAGCCTGGCTGAAAGTAACTACCATAGAATAGCCTGGCTGAAAGTAACTACCATAGAATAGCCTGGCTGAAAGTAACTACCATAGAATGGCCAGGCTGAAAGTAACTACCATAGAATAGCCTGGCTGAAAGTAATTACCATAGAATGGCCAGGCTGAAAGTAACTACCATAGAATAGCCTGGCTGAAAGTAACTACCATAGAATGGCCAGGCTGAAAGTAACTACCATAGGATGGCCAAGCTGAAAGTAACTATCATAGAATGGCCAGGCTGAAAGTAATTACCATAGAATGGCCAGGCTGAAAGTAACTACCATAGAATAGCCTGGCTGAAAGTAACTACCATAGAATGGCCAGGCTGAAAGTAACTACCATAGGATGGCCAGGCTGAAAGTAACTACCATAAAATAGCCTGGCTGAAAGTAACTACCATAGAATGGCCAGGCTGAAAGTAACTACCATAGAATGGCCAGGCTGAAAGTAACTACCATAGAATAGCCTGGCTGAAAGTAACTACCATAGATTGGCCAGGCTGAAAGTAACTACCATAGGATGGCCAGGCTGAAAGTAACTACCATAAAATAGCCTGGCTGATAGTAACTACCATAGAATGGCCTGGCTGAAAGTAACTACCATAGAATAGCCTGGCTGAAAGTAACTACCATAGAATAGCCTGGCTGAAAGTAATTACCATAGAATGGCCTGGCTGATTGTAACTACCATAGAATGGCCTGGCTGAAAGTAACTACCATAGAATGGCCAAGCTGAAAGTAACTATCATAGAATGGCCAGGCTGAAAGTAATTACCATAGAATGGCCAGGCTGAAAGTAACTACCATAGAATAGCCTGGCTGAAAGTAACTACCATAGAATGGCCAGGCTGAAAGTAACTACCATAGGATGGCCAGGCTGAAAGTAACTACCATAAAATAGCCTGGCTGAAAGTAACTACCATAGAATGGCCAGGCTGAAAGTAACTACCATAGAATGGCCAGGCTGAAAGTAACTACCATAGAATAGCCTGGCTGAAAGTAACTACCATAGATTGGCCAGGCTGAAAGTAACTACCATAGGATGGCCAGGCTGAAAGTAACTACCATAAAATAGCCTGGCTGATAGTAACTACCATAGAATGGCCAGGCTGAAAGTAACTACCATAGAATGGCCAGGCTGAAAGTAACTACCATAGAATAGCCTGGCTGAAAGTAACTACCATAGAATGGCCAGGCTGAAAGTAACTACCATAGAATGGCCAGGCTGAAAGTAACTACCATAGAATGGCCAAGCTGAAAGTAACTACCATAGAATGGCCAGGCTGAAAGTAACTACCATAGAATAGCCTGGCTGAAAGTAACTACCATAGAATGGCCAGGCTGAAAGTAACTACCATAGAATGGCCAGGCTGAAAGTAACTACCATAGAATGGCCAGGCTGAAAGTAACTACCATAGAATGGCCAGGCTGAAAGTAACTACCATAGAATAGCCTGGCTGAAAGTAACTACCATAGAATGGCCAGGCTGAAAGTAACTACCATAGGATGGCCAGGCTGAAAGTAACTACCATAAAATAGCCTGGCTGAAAGTAACTACCATAGAATGGCCAGGCTGAAAGTAACTACCATAGAATGGCCAGGCTGAAAGTAACTACCATAGAATAGCCTGGCTGAAAGTAACTACCATAGATTGGCCAGGCTGAAAGTAACTACCATAGGATGGCCAGGCTGAAAGTAACTACCATAGAATGGCCAGGCTGAAAGTAACTACCATAGAATGGCCAGGCTGAAAGTAACTACCATAGAATGGCCAGGCTGAAAGTAACTACCATAGAATGGCCAGGCTGAAAGTAACTACCATAGAATAGCCTGGCTGAAAGTAACTACCATAGAATGGCCAGGCTGAAAGTAACTACCATAGGATGGCCAGGCTGAAAGTAACTACCATAAAATAGCCTGGCTGAAAGTAACTACCATAGAATAGCCTGGCTGAAAGTAACTATCATAGAATGGCCAGGCTGAAAGTAATTACCATAGAATGGCCAGGCTGAAAGTAACTACCGTAGAATAGCCTGGCTGAAAGTAACTACCATAGAATGGCCAGGCTGAAAGTAACTACCATAGGATGGCCAGGCTGAAAGTAACTACCATAAAATAGCCTGGCTGAAAGTAACTACCATAGAATGGCCAGGCTGAAAGTAACTACCATAGAATGGCCAGGCTGAAAGTAACTACCATAGAATAGCCTGGCTGAAAGTAACTACCATAGATTGGCCAGGCTGAAAGTAACTACCATAGAATGGCCAGGCTGAAAGTAACTACCATAGAATGGCCAGGCTGAAAGTAACTACCATAGAATAGCCTGGCTGATAGTAACTACCATAGAATGGCCTGGCTGAAAGTAACTACCATAGAATGGCCTGGCTGAAAGTAATTACCATAGAATGGCCTGGCTGATTGTAACTACCATAGAATGGCCTGGCTGAAAGTAACTACCATAGAATAGCCTGGCTGAAAGTAATTACCATAGAATGGCCTGGCTGATTGTAACTACCATAGAATGGCCTGGCTGAAAGTAACTACCACAGAAAAGCCTGGCTGAAAGTAATTACCATAGAATGGCCTGGCTGATTGTAACTACCATAGAATGGCCTGGCTGAAAGTAACTACCACAGAAAAGCCTGGCTGAAAGTAACTACCATAGAATAGCCAGGCTGAAAGTAACTACCATAGAATGGCCAGGCTGAAAGTAACTACCATAGAATGGCCAGGCTGAAAGTAACTACCATAGAATAGCCTGGCTGATAGTAACTACCATAGAATGGCCAGGCTGAAAGTAACTACCATAGAATGGCCTGGCTGAAAGTAATTACCATAGAATGGCCTGGCTGATTGTAACTACCATAGAATGGCCTGGCTGAAAGTAACTACCATAGAATGGCCTGGCTGAAAGTAATTACCATAGAATGGCCTGGCTGAAAGTAACTACCATAGAATAGCCTGGCTGAAAGTAACTACCATAGAATAGCCTGGCTGAAAGTAACTACCATAGAATAGCCTGGCTGAAAGTAACTACCATAGAATAGCCTGGCTGAAAGTAACTACCATAAAATAGCCTGGCTGAAAGTAACTACCATAGAATGGCCAGGCTGAAAGTAACTACCATAGAATGGCCAGGCTGAAAGTAACTACCATAGAATAGCCTGGCTGAAAGTAACTACCATAGATTGGCCAGGCTGAAAGTAACTACCATAGGATGGCCAGGCTGAAAGTAACTACCATAAAATAGCCTGGCTGATAGTAACTACCATAGAATGGCCAGGCTGAAAGTAACTACCATAGAATGGCCAGGCTGAAAGTAACTACCATAGAATGGCCAGGCTGAAAGTAACTACCATAGAATAGCCTGGCTGAAAGTAACTACCATAGAATGGCCAGGCTGAAAGTAACTACCATAGAATGGCCAGGCTGAAAGTAACTACCATAGAATGGCCAAGCTGAAAGTAACTATCATAGAATGGCCAGGCTGAAAGTAACTACCATAGAATGGCCAGGCTGAAAGTAACTACCATAGAATAGCCTGGCTGAAAGTAACTACCATAGAATGGCCAGGCTGAAAGTAACTACCATAGAATGGCCAGGCTGAAAGTAACTACCATAGAAAAGCCTGGCTGAAAGTAACTACCATACATTGGCCAGGCTGAAAGTAACTACCATAAAATAGCCTGGCTGATAGTAACTACCATAGAATGGCCAGGCTGAAAGTAACTACCATAGAATGGCCAGGCTGAAAGTAACTACCATAGAATGGCCAGGCTGAAAGTAACTACCATAGAATAGCCTGGCTGAAAATAACTACCATAGAATGGCCAGGCTGAAAGTAACTACCATAGAATAGCCTGGCTGAAAGTAACTACCATAGAATGGCCTGGATGAAAGTAACTACCATAGAATGGCCTGGCTGAAAGTAACTACCATAGAATGGCCAGGCTGAAAGTAACTACCATAGAATGGCCAGGCTGAAAGTAACTACCATAGAATGGCCAGGCTGAAAGTAACTACCATAGAAAAGCCTGGCTGAAAGTAACTACCATACATTGGCCAGGCTGAAAGTAACTACCATAGGATGGCCAGGCTGAAAGTAACTACCATAAAATAGCCTGGCTGATAGTAACTACCATAGAATGGCCAGGCTGAAAGTAACTACCATAGAATGGCCAGGCTGAAAGTAACTACCATAGAAAAGCCTGGCTGAAAGTAACTACCATACATTGGCCAGGCTGAAAGTAACTACCATAGGATGGCCAGGCTGAAAGTAACTACCATAAAATAGCCTGGCTGATAGTAACTACCATAGAATGGCCAGGCTGAAAGTAACTACCATAGGATGGCCAGGCTGAAAGTAACTACCATAGAATGGCCAGGCTGAAAGTAACTACCATAGAATAGCCTGGCTGAAAGTAACTACCATAAAATAGCCTGGCTGATAGTAACTACCATAGAATGGCCAGGCTGAAAGTAACTACCATAGGATGGCCAGGCTGAAAGTAACTACCATAGAATAGCCTGGCTGAAAGTAACTACCATAGAATAGCCTGGCTGAAAGTAACTACCATAGAATAGCCTGGCTGAAAGTAACTACCATAGAATGGCCAGGCTGAAAGTAACTACCATAGGATGGCCAGGCTGAAAGTAACTACCATAAAATAGCCTGGCTGATAGTAACTACCATAGAATGGCCAGGCTGAAAGTAACTACCATAGAATGGCCAGGCTGAAAGTAACTACCATAGAATAGCCTGGCTGAAAGTAACTACCATAGAATGGCCAGGCTGAAAGTAACTACCATAGAATGGCCAGGCTGAAAGTAACTACCATAGAATGGCCAAGCTGAAAGTAACTACCATAGAATGGCCAGGCTGAAAGTAACTACCATAGAATAGCCTGGCTGAAAGTAACTACCATAGAATGGCCAGGCTGAAAGTAACTACCATAGAATGGCCAGGCTGAAAGTAACTACCATAGAATGGCCAGGCTGAAAGTAACTACCATAGAATGGCCAGGCTGAAAGTAACTACCATAGAATAGCCTGGCTGAAAGTAACTACCATAGAATGGCCAGGCTGAAAGTAACTACCATAGGATGGCCAGGCTGAAAGTAACTACCATAAAATAGCCTGGCTGAAAGTAACTACCATAGAATGGCCAGGCTGAAAGTAACTACCATAGAATGGCCAGGCTGAAAGTAACTACCATAGAATAGCCTGGCTGAAAGTAACTACCATAGATTGGCCAGGCTGAAAGTAACTACCATAGGATGGCCAGGCTGAAAGTAACTACCATAGAATGGCCAGGCTGAAAGTAACTACCATAGAATGGCCAGGCTGAAAGTAACTACCATAGAATGGCCAGGCTGAAAGTAACTACCATAGGATGGCCAGGCTGAAAGTAACTACCATAAAATAGCCTGGCTGATAGTAACTACCATAGAATGGCCAGGCTGAAAGTAACTACCATAGAATGGCCAGGCTGAAAGTAACTACCATAGAATGGCCAGGCTGAAAGTAACTACCATAGAATAGCCTGGCTGAAAATAACTACCATAGAATGGCCAGGCTGAAAGTAACTACCATAGAATAGCCTGGCTGAAAGTAACTACCATAGAATGGCCTGGATGAAAGTAACTACCATAGAATGGCCTGGCTGAAAGTAACTACCATAGAATGGCCAGGCTGAAAGTAACTACCATAGAATGGCCAGGCTGAAAGTAACTACCATAGAAAAGCCTGGCTGAAAGTAACTACCATACATTGGCCAGGCTGAAAGTAACTACCATAGGATGGCCAGGCTGAAAGTAACTACCATAAAATAGCCTGGCTGATAGTAACTACCATAGAATGGCCAGGCTGAAAGTAACTACCATAGGATGGCCAGGCTGAAAGTAACTACCATAGAATAGCCTGGCTGAAAGTAACTACCATAGAATAGCCTGGCTGAAAGTAACTACCATAGAATAGCCTGGCTGAAAGTAACTACCATAGAATGGCCAGGCTGAAAGTAACTACCATAGAATAGCCTGGCTGAAAATAACTACCATAGAATGGCCAGGCTGAAAGTAACTACCATAGAATAGCCTGGCTGAAAGTAACTACCATAGAATAGCCTGGCTGAAAGTAACTACCATAGAATGGCCTGGCTGAAAGTAACTACCATAGAATGGCCAGGCTGAAAGTAACTACCATAGAATGGCCAGGCTGAAAGTAACTACCATAGAAAAGCCTGGCTGAAAGTAACTACCATACATTGGCCAGGCTGAAAGTAACTACCATAGGATGGCCAGGCTGAAAGTAACTACCATAGAATAGCCTGGCTGAAAATAACTACCATAGAATGGCCAGGCTGAAAGTAACTACCATAGAATAGCCTGGCTGAAAGTAACTACCATAGAATAGCCTGGCTGAAAGTAACTACCATAGAATGGCCTGGCTGAAAGTAACTACCATAGAATGGCCAGGCTGAAAGTAACTACCATAGAATGGCCAGGCTGAAAGTAACTACCATAGAATAGCCTGGCTGAAAATAACTACCATAGAATGGCCAGGCTGAAAGTAACTACCATAGAATAGCCTGGCTGAAAGTAACTACCATAGAATAGCCTGGCTGAAAGTAACTACCATAGAATAGCCTGGCTGAAAGTAACTACCATAGAATGGCCAGGCTGAAAGTAACTACCATAGAATAGCCTGGCTGAAAGTAATTACCATAGAATGGCCAGGCTGAAAGTAACTACCATAGAATAGCCTGGCTGAAAGTAACTACCATAGAATGGCCAGGCTGAAAGTAACTACCATAGGATGGCCAAGCTGAAAGTAACTATCATAGAATGGCCAGGCTGAAAGTAATTACCATAGAATGGCCAGGCTGAAAGTAACTACCATAGAATAGCCTGGCTGAAAGTAACTACCATAGAATGGCCAGGCTGAAAGTAACTACCATAGGATGGCCAGGCTGAAAGTAACTACCATAAAATAGCCTGGCTGAAAGTAACTACCATAGAATGGCCAGGCTGAAAGTAACTACCATAGAATGGCCAGGCTGAAAGTAACTACCATAGAATAGCCTGGCTGAAAGTAACTACCATAGATTGGCCAGGCTGAAAGTAACTACCATAGGATGGCCAGGCTGAAAGTAACTACCATAAAATAGCCTGGCTGATAGTAACTACCATAGAATGGCCTGGCTGAAAGTAACTACCATAGAATAGCCTGGCTGAAAGTAACTACCATAGAATAGCCTGGCTGAAAGTAATTACCATAGAATGGCCTGGCTGATTGTAACTACCATAGAATGGCCTGGCTGAAAGTAACTACCATAGAATGGCCAAGCTGAAAGTAACTATCATAGAATGGCCAGGCTGAAAGTAATTACCATAGAATGGCCAGGCTGAAAGTAACTACCATAGAATAGCCTGGCTGAAAGTAACTACCATAGAATGGCCAGGCTGAAAGTAACTACCATAGGATGGCCAGGCTGAAAGTAACTACCATAAAATAGCCTGGCTGAAAGTAACTACCATAGAATGGCCAGGCTGAAAGTAACTACCATAGAATGGCCAGGCTGAAAGTAACTACCATAGAATAGCCTGGCTGAAAGTAACTACCATAGATTGGCCAGGCTGAAAGTAACTACCATAGGATGGCCAGGCTGAAAGTAACTACCATAAAATAGCCTGGCTGATAGTAACTACCATAGAATGGCCAGGCTGAAAGTAACTACCATAGAATGGCCAGGCTGAAAGTAACTACCATAGAATAGCCTGGCTGAAAGTAACTACCATAGAATGGCCAGGCTGAAAGTAACTACCATAGAATGGCCAGGCTGAAAGTAACTACCATAGAATGGCCAAGCTGAAAGTAACTACCATAGAATGGCCAGGCTGAAAGTAACTACCATAGAATAGCCTGGCTGAAAGTAACTACCATAGAATGGCCAGGCTGAAAGTAACTACCATAGAATGGCCAGGCTGAAAGTAACTACCATAGAATGGCCAGGCTGAAAGTAACTACCATAGAATGGCCAGGCTGAAAGTAACTACCATAGAATAGCCTGGCTGAAAGTAACTACCATAGAATGGCCAGGCTGAAAGTAACTACCATAGGATGGCCAGGCTGAAAGTAACTACCATAAAATAGCCTGGCTGAAAGTAACTACCATAGAATGGCCAGGCTGAAAGTAACTACCATAGAATGGCCAGGCTGAAAGTAACTACCATAGAATAGCCTGGCTGAAAGTAACTACCATAGATTGGCCAGGCTGAAAGTAACTACCATAGGATGGCCAGGCTGAAAGTAACTACCATAGAATGGCCAGGCTGAAAGTAACTACCATAGAATGGCCAGGCTGAAAGTAACTACCATAGAATGGCCAGGCTGAAAGTAACTACCATAGAATGGCCAGGCTGAAAGTAACTACCATAGAATAGCCTGGCTGAAAGTAACTACCATAGAATGGCCAGGCTGAAAGTAACTACCATAGGATGGCCAGGCTGAAAGTAACTACCATAAAATAGCCTGGCTGAAAGTAACTACCATAGAATAGCCTGGCTGAAAGTAACTATCATAGAATGGCCAGGCTGAAAGTAATTACCATAGAATGGCCAGGCTGAAAGTAACTACCGTAGAATAGCCTGGCTGAAAGTAACTACCATAGAATGGCCAGGCTGAAAGTAACTACCATAGGATGGCCAGGCTGAAAGTAACTACCATAAAATAGCCTGGCTGAAAGTAACTACCATAGAATGGCCAGGCTGAAAGTAACTACCATAGAATGGCCAGGCTGAAAGTAACTACCATAGAATAGCCTGGCTGAAAGTAACTACCATAGATTGGCCAGGCTGAAAGTAACTACCATAGAATGGCCAGGCTGAAAGTAACTACCATAGAATGGCCAGGCTGAAAGTAACTACCATAGAATAGCCTGGCTGATAGTAACTACCATAGAATGGCCTGGCTGAAAGTAACTACCATAGAATGGCCTGGCTGAAAGTAATTACCATAGAATGGCCTGGCTGATTGTAACTACCATAGAATGGCCTGGCTGAAAGTAACTACCATAGAATAGCCTGGCTGAAAGTAATTACCATAGAATGGCCTGGCTGATTGTAACTACCATAGAATGGCCTGGCTGAAAGTAACTACCACAGAAAAGCCTGGCTGAAAGTAATTACCATAGAATGGCCTGGCTGATTGTAACTACCATAGAATGGCCTGGCTGAAAGTAACTACCACAGAAAAGCCTGGCTGAAAGTAACTACCATAGAATAGCCAGGCTGAAAGTAACTACCATAGAATGGCCAGGCTGAAAGTAACTACCATAGAATGGCCAGGCTGAAAGTAACTACCATAGAATAGCCTGGCTGATAGTAACTACCATAGAATGGCCAGGCTGAAAGTAACTACCATAGAATGGCCTGGCTGAAAGTAATTACCATAGAATGGCCTGGCTGATTGTAACTACCATAGAATGGCCTGGCTGAAAGTAACTACCATAGAATGGCCTGGCTGAAAGTAATTACCATAGAATGGCCTGGCTGAAAGTAACTACCATAGAATAGCCTGGCTGAAAGTAACTACCATAGAATAGCCTGGCTGAAAGTAACTACCATAGAATAGCCTGGCTGAAAGTAACTACCATAGAATAGCCTGGCTGAAAGTAACTACCATAAAATAGCCTGGCTGAAAGTAACTACCATAGAATGGCCAGGCTGAAAGTAACTACCATAGAATGGCCAGGCTGAAAGTAACTACCATAGAATAGCCTGGCTGAAAGTAACTACCATAGATTGGCCAGGCTGAAAGTAACTACCATAGGATGGCCAGGCTGAAAGTAACTACCATAAAATAGCCTGGCTGATAGTAACTACCATAGAATGGCCAGGCTGAAAGTAACTACCATAGAATGGCCAGGCTGAAAGTAACTACCATAGAATGGCCAGGCTGAAAGTAACTACCATAGAATAGCCTGGCTGAAAGTAACTACCATAGAATGGCCAGGCTGAAAGTAACTACCATAGAATGGCCAGGCTGAAAGTAACTACCATAGAATGGCCAAGCTGAAAGTAACTATCATAGAATGGCCAGGCTGAAAGTAACTACCATAGAATGGCCAGGCTGAAAGTAACTACCATAGAATAGCCTGGCTGAAAGTAACTACCATAGAATGGCCAGGCTGAAAGTAACTACCATAGGATGGCCAGGCTGAAAGTAACTACCATAAAATAGCCTGGCTGAAAGTAACTACCATAGAATGGCCAGGCTGAAAGTAACTACCATAGAATGGCCAGGCTGAAAGTAACTACCATAGAATAGCCTGGCTGAAAGTAACTACCATAGATTGGCCAGGCTGAAAGTAACTACCATAGGATGGCCAGGCTGAAAGTAACTACCATAGAATGGCCAGGCTGAAAGTAACTACCATAGAATGGCCAGGCTGAAAGTAACTACCATAGAATGGCCAGGCTGAAAGTAACTACCATAGAATGGCCAGGCTGAAAGTAACTACCATAGAATAGCCTGGCTGAAAGTAACTACCATAGAATGGCCAGGCTGAAAGTAACTACCATAGGATGGCCAGGCTGAAAGTAACTACCATAAAATAGCCTGGCTGAAAGTAACTACCATAGAATGGCCAGGCTGAAAGTAACTATCATAGAATGGCCAGGCTGAAAGTAATTACCTTAGAATGGCCAGGCTGAAAATAACTACCGTAGAATAGCCTGGCTGAAAGTAACTACCATAGAATGGCCAGGCTGAAAGTAACTACCATAGGATGGCCAGGCTGAAAGTAACTACCATAAAATAGCCTGGCTGAAAGTAACTACCATAGAATGGCCAGGCTGAAAGTAACTACCATAGAATGGCCAGGCTGAAAGTAACTACCATAGAATAGCCTGGCTGAAAGTAACTACCATAGATTGGCCAGGCTGAAAGTAACTACCATAGAATGGCCAGGCTGAAAGTAACTACCATAGAATGGCCAGGCTGAAAGTAACTACCATAGGATGACCAGGCTGAAAGTAACTACCATAAAATAGCCTGGCTGAAAGTAACTACCATAGAATGGCCAGGCTGAAAGTAACTACCATAGGATGGCCAGGCTGAAAGTAACTACCATAAAATAGCCTGGCTGAAAGTAACTACCATAGAATGGCCAGGCTGAAAGTAACTACCATAGAATGGCCAGGCTGAAAGTAACTACCATAGAATAGCCTGGCTGAAAGTAACTACCATAGATTGGCCAGGCTGAAAGTAACTACCATAGGATGGCCAGGCTGAAAGTAACTACCATAGAATAGCCTGGCTGAAAGTAACTACCATAGAATGGCCAGGCTGAAACTAACTACCATAGAATGGCCAGGCTGAAAGTAACTACCATAGGATGGCCAGGCTGAAAGTAACTACCATAAAATAGCCTGGCTGAAAGTAACTACCATAGAATGGCCAGGCTGAAAGTAACTACCATAGGATGGCCAGGCTGAAAGTAACTACCATAAAATAGCCTGGCTGAAAGTAACTACCATAGAATGGCCAGGCTGAAAGTAACTACCATAGAATGGCCAGGCTGAAAGTAACTACCATAGAATAGCCTGGCTGAAAGTAACTACCATAGATTGGCCAGGCTGAAAGTAACTACCATAGGATGGCCAGGCTGAAAGTAACTACCATAGAATAGCCTGGCTGAAAGTAACTACCATAGAATGGCCAGGCTGAAACTAACTACCATAAAATAGCCTGGCTGAAAATAACTACCATAGAATAGCCTGGCTGAAAGTAACTACCATAGAATAGCCTGGCTGAAAGTAACTACCATAGAATGGCCAGGCTGAAAGTAACTACCATAGAATGGCCAGGCTGAAAGTAACTACCATAGGATGGCCAGGCTGAAAGTAACTACCATAGAATAGCCTGGCTGAAAGTAACTACCATAGAATGGCCAGGCTGAAACTAACTACCATAAAATAGCCTGGCTGAAAATAACTACCATAGAATAGCCTGGCTGAAAGTAACTACCATAGAATAGCCTGGCTGAAAGTAACTACCATAGAATGGCCAGGCTGAAAGTAACTACCATAGAATGGCCAGGCTGAAAGTAACTACCATAGAATGGCCAGGCTGAAAGTAACTACCATAGAATAGCCTGGCTGAAAGTAACTACCATAGAATGGCCAGGCTGAAAGTAACTACCATAGGATGGCCAGGCTGAAAGTAACTACCATAAAATAGCCTGGCTGAAAGTAACTACCATAGAATGGCCAGGCTGAAAGTAACTACCATAAAATAGCCTGGCTGATAGTAACTACCATAGAATGGCCAGGCTGAAAGTAACTACCATAGAATGGCCAGGCTGAAAGTAACTACCATAGAATGGCCAGGCTGAAAGTAACTACCATAGAATAGCCTGGCTGAAAGTAACTACCATAGAATGGCCAGGCTGAAAGTAACTACCATAGAATGGCCAGGCTGAAAGTAACTACCATAGAATGGCCAGGCTGAAAGTAACTACCATAGAATGGCCAAGCTGAAAGTAACTATCATAGAATGGCCAGGCTGAAAGTAACTACCATAGAATGGCCAGGCTGAAAGTAACTACCATAGAATAGCCTGGCTGAAAGTAACTACCATAGAATGGCCAGGCTGAAAGTAACTACCATAGGATGGCCAGGCTGAAAGTAACTACCATAAAATAGCCTGGCTGAAAGTAACTACCATAGAATGGCCAGGCTGAAAGTAACTACCATAGAATGGCCAGGCTGAAAGTAACTACCATAGAATAGCCTGGCTGAAAGTAACTACCATAGATTGGCCAGGCTGAAAGTAACTACCATAGGATGGCCAGGCTGAAAGTAACTACCATCGAATGGCCAGGCTGAAAGTAACTACCATAGAATGGCCAGGCTGAAAGTAACTACCATAGAATGGCCAGGCTGAAAGTAACTACCATAGAATGGCCAGGCTGAAAGTAACTACCATAGAATAGCCTGGCTGAAAGTAACTACCATAGAATGGCCAGGCTGAAAGTAACTACCATAGGATGGCCAGGCTGAAAGTAACTACCATAAAATAGCCTGGCTGAAAGTAACTACCATAGAATGGCCAGGCTGAAAGTAACTACCATAGAATGGCCAGGCTGAAAGTAACTACCATAGATTGGCCAGGCTGAAAGTAACTACCATAGAATAGCCTGGCTGAAAGTAACTACCATAGAATGGCCAGGCTGAAAGTAACTACCATAGAATGGCCAGGCTGAAAGTAACTACCATAGAATGGCCAGGCTGAAAGTAACTACCATAGAATGGCCAAGCTGAAAGTAACTATCATAGAATGGCCAGGCTGAAAGTAACTACCATAGAATGGCCAGGCTGAAAGTAACTACCATAGAATAGCCTGGCTGAAAGTAACTACCATAGAATGGCCAGGCTGAAAGTAACTACCATAGGATGGCCAGGCTGAAAGTAACTACCATAAAATAGCCTGGCTGAAAGTAACTACCATAGAATGGCCAGGCTGAAAGTAACTACCATAGAATGGCCAGGCTGAAAGTAACTACCATAGAATAGCCTGGCTGAAAGTAACTACCATAGATTGGCCAGGCTGAAAGTAACTACCATAGAATGGCCAGGCTGAAAGTAACTACCATAGAATAGCCTGGCTGAAAGTAACTACCATAGAATGGCCAGGCTGAAACTAACTACCATAAAATAGCCTGGCTGAAAATAACTACCATAGAATAGCCTGGCTGAAAGTAACTACCATAGAATAGCCTGGCTGAAAGTAACTACCATAGAATGGCCAGGCTGAAAGTAACTACCATAGATTGGCCAGGCTGAAAGTAACTACCATAGAATGGCCAGGCTGAAAGTAACTACCATAGAATAGCCTGGCTGAAAGTAACTACCATAGAATGGCCAGGCTGAAACTAACTACCATAAAATAGCCTGGCTGAAAATAACTACCATAGAATGGCCAGGCTGAAAGTAACTACCATAGAATGGCCTGGCTGAAAGTAATTACCATAGAATGGCCTGGCTGAAAGTAACTACCATAGAATAGCCTGGCTGAAAGTAACTACCATAGAATAGCCTGGCTGAAAGTAACTACCATAGAATAGCCTGGCTGAAAGTAACTACCATAGAATAGCCTGGCTGAAAGTAACTACCATAAAATAGCCTGGCTGAAAGTAACTACCATAGAATGGCCAGGCTGAAAGTAACTACCATAGAATGGCCAGGCTGAAAGTAACTACCATAGAATAGCCTGGCTGAAAGTAACTACCATAGAATGGCCAGGCTGAAAGTAACTACCATAGGATGGCCAGGCTGAAACTAACTACCATAAAATAGCCTGGCTGAAAATAACTACCATAGAATAGCCTGGCTGAAAGTAACTACCATAGAATGGCCTGGCTGAAAGTAACTACCATAGAATGGCCTGGCTGAAAGTAATTACCATAGAATGGCCTGGCTGAAAGTAACTACCATAGAATAGCCTGGCTGAAAGTAACTACCATAGAATAGCCTGGCTGAAAGTAACTACCATAGAATAGCCTGGCTGAAAGTAACTACCATAGAATAGCCTGGCTGATAGTAACTACCATAGAATGGCCTGGCTGAAAGTAACTACCATAGAATGGCCTGGCTGAAAGTAATTACCATAGAATGGCCTGGCTGATTGTAACTACCATAGAATGGCCTGGCTGAAAGTAACTACCATAGAATAGCCTGGCTGAAAGTAATTACCATAGAATGGCCTGG
Source organism: Oscheius onirici (assembly GCA_932521025.1). Taxonomy (NCBI): domain Eukaryota; kingdom Metazoa; phylum Nematoda; class Chromadorea; order Rhabditida; family Rhabditidae; genus Oscheius; species Oscheius onirici. The sequence continues at coordinate 10,528,151 of OW051470.1, read as the reverse complement.
CTGATTGTAACTACCATAGAATGGCCTGGCTGAAAGTAACTACCACAGAAAAGCCTGGCTGAAAGTAATTACCATAGAATGGCCTGGCTGATTGTAACTACCATAGAATGGCCTGGCTGAAAGTAACTACCACAGAAAAGCCTGGCTGAAAGTAACTACCATAGAATAGCCAGGCTGAAAGTAACTACCATAGAATGGCCAGGCTGAAAGTAACTACCATAGAATGGCCAGGCTGAAAGTAACTACCATAGAATAGCCTGGCTGATAGTAACTACCATAGAATGGCCAGGCTGAAAGTAACTACCATAGAATGGCCTGGCTGAAAGTAATTACCATAGAATGGCCTGGCTGATTGTAACTACCATAGAATGGCCTGGCTGAAAGTAACTACCATAGAATGGCCTGGCTGAAAGTAATTACCATAGAATGGCCTGGCTGAAAGTAACTACCATAGAATAGCCTGGCTGAAAGTAACTACCATAGAATAGCCTGGCTGAAAGTAACTACCATAGAATAGCCTGGCTGAAAGTAACTACCATAGAATAGCCTGGCTGAAAGTAACTACCATAAAATAGCCTGGCTGAAAGTAACTACCATAGAATGGCCAGGCTGAAAGTAACTACCATAGAATGGCCAGGCTGAAAGTAACTACCATAGAATAGCCTGGCTGAAAGTAACTACCATAGATTGGCCAGGCTGAAAGTAACTACCATAGGATGGCCAGGCTGAAAGTAACTACCATAAAATAGCCTGGCTGATAGTAACTACCATAGAATGGCCAGGCTGAAAGTAACTACCATAGAATGGCCAGGCTCAAAGTAACTACCATAGAATGGCCAGGCTGAAAGTAACTACCATAGAATAGCCTGGCTGAAAGTAACTACCATAGAATGGCCAGGCTGAAAGTAACTACCATAGAATGGCCAGGCTGAAAGTAACTACCATAGAATGGCCAAGCTGAAAGTAACTATCATAGAATGGCCAGGCTGAAAGTAACTACCATAGAATGGCCAGGCTGAAAGTAACTACCATAGAATAGCCTGGCTGAAAGTAACTACCATAGAATGGCCAGGCTGAAAGTAACTACCATAGGATGGCCAGGCTGAAAGTAACTACCATAAAATAGCCTGGCTGAAAGTAACTACCATAGAATGGCCAGGCTGAAAGTAACTACCATAGAATGGCCAGGCTGAAAGTAACTACCATAGAATAGCCTGGCTGAAAGTAACTACCATAGATTGGCCAGGCTGAAAGTAACTACCATAGGATGGCCAGGCTGAAAGTAACTACCATAGAATGGCCAGGCTGAAAGTAACTACCATAGAATGGCCAGGCTGAAAGTAACTACCATAGAATGGCCAGGCTGAAAGTAACTACCATAGAATGGCCAGGCTGAAAGTAACTACCATAGAATAGCCTGGCTGAAAGTAACTACCATAGAATGGCCAGGCTGAAAGTAACTACCATAGGATGGCCAGGCTGAAAGTAACTACCATAAAATAGCCTGGCTGAAAGTAACTACCATAGAATGGCCAGGCTGAAAGTAACTATCATAGAATGGCCAGGCTGAAAGTAATTACCATAGAATGGCCAGGCTGAAAGTAACTACCGTAGAATAGCCTGGCTGAAAGTAACTACCATAGAATGGCCAGGCTGAAAGTAACTACCATAAAATAGCCTGGCTGAAAGTAACTACCATAGAATGGCCAGGCTGAAAGTAACTACCGTAGAATAGCCTGGCTGAAAGTAACTACCATAGGATGGCCAGGCTGAAAGTAACTACCATAAAATAGCCTGGCTGAAAGTAACTACCATAGAATGGCCAGGCTGAAAGTAACTACCATAGAATGGCCAGGCTGAAAGTAACTACCATAGAATAGCCTGGCTGAAAGTAACTACCATAGATTGGCCAGGCTGAAAGTAACTACCATAGAATGGCCAGGCTGAAAGTAACTACCATAGAATGGCCAGGCTGAAAGTAACTACCATAGGATGACCAGGCTGAAAGTAACTACCATAAAATAGCCTGGCTGAAAGTAACTACCATAGAATGGCCAGGCTGAAATTAACTACCATAGGATGGCCAGGCTGAAAGTAACTACCATAAAATAGCCTGGCTGAAAGTAACTACCATAGAATGGCCAGGCTGAAAGTAACTACCATAGAATGGCCAGGCTGAAAGTAACTACCATAGAATAGCCTGGCTGAAAGTAACTACCATAGATTGGCCAGGCTGAAAGTAACTACCATAGGATGGCCAGGCTGAAAGTAACTACCATAGAATAGCCTGGCTGAAAGTAACTACCATAGAATGGCCAGGCTGAAACTAACTACCATAGAATGGCCAGGCTGAAAGTAACTACCATAGGATGGCCAGGCTGAAAGTAACTACCATAAAATAGCCTGGCTGAAAGTAACTACCATAGAATGGCCAGGCTGAAAGTAACTACCATAGGATGGCCAGGCTGAAAGTAACTACCATAAAATAGCCTGGCTGAAAGTAACTACCATAGAATGGCCAGGCTGAAAGTAACTACCATAGAATGGCCAGGCTGAAAGTAACTACCATAGAATAGCCTGGCTGAAAGTAACTACCATAGATTGGCCAGGCTGAAAGTAACTACCATAGGATGGCCAGGCTGAAAGTAACTACCATAGAATAGCCTGGCTGAAAGTAACTACCATAGAATGGCCAGGCTGAAACTAACTACCATAAAATAGCCTGGCTGAAAATAACTACCATAGAATAGCCTGGCTGAAAGTAACTACCATAGAATAGCCTGGCTGAAAGTAACTACCATAGAATGGCCAGGCTGAAAGTAACTACCATAGAATGGCCAGGCTGAAAGTAACTACCATAGGATGGCCAGGCTGAAAGTAACTACCATAGAATAGCCTGGCTGAAAGTAACTACCATAGAATGGCCAGGCTGAAACTAACTACCATAAAATAGCCTGGCTGAAAATAACTACCATAGAATAGCCTGGCTGAAAGTAACTACCATAGAATAGCCTGGCTGAAAGTAACTACCATAGAATGGCCAGGCTGAAAGTAACTACCATAGAATGGCCAGGCTGAAAGTAACTACCATAGAATGGCCAGGCTGAAAGTAACTACCATAGAATAGCCTGGCTGAAAGTAACTACCATAGAATGGCCAGGCTGAAAGTAACTACCATAGGATGGCCAGGCTGAAAGTAACTACCATAAAATAGCCTGGCTTAAAGGAACTACCATAGAATGGCCAGGCTGAAAGTAACTACCATAAAATAGCCTGGCTGATAGTAACTACCATAGAATGGCCAGGCTGAAAGTAACTACCATAGAATGGCCAGGCTGAAAGTAACTACCATAGAATGGCCAGGCTGAAAGTAACTACCATAGAATAGCCTGGCTGAAAGTAACTACCATAGAATGGCCAGGCTGAAAGTAACTACCATAGAATGGCCAGGCTGAAAGTAACTACCATAGAATGGCCAGGCTGAAAGTAACTACCATAGAATGGCCAAGCTGAAAGTAACTATCATAGAATGGCCAGGCTGAAAGTAACTATCATAGAATGGCCAGGCTGAAAGTAACTACCATAGAATGGCCAGGCTGAAAGTAACTACCATAGAATAGCCTGGCTGAAAGTAACTACCATAGAATGGCCAGGCTGAAAGTAACTACCATAGGATGGCCAGGCTGAAAGTAACTACCATAAAATAGCCTGGCTGAAAGTAACTACCATAGAATGGCCAGGCTGAAAGTAACTACCATAGAATGGCCAGGCTGAAAGTAACTACCATAGAATAGCCTGGCTGAAAGTAACTACCATAGATTGGCCAGGCTGAAAGTAACTACCATAGGATGGCCAGGCTGAAAGTAACTACCATAGAATGGCCAGGCTGAAAGTAACTACCATAGAATGGCCAGGCTGAAAGTAACTACCATAGAATGGCCAGGCTGAAAGTAACTACCATAGAATGGCCAGGCTGAAAGTAACTACCATAGAATAGCCTGGCTGAAAGTAACTACCATAGAATGGCCAGGCTGAAAGTAACTACCATAGGATGGCCAGGCTGAAAGTAACTACCATAAAATAGCCTGGCTGAAAGTAACTACCATAGAATGGCCAGGCTGAAAGTAACTATCATAGAATGGCCAGGCTGAAAGTAATTACCATAGAATGGCCAGGCTGAAAGTAACTACCGTAGAATAGCCTGGCTGAAAGTAACTACCATAGAATGGCCAGGCTGAAAGTAACTACCATAAAATAGCCTGGCTGAAAGTAACTACCATAGAATGGCCAGGCTGAAAGTAACTACCGTAGAATAGCCTGGCTGAAAGTAACTACCATAGGATGGCCAGGCTGAAAGTAACTACCATAAAATAGCCTGGCTGAAAGTAACTACCATAGAATGGCCAGGCTGAAAGTAACTACCATAGAATGGCCAGGCTGAAAGTAACTACCATAGAATAGCCTGGCTGAAAGTAACTACCATAGATTGGCCAGGCTGAAAGTAACTACCATAGAATGGCCAGGCTGAAAGTAACTACCATAGAATGGCCAGGCTGAAAGTAACTACCATAGGATGACCAGGCTGAAAGTAACTACCATAAAATAGCCTGGCTGAAAGTAACTACCATAGAATGGCCAGGCTGAAAGTAACTACCATAGGATGGCCAGGCTGAAAGTAACTACCATAAAATAGCCTGGCTGAAAGTAACTACCATAGAATGGCCAGGCTGAAAGTAACTACCATAGAATGGCCAGGCTGAAAGTAACTACCATAGAATAGCCTGGCTGAAAGTAACTACCATAGATTGGCCAGGCTGAAAGTAACTACCATAGGATGGCCAGGCTGAAAGTAACTACCATAGAATAGCCTGGCTGAAAGTAACTACCATAGAATGGCCAGGCTGAAACTAACTACCATAGAATGGCCAGGCTGAAAGTAACTACCATAGGATGGCCAGGCTGAAAGTAACTACCATAAAATAGCCTGGCTGAAAGTAACTACCATAGAATGGCCAGGCTGAAAGTAACTACCATAGGATGGCCAGGCTGAAAGTAACTACCATAAAATAGCCTGGCTGAAAGTAACTACCATAGAATGGCCAGGCTGAAAGTAACTACCATAGAATGGCCAGGCTGAAAGTAACTACCATAGAATAGCCTGGCTGAAAGTAACTACCATAGATTGGCCAGGCTGAAAGTAACTACCATAGGATGGCCAGGCTGAAAGTAACTACCATAGAATAGCCTGGCTGAAAGTAACTACCATAGAATGGCCAGGCTGAAACTAACTACCATAAAATAGCCTGGCTGAAAATAACTACCATAGAATAGCCTGGCTGAAAGTAACTACCATAGAATAGCCTGGCTGAAAGTAACTACCATAGAATGGCCAGGCTGAAAGTAACTACCATAGAATGGCCAGGCTGAAAGTAACTACCATAGGATGGCCAGGCTGAAAGTAACTACCATAGAATAGCCTGGCTGAAAGTAACTACCATAGAATGGCCAGGCTGAAACTAACTACCATAAAATAGCCTGGCTGAAAATAACTACCATAGAATAGCCTGGCTGAAAGTAACTACCATAGAATAGCCTGGCTGAAAGTAACTACCATAGAATGGCCAGGCTGAAAGTAACTACCATAGAATGGCCAGGCTGAAAGTAACTACCATAGAATGGCCAGGCTGAAAGTAACTACCATAGAATAGCCTGGCTGAAAGTAACTACCATAGAATGGCCAGGCTGAAAGTAACTACCATAGGATGGCCAGGCTGAAAGTAACTACCATAAAATAGCCTGGCTGAAAGTAACTACCATAGAATGGCCAGGCTGAAAGTAACTACCATAAAATAGCCTGGCTGATAGTAACTACCATAGAATGGCCAGGCTGAAAGTAACTACCATAGAATGGCCAGGCTGAAAGTAACTACCATAGAATGGCCAGGCTGAAAGTAACTACCATAGAATAGCCTGGCTGAAAGTAACTACCATAGAATGGCCAGGCTGAAAGTAACTACCATAGAATGGCCAGGCTGAAAGTAACTACCATAGAATGGCCAGGCTGAAAGTAACTACCATAGAATGGCCAAGCTGAAAGTAACTATCATAGAATGGCCAGGCTGAAAGTAACTACCATAGAATGGCCAGGCTGAAAGTAACTACCATAGAATAGCCTGGCTGAAAGTAACTACCATAGAATGGCCAGGCTGAAAGTAACTACCATAGGATGGCCAGGCTGAAAGTAACTACCATAAAATAGCCTGGCTGAAAGTAACTACCATAGAATGGCCAGGCTGAAAGTAACTACCATAGAATGGCCAGGCTGAAAGTAACTACCATAGAATAGCCTGGCTGAAAGTAACTACCATAGATTGGCCAGGCTGAAAGTAACTACCATAGGATGGCCAGGCTGAAAGTAACTACCATCGAATGGCCAGGCTGAAAGTAACTACCATAGAATGGCCAGGCTGAAAGTAACTACCATAGAATGGCCAGGCTGAAAGTAACTACCATAGAATGGCCAGGCTGAAAGTAACTACCATAGAATAGCCTGGCTGAAAGTAACTACCATAGAATGGCCAGGCTGAAAGTAACTACCATAGGATGGCCAGGCTGAAAGTAACTACCATAAAATAGCCTGGCTGAAAGTAACTACCATAGAATGGCCAGGCTGAAAGTAACTACCATAGAATGGCCAGGCTGAAAGTAACTACCATAGATTGGCCAGGCTGAAAGTAACTACCATAGAATAGCCTGGCTGAAAGTAACTACCATAGATTGGCCAGGCTGAAAGTAACTACCATAAAATAGCCTGGCTGATAGTAACTACCATAGAATGGCCAGGCTGAAAGTAACTACCATAGAATGGCCAGGCTGAAAGTAACTACCATAGAATGGCCAGGCTGAAAGTAACTACCATAGAATAGCCTGGCTGAAAGTAACTACCATAGAATGGCCAGGCTGAAAGTAACTACCATAGAATGGCCAGGCTAAAAGTAACTACCATAGGATGGCCAGGCTGAAAGTAACTACCATAGAATGGCCAGGCTAAAAGTAACTACCATAGGATGGCCAGGCTGAAAGTAACTACCATAAAATAGCCTGGCTGAAAGTAACTACCATAGAATGGCCAGGCTGAAAGTAACTACCATAGAATAGCCAGGCTGAAAGTAACTACCATAGAATGGCCAGGCTGAAAGTAACTACCATAGGATGGCCAGGCTGAAAGTAACTACCATAGAATAGCCTGGCTGAAAGTAACTACCATAGAATGGCCAGGCTGAAACTAACTACCATAAAATAGCCTGGCTGAAAATAACTACCATAGAATAGCCTGGCTGAAAGTAACTACCATAGAATGGCCAGGCTGAAAGTAACTACCATAGAATGGCCAGGCTGAAAGTAACTACCATAGAATGGCCAGGCTGAAAGTAACTACCATAGAATAGCCAGGCTGAAAGTAACTACCATAGAATGGCCAGGCTGAAAGTAACTACCATAGAATGGCCAGGCTGAAAGTAACTACCATAGAATGGCCAGGCTGAAAGTAATTACCATAGAATGGCCTGGCTGATTGTAACTACCATAGAATGGCCTGGCTGAAAGTAACTACCATAGAATAGCCTGGCTGAAAGTAATTACCATAGAATGGCCTGGCTGATTGTAACTACCATAGAATGGCCTGGCTGAAAGTAACTACCACAGAAAAGCCTGGCTGAAAGTAATTACCATAGAATGGCCTGGCTGATTGTAACTACCATAGAATGGCCTGGCTGAAAGTAACTACCACAGAAAAGCCTGGCTGAAAGTAACTACCATAGAATAGCCAGGCTGAAAGTAACTACCATAGAATGGCCAGGCTGAAAGTAACTACCATAGAATGGCCAGGCTGAAAGTAACTACCATAGAATAGCCTGGCTGAAAGTAACTACCATAGAATAGCCTGGCTGAAAGTAATTACCATAGAATGGCCAAGCTGAAAGTAACTATCATAGAATGGCCAGGCTGAAAGTAATTACCATAGAATAGCCTGGCTGAAAGTAATTACCATAGAATGGCCTGGCTGATTGTAACTACCATAGAATGGCCTGGCTGAAAGTAACTACCACAGAAAAGCCTGGCTGAAAGTAACTACCATAGAATGGCCAAGCTGAAAGTAACTATCATAGAATGGCCAGGCTGAAAGTAACTACCATAGAATGGCCAGGCTGAAAGTAACTACCATAGAATAGCCAGGCTGAAAGTAACTACCATAGAATGGCCAGGCTGAAAGTAACTACCATAGAATAGCCAGGCTGAAAGTAACTACCATAGAATGGCCAGGCTGAAAGTAACTACCATAGAATGGCCAGGCTGAAAGTAACTACCATAGAATAGCCTGGCTGATAGTAACTACCATAGAATGGCCTGGCTGAAAGTAATTACCATAGAATGGCCTGGCTGATTGTAACTACCATAGAATGGCCTGGCTGAAAGTAACTACCATAGAATAGCCTGGCTGAAAGTAATTACCATAGAATGGCCTGGCTGATTGTAACTACCATAGAATGGCCTGGCTGAAAGTAACTACCACAGAAAAGCCTGGCTGAAAGTAATTACCATAGAATGGCCTGGCTGATTGTAACTACCATAGAATGGCCTGGCTGAAAGTAACTACCACAGAAAAGCCTGGCTGAAAGTAACTACCATAGAATAGCCAGGCTGAAAGTAACTACCATAGAATGGCCAGGCTGAAAGTAACTACCATAGAATGGCCAGGCTGAAAGTAACTACCATAGAATAGCCTGGCTGAAAGTAACTACCATAGAATAGCCTGGCTGAAAGTAATTACCATAGAATGGCCAGGCTGAAAGTAACTACCATAGAATAGCCTGGCTGATAGTAACTACCATAGAATGGCCTGGCTGAAAGTAATTACCATAGAATGGCCTGGCTGATTGTAACTACCATAGAATGGCCTGGCTGAAAGTAACTACCATAGAATAGCCAGGCTGAAAGTAACTACCATAGAATGGCCAGGCTGAAAGTAACTACCATAGAATGGCCAGGCTGAAAGTAACTACCATAGAATAGCCTGGCTGAAAGTAACTACCATAGAATGGCCAGGCTGAAAGTAACTACCATAGGATGGCCAGGCTGAAAGTAACTACCATAAAATAGCCTGGCTGAAAGTAACTACCATAGAATGGCCAGGCTGAAAGTAACTACCATAGAATGGCCAGGCTGAAAGTAACTACCATAGATTGGCCAGGCTGAAAGTAACTACCATAGAATAGCCTGGCTGAAAGTAACTACCATAGATTGGCCAGGCTGAAAGTAACTACCATAAAATAGCCTGGCTGATAGTAACTACCATAGAATGGCCAGGCTGAAAGTAACTACCATAGAATGGCCAGGCTGAAAGTAACTACCATAGAATGGCCAGGCTGAAAGTAACTACCATAGAATAGCCTGGCTGAAAGTAACTACCATAGATTGGCCAGGCTGAAAGTAACTACCATAGAATAGCCTGGCTGAAAGTAACTACCATAGAATGGCCAGGCTGAAAGTAACTACCATAGAATGGCCAGGCTGAAAGTAACTACCATAGAATGGCCAGGCTGAAAGTAACTACCATAGAATAGCCTGGCTGAAAGTAACTACCATAGAATGGCCAGGCTGAAAGTAACTACCATAGAATGGCCAGGCTAAAAGTAACTACCATAGGATGGCCAGGCTGAAAGTAACTACCATAAAATAGCCTGGCTGAAAGTAACTACCATAGAATGGCCAGGCTGAAAGTAACTACCATAGAATGGCCAGGCTGAAAGTAACTACCATAGAATAGCCAGGCTGAAAGTAACTACCATAGAATGGCCAGGCTGAAAGTAACTACCATAGGATGGCCAGGCTGAAAGTAACTACCATAGAATAGCCTGGCTGAAAGTAACTACCATAGAATGGCCAGGCTGAAACTAACTACCATAAAATAGCCTGGCTGAAAATAACTACCATAGAATAGCCTGGCTGAAAGTAACTACCATAGAATGGCCAGGCTGAAAGTAACTACCATAGAATGGCCAGGCTGAAAGTAACTACCATAGAATGGCCAGGCTGAAAGTAACTACCATAGAATAGCCAGGCTGAAAGTAACTACCATAGAATGGCCAGGCTGAAAGTAACTACCATAGAATGGCCAGGCTGAAAGTAACTACCATAGAATGGCCAGGCTGAAAGTAATTACCATAGAATGGCCTGGCTGATTGTAACTACCATAGAATGGCCTGGCTGAAAGTAACTACCATAGAATAGCCTGGCTGAAAGTAATTACCATAGAATGGCCTGGCTGATTGTAACTACCATAGAATGGCCTGGCTGAAAGTAACTACCACAGAAAAGCCTGGCTGAAAGTAATTACCATAGAATGGCCTGGCTGATTGTAACTACCATAGAATGGCCTGGCTGAAAGTAACTACCACAGAAAAGCCTGGCTGAAAGTAACTACCATAGAATAGCCAGGCTGAAAGTAACTACCATAGAATGGCCAGGCTGAAAGTAACTACCATAGAATGGCCAGGCTGAAAGTAACTACCATAGAATAGCCTGGCTGAAAGTAACTACCATAGAATAGCCTGGCTGAAAGTAATTACCATAGAATGGCCAAGCTGAAAGTAACTATCATAGAATGGCCAGGCTGAAAGTAATTACCATAGAATAGCCTGGCTGAAAGTAATTACCATAGAATGGCCTGGCTGATTGTAACTACCATAGAATGGCCTGGCTGAAAGTAACTACCACAGAAAAGCCTGGCTGAAAGTAACTACCATAGAATGGCCAAGCTGAAAGTAACTATCATAGAATGGCCAGGCTGAAAGTAACTACCATAGAATGGCCAGGCTGAAAGTAACTACCATAGAATAGCCAGGCTGAAAGTAACTACCATAGAATGGCCAGGCTGAAAGTAACTACCATAGAATAGCCAGGCTGAAAGTAACTACCATAGAATGGCCAGGCTGAAAGTAACTACCATAGAATGGCCAGGCTGAAAGTAACTACCATAGAATAGCCTGGCTGATAGTAACTACCATAGAATGGCCTGGCTGAAAGTAATTACCATAGAATGGCCTGGCTGATTGTAACTACCATAGAATGGCCTGGCTGAAAGTAACTACCATAGAATAGCCTGGCTGAAAGTAATTACCATAGAATGGCCTGGCTGATTGTAACTACCATAGAATGGCCTGGCTGAAAGTAACTACCACAGAAAAGCCTGGCTGAAAGTAATTACCATAGAATGGCCTGGCTGATTGTAACTACCATAGAATGGCCTGGCTGAAAGTAACTACCACAGAAAAGCCTGGCTGAAAGTAACTACCATAGAATAGCCAGGCTGAAAGTAACTACCATAGAATGGCCAGGCTGAAAGTAACTACCATAGAATGGCCAGGCTGAAAGTAACTACCATAGAATAGCCTGGCTGAAAGTAACTACCATAGAATAGCCTGGCTGAAAGTAATTACCATAGAATGGCCAAGCTGAAAGTAACTATCATAGAATGGCCAGGCTGAAAGTAATTACCATAGAATAGCCTGGCTGAAAGTAATTACCATAGAATGGCCTGGCTGATTGTAACTACTATAGAATGGCCTGGCTGAAAGTAACTACCACAGAAAAGCCTGGCTGAAAGTAACTACCATAGAATGGCCAAGCTGAAAGTAACTACCATAGAATGGCCAGGCTGAAAGTAACTAACATAGAATAGCCTGGCTGAAAGTAACTACCATAGAATGGCCAGGCTGAAAGTAACTACCATAGAATAGCCTGGCTGAAAGTAACTACCATAGAATGGCCAGGCTGAAAGTAACTACCATAGGATGGCCAGGCTGAAAGTAACTACCATAGAATGGCCAGGCTGAAACTAACTACCATAAAATAGCCAGGCTGAAAGTAACTACCATAGAATAGCCTGGCTGAAAGTAACTACCATAGAATAGCCTGGCTGAAAGTAACTACCATAGAATGGCCAGGCTGAAACTAACTACCATAAAATAGCCTGGCTGAAAGTAACTACCATAGAATAGCCTGGCTGAAAGTAACTACCATAGAATGGCCAGGCTGAAAGTAACTACCATAGAATGGCCAGGCTGAAAGTAACTACCATAAAATAGCCTGGCTGATAGTAACTACCATAGAATGGCCAGGCTGAAAGTAACTACCATAGAATGGCCAGGCTGAAAGTAACTACCATAGAATGGCCAGGCTGAAAGTAACTACCATAGAATGGCCAGGCTGAAAGTAACTACCATAGAATGGCCAGGCTGAAAGTAACTACCATAGAATGTCCAGGCTGAAAGTAACTACCATAGAATAGCCTGGCTGAAAGTAACTACCATAGAATGGCCAGGCTGAAAGTAACTACCATAAAATAGCCTGGCTGAAAGTAACTACCATAGAATGGCCAGGCTGAAAGTAACTACCATAGAATAGCCTGGCTGAAAGTAACTACCATAGAATGGCCAGGCTGAAAGTAACTACCATAGAATAGCCTGGCTGAAAGTAACTACCATAGAATAGCCTGGCTGAAAGTAACTACCATAGAATAGCCTGGCTGAAAGTAACTACCATAGAATAGCCTGGCTGAAAGTAACTACCATAGAATAGCCTGGCTGAAAGTAACTACCATAAAATAGCCTGGCTGAAAGTAACTACCATAAAATAGCCAGGCTGAAAGTAACTACCATAGAATAGCCTGGCTGAAAGTAACTACCATAGGATGGCCAGGCTGAAAGTAACTACCATAAAATAGCCTGGCTGAAAGTAACTACCATAGGATGGCCAGGCTGAAAGTAACTACCATAGGATGGCCAGGCTGAAAGTAACTACCATAGAATAGCCTGGCTGAAAGTAACTACCATAGAATGGCCAGGCTGAAACTAACTACCATAGAATGGCCAGGCTGAAAGTAACTACCATAAAATAGCCTGGCTGAAAGTAACTACCATAGAATGGCCAGGCTGAAAGTAACTACCATAGAATGGCCTGGCTGAAAGTAACTACCATAGAATGGCCTGGCTGAAAGTAACTACCATAGAATGGCCAGGCTGAAAGTAACTACCATAGAATGGCCAGGCTGAAAGTAACTACCATAGAATAGCCTGGCTGAAAGTAACTACCATAGATTGGCCAGGCTGAAAGTAACTACCATAGAATGGCCAGGCTGAAAGTAACTACCATAGGATGGCCAGGCTGAAAGTAACTACCATAAAATAGCCTGGCTGAAAGTAACTACCATAGAATGGCCAGGCTGAAAGTAACTACCATAGAATAGCCTGGCTGAAAGTAACTACCATAGATTGGCCAGGCTGAAAGTAACTACCATAGGATGGCCAGGCTGAAAGTAACTACCATAGAATGGCCAGGCTGAAAGTAACTACCATAGAATGGCCAGGCTGAAAGTAACTACCATAGAATGGCCAGGCTGAAAGTAACTACCATAGAATGGCCAGGCTGAAAGTAACTACCATAGAATAGCCTGGCTGATAGTAACTACCATAGAATGGCCAGGCTGAAAGTAACTACCATAAAATAGCCTGGCTGAAAGTAACTACCATAGAATGGCCAGGCTGAAAGTAACTACCATAGAATAGCCTAGCTGAAAGTAACTACCATAGAATGGCCAGGCTGAAAGTAACTACCATAGAATAGCCTGGCTGAAAGTAACTACCATAGAATAGCCTGGCTGAAAGTAACTACCATAGAATAGCCTGGCTGAAAGTAACTACCATAGAATAGCCTGGCTGAAAGTAACTACCATAGAATAGCCTGGCTGAAAGTAACTACCATAAAATAGCCTGGCTGAAAGTAACTACCATAAAATAGCCAGGCTGAAAGTAACTACCATAGAATAGCCTGGCTGAAAGTAACTACCATAGGATGGCCAGGCTGAAAGTAACTACCATAAAATAGCCTGGCTGAAAGTAACTACCATAGGATGGCCAGGCTGAAAGTAACTACCATAGGATGGCCAGGCTGAAAGTAACTACCATAGAATAGCCTGGCTGAAAGTAACTACCATAGAATGGCCAGGCTGAAACTAACTACCATAGAATGGCCAGGCTGAAAGTAACTACCATAAAATAGCCTGGCTGAAAGTAACTACCATAGAATGGCCAGGCTGAAAGTAACTACCATAGAATGGCCTGGATGAAAGTAACTACCATAGAATGGCCTGGCTGAAAGTAACTACCATAGAATGGCCAGGCTGAAAGTAACTACCATAGAATGGCCAGGCTGAAAGTAACTACCATAGAAAAGCCTGGCTGAAAGTAACTACCATACATTGGCCAGGCTGAAAGTAACTACCATAGGATGGCCAGGCTGAAAGTAACTACCATAAAATAGCCTGGCTGATAGTAACTACCATAGAATGGCCAGGCTGAAAGTAACTACCATAGGATGGCCAGGCTGAAAGTAACTACCATAAAATAGCCTGGCTGATAGTAACTACCATAGAATGGCCAGGCTGAAAGTAACTACCATAGAATGGCCAGGCTGAAAGTAACTACCATAGAATGGCCAGGCTGAAAGTAACTACCATAGAATAGCCTGGCTGAAAATAACTACCATAGAATGGCCAGGCTGAAAGTAACTACCATAGAATAGCCTGGCTGAAAGTAACTACCATAGAATGGCCTGGATGAAAGTAACTACCATAGAATGGCCTGGCTGAAAGTAACTACCATAGAATGGCCAGGCTGAAAGTAACTACCATAGAATGGCCAGGCTGAAAGTAACTACCATAGAAAAGCCTGGCTGAAAGTAACTACCATACATTGGCCAGGCTGAAAGTAACTACCATAGGATGGCCAGGCTGAAAGTAACTACCATAAAATAGCCTGGCTGATAGTAACTACCATAGAATGGCCAGGCTGAAAGTAACTACCATAGGATGGCCAGGCTGAAAGTAACTACCATAGAATAGCCTGGCTGAAAGTAACTACCATAGAATAGCCTGGCTGAAAGTAACTACCATAGAATAGCCTGGCTGAAAGTAACTACCATAGAATGGCCAGGCTGAAAGTAACTACCATAGAATAGCCTGGCTGAAAATAACTACCATAGAATGGCCAGGCTGAAAGTAACTACCATAGAATAGCCTGGCTGAAAGTAACTACCATAGAATAGCCTGGCTGAAAGTAACTACCATAGAATAGCCTGGCTGAAAGTAACTACCATAGAATGGCCAGGCTGAAAGTAACTACCATAGAATAGCCTGGCTGAAAGTAATTACCATAGAATGGCCAGGCTGAAAGTAACTACCATAGAATAGCCTGGCTGAAAGTAACTACCATAGAATGGCCAGGCTGAAAGTAACTACCATAGGATGGCCAAGCTGAAAGTAACTATCATAGAATGGCCAGGCTGAAAGTAACTACCATAGAATGGCCAGGCTGAAAGTAACTACCATAGAATGGCCTGGCTGATTGTAACTACCATAGAATGGCCTGGCTGAAAGTAACTACCATAGAATAGCCTGGCTGAAAGTAACTACCATAAAATAGCCTGGCTGAAAGTAACTACCATAGAATGGCCAGGCTGAAAGTAACTACCATAGAATGGCCAGGCTGAAAGTAACTACCATAGAATAGCCTGGCTGAAAGTAACTACCATAGATTGGCCAGGCTGAAAGTAACTACCATAGGATGGCCAGGCTGAAAGTAACTACCATAAAATAGCCTGGCTGATAGTAACTACCATAGAATGGCCAGGCTGAAAGTAACTACCATAGAATGGCCAGGCTGAAAGTAACTACCATAGAATGGCCAGGCTGAAAGTAACTACCATAGAATAGCCTGGCTGAAAGTAACTACCATAGAATGGCCAGGCTGAAAGTAACTACCATAGAATGGCCAGGCTGAAAGTAACTACCATAGAATGGCCTGGCTGAAAGTAATTACCATAGAATGGCCTGGCTGATTGTAACTACCATAGAATGGCCTGGCTGAAAGTAACTACCATAGAATAGCCTGGCTGAAAGTAACTACCATAGAATAGCCTGGCTGAAAGTAATTACCATAGAATGGCCTGGCTGATTGTAACTACCATAGAATGGCCTGGCTGAAAGTAACTACCATAGAATGGCCAAGCTGAAAGTAACTATCATAGAATGGCCAGGCTGAAAGTAATTACCATAGAATGGCCAGGCTGAAAGTAACTACCATAGAATAGCCTGGCTGAAAGTAACTACCATAGAATGGCCAGGCTGAAAGTAACTACCATAGGATGGCCAGGCTGAAAGTAACTACCATAAAATAGCCTGGCTGAAAGTAACTACCATAGAATGGCCAGGCTGAAAGTAACTACCATAGAATGGCCAGGCTGAAAGTAACTACCATAGAATAGCCTGGCTGAAAGTAACTACCATAGATTGGCCAGGCTGAAAGTAACTACCATAGGATGGCCAGGCTGAAAGTAACTACCATAAAATAGCCTGGCTGATAGTAACTACCATAGAATGGCCAGGCTGAAAGTAACTACCATAGAATGGCCAGGCTGAAAGTAACTACCATAGAATAGCCTGGCTGAAAGTAACTACCATAGAATGGCCAGGCTGAAAGTAACTACCATAGAATGGCCAGGCTGAAAGTAACTACCATAGAATGGCCAAGCTGAAAGTAACTACCATAGAATGGCCAGGCTGAAAGTAACTACCATAGAATAGCCTGGCTGAAAGTAACTACCATAGAATGGCCAGGCTGAAAGTAACTACCATAGAATGGCCAGGCTGAAAGTAACTACCATAGAATGGCCAGGCTGAAAGTAACTACCATAGAATGGCCAGGCTGAAAGTAACTACCATAGAATAGCCTGGCTGAAAGTAACTACCATAGAATGGCCAGGCTGAAAGTAACTACCATAGGATGGCCAGGCTGAAAGTAACTACCATAAAATAGCCTGGCTGAAAGTAACTACCATAGAATGGCCAGGCTGAAAGTAACTACCATAGAATGGCCAGGCTGAAAGTAACTACCATAGAATAGCCTGGCTGAAAGTAACTACCATAGATTGGCCAGGCTGAAAGTAACTACCATAGGATGGCCAGGCTGAAAGTAACTACCATAGAATGGCCAGGCTGAAAGTAACTACCATAGAATGGCCAGGCTGAAAGTAACTACCATAGAATAGCCTGGCTGAAAGTAACTACCATAGAATGGCCAGGCTGAAAGTAACTACCATAGGATGGCCAGGCTGAAAGTAACTACCATAAAATAGCCTGGCTGAAAGTAACTACCATAGAATAGCCTGGCTGAAAGTAACTATCATAAAATAGCCTGGCTGAAAGTAACTACCATAGAATAGCCTGGCTGAAAGTAACTATCATAGAATGGCCAGGCTGAAAGTAATTACCATAGAATGGCCAGGCTGAAAGTAACTACCGTAGAATAGCCTGGCTGAAAGTAACTACCATAGAATGGCCAGGCTGAAAGTAACTACCATAGGATGGCCAGGCTGAAAGTAACTACCATAAAATAGCCTGGCTGAAAGTAACTACCATAGAATGGCCAGGCTGAAAGTAACTACCATAGAATGGCCAGGCTGAAAGTAACTACCATAGAATAGCCTGGCTGAAAGTAACTACCATAGATTGGCCAGGCTGAAAGTAACTACCATAGAATGGCCAGGCTGAAAGTAACTACCATAGAATGGCCAGGCTGAAAGTAACTACCATAGGATGGCCAGGCTGAAAGTAACTACCATAAAATAGCCTGGCTGAAAGTAACTACCATAGAATGGCCAGGCTGAAAGTAACTACCATAGGATGGCCAGGCTGAAAGTAACTACCATAAAATAGCCTGGCTGAAAGTAACTACCATAGAATGGCCAGGCTGAAAGTAACTACCATAGAATGGCCAGGCTGAAAGTAACTACCATAGAATAGCCTGGCTGAAAGTAACTACCATAGATTGGCCAGGCTGAAAGTAACTACCATAGGATGGCCAGGCTGAAAGTAACTACCATAGAATAGCCTGGCTGAAAGTAACTACCATAGAATGGCCAGGCTGAAACTAACTACCATAGAATGGCCAGGCTGAAAGTAACTACCATAGGATGGCCAGGCTGAAAGTAACTACCATAAAATAGCCTGGCTGAAAGTAACTACCATAGAATGGCCAGGCTGAAAGTAACTACCATAGGATGGCCAGGCTGAAAGTAACTACCATAAAATAGCCTGGCTGAAAGTAACTACCATAGAATGGCCAGGCTGAAAGTAACTACCATAGAATGGCCAGGCTGAAAGTAACTACCATAGAATAGCCTGGCTGAAAGTAACTACCATAGATTGGCCAGGCTGAAAGTAACTACCATAGGATGGCCAGGCTGAAAGTAACTACCATAGAATAGCCTGGCTGAAAGTAACTACCATAGAATGGCCAGGCTGAAACTAACTACCATAAAATAGCCTGGCTGAAAATAACTACCATAGAATAGCCTGGCTGAAAGTAACTACCATAGAATAGCCTGGCTGAAAGTAACTACCATAGAATGGCCAGGCTGAAAGTAACTACCATAGAATGGCCAGGCTGAAAGTAACTACCATAGGATGGCCAGGCTGAAAGTAACTACCATAGAATAGCCTGGCTGAAAGTAACTACCATAGAATGGCCAGGCTGAAACTAACTACCATAAAATAGCCTGGCTGAAAATAACTACCATAGAATAGCCTGGCTGAAAGTAACTACCATAGAATAGCCTGGCTGAAAGTAACTACCATAGAATGGCCAGGCTGAAAGTAACTACCATAGAATGGCCAGGCTGAAAGTAACTACCATAGAATGGCCAGGCTGAAAGTAACTACCATAGAATAGCCAGGCTGAAAGTAACTACCATAGAATGGCCAGGCTGAAAGTAACTACCATAGAATAGCCAGGCTGAAAGTAACTACCATAGAATGGCCAGGCTGAAAGTAACTACCATAGGATGGCCAGGCTGAAAGTAACTACCATAAAATAGCCTGGCTGAAAGTAACTACCATAGAATGGCCAGGCTGAAAGTAACTACCATAGAATGGCCAGGCTGAAAGTAACTACCATAGAATAGCCTGGCTGAAAGTAACTACCATAGATTGGCCAGGCTGAAAGTAACTACCATAGGATGGCCAGGCTGAAAGTAACTACCATAGAATAGCCTGGCTGAAAGTAACTACCATAGAATGGCCAGGCTGAAACTAACTACCATAGAATGGCCAGGCTGAAAGTAACTACCATAGGATGGCCAGGCTGAAAGTAACTACCATAAAATAGCCTGGCTGAAAGTAACTACCATAGAATGGCCAGGCTGAAAGTAACTACCATAGGATGGCCAGGCTGAAAGTAACTACCATAAAATAGCCTGGCTGAAAGTAACTACCATAGAATGGCCAGGCTGAAAGTAACTACCATAGGATGGCCAGGCTGAAAGTAACTACCATAGAATAGCCTGGCTGAAAGTAACTACCATAGAATGGCCAGGCTGAAACTAACTACCATAAAATAGCCTGGCTGAAAATAACTACCATAGAATAGCCTGGCTGAAAGTAACTACCATAGAATAGCCTGGCTGAAAGTAACTACCATAGAATGGCCAGGCTGAAAGTAACTACCATAGAATGGCCAGGCTGAAAGTAACTACCATAGGATGGCCAGGCTGAAAGTAACTACCATAGAATAGCCTGGCTGAAAGTAACTACCATAGAATGGCCAGGCTGAAACTAACTACCATAAAATAGCCTGGCTGAAAATAACTACCATAGAATAGCCTGGCTGAAAGTAACTACCATAGAATAGCCTGGCTGAAAGTAACTACCATAGAATGGCCAGGCTGAAAGTAACTACCATAGAATGGCCAGGCTGAAAGTAACTACCATAGAATGGCCAGGCTGAAAGTAACTACCATAGAATGGCCAGGCTGAAAGTAACTACCATAGAATAGCCAGGCTGAAAGTAACTACCATAGAATGGCCAGGCTGAAAGTAACTACCATAGAATGGCCAGGCTGAAAGTAACTACCATAGAATAGCCAGGCTGAAAGTAACTACCATAGAATGGCCAGGCTGAAAGTAACTACCATAGAATGGCCAGGCTGAAAGTAACTACCATAGAATAGCCTGGCTGATAGTAACTACCATAGAATGGCCTGGCTGAAAGTAACTACCATAGAATGGCCTGGCTGAAAGTAATTACCATAGAATGGCCTGGCTGATTGTAACTACCATAGAATGGCCTGGCTGAAAGTAACTACCATAGAATAGCCTGGCTGAAAGTAATTACCATAGAATGGCCTGGCTGATTGTAACTACCATAGAATGGCCTGGCTGAAAGTAACTACCACAGAAAAGCCTGGCTGAAAGTAATTACCATAGAATGGCCTGGCTGATTGTAACTACCATAGAATGGCCTGGCTGAAAGTAACTACCACAGAAAAGCCTGGCTGAAAGTAACTACCATAGAATAGCCAGGCTGAAAGTAACTACCATAGAATGGCCAGGCTGAAAGTAACTACCATAGAATGGCCAGGCTGAAAGTAACTACCATAGAATAGCCTGGCTGATAGTAACTACCATAGAATGGCCAGGCTGAAAGTAACTACCATAGAATGGCCTGGCTGAAAGTAATTACCATAGAATGGCCTGGCTGATTGTAACTACCATAGAATGGCCTGGCTGAAAGTAACTACCATAGAATAGCCTGGCTGAAAGTAACTACCATAGAATAGCCTGGCTGAAAGTAATTACCATAGAATGGCCAAGCTGAAAGTAACTATCATAGAATGGCCAGGCTGAAAGTAATTACCATAGAATAGCCTGGCTGAAAGTAATTACCATAGAATGGCCTGGCTGATTGTAACTACCATAGAATGGCCTGGCTGAAAGTAACTACCACAGAAAAGCCTGGCTGAAAGTAACTACCATAGAATGGCCAAGCTGAAAGTAACTATCATAGAATGGCCAGGCTGAAAGTAACTACCATAGAATGGCCAGGCTGAAAGTAACTACCATAGAATAGCCTGGCTGAAAGTAATTACCATAGAATGGCCTGGCTGATTGTAACTACCATAGAATGGCCTGGCTGAAAGTAACTACCACAGAAAAGCCTGGCTGAAAGTAATTACCATAGAATGGCCTGGCTGATTGTAACTACCATAGAATGGCCTGGCTGAAAGTAACTACCATAGAATAGCCTGGCTGAAAGTAATTACCATAGAATAGCCTGGCTGAAAGTAACTACCATAGAATAGCCTGGCTGAAAGTAACTACCATAGAATGGCCAGGCTGAAAGTAACTACCATAGAATGGCCAGGCTGAAAGTAACTACCATAGGATGGCCAGGCTGAAAGTAACTACCATAGAATAGCCTGGCTGAAAGTAACTACCATAGAATGGCCAGGCTGAAACTAACTACCATAAAATAGCCTGGCTGAAAATAACTACCATAGAATAGCCTGGCTGAAAGTAACTACCATAGAATAGCCTGGCTGAAAGTAACTACCATAGAATGGCCAGGCTGAAAGTAACTACCATAGAATGGCCAGGCTGAAAGTAACTACCATAGAATGGCCAGGCTGAAAGTAACTACCATAGAATGGCCAGGCTGAAAGTAACTACCATAGAATAGCCAGGCTGAAAGTAACTACCATAGAATGGCCAGGCTGAAAGTAACTACCATAGAATGGCCAGGCTGAAAGTAACTACCATAGAATAGCCAGGCTGAAAGTAACTACCATAGAATGGCCAGGCTGAAAGTAACTACCATAGAATGGCCAGGCTGAAAGTAACTACCATAGAATAGCCTGGCTGATAGTAACTACCATAGAATGGCCTGGCTGAAAGTAACTACCATAGAATGGCCTGGCTGAAAGTAATTACCATAGAATGGCCTGGCTGATTGTAACTACCATAGAATGGCCTGGCTGAAAGTAACTACCATAGAATAGCCTGGCTGAAAGTAATTACCATAGAATGGCCTGGCTGATTGTAACTACCATAGAATGGCCTGGCTGAAAGTAACTACCACAGAAAAGCCTGGCTGAAAGTAATTACCATAGAATGGCCTGGCTGATTGTAACTACCATAGAATGGCCTGGCTGAAAGTAACTACCACAGAAAAGCCTGGCTGAAAGTAACTACCATAGAATAGCCAGGCTGAAAGTAACTACCATAGAATGGCCAGGCTGAAAGTAACTACCATAGAATGGCCAGGCTGAAAGTAACTACCATAGAATGGCCTGGCTGAAAGTAATTACCATAGAATGGCCTGGCTGATTGTAACTACCATAGAATGGCCTGGCTGAAAGTAACTACCACAGAAAAGCCTGGCTGAAAGTAACTACCATAGAATGGCCAAGCTGAAAGTAACTATCATAGAATGGCCAGGCTGAAAGTAACTACCATAGAATGGCCAGGCTGAAAGTAACTACCATAGAATGGCCTGGCTGAAAGTAATTACCATAGAATGGCCTGGCTGATTGTAACTACCATAGAATGGCCTGGCTGAAAGTAACTACCATAGAATAGCCTGGCTGAAAGTAACTACCATAGAATAGCCTGGCTGAAAGTAATTACCATAGAATGGCCAAGCTGAAAGTAACTATCATAGAATGGCCAGGCTGAAAGTAATTACCATAGAATAGCCTGGCTGAAAGTAATTACCATAGAATGGCCTGGCTGATTGTAACTACCATAGAATGGCCTGGCTGAAAGTAACTACCACAGAAAAGCCTGGCTGAAAGTAACTACCATAGAATGGCCAAGCTGAAAGTAACTATCATAGAATGGCCAGGCTGAAAGTAACTACCATAGAATGGCCAGGCTGAAAGTAACTACCATAGAATAGCCTGGCTGAAAGTAATTACCATAGAATGGCCTGGCTGATTGTAACTACCATAGAATGGCCTGGCTGAAAGTAACTACCACAGAAAAGCCTGGCTGAAAGTAATTACCATAGAATGGCCTGGCTGATTGTAACTACCATAGAATGGCCTGGCTGAAAGTAACTACCATAGAATAGCCTGGCTGAAAGTAATTACCATAGAATAGCCTGGCTGATTGTAACTACCATAGAATGGCCTGGCTGAAAGTAACTACCACAGAAAAGCCTGGCTGAAAGTAATTACCATAGAATGGCCTGGCTGATTGTAACTACCATAGAATGGCCTGGCTGAAAGTAACTACCACAGAAAAGCCTGGCTGAAAGTAACTACCATAGAATAGCCAGGCTGAAAGTAACTACCATAGAATGGCCAGGCTGAAAGTAACTACCATAGAATGGCCAGGCTGAAAGTAACTACCATAGAATGGCCAGGCTGAAAGTAACTACCATAGAATAGCCTGGCTGATAGTAACTACCATAGAATGGCCAGGCTGAAAGTAACTACCATAGAATGGCCTGGCTGAAAGTAATTACCATAGAATGGCCTGGCTGATTGTAACTACCATAGAATGGCCTGGCTGAAAGTAACTACCATAGAATAGCCTGGCTGAAAGTAATTACCATAGAATGGCCTGGCTGATTGTAACTACCATAGAATGGCCTGGCTGAAAGTAACTACCATAGAATGGCCAGGCTGAAAGTAACTACCATAGAATGGCCAGGCTGAAAGTAACTACCATAGAATAGCCTGGCTGATAGTAACTACCATAGAATGGCCAGGCTGAAAGTAACTACCATAGAATGGCCTGGCTGAAAGTAATTACCATAGAATGGCCTGGCTGATTGTAACTACCATAGAATGGCCTGGCTGAAAGTAACTACCATAGAATAGCCTGGCTGAAAGTAACTACCATAGAATAGCCTGGCTGAAAGTAATTACCATAGAATGGCCAAGCTGAAAGTAATTACCATAGAATGGCCTGGCTGATTGTAACTACCATAGAATGGCCTGGCTGAAAGTAACTACCATAGAATAGCCTGGCTGAAAGTAATTACCATAGAATGGCCTGGCTGATTGTAACTACCATAGAATGGCCTGGCTGAAAGTAACTACCACAGAAAAGCCTGGCTGAAAGTAACTACCATAGAATAGCCAGGCTGAAAGTAACTACCATAGAATGGCCAGGCTGAAAGTAACTACCATAGAATAGCCTGGCTGATAGTAACTACCATAGAATGGCCAGGCTGAAAGTAACTACCATAGAATGGCCTGGCTGAAAGTAATTACCATAGAATGGCCTGGCTGATTGTAACTACCATAGAATGGCAGGGCTGAAAGTAACTACCATAGAATAGCCTGGCTGATAGTAACTACCATAGAATGGCCAGGCTGAAAGTAACTACCATAGAATGGCCTGGCTGAAAGTAATTACCATAGAATGGCCTGGCTGATTGTAACTACCATAGAATGGCCTGGCTGAAAGTAACTACCATAGAATAGCCTGGCTGAAAGTAACTACCATAGAATAGCCTGGCTGAAAGTAATTACCATAGAATGGCCAAGCTGAAAGTAATTACCATAGAATGGCCTGGCTGATTGTAACTACCATAGAATGGCCTGGCTGAAAGTAACTACCATAGAATAGCCTGGCTGATAGTAACTACCATAGAATGGCCAGGCTGAAAGTAACTACCATAGAATGGCCTGGCTGAAAGTAATTACCATAGAATGGCCTGGCTGATTGTAACTACCATAGAATGGCCTGGCTGAAAGTAACTACCATAGAATAGCCTGGCTGATAGTAACTACCATAGAATGGCCTGGCTGAAAGTAATTACCATAGAATAGCCTGGCTGAAAGTAACTACCATAGAATAGCCTGGCTGAAAGTAATTACCATAGAATGGCCAAGCTGAAAGTAATTACCATAGAATGGCCTGGCTGATTGTAACTACCATAGAATGGCCTGGCTGAAAGTAACTACCATAGAATAGCCTGGCTGAAAGTAATTACCATAGAATGGCCTGGCTGATTGTAACTACCATAGAATGGCCTGGCTGAAAGTAACTACCACAGAAAAGCCTGGCTGAAAGTAGTTACCATAGAATGGCCTGGCTGATTGTAACTACCATGGAATGGCCTGGCTGAAAGTAACTACCACAGAAAAGCCTGGCTGAAAGTAACTACCATAGAATAGCCAGGCTGAAAGTAACTACCATAGAATGGCCAGGCTGAAAGTAACTACCATAGAATAGCCTGGCTGAAAGTAACTACCATAGAATGGCCAGGCTGAAAGTAACTACCATAGAATGGCCAGGCTGAAAGTAACTACCATAGAATGGCCAAGCTGAAAGTAACTATCATAGAATGGCCAGGCTGAAAGTAACTACCATAGAATGGCCAGGCTGAAAGTAACTACCATAGAATAGCCTGGCTGAAAGTAACTACCATAGAATGGCCAGGCTGAAAGTAACTACCATAGGATGGCCAGGCTGAAAGTAACTACCATAAAATAGCCTGGCTGAAAGTAACTACCATAGAATGGCCAGGCTGAAAGTAACTACCATAGAATGGCCAGGCTGAAAGTAACTACCATAGAATAGCCTGGCTGAAAGTAACTACCATAGATTGGCCAGGCTGAAAGTAACTACCATAGGATGGCCAGGCTGAAAGTAACTACCATAGAATGGCCAGGCTGAAAGTAACTACCATAGAATGGCCAGGCTGAAAGTAACTACCATAGAATGGCCAGGCTGAAAGTAACTACCATAGAATGGCCAGGCTGAAAGTAACTACCATAGAATGGCCAGGCTGAAAGTAACTACCATAGGATGGCCAGGCTGAAAGTAACTACCATAAAATAGCCTGGCTGAAAGTAACTACCATAGAATGGCCAGGCTGAAAGTAACTACCATAGGATGGCCAGGCTGAAAGTAACTACCATAAAATAGCCTGGCTGAAAGTAACTACCATAGAATGGCCAGGCTGAAAGTAACTACCATAGGATGGCCAGGCTGAAAGTAACTACCATAGAATGGCCAGGCTGAAACTAACTACCATAAAATAGCCTGGCTGAAAATAACTACCATAGAATAGCCTGGCTGAAAGTAACTACCATAGAATAGCCTGGCTGAAAGTAACTACCATAGAATGGCCAGGCTGAAAGTAACTACCATAGAATGGCCAGGCTGAAAGTAACTACCATAGGATGGCCAGGCTGAAAGTAACTACCATAGAATAGCCTGGCTGAAAGTAACTACCATAGAATGGCCAGGCTGAAACTAACTACCATAAAATAGCCTGGCTGAAAATAACTACCATAGAATAGCCTGGCTGAAAGTAACTACCATAGAATAGCCTGGCTGAAAGTAACTACCATAGAATAGCCTGGCTGAAAGTAACTACCATAGAATAGCCTGGCTGAAAGTAACTACCATAGAATAGCCTGGCTGAAAGTAACTACCATAGAATAGCCTGGCTGAAAGTAACTACCATAGAATGGCCAGGCTGAAAGTAACTACCATAGGATGGCCAGGCTGAAAGTAACTACCATAGAATGGCCAGGCTGAAACTAACTACCATAAAATAGCCTGGCTGAAAGTAACTACCATAGAATAGCCTGGCTGAAAGTAACTACCATAGAATGGCCTGGCTGAAAGTAACTACCATAGAATAGCCTGGCTGAAAGTAACTACCATAGAATAGCCTGGCTGAAAGTAACTACCATAGAATAGCCTGGCTGAAAGTAACTACCATAGAATAGCCTGGCTGAAAGTAACTACCATAGAATAGCCTGGCTGAAAGTAACTACCATAGAATAGCCTGGCTGAAAGTAACTACCATAGAATGGCCAGGCTGAAAGTAACTACCATAGAATAGCCTGGCTGAAAGTAACTACCATAGAATAGCCTGGCTGAAAGTAACTACCATAGAATAGCCTGGCTGAAAGTAACTACCATAGAATAGCCTGGCTGAAAGTAACTACCATAGAATGGCCAGGCTGAAAGTAACTACCATAGAATAGCCTGGCTGAAAGTAACTACCATAGAATGGCCAGGCTGAAAGTAACTACCATAGAATGGCCAGGCTGAAAGTAATTACCATAGAATGGCCTGGCTGATTGTAACTACCATAGAATGGCCTGGCTGAAAGTAACTACCATAGAATAGCCTGGCTGAAAGTAACTACCATAGAATGGCCAGGCTGAAAGTAACTACCATAGAATGGCCAGGCTGAAAGTAATTACCATAGAATGGCCTGGCTGATTGTAACTACCATAGAATGGCCTGGCTGAAAGTAACTACCATAGGATGGCCAGGCTGAAAGTAACTACCATAAAATAGCCTGGCTGAAAGTAACTACCATAGAATAGCCTGGCTGAAAGTAACTACCATAGAATAGCCTGGCTGAAAGTAACTACCATAGAATAGCCTGGCTGAAAGTAACTACCATAGAATGGCCAGGCTGAAAGTAACTACCATAGAATAGCCTGGCTGAAAGTAACTACCATAGAATAGCCTGGCTGAAAGTAACTACCATAGAATAGCCTGGCTGAAAGTAACTACCATAGAATAGCCTGGCTGAAAGTAACTACCATAGAATAGCCTGGCTGAAAGTAACTACCATAGAATAGCCTGGCTGAAAGTAACTACCATAGAATAGCCTGGCTGAAAGTAACTACCATAGAATGGCCAGGCTGAAAGTAACTACCATAGAATAGCCTGGCTGAAAGTAACTACCATAGAATGGCCAGGCTGAAAGTAACTACCATAGAATGGCCAGGCTGAAAGTAATTACCATAGAATGGCCTGGCTGATTGTAACTACCATAGAATGGCCTGGCTGAAAGTAACTACCATAGAATAGCCTGGCTGAAAGTAACTACCATAGAATGGCCAGGCTGAAAGTAACTACCATAGAATGGCCAGGCTGAAAGTAACTACCATAGAATAGCCTGGCTGAAAGTAACTACCATAGAATAGCCTGGCTGAAAGTAACTACCATAGAATAGCCTGGCTGAAAGTAACTACCATAGAATAGCCTGGCTGAAAGTAACTACCATAGAATAGCCTGGCTGAAAGTAACTACCATAGAATGGCCAGGCTGAAAGTAACTACCATAGGATGGCCAGGCTGAAAGTAACTACCATAAAATAGCCTGGCTGAAAGTAACTACCATAGAATAGCCTGGCTGAAAGTAACTACCATAGAATGGCCAGGCTGAAAGTAACTACCATAGAATAGCCTGGCTGAAAGTAACTACCATAGAATGGCCAGGCTGAAAGTAACTACCATAGAATGGCCAGGCTGAAAGTAATTACCATAGAATGGCCTGGCTGATTGTAACTACCATAGAATGGCCTGGCTGAAAGTAACTACCATAGAATAGCCTGGCTGAAAGTAACTACCATAGAATGGCCAGGCTGAAAGTAACTACCATAGAATGGCCAGGCTGAAAGTAACTACCATAGAATAGCCTGGCTGAAAGTAACTACCACAGAAAAGCCTGGCTGAAAGTAACTACCATAGAATGGCCAGGCTGAAAGTAACTACCATAGAATAGCCTGGCTGAAAGTAACTACCATAGAATGGCCAGGCTGAAAGTAACTACCATGGAATAGCCTGGCTGAAAGTAACTACCATAGAAAAGCCTGGCTGAAAGTAACTATCATAGAATGGCCTGGCTGAAAGTAACTACCATAGAATGGCCAGGCTGAAAGTAACTACCATAGAATGGCCAGGCTGAAAGTAACTACCATAGAATGGCCAGGCTGAAAGTAACTACCATAGAATGGCCAGGCTGAAAGTAACTACCATAGAATGGCCAGGCTGAAAGTAACTACCATAGAATGGCCAGGCTGAAAGTAATTACCATAGAATGGCCTGGCTGATTGTAACTACCATAGAATGGCCTGGCTGAAAGTAACTACCACAGAAAAGCCTGGCTGAAAGTAATTACCATAGAATGGCCTGGCTGATTGTAACTACCATAGAATGGCCTGGCTGAAAGTAACTACCACAGAAAAGCCTGGCTGAAAGTAACTACCATAGAATAGCCAGGCTGAAAGTAACTACCATAGAATGGCCAGGCTGAAAGTAACTACCATAGAATGGCCAGGCTGAAAGTAACTACCATAGAATGGCCAGGCTGAAAGTAACTACCATAGAATAGCCTGGCTGATAGTAACTACCATAGAATGGCCAGGCTGAAAGTAACTACCATAGAATAGCCAGGCTGAAAGTAACTACCATAGAATGGCCAGGCTGAAAGTAACTACCATAGAATGGCCAGGCTGAAAGTAACTACCATAGAATGGCCTGGCTGAAAGTAATTACCATAGAATGGCCTGGCTGATTGTAACTACCATAGAATGGCCTGGCTGAAAGTAACTACCATAGAATAGCCTGGCTGAAAGTAATTACCATAGAATGGCCTGGCTGATTGTAACTACCATAGAATGGCCTGGCTGAAAGTAACTACCATAGAATGGCCAGGCTGAAAGTAACTACCATAGAATGGCCAGGCTGAAAGTAACTACCATAGAATGGCCTGGCTGAAAGTAATTACCATAGAATGGCCTGGCTGAAAGTAACTACCATAGAATAGCCAGGCTGAAAGTAACTACCATAGAATGGCCAGGCTGAAAGTAACTACCATAGAATGGCCAGGCTGAAAGTAACTACCATAGAATAGCCTGGCTGAAAGTAACTACCATAGAATAGCCTGGCTGAAAGTAACTACCATAGAATGGCCAGGCTGAAAGTAACTACCATAGAATAGCCTGGCTGAAAGTAACTACCATAGAATAGCCTGGCTGAAAGTAACTACCATAGAATAGCCTGGCTGAAAGTAACTACCATAGAATAGCCTGGCTGAAAGTAACTACCATAGAATGGCCAGGCTGAAAGTAACTACCATAGAATAGCCTGGCTGAAAGTAACTACCATAGAATGGCCAGGCTGAAAGTAACTACCATAGAATGGCCAGGCTGAAAGTAATTACCATAGAATGGCCTGGCTGATTGTAACTACCATAGAATGGCCTGGCTGAAAGTAACTACCATAGAATAGCCTGGCTGAAAGTAACTACCATAGAATGGCCAGGCTGAAAGTAACTACCATAGAATGGCCAGGCTGAAAGTAATTACCATAGAATGGCCTGGCTGATTGTAACTACCATAGAATGGCCTGGCTGAAAGTAACTACCATAGGATGGCCAGGCTGAAAGTAACTACCATAAAATAGCCTGGCTGAAAGTAACTACCATAGAATAGCCTGGCTGAAAGTAACTACCATAGAATAGCCTGGCTGAAAGTAACTACCATAGAATAGCCTGGCTGAAAGTAACTACCATAGAATGGCCAGGCTGAAAGTAACTACCATAGAATAGCCTGGCTGAAAGTAACTACCATAGAATAGCCTGGCTGAAAGTAACTACCATAGAATAGCCTGGCTGAAAGTAACTACCATAGAATAGCCTGGCTGAAAGTAACTACCATAGAATAGCCTGGCTGAAAGTAACTACCATAGAATAGCCTGGCTGAAAGTAACTACCATAGAATAGCCTGGCTGAAAGTAACTACCATAGAATGGCCAGGCTGAAAGTAACTACCATAGAATAGCCTGGCTGAAAGTAACTACCATAGAATGGCCAGGCTGAAAGTAACTACCATAGAATGGCCAGGCTGAAAGTAATTACCATAGAATGGCCTGGCTGATTGTAACTACCATAGAATGGCCTGGCTGAAAGTAACTACCATAGAATAGCCTGGCTGAAAGTAACTACCATAGAATGGCCAGGCTGAAAGTAACTACCATAGAATGGCCAGGCTGAAAGTAACTACCATAGAATAGCCTGGCTGAAAGTAACTACCATAGAATAGCCTGGCTGAAAGTAACTACCATAGAATAGCCTGGCTGAAAGTAACTACCATAGAATAGCCTGGCTGAAAGTAACTACCATAGAATAGCCTGGCTGAAAGTAACTACCATAGAATGGCCAGGCTGAAAGTAACTACCATAGGATGGCCAGGCTGAAAGTAACTACCATAAAATAGCCTGGCTGAAAGTAACTACCATAGAATAGCCTGGCTGAAAGTAACTACCATAGAATGGCCAGGCTGAAAGTAACTACCATAGAATAGCCTGGCTGAAAGTAACTACCATAGAATGGCCAGGCTGAAAGTAACTACCATAGAATGGCCAGGCTGAAAGTAATTACCATAGAATGGCCTGGCTGATTGTAACTACCATAGAATGGCCTGGCTGAAAGTAACTACCATAGAATAGCCTGGCTGAAAGTAACTACCATAGAATGGCCAGGCTGAAAGTAACTACCATAGAATGGCCAGGCTGAAAGTAACTACCATAGAATAGCCTGGCTGAAAGTAACTACCACAGAAAAGCCTGGCTGAAAGTAACTACCATAGAATGGCCAGGCTGAAAGTAACTACCATAGAATAGCCTGGCTGAAAGTAACTACCATAGAATGGCCAGGCTGAAAGTAACTACCATGGAATAGCCTGGCTGAAAGTAACTACCATAGAAAAGCCTGGCTGAAAGTAACTATCATAGAATGGCCTGGCTGAAAGTAACTACCATAGAATGGCCAGGCTGAAAGTAACTACCATAGAATGGCCAGGCTGAAAGTAACTACCATAGAATGGCCAGGCTGAAAGTAACTACCATAGAATGGCCAGGCTGAAAGTAACTACCATAGAATGGCCAGGCTGAAAGTAACTACCATAGAATGGCCAGGCTGAAAGTAATTACCATAGAATGGCCTGGCTGATTGTAACTACCATAGAATGGCCTGGCTGAAAGTAACTACCACAGAAAAGCCTGGCTGAAAGTAATTACCATAGAATGGCCTGGCTGATTGTAACTACCATAGAATGGCCTGGCTGAAAGTAACTACCACAGAAAAGCCTGGCTGAAAGTAACTACCATAGAATAGCCAGGCTGAAAGTAACTACCATAGAATGGCCAGGCTGAAAGTAACTACCATAGAATGGCCAGGCTGAAAGTAACTACCATAGAATGGCCAGGCTGAAAGTAACTACCATAGAATAGCCTGGCTGATAGTAACTACCATAGAATGGCCAGGCTGAAAGTAACTACCATAGAATAGCCAGGCTGAAAGTAACTACCATAGAATGGCCAGGCTGAAAGTAACTACCATAGAATGGCCAGGCTGAAAGTAACTACCATAGAATGGCCTGGCTGAAAGTAATTACCATAGAATGGCCTGGCTGATTGTAACTACCATAGAATGGCCTGGCTGAAAGTAACTACCATAGAATAGCCTGGCTGAAAGTAATTACCATAGAATGGCCTGGCTGATTGTAACTACCATAGAATGGCCTGGCTGAAAGTAACTACCATAGAATGGCCAGGCTGAAAGTAACTACCATAGAATGGCCAGGCTGAAAGTAACTACCATAGAATGGCCTGGCTGAAAGTAATTACCATAGAATGGCCTGGCTGAAAGTAACTACCATAGAATAGCCAGGCTGAAAGTAACTACCATAGAATGGCCAGGCTGAAAGTAACTACCATAGAATGGCCAGGCTGAAAGTAACTACCATAGAATAGCCTGGCTGATAGTAACTACCATAGAATGGCCAGGCTGAAAGTAACTACCATAGAATAGCCAGGCTGAAAGTAACTACCATAGAATGGCCAGGCTGAAAGTAACTACCATAGAATGGCCAGGCTGAAAGTAACTACCATAGAATGGCCTGGCTGAAAGTAACTACCATAGAATAGCCTGGCTGAAAGTAACTACCATAGAATAGCCTGGCTGAAAGTAATTACCATAGAATGGCCAAGCTGAAAGTAATTACCATAGAATGGCCTGGCTGATTGTAACTACCATAGAATGGCCTGGCTGAAAGTAACTACCATAGAATAGCCTGGCTGAAAGTAATTACCATAGAATGGCCTGGCTGATTGTAACTACCATAGAATGGCCTGGCTGAAAGTAACTACCACAGAAAAGCCTGGCTGAAAGTAACTACCATAGAATAGCCAGGCTGAAAGTAACTACCATAGAATGGCCAGGCTGAAAGTAACTACCATAGAATGGCCAGGCTGAAAGTAACTACCATAGAATAGCCTGGCTGATAGTAACTACCATAGAATGGCCAGGCTGAAAGTAACTACCATAGAATGGCCTGGCTGAAAGTAATTACCATAGAATGGCCTGGCTGATTGTAACTACCATAGAATGGCCTGGCTGAAAGTAACTACCATAGAATAGCCTGGCTGAAAGTAATTACCATAGAATGGCCTGGCTGATTGTAACTACCATAGAATGGCCTGGCTGAAAGTAACTACCACAGAAAAGCCTGGCTGAAAGTAATTACCATAGAATGGCCTGGCTGATTGTAACTACCATAGAATGGCCTGGCTGAAAGTAACTACCACAGAAAAGCCTGGCTGAAAGTAACTACCATAGAATAGCCAGGCTGAAAGTAACTACCATAGAATGGCCAGGCTGAAAGTAACTACCATAGAATGGCCAGGCTGAAAGTAACTACCATAGAATAGCCTGGCTGATAGTAACTACCATAGAATGGCCAGGCTGAAAGTAACTACCATAGAATGGCCTGGCTGAAAGTAATTACCATAGAATGGCCTGGCTGATTGTAACTACCATAGAATGGCCTGGCTGAAAGTAACTACCATAGAATAGCCTGGCTGAAAGTAACTACCATAGAATAGCCTGGCTGAAAGTAATTACCATAGAATGGCCAAGCTGAAAGTAACTATCATAGAATGGCCAGGCTGAAAGTAATTACCATAGAATAGCCTGGCTGAAAGTAATTACCATAGAATGGCCTGGCTGATTGTAACTACCATAGAATGGCCTGGCTGAAAGTAACTACCACAGAAAAGCCTGGCTGAAAGTAACTACCATAGAATGGCCAAGCTGAAAGTAACTATCATAGAATGGCCAGGCTGAAAGTAACTACCATAGAATAGCCTGGCTGAAAGTAACTACCATAGAATGGCCAGGCTGAAAGTAACTACCATAGAATAGCCTGGCTGAAAGTAACTACCATAGGATGGCCAGGCTGAAAGTAACTACCATAGGATGGCCAGGCTGAAAGTAACTACCATAGAATAGCCTGGCTGAAAGTAACTACCATAGGATGGCCAGGCTGAAAGTAACTACCATAGAATGGCCAGGCTGAAAGTAACTATCATAGAATGGCCAGGCTGAAAGTAACTACCATAGAATGGCCAGGCTGAAAGTAACTACCATAGAATAGCCTGGCTGAAAGTAACTACCATAGAATGGCCAGGCTGAAAGTAACTACCATAGAATAGCCTGGCTGAAAGTAACTACCATAGGATGGCCAGGCTGAAAGTAACTACCATAAAATAGCCTGGCTGATAGTAACTACCATAGAATGGCCAGGCTGAAAGTAACTACCATAGAATGGCCAGGCTGAAAGTAACTACCATAGAATGGCCAGGCTGAAAGTAACTACCATAGAATAGCCTGGCTGAAAGTAACTACCATAGAATGGCCAGGCTGAAAGTAACTACCATAGAATGGCCAGGCTGAAAGTAACTACCATAGAATGGCCAAGCTGAAAGTAACTATCATAGAATGGCCAGGCTGAAAGTAACTACCATAGAATGGCCAGGCTGAAAGTAACTACCATAGAATAGCCTGGCTGAAAGTAACTACCATAGAATGGCCAGGCTGAAAGTAACTACCATAGGATGGCCAGGCTGAAAGTAACTACCATAAAATAGCCTGGCTGAAAGTAACTACCATAGAATGGCCAGGCTGAAAGTAACTACCATAGAATGGCCAGGCTGAAAGTAACTACCATAGAATAGCCTGGCTGAAAGTAACTACCATAGATTGGCCAGGCTGAAAGTAACTACCATAGGATGGCCAGGCTGAAAGTAACTACCATAGAATAGCCTGGCTGATAGTAACTACCATAGAATGGCCAGGCTGAAAGTAACTACCATAGAATGGCCAGGCTGAAAGTAACTACCATAGAATGGCCAGGCTGAAAGTAACTACCATAGAATAGCCTGGCTGAAAGTAACTACCATAGAATGGCCAGGCTGAAAGTAACTACCATAGAATGGCCAGGCTGAAAGTAACTACCATAGAATGGCCAGGCTGAAAGTAACTACCATAGAATGGCCAGGCTGAAAGTAACTACCACAGAAAAGCCTGGCTGAAAGTAACTACCATAGAATGGCCTGGCTGAAAGTAATTACCATAGAATGGCCTGGCTGATTGTAACTACCATAGAATAGCCTGGCTGAAAGTAACTACCATAGAATAGCCTGGCTGAAAGTAACTACCATAGAATAGCCTGGCTGAAAGTAACTACCATAGAATAGCCTGGCTGAAAGTAACTACCATAGAATAGCCTGGCTGAAAGTAACTACCATAGAATAGCCTGGCTGAAAGTAACTACCATAGAATAGCCTGGCTGAAAGTAACTACCATAGAATAGCCTGGCTGAAAGTAACTACCATAGAATGGCCAGGCTGAAAGTAACTACCATAGAATAGCCTGGCTGAAAGTAACTACCATAGAATAGCCTGGCTGAAAGTAACTACCATAGAATAGCCTGGCTGAAAGTAACTACCATAGAATAGCCTGGCTGAAAGTAACTACCATAGAATAGCCTGGCTGAAAGTAACTACCATAGAATAGCCTGGCTGAAAGTAACTACCATAGAATAGCCTGGCTGAAAGTAACTACCATAGAATGGCCAGGCTGAAAGTAACTACCATAGAATAGCCTGGCTGAAAGTAACTACCATAGAATGGCCAGGCTGAAAGTAACTACCATAGAATGGCCAGGCTGAAAGTAATTACCATAGAATGGCCTGGCTGATTGTAACTACCATAGAATGGCCTGGCTGAAAGTAACTACCATAGAATAGCCTGGCTGAAAGTAACTACCATAGAATGGCCAGGCTGAAAGTAACTACCATAGAATGGCCAGGCTGAAAGTAACTACCATAGAATAGCCTGGCTGAAAGTAACTACCACAGAAAAGCCTGGCTGAAAGTAACTACCATAGAATGGCCAGGCTGAAAGTAACTACCATAGAATAGCCTGGCTGAAAGTAACTACCATAGAATGGCCAGGCTGAAAGTAACTACCATGGAATAGCCTGGCTGAAAGTAACTACCATAGAAAAGCCTGGCTGAAAGTAACTATCATAGAATGGCCTGGCTGAAAGTAACTACCATAGAATGGCCAGGCTGAAAGTAACTACCATAGAATGGCCAGGCTGAAAGTAACTACCATAGAATGGCCAGGCTGAAAGTAACTACCATAGAATGGCCAGGCTGAAAGTAACTACCATAGAATAGCCAGGCTGAAAGTAACTACCATAGAATAGCCTGGCTGAAAGTAACTACCATAGAAAAGCCTGGCTGAAAGTAACTATCATAGAATGGCCTGGCTGAAAGTAACTACCATAGAATGGCCAGGCTGAAAGTAACTACCATAGAATGGCCAGGCTGAAAGTAACTACCATAGAATAGCCTGGCTGAAAGTAACTACCATAGAATGGCCAGGCTGAAAGTAATTACCATAGAATGGCCTGGCTGATTGTAACTACCATAGAATGGCCTGGCTGAAAGTAACTACCATAGAATAGCCTGGCTGAAAGTAACTACCATAGAATGGCCAGGCTGAAAGTAACTACCATAGAATGGCCAGGCTGAAAGTAACTACCATAGAATAGCCTGGCTGAAAGTAACTACCACAGAAAAGCCTGGCTGAAAGTAACTACCATAGAATGGCCAGGCTGAAAGTAACTACCATAGAATAGCCTGGCTGAAAGTAACTACCATAGAATGGCCAGGCTGAAAGTAACTACCATGGAATAGCCTGGCTGAAAGTAACTACCATAGAAAAGCCTGGCTGAAAGTAACTATCATAGAATGGCCTGGCTGAAAGTAACTACCATAGAATGGCCAGGCTGAAAGTAACTACCATAGAATGGCCAGGCTGAAAGTAACTACCACAGAAAAGCCTGGCTGAAAGTAACTACCATAGAATGGCCAGGCTGAAAGTAACTACCATAGAATGGCCTGGCTGAAAGTAACTACCATAGAAAAGCCTGGCTGAAAGTAACTACCACAGAAAAGCCTGGCTGAAAGTAACTACCATAGAATGGCCAGGCTGAAAGTAACTACCATAGAATAGCCTGGCTGAAAGTAACTACCATAGAATGGCCAGGCTGAAAGTAACTACCATAGAAAAGCCTGGCTGAAAGTAACTATCATAGAATGGCCTGGCTGAAAGTAACTACCATAGAATGGCCAGGCTGAAAGTAACTACCATAGAATGGCCAGGCTGAAAGTAACTACCATAGAATGGCCAGGCTGAAAGTAACTACCATAGAATGGCCAGGCTGAAAGTAACTACCATAGAATAGCCTGGCTGAAAGTAACTATCATAGAATGGCCTGGCTGAAAGTAACTACCATAGAATGGCCAGGCTGAAAGTAACTACCATAGAATGGCCAGGCTGAAAGTAACTACCATAGAATGGCCAGGCTGAAAGTAACTACCATAGAATGGCCAGGCTGAAAGTAACTACCATAGAATGGCCTGGCTGAAAGTAACTACCACAGAAAAGCCTGGCTGAAAGTAACTACCATAGAATGGCCAGGCTGAAAGTAACTACCATAGAATAGCCTGGCTGAAAGTAACTACCATAGAATGGCCAGGCTGAAAGTAACTACCATAGAATAGCCTGGCTGATAGTAACTACCATAGAATGGCCAGGCTGAAAGTAACTACCATAGAATGGCCTGGCTGAAAGTAATTACCATAGAATGGCCTGGCTGATTGTAACTACCATAGAATGGCCTGGCTGAAAGTAACTACCATAGAATAGCCTGGCTGAAAGTAACTACCATAGAATGGCCAGGCTGAAAGTAACTACCATAGAATAGCCTGGCTGAAAGTAACTACCATAGGATGGCCAGGCTGAAAGTAACTACCATAGGATGGCCA
Organism: Oscheius onirici; assembly: GCA_932521025.1. Classification (NCBI taxonomy): domain Eukaryota; kingdom Metazoa; phylum Nematoda; class Chromadorea; order Rhabditida; family Rhabditidae; genus Oscheius; species Oscheius onirici. Next base: position 10,490,250 of record OW051470.1, on the reverse strand, counting down.
GGCTGAAAGTAACTACCATAGAATAGCCTGGCTGAAAGTAACTACCATAGGATGGCCAGGCTGAAAGTAACTACCATAGAATGGCCAGGCTGAAAGTAACTATCATAGAATGGCCAGGCTGAAAGTAACTACCATAGAATGGCCAGGCTGAAAGTAACTACCATAGAATAGCCTGGCTGAAAGTAACTACCATAGAATGGCCAGGCTGAAAGTAACTACCATAGAATAGCCTGGCTGAAAGTAACTACCATAGGATGGCCAGGCTGAAAGTAACTACCATAAAATAGCCTGGCTGATAGTAACTACCATAGAATGGCCAGGCTGAAAGTAACTACCATAGAATGGCCAGGCTGAAAGTAACTACCATAGAATGGCCAGGCTGAAAGTAACTACCATAGAATAGCCTGGCTGAAAGTAACTACCATAGAATGGCCAGGCTGAAAGTAACTACCATAGAATGGCCAGGCTGAAAGTAACTACCATAGAATGGCCAAGCTGAAAGTAACTATCATAGAATGGCCAGGCTGAAAGTAACTACCATAGAATGGCCAGGCTGAAAGTAACTACCATAGAATAGCCTGGCTGAAAGTAACTACCATAGAATGGCCAGGCTGAAAGTAACTACCATAGGATGGCCAGGCTGAAAGTAACTACCATAAAATAGCCTGGCTGAAAGTAACTACCATAGAATGGCCAGGCTGAAAGTAACTACCATAGAATGGCCAGGCTGAAAGTAACTACCATAGAATAGCCTGGCTGAAAGTAACTACCATAGATTGGCCAGGCTGAAAGTAACTACCATAGGATGGCCAGGCTGAAAGTAACTACCATAGAATAGCCTGGCTGATAGTAACTACCATAGAATGGCCAGGCTGAAAGTAACTACCATAGAATGGCCAGGCTGAAAGTAACTACCATAGAATGGCCAGGCTGAAAGTAACTACCATAGAATAGCCTGGCTGAAAGTAACTACCATAGAATGGCCAGGCTGAAAGTAACTACCATAGAATGGCCAGGCTGAAAGTAACTACCATAGAATGGCCAGGCTGAAAGTAACTACCACAGAAAAGCCTGGCTGAAAGTAACTACCATAGAATGGCCTGGCTGAAAGTAATTACCATAGAATGGCCTGGCTGATTGTAACTACCATAGAATGGCCTGGCTGAAAGTAACTACCATAGAATAGCCTGGCTGAAAGTAACTACCATAGAATGGCCAGGCTGAAAGTAACTACCACAGAATAGCCTGGCTGAAAGTAACTACCATAGAATAGCCTGGCTGAAAGTAACTACCATAGAATAGCCTGGCTGAAAGTAACTACCATAGAATAGCCTGGCTGAAAGTAACTACCATAGAATAGCCTGGCTGAAAGTAACTACCATAGAATGGCCAGGCTGAAAGTAACTACCATAGAATAGCCTGGCTGAAAGTAACTACCATAGAATAGCCTGGCTGAAAGTAACTACCATAGAATAGCCTGGCTGAAAGTAACTACCATAGAATAGCCTGGCTGAAAGTAACTACCATAGAATAGCCTGGCTGAAAGTAACTACCATAGAATAGCCTGGCTGAAAGTAACTACCATAGAATAGCCTGGCTGAAAGTAACTACCATAGAATGGCCAGGCTGAAAGTAACTACCATAGAATAGCCTGGCTGAAAGTAACTACCATAGAATAGCCTGGCTGAAAGTAACTACCATAGAATAGCCTGGCTGAAAGTAACTACCATAGAATGGCCAGGCTGAAAGTAACTACCACAGAATAGCCTGGCTGAAAGTAACTACCATAGAATAGCCTGGCTGAAAGTAACTACCATAGAATAGCCTGGCTGAAAGTAACTACCATAGAATAGCCTGGCTGAAAGTAACTACCATAGAATAGCCTGGCTGAAAGTAACTACCATAGAATGGCCAGGCTGAAAGTAACTACCATAGAATAGCCTGGCTGAAAGTAACTACCATAGAATAGCCTGGCTGAAAGTAACTACCATAGAATAGCCTGGCTGAAAGTAACTACCATAGAATAGCCTGGCTGAAAGTAACTACCATAGAATAGCCTGGCTGAAAGTAACTACCATAGAATAGCCTGGCTGAAAGTAACTACCATAGAATAGCCTGGCTGAAAGTAACTACCATAGAATGGCCAGGCTGAAAGTAACTACCATAGAATAGCCTGGCTGAAAGTAACTACCATAGAATGGCCAGGCTGAAAGTAACTACCATAGAATGGCCAGGCTGAAAGTAATTACCATAGAATGGCCTGGCTGATTGTAACTACCATAGAATGGCCTGGCTGAAAGTAACTACCATAGAATAGCCTGGCTGAAAGTAACTACCATAGAATAGCCTGGCTGAAAGTAACTACCATAGAATAGCCTGGCTGAAAGTAACTACCATAGAATAGCCTGGCTGAAAGTAACTACCATAGAATAGCCTGGCTGAAAGTAACTACCATAGAATAGCCTGGCTGAAAGTAACTACCATAGAATAGCCTGGCTGAAAGTAACTACCATAGAATGGCCTGGCTGAAAGTAACTACCATAGAATGGCCAGGCTGAAAGTAACTACCATAGAATGGCCAGGCTGAAAGTAACTACCATAGAATGGCCAGGCTGAAAGTAACTACCACAGAAAAGCCTGGCTGAAAGTAACTACCATAGAATGGCCTGGCTGAAAGTAATTACCATAGAATGGCCTGGCTGATTGTAACTACCATAGAATGGCCTGGCTGAAAGTAACTACCATAGAATAGCCTGGCTGAAAGTAACTACCATAGAATAGCCTGGCTGAAAGTAACTACCATAGAATAGCCTGGCTGAAAGTAACTACCATAGAATAGCCTGGCTGAAAGTAACTACCATAGAATAGCCTGGCTGAAAGTAACTACCATAGAATAGCCTGGCTGAAAGTAACTACCATAGAATAGCCTGGCTGAAAGTAACTACCATAGAATAGCCTGGCTGAAAGTAACTACCATAGAATGGCCAGGCTGAAAGTAACTACCATAGAATAGCCTGGCTGAAAGTAACTACCATAGAATAGCCTGGCTGAAAGTAACTACCATAGAATAGCCTGGCTGAAAGTAACTACCATAGAATAGCCTGGCTGAAAGTAACTACCATAGAATAGCCTGGCTGAAAGTAACTACCATAGAATAGCCTGGCTGAAAGTAACTACCATAGAATAGCCTGGCTGAAAGTAACTACCATAGAATGGCCAGGCTGAAAGTAACTACCATAGAATAGCCTGGCTGAAAGTAACTACCATAGAATGGCCAGGCTGAAAGTAACTACCATAGAATGGCCAGGCTGAAAGTAATTACCATAGAATGGCCTGGCTGATTGTAACTACCATAGAATGGCCTGGCTGAAAGTAACTACCATAGAATAGCCTGGCTGAAAGTAACTACCATAGAATAGCCTGGCTGAAAGTAACTACCATAGAATAGCCTGGCTGAAAGTAACTACCATAGAATAGCCTGGCTGAAAGTAACTACCATAGAATGGCCAGGCTGAAAGTAACTACCATAGAATAGCCTGGCTGAAAGTAACTACCATAGAATGGCCAGGCTGAAAGTAACTACCATAGAATGGCCAGGCTGAAAGTAATTACCATAGAATGGCCTGGCTGATTGTAACTACCATAGAATGGCCTGGCTGAAAGTAACTACCATAGAATAGCCTGGCTGAAAGTAACTACCATAGAATGGCCAGGCTGAAAGTAACTACCATAGAATGGCCAGGCTGAAAGTAACTACCATAGAATAGCCTGGCTGAAAGTAACTACCACAGAAAAGCCTGGCTGAAAGTAACTACCATAGAATGGCCAGGCTGAAAGTAACTACCATAGAATAGCCTGGCTGAAAGTAACTACCATAGAATGGCCAGGCTGAAAGTAACTACCATGGAATAGCCTGGCTGAAAGTAACTACCATAGAAAAGCCTGGCTGAAAGTAACTATCATAGAATGGCCTGGCTGAAAGTAACTACCATAGAATGGCCAGGCTGAAAGTAACTACCATAGAATGGCCAGGCTGAAAGTAACTACCATAGAATGGCCAGGCTGAAAGTAACTACCATAGAATGGCCAGGCTGAAAGTAACTACCATAGAATAGCCAGGCTGAAAGTAACTACCATAGAATAGCCTGGCTGAAAGTAACTACCATAGAAAAGCCTGGCTGAAAGTAACTATCATAGAATGGCCTGGCTGAAAGTAACTACCATAGAATGGCCAGGCTGAAAGTAACTACCATAGAATGGCCAGGCTGAAAGTAACTACCATAGAATAGCCTGGCTGAAAGTAACTACCATAGAATGGCCAGGCTGAAAGTAATTACCATAGAATGGCCTGGCTGATTGTAACTACCATAGAATGGCCTGGCTGAAAGTAACTACCATAGAATAGCCTGGCTGAAAGTAACTACCATAGAATGGCCAGGCTGAAAGTAACTACCATAGAATGGCCAGGCTGAAAGTAACTACCATAGAATAGCCTGGCTGAAAGTAACTACCATAGAATGGCCTGGCTGAAAGTAACTACCATAGAATGGCCAGGCTGAAAGTAACTACCATAGAATAGCCTGGCTGAAAGTAACTACCATAGAATGGCCAGGCTGAAAGTAACTACCATGGAATAGCCTGGCTGAAAGTAACTACCATAGAAAAGCCTGGCTGAAAGTAACTATCATAGAATGGCCTGGCTGAAAGTAACTACCATAGAATGGCCAGGCTGAAAGTAACTACCATAGAATGGCCAGGCTGAAAGTAACTACCATAGAATGGCCAGGCTGAAAGTAACTACCATAGAATGGCCAGGCTGAAAGTAACTACCATAGAATAGCCAGGCTGAAAGTAACTACCATAGAATAGCCTGGCTGAAAGTAACTACCATAGAAAAGCCTGGCTGAAAGTAACTATCATAGAATGGCCTGGCTGAAAGTAACTACCATAGAATGGCCAGGCTGAAAGTAACTACCATAGAATGGCCAGGCTGAAAGTAACTACCATAGAATGGCCAGGCTGAAAGTAACTACCATAGAATGGCCAGGCTGAAAGTAACTACCATAGAATGGCCAGGCTGAAAGTAACTACCATAGAATAGCCTGGCTGAAAGTAACTACCACAGAAAAGCCTGGCTGAAAGTAACTACCATAGAATGGCCAGGCTGAAAGTAACTACCATAGAATGGCCAGGCTGAAAGTAACTACCATAGAATGGCCAGGCTGAAAGTAACTACCATAGAATGGCCAGGCTGAAAGTAACTACCATAGAATGGCCAGGCTGAAAGTAACTACCATAGAATAGCCTGGCTGAAAGTAACTACCATAGAATGGCCAGGCTGAAAGTAACTACCATAGAAAAGCCTGGCTGAAAGTAACTACCACAGAAAAGCCTGGCTGAAAGTAACTACCATAGAATGGCCAGGCTGAAAGTAACTACCATAGAATGGCCTGGCTGAAAGTAACTACCATAGAAAAGCCTGGCTGAAAGTAACTACCACAGAAAAGCCTGGCTGAAAGTAACTACCATAGAATGGCCAGGCTGAAAGTAACTACCATAGAATAGCCTGGCTGAAAGTAACTACCATAGAATGGCCAGGCTGAAAGTAACTACCATAGAAAAGCCTGGCTGAAAGTAACTATCATAGAATGGCCTGGCTGAAAGTAACTACCATAGAATGGCCAGGCTGAAAGTAACTACCATAGAATGGCCAGGCTGAAAGTAACTACCATAGAATGGCCAGGCTGAAAGTAACTACCATAGAATGGCCAGGCTGAAAGTAACTACCATAGAATAGCCTGGCTGAAAGTAACTATCATAGAATGGCCTGGCTGAAAGTAACTACCATAGAATGGCCAGGCTGAAAGTAACTACCATAGAATGGCCAGGCTGAAAGTAACTACCATAGAATGGCCAGGCTGAAAGTAACTACCATAGAATGGCCAGGCTGAAAGTAACTACCATAGAATGGCCTGGCTGAAAGTAACTACCATAGAAAAGCCTGGCTGAAAGTAACTACCACAGAAAAGCCTGGCTGAAAGTAACTACCATAGAATGGCCAGGCTGAAAGTAACTACCATAGAATAGCCTGGCTGAAAGTAACTACCATAGAATGGCCAGGCTGAAAGTAACTACCATAGAATAGCCTGGCTGATAGTAACTACCATAGAATGGCCAGGCTGAAAGTAACTACCATAGAATGGCCTGGCTGAAAGTAATTACCATAGAATGGCCTGGCTGATTGTAACTACCATAGAATGGCCTGGCTGAAAGTAACTACCATAGAATAGCCTGGCTGAAAGTAACTACCATAGAATAGCCAGGCTGAAAGTAATTACCATAGAATAGCCTGGCTGAAAGTAATTACCATAGAATGGCCTGGCTGATTGTAACTACCATAGAATGGCCTGGCTGAAAGTAACTACCACAGAAAAGCCTGGCTGAAAGTAACTACCATAGAATGGCCAAGCTGAAAGTAACTATCATAGAATGGCCAGGCTGAAAGTAACTACCATAGAATAGCCTGGCTGAAAGTAACTACCATAGAATGGCCAGGCTGAAAGTAACTACCATAGAATAGCCTGGCTGAAAGTAACTACCATAGGATGGCCAGGCTGAAAGTAACTACCATAGGATGGCCAGGCTGAAAGTAACTACCATAGAATAGCCTGGCTGAAAGTAACTACCATAGGATGGCCAGGCTGAAAGTAACTACCATAGAATGGCCAGGCTGAAAGTAACTATCATAGAATGGCCAGGCTGAAAGTAACTACCATAGAATGGCCAGGCTGAAAGTAACTACCATAGAATAGCCTGGCTGAAAGTAACTACCATAGAATGGCCAGGCTGAAAGTAACTACCATAGAATAGCCTGGCTGAAAGTAACTACCATAGGATGGCCAGGCTGAAAGTAACTACCATAAAATAGCCTGGCTGATAGTAACTACCATAGAATGGCCAGGCTGAAAGTAACTACCATAGAATGGCCAGGCTGAAAGTAACTACCATAGAATGGCCAGGCTGAAAGTAACTACCATAGAATAGCCTGGCTGAAAGTAACTACCATAGAATGGCCAGGCTGAAAGTAACTACCATAGAATGGCCAGGCTGAAAGTAACTACCATAGAATGGCCAAGCTGAAAGTAACTATCATAGAATGGCCAGGCTGAAAGTAACTACCATAGAATGGCCAGGCTGAAAGTAACTACCATAGAATAGCCTGGCTGAAAGTAACTACCATAGAATGGCCAGGCTGAAAGTAACTACCATAGGATGGCCAGGCTGAAAGTAACTACCATAAAATAGCCTGGCTGAAAGTAACTACCATAGAATGGCCAGGCTGAAAGTAACTACCATAGAATGGCCAGGCTGAAAGTAACTACCATAGAATAGCCTGGCTGAAAGTAACTACCATAGATTGGCCAGGCTGAAAGTAACTACCATAGGATGGCCAGGCTGAAAGTAACTACCATAGAATAGCCTGGCTGATAGTAACTACCATAGAATGGCCAGGCTGAAAGTAACTACCATAGAATGGCCAGGCTGAAAGTAACTACCATAGAATGGCCAGGCTGAAAGTAACTACCATAGAATAGCCTGGCTGAAAGTAACTACCATAGAATGGCCAGGCTGAAAGTAACTACCATAGAATGGCCAGGCTGAAAGTAACTACCATAGAATGGCCAGGCTGAAAGTAACTACCACAGAAAAGCCTGGCTGAAAGTAACTACCATAGAATGGCCTGGCTGAAAGTAATTACCATAGAATGGCCTGGCTGATTGTAACTACCATAGAATGGCCTGGCTGAAAGTAACTACCATAGAATAGCCTGGCTGAAAGTAACTACCATAGAATAGCCTGGCTGAAAGTAACTACCATAGAATAGCCTGGCTGAAAGTAACTACCATAGAATAGCCTGGCTGAAAGTAACTACCATAGAATAGCCTGGCTGAAAGTAACTACCATAGAATAGCCTGGCTGAAAGTAACTACCATAGAATGGCCAGGCTGAAAGTAACTACCACAGAATAGCCTGGCTGAAAGTAACTACCATAGAATAGCCTGGCTGAAAGTAACTACCATAGAATAGCCTGGCTGAAAGTAACTACCATAGAATAGCCTGGCTGAAAGTAACTACCATAGAATAGCCTGGCTGAAAGTAACTACCATAGAATGGCCAGGCTGAAAGTAACTACCATAGAATAGCCTGGCTGAAAGTAACTACCATAGAATAGCCTGGCTGAAAGTAACTACCATAGAATAGCCTGGCTGAAAGTAACTACCATAGAATAGCCTGGCTGAAAGTAACTACCATAGAATAGCCTGGCTGAAAGTAACTACCATAGAATAGCCTGGCTGAAAGTAACTACCATAGAATAGCCTGGCTGAAAGTAACTACCATAGAATGGCCAGGCTGAAAGTAACTACCATAGAATAGCCTGGCTGAAAGTAACTACCATAGAATGGCCAGGCTGAAAGTAACTACCATAGAATGGCCAGGCTGAAAGTAATTACCATAGAATGGCCTGGCTGATTGTAACTACCATAGAATGGCCTGGCTGAAAGTAACTACCATAGAATAGCCTGGCTGAAAGTAACTACCATAGAATGGCCAGGCTGAAAGTAACTACCATAGAATGGCCAGGCTGAAAGTAACTACCATAGAATAGCCTGGCTGAAAGTAACTACCACAGAAAAGCCTGGCTGAAAGTAACTACCATAGAATGGCCAGGCTGAAAGTAACTACCATAGAATAGCCTGGCTGAAAGTAACTACCATAGAATGGCCAGGCTGAAAGTAACTACCATGGAATAGCCTGGCTGAAAGTAACTACCATAGAAAAGCCTGGCTGAAAGTAACTATCATAGAATGGCCTGGCTGAAAGTAACTACCATAGAATGGCCAGGCTGAAAGTAACTACCATAGAATGGCCAGGCTGAAAGTAACTACCATAGAATGGCCAGGCTGAAAGTAACTACCATAGAATGGCCAGGCTGAAAGTAACTACCATAGAATAGCCAGGCTGAAAGTAACTACCATAGAATAGCCTGGCTGAAAGTAACTACCATAGAAAAGCCTGGCTGAAAGTAACTATCATAGAATGGCCTGGCTGAAAGTAACTACCATAGAATGGCCAGGCTGAAAGTAACTACCATAGAATGGCCAGGCTGAAAGTAACTACCATAGAATGGCCAGGCTGAAAGTAACTACCATAGAATGGCCAGGCTGAAAGTAACTACCATAGAATGGCCAGGCTGAAAGTAACTACCATAGAATAGCCTGGCTGAAAGTAACTACCACAGAAAAGCCTGGCTGAAAGTAACTACCATAGAATGGCCAGGCTGAAAGTAACTACCATAGAATGGCCAGGCTGAAAGTAACTACCATAGAATGGCCAGGCTGAAAGTAACTACCATAGAATGGCCAGGCTGAAAGTAACTACCATAGAATGGCCAGGCTGAAAGTAACTACCATAGAATAGCCTGGCTGAAAGTAACTACCATAGAATGGCCAGGCTGAAAGTAACTACCATAGAAAAGCCTGGCTGAAAGTAACTACCACAGAAAAGCCTGGCTGAAAGTAACTACCATAGAATGGCCAGGCTGAAAGTAACTACCATAGAATGGCCTGGCTGAAAGTAACTACCATAGAAAAGCCTGGCTGAAAGTAACTACCACAGAAAAGCCTGGCTGAAAGTAACTACCATAGAATGGCCAGGCTGAAAGTAACTACCATAGAATAGCCTGGCTGAAAGTAACTACCATAGAATGGCCAGGCTGAAAGTAACTACCATAGAAAAGCCTGGCTGAAAGTAACTATCATAGAATGGCCTGGCTGAAAGTAACTACCATAGAATGGCCAGGCTGAAAGTAACTACCATAGAATGGCCAGGCTGAAAGTAACTACCATAGAATGGCCAGGCTGAAAGTAACTACCATAGAATGGCCAGGCTGAAAGTAACTACCATAGAATAGCCTGGCTGAAAGTAACTATCATAGAATGGCCTGGCTGAAAGTAACTACCATAGAATGGCCAGGCTGAAAGTAACTACCATAGAATGGCCAGGCTGAAAGTAACTACCATAGAATGGCCAGGCTGAAAGTAACTACCATAGAATGGCCAGGCTGAAAGTAACTACCATAGAATGGCCTGGCTGAAAGTAACTACCATAGAAAAGCCTGGCTGAAAGTAACTACCACAGAAAAGCCTGGCTGAAAGTAACTACCATAGAATGGCCAGGCTGAAAGTAACTACCATAGAATAGCCTGGCTGAAAGTAACTACCATAGAATGGCCAGGCTGAAAGTAACTACCATAGAAAAGCCTGGCTGAAAGTAACTATCATAGAATGGCCTGGCTGAAAGTAACTACCATAGAATGGCCAGGCTGAAAGTAACTACCATAGAATGGCCAGGCTGAAAGTAACTACCATAGAATGGCCAGGCTGAAAGTAACTACCATAGAATGGCCAGGCTGAAAGTAACTACCATAGAATAGCCTGGCTGAAAGTAACTACCACAGAAAAGCCTGGCTGAAAGTAACTACCATAGAATGGCCTGGCTGAAAGTAACTACCACAGAAAAGCCTGGCTGAAAGTAACTACCATAGAATGGCCAGGCTGAAAGTAACTACCATAGAATAGCCTGGCTGAAAGTAACTACCATAGAATGGCCAGGCTGAAAGTAACTACCATGGAATAGCCTGGCTGAAAGTAACTACCATAGAAAAGCCTGGCTGAAAGTAACTACCACAGAAAAGCCTGGCTGAAAGTAACTACCATAGAATGGCCAGGCTGAAAGTAACTACCATAGAATAGCCTGGCTGAAAGTAACTACCATAGAATGGCCAGGCTGAAAGTAACTACCATGGAATAGCCAGGCTGAAAGTAACTACCATAGAATGGCCAGGCTGAAAGTAACTACCATAGAATGGCCAGGCTGAAAGTAACTACCATAGAATGGCCAGGCTGAAAGTAACTACCATAGAATAGCCTGGCTGAAAGTAACTACCATAGAATGTCCAGGCTGAAAGTAACTACCATAGAATGGCCAGGCTGAAAGTAACTACCATAGAATGGCCAGGCTGAAAGTAACTACCATAGAATAGCCTGGCTGAAAGTAACTACCACAGAAAAGCCTGGCTGAAAGTAACTACCATAGAATGGCCTGGCTGAAAGTAACTACCACAGAAAAGCCTGGCTGAAAGTAACTACCATAGAATGGCCAGGCTGAAAGTAACTACCATAGAATAGCCTGGCTGAAAGTAACTACCATAGAATGGCCAGGCTGAAAGTAACTACCATGGAATAGCCTGGCTGAAAGTAACTACCATAGAAAAGCCTGGCTGAAAGTAACTATCATAGAATGGCCTGGCTGAAAGTAACTACCATAGAATGGCCAGGCTGAAAGTAACTACCATAGAATGGCCAGGCTGAAAGTAACTACCATGGAATAGCCTGGCTGAAAGTAACTACCATAGAATGGCCAGGCTGAAAGTAACTACCATAGAATGGCCAGGCTGAAAGTAACTACCATAGAATGGCCAGGCTGAAAGTAACTACCATAGAATGGCCAGGCTGAAAGTAACTACCATAGAATGGCCTGGCTGAAAGTAACTACCATAGAAAAGCCTGGCTGAAAGTAACTACCACAGAAAAGCCTGGCTGAAAGTAACTACCATAGAATGGCCAGGCTGAAAGTAACTACCATAGAATAGCCTGGCTGAAAGTAACTACCATAGAATGGCCAGGCTGAAAGTAACTACCATAGAAAAGCCTGGCTGAAAGTAACTATCATAGAATGGCCTGGCTGAAAGTAACTACCATAGAATGGCCAGGCTGAAAGTAACTACCATAGAATGGCCAGGCTGAAAGTAACTACCATAGAATGGCCAGGCTGAAAGTAACTACCATAGAATGGCCAGGCTGAAAGTAACTACCATAGAATAGCCTGGCTGAAAGTAACTACCACAGAAAAGCCTGGCTGAAAGTAACTACCATAGAATGGCCTGGCTGAAAGTAACTACCACAGAAAAGCCTGGCTGAAAGTAACTACCATAGAATGGCCAGGCTGAAAGTAACTACCATAGAATAGCCTGGCTGAAAGTAACTACCATAGAATGGCCAGGCTGAAAGTAACTACCATGGAATAGCCTGGCTGAAAGTAACTACCATAGAAAAGCCTGGCTGAAAGTAACTACCACAGAAAAGCCTGGCTGAAAGTAACTACCATAGAATGGCCAGGCTGAAAGTAACTACCATAGAATAGCCTGGCTGAAAGTAACTACCATAGAATGGCCAGGCTGAAAGTAACTACCATGGAATAGCCAGGCTGAAAGTAACTACCATAGAATGGCCAGGCTGAAAGTAACTACCATAGAATGGCCAGGCTGAAAGTAACTACCATAGAATGGCCAGGCTGAAAGTAACTACCATAGAATAGCCTGGCTGAAAGTAACTACCATAGAATGGCCAGGCTGAAAGTAACTACCATAGAATGGCCAGGCTGAAAGTAACTACCATAGAATGGCCAGGCTGAAAGTAACTACCATAGAATAGCCTGGCTGAAAGTAACTACCACAGAAAAGCCTGGCTGAAAGTAACTACCATAGAATGGCCTGGCTGAAAGTAACTACCACAGAAAAGCCTGGCTGAAAGTAACTACCATAGAATGGCCAGGCTGAAAGTAACTACCATAGAATAGCCTGGCTGAAAGTAACTACCATAGAATGGCCAGGCTGAAAGTAACTACCATGGAATAGCCTGGCTGAAAGTAACTACCATAGAAAAGCCTGGCTGAAAGTAACTATCATAGAATGGCCTGGCTGAAAGTAACTACCATAGAATGGCCAGGCTGAAAGTAACTACCATAGAATGGCCAGGCTGAAAGTAACTACCATGGAATAGCCTGGCTGAAAGTAACTACCATAGAAAAGCCTGGCTGAAAGTAACTATCATAGAATGGCCTGGCTGAAAGTAACTACCATAGAATGGCCAGGCTGAAAGTAACTACCATAGAATGGCCAGGCTGAAAGTAACTACCATAGAATGGCCAGGCTGAAAGTAACTACCATAGAATGGCCAGGCTGAAAGTAACTACCATAGAATAGCCTGGCTGAAAGTAACTACCACAGAAAAGCCTGGCTGAAAGTAACTACCATAGAATGGCCTGGCTGAAAGTAACTACCACAGAAAAGCCTGGCTGAAAGTAACTACCATAGAATGGCCAGGCTGAAAGTAACTACCATAGAATAGCCTGGCTGAAAGTAACTACCATAGAATGGCCAGGCTGAAAGTAACTACCATGGAATAGCCTGGCTGAAAGTAACTACCATAGAAAAGCCTCGCTGAAAGTAACTACCACAGAAAAGCCTGGCTGAAAGTAACTACCATAGAATGGCCAGGCTGAAAGTAACTACCATAGAATAGCCTGGCTGAAAGTAACTACCATGGAATAGCCTGGCTGAAAGTAACTACCATGGAATAGCCTGGCTGAAAGTAACTACCATAGAAAAGCCTGGCTGAAAGTAACTATCATAGAATGGCCTGGCTGAAAGTAACTACCATAGAATGGCCAGGCTGAAAGTAACTACCATAGAATGGCCAGGCTGAAAGTAACTACCATAGAATGGCCAGGCTGAAAGTAACTACCATAGAATGGCCAGGCTGAAAGTAACTACCATAGAATAGCCAGGCTGAAAGTAACTACCATAGAATAGCCTGGCTGAAAGTAACTACCATAGAAAAGCCTGGCTGAAAGTAACTACCATAGAATAGCCTGGCTGAAAGTAACTACCATAGAATGGCCAGGCTGAAAGTAACTACCATAGAATGGCCAGGCTGAAAGTAACTACCATGGAATAGCCTGGCTGAAAGTAACTACCATAGAAAAGCCTGGCTGAAAGTAACTATCATAGAATGGCCAGGCTGAAAGTAACTACCATGGAATAGCCTGGCTGAAAGTAACTACCATAGAATGGCCAGGCTGAAAGTAACTACCATAGAATGGCCAGGCTGAAAGTAACTACCATAGAATGGCCAGGCTGAAAGTAACTACCATAGAATAGCCAGGCTGAAAGTAACTACCATAGAATAGCCTGGCTGAAAGTAACTACCATAGAAAAGCCTGGCTGAAAGTAACTACCACAGAAAAGCCTGGCTGAAAGTAACTACCATAGAATGGCCAGGCTGAAAGTAACTACCATAGAATAGCCTGGCTGAAAGTAACTACCATAGAATGGCCAGGCTGAAAGTAACTACCATAGAAAAGCCTGGCTGAAAGTAACTATCATAGAATGGCCTGGCTGAAAGTAACTACCATAGAATGGCCAGGCTGAAAGTAACTACCATAGAATGGCCAGGCTGAAAGTAACTACCATAGAATGGCCAGGCTGAAAGTAACTACCATAGAATGGCCAGGCTGAAAGTAACTACCATAGAATAGCCTGGCTGAAAGTAACTACCACAGAAAAGCCTGGCTGAAAGTAACTACCATAGAATGGCCTGGCTGAAAGTAACTACCACAGAAAAGCCTGGCTGAAAGTAACTACCATAGAATGGCCAGGCTGAAAGTAACTACCATAGAATAGCCTGGCTGAAAGTAACTACCATAGAATGGCCAGGCTGAAAGTAACTACCATGGAATAGCCTGGCTGAAAGTAACTACCATAGAAAAGCCTGGCTGAAAGTAACTACCACAGAAAAGCCTGGCTGAAAGTAACTACCATAGAATGGCCAGGCTGAAAGTAACTACCATAGAATAGCCTGGCTGAAAGTAACTACCATAGAATGGCCAGGCTGAAAGTAACTACCATGGAATAGCCAGGCTGAAAGTAACTACCATAGAATGGCCAGGCTGAAAGTAACTACCATAGAATGGCCAGGCTGAAAGTAACTACCATAGAATGGCCAGGCTGAAAGTAACTACCATAGAATAGCCTGGCTGAAAGTAACTACCATAGAATGGCCAGGCTGAAAGTAACTACCATAGAATGGCCAGGCTGAAAGTAACTACCATAGAATGGCCAGGCTGAAAGTAACTACCATAGAATAGCCTGGCTGAAAGTAACTACCACAGAAAAGCCTGGCTGAAAGTAACTACCATAGAATGGCCTGGCTGAAAGTAACTACCACAGAAAAGCCTGGCTGAAAGTAACTACCATAGAATGGCCAGGCTGAAAGTAACTACCATAGAATAGCCTGGCTGAAAGTAACTACCATAGAATGGCCAGGCTGAAAGTAACTACCATGGAATAGCCTGGCTGAAAGTAACTACCATAGAAAAGCCTGGCTGAAAGTAACTATCATAGAATGGCCTGGCTGAAAGTAACTACCATAGAATGGCCAGGCTGAAAGTAACTACCATAGAATGGCCAGGCTGAAAGTAACTACCATGGAATAGCCTGGCTGAAAGTAACTACCATAGAAAAGCCTGGCTGAAAGTAACTATCATAGAATGGCCTGGCTGAAAGTAACTACCATAGAATGGCCAGGCTGAAAGTAACTACCATAGAATGGCCAGGCTGAAAGTAACTACCATAGAATGGCCAGGCTGAAAGTAACTACCATAGAATGGCCAGGCTGAAAGTAACTACCATAGAATAGCCTGGCTGAAAGTAACTACCACAGAAAAGCCTGGCTGAAAGTAACTACCATAGAATGGCCTGGCTGAAAGTAACTACCACAGAAAAGCCTGGCTGAAAGTAACTACCATAGAATGGCCAGGCTGAAAGTAACTACCATAGAATAGCCTGGCTGAAAGTAACTACCATAGAATGGCCAGGCTGAAAGTAACTACCATGGAATAGCCTGGCTGAAAGTAACTACCATAGAAAAGCCTCGCTGAAAGTAACTACCACAGAAAAGCCTGGCTGAAAGTAACTACCATAGAATGGCCAGGCTGAAAGTAACTACCATAGAATAGCCTGGCTGAAAGTAACTACCATGGAATAGCCTGGCTGAAAGTAACTACCATGGAATAGCCTGGCTGAAAGTAACTACCATAGAAAAGCCTGGCTGAAAGTAACTATCATAGAATGGCCTGGCTGAAAGTAACTACCATAGAATGGCCAGGCTGAAAGTAACTACCATAGAATGGCCAGGCTGAAAGTAACTACCATAGAATGGCCAGGCTGAAAGTAACTACCATAGAATGGCCAGGCTGAAAGTAACTACCATAGAATAGCCAGGCTGAAAGTAACTACCATAGAATAGCCTGGCTGAAAGTAACTACCATAGAAAAGCCTGGCTGAAAGTAACTACCATAGAATAGCCTGGCTGAAAGTAACTACCATAGAATGGCCAGGCTGAAAGTAACTACCATAGAATGGCCAGGCTGAAAGTAACTACCATGGAATAGCCTGGCTGAAAGTAACTACCATAGAAAAGCCTGGCTGAAAGTAACTATCATAGAATGGCCAGGCTGAAAGTAACTACCATGGAATAGCCTGGCTGAAAGTAACTACCATAGAAAAGCCTGGCTGAAAGTAACTATCATAGAATGGCCTGGCTGAAAGTAACTACCATAGAATGGCCAGGCTGAAAGTAACTACCATAGAATGGCCAGGCTGAAAGTAACTACCATAGAATGGCCAGGCTGAAAGTAACTACCATAGAATGGCCAGGCTGAAAGTAACTACCATAGAATAGCCTGGCTGAAAGTAACTACCACAGAAAAGCCTGGCTGAAAGTAACTACCATGGAATAGCCTGGCTGAAAGTAACTACCATAGAATGGCCAGGCTGAAAGTAACTACCATAGAATGGCCAGGCTGAAAGTAACTACCATAGAATGGCCTGGCTGAAAGTAACTACCACAGAAAAGCCTGGCTGAAAGTAACTACCATAGAATGGCCAGGCTGAAAGTAACTATCATAGAATGGCCAGGCTGAAAGTAACTACCATGGAATAGCCTGGCTGAAAGTAACTACCATGGAATAGCCTGGCTGAAAGTAACTACCATAGAAAAGCCTGGCTGAAAGTAACTATCATAGAATGGCCAGGCTGAAAGTAACTACCATGGAATAGCCTGGCTGAAAGTAACTACCATAGAAAAGCCTGGCTGAAAGTAACTATCATAGAATGGCCTGGCTGAAAGTAACTACCATAGAATGGCCAGGCTGAAAGTAACTACCATAGAATGGCCAGGCTGAAAGTAACTACCATAGAATGGCCAGGCTGAAAGTAACTACCATAGAATGGCCAGGCTGAAAGTAACTACCATAGAATAGCCTGGCTGAAAGTAACTACCATAGAATGGCCAGGCTGAAAGTAACTACCATAGAATAGCCTGGCTGAAAGTAACTACCATAGAATGGCCAGGCTGAAAGTAACTACCATAGAATGGCCAGGCTGAAAGTAACTACCATAGAATGGCCTGGCTGAAAGTAACTACCACAGAAAAGCCTGGCTGAAAGTAACTACCATAGAATGGCCAGGCTGAAAGTAACTACCATAGAATAGCCTGGCTGAAAGTAACTACCATAGAATGGCCAGGCTGAAAGTAACTACCATAGAATGGCCAGGCTGAAAGTAACTACCATAGAATGGCCAGGCTGAAAGTAACTACCATAGAATGGCCAGGCTGAAAGTAACTACCATAGAATAGCCTGGCTGAAAGTAACTACCATAGAATGGCCAGGCTGAAAGTAACTACCATAGAATGGCCAGGCTGAAAGTAACTACCATAGAATGGCCAGGCTGAAAGTAACTACCATAGAATGGCCAGGCTGAAAGTAACTACCATAGAATAGCCTGGCTGAAAGTAACTACCATAGAATGGCCAGGCTGAAAGTAACTACCATAGAATGGCCAGGCTGAAAGTAACTACCATGGAATAGCCAGGCTGAAAGTAACTACCATAGAATAGCCTGGCTGAAAGTAACTACCATAGAATGGCCAGGCTGAAAGTAACTACCATAGAATGGCCAGGCTGAAAGTAACTACCATAGAATAGCCTGGCTGAAAGTAACTACCACAGAAAAGCCTGGCTGAAAGTAACTACCATAGAATGGCCTGGCTGAAAGTAACTACCACAGAAAAGCCTGGCTGAAAGTAACTACCATAGAATGGCCAGGCTGAAAGTAACTACCATAGAATAGCCTGGCTGAAAGTAACTACCATAGAATGGCCAGGCTGAAAGTAACTACCATAGAATGGCCAGGCTGAAAGTAACTACCATAGAATGGCCAGGCTGAAAGTAACTACCATAGAATGGCCAGGCTGAAAGTAACTACCATAGAATAGCCTGGCTGAAAGTAACTACCATAGAATGGCCAGGCTGAAAGTAACTACCATAGAATGGCCAGGCTGAAAGTAACTACCATGGAATAGCCAGGCTGAAAGTAACTACCATAGAATGGCCAGGCTGAAAGTAACTACCATAGAATGGCCAGGCTGAAAGTAACTACCATAGAATGGCCAGGCTGAAAGTAACTACCATAGAATAGCCTGGCTGAAAGTAACTACCATAGAATGGCCAGGCTGAAAGTAACTACCATAGAATGGCCAGGCTGAAAGTAACTACCATAGAATGGCCAGGCTGAAAGTAACTACCATAGAATAGCCTGGCTGAAAGTAACTACCACAGAAAAGCCTGGCTGAAAGTAACTACCATAGAATGGCCAGGCTGAAAGTAACTACCATAGAATAGCCTGGCTGAAAGTAACTACCATAGAATGGCCAGGCTGAAAGTAACTACCATGGAATAGCCTGGCTGAAAGTAACTACCATAGAAAAGCCTGGCTGAAAGTAACTATCATAGAATGGCCAGGCTGAAAGTAACTACCATAGAATGGCCAGGCTGAAAGTAACTACCATAGAATGGCCAGGCTGAAAGTAACTACCATAGAATGGCCAGGCTGAAAGTAACTACCATAGAATAGCCTGGCTGAAAGTAACTACCATAGAATGGCCAGGCTGAAAGTAACTACCATGGAATAGCCTGGCTGAAAGTAACTACCATAGAAAAGCCTGGCTGAAAGTAACTACCATAGAATGGCCAGGCTGAAAGTAACTACCATAGAATGGCCAGGCTGAAAGTAACTACCATAGAATGGCCAGGCTGAAAGTAACTACCATAGAATGGCCAGGCTGAAAGTAACTACCATAGAATAGCCTGGCTGAAAGTAACTACCATAGAATGGCCAGGCTGAAAGTAACTACCATAGAATGGCCAGGCTGAAAGTAACTACCATAGAATGGCCAGGCTGAAAGTAACTACCATAGAATGGCCAGGCTGAAAGTAACTACCATAGAATAGCCTGGCTGAAAGTAACTACCACAGAAAAGCCTGGCTGAAAGTAACTACCATAGAATGGCCAGGCTGAAAGTAACTACCATAGAATGGCCAGGCTGAAAGTAACTACCATAGAATGGCCAGGCTGAAAGTAACTACCATAGAATGGCCAGGCTGAAAGTAACTACCATAGAATAGCCTGGCTGAAAGTAACTACCATAGAATGGCCAGGCTGAAAGTAACTACCATAGAATGGCCAGGCTGAAAGTAACTACCATAGAATGGCCAGGCTGAAAGTAACTACCATAGAATAGCCTGGCTGAAAGTAACTACCACAGAAAAGCCTGGCTGAAAGTAACTACCATAGAATGGCCAGGCTGAAAGTAACTACCATAGAATAGCCTGGCTGAAAGTAACTACCATAGAATGGCCAGGCTGAAAGTAACTACCATGGAATAGCCTGGCTGAAAGTAACTACCATAGAAAAGCCTGGCTGAAAGTAACTACCACAAAAAAGCCTGGCTGAAAGTAACTACCATAGAATGGCCAGGCTGAAAGTAACTACCATAGAATAGCCTGGCTGAAAGTAACTACCATAGAATGGCCAGGCTGAAAGTAACTACCATGGAATAGCCAGGCTGAAAGTAACTACCATAGAATGGCCAGGCTGAAAGTAACTACCATAGAATGGCCAGGCTGAAAGTAACTACCATAGAATGGCCAGGCTGAAAGTAACTACCATAGAATAGCCTGGCTGAAAGTAACTACCATAGAATGGCCAGGCTGAAAGTAACTACCATAGAATGGCCAGGCTGAAAGTAACTA
Organism: Oscheius onirici; assembly: GCA_932521025.1. Lineage (NCBI taxonomy): Eukaryota > Metazoa > Nematoda > Chromadorea > Rhabditida > Rhabditidae > Oscheius > Oscheius onirici. The sequence goes on along the minus strand of OW051470.1, from coordinate 10,470,196 downwards.
CCATAGAATGGCCAGGCTGAAAGTAACTACCATAGAATAGCCTGGCTGAAAGTAACTACCACAGAAAAGCCTGGCTGAAAGTAACTACCATAGAATGGCCTGGCTGAAAGTAACTACCACAGAAAAGCCTGGCTGAAAGTAACTACCATAGAATGGCCAGGCTGAAAGTAACTACCATAGAATAGCCTGGCTGAAAGTAACTACCATAGAATGGCCAGGCTGAAAGTAACTACCATGGAATAGCCTGGCTGAAAGTAACTACCATAGAAAAGCCTGGCTGAAAGTAACTATCATAGAATGGCCAGGCTGAAAGTAACTACCATAGAATGGCCAGGCTGAAAGTAACTACCATAGAATGGCCAGGCTGAAAGTAACTACCATAGAATGGCCAGGCTGAAAGTAACTACCATAGAATAGCCTGGCTGAAAGTAACTACCATAGAATGGCCAGGCTGAAAGTAACTACCATGGAATAGCCTGGCTGAAAGTAACTACCATAGAAAAGCCTGGCTGAAAGTAACTACCATAGAATGGCCAGGCTGAAAGTAACTACCATAGAATGGCCAGGCTGAAAGTAACTACCATAGAATGGCCAGGCTGAAAGTAACTACCATAGAATGGCCAGGCTGAAAGTAACTACCATAGAATGGCCAGGCTGAAAGTAACTACCATAGAATGGCCAGGCTGAAAGTAACTACCATAGAATGGCCAGGCTGAAAGTAACTACCATAGAATAGCCTGGCTGAAAGTAACTACCACAGAAAAGCCTGGCTGAAAGTAACTACCATAGAATGGCCAGGCTGAAAGTAACTACCATAGAATGGCCAGGCTGAAAGTAACTACCATAGAATGGCCAGGCTGAAAGTAACTACCATAGAATGGCCAGGCTGAAAGTAACTACCATAGAATGGCCAGGCTGAAAGTAACTACCATAGAATAGCCTGGCTGAAAGTAACTACCATAGAATGGCCAGGCTGAAAGTAACTACCATAGAATGGCCAGGCTGAAAGTAACTACCATAGAATGGCCAGGCTGAAAGTAACTACCATAGAATAGCCTGGCTGAAAGTAACTACCACAGAAAAGCCTGGCTGAAAGTAACTACCATAGAATGGCCTGGCTGAAAGTAATTACCATAGAATGGCCTGGCTGATTGTAACTACCATAGAATGGCCTGGCTGAAAGTAACTACCATAGAATAGCCTGGCTGAAAGTAACTACCATAGAATAGCCTGGCTGAAAGTAACTACCATAGAATAGCCTGGCTGAAAGTAACTACCATAGAATAGCCTGGCTGAAAGTAACTACCATAGAATAGCCTGGCTGAAAGTAACTACCATAGAATAGCCTGGCTGAAAGTAACTACCATAGAATGGCCAGGCTGAAAGTAACTACCATAGAATAGCCTGGCTGAAAGTAACTACCATAGAATAGCCTGGCTGAAAGTAACTACCATAGAATAGCCTGGCTGAAAGTAACTACCATAGAATAGCCTGGCTGAAAGTAACTACCATAGAATAGCCTGGCTGAAAGTAACTACCATAGAATGGCCAGGCTGAAAGTAACTACCATAGAACAGCCTGGCTGAAAGTAACTACCATAGAATAGCCTGGCTGAAAGTAACTACCATAGAATAGCCTGGCTGAAAGTAACTACCATAGAATAGCCTGGCTGAAAGTAACTACCATAGAATAGCCTGGCTGAAAGTAACTACCATAGAATAGCCTGGCTGAAAGTAACTACCATAGAATGGCCAGGCTGAAAGTAACTACCATAGAATAGCCTGGCTGAAAGTAACTACCATAGAATAGCCTGGCTGAAAGTAACTACCATAGAATAGCCTGGCTGAAAGTAACTACCATAGAATAGCCTGGCTGAAAGTAACTACCATAGAATGGCCAGGCTGAAAGTAACTACCATAGAATGGCCAGGCTGAAAGTAACTACCATAGAATGGCCAGGCTGAAAGTAATTACCATAGAATGGCCTGGCTGATTGTAACTACCATAGAATGGCCTGGCTGAAAGTAACTACCATAGAATAGCCTGGCTGAAAGTAACTACCATAGAATGGCCAGGCTGAAAGTAACTACCATAGAATGGCCAGGCTGAAAGTAACTACCATAGAATAGCCTGGCTGAAAGTAACTACCACAGAAAAGCCTGGCTGAAAGTAACTACCATAGAATGGCCAGGCTGAAAGTAACTACCATAGAATAGCCTGGCTGAAAGTAATTACCATAGAATGGCCTGGCTGAAAGTAATTACCATAGAATGGCCTGGCTGATTGTAACTACCATAGAATGGCCTGGCTGAAAGTAACTACCATAGAATAGCCTGGCTGAAAGTAACTACCATAGAATAGCCTGGCTGAAAGTAACTACCATAGAATAGCCTGGCTGAAAGTAACTACCATAGAATAGCCTGGCTGAAAGTAACTACCATAGAATAGCCTGGCTGAAAGTAACTACCATAGAATAGCCTGGCTGAAAGTAACTACCATAGAATGGCCAGGCTGAAAGTAACTACCATAGAATAGCCTGGCTGAAAGTAACTACCATAGAATAGCCTGGCTGAAAGTAACTACCATAGAATAGCCTGGCTGAAAGTAACTACCATAGAATAGCCTGGCTGAAAGTAACTACCATAGAATAGCCTGGCTGAAAGTAACTACCATAGAATGGCCAGGCTGAAAGTAACTACCATAGAACAGCCTGGCTGAAAGTAACTACCATAGAATAGCCTGGCTGAAAGTAACTACCATAGAATAGCCTGGCTGAAAGTAACTACCATAGAATAGCCTGGCTGAAAGTAACTACCATAGAATAGCCTGGCTGAAAGTAACTACCATAGAATAGCCTGGCTGAAAGTAACTACCATAGAATGGCCAGGCTGAAAGTAACTACCATAGAATAGCCTGGCTGAAAGTAACTACCATAGAATAGCCTGGCTGAAAGTAACTACCATAGAATAGCCTGGCTGAAAGTAACTACCATAGAATAGCCTGGCTGAAAGTAACTACCATAGAATGGCCAGGCTGAAAGTAACTACCATAGAATGGCCAGGCTGAAAGTAACTACCATAGAATGGCCAGGCTGAAAGTAATTACCATAGAATGGCCTGGCTGATTGTAACTACCATAGAATGGCCTGGCTGAAAGTAACTACCATAGAATAGCCTGGCTGAAAGTAACTACCATAGAATGGCCAGGCTGAAAGTAACTACCATAGAATGGCCAGGCTGAAAGTAACTACCATAGAATAGCCTGGCTGAAAGTAACTACCACAGAAAAGCCTGGCTGAAAGTAACTACCATAGAATGGCCAGGCTGAAAGTAACTACCATAGAATAGCCTGGCTGAAAGTAACTACCATAGAATGGCCAGGCTGAAAGTAACTACCATGGAATAGCCTGGCTGAAAGTAACTACCATAGAAAAGCCTGGCTGAAAGTAACTATCATAGAATGGCCTGGCTGAAAGTAACTACCATAGAATGGCCAGGCTGAAAGTAACTACCATAGAATGGCCAGGCTGAAAGTAACTACCATAGAATGGCCAGGCTGAAAGTAACTACCATAGAATGGCCAGGCTGAAAGTAACTACCATAGAATAGCCTGGCTGAAAGTAACTACCATAGAATGGCCAGGCTGAAAGTAACTACCATAGAATGGCCAGGCTGAAAGTAACTACCATAGAATGGCCAGGCTGAAAGTAACTACCATAGAATAGCCTGGCTGAAAGTAACTACCACAGAAAAGCCTGGCTGAAAGTAACTACCATAGAATGGCCAGGCTGAAAGTAACTACCATAGAATGGCCAGGCTGAAAGTAACTACCATAGAATGGCCAGGCTGAAAGTAACTACCATAGAATGGCCAGGCTGAAAGTAACTACCATAGAATGGCCAGGCTGAAAGTAACTACCATAGAATAGCCTGGCTGAAAGTAACTACCATAGAATGGCCAGGCTGAAAGTAACTACCATAGAATAGCCTGGCTGAAAGTAACTACCACAGAAAAGCCTGGCTGAAAGTAACTACCATAGAATGGCCTGGCTGAAAGTAATTACCATAGAATGGCCTGGCTGATTGTAACTACCATAGAATGGCCTGGCTGAAAGTAACTACCATAGAATAGCCTGGCTGAAAGTAACTACCATAGAATAGCCTGGCTGAAAGTAACTACCATAGAATAGCCTGGCTGAAAGTAACTACCATAGAATAGCCTGGCTGAAAGTAACTACCATAGAATAGCCTGGCTGAAAGTAACTACCATAGAATGGCCTGGCTGATTGTAACTACCATAGAATAGCCTGGCTGAAAGTAACTACCATAGAATAGCCTGGCTGAAAGTAACTACCATAGAATAGCCTGGCTGAAAGTAACTACCATAGAATAGCCTGGCTGAAAGTAACTACCATAGAATAGCCTGGCTGAAAGTAACTACCATAGAATAGCCTGGCTGAAAGTAACTACCATAGAATAGCCTGGCTGAAAGTAACTACCATAGAATGGCCAGGCTGAAAGTAACTACCATAGAATAGCCTGGCTGAAAGTAACTACCATAGAATAGCCTGGCTGAAAGTAACTACCATAGAATAGCCTGGCTGAAAGTAACTACCATAGAATAGCCTGGCTGAAAGTAACTACCATAGAATAGCCTGGCTGAAAGTAACTACCATAGAATGGCCAGGCTGAAAGTAACTACCATAGAATAGCCTGGCTGAAAGTAACTACCATAGAATAGCCTGGCTGAAAGTAACTACCATAGAATAGCCTGGCTGAAAGTAACTACCATAGAATAGCCTGGCTGAAAGTAACTACCATAGAATAGCCTGGCTGAAAGTAACTACCATAGAATGGCCAGGCTGAAAGTAACTACCATAGAATAGCCTGGCTGAAAGTAACTACCATAGAATAGCCTGGCTGAAAGTAACTACCATAGAATAGCCTGGCTGAAAGTAACTACCATAGAATAGCCTGGCTGAAAGTAACTACCATAGAATAGCCTGGCTGAAAGTAACTACCACAGAAAAGCCTGGCTGAAAGTAACTACCATAGAATGGCCTGGCTGAAAGTAATTACCATAGAATGGCCTGGCTGATTGTAACTACCATAGAATGGCCTGGCTGAAAGTAACTACCATAGAATAGCCTGGCTGAAAGTAACTACCATAGAATAGCCTGGCTGAAAGTAACTACCATAGAATAGCCTGGCTGAAAGTAACTACCATAGAATAGCCTGGCTGAAAGTAACTACCATAGAATAGCCTGGCTGAAAGTAACTACCATAGAATAGCCTGGCTGAAAGTAACTACCATAGAATGGCCAGGCTGAAAGTAACTACCATAGAATAGCCTGGCTGAAAGTAACTACCATAGAATAGCCTGGCTGAAAGTAACTACCATAGAATAGCCTGGCTGAAAGTAACTACCATAGAATAGCCTGGCTGAAAGTAACTACCATAGAATGGCCAGGCTGAAAGTAACTACCATAGAATGGCCAGGCTGAAAGTAACTACCATAGAATAGCCTGGCTGAAAGTAACTACCACAGAAAAGCCTGGCTGAAAGTAACTACCATAGAATGGCCAGGCTGAAAGTAACTACCATAGAATGGCCAGGCTGAAAGTAACTACCATAGAATGGCCAGGCTGAAAGTAACTACCATAGAATGGCCAGGCTGAAAGTAACTACCATAGAATAGCCTGGCTGAAAGTAACTACCATAGAATGGCCAGGCTGAAAGTAACTACCATAGAATGGCCAGGCTGAAAGTAACTACCATAGAATGGCCAGGCTGAAAGTAACTACCATAGAATAGCCTGGCTGAAAGTAACTACCACAGAAAAGCCTGGCTGAAAGTAACTACCATAGAATGGCCTGGCTGAAAGTAATTACCATAGAATGGCCTGGCTGATTGTAACTACCATAGAATGGCCTGGCTGAAAGTAACTACCATAGAATAGCCTGGCTGAAAGTAACTACCATAGAATAGCCTGGCTGAAAGTAACTACCATAGAATAGCCTGGCTGAAAGTAACTACCATAGAATAGCCTGGCTGAAAGTAACTACCATAGAATAGCCTGGCTGAAAGTAACTACCATAGAATGGCCAGGCTGAAAGTAACTACCATAGAATAGCCTGGCTGAAAGTAACTACCATAGAATAGCCTGGCTGAAAGTAACTACCATAGAATAGCCTGGCTGAAAGTAACTACCATAGAATAGCCTGGCTGAAAGTAACTACCATAGAATGGCCAGGCTGAAAGTAACTACCATAGAATGGCCAGGCTGAAAGTAACTACCATAGAATAGCCTGGCTGAAAGTAACTACCATAGAATGGCCAGGCTGAAAGTAACTACCATAGAATGGCCAGGCTGAAAGTAACTACCATAGAATGGCCAGGCTGAAAGTAACTACCATAGAATAGCCTGGCTGAAAGTAACTACCACAGAAAAGCCTGGCTGAAAGTAACTACCATAGAATAGCCTGGCTGAAAGTAACTACCATAGAATAGCCTGGCTGAAAGTAACTACCATAGAATAGCCTGGCTGAAAGTAACTACCATAGAATAGCCTGGCTGAAAGTAACTACCATAGAATAGCCTGGCTGAAAGTAACTACCATAGAATAGCCTGGCTGAAAGTAACTACCATAGAATAGCCTGGCTGAAAGTAACTACCATAGAATAGCCTGGCTGAAAGTAACTACCACAGAAAAGCCTGGCTGAAAGTAACTACCATAGAATGGCCTGGCTGAAAGTAACTACCATAGAATAGCCTGGCTGAAAGTAACTACCACAGAAAAGCCTGGCTGAAAGTAACTACCATAGAATGGCCAGGCTGAAAGTAACTACCATAGAATGGCCAGGCTGAAAGTAACTACCATAGAATGGCCAGGCTGAAAGTAACTACCATAGAATGGCCAGGCTGAAAGTAACTACCATAGAATAGCCTGGCTGAAAGTAACTACCATAGAATAGCCTGGCTGAAAGTAACTACCATAGAATGGCCAGGCTGAAAGTAACTACCATAGAATAGCCTGGCTGAAAGTAACTACCACAGAAAAGCCTGGCTGAAAGTAACTACCATAGAATGGCCAGGCTGAAAGTAACTACCATAGAATAGCCTGGCTGAAAGTAACTACCATAGAATAGCCTGGCTGAAAGTAACTACCATAGAATAGCCTGGCTGAAAGTAACTACCATAGAATAGCCTGGCTGAAAGTAACTACCATAGAATGGCCAGGCTGAAAGTAACTACCATAGAATGGCCAGGCTGAAAGTAACTACCATAGAATAGCCTGGCTGAAAGTAACTACCACAGAAAAGCCTGGCTGAAAGTAACTACCATAGAATGGCCAGGCTGAAAGTAACTACCATAGAATGGCCAGGCTGAAAGTAACTACCATAGAATGGCCAGGCTGAAAGTAACTACCATAGAATAGCCTGGCTGAAAGTAACTACCATAGAATAGCCTGGCTGAAAGTAACTACCATAGAATAGCCTGGCTGAAAGTAACTACCATAGAATAGCCTGGCTGAAAGTAACTACCATAGAATAGCCTGGCTGAAAGTAACTACCATAGAATAGCCTGGCTGAAAGTAACTACCATAGAATAGCCTGGCTGAAAGTAACTACCATAGAATAGCCTGGCTGAAAGTAACTACCATAGAATAGCCTGGCTGAAAGTAACTACCATAGAATGGCCAGGCTGAAAGTAACTACCATAGAATAGCCTGGCTGAAAGTAACTACCACAGAAAAGCCTGGCTGAAAGTAACTACCATAGAATGGCCAGGCTGAAAGTAACTACCATAGAATGGCCAGGCTGAAAGTAACTACCATAGAATGGCCAGGCTGAAAGTAACTACCATAGAATGGCCAGGCTGAAAGTAACTACCATAGAATAGCCTGGCTGAAAGTAACTACCATAGAATAGCCTGGCTGAAAGTAACTACCATAGAATGGCCAGGCTGAAAGTAACTACCATAGAATAGCCTGGCTGAAAGTAACTACCATAGAATAGCCTGGCTGAAAGTAACTACCATAGAATAGCCTGGCTGAAAGTAACTACCATAGAATAGCCTGGCTGAAAGTAACTACCATAGAATAGCCTGGCTGAAAGTAACTACCATAGAATGGCCAGGCTGAAAGTAACTACCATAGAATAGCCTGGCTGAAAGTAACTACCATAGAATAGCCTGGCTGAAAGTAACTACCATAGAATAGCCTGGCTGAAAGTAACTACCATAGAATAGCCTGGCTGAAAGTAACTACCATAGAATAGCCTGGCTGAAAGTAACTACCATAGAATGGCCAGGCTGAAAGTAACTACCATAGAATAGCCTGGCTGAAAGTAACTACCATAGAATAGCCTGGCTGAAAGTAACTACCATAGAATAGCCTGGCTGAAAGTAACTACCATAGAATAGCCTGGCTGAAAGTAACTACCATAGAATAGCCTGGCTGAAAGTAACTACCACAGAAAAGCCTGGCTGAAAGTAACTACCATAGAATGGCCTGGCTGAAAGTAATTACCATAGAATGGCCTGGCTGATTGTAACTACCATAGAATGGCCTGGCTGAAAGTAACTACCATAGAATAGCCTGGCTGAAAGTAACTACCATAGAATAGCCTGGCTGAAAGTAACTACCATAGAATAGCCTGGCTGAAAGTAACTACCATAGAATAGCCTGGCTGAAAGTAACTACCATAGAATAGCCTGGCTGAAAGTAACTACCATAGAATAGCCTGGCTGAAAGTAACTACCATAGAATGGCCAGGCTGAAAGTAACTACCATAGAATAGCCTGGCTGAAAGTAACTACCATAGAATAGCCTGGCTGAAAGTAACTACCATAGAATAGCCTGGCTGAAAGTAACTACCATAGAATAGCCTGGCTGAAAGTAACTACCATAGAATGGCCAGGCTGAAAGTAACTACCATAGAATGGCCAGGCTGAAAGTAACTACCATAGAATAGCCTGGCTGAAAGTAACTACCACAGAAAAGCCTGGCTGAAAGTAACTACCATAGAATGGCCAGGCTGAAAGTAACTACCATAGAATGGCCAGGCTGAAAGTAACTACCATAGAATGGCCAGGCTGAAAGTAACTACCATAGAATGGCCAGGCTGAAAGTAACTACCATAGAATAGCCTGGCTGAAAGTAACTACCATAGAATAGCCTGGCTGAAAGTAACTACCACAGAAAAGCCTGGCTGAAAGTAACTACCATAGAATGGCCAGGCTGAAAGTAACTACCATAGAATAGCCTGGCTGAAAGTAACTACCACAGAAAAGCCTGGCTGAAAGTAACTACCATAGAATGGCCTGGCTGAAAGTAATTACCATAGAATGGCCTGGCTGATTGTAACTACCATAGAATGGCCTGGCTGAAAGTAACTACCATAGAATAGCCTGGCTGAAAGTAACTACCATAGAATAGCCTGGCTGAAAGTAACTACCATAGAATAGCCTGGCTGAAAGTAACTACCATAGAATAGCCTGGCTGAAAGTAACTACCATAGAATAGCCTGGCTGAAAGTAACTACCATAGAATAGCCTGGCTGAAAGTAACTACCATAGAATAGCCTGGCTGAAAGTAACTACCATAGAATAGCCTGGCTGAAAGTAACTACCATAGAATGGCCAGGCTGAAAGTAACTACCATAGAATGGCCAGGCTGAAAGTAACTACCATAGAATAGCCTGGCTGAAAGTAACTACCACAGAAAAGCCTGGCTGAAAGTAACTACCATAGAATGGCCTGGCTGAAAGTAATTACCACAGAATGGCCTGGCTGATTGTAACTACCATAGAATGGCCTGGCTGAAAGTAACTACCATAGAATGGCCTGGCTGAAAGTAATTACCACAGAATGGCCTGGCTGATTGTAACTACCATAGAATGGCCTGGCTGAAAGTAACTACCATAGAATAGCCTGGCTGAAAGTAACTACCATAGAATGGCCAGGCTGAAAGTAACTACCATAGAATAGCCTGGCTGAAAGTAACTACCATAGAATAGCCTGGCTGAAAGTAACTACCATAGAATAGCCTGGCTGAAAGTAACTACCATAGAATAGCCTGGCTGAAAGTAACTACCATAGAATGGCCAGGCTGAAAGTAACTACCATAGAATAGCCTGGCTGAAAGTAACTACCATAGAATGGCCAGGCTGAAAGTAACTACCATAGAATAGCCTGGCTGAAAGTAACTACCATAGAATAGCCTGGCTGAAAGTAACTACCATAGAATAGCCTGGCTGAAAGTAACTACCATAGAATAGCCTGGCTGAAAGTAACTACCATAGAATAGCCTGGCTGAAAGTAACTACCATAGAATAGCCTGGCTGAAAGTAACTACCATAGAATAGCCTGGCTGAAAGTAACTACCATAGAATAGCCTGGCTGAAAGTAACTACCATAGAATAGCCTGGCTGAAAGTAACTACCATAGAATGGCCAGGCTGAAAGTAACTACCATAGAATAGCCTGGCTGAAAGTAACTACCATAGAATGGCCAGGCTGAAAGTAACTACCATAGAATAGCCTGGCTGAAAGTAACTACCATAGAATAGCCTGGCTGAAAGTAACTACCATAGAATAGCCTGGCTGAAAGTAACTACCATAGAATAGCCTGGCTGAAAGTAACTACCATAGAATGGCCTGGCTGAAAGTAACTACCATAGAATAGCCTGGCTGAAAGTAACTACCATAGAATGGCCAGGCTGAAAGTAACTACCATAGAATAGCCTGGCTGAAAGTAACTACCATAGAATAGCCTGGCTGAAAGTAACTACCATAGAATAGCCTGGCTGAAAGTAACTACCATAGAATAGCCTGGCTGAAAGTAACTACCATAGAATAGCCTGGCTGAAAGTAACTACCATAGAATAGCCTGGCTGAAAGTAACTACCATAGAATGGCCAGGCTGAAAGTAACTACCATAGAATAGCCTGGCTGAAAGTAACTACCATAGAATGGCCAGGCTGAAAGTAACTACCATAGAATAGCCTGGCTGAAAGTAACTACCATAGAATAGCCTGGCTGAAAGTAACTACCATAGAATAGCCTGGCTGAAAGTAACTACCATAGAATAGCCTGGCTGAAAGTAACTACCATAGAATGGCCTGGCTGAAAGTAACTACCATAGAATAGCCTGGCTGAAAGTAACTACCATAGAATGGCCAGGCTGAAAGTAACTACCATAGAATAGCCTGGCTGAAAGTAACTACCATAGAATAGCCTGGCTGAAAGTAACTACCATAGAATAGCCTGGCTGAAAGTAACTACCATAGAATAGCCTGGCTGAAAGTAACTACCATAGAATGGCCAGGCTGAAAGTAACTACCATAGAATAGCCTGGCTGTAAGTAACTACCATAGAATAGCCTGGCTGAAAGTAACTACCATAGAATAGCCTGGCTGAAAGTAACTACCATAGAATAGCCTGGCTGAAAGTAACTACCATAGAATAGCCTGGCTGAAAGTAACTACCATAGAATAGCCTGGCTGAAAGTAACTACCATAGAATAGCCTGGCTGAAAGTAACTACCATAGAATAGCCTGGCTGAAAGTAACTACCATAGAATGGCCAGGCTGAAAGTAACTACCATAGAATAGCCTGGCTGAAAGTAACTACCATAGAATGGCCAGGCTGAAAGTAACTACCATAGAATGGCCAGGCTGAAAGTAATTACCATAGAATGGCCTGGCTGATTGTAACTACCATAGAATGGCCAGGCTGAAAGTAACTACCATAGAATGGCCAGGCTGAAAGTAACTACCATAGAATGGCCAGGCTGAAAGTAACTACCATAGAATAGCCTGGCTGAAAGTAACTACCATAGAATGGCCAGGCTGAAAGTAACTACCATGGAATAGCCTGGCTGAAAGTAACTATCATAGAATGGCCTGGCTGAAAGTAACTACCATAGAAAAGCCTGGCTGAAAGTAACTATCATAGAATGGCCTGGCTGAAAGTAACTACCATAGAATGGCCAGGCTGAAAGTAACTACCATAGAATGGCCAGGCTGAAAGTAACTACCATAGAATGGCCAGGCTGAAAGTAACTACCATAGAATGGCCAGGCTGAAAGTAACTACCATAGAATAGCCTGGCTGAAAGTAACTACCATAGAATAGCCTGGCTGAAAGTAACTACCATAGAATAGCCTGGCTGAAAGTAACTACCATAGAATGGCCAGGCTGAAAGTAACTACCATAGAATAGCCTGGCTGAAAGTAACTACCATAGAATGGCCAGGCTGAAAGTAACTACCATAGAATAGCCTGGCTGAAAGTAACTACCATAGAATGGCCAGGCTGAAAGTAACTACCATAGAATAGCCTGGCTGAAAGTAACTACCATAGAATAGCCTGGCTGAAAGTAACTACCATAGAATAGCCTGGCTGAAAGTAACTACCATAGAATAGCCTGGCTGAAAGTAACTACCATAGAAAAGCCTGGCTGAAAGTAACTACCATAGAATGGCCTGGCTGAAAGTAATTACCATAGAATGGCCTGGCTGATTGTAACTACCATAGAATGGCCTGGCTGAAAGTAACTACCATAGAATAGCCTGGCTGAAAGTAACTACCATAGAATAGCCTGGCTGAAAGTAACTACCATAGAATAGCCTGGCTGAAAGTAACTACCATAGAATAGCCTGGCTGAAAGTAACTACCATAGAATAGCCTGGCTGAAAGTAACTACCATAGAATAGCCTGGCTGAAAGTAACTACCATAGAATGGCCAGGCTGAAAGTAACTACCATAGAATAGCCTGGCTGAAAGTAACTACCATAGAATGGCCAGGCTGAAAGTAACTACCATAGAATAGCCTGGCTGAAAGTAACTACCATAGAATAGCCTGGCTGAAAGTAACTACCATAGAATGGCCTGGCTGAAAGTAACTACCATAGAATAGCCTGGCTGAAAGTAACTACCATAGAATGGCCAGGCTGAAAGTAACTACCATAGAATAGCCTGGCTGAAAGTAACTACCATAGAATGGCCAGGCTGAAAGTAACTACCATAGAATGGCCAGGCTGAAAGTAACTACCATAGAATAGCCTGGCTGAAAGTAACTACCATAGAATGGCCAGGCTGAAAGTAACTACCATAGAATGGCCAGGCTGAAAGTAACTACCATAGAATAGCCTGGCTGAAAGTAACTACCATAGAATGGCCAGGCTGAAAGTAACTACCATAAAATAGCCTGGCTGAAAGTAACTACCATAAAATAGCCTGGCTGAAAGTAACTACCATAAAATAGCCTGGCTGAAAGTAACTACCATAGAATGGCCAGGCTGAAAGTAACTACCATAGAATAGCCTGGCTGAAAGTAACTACCATAGAATGGCCAGGCTGAAAGTAACTACCATAGAATAGCCTGGCTGAAAGTAACTACCATAGAATGGCCAGGCTGAAAGTAACTACCATAAAATAGCCTGGCTGAAAGTAACTACCATAGAATGGCCAGGCTGAAAGTAACTACCATAGAATAGCCTGGCTGAAAGTAACTACCATAGAATGGCCAGGCTGAAAGTAACTACCATAGAATAGCCTGGCTGAAAGTAACTACCATAGAATAGCCTGGCTGAAAGTAACTACCATAGAATAGCCTGGCTGAAAGTAACTACCATAAAATAGCCTGGCTGAAAGTAACTACCATAAAATAGCCTGGCTGAAAGTAACTACCATAGAATGGCCAGGCTGAAAGTAACTACCATAGAATAGCCTGGCTGAAAGTAACTACCATAGAATGGCCAGGCTGAAAGTAACTACCATAGAATAGCCTGGCTGAAAGTAACTACCATAGAATGGCCAGGCTGAAAGTAACTACCATAGAATAGCCTGGCTGAAAGTAACTACCATAGAATAGCCTGGCTGAAAGTAACTACCCTAGAATAGCCTGGCTGAAAGTAACTACCATAGAATAGCCTGGCTGAAAGTAACTACTATAGAATAGCCTGGCTGAAAGTAACTACTATAGAATAGCCTGGCTGAAAGTAACTACCATAGAATGGCCAGGCTGAAAGTAACTACCATAGAATAGCCTGGCTGAAAGTAACTACCATAGAATAGCCTGGCTGAAAGTAACTACCATAGAATGGCCAGGCTGATTGCAACTACCATAGAATGGCCAGGCTGAAAGTAACTACCATGGAATGGCCTGGCTGAAAGTAACTACCGTAGAATGGGATGGCCACGATCTCGCGGACAAATTATACCCCATGATCTCATGGACAAATTATAACCCATTATCTCCTGGACAAATTATAACCCATTATCTCCTGGACAAATTATAACTCATGATCTCGTGGACAAATTATAACCCATGATCACGTGGACAAATTATAACCCATGAACTCATGGACAAATTATAACCCATGATCTCCTGGACAAATTATAACTCATGATCTCGTGGACAAATTATAACCCATGAACTCATGGACAAATTATAACCCATGATCTCATGGACAAATTATAACCAATGATCTCATGGACAAATTATAACCCATGATCTCATGGACAAATTATAACCCATGATTTCGTGGACAAATTATAACCCATGATCACGTGGACAAATTATAACCCATGATCACATGGACAAATTATAACCCATTATCTCCTGGACAAATTATAACCCATGATCTCCTGGACAAATTATAACTCATGATCTCGTGGACAAATTATAACCCATGATCACGTGGACAAATTATAACCCATGAACTCATGGACAAATTATAACCCATGATCTCCTGGACAAATTATAACTCATGATCTCGTGGACAAATTATAACCCATGAACTCATGGACAAATTATAACCCATGATCTCATGGACAAATTATAACCAATGATCTCATGGACAAATTATAACCCATGCTCACGTGGACAAATTATAACCCATGAACTCATGGACAAATTATAACCCATGATCTCATGGACAAATTATAACCAATGATCTCCTGGACAAATTATAACTCATGATCTCGTGGACAAATTATAACCCATGAACTCATGGACAAATTATAACCCATGATCTCATGGACAAATTATAACCAATGATCTCATGGACAAATTATAACCCATGATCTCATGGACAAATTATAACCCATGATTTCGTGGACAAATTATAACCCATGATTTCGTGGACAAATTATAACCCATGATTTCGTGGACAAATTATAACCCATGATCTCCTGGACAAATTATAACTCATGATCTCGTGGACAAATTATAACCCATGCTCACGTGGACAAATTATAACCCATGAACTCATGGACAAATTATAACCCATGATCTCATGGACAAATTATAACCCATGATCTCATGGACAAATTATAACCAATGATCTCCTGGACAAATTATAACTCATGATCTCGTGGACAAATTATAACCCATGATCTCATGGACAAATTATAACCAATGATCTCATGGACAAATTATAACCCATGATCTCATGGACAAATTATAACCCATGATTTCGTGGACAAATTATAACCCATGATCACGTGGACAAATTATAACCCATGATCACATGGACAAATTATAACCCATTATCTCCTGGACAAATTATAACCCATGATCTCCTGGACAAATTATAACTCATGATCTCGTGGACAAATTATAACCCATGATCTCCTGGACAAATTATAACTCATGATCTCGTGGACAAATTATAACCCATGAACTCATGGACAAATTATAACCCATGATCTCATGGACAAATTATAACCCATGATCACGTGGACAAATTATAACCCATGAACTCATGGACAAATTATAACCCATGATCTCCTGGACAAATTATAACTCATGATCTCGTGGACAAATTATAACCCATGAACTCATGGACAAATTATAACCCATGATCTCATGGACAAATTATAACCAATGATCTCATGGACAAATTATAACCCATGCTCACGTGGACAAATTATAACCCATGAACTCATGGACAAATTATAACCCATGATCTCATGGACAAATTATAACCAATGATCTCCTGGACAAATTATAACTCATGATCTCGTGGACAAATTATAACCCATGATCACGTGGACAAATTATAACCCATGAACTCATGGACAAATTATAACCCATGATCTCCTGGACAAATTATAACTCATGATCTCGTGGACAAATTATAACCCATGAACTCATGGACAAATTATAACCCATGATCTCATGGACAAATTATAACCAATGATCTCATGGACAAATTATAACCCATGCTCACGTGGACAAATTATAACCCATGAACTCATGGACAAATTATAACCCATGATCTCATGGACAAATTATAACCAATGATCTCCTGGACAAATTATAACTCATGATCTCGTGGACAAATTATAACCCATGAACTCATGGACAAATTATAACCCATGATCTCATGGACAAATTATAACCAATGATCTCATGGACAAATTATAACCCATGATCTCATGGACAAATTATAACCCATGATTTCGTGGACAAATTATAACCCATGATTTCGTGGACAAATTATAACTCATGATCTCGTGGACAAATTATAACCCATGAACTCATGGACAAATTATAACCCATGATCTCATGGACAAATTATAACCAATGATCTCCTGGACAAATTATAACTCATGATCTCGTGGACAAATTATAACCCATGAACTCATGGACAAATTATAACCCATGATCTCATGGACAAATTATAACCAATGATCTCCTGGACAAATTATAACTCATGATCTCGTGGACAAATTATAACCCATGATCTCATGGACAAATTATAACCAATGATCTCATGGACAAATTATAACCCATGATCTCATGGACAAATTATAACCCATGATTTCGTGGACAAATTATAACCCATGATCACGTGGACAAATTATAACCCATGATCACATGGACAAATTATAACCCATTATCTCCTGGACAAATTATAACCCATGATCTCCTGGACAAATTATAACTCATGATCTCGTGGACAAATTATAACCCATGATCTCCTGGACAAATTATAACTCATGATCTCGTGGACAAATTATAACCCATGAACTCATGGACAAATTATAACCCATGATCTCATGGACAAATTATAACCAATGATCTCATGGACAAATTATAACCCATGATCTCATGGACAAATTATAACCCATGATTTCGTGGACAAATTATAACCCATTATCTCCTGGACAAATTATAACCCATGATCTCCTGGACAAATTATAACTCATGATCTCGTGGACAAATTATAACCCATGCTCACGTGGACAAATTATAACCCATGATCACGTGGACAAATTATAACCCATGATCACATGGACAAATTATAACCCATTATCTCCTGGACAAATTATAACCCATGATCTCCTGGACAAATTATAACTCATGATCTCGTGGACAAATTATAACCCATGATCTCCTGGACAAATTATAACTCATGATCTCGTGGACAAATTATAACCCATGAACTCATGGACAAATTATAACCCATGATCTCATGGACAAATTATAACCAATGATCTCATGGACAAATTATAACCCATGATCTCATGGACAAATTATAACCCATGATTTCGTGGACAAATTATAACCCATTATCTCCTGGACAAATTATAACCCATGATCTCCTGGACAAATTATAACTCATGATCTCGTGGACAAATTATAACCCATGCTCACGTGGACAAATTATAACCCATGAACTCATGGACAAATTATAACCCATGATCTCATGGACAAATTATAACCAATGATCTCCTGGACAAATTATAACTCATGATCTCGTGGACAAATTATAACCCATGAACTCATAGACAAATTATAACCCATGATCTCATGGACAAATTATAACCCATGATCTCATGGACAAATTATAACCCATGATTTCGTGGACAAATTATAACCCATGATTTCGTGGACAAATTATAACCCATGATTTCGTGGACAAATTATAACCCATGATTTCGTGGACAAATTATAACCCATGATCACATGGACAAATTATAACCCATTATCTCCTGGACAAATTATAACCCATGATCTCCTGGACAAATTATAACTCATGATCTCGTGGACAAATTATAACCCATGCTCACGTGGACAAATTATAACCCATGAACTCATGGACAAATTATAACCCATGATCTCATGGACAAATTATAACCAATGATCTCCTGGACAAATTATAACTCATGATCTCGTGGACAAATTATAACCCATGAACTCATGGACAAATTATAACCAATGATCTCCTGGACAAATTATAACTCATGATCTCGTGGACAAATTATAACCCATGATCACGTGGACAAATTATAACCCATGAACTCATGAACAAATTATAACCAATGATCTCCTGGACAAATTATAACTCATGATCTCGTGGACAAATTATAACCCATGAACTCATGGACAAATTATAACCCATGATCTCATGGACAAATTATAACCAATGATCTCATGGACAAATTATAACCCATGATCTCATGGACAAATTATAACCCATGATTTCGTGGACAAATTATAACCCATGATTTCGTGGACAAATTATAACCCATGATCACATGGACAAATTATAACCCATGATCTCATGGACAAATTATAACCCATGAACTCATGGACAAATTATAACCCATGATCTCATGGACAAATTATAACCCATGATTTCGTGGACAAATTATAACCCATGATTTCGTGGACAAATTATAACCCATGATCACATGGACAAATTATAACCCATTATCTCCTGGACAAATTATAACCCATGATCTCCTGGACAAATTATAACTCATGATCTCGTGGACAAATTATAACCCATGCTCACGTGGACAAATTATAACCCATGCTCACGTGGACAAATTATAACCCATGAACTCATGGACAAATTATAACCCATGATCACATGGACAAATTATAACCCATGATCTCATGGACAAATTATAACCCATGAACTCATGGACAAATTATAACCCATGATCTCATGGACAAATTATAACCCATGATTTCGTGGACAAATTATAACCCATGATTTCGTGGACAAATTATAACCCATGATCACATGGACAAATTATAACCCATTATCTCCTGGACAAATTATAACCCATGATCTCCTGGACAAATTATAACTCATGATCTCGTGGACAAATTATAACCCATGCTCACGTGGACAAATTATAACCCATGCTCACGTGGACAAATTATAACCCATGAACTCATGGACAAATTATAACCCATGATCTCATGGACAAATTATAACCAATGATCTCCTGGACAAATTATAACTCATGATCTCGTGGACAAATTATAACCCATGAACTCATGGACAAATTATAACCCATGATCTCATGGACAAATTATAACCCATGATTTCGTGGACAAATTATAACCCATGATTTCGTGGACAAATTATAACCCATGATCACATGGACAAATTATAACCCATTATCTCCTGGACAAATTATAACCCATGATCTCCTGGACAAATTATAACTCATGATCTCGTGGACAAATTATAACCCATGCTCACGTGGACAAATTATAACCCATGCTCACGTGGACAAATTATAACCCATGAACTCATGGACAAATTATAACCCATGATCTCATGGACAAATTATAACCAATGATCTCCTGGACAAATTATAACTCATGATCTCGTGGACAAATTATAACCCATGAACTCATGGACAAATTATAACCCATGATCTCATGGACAAATTATAACCAATGATCTCATGGACAAATTATAACCCATGATCTCATGGACAAATTATAACCCATGATTTCGTGGACAAATTATAACCCATGATTTCGTGGACAAATTATAACCCATGATCACATGGACAAATTATAACCCATGATCTCATGGACAAATTATAACCCATGAACTCATGGACAAATTATAACCCATGATCTCATGGACAAATTATAACCCATGATTTCGTGGACAAATTATAACCCATGATTTCGTGGACAAATTATAACCCATGATTTCGTGGACAAATTATAACCCATGATCACATGGACAAATTATAACCCATTATCTCCTGGACAAATTATAACTCATGATCTCGTGGACAAATTATAACCCATGAACTCATGGACAAATTATAACCCATGATCTCGTGGACAAATTATAACCCATGATCACATGGACAAATTATAACCCATGATCTCATGGACAAATTATAACCCATGATCACATGGACAAATTATAACCCATGATCTCATGGACAAATTATAACCCATTATCTCGTGGACAAGGCTGGATGGACAAGACTAGACTGGTACTTTTGCGGCTAAGAATTTACCCTGTGGACAGCAACTTTAGACTGTGGACAGCAACTCCTTGTTTTTTACATCTTCTTGTATGTAATCAGTCTGCCCTATGAACAAAGGATTTTGCAAAGCTCTTACTGGAATGTTCCAGTAAGGAATTTCCAAGACTCTTACTGGAATATTCCAGTAAGAAATTTGTAAGACTCGTACTGGAACTTCCCCCTGATTTTCAGGAAATCGTGGCGATTTTAGTCAGAAGAAGGAGGGCAAGTCCATAATGTCCAGAGAGACAGTAACTTTCGTCAAATGTCTTCTTCTAGATGTTCAAATTGTCAAAAAGGTAAAAAAAGGAAAAGCTCGATCGCAGATCGAAAGAAGACATAGATATGGGTAGAAGGAATGGATCAAAGAGACAGAGAGTCCGATTCTCAGACAAACGAAAGGAGAGTAAGACAAAGAGTCAGAAAGACAGAGTGAATCATACAGACCAGGAGACTGAGGTTTATACCAACTTTTTCTAACTCATACACAGATGCCAACTTTTTTTTGGATCTGGCTTAGCCATAGCCTAATTGCAATTCCTTGATTTTTTTCCTTGCTTAGGTTTTTTCTTACATCTTCTTCATTGGTTGAAAACGCAGGTTTCCACACTTCTATGACTTGAGGAATTTTCATACCATTGTCGTTAGCAGAATGTCATTCTATCATCGGAACGTAAATCGCCACTTAACTTATTGCTCAATTGCAAACTATTAGCAGATAGAGGAAGTTTTCTGTCTTCGGTAGTCAGAAAAACGTGTATTCAAGTGACTTTCTTCATAAATTGTATAAGACTTTGTTTTTGTCAGCTCTAAAACCGTCGTCTGTCGCAAAACCTATCGTATATCGATTTTCTTGACTGCGCCTCGCATTCTTTGTACCTTCATGGCTAAATCAAAAGAAACAACTTTATTGAAAACATGCTACCTATTCTTCTACAATGCGAGTCTGTTTCTGATTCATTTATTCATATTTCTTGCCATTCTGGACGAATTTCTACACGGCACGTTATCGGGGTTGTTTTTATTGAAAGTTTAGGCAACTTTGACTATTCACGCCATTATTTTTGGCTTCTTTTGGCAACTGGGTTCCAATTGCTCGATCTGGTTCATGCTAGCTTTGGATGGACCAAAACTAGTATCTCTGCTGGACTTGTACAAGTGTTTGGTCGACTTTTTGTACTCTGGGTGGCATATTATGTGGAGCTTGATTCTCCACAATTGGCAACTCAACTGTTATGCCTTGCCTACATGTCTATCGAGTTGTTCAGGTCAGAATTTATTATTTTAAATTTCAAGTGAAAACGAGAATCAGTTACGACACCACAATATAAGGCTGTCCGCCCAGCCCTTCTGACTATACTTGGGCGAATCGACTCGACTCGACTCGAGGCACCCCACGAGTCGACTCGACTCGACATGGTCCACAAGACGGACTCGAATCGGAATCGAGTCCAGATTTTTGACTCGACGCCCAAGTATACTTCTGACAGCTCGAATACAAGTACAGTGCACTATTTCAAGACTCTAGGTACCCCTACTATGCTGCTCGTGTACTGAAAAAAGACACCAAATCGCTGACCTGGTTGAGATACAATGCTTGGCTCTTCTGCTACCCCCTTGGTCTCACTATGGAATGCAAGTTGCAAGCCAGTACAACTCAGATCATTTTCATTTCAGTTCTGACTCTCAATGCTGCTTTCAAAGGACGACATCTCGCTGATCTTTACTCGAACTATGCCCAGACTGTGATTCTCAAAGAGCCAGCATTAAAATGGGGAATTCAAATAGTCTTTTTGTACATCTTCTTCCCTTTCGTGGCCTACACGCTCCTCTCACACATGTGGCGTCAACGCCAGAAGAAGAACAAGTCGGTTTGGTACTCTTTTAAACAATTAGATTTTCAGAGAATTGCTCAAGAAGAAGAACTAACATCGTGACCATTCATTCAGTAAAGAAATTACCAATTTTTTGACAACAATGTTTCAAATGGGAAATATGTTCCAGATTGAAATAGTATAGTCTGTGCAAAAAAAAAAGAAAGCACTATTTGAATCGACCCGCGTTTTTTCATCGACTGGGTAGCTAAACTATTAAAAAAACTATGATGTTTGTGGTGGATTCTGTCTGTTTGTTTGTCCATGGCCACGAGAATCGTCAGAAAATCAAAGTTGTAGAGATTAAATAGAAAGTCACTGTAGAACTTGGAGTTATAAAACACTGTAGATTCGACTGTTTCTGTTCAGAAAATAAACGCATCGATAACAAAAAAAAAGCATTTTCAAGATAGCGCGTCAATTCACCGTTGAAAAAATCAAGAAATCGGGTTGTTGTTGTTTACCCTGAAAATAAGAGGTTTGTGGCTCTCGAAGCAAAATATTTTTGTGCTGCTGTTGCGTTCTTTTTTTAAACATATTTTAGAGGGAAGAACGAAAGTTTCATTAAACGGTAAAGCTTTAAAAGGTTTACAAAACTGTAAAGAGCAGGTTTGGGGCTAGGACGCCGCCAGGCGATGAACTCGTAAGGCTCAACATTTACATGCTGTTACATGCTACGCCGCTAGACAATCTGAAAATGGGTGATTTTCTTCCAGTTTTTACAAGTAGATAAGTTTATACGCTGAGTTCGAAAAGGCAGTCAAAAACGAGAAAAAAAACAGCTAGAAAACTGCGAAAAATCATCAAAGTTGAACAAAATGGAATAAAATCCAACTCCGCGGCCGTCATTTTCGAAATTTCGTGTCGAGAACCTCGCGAAAAATCCTTTAAAGAATTGCCTAAGTGCCGCTCTTCGTTGGAAATGGACTATAAATTCCCGCCAATTTGATGTTTTTCTCAATTAAAAAATGTCATTCAGAATTTTACACGGACTCTATTGCAGAAGTCAGTGGGGTAAGACTAAATTTCGCTTTTCGCCCCGCTACCAGCTCGCCAGTCCTTTCAATACAGACGGCTGAATTAAGGGCAGTAGGAAACAAACTTCCCAGCACATATAGACGCCGGCGTCTGGCCGAAGGAGACAATACGGGTGCGAAGCAACTGACCAGTCTCGGACTCCCGTTGCGGAACACATGATTTCTTTTGAGTCCACCCACCTATTCGTTGTTATCGCACTGAATAGAGTTACAATTTTTGAAAGAATCAGGAAACTCCAGTTTCAAAAATCAAAGAGATACCAGCCGACTTCGTCGCTGGCGGCGTCGTACCCTTTTTTCGTACCCTTACGACAGTAATCAGACTCTTTCCAAATCTTTTGCCATGTTCAAATCTTAGTTGCCTTAAAGATAACGTGTTCTAACTTGTTACCGACGGTTTCAGATTGCTAAATCGGAGGGGGACGTGAAGAAAATCGGAGGTGAAAACAGGAAAAGGTAATTATTTTGGGAATCAGGCGTGGTAGCTGGATTCCTTACAAAATTTCAATAAAACAATTGCCCTCAGATTTTGACAAGGCAAACGGGTTGAAAAGTTCGAAATACACTTCGGGCGACCTTAGGGTTTTAATAAGAGAGGATAGTCTGTTCCAAACGTAGAGATCATTTTTGAACCTGAATAGATTATATGCCCACTCCCAGTTCAGCTATCTCTCTCTCTCTTTCCCCGTCTTCACCAGGGATGGGCGATCGCTCCCGATCGCTGGCGCTCGCACTGCGATCAGCTGGAGGTGCGATCGCTCGCACGCGAACCGAAAATCTCAAAATGCTCGCGATCGCGCTGCGAGCAGATTTGGAGGCGCGATCACGGCGCGATCATATAGGTCCTCAATAGCTGTACATTTTTTGGGATTTGCTTGTTCTATTTCAATTTTTTCTTCTGCTACCTTTACTTTTCTTGATTCTTTTTCGTTTCAACGACGTTATTCTTAGTTGCTGGATTTTAGGTACCTCACCTGGCACAAAAGTCTAAATATGATCGATATTTCGAGGTCTGGTATTTAGTGATCGCGCCTGATCGCTGCTCGCGATCGCATGCGAGCAACTGGTAGTGCGATCGCTCGCGATCGCGCTCGCTTGCGATCAAAAAGTCTGCTCGTGCTCGCATGAAACCGGGAGCTGCTGATCGCGCTCGCACGAAATTGGGTGATCGCCCATCCTTGGTCTTCACATTAAAAGTGCAACGAGGTTCAAGAGTCAAAACATGTTTCTGCGATAGCTTTAAACTTGTCCTATTTTCGAGAAGGATCTACGTGTCCTCCTCGCAAAACAACAAACAAAGACTTCCGAGTGCACTCTGAGGGGGAACCGATAATAATGTTCATTCACTTTCAAGGAAATCTGTATACATTAAAGAAGACGTGGAGATAAAAGTGGGATCACAATAGGAGCTGTAAAGAACAATAAACCTGTAGACTTTGGTGCTGGAATAGTCTCTCCCATTTAGAGACATAACCAGTATAACGGCTAGAAATCTACAAACAAATTCTATGAAAAGATCTATTGCCCTGCATTTTTGTGGACACGAAAGGTTGGGGGAGAGAGTGTATCCCTTTTTGTGAAAGGAATACTGGAAATACCCGTGAACTGATGAGAAAAGTTGGAGATCGGAAGAATGTCATCTGTCAATTGCTGTTGTAGCTGACACGTTTAGCGGTCTTCTCCGCACTTTTTCTGTTGAATTTGACGGTGAAACTAAAATAGATTCCGATTTTCATAAATCTAGAAGAATCTACTCACAGTGTGGAGTAGTCGGCTCTCCTAATCTTGACCTATTGCTGGACGTTGAGGCCTGTCTGACACTGCCATGGAATCTCGGATGGTTTTTTCTTGGCAGCACATTGACACTGCTACTGCTCATGACACGATTACTGATGGCCGGAGTGGGCAGATCAAAATCGGCCTGATTCAGAGACGGAGTCCTGTTCAAATCGCCTTCAATGAACTTGATGACCTTATGTACACAGGCTTCTTGATAGTCGTGAATCCATCTGAAAAAGCACATTTTGATGTTTCATGTCTTTCTGTCTCGTTCTTTCTCTACTACCCTCGCCATATTCTAATCATTACTAACCTGACTCCGTTGTACTTTGTAATCATCCGGATATCTTCCGGGATCTGATTCTCATCCGGAAACTCAAAGTTCTGCTCAAAAATGGGAACAATGTTCTTCGCATTCTCAAAAGCACAGCTGAGCTCCTTATGAATCCAGTCTTCCTTGTTATGATCGTTCAAAAGACGGTCCATAGAGCCGGGAGTCAGAACGAGGATAAAATGTTTGGCTGCCTTGATGTTCTTGAGCAAAGAAAGGTCAAACTTTCCGGCGTAAAGACGGTCAACGTCGATAAAAACCTGTAAGTATTACAGTCAATTACGTCTGTGTAAACTGAAACCTTGTAGCCTTTTAGTTGAAGAAGGACCTTGATGAGGGAAGCCAGTTGGTTGCCAGTACTACGGCGGTAACTGATGAAAATGTCAATCTGCTTGCTCAACATGGCCACCTCCACGTCATCAGGGTGTTTATAATCTAAAAAGACATTTAAATAAGTCGATGATTGTGTCACCTCTGAAGGCTTGCGTCAATTTCAGACGATGGATCGGATTCTCAATGCCACAAGCTGACTGCATCAGCTCGTCGGTAAGAGAGGGGAGAATATTTCTGTTCACTCCATTGGTCAACATCTGTAAAACAGAGCTTTAAAATTGCAACTTGTTTTTGCCTACCTTGTAGGTATAGACCGACAGCTCGGGACTAAGGGACATGAGAAGGTGGTCGAGGTTGGTGTCATCGACCGAAGAATAGTCGGCGGCGATTTTCAGGCTTTCCAGCTCGCGAAGGAATCGTTTTCTATGCAGGCCAGACTCCATCTTAAGATCACGTTCCAGATCTCTCTCACTCAAATGTAAAAGTAGATCCCCATCGACCATTTGTTTGGCAAAGTTGTCCACATATCCCTCGAATCCGATCTGCAATTCCCACATTATGTGTGATCGGAAAACAGCCCCTTTACGTCATCAAACTCTACCCGACCACACGGATAATCTACAGCCATCGCCATGGCAGTACATTATGTTTATGGTGACGCATCGCGATCATTTACCCCTCGGTCCCGTCTTGATCCCTTACCTTTTTGACCCAGTACTGGACGTCGCTGATGGTCCAGCTGGGCACCTGTTGGGCCAACTTGTAGGGCACTTCCTCGCCGATGACGGTCAAGGCTTCACTGCTGTACTTGGCTGCAACCTCGTCCGGATAGCCGGCGATTTCTTTCAGGGCCTGGATGGCGCCGATCTCCTGAAAAAAGAACTCTGAATTATTGGCTCCAAAACTATAAATTGGGGAAATCATGATGGAAAAGAATCGTTTTGCGTGGGATGGCAGTCTCTCTAAGCTGCTTTAGTTCAACTGGCAGCTGTTTGTTTTGGGAATAGGTGACCCCGTTTTCGAGGAAAAGATTCCTCTGCACCAGAGATGACAGTCCAGACTCCCTTTCTCTTTCCTTTCATCCCCGAACCTGCCTATGAGTCAGCTAAACTGCTGCGCAAGGGGACTGCCCTCAAGGTCTTCCCGAAAAGAAGAAAGAGAGCACACAAATTGTGACTCAGTTCTATCACAAAGAACGAGGTCAGTTCCCAACCACAGTCGTACTATCAGCTGACAGAGGAGCAATTCGAAACATCTATTTATCGGGACTGTACTTCTAGCCGTAAATACAAAACAGTGTCATGGATTGTCGCTCACGCTCGCGCGAGATCAAATGTCCGTGTGGAGCGCAACTTTGATCTCAGCGAGGTTTCGTGTCAAGTTTTATGGCTTGACTGTTTGAATTTTTCAGTCGGGTCAAATGTATGTGTCGGAATAAAACAGGTCCCTTTTCCGGACATCTTTTTTGTCTTCTGTTGACCCCGAGGCGCAGAAAGAGAGCTCTCCAAACAGGGAAGAGTGCAACACGACTGGACAGGAAGAAGGAAAGAGACAAAAAAAGAAACCAAGTTTCAAGATAAGGACAGTGCGCTTTTGATCTACAATGTTACTGTCTTTCTCCCTGTCGTCTAGACCGCCTAGAGTCTCAAAGCACAACCATCCAGTCACAGAGAACTGTTTGTCACCACCCGATACTGTCCTATCAGTACAGTGAAAACAGACAACAACCGATTTCAGCGTTTTCGCATAAGCAGGTTTTATAGACTTTGTACCATAAATGAATGTCTAGAGAGTGGTGAGGGAGGGTGGGATGACAATTTCAACGGTTTTGTGGGAAGTGGAGGTAATTGAAGATAAAAAGAACTAAAAGATAAGCCAGGCAAGTTGTTTCAAAAAAACTGTTATGAAATCGTACCTTCTTTGCGTAAGGATGAAAGAATCTCCTGGTTTTGGAGCGTCGAAAACGTTCTAAGGCTACGCCTTTTCGAATATAGCTAGTCGGCTTGACCACAAGCTCGCCCTTGGAAGGGGTTTCGGGAACCTTCTTAACCAAAGGCAAGTGGGTCATGCTGGTAGGTCTCGACAGGGGAAAACTCTGTTGCTGAGGGGCCACGGTGGCCGTGGGAAGAGGCGATTTGAGAGGTGATGAGGGTATGCGAGGAAGCTCGCGTGGCTCCGACGACATGCCGGCGTCACACTCACTGATAACTGTGCAGCCGGTAGCGGTCTCTCTACGCTCCGCCCACCTCGACGATTTACGAAACGGTTGGAGAAACAGCGCGCGAGAAGGGAGGAGGGGCAACGGGGTGAGCACAACAGACTGACCTCTGATTGCCAACCAACTGGTCAGCTGCGAGATGATCTTTGACAGATCTTTTAGGGTACCCTGATCTATGATGACCAATACGTTTTTTTTTGTTCTCTGAGGTTACAGACAATCGGTTACTATAGTCTCTTTTGATTGAACACTTAAACTGTTAGGAAAATATATCGTGCGCAAAGAAACTTCTAGAGGGCCATTGACCTTGTCACTACTTGCGTAGTGTTTCGAAATCGGACCATCCAGGTCAGCCACCCTGTGAGATGGTCCGATAAAGGACCACCTAATTATAGGTACCCTTTTTCGCGGAAGTCTGTCCTTTACCTTCTGTCAGCGACAAACAATTGCTATAAAGAGAAGAGGTGACAGGACTGTAACCTCTGGTCTGTTTGCCCTCCGTGTCATCAAAGTTACCTCCTCGACGATTGCCAGATGGTTGCGTCATCTGGTCATCCGAGGACATATTCATCGACCATTTTCAAAGGAATTTCGGGCCAAGTCGGACAGACACAGTGTTTTCGGTCTTCAGACAATTTAGTCAGCGCTTTCGGCAGCCCACGCAAAAAAATTCCCCGAATTTCTACTACGTTATGCTAATTAGTCATCAGCCGGTGACCCGGTAGATTACCGCCCAGCTCACTGTCGCCTCCTTATTCCCGCGCATCTCTAATCTCATCTATGACCGCGGTTTTCGCAATCATTCTCATTCATTCGGCAGGTTAGACCGTTCTCCGACAGAGCCAGAGACGGTCATTGGAACAA
Organism: Oscheius onirici; assembly: GCA_932521025.1. Lineage (NCBI taxonomy): Eukaryota > Metazoa > Nematoda > Chromadorea > Rhabditida > Rhabditidae > Oscheius > Oscheius onirici. The sequence continues at coordinate 10,441,456 of OW051470.1, read as the reverse complement.
AGAATAAATAGTTTTTGACTCGTCTCTATTTTTGGCCATAAAACAGGAATCGCGGTCACATATGCCACAAACACATCACACGCCGCCCCAGTACAGTTCAGGCTGATCGGCTAAGCTGTTTTCGTTTTAATTGGGAGCGAGACAGGCTGACTTGTTTGGGCAGACACTTATCGATGAAGCGCCGTTTTATGGGATGAAAATAATAATAACAGGGGACCTAAAAGGATGGTGAGAAAAGTTTACTAAAGTAAATGCCTGGAAACAGTTAGCTGGGAGCAATAAAGGAGAAATTAGGATGATACACTTGCCATTGAATCTGACGTAACTCCTTATATGCATAGAGGTTTCGATACCAACCGGTCCGGGTGACCATAAAGTGGACCCCTCCGGAAATGTGTGCTTATCTCGGTTGCACGCCTGTGTCCTACAGGTCGTTGTATTTCATAAGATTGCGCGCCTTGGACACAGGACCTAACCTCCGTCTAATTACACCTGTCACTATAGGGAGACGGTGTGATGAAATCGTGACTGTATTTGGAAGAAAACGCTTACCATATCTGCAGCTGACGCATGCGAGACTGGCTCAAAAGACTGGAAGACGAGCCCTTTTTAGATGACAATGAGGGTCAGTCCCGGTTACACACCGAAAGAATCACAGTGATTCATCGAAACACTTTGTGTAGCCACCGGAAAACCGGTCACGCCGTCACGGAAAGAGCCTAGAGAAATTTTTTCGAGTAGTCTAGAGGTTATAGGGGAAACGTGATCTTTGCCTGTCGCGTGGAACAGGTCGTGATCTTTATTGGTCGTCTATTTATGGAGAAATGAACCGGGGGAAGGAATTGATAGAGATGGTTACAGTGAAAATAGAGAACGAGATTGCCTACCTGGAAGACGATCAGCTTGTTCTGCTCCTTTTTTACTATGGCTTCCAAAGCAAAATGATAGGAGGCAGCACTGCGTGCCTCTTTTTTCACTCCTGTTCGTAGTAACGGTACCAATCTGCAATTATATTGTGAAGAAGCGGAAAGGAGACTGAAAGATAGAGAATAGGACTTACTTCTCCAGCCAGCTGGAGCTTCTCCCAGGCCAGTGGCGAACATCTGAAGCTAAAGCAGACGGAGTGTGCTGTTGAAGAAACGGCTCAACCAGCTTCAGGGTGTCAGTAGTCTTCACCATATCCTGCAATCACGTCAGTTGTATTTTGTTCAAATCGGGTCAAAGATAACGACCCGGAATTTTGGGGATTATTCGCTTCAGCACCTTCTTAGTGACGCCTTCGACCCTTCTTAATTTTAAGCTACAAAGAACAGGGTGGAAAAGTACACAGACAGAGATCAACAGATCGCGATCGGTGATCCTTTGTTTTCACAACCTCTGTCCTCTGTCTCGCTCTACCCCGTTTACTGTTTTCTGTCCTTAGTCTTATGACCAAGGGCGCCGGGGATTCCCCGGGGGTAAACACTAACATATTCTCAGGTGACGCTCCTCCGGTTCCCAACACACTCTCTCAAACAGCCAGCTGTCACAAACACAGGGGCCGATAAAATTTTGTGACTGCTAACACAAACCTTCATACAAGAGAGAACACAGATGGCCAGACAGGCGTAATAACGAGTCGGGTCGTCGGGTCGAGAAGCCAGAAGAAAGAGCCATTCAGGAATCTGGAATTTCTTTGCGTATGTAGGTTTAGTTTTTTTGACCCAGAAAACAAAAAAAATAGTGAACAATTCTCTCGAAGATTGTTGACGAATAATGCAAAGAAAAACGTACTCTCTTCATTGCGATCTTTTTCCGGCACTCTGCATTTGCATGAAGAGCCATGTTGCAGAGAGCAATGGCGGAATGCCTCTGGGTTGGCAATGAGTTCATCTCCATCTTGCAGGTAAGCAGAATATGGTCAAGTACTCCTATTTCAATCAGTCTAAAGCTCGAGAATAAGATTTATCTGTTTCTCATTTTCTTCGTTTCTCTACCCGTCCCTTTGTTCTTTTTTTCAAAATTAATAAAAAAACTAACGTCAAGGTCGTGCTCTCCTTATGTGAAAATAACTTTTCAATTATACTCATATTCATCCTCTGTTGATCGGAATTTCTGAACTTAGTCTTTCCTAAGATTGTTTGAATCTCACCTGTTCATCTTCATCGCGCTCAACACCAGTTTTTTCAGCCAACCCTTGTTGACTAGGTATTCCATGTTGTTCTCGGAAAAGCACTCTTCTAAAACACGTCCACAATGAAATCGGACTAAAAATTTGCTTAAACGAGATTGGACTGGAACAAACCAGCATCGCAGGTCGACGTTGCCACAAAGAGTTTGATAATTGTGTCAAAGTAGGATTGATCACGGAGAAAGTCGCAAAGAGCTGTGGTCAAGTCTTGTGAGACTTTTCGAAGAGACCCAGCCTTGGCTAGAACCTTCGAAACGATTGTACAACCCTAAATATTATTATCTGTTATTTTCGAACCCTTGTGAACCTCTATGATGTCAGCTTCGACAAAATGTTCACCTCCTTTGGTCATGTGATGAAAGGCCTTGTCGATGAAGGATTGATATTTGGACAGTTTCTGTTTCAGAGTCTGCATCATGAACACTTTTTCCGTGTCCGATTGTTTCGAGATTGGACCTCCATTGACGACGGAATCTTGCTGAACAGGATCATTTTGGTCTTTGCTTTGCTCTCAGCGTTTGAACCAATTTTTTGTGGTTTTTCATAACTGACACAACGGTTCTCTCGGCAAAAACGTTTAATTTTCGCCAAAAACGGTCAAAAATTTGGCAGTAGACTACGACATTCTCGTCTTCGCAACTTCCAAATAAAAACATGTGGATTCCGCAAACATTTTTCCCGAAAACAAACCTTTTCGATGGGTCGTCTGTCGCGCAGCATACCGCAGAGGATTTGGATGCGCATCCCACGTGGCTCTTTTGAGGCCAGTTTGTGAGTCACAGAAAGAGCGAGGAAGAACCCTCGACGTCATCGAAATTCTCACACTAATAACAACAGGTAACTAGACTGAAGGGATATTACTGGTAGTGTTCGTCACGGAGATCAAAGGTTCGCTCTTTGCTTGAATTTCAGCAAATAGAGGGTAAAGATTGAGGACAAGATGACGAGGATTACCTGGATGAGGTTGAAGCGGTGCGGTGTCGTTGCTCTGTCCGCAACTGGGGACAAATCCTCATAACTGGTGTCATCGGTTTCTGGCAGAACGGCAGAAGACCCTTCTGACTGAAACAAAACTATAGCCTGCAAAAAAGTCATGCTTTTCCTTTTCTTGAATTGAAAGACTCTGTCGTAAAGGACACATATACTGAAGTCTCTCAAACCCACACACATCTCTCTGATAAAGGTCAAGTAACTTTTTAAAGGGCGACTACGAAAACCAAAGTTCACATACGAAATACCAAAATAATTTCTGTCCCGAGAACCGAAGATGAGCCTCTGTTGATGGTCGGATTGATTCTTTACACTGACGTAAATGAACATAATACAGTCTGTACTACCGTTCGAACCTTTCAAGGTTCAAGGCCAAGGAATCATATTTATTCGATATCTATTAGTCTGTCTATCTTACTGTCCCTTTCCCGGGTTAGGGACTTTTCTTAGAATTTTTTTAAAGATTTTTTTTGTTTCGAATTTGTTGACCGCTACTTCTTTTGTATATATTTTTTGGTAAAGTAGTCGCCGTGTGATTACAAACAGGGTACCATAAAAATACTTTTAAAAAAATTCGAAAGAAAACCACGCCATAATTTTCGGTAGAAAATTTTTTCTAAGAAAAGTGGCGGTAAACTTCGACCGCGACTTTTCTTAGAAATTTTTTATAAGAAATGTCCCTAACCCCCCTTTCCCTGTGCTTTGATAAGAAGAGTAAACTTGCCTTGAATCTTCTGTACTCCGAATCCTTTCTAATAACCAATGATTCTTCTTGTGGCGCCGGCGTCGACAGAGACTGCTGTAACTTCGATTCCGAACTTCCCTGTAACATTAATGTCGAAACTTGTGCTGACACAGCGTGTCTGTTTGTCTTTCCCCTTTTCTAGAGAGTGACATAGACTCTGACTCATGTTGACCCAAGGAAGCTTACTCTGAAAGGAAAATGTCTGCAAGCGAAGGGAAGCAGCCTCGCTGCAACCTGCATCGAAATGCGAGTTCGCCCAACTGTCCCCCCGTCAATCCTCTCATTTGCTGATTAGGGACAGGATTTTTGTCTGTTCGCCAACCGTGAAAATAGTCTTACCAGTCCGTTATGTCGAATGTTCTGACCAGGAGAATCCTCACAGAGGGTGTCCTCATGTTTCAGAATGGTCGGGGTTCCGTTATTGCTTTGTGTCACGTCTCCGTTTGCAACTCCGTTGTACTGAAAAAAAAACTGATAAAAAATTTCAATCAGTCTGCAGGTTTGTTTTGATTTTTACAACTACGAAACCGAGGCTATGAAAAGTACTATTGCACCGTTGAAATCGGATATAAACGACCTCGGAATACGTTTTAGTTACTTTCCAATAACAGTTCATAAAATTGTTACTCTTCTCGGGGAAAGAGTCTTCAAAAAAATTTGACTTGCCTGGTTGGAACTAGGACATGGAGGAGCACTCTTCGGTGGCATAGATGTCACAGCAATAGACGGCGTACTGAGGCAGAATGGCGAGTCAAGGTCGCAAAAATCGTCGTCTACATCAATCAACAGATCATCCGTCCTAAATTATGTCTCATTTTGTGGTTTTGACCTCCCTTTCCGTCCCTCTCGCTTTCTTCCAAGCGACCCCACTTCCTAATTCCTTCCACAAACATTTCACCCCCGCTACCTTATCTCGTAGACATCTGGCACCAGCTTGATGATCAAATTGTGAATATTTTTCGAGCGCATCTCCGCGTCGGATTTCTTCTTGCCGGCCAGCTTGGCTGGCTGATTGTGAAGTGTAGCTGAGAAATTTTCGAGTAGATAGTGAGTAAAGAAGAGCGAAAGGAAGAACAGCCTTTTATGGGAAGAGAGGAGAGGAAGACTGAAATGATTCAGATGTGCATCATTTTGCCAATTAGCCGACTACTTTTTCAGGCCTTGGCAAGGCTGGGATTGCCTGCTTTCAAAAATGAGCAGCATTTTACAAAGTTTGAATGCCTCAGATCTTCACTCTCTTCATGCATTTCAGTTTCCGAGGAAAGCAATACGTTTTGAAGAAGGGGAAACTGAAAAGTATGCCGCCGGTTTGAAGGAGTGAAGGGATTCATTTCTAACAACGCAGAATCTTTTTTGGCGAAATGTTCAGATTGAAGGACTAGGCAGGAAGTGATCCGCGAAAAAATGGTTTCAAGAGAATGTATGTTGAGGAAATCGAAAGCGACGGGACAGAATGGCATCGGAAGACTTGCCTCTAGAAGTTTTGTTTGTGGATCTTCTATTGATTAAAGAGGCAGAAGAGGCAGCGAATAAAAAGAGGGGAAGCGAGGGCCCGCTCATTCCAATTGACCGCCTTGTAATTGAGGGAGGATATCCCCTTCTCGGCATGAAAGTTTCTCTCTTCTAAAAATAGAAAAGAGGAACAAAATGAGGAGGTGGAGGATCAGCACTAGTTGACTGACTCAGAGCACACAAAAGAGAGACAGGAAGCTAATGGAGACCGCCTCGAAGGTCAACAAATTTCAAACATCTTCGAGCAGATTGGCAGCATCTTTTCTATTTGAAGCATTCTGATTCTACTGGTCGTCTGGGGCTGATTTTTTTCCCGGTGCACTTGGGAGAAGAGGTTTTTAACCAATCTTGTTAGTCTCGCTGTCTCTTGTTTCCTATTTCTTTTTGCATCTAATAAAACAACTTTCTCCGGTCAACAAGATCTGCAGAATTTTCTGCCTCATGGCATTCTCTACTGACCTCAACCGACACTCCAAAACAAATTGCTTATCTCTTTCCAAACGAGACTTTGAGAATCGTACCTGATTATGCAGCCGTTTAGAATTAGAAGGGCATTTGGATAGAGCAATTGCCGTGCCAGCGTCAAATTGCTGCACGAGGAGGAGAGATTCGCCGGCTTGCCAATACTTGACGGCATCGAGTGGCAACCCAATTGAAAAAGGAGAAATTCAGTACTAGCTTTCCAAATAAGTAATGGAACTGTCAAGTTTAGATTCTACTCGCATCAGTGTACGGCACTATGAAAAGTAACGACTATACTCGGCCATGACTCATATCAGTTCCTAGGCGATATCAGCTTTTGTGGATTGGTAAAATGGCCACTTCAGGCAGAGATAAGGAAAATGACGTCTAGTTCGATAAAAAAAAAACACTCAAAACAGTAAGGAACTGAGTTAATTCGACGTGGATCTGATGACAAAATATTTGACAAGCGGATAGACCGTGTGAGGTGGTCCGAATCCACCATCAGAAATACTTTGTCGGCAAAATATTTTGTGACCTTTCTTCTTTTGAAAAGAGTAATCTACCGTAAAAAAAGGGATTGTAAACAAGTTGCAAGGGGGGGGGGGGGGGGCTGAGGGGATGAGGCCACTCAGCCGCTGGATAACCAAGCCTATCATCTTAGCATCTGCGTCAGAAGCAGGAAAAGAGGGAGAAAAAGAAAGCTTTTCTTGAAACAGCATCGCAAAAAGCCTCTTATTCAGAAGAGATCCTAATCTCGCATATTTTTTGTTTCGTTATCCACTTCGGAAGCGTAAAAATAAAGGAAGGACTAAAGGCAGTCAAAACATGGAGAACCCAGGTGGTCCTATGATCGACTGCCGTCATAAGCTGTAGGGGGAACAGGACGACCTCGATCATCGTGATCGTTGAGGTTCTTTTTCAAGAATAAAGGAAAGAAAGTGATGGGATTAGACGCAACTTGTGAAGAGAAATCAGGTCGAACATTATCTGATTTTTCTCCTAGAACAGTTCTTTGTCAATGACATCAAACAATTAGTCGAGAATCATTCCCATAACCAAAAAACTTATCCAGAAGATACTCTAGTTTTTCTCAAACATGGAAGAAGATACAGAAAATCACGAACGAAAAAGCAGGCAGAACTGAAGAAAAGAAAGGAAAGAAGAGTGCACGCTACCCAGTCTTACCTCAACAGTTCCTCCTGTTTCTGTATGTATTCCATAAACCGCTCGCGGACACTAGTCGTGTCCATCAGAGGCGACTCATCGACGCTCAATTCAATCAAAGGGACGAGAGACTGTGTCGAGGAGGCAATGGCGTCTTCCAGATAGATTCCACTGGGAGCTGAAACCTCAACCGGCGTAGCCAAGAGTTTTGGTGTGCGCTGTAGCGGCTTCTTCTTTCTCTCCTCCGAAATGGACTTGGTCGGACCGACATAAACTTGCAGTGGAGGAGGATCACCGAAGAAGGGATTCTTTTGCGGGACTCCAACAAAAGAATTTCGTCTCTTCGGCTGCTCGTTTGGCTGCCAAGCCACTGGTGGCTCATCTCCAAACTCCTTTTGTGGCATCCAACCCAGTTCGTGAACACTTCCGGATACTGTTCTAGGTCTACCATTCATCTTTTGTTTCCTGTCCACCCGGGGATTCGGCTGACTACGTTGACTAATCATCGGGGCCCGAGGTGTAAGTCGATTTCCGGTAGTTGGACGTACAGGCGGCGGATCCCCATAGCTGTTAGTCGGAGGAAGAGGCGAGCTGGAACGAGACGGATAACTGACACTGGCCGACTGTCGCAGTTGTGGCCTCTCGACCATACTGCTCACGCCAGAGTCCACGGTAAGGCAGGATCTGTCTGAGCCCGGTGACGGATCGTCGTAGAGCGAGTGCAGCCTGAAGGTGGGAAAATTCAGTCAGCCGTGCAAAAAGTTTGTGTATGGACAACCAGGATTATCCTCGTGGTGTCACAATATCCTTCTTTTCACACCCCAACTGATCTATAGTCTTTCCTATTCTCAAAAACGAAATAAGAGTATTTCATTCCTTTACGATTTTTTTATCAACTCGGAGGAATTAGTGATTATTCGTAGCGATTTTGAATTTCAAACGATCGTAGCCGTTCTCTGCCCACTAAAGTTGACTATCTTCGAGGAGCAAAGTTCAGCTATTCTTTTTGCCCTAACTGGTATACTTACAAGTATTGTTTTGTGTTGTCCTGTTGTCTGGGAAAGACTTGGTGGCGGTGAATGGGTGGCCCCGTGGTGTGAAAAGCAGGACATTCTTATCAGAAAGAGGTGGGAACCAAGCAAAGAAAAGCGGTGTTCTCAATCATCTCTCGTGCATAGAAGGAGAAACAAAACGAAAGATTGATCTTCAGGCACACATTCCTTCAACATGGGGGATACGACACGCGTCTAATCCGAAACAAATATAAAGATTTGGGAAAAAGAGGGAGTGCTTGTGAGGAGTAAGTGACGGCCCGTAATGGGCCCTTTCCTCGAAATTTGAGGACAAAAACGAGCCGGTGTCTGATTTCTTCATGTCCGGCACAGCACACACAAGTGAGGCTGCATACCCCACACTGACTGGATTATCCCTCTGCTCACCTGCCTGTCTTGGCTAAAGGGCTTCGATAGCGGAAGCCCGTAACGGAGGCATCTTGACGCGAGAGTAAGTTCCTCTCCGGGGTGCCGACATCTTCACCCTGTGTCGTCTTCGACCTCACATCCTGCAAACGATTTGGTAGGTTCGAAATCTTTGCTTTGACCCATCCTTTCTTATCTATTTTTAGCAGAAAACCTATAAAAAATTAAAGAGAAAACTCACTCTTATCCTTGGAGCTCTAACCGGTTTTATGGGTTCTGCAGGAGCCAGACTGCTGCTGGCGTTGGACGTCGTGGTGACCACTTCCAGCGACCCGCCCAGGATTCTGTAAACTTCTGTTCGAGAGTTGAAAAAAGTTTGTCAGCGTAATCGAATAGAAAAGACAAAAGAGTGGGGCATGGCTCGGATTACCGCTCGATCGGGAATTTGCCAAGTGAATTACCACAAACACGGCCGGCAGGTATCGATCGAAGACCGGTGAGGACTCCTTTTTTATAAGAAGTGTTGTTTCGAAAGCTTAGATCACGGGTAGGCTTAACACGACCCACAACCGGAACCCAGACTGGCATCATTTCCCCCTTTGGACCCAGGGAAGACATATCTTAAGAACTTGAGGTGTGAAAAGAGAGAGGAGACCGATAACCGAGCCTTATCTGGAGCAGAGTTAGGCGGATAAGTCGCGGCTTTTCTAGCGGAGAGGTATGACTGAAAACAAAGGAGGAAAGTTATTTTCAACGTCGTTTTCCATTTGTTTCCTCCCTAGAAAACTTCTTAAAATCTCATGAAAGTGCTAGTCTTCTCATGTTGATTGGCCTTTTCTCACCCTCAGCTCTATTTCTGGTTGGAGTTACGGTGAAACAGAAGTGAAACAGTAATTGTATCTGTCACTGCCAGCCTGTGTCTCTCACTGATGTGCAATCTAGGTCTAGAAATTAAAAGATCACGGCAGATTTTGACTACGCTCATCATTCTAATGACATCTTCTGATACGAAGACATGGTAACGCATATCAGAAAGCAATTTTCGCAAAAGTATAGCATTGAGAAACAGACAACATCTGTTTGAGAATGGAATTCAAGGCGAAAGAGGCAGACCTCCCGAAAACCGGAACATTTTTGCGATTAGACAGAGAAAGAGAGGACACATTTGTACAGGGCTAGACAATAGAAAGAGACGATGAATCCCGACAGAGACATTTTCGGAAGGTGACATTAGCAAATTGTCCGACTCACCGACTGACTTCTCGGGTTTCTACGAAAGCGTCGTCACGAGAGGATAAATAAATTATTCCGGCAGGGTGTTGGTGGAGAGTTATTTTTTGTAATGACAATTCAAAAATTATTAGTCTTGTCTGATTGTAAGACGAGTCTCTCTGCGGAAATGTGAAGAGATGATCTTTAGAGTTTAAGAAACATAAATTCAGTTCATTATGGAGAAGTCATATAGCCGTCACATTTTTCAGTTTCTATTGTTTTCAAGATCAAGAAACAATCAAGAAAGATGGAAGTTTTGAAAACATCGTGAGAAGGTACACGCGCTGTTTGGGAGAACAATGAGCGAAAGTGACCATTGATTCTTAATTTCTAGCTACTGTTTCCGTCAAAACTTATAGATTTATTGTAATTTTATCTCTATTCCGTCTATTATATTTTTAGGATACTCATAAAAACTGTCAAAAAAAGTTTGTCTGTAGGCTTGCCAAATGCAAAGTCGTAATTTCCAACAAAAGAAACAGACAGGGAGTAAATAGGTCCAAACGTGTACTCTAGACAAGGCTTTGGTTTCAGTCAAATAAAGTTACATCGAAGACTTGTTTTTATCTAATTTCAGTCTAATCCTTGTTTAAAAACAGCAAAGAAGGAAGCCCCTTGCAGTAAGCGTCTAATTAGCGCCTCCCTTCCACAAATGGGCAATGTTTTAGAGAGGAAAAGTTGAGCAAAATAGGTCAACAGAGTCGCTTCAGAGCTAAATACGAATCTTTTCGGCCAAAAATAGGCAGAAGACTAATTTTGTAATTTGTACCCAGGCGTAGGGGAAGAATTTTGCTTGTTTTTCCGAGTGTATTTAGCCTCGAGGAGGGAAAGAGCGAGATCGATACGAAGCTGTGAAGCGGCGTCGATGTTGGGAGACTGGCAGAAGACGTTGGTGGAGAGAGAGAATAACAGAGTCAACAGCCTAAATTCTGGAGGATCAGCTGACTATTCTAGTCCCGATTAGACGAAAGTCTGCAGCTTGTGATGATGCCGGAAAGGACAAATCTTCTGCAATTTTTGTAATGCTTCTACGAGAGTGGGAGAGGATCCAGGTGTTGTAAACTAATAGAGAACGCAATTGAACAGGCTATAGTCGATTCCAAAAAAATGGTGCCTAATTCAAACCTTCCCGCCAAGAATTTTGCGGGAATTTGAACCTCATTTTTCCAGCTTAGCTATTTTCTTTCTGTAGCCGATAATTTTGTTTTTTTCTGTTCTTCGCGTAGTAAAGCGTACATTCTACTATTCTTGAACAGAAAAATAGGCCAAGAAACGATGAATATAAAACTAAAAACTTCCCAATTGAATTTTCTGCGTTCAAATTCCCGCGAAATTCTTGGCGGGCCGACTTGAATTATGCACCGTTTTTTTGAAATCGACTATACACGAAGACTTCGGTGCTCTATCGAACCGTAAAAATGTTTTCTATTACAAATCTCTTTTCCAGCTAGAATTTACAGAGTCCGAATTATACGGGCAGACTAAAACGCCTGTCCGATTAGATACAACAACTTATTGACGATTTTATACATGAATTGTACGAACATTTACACAGTTTGGGGCAATTTATGGTGTACAAAAAGTGAGGATCGTAGGAGCGGCGCTTAAAAATGAGGACTGAGAAGAGAGAACGTGGGAAATGGTGCGGTGCGGGATAGTCGAGGCTTTTGCTCTTTTCCGTCTAACCTTTTTCACTAATTGTTTTGTACAAAAAATTCGTCAAGAAAAGTCCTCGCCGCCCGACACACGCGCGCATTAGGATCACAAGAGCTGTGAGAGAATGTGTGAGAGGGGGAGGTCTTGTCCAAAAAGAGAACCGTAACGCGTTTTGTGCTCTGCAATGCAGACAAAGCACAAATTTACCCGGTCACGCGTCGAATGAAGTCGACCACATTCAACTGAGGTCCAGCATGAGAGAGACAACTTGTTTTCTGAGGACTATTTTGCACAAAAATTTAACCCTAGGAGACTACCGAAAATTGCCCGGGATGGAAGGAAAAAGCGTGAACCCGCATCGATTAACACCGACGTTGGGCATTTTTCGTTTGCTGACAGATCTAGGAGGGAAGACTAGGAGACGAGACTAGGGGGAAACAAAGAGACGAAACCCGCAGAGCTGGAATTGAACCCGAACCGCACCAAATCCGCTGAAAAACGATTAATTGCTTCAATTTTGTTTTCAACTCACCGAAGATCCCCAGACAAAAACACAAGCCGCAGCACCCGACGATCCAGAGGAGAACACAAAGATTTCAAAGTAGACAAGCCCCAAACCATGTAAATATTCGTTGAAATGCCAAAAATCTGCAAATTTCTCTTTAGTCAACGAAAACAAATTTATACAAAACAATTAAAAAAATTAAAAAATCGAAAGACAAACTTGGCAATTGTGGGGCAAAACTAATCGAATTCTTTGTCCTCCAAGAAGCGGTACTCGAACGTGAAAGCTTCCTTCTTTCGCTGAGACCATTTCTCGAAGTCGAAGTAGACATATGTGCCCTGAAAATGGGAGAGTTTTACATAAACTGTTAAAAAACTATGATGTCTGTGGTTGACTGTCTTTTTGTCGGTGTTTGTCCATGACCCTAGCAAGTAAAGAGGTGTCAGGATTAAATAGCAAGTTACTTTTGAGCATGGAATTTTTACAGACTTTGGCTTCTACTGTGTTAGAGGCAAGTAGAAAGCATTAGAAAACGGTAAAGCGCATTTAGAAAAGTTTGTCAGGAAAAATATAAAAAGATGAAATGCACATACCTGCTCGAAATCGTCGGTAATTTGCTTGGGTTCTTCGTGTCGCTGGAACCACGTCAAATACTTGGTGTGGAATCTCCAAGACAACTTCTTGAGAGCCTTTGCGGCCAACAGCTGAGCCTTCGTTCCTTCCATGTAATAAAAGATGAAGAAGAGGGTTTCGGGACTCAGACGTAAATAGTACTCCAATGTGTCGCCGTTAGGAGCCGGGACCTGGAATTTAGAAAATAAAGTCTATAAAAAGAATGCTACGTCCAAATATGTAATTAAGGGAATTTTCGAGTAACTGTGGTACATTTTCGAACAAATTTTAGCAGCAAAATCTAATCAAGACAAACCTGAGGATAATGCGGAGCTACAGGACAAGGAATCTTCGGGAGATAGATGCGAGGACGTTCGCTCTCAAACGGCAATGTACATTTTGAGAAGGCGTTTTCCAGAGCAGCAAGATGCAGGTCGTGCTCAGCTTGATGGGGAGCACGGCCGAGAGGAGAAGCTCCTAACCAGGCCGGAATATTCGCCTGAAATAAAAGACCTGTTGAAAAACAAAGTCGTTTACTCACTCTCTTCGGCTCAGTGCTGTTTTGCTGGTTCATTCGCAGCACTCTCAGAGCTTCTTCGGCAACAGGATCCATGTCTAAAAGGACAAAATAAAATAAATTCTCTTCTCAGTTAATATAAAAATTTTATCTTACTAGATAAGCCAGATTGCGACACTTGCGTTGACAGGGAGATAGGAACACCTGGCGGGACATCATTTTTGATGTCGTTGCTCTTTGCCTCGGGAATCGTGGGTCCATTCATGACAATTGGCGAACTCTTCGAAGAATCATTATCCCAGGGTTTTTTCGTCGTCTGAAAACGATCACTGTGAATGGCCAGGTGGGTGGCACGACAATTATTGGCTTCTTTTATGAAACCAAAGGGTAAACATGCAACGCTTAATTTCCTGCCAACACAACACTACTTTGCGTATCAACACCACATCTATAACACCTCTTTCGGTTGCTGGGGTTCTTGAACAGCGACGGTAGCAGAAACCGGGCTCATTACTCGTCCCTTGACAGCAACGTCAGTCGCAGTTTTCTCTGTCTGCTGGGGCTTGGCAATGCTAGCATAAGAGTCTACAATTGGTGGCGGAGCGACAGGAGCTGGTGACATTGAATTTACTTTTTCCGTCTGAATGATTAAAAAAAAGCACCGAATTCTATGAAAATATATGAAACATACCTCAACAACAGCCGGCTTCTTTTCTTCCACGACGACCGGAACAGTTGACGTCGTAGCAGCTGCAGCGACAGTAGCGGCTTGACTATTCGGTTGACGCCTGAAATATTTTTATTATCGATATAAAGAGCAGAAGTTTAATCCAGCAAACAGTTCCTAGAATTGAATAAAAAAATAAAACAACTCACGCGACAGATGGAATGGGGAAGGTCGCTTTGCCCGTATTCACTGCAGCCGTCTGTGGAGGCGTCGGGGCTGCAGTCGTCACTCGCCCAGCAGCTACACTATTGTACGGTATTCCAGGTGGAGGAGGTGGCGTAGCGGTTGCGACGGGAATCGAAGGAACGGGCGTCGTTGGAACGGGTATAAAGGGAGCCGGCGTTGTTGTCTCGGTGCTGTTTTCCCTGGAAAATAAAACGATTATTCGCTAACATAAATACAGGCTAATATGATCGATAAAAATCGAAAACATCAGCTGATGACAGCAGCTGTTTTCAGAAATTATATCGGGCCAAGAGAATATAAGACAAACTCTAATACATAGGCTCACAACAACAAAAACATACAAAAAACAATTATTCTGTTCCTCCCTATACAGAATTTGGAAATATGAGACGAAGAACAACTTCTCACACCTCAAAAGTACTAAGCTGACCTGTCCGCTCGTCCATGAAGCGGAGCGGCTCAGCCACAATCGATCACAACAATATGCGGAAAGTAGCTATAAAGCATCATTTCTTTCATTAGTCTTTCGGTTAGCTATTACAGAGGTTTAGTAAAGAGGGATCGATTAAAAAGATCCGGGAATTCGCAGGTTACAAGAGAGCCAAGAGGCACTTGTGAAGTGCTCTCTGTGACAATCAATGTTGCGTTCATTAGTAGCGACCGGCTAGCATTGAACAGCGTAAAAAAGTGCGCCCATAATGAGAGTCAGTGTACATGCTAATTAAAAAAAAGAAAAAAACACCTAATCCGGAGCAGATGGAAAGCGGATGAGAGCGACAAAGAGATGGAAATAGCGAGGAAGCGGGGGAGACGACCAGCTGAACGGGCTTTTTCCATCAGTGAGCGAGAGAAACGTCAGCGAGAAAATACAACATTCGCGTCGGACTTTCTCTCCACTTTTTAATGGAAGAGCAGAATGAGCACCAATTTCAGGGAAGGAAGAAAAAGGGGAGGTAACAATCACTGTAAGTCAGTTATCAAAATACTCTTTTTTAAGAAAACTTGTAAAAAAAACTTACTTTGCCAATTGTTTCGGAGACGGCTGTGGAGCCGTAGCAGCTACAGCGGCGACAGTTCTTCTCGGGGCGGGACTGGCAGGCGCGTTCGGCTGAGGAGTCGCATCCGTACTTCCGTGCCTCGAATTCTCAGTCGTCGGCTCGTATGGTGACAGGATAACGTCGTGCCCATTCTCGATCTTCTCCTCGTCCACGCTGTTCATCTGGATTGTGCCGAGTTGGGCACACAGCATTCCAAGATCCAACTCTTCGTACGTGTCTAAAAAGCCGGATGTTTCGAGACTCTCACAGGAATTACTGACCTTCGGGATCGAGACTGTCAAAGTCTTCCTCCTCGCCCTCGTAGTTTGGATCGAAGCAGTCGGTGTACATCTCCATCGTATCTTTCAGTACCTCCAGAACTGTTCTTGCATCAAGAGACTCGTTGTTGACCATTCGCATCACCACCTAAAAATTTTTTTTGAAAAAGAGTTAGTTTCGAAATTTTCTGCAGGTTTGGCCCAATATTTACCTCCAATTTTCCAATATGGAACTTCAATCTCTCTAGACGGTGGTTAAGCGTCTCCTGCTTCTTGTCCTTATCTCCTTTTTTCGAATCGCCTCCTTTTCTTCCTCTTTTGCTGACTTCTGCCGTATTCAACGACTCCAACTGCATTTCCGTCCTATCTGATTCGTCGTTCAGCACACGTAGTTGGCCCTGAATCAGCCAATTTGCACGAAAAGACAGAATATACTGACCTGCAGCCAGTCAATAGTGTCGGACTTTTCCTTCTCTTTGGGGTCGAGCTTCTCTTCGGCACATAGTCCCTGCTTGCTGTGAGGCTTGGTCTTATTCTCCCTTTCGATGTCTTTGAATTGCTCCATTCTCTGCTCGATCAGCTTCCTGTACTGATTCAACTTGTCCTTGTCCTTGATGTCGGTGCTTGTCTGCCAAACCTTGACTTGGTCACGTAGCCTTTGAAGTTTCTTGATTTCTTTCTTCAGATCGTCCTAAACATTCGATCTTTTCGGTAAAACTTAATAGTCTGAACAAACCTGATACTTCTCTCTCTGATTGTCGCTATTAGCCTCCTGCACCTTCATCATAATTTCCTCGAACAACTCGACACCTTCGTCGATCTAAAACCGAGGATGAATAATGCAAAAAATATAAGATAACTAACCTTCTTGAAGCATTTGTCAACCTCGGCAAGGAGTTTCCGCTTTTCTGCCATGATGTTGTTCCAATCGAGTAGTTTTCAAAGGCGTTAGAGCCCTCACTATGCATGCGCAATAAACTTGAGCCTTTTTCTGCAAATAAATTGAATAAAATAAAAACAAAAATTTTGAGAAATTGAATAATTTGCCTAGGAGAAAGTAAACGCACAGTACCAGGAAAAGAACTACCGGGGAACATCAGGTCAACGCTCTTGAAGAAAATTGGGCAAGATATATTCCATGAACTTGCTTTTCTAACTGTTCGACAAGTACACCTACTGATTTTGTTTAAAAACTATGAAAAAAATAAAGCAAAAGTTAACCCTTGAGCAAACAGGTCGAGAACAAAAGAATTATATGTTTGTTGAAATCCGCAACCAGGACGATATTTTCCTAGTGTGCAGCTAAATTTCCAAGGTTCTTGAGCCAATTTCAATACTTTGAAAATAAAAAAATAGAGTAAACACGTGGAAAAGGGAATGAAAACAAGTTGGAAAGAACCGTCGATACTGGCATGTGTGCACGGCCAATTTGGCTGCGTAATCCCATTCTTGCTGAGCGTAGGATACTCAGACAAGGCTCGAATTTGTTTTCCCTCTACAAAAATCACTCATTTTTGGAACTTTCTTGAGAATTTCTTGAAGAAAAGTATTGGAAATTCATTCTCCATGTCAAAAATATATTTACCAAATCTAAATCTTTCTCATAGTTGGTAAAAGGCCGCGAAACGGCATTTCTAAGAGAAAACAAGATGTTTTCAGAGAAATGCCCATCTTATCCATCCAGACAAACATCCCAGCTGAAAATGTGTCACAGGATTTGCTAAAAGAGCTCTCCCAAAAGGTGGCGAAACTACTTCATAAGCCGGAAAGTGTAAGTAAAGGGCAAAACTTAAAAAAAACATTTAGTACGTCGCTGTTCATATTCAAGGAGGTCAATCGATATCTTTTGGAGGAACAACAACGGAGCCCTGTGCCTACGGAACACTTAAATCTATCGGAGGTAGGGGTCATCTATGCAAAATCATTTAGGACATGATTGCAGGTGTCGGTGGAAAAGTGAACAAGGAACATGCTAAGGTCCTCTACGAGATCATTGAGAAGAGTCTGGGGATTTCTGGTGACCGAATGTACATCGAATTCGTGGACTTGGCTACTTCAAATGTCGCTTTCAGCGGATCAACATTTGCTTGAAAATCCGGAACAGAGTTTCTACCACCGCATGACAGATAATCCTTGTGTAGGAGCCGATCCAAAGCTTTTTCAATTTAACGAAATATCGTATTTTCCAGCAACGACATTATCCTCAACTTTTGTTGGAAGCCACTTTTTGAAGATTCAAGTAATGTATATTGACTGTTTTACTGGTAACACGTAAAATATTATGAAAGATACATAAATTAGGCAAAATGAAACCCGATGAGAGAAGTTTGGGGGATTAAGGCAATCAGATCCAAGAAATCACAATGGGCTGAGGGGATGGGGGCGAGAAATGTCACCCGAGGATCAAGGTGCCCTTTTAGGGCCAGTGGAATGGAATGTTTTCGAGACTTGAGACACGTATTTGAGAACAACAAGGATAACAAAGAAGAGCCAGAGAGAATTACAAGGAAATGACAGAAATGGGTGTCGAAGGGGACTTGGGTGGAGATGAGCGACGACGCAAAGCCGTTGAGGTCAAGAATCCTACGGATAGGACCAGTAGAAGGGCTGCTCCGGCTAAAACAGCTGTCCTAACACAGACTCCTTCAGCCTCGTATTCGGAAACGGAGGGAAGCGACTCTGACAAGACAGACCGTCCCCGATTCCAGTGCTCGACTTCCTCTTGAGCCAACTGCTCTTGAGTATCTTCATGGACAGTCAGCAGACGGGAGAAGGCTTTTCTGTTGGCGTCAACCACCTGGAAAATCAGCTTTACAGAGTTGTTTGTTTCCATGTCTCTCTTCTTGTCTCTTTCTATCGCACTGTCTCTCTTTTTCTTTTCCGACTCGCCTTCATATTCAGCTCCTCATCAATCTCATCATTCACATGGGCTCTCCTAAACCGTGGCAGCGCCCTCTTCCGGCAATCTGGAGCAGGACATGGTCCAACACAAGCCTTGCAATCGCATTGGAATCGGATCATGGAACTGTCCGGCCATTTGAAAGTACGGAACACTGCCTGGGTTGCAGAAGCAGAGACCTGACCGAATTCTGGGAACAGCTGATCATCCACAGCACAACCGTATTTGTCAGTCAACTGGTAGCGTTCTCCTGTCTCAATATTCACGGCGACGCAGTCTCGTGGAAGAATTCCATAGGTACCATTTGGAGCTACTTCCAGTCGGAGCACCATTGATTGTCCAACTTTAGCCGATTCCACGAAATCCTGATGGTCGTCAGTAATCTTCAAGGAACAGGTAGGGCCGTCGAACTGATTGGAAAGAGTGGACGTTGGTGCAAGTTCTGACACGTTGACATGAGATTGAACCTGAAGACTTGTCATTTGCTTCTATTTTTGCCAAGGTAACCTGTGTGACCCCTGGACTGTAAGTACACTTGAGATCATAAGAGTCGGCATAAGTCGTGATGAAATGAGGATGTTTCTGGACGATAACCGTCGCAGCAAACGTGTTCTGAAGATTTTGTATTTTCAATTTTTTGTCATTTTTAGAACTCACATTTTCTAATAGCTGAACATTACAATGTTCGAAGAAGACTTTGAAAGTATACGGTCGGCTGTGTTGTTGAAGGGGAGAGAACGTCTTCAGACAGTTTGGATTCTCAGCCTGTCCTCGGACGTACATCTTCCCCTCGAACATTTGAGTGTCATTCGAGAGCACAAGAGTCATGCCGTCGTTCTCGCAGAAGACTCCAAGTTCACCTATCTTCCGGTGCTGAACACAGGCTTTGCCATCTCCGACGTAGCCCTCAGGACAGGAACAACTATAGGACCCCTTTGTGTTCTGACATGAAGCCAGATGATGACAGGGAGAGGCCAAACATTCGTCCACATCTAAAGTTTTAGGAGTTCTGGGGATCATTTGTGTTACCTTGACAGATGTCGTTGATTTTTTTGAACCCATGCTTACAGACACAGTCACCTTCGATACAGAGCTCAGAGTCTTTGTTACATTTGTTTCCACAAAGAGACGGAGTGTCATGAACGATGGGATGGAGAGCAAGAGGCGACGCTAAAAATACCGGCTCTATGTCGTAACAACGGTCATTCGAAGAAACAGCTCTTTCAGAACAAACAACAGTACCAAAATTGACAGCCTCACAGGAAAAAAAGGGAAAAATACTGTTCAATTAACTCTCCTCAAAAGAAGCTATTCAAAATTTTCCTCCAACTCCTGTTTGCCCAGGGTCGCAACCTTTCGACACCTTCAAACGAACTTATAAAAAATTGAAACGGAGAATTTTTCGGGGAGGTCATAAACCAAGGGTGACGACATGATGGGGGTGTGACAATGGCCACCATGGCCGAGTAGTTAACATCGTTGTCTGGCAATCAAACGTCACCAGGGGATACCTGGTTCGATCCCTGCCGAAAAAAAGTTTGTTTTTTAGGATTCTAGGGTTTTCGAGGGTGCTGAACACGATTATAATGTCTATTTTGACTTTTATTTCTTCAAAACCGGCCGAGGGTAATATTGTAGAAAAAAAATAGTAAACAAAGTCAAAATCACTGTTTTCGAGTACCTATCTTTTGTTTTATTTTTTACTTTTTATAGAGCCAAAATAATTTTTAGAAAAGATTCAGTGCCCCAAAGAGATAAGGAGGCAACGAAAAACTCACTCGGTTGGCAGCTGTGTCCATTTCCTTCAAAGCCGTTACGACACATACAGTGTCCCGAAGGCAAACAGATGGCATTTCTGTGGCAGACGCTCGCGTCAGTTACACAAGAAACAGTCGGGAAGCAGGAGATTCCATCGCCTAGATATCCCTTTCTGCAGATACACTGTCTAGACTCTCGATTGCAAGTAGCCTCTGGATGACAAGTTCCGGGGAAATGAACGCAGTCTCTAGGATCTGGTACGCAACAGAGTCCATTTCCAAAGTATCCCGTCTAAAGTTGAACTAGTTTTTTGTATGGAATGATATGACTCACATTACAAGCACAGACTCCCTGATTACAGTGGGCATTGATGTCACATTCTGAGCAGTTAGCGGATCTCTGATGCAGAGAGACACACTTGATTCCATCACCGGTAAAGCCTTCGACACAGCTACATCGTCTTCCTGAGCAGATGGCGTCGGTTGAGCAGAGATCTTTCCGAATGATGCAGTCCTGCGGATCAGGAGAGCAAAGAATTCCGTCCCCGATATATCCGGTAGTACAAGCACATTTTCGAGTGTGTCGATCACAGAAGGCATCGGAATGACAAATGGTGGAGTTTGCCACGCAGTCCAGCGATTTTACATGTCTGAAAGTTTGAGAATGTTTCGGATGCGGAGCAAAACAACCTGCAGACCCCATATCCATCTCCCTCAAAACCATCTTTACAACGGCAGGAGCTAGTTGATAAGTCACAGATGGCAAATTCGTGACATTTTGACCGATCTTCAGTGGAGCATCTAAAATTGCATTTGTTAACTGTTTGCCTTTCTGTCTTTTACCGTTTCAAGCCCTCTCTTTGCGGCTTTTCTTTCTTCGTTCCAACAGCTTCCGTCCTAACTTCCACACCATCGTCCGTGACAATAGCAGGAGCTGGAAAATATGCGCCATTAGAGTCTATAACTTCAGGTGAATGTGAAGAAGTGCCAAAAGGTGCTTCCGAAGAAGGGTGTGGAAAGGGTGCAGGTGTAAGATAATCCAATGGGAAAGGAGTCTTTCCATTTGGAACTCTTGATTGTACTGAATCTTTTCCAGGAACCACTCCTGGCGGACCAGGCATCTGGATAGCCATCACAGTTACTTCTTCCTCTGGTTCCATCACAATCCCGTCTGGTGTTGAACCCACTTCCGTTGAAGACGTCTTCCTTTCCTTCTGTTTCTCTCCGCTTGTAAAGGAATCCACTTCTGGTAATTCGTCAGTCCGATTACCTCCCCGTTCTAAAGGTGCAGTGCTGGTGCTGTGCATTTTTGCTCTAGTGCTTTTCTCACCCTGAGTCGTAGCCGTCGTAGTTGTATCTTTTTCCGTCGTCGAGCCATAAGCTTCCAGTTCAGTTGTCGGAAGAGGCAGTTCCGTGGTCTCGAAGCTAATCGGAGTCATGCTTGGAGGAGCAGCTGAATCAGGAACAGATGAGTCAGGGATTGTAGTGGACGGTGAGTTTTTACCATTGCTGGTGGTTGATTGATGAGTGGTGGGTGTATTTGTTTTTGTGCTAGGTGAAACACTGGAAGTGACTTCTTCAAACAAGCCACTAGTGGTCAGTATGGTTGAGAGGATAATTGGTTCATTAGTTAAAATCGGTGACCTGGTTGTGTCAGTTTTTGTTCCCGAGCCAATCACAGTACCAGTAGTCTTTGGAGATTCCGAACTTCTTGATTTTGTGGAGCTTACGGTAGAGCTGGGTACAGTAATCGAACTGGGAGAGATGCTCTTGACTGTAGAGGATAATGTAACTGATGCTGCTGTAGAAGAGGACACAATCGTTTCCTTTAAGAAACCCCCAGTGGGCTCAGTTTCGAGTCCCTCCAGAGTTTCCGTTGTAGACTCATGCCCAGACCCTTCATCAGGGTTACCGCTGCTGCCCGTAGCCGTCACAGAACCAGTTGGAGTCTCTGTCGTCACTGGAGTTGTAGCCGTCTTCTTTGTAGCTTCAGATTGTTCTGTTATTCTGGTACCTTCTGTGGAAGAGGACACTTGTGAAGATGAGACAGGAACAGTCGAAGTTTCAGCAATCCCAGAGACCTCCGAATATCCAGTTGTCATTTTTGTAGCCAAAGAAGTGACCGTATTCTGTCTGGACTCTGGTGTAGTCGGTGTAGTGACAGTAGTCCTCAGATCTGTCTGACCCGTAGACTCATTTCCAGATCCAGAAGACTGCCGAGTAGTTCCAGGACCGGAAGTTGTTTTTCCCCGAGTTGACTTCTCTTCGGACCAGATCGTATTGACAGTTGTTGACTCAATTTCTACAGGAATAGTGGATCGGGTAATCGGAATTGTACCAGTAGTTTCGAGAGAAGATACTGTAGAGGCTGTTAGATTGACAAGGCTGGTTACCCCCGTTCCCTTTTCTTCCGTCCAAATCACCCGGATTGTTGTCTCTCTTGGTGTCTGGGTAGTTGGAGCTACTGAGCTGGGTCCGATGGTTTCTTCGACTCTCAAGATCTTGCCAGAACTGATCGTGGTACTGGATATTTTTCTAGTAGTCTCATCAATGGTCACTGGAAGTTTTGTTGGTATACTGGAGGCCGGGACTTTTGAGGGGGCAGTAGTTGAATGAATCGTACTTGATTTTGTACTGTTTTCTTTAGAAGGTACTGTAGACTTGCCAGTTGACTCAGATTTGGGTACTGCAGGTTTCCCAGTTAATCCTGATTCAGATTTTGTAGATGTTCCAATTGATTTAGTAGTTCCAGCGCTTGAGTCATGAGTAGATCTGGTGGTTTCAGTCATCCCACTTGGCAGAGAAAAATTAACTCTAACTGATCCAGTGACCAACTCGACATCTTCTGGATTTTCAACTTCGATAACTGAACCTTTTCGTGTCGTTGATTTCCCAACTGTCGTTCCCGTCGGAGCGTTGACTTCTACAGATCCAGTGACCAGCTCAACACTCTCTGGACTGTCTACTTCGACGACCGATCCCTTCCCAGTCATCGTGACAGGAGTGGTGAACTCTGGACTGCTCGACTTAGTTACAGTACGCTTAACTGTGCTGGCAGACACTGTGCTCATGCTAGGTAACTGAGAAGTGGTTGAGGCGCTGGTACTTTCCGAGCGACCTAATGTAACAGAAGACATGCTCTTCGTTGTACCTGCGGAACTGGAACTTTTGGAAGTTGTTCCAATGGTGATAGGCGAAGAGCCCTTTGGTACTGTACTTGGAGAGACACTGGAGAGACTGTTTCCAGAGACTGTAGATTGACTAGAAGAAGACGAGCCTTCAAGAGTCGATGAACTTGCCGAAGATATTGTGGTAGAGATAGTCTGCACCGTAGTTCCCCCCGTAGCTTCCGAACTTCTCGTTCTATTCGACGGAGAAACGGTAGAAGTCTCCTGAAGATTAGGTCTCTTCTCACTTGAAGTAACTGGTGCTGAAGAACTCTGTCCAGAACTAGGATTTCCCTGATCATGAGGGATCTGTTCCGTTGTAGACTGAGTGGAACTTTTAGCTGTAGTTGAGACCGGATCACTTGTTGTGAATACAGTAGTTTCGATAACTTCCGTAGTACTCTTCAGCTCATTACCAATAGGAGGCTCAGTATGAACATTGTTTTCGTGCTTCGTGACGTTTTCCGTGGAAACAGTGGTAGTGGTGATAATGGTTGTATCAGTCTGTCCAATAGTCTGAGAAATTGTGACTGGGAGAGATGTTACAGAGCTTGTCTGGACTGTTGTGAGGTTAGCACTGACAGATGCAGTGGCTTTCCCGACAGTTGTTGAAGTTAGCGGTGCTTGTTCAGTTAAAACATTTTGAGTAGTAGT
Organism: Oscheius onirici; assembly: GCA_932521025.1. Lineage (NCBI taxonomy): Eukaryota > Metazoa > Nematoda > Chromadorea > Rhabditida > Rhabditidae > Oscheius > Oscheius onirici. Next base: position 10,417,725 of record OW051470.1, on the reverse strand, counting down.
GGGTTCTTCTCCAGAACTCTCGACACTGTTAGCTGTTGACTCGTTAACGGTTACTTGTGCAGTTCTCTCAGTGCTACCTGGTCTGCTAGTCGTTGTCAAGGGCACCTGACTCGTGCTTGGTGGTTCAGGCCCCCGAACTGTCGTCACATTGATTCGAGCTGATCCAGTGACCAGCTCGACGTCTTCCGGACTCTCGACCTCGACAACTGATCCATTTGTGCTGGGATTTTTCGTGCTGCCCGTGAGGACCAAGTCCGGCTGCTCTGTGGTGCTAACTGTCGTCTCCTCTGTTACAATATTCTCGACAGTGGTGGTCGTGACCGGCTTACCAGCTATATCTGGACCAACAGTTGATCCAAGGGATTCTGAATTTCCTTGTTTACTGTCTCTTTGTCTCTTACCTTTACAGTTTTTGAAACCATCTCCTTCGAAGCCCTTCTTACACTTGCAAAGTCCATCTATCGTACATTCAGCATCCTTATGACAAAGTTCGGCACTCAGATGACAATTTGGTCCTGAAAATATGCACTATCTCCTCTGTCTCATTTCGTTTCTACCTCTAGTGCAAGTGAATCCATTGCCTTCAAAACCGGCATTGCAGGTGCAATTGAACGATCCGGGCAGATTGAGGCACGTGGCATGCGGATTGCAAATTCCGGTGAGTGAACATTCATCGATATCTGACAAAGGGGATATGGGATGTGCTCGGGGAAGACGGAGAGGGTGAGAGGGAAAGACTTACCGTCACAGCGGATTCCGTCTCCGATGAAGCCCTTTTTACAGGTACAGAAGTGTTTTCCGGGAGTGCCGGGAATGTCTATGCATTCAGCATTCTTGTGGCAAGTGTTCTTGTTCGGATCAGAGCAAGTTCCAGCTCCGTGGACTGCTGCAACATAAGCATTGTTTAGACGGTCAGGTTTCTTTACCCCCCCCCCCCCCCCCTAAACCTGGATTTTTGTGGGCGGCGGGGGCAATTTAAATTTTCCGGCTCTCGTTTGCATTTTCCAGCTTAGTCTCAGTGAGCAAAGCTGTAGCCCTGATTAAAGATACCGCCCCGTTTAGACAGCCAGACTTAGTCAGAGAAATAAAAATTATTACATACGTTGACAAGACCCATTGATAGGGTGATGTCCCTCGATGCAGCTTCCACACTGAGGCACATCTTCTTCGTCCACATGGCAAGTCTTGTTCTCCAGAAGACACAATCTGTCCCATTCAGCTGTACACAAATTCTCTTCCTAATCTCATTATTTACTGTTAGAGAAAGGGATCCACCTCTCTTTTTTGCATCGGGTTGCACTGAATTCCGTCGCCAGTGAATCCGGACATACATTTGCAGCCGCAGCTTCCAGGCTGGTTCAGACACATGGCCATAGCATGGCAACCAGCAGTTCCTCTTTCACACTCATTTACGTCGGTGCAAACTCCTCCAGCACCTTCATAGCCTTCAGCACAGTCACATCTGAAGCCGCCATCTTCATTGACGCACATTGAGCTGGCAGGGTCACAGTTGTGTCGATTCTCGTCACACTCGTTGATGTCTGAAGACGAAAGCCTAGAATCTCAGGAATATTCTTACCTTCACACTGATTTGTTTTCTTATTGATTCTGTATCCTGGCTCACATTCGCAGACACTCGTCAGCGTTCCGTTGAAGATTCTCACGCTTAAACAGGCCGTGTGCTCCACACGACCACAGAACTCTTTAACATTCTCGCAGCTTCTTTCCAGTGGATTCTTACACTCTTTGACGCCGTCTCCCGTAAAGCCGGAAGGACATGAACACTTGAAACTTCCGAAAAGATTTTCACATTCAGCCTGAGGATGGCAGGGACTGTTTGAACACTCGTCAATATCTGTGATTTGAGTAAATGAAAATGGTTTCTTTTGGTTATACCTTCACACATGTAACCGTCTCCCTTGAAGCCAGATTTACAACTACAAGCATAAGTTCCAAGGAGATTGTTGCAGTCGGCACTCTTGCTGCACATATTCAGTTCAGGTTCAGCACATTCGTTGATATCTAAATGTGCACGTGTCTATTCATGTAATCATGGTTCCACCAACCGGTACACTTTCCATCGACCATTTTGAAACCCATGCGGCAGGTGTTGCAGTCAGCTGTTCCAGTTCCGTCAACCATGCAGACATGATGGTTTCCACAGCCGGCCTTTGCCAACTCTGCTTCCGAACAAGATCTCTTCTCCAAAGGCATGCATTTGTAGCCGTCTCCGATGAAGCCAGGCTTACATTCACAGCCGTATGAGCCTTCCTTATTGACACATGTTCCGTTCAGACTACAGCAGTTGCCTCTTGTCTCCTCGCACTCATTGATATCTACATCAGTTTTTAGTATCTTCCTTGAGAAATAACTCACCGACACAGACACCAAGCTCGTTCTTTCTATATCCCATTGGGCAGAAACAAGCATAAGTTCCAATGATATTGTGACATCTGGCCGTCTCGTGACATTTATGCAGTCCAGTTGCGCACTCATCCACATCTGTACATGGAGTAGTGGAAGGAGTTCCCTCGAATCCGGGCAAGCAGCGGCAAGCACCTGTCCGTCTCTCACAAAGCGCATCGTTTCCACACTCATCCGAACTTACACACTTTGTTACGTTACTAAAAATGAAAACTCTATATTGTGTGACGATCAACTCACTTTGGAGCCAAAGAGGCCGCAGTAGGAGTGGAGGAAGTGACCAGCTCGAACGAATCCTTGGTCGTGGCTTCAGGCTCGCTTGGAGCCCTGTTGGGCTTGGCCGTCAAATCAACATCCGGCTCTGAGGTTATAACCTCTACGTCTGTTCCGGGAGTAGTCTTTTCGGGTACGAGACTGCTCGACTGAGAAACACTCGATACAACTGTGGGGTGTTCCGTAGAGCCCGGTGTCGAACTGCTTGGAGAATGAAGTTTAGAAAGAGTAGTTGCTTCAGTTGTGATCATTTCAGGAGTTGTAGAAACGGTCGTAATCTTTTCGGGAATCTTTGTAGTACCCTCAGAAACGGTCGATCCTTGGTTGGACACAGTAGAAGAAGAGCTGACAGGTCCAGTAGTAGTTGAAGATATAGAAACTGTAGGGCCGGTAGGTTTCTCTGTTCCCTTGGTTGTCGAGACAGAGAGGAGAAGATCTGGTTGTTCCGTGCTTGAGACACCAGCAGGAGTAGACACCGATGCTGAAGTGACAGGACGAGAAGAAGAACTGATAGATGTAACAGTAGATGTTTCGGTAGCAGAGGCAGATTTTGTAGAACTGCTTGGTTCCGCTGTTCCTTTCGAGCCAGAAAGGACAGGATCTGGCTGTTTTGTAGTTGAGGAAGGTTCAACTATTTTTCCAGCGGCTGTAACTGGTTCTGGAGTAGAAATTTCTTCAGGAGCTTTTGTAGTAGCAGGAATTTCTTCGGGAGCTCTCGTGGAAGAATTGTCAGTTTTTGGAGAGACACTCAGAACAAAATCAGGCAGAGTAGTTGTTGGCCCAGTAGATGTTACACTTGTTCCACCAATTTCCAGACCAGTTTCTCCAGGTGAAGTCGTCTCAATAGAGGGAGTCGCTGACTCGGGTCCGGAAGATGTAGCTGTTATGGAAGATGTTGGTTTACTAGATTCTGAAGAAGGGAGTGTCGTAGTTGCTGAGGATACTGTAGAAGAAGAAAGTGTCGTAGTCACTGCAACAATTTCCAGACCAGTTTCAGCTGTAGAACCCGAAGAAGATAAAGTGGTTGTCTCAGATTCTCCAGTTCTAGTCTCAAGAGGTTTAGGAGTCGTCTCCTCTCCAGATGGCGTAGTATTTTCTTCGCCTTTATGTGTACTAGGCTCCGTCGGAACGTGTACAATTTCCAAGCCAGCTTCCTGTGTCGTAGCCTCTGTCGGACCAATAGAAACGTGGAGATGTCCTTCTCTAGTAGTTCCGGTAGTCTCTGGCAAGTTTTCGGGAGTTGAACCGGATATGATCGTCTCACTGGAACCGGAACCAGACATGCCATTCTCGCCGGTTGCTGAAGAATCGGGCGGTTCAGAAGTTTCAGTCTTGCTCGTTTGTAAAGTAGGTGAGTCAGTTGTGACATTTCCAACAGATGAAGCGGTCACAGAAGGAGTAGTGGAAGTTTCTTTGCTATTGGTAATAGTCGAGCCAGAGGCATTGTTTTTGGTTTCTTGACCACCAGTCGTCGAAGGAGAGGCACTGGAGCTAGAAGGAGTTGTTTCTTGACCAAAAATAGTCGAAGATGTGGTTGCTTGACCAATAGTGGTAGATCCAGAAGGAGTGCTGATAGCTTTTTGAGAGACAGTACTGGTTCCAGATGATCGTGATAATCCAGAAGGAGTGGTAGAACCCCTGTACACAATCTCAAGGCCAGTTTCTCCAGTAGTTGGCTCTGTCTAAAAGCAACAATATAATGTTTTTCACAAATCGTTACCGAAGTTCTACCAGTTGATTCTTCAATACTGTCAGAACCGTCTCCGCCATGAATGTCAGTCTCTGGTGGTCTCTGTTCCTTGCTACTGGTCAGGGTAAGCTGTTTCTGAGCGTCCTTTGGTTCTGGAACTAACGTTGGGGGAAATTATCGCTGTCTCACAAACCACTTTCTTTCGAAGAAATAGATACAACCGTGACTGATGAACCAGAGGATGATGATCCAGATGCTCCTTTTCCAGTCACCGCTCCTTCAGATGAGACTGTTGTTTTTTTTTTAGGAGATACTGTAGTTCCTGAAGAGCCTATTGAAGTCGTCGGAGTGCCCTTCCAAACAATCTCCAGGCCGGTTTCATCAGTCGTGGATGGAGTCTAAAGCAGAGCTAATCAAGATGTAAAAAAAAAGAGAAAGAGAAAATGTCAAACTTACTGTTGCACCAGACTCTCCTCGAATCTGTTCAGAGCCATCTCCTCCGTGGACATCACTTTCAGGAGCCTTATGTTCACGGCTGCCCGTTATGGTCAGCTGCTTCGATCCTCCGCTGCCAGACTCTTCTCTGTCAGAAACAACTGAAAAATGACAACTTAGATTTAATTGGTTCTCAATTCCTACCAGTCTTTGAGCCAGTCTTCTGATCTTTTCCCTTGTCCTCATTTTCTCCGCCATCCTCAGCAATTTTTGGATGTTCACCTGATCCTTCTTCTAAATCCGTAGTGGGACTGGGAGTAGCTGCTTCCACTTCACTAACAGTCGTTCTTGGTCCTGGATTTTCCTCTTTTCTGGTCTCAGTAGGCGGCTTCGTTGGAAGAGCAACAATTTCCAGACCCTCCTTTTCCGAATCGACCTCTTTTTCCTTTGGAGATTTTGTGGTTCCCACAAGTGTGTCAACGACTTTGACATCTCCTGCACCATCTCCATCAGTCACATTTTTGCCAATACTTTTCTGAGTAAGACTCTCTTCTCCCACATTATCTCCATCGATGACAGTTTTCGGCGCCTGGGTTGTATTGGTCTCATTTGGGTTCTTGTTGATCTCTTCAAGCGTCGTGAATCTAACGTTGATGTGTCCGTCTAAGGTTGTTGCTTTTCCCAACATATCTCCATCTTCAACACTGCGAGTAGTGGATTCTACTGAACTCAAAGTAGAGGGTAGAATCAATACTGTAGTTCCATTCTGGGAGAGGAGAGCCGTCTTCCCCGGTGTGTGAATTGGAATTTCAGTAACGGGAATAGATGTGGTGGAAGTTGAAAGACCACCCAGTGTTGACACGATTCCAGTCAATCCGATAGAAGAATCTGGAGTGGTCGAAGTTGGTTGTTCCGGAGTCTCTGAAATACAAGAATTCACAGTAATCTTGTTAAAAAAAACCTTTTCTAATGTCGTCTCCAATAATTTCCAGTCCCATCTCTCCAGAATCCGGCTTCAGCATGGTAACGTCACTCGGCACTTTCTGCTTTACCACAAGAATTGCTCCTCCTTCCGAAGAGTTTGTAAACTGATAAAATTTTAATTCTTTTTAGCATAGATTTACCTCATGAATCTTATGACTGAGAACTTCCTCTCTGTCAGTGCCGTTCAAAGAAGCCGCAAAGGTCTGATCATCGTCTTGATTCGTCGACAGGCGAACATGTCCGTCTGCATCACGGAATATTTCCAGGCCTGCCAAACGAAAACATAGAAGCAAGCAGCCCAGGCAGAAGGAACACAAAAAAAGGGGGAAGCAGCAAAAGCGAGGGGACAGAACTCAGGCATATTACTCACCCCAGCAGTTTTCTTCAGTACTGTTCCTAGTACAACATGTGAAGCTTCCCTCAGTGTTGGCACACCAGTTGTCCGACGTCTCTTCGCCACAGGGAGAACCGACTAGACATTCGTTGATGTCCTCACAGCCAAGGTGGACGTTTCCTCCAAAACCATTCAGACATTCGCAGTAGCCGTTGACACATTTCGAGTTGTAGGGACAGTAGGATGAACAGGGACGTTCTGAACAAGGTTTATTTATAAGACGAGGCAGATGAACGAAAAGGCAAAGAGCACTAAACAAAGAGGCAGCGAACAACGGTTATTCTCTTCAGTTAAAAGTTTCAAAAATACTTCTCAACCTCTGCATTCACAGGGTAGTCTTTTGATATTTGAAAGGAACTTGTAAAAAGGTGAAATTTCTTAATTTTGCTGGTCATTAACCAAGCCCGGCGACGCGATACGGGTGTGAAAAGAGTCCCCATGGCCGAGTGGATAACATCGTTGTCTGGCTATCCAGGGGGTTTCTGGTTCGATCCCCGCTGAATAAAAAGTTTTTTGCTATTTTACTCATTTAGGGGACTGTTTTTCTCATTTCCTTGGATAAATGGACAATTTTTCCACTTAACAGTACAGATAGACAGAGTTGAACAACTTACTGGATAAGACGCTGATGCTAGGAATACTTCCATTCGCTCTGATGACTCCTTTTCCCACGGCAATGAAGCCACCCTGATGACTGACTCCCTTTTCTCCTTGCTCGTTTGAAACCACAACTTGTTTGGAACTGTTAGTCTGAAGAATAGCCGTAGTTCCGTCGATGTTTGTGAACACATGATAACCCTAAACTTGGTAGTAGTCTTCAAACAAACTGTGTTTCTCGCCTGGCATTCTGGCTCCTTGCTATGTTCGGAGCAGCACATAAAGCTACCCATAACATTGACGCACCACTGTCCAACTCCTGGACAGATATTATCGGCATCGCACTCGTTGACATCCAGACATTTTTTGACAGGATCTCCAGAAAATCCTGGCAGGCATTCACAGGTCTTGTTTCCACAGTAAGCATGAGCTCCACATCCTCCTGCACAAAAGACACCCTGTTCTTCGATACACCGCTCATCGTCCGATCCTTCAGCACAGCAGATGTGTCCTCCTACGATATTTACACAGCGGGTTCCTTTCTGGTTTTTGCACGGCTCAGCTTTGGCTTCGCATTCGTTCACATCTGCAAGACAGTAAGTTATTCCGTGACTCTGTCTGCTTACCATGACAAGTGATTCCATCTCCGGCAAAGCCTGCTGCACAAACACACATCTTGAAATCGGTGAGACAGTAAGCATGACGGTCACAGACGTCTTCTCTCTGACTGCAGTCGGTGACAGCTAAAAGGATGTATTCAATGTTCCCTACGCAATTTATTACGTTCACAAGTCAATCCATCGCCAGTCATTCCCTCCTCACAGACGCAAGAATAACTTCCAGGCGAGTTGAAACATTCAGCTCTTGATCCACAAATGTTTGTCCTCTTGCATTCGTCAATATCTTTACATTCTCCTTCGATTAGTTCATAGCCATCAGTACATCCCGAGACACAGGTATAGCTCCCGATCTAGTCAATTTCGTTACTCTGAACTTTTCCCCCTCTACCGTATTCTCACAAAGTTGTCCCTTTGTACATTTGTGTGTACCCAGCTGGCATTCATCGATATCAAGGCATTTGGCCCGTAGAGAGTCTCCTTTCTGAGCAAATCCTTCAGTACAATTGCAGTAATAAGTTCCAGGCAAATTGACGCAAACCGAATGTTCTGGGCAGAGAGTAGGAGTGCTGCATTCGTCCAAATCTAAAACTTTTGTCAAATACACGCAGTCTGATGTACTGACCAGCACAGTGATAGCCATCTCCAAAGAATCCTGGTCGACAGGCGCAGGAGTAGCCGACAGGAGTATTGAGACAGTCGGCCATTAGATGGCACGGTCGTTCGAGACACTCGTTTTTGTCTAAAGAATAAAGATGAATTGTGAGTAGACATGTGCGTTTGGACCGGCTGGGAAAAAAATTGCTTTCAGTGCGGCGGGCAAAAGAAATTTAGCACGCTATTTTTCTGGGTTTTTGATGTTTCTCCAGTCATTGTGAACAAATACCAGCTAGTACAGAAAAAAGTTAGGCAAAAGAAGATGAATCCGCAAAGAAAATTGAAGTTCCGTACGAAAAACACGAGTTTTGTCTTATTTTTCGCGAATTTCGTCTTATTTTTCGTTTTTCTTTGCGGATTTGTCTTTTTTGCTTCACTTTTTTCTGTGGCAGTCGGTATTTGTTCACAATGACTGGGGAAGCACAAAAAAAAAACAGAAAAAAAGCGTGCTGAGTTTCTTTTGCCCGCCGCACTGAAGGCAATTTTTTTCTCAGCCGGTCCAAGCGCACATGTCTAATTGTGGGAATAAAATGCAAACCGATGAATTCACAAGAGGGACCAGAAAAGCCCGAGTTACAGTAGCATTGGGCTTGTTGTCCGTCGTAGAGACATGCTCCGCGATCGTTACACGTCGAATTGCATTTCTTCTCTGAAAATGATTCGTCTCCCTTCAAATACGTATGTGCCCAAGACGGGACCCTTTTTTCCGGAGGATTATCTCGACCTCCAGTCTCGCGGCAAGTTGATTGGTTTACCTCTCTCACAGGATCGTAACCCAATTAGGCTCGTGGGAACAGTCGTCCCTGGTACAGACAGGACCCCTTCCTCCAACATAGCTTTCGAAATTTTTTTAAAACTAATGACAGGAAAACGCGGTGTGCCCTTCTCGGCCTTGGCAAAATTCTGTCGACCTAATTCTGTCGGCAAGTGTTGATTGTGTGCTGTCTGTGTACTCATCCCGCAATGGGGCAGAGGAACTAAATTTGGCGCATGATTTCAATAGAGAAGCGTTCAAAGATCCCTGAACTCACCACAGTACGGAAAACTCTCGTCGTGGATGGCCGGATTCGTGTAGCAGTCCTGCTTTCCGTCACAGAGAATACTCATCTCGTGCACATGGAGATCGGCTTTGTCTTCACTGAAAGAAAGCCGTTTGCAGCAAATCAGAGAAACAGAAACATACCTGTGTTGACAAATGACCTGGCTGAAGTCAAAGTTGACAACAAATGTGTACTTGCTGTCCGGCAGCGAACTGTTGACGAAATTCTTGGAAATGGCCGTGGTGCCGGTAAGGCAGGCCAGGAGCACCACTGGGACCAGCCCAGTCCAGCTCCAACCGCCCATGTTTTGTGTGATGGAGCTACCGGCTGAAAACAGAGGTCAGCACTGTAAAGAAAATAGTCAAGAATGTGGCTTTGTGCAGAGTCACGACCCCTGCCATAAGGAAGAGAGAGAGAGAGAGAGAGATGAATGTTTTGAGGAACTGTTCAAGCAGAAAAAGGGATTCGGGTCATTGGACCAGGAAAAAGGAAGAATGGGGATCTGAAGGTGTTCCGATTAGGAAATAGAAGACGTTCCGAAGAGGTCAAGGATGAAAAACAGTGTTTAGACAAATAAGGCGGAAAATGAGTAATTGGAAAAAAAGCTGATATTACTCTTGATAAAATGGGACACATTCGGGACACCTTTGGTTGGTCTGCAGGAGTCAGGAGACACAGCCTCTGAGCAATTACCGGCTTCTTGTACCTCTCTCCAGCACACATTAAAAGCAAGGTCTTTGAAGATATCCAATCGCTGACTTTTATGACAACCCAAATTAGGGGATGGGACGGAGAGCTCCAGTCGGGAGACCAATTTCTGAGAGGGAGCGGGAGTCTCGGGTAGGTAGTAAAAGTGAAAGGTATTTGTGAGTCGGAACACAACAGGCCTTGACACTTTGGCCTTTCTTTCTCAAAGATTTTGGCAAAATTTTTGTCGGTCATATCAATCCAGCTATAGGGAGAAGACCACTGGGTTACTTTAAACTGAAATGACCTTCCGATTGCCCGATTTTTTCAGAGCGGAGTAAACTGACACCTATGGTAAAAAGGACTGATAACTAAAAAGCTTGTTAACTTCCAAAAAAATCTAAAATCTCTCTGTCTCACACTCATTTAGTATTTGAATGCATGGTTCTCATTCTGCTCGTCTATCTTTCTGTTTGTTTTTCACAGAACTGTGATTGTGCAAAAATAAAAGTGATCTTAGAGATACGACAACTGGTAAGGACCATTTCCTAAATCCAAAAACAAGATAACTAACAAGAGGTTTTTTATTTCCCTTACCCCTCCGCCGTAAAGAGCGACCTCGACTCAAAGCTGTGAGAACTGCCGGCTGGAGGTGAAGAGACTGTAAACGGAGGAGTCGGAGGAATGTCTCGTTCCTTTAACTGGATAGAGCCAAAGCAGGTAAAAACAATGATGGGGGTCAAGGAGAGCCGCCCACCTCGTCGACCGATTGCTTGTCTCGGCAAAAGTGCGCATTTTGTGTGTGAATCACAGGCAAAACCAAGAGAGTCTCTCAAGGTTAGCGGTGCAAATGACCTACTAATAAAGACAAACATTTCCAAGAAAAGATGGCAATCTTGTACTGGTCATTAGAACAATCTCGCCTCTCTTTCTATGGTCTGTTCAAAAAGAAGAGGGATTACTGTAAGATTTTAGCTCTTCCCTTCGAGACCCACTTAGTACGCAAAAGTTGGATACCCAGACAGCACATTTAAAAAAGATACGCAGCGAAAGTTGGAATTTGTTGGCTGAGTATCCAATGTTTGTGTGCTAAGTGGGTCTCGAGGGAAGAGCTAAAATCTTATGGTAGTCCCTCTTCGTTTTGAACAGACCGTAGCAACAGAATCAACTTTTTCTGGTACAGGACTAGAGTTTTAATTGGGTGAGAAACAGAGATATTGAGTAACAAGAACAAAGAGATGGGGTAGCGGTAAGGGATAGAAAAAGGGATATTGGCATATGGAAGAAAAAAGGCCAGAGAAACAGAGTCATGGATTAGAAAAAAAGACTGAGAGCATGAGAGTCATTTGAATTTCCTATTTACTCGCGGAATGGAGGTGTAAACCCCACAGGAACAGGCAAAAGTGATAGGATTTGTTGATGGTTATCAGTCATCCGTCTTCGGATGGCAGAATGTTCTTCGGGATTTCCCCTCCCCCAATGGGGTGGCTATCGCGATGAACTCGCTCAACTTGACCTTCGCCGACTGATGCTTGCGGTGACAGGCAAAGATTCTTCAGTTTTGTGGGAAAAGAACGGCCAAGCCGACCTACTTGGCAGTCTCGAGGCGAAACGCCCATAAAATACGGTTCGTCAGACGGCAGTTATTAAAAAGGACATCCAGTGGTTTTCGTCTTTGACCCGCGATTCAGTTCTTCTGAAAGGCTCAGACAGTTAACCTACAATCTCTAGGTCAAGGAAGTTTCTGAATGACAGGAACTTTATTTACAATAAGCTCAGATGTCTTGTCTGTTGTTCCAATCTCAAGCATCTTTTTGCATTTCCGAACAAGAAAGAACAGACAAATCTGTGGAGGGTATCTCGCCTTGACATCTCTTGTCGAGTTTCGAAACGTTGCTGTCCTCTGTTCTTTTGAAAACAACACAGAAAAAAATCAGGAGTTTTACATGGTACAGTTGGCGTTTGTTGCCGGCAGTTGATTTTACGATAGTAAGCAATTATATTAAATAAGCGTAGGCACAACATTTACACCAAAGGACAATTGTTAGCAGAAAGAGACAACATTTTGACCTTTCCAAACTCCCGCTAACTGGAGCACAATTAGCCTTCGGGAGAGGTGACAAAAGGTCTTCTCGGGCTAGACGCAAAGGCGGCGCTCCTTTCTTTCACTCGATCCAGGTGGAAATAATTGAATTGAGTGAAAAAAGCTTCTCCACTAGCTGGTCAAGGTTATTCGCCTCTTTAATTCCACATTTTCCTCGGTCTGTTGACCCTGCCTTGTCACAAAGACATGCTCTCCTTGACCCGTCGGCTCTGCCCAAGGAGCTTGAGATGGGGCTGTTGCGCAACCAGATGGCAATCCGTGATGAGCAGATAAGATGGGAGAAATATATAGATTTTACCTTGAAATCATCACAGAGAAAAAATGGGGGACATAATAACAGACTCGTAACACCGACAAGTAAATAAACAATATTAGATGAAATTTTGGGCGGGGAGGTACGTTTAGTAGCGGAAAAGGGACCCAAAAAAGTTGCAGGAAAATACCTAGAGCTGCGAAACGAGCGCGGCAATATAAAAATGGCAGTAAGGGGCGCTTAAAACGGACAAATAGACAGAAATTCTTAGACGACGAAAAGTTGGGATTTAGACGACGGTTCTGACTTCGAAGAACCTCTTGAGATACCAGATCTGGCCAGCAGTCATTGCCAAAAGGACGATGGCTTCGAAGACGGCCCACAGCACGACCCGGCTATTTGTGTTCTCGTTGACTGAAATAAGCGTGATTATGATGTTGAAAAGTTGAGCTAGTGACAAGGATGAGATAAGAAACGACAAGTTTCAGCAGTAAAACAAATCAAAATGGGAAACTTACTGGATCTGTGAACACGCTCTCTGACCTCCATGTACTCTTGTTCGTGCTTGACGGACGTCAAAGCAGACGACAGCTCTCGAATCATCTCCTCCAGTTTGGATTGATCGGCTGAAAGCTTATTTTTATCCTCGAAAAGGAGTAGTACAAATGATGCCGGTATCACTACTCAGCGGCTTTAGTAAAATAGGCGTACGGGAAAAACATTCTCGCTAGCCAGCTTCAAATTTCGAGCTGATACACACAAATTTTTTTTTAGAAAAATGACGCTCAACAACAGACACTCTTGCACCTGGCTTGGCATAGTGAACATTTAACGCTCAACAAACCTTGGTCTTGACTGGCTGCTGCTCCTTGGACTTGCTGATGGGGCTCAACGAGTTCGACAGTGAACATGACGCTCTAATTATGACTGCATAAAAAGGAACGATTAAAAATATTACCTTTGGCGTCATTGTGCTCATTTTGTTTCCGAAGCAGTAGGTGTATTGTCCGTCCATGTGGGCCGCGAAAGTGTACTTGCCCGAAGATTCGCGCTCTCCCTTGTAGATTTCTTTCTGGTCGGGTGTGATAATCTGAAATCAAATTATAGAGGACAATGTTTGAGTTATTGAAAAAGAATAAACACTCACTCTGACGTCAATATCGAGGAAACCGCCTTCCGCAACTTCGAACATCAGGCCAATCTTGGTCCCCGAGACGACTCGATCGAAGAAGCAAATTTCCTGGAAGATTGTCATTGAAAATAAACTTAAAAAAAGATCCCTACCTCATTTGCATCGACTGTAATAAAGTAGCCGACAGATGGGGAGATCACCAACGCCAAGACGGCGAAAAGTGTACCCAGCATTGCTGAAATAAGACATTAGAAGTCTTTTTATATCAGAAAAGGGTTTTCAGAAGAGGAAAATGATGAAAGCGAATAAGCACCAATTTTTAGCGAAGTCTATCAAAGGAAGCTGAATACTATGCTGAATACGAGATTTTCAGATGGCAAAGTTCATTATCAGCTGCTAAAATTTGCTTACAAGCTTGTTGTTGAGGTTTCTAATGTAATTTTAGAACAATAACAGAAAAGTACGCATGCAACAACTTCTAGGGCTTCAAGAGACTTGTAAATCGATTTTACCAAAAGAATTCGCCTGCCTTTAACATTTTTCTGCTTAATGATTTAAATTACAGCATTTTCTTTTGTTTATGAGCCAAAGTTGTTGAGAAAACTAAACAAAACTATATGAAAAACGGGGAAAATATGGGAACAACGTGTCATTTCTGGAGATTTGAAGTCGCGCCGCCGCGATTTGCAGACAGTCCTTTAACTCGCCAGTTCGAAACGCTTCCAAATTATTTTTTTTATTTGATTTTGTTTTCTTTGCGATTTTCACGTAAAAATCATTATTTTTCAGGTAAAATAAACCAGCTAATACGTCTCCGTCATGGTGGTAACGGTTTACAGCGGTTCCTCTACTAAACCATCAACTTTCAGCTTCCGTTATCTCTTCTACGCTCGGCTCAGAACAATCCGATGCTTGTAGAGCTCAAGAATGGCGAAACCTACAACGGACACTTAGAATCTTGTGATGCCTGGATGAATGTCCACCTGAAAGACGTCATCTTCACGTCAAAGGTGGGGTTTGTCTATTTTTCAATGAGTTTTCACGTTTCTTTCGCTGAAAAGCTAATTTTTTCAGTTTATTGTAAACCTAAACAAAAAAGGTTTCAATAATCTGTCTTCTTCCAGGACGGAGACAAATTCTACAAAATGGCCGAAGTTTACGTGCGTGGATCGACTATCAAGTATCTTCGTATTCCTGAAACGGTAAGCTACTCCTTTTTATCGCTAGAAAGGCACTTATAGCCGAGCGAAGTTGATATATTGCTCAAAGTTTGTAAACAATCATACAAACCCTTTTTCCAGGTAGTAGATCTCGTGAAAAATGAGGTCAACGAGGTCCGTCGTCAGCAGAAGGACCAACAGCGTGCCAAAAGAGGAGGTCGTGGTGGACGAGGAGGCGGAGGAGGTCGTGGAGGATTCCGTGGACGAGGAAAATAACCTTTTCATCTCTCAATGTATGTATTCATTTCATTTCCCATAAAAGCTGTCACATTGCATACTATTTCGACAATATTTTGCATAGACGTTAATAGCGTTTGCAGAAAAAGGGACGCCGAAGCAGACACAACAAATCTGCCCATTGGCCAGTTCGTGTCATCTCGATACAATTCTCGTTGTGATTTTGATTGTCCGGCTGTCCTAAAAATCTCAACATTTCCGTGTGTTCTATTCCTGCAAACCTTTAGACCAGAAACGAAACTTGCTCTGCGTCCGGTCAGTGTTCACGTAAACGTTCTCCAGCTGTACATCGTTCAAGCCAATCCACGCACTTTCTCCATCGAGAAGAGAAGCCAGAAATTTGTTCTCTTCCGGAGTAGAAACTGAAGCCAGATGACCACCCCATTCGAGACAAATCTCCTCAGCTCGGTACCATGACTCTCTTGTCAGCAGCAGGACATATTCGCTGCCTTCAAAGCGGTGAACTTTGGTTGATAGGAGATCCACCTTTCTCTGAACAGGACAACCGACTTCCTTTTAACAAATTCTACTCACTGTCAACTTCTTGATTTCCATCTCATTTTGCCGAATGACCGATACGTCTACGCCAATTCCTCCCATTTCCAATCTCTTCAGTTCCGACTCCATCCAATTTCTCAGCTCGTGGACTCTTCTCGTCATCTCCTTTTCCATCATCTCCTGCACGTATCCAACTCTAGCTTCAACAATTTCAGTGACATTTTTCATCACCGCCTCGTAATCCATTGCCAGTTTGTGTTGGCTATGTCTGCTTCGAGTGTCAATCGTTCGGGCTTCTGAAATGGCAGGATTCGCTCGGTAAAAATAGCTGCTTGTTAGTCGGAAAAAAAGTTTTAGCATAGGATAGAACGGGTAGAAGGTCGAGTTCTCGTTCTCACCCTCATCGGCACCTGCTCGAATTGCTCTAATCCATGGCCTGCTTGTTGTGAAAGAACTCCCTGAACGCTTGAAAACATTTTTTTATTTTCTTTCTCCGACAGTCTGTTCCTTTACAGAACCTCGGTCTCTCTTTCTCTGTTTCTCTCACTCTATCTGACTTTTGTAGCAATGTAGCATAAAGTTTTGCTAATTGTAATTCGAATAAAGAATAAGAGGACGAGAGATCCTACCTCTTCCAGGAGTTCCATCGAAGCATTGGACAAGCATCGACCGTAGACATCGAATCTCCGCTGCCCAATTATGTCCATATTCGGAGCAGACTTTGATATTAAAAGAGACGGCCAACGAGGGAAGAATGACCAGCACAAGGAAATGCATCTAAATCTCTCTGGATGGATGAACTTGAGGAAAAAGAGGTGAGACTGCAGGAAAGACATTAATCTCGAAGAGAAGACACGCGTGCCACCCTGACAGCTGGGCTGAAAAAAAGATGGGGGGACAGGAAGCAGAAAACCGAGAAGGATCCGATGACAGGGTAACGGACGAACCAAAGAGCAACTTGTATTCTGAGTGCGATCAAGGAATGTGGGAAGACTTTTTTCCGAAAGTCCAGATGTCCCAGCTGTGTGTGTGAGAAAGAGTTTATAGGACAGCTGGCCGGACTAATTGGGATGTTCGAAAAGATTTTGAGAAAACTCTTGGGAAGAGTACATGGCAGAGGGCTCTTTCATCTTTTAAATCTCTGACAACTGTCAGAAATAGACGCTAATACAATATATTGGCTCAAATTTTGATTCAGAGAATTGACTCATCATGTCCTCCTCCTACACGACCAGCATCATCAGATAACCATTTTTGATCTCACAAACTTGAGTCTCTGCAGAAATGAACTTGTGTACAAATATCCGCTTAGAAGAGATAGAAAGTCTCTCTGAAGTTCTGCCTCAGTCTCGGTAAAGTAACTTTACTCCCTCCCCCTTTCTCGAGAAAGGACCATGTCAGTGAAAAGTTTATTCTACAAAACAATAGTCTCGTACTGTTTCTTGACAATAAACTCATTCTTTTTGACATTCTTCTCGGTTTCCTCTGTCCGGCAGATTCCCGAAGCGTGACAGATCCAGTCAAGATGGTGGTAGACATTCGTGCCAATATCCAGACTGACAAATTCTTCGGAATAGTTGATGCACTCCCTACTGCGACCATTGCCTCGGCTCAAAACCGCATTCAGAGTGATTCTATCTTCAACAGTTGAGACCACGGAACCGCCGCTGTCTTCGCCACAAGTAAAAAAATGGGTTATTTTTGAAGCAAATATCCAAGGATCCAAGGTCAGGGCAAGGCACGGTCTTGCTAGTGAAAGTTCTCAGAAGTCCGAGTTGTTTGTACTTGCTCTCGTTGTTATCTGAATTGAATGTTTTGCTTAAGACCCGGATAAAATTGAGTACGTCTTCCATATCCGTACAGACTGATTTCGCTTCCAAGTGGCAAATTTTCATTAGGCAAACAGGCAGGTTGTGAAAGGAACTGGCTCGATTCGTCAATTTCCAGAAGAGCAATGTCGCCGCCAGTGTAATTATTTAGATTGAAATAGCCGGGATAATGAATCTATTACGTGTGATAGGAAAAAACGCCCCTTCTAAAATTTTTGTTTTTCATCCAAACGCCACCAAACTGGTGTTTTTGGCCAAGTGAAAAAAAGCTTAGGAGCGAATGTTTGAGAAAACTATCCGATGGCTTGGGCTGATATTGTGCAGCGATATAGCCTCATGAGTGATGCATGCCATAGGCTATGGAGTTATGGGTCTGACAGTGACGCGAGGTCGGACCCCAAAAAGTGATAAAATTGACCTAGCTCCGCCATAGAAAATGCAAATTGACTGAAATTTTGTGGGGAAGTTGGGCCTTATACTGTCCCCTTCCTGCCAAGTTTTGGTGGCGTTTGGATGAAAAACAAAAATTTTAGAAGGGGCGTTTTTTCCTATCACACGTAATAGATTCATTATCCCGGCTATTTCAATCTAAATAATTACACTGGCGGCGACATTGCTCTTCTGGAAATTGACGAATCGAACCAGTTCCTTTCACAACCTGCCTGTTTGCCTAGAGAAAATGTTTTCTCCACATTCTTGGTGATAACCACGTAGAAAGTACTGTTGTTTATACAATGAGCAGCTGTCAGAATATGATGTCTGCTTATGAACGTTCCGGAACACCAGATCCCATACCTGCGTTCCAAAGCCACTGTGAACTTGGTATCTGACTGATCGACACGTGGACCATTGGATCGGGTCAGGGTGTTTTCAGTTTTTAAAAGATTCAGTAAAATCGGAATTCAGTAAATGGCAGTTTGATGAGGATTCGAAGATAGAAAACCTCTTTCCTACAGAATATGTTTTCTGAGTTAGGTTTTTGATAAAGATAAAAGATTACTGTAGAACACTGAAAATACTTACGACCACAGGTTGCTTGAAGAAAACTATTTTCTTCCAAAGAGAGATGAGCAGAACGAGGAGGGGTTGAAGGAGGTGGAAGAGTCGAATGGGGTGGAAGTGTTGGAGGAGATGGAGAAACAAAGAGCTTTGCAGATTGGGCAAGAGGTCCAGAAGATTGACGAGTGCAGGAGGTCGAGACAGAGTTAGAAAGGGCAAAAAAAGGATGAAGAGATACATCTTGAATGATAATGAAGAAATGCGAACAAGCCTATAACCCGAAGCTAAGTGATTTAGCTTTGCTTCTACGATTTCTATGTTACAGAGCACCGCTTCGACATTCCTATAGTCTGCAAATCGAATCCGACAAAATGCAGTCCTTTAAAATGAGTGTAAACGTTAGATACTCAGCAAACGCAGTTTGCAGTCAAATTTTGGGCACCGAGACGAGATAGCACTGAGTTTTTTATAGAACTGTCACGAAATAGAACTGTAATTAATTAGAAGTAACAGAATAGAACTGTTGCTAAATAGAACTTGTTTTATTCTTGTTGTGAACTATTTTTTCTGTTCCAATAGAAGTTCTATTTCATGACAGTTCTATTAAAACAGTTGTATTTCGTCGCTGTGCCCAAATTTTGTGTTAATGTATGTCAAAAGATCTCGTCACGAATCTGTTTTGAAAAACTCGGGAATTTGTTTAAAATCTATATTGTCCGTGTACAACGAAGAGGGCTTTGCGAACTTTGTCATATTCTGAACATCTGGCAACTCAGAAATATAGTGGTTCAAACTTTGACTCAGAACACTGATCTCCACGTCATCAGATGACAAATTTTTATTCAAGAAACTGGAATCTCTGTCGCCGTGACATTCTATGCGAAAGACTAACAGTTTAGGAGACATTCTCTCTGATTCAGTAAGTCTAAAATCTTGCAAAACCTTCATTCTAGCTGAAACGACTAGGCATTCTAAATAGTGTTCTCCCCGTAGAAAATGCACTGGGATCATATGGACGTCAGGTGGCAATTCTCTGTTCTTCTTGCCCTATCGAGTTCTGGGAAGGAGAAGCAGCTATGGCTTGTTCAATGGCCGACGCCGGAATACCACCAACAGTTCTCTGCAAATTCTAAAGCTTTGTCTAATAGGTATTGCACTAACTGCATCGGATGCAGCAGGAAGCGGTGTGTACTTTAGCTGGCCTGATCGGAAAGCCTCGACGAATTCTTCGAGAACCTGAAAAAAGATTCACAAACATTTTTTCTACAACTGCACCTGTTCCGAGACGTCTGGATGCTCGCAAACTGTCATCTGCCCAGCCATCCCATCTATGAGACAAATCAGAGGCAGTTCAGCATCTCCCAAGCCCAAAATCTTTTCAAGAATCTGGAATTCTTCGTATTTTTTGTGATCGACAGAAACTCACATGATCGCAGATCGGATCCTCTCCCGTGTAGAAAATTTGAAGGAAATCGGGAGGCGGAGGACTGGAAGTCACATCGACTGAGCTCATACTTGCGCATTCTTCGTTACTCGATGACTTGCTCAAAGAGTTTCCATTTTCCAC
Source organism: Oscheius onirici (assembly GCA_932521025.1). Lineage (NCBI taxonomy): Eukaryota > Metazoa > Nematoda > Chromadorea > Rhabditida > Rhabditidae > Oscheius > Oscheius onirici. Next base: position 10,398,088 of record OW051470.1, on the reverse strand, counting down.
ATTTTCTCTGTCCAGGAGACGCTTCTCTCTCTCCTCGGCCCTCTTTTCATCCACTTTCAGGCGCTCTTCAAAGAGTTTTCGCGAAATTCCGTTAAGAACAGACAGAGAGAATTGGACATCTTCTGGCGAGCCTTCTGAAATTTTTTTTTTTGATAGAATCAAACATATTAAAAGTTGTTTTCAAGTGAGTAGAAACTAGATAAATACCGGTGAATAAAATCAATGAAGGCTCATCCCTCAGTCGGCTAACAGTATGCTCATCAAGTTCATAAAATGGCTGTGGTCCCCAAGGGAAGCAATGACCTTCCGGATCGCCCAAAAGAGTCGACTTTCCGTGTCTGGAAACAACTCTGCCCTCCTTGTCTATCAATATCAGTGATGGGATTCCTGTAAAAGGGCAACGTATCAAAAATCAGTCATAAATACCGTTGACATTGTAGAGTCTAGTAAAAGCACTGGTCTTTGCCGTATCGTAAGGGAAAGCCACCCAGGGCATCTGATCCAAATATTGATCAAAATTCTCAGCTGAACGGTCAGAAGAGCAGAATATAATCTCGACGGAGACGCCTTTATCCATCAATGATTGATAGACGGGACCGAGCTGTTTTGTCCAGACTCGAGAGGGAGGACACTGAAGATATAAAGTGAAAAAGAGGCAAATTTTTTACCCAATGAGCACCAAAGAGAAGTCCTCTTATCTCAGTTTTTAGCTCAGAATAGTCCGTACTGGTAACGACACCGTCAGTTCTTCGTAAGAGTGGGCCTTTCAGAAGGTCGGATGCGGAAGGGGGCCACCTAGAAATGAAACTTTCAAAAAATAAATAGATTTTGTATCTGTTTTTCAGTCCATCTCACTCACCATGGGAAAGAAGCACCAGAAGGATCCTCATGCAGCATTCTCCTTCCTTCAGTGGTAGTAATCGATCGACTGACAGTGTCCACAACAATCACAGAAGGCGGAAATTCAAAGCCAAGTGACCTGAGAAGACGTCCCTTCATCGACGGCGTCAACGTGGGGCAAATGAACCAGCCGGGAACTGTGACGGAGCCGGAGGCCGTACTACCGTATTCTGTGTCAATGACAACGACTGAAACAGTGCTTCCTTCGCCAGTGTCCTTCTTTTTCTTCTTCTTCATACTAAACAAGCGTCGTAGCCGAGCCGGAGAGCTGAAAAGTTTGGTTTTTGCCCAAGGGACCAAACAAGAGGACCTCATTACGAGCACTGGGTCCAGTTATCTAGTTTCAAAATCTCGACGCTCATCAGTCTCCCAGCCGGCGGGACTCCTTTAAGTGTCCTCCCGGCCATTAATCACTTAACGAAACAACGGGAAAAAGTGGCCTCCTATTCTTACGAGTTTTCTTTTTCGGCACAGCTGGATACACAGCGGTCGAGGTTCAAAGGCTCGTAGTCACGCAAATGATAGAACTCACTTTTGTGACTTTTCTTTGTCCTTCTCGTTCCGTTTCTTCACTAAATGGTCGAGTTTCTTGGCTGTGTCGAGACCACGAGCACCAGAGGTCAGAAGAAATGCGACGAACTGACTCGTTGAGAAAATGTGGTCGACAGTGGTTTTTTCTTCTGTATTTTCTTTGCTCTGTAAAAGAAATAAAATCAAAAACGTTGTATAAAGACACAGTAGACTGAGAAATAATCTAACCAGAATCAATTAGCCGAATGGCTCTCCTTCAATCTACTGGAGTGGGTCAAGTACTCACCTGTGATTGTCCAACCTTCAACAGAGGTATCTGTCGAAAGCATGGGTCGTATAGCTCCTCGAAGGACATCTGAAAGAGTTCTGATGAGTTTTCGAACGGAAAAGTCTGTGGATGTCAAACAGACACAAGAGATTACGAGGAAGGCGGGGTCAAGAGAGACGGAGGTCTGCTCTGACAGATGTCCACTTGAAAGACGTTCAAATATAACTTCGTTTATACGAAGAGAAACGGAAATGGGTCAGGGGACACCTGCAGGATGCGGTTTGGTATGGGTGAGACATGTGTGACAGGAGAGGGGGAGGCGTCCATTATGTAGGGACAACAGCAGCCCCGTCAATGACAATGAGACAAACTTTGAGACGACATTTTTTCTTTTGACTCTAGGTCAAAAGCGACTGAAGAAATCGATAGAACGCGAAAAAGAAAATACCCTAGTGGGTTACAGCGATTGAAATCAATGGATGTGGGGACTCCAACTCATTTGTCACCGGCCGTTGACCACCAGAGGGTATTGGGAGACCTCGTGTGGACAATCGGATGAAAAATGTTCTAGGTTAAGAATTGAGTCGTCGTACCAGTGATCGAAGCCAGGCTCGCGTCTCCCATAATGACATTGCTTCGCAAATACGAGGTCGAGAGAGAGAGGAGTCGATTTCGACACCTATCTTTACGATAATTTGGCTTGAAAAACTATGATCCTTACTGGAAGGAACGAGAGAGAGAGAGAGCGTGTAAGTCTAAATTAGGGAGGGAACTAAGGATAGGAGAAGTTGACAACGTTTTGAGAAAGAAAGATTAAGAAAAACCTGAATTCACAGCTTCTCAATTTATGTTTCTGCAAGCAAAATTCTTCAGCTACAGTTCATCATTCTCATTCAATGTTTCCAAATAATGTTGGATGGTAATCCGATTTTGGCAGTACGGAAATGTCCGAGTCAAATGTTCAGTTCTGGGCCGTTGACAAACTGATGAAAAGAAATTAAACAGTTTTTGTTTTCAAATTTTGCGTTTTTGAAAGTGAGAAGGTAGCCGCAGGAAATCGATACCAAAGGGTCATTTCGGCCTGTGAACATCGCGAAGCTTCGACTAACAATGAAGGGGAGATGAGAGTCGAGATAGACAGTCTCTCAAGAGAAATCTTTTAATTTGACTGTTATTTTGATGGAATAAACGAAAAAAATACGTGATGAGAGGTAATGAAGGGGTCGGCGGGGGTTACCCCGTCGGTCCTCTACAAAAGGAATTTTGGCGCCAAGACAGCTGGAGAGAGAAACAGTTCGCGACGGGGTGGAGGGAGCAGAGACAGAGAGAGAGAGGAGGGAGACCACTATTAATTGCCAAATCTAGACATGGAAGAAAGACAACAATCGGAAGCCATTTACGATTCTTTTACGGCTTGTTGGGAGGACAGAGGTCAGGAAAATAGATGAAAAAGAGAGGGATAAACAGAAATAAATGAGGCGCAGAAAGCATCTGTCGATTCCCATTTAAAAACATCTGTCTCTCATTCGGATCTTCACTGGATAAACAACATTTCAGTCTGGTTGAATCAGTATCTTTCCTAATGTCTTACTAACAACACAGGTCTTTGAAATGTTTCCGCCCATCTTTGTATAAAAATTCTCCCGTCGCCACTTGAATCACTCTGTTCCGATTCATTCCCCCGTTTATTCCAAAAAGTTCGTAGGATCTCTCTCATTAACACGGATGATAATCGCCGTCTTACACGTCAATCTTGTTTTGCCTTTTCCACGCCTTTTTGAGGCCAGCAGAAAGAGACTGGGAGCGTGTTCATTGAGAACCCGTCAGATTAACTGAGCCCCCTGTCTCTTTCGTTCCATTCCAGCTCGTAATTTCCAGGAAACAGATTTCTTCCTCCCCTCACATTCCTATTTCAGACACGGGCTATATTTCCATCGACCGCGTCGCGCGTCTTTTCCCTGCGTCGCGTGCAACTCGGTCCTTCAGAAGCGTCGATTCATCGTCACTGTCCAAAAAGAGGGTGAGTGAGAGTAGACGACGGAACTTTTGAGCGGTTGTAGTGTATAGGAGACCGTTTGTTGTCAGGGAATCAATTTGACTGTCACTCAGTAGCCAATATTACTTCTCGATATTATTCTGGAGGATGAATAGAGCGCGGATTAGGACAGCTGGGGACATCTTGTCTTTCACTCCTTTTCTCTTTATCCAGGTGATTCGTATGCAAGAGTGGCAGGCCTCAGTCACTCTCTCTCCCTCTGCACCCTCCATAATTAATGCCACTACGTGTAGTCGGTCCAAAAACAAGAGCCTCTGCAGGCCATTTTCTGCATTGCTTTCTTACTAAAAGTTTTTTTTTGCTCTTTTATATCTTGTATGTCTTACGAGGATAGTTATGCCTTTGCTAACATATTCGTCAGGACAAAACTTTTTCTGGACCGCAAACCCCTGTTTTTTTCTAGAGACTTTTCGTAAACTTTTCAGTTTCAACGGTAAGGGTCCATCTCAAAATTTGTCTCAAAAAAGACTAAGACCGTCTTGGGAGTTATCCAATTCGGCAGTCGTCTCGATGTGCCAAGTGCACTCTCTCCCAGCCTCGTCTAGTCTTAAGCCAATCAACGGCACAAGTCGTTTTCTCGAAAAGAACAAAGATTCCGTTTCTTCTTCTTTTCTGCCCTCTATTTACACGTGATTCCATCCGTCTCATTCATAATTCATGGCGGTCCAATTCTGGATTCACTTATCGCCTCTCTCTGTGTGTTCAATCTCGCGTCACTGGGCCATATTGGATGTTTCTTGAAATTATAGTTTGTGACATGAAAAATGGTTGGAGACAATTGAAATTAGAGGTTTTCGGCGAAAGAGACCACCTCAAATCCATCAGTTCTGTCCGTCTTGAGACAGAGACTAACGTAAGAGACGGAGGACACTTTCCACCGAGTTTTGGAATTCTTTCGATCCCGCTCAAATAGTACATTACTGCGGCCCAGAGTGGTGAATATGAGATGCAAGCTAACTATTGGTTACTTGAATCTTTCAGTTAGACTTTGCTCATTTTTTCAGCAGTTTGGCTATTATATGTCTCGGTTATAGGCACAGTCCGAGTGTTTTTAAACTATTTTGATTCCTAAAGTTGAATTGGTACCCTCTACTATTCCCCCTTTGTACATTGTAACAATGTTTTGCCTATGGCAAAATGAATATTCCATTATATTACAGCAATGGCACCTACGGGAGGCTCGACTCCCTTCGGTCGACCACCTCTCATCCGTAACCGTCATCCTTTCCTCCTCTGGACCATAATGAAACATCTACTCGGAGTACTTCTTACCCTTCTTGTTTTCTGTCTTCTTCTCCTAATCAGTCCAATTATCCTCTCCTTCCGACTAGTTGGATACACAAAGCCGGGCTGGCAGTACAATCTCAGGTAAAAGTACATATTTCAGTTCAAAGCTCGGTTTAGAAACTGCTCGCATAATTGGCCCTTTATTGGGCAATCACCTGATCTTGGAATCGTGTCCTTTTCCTCTGATGTCGACATGGAAAAGCTGAACTTTAACGTAACTACTTTTACAATCATTATGAGAACAATTTCAGATAACTGACGTTTCTTTGGGAGGGGACGAGTCATCTGAAGAGGAGATGTTTGGGCTGAGAAGCGGAAATGTGGTCAAGGGATGGAATCAGAAGTAAGAGTCACGGATGCCAGAGAAATATTTTTATAGTGAGAGGAGAATACGAGGACCGAGAGATTTGTCAGCCGTTCTCAACGAACCAGGAGTTTTTCCAGAGAATAAGGTTGAAATGAGGGTGGTCAACGGGCTTTCCGAAGGGGTATGTCTACCTTTTATCACATCAACTCTTAGTTTCAGGGCAAGGATCGGTCTCTTCTCATAGTTTCCAATCCTTCTGCCAGTTGTATCTGTCTCCCTCGTCTCATAAGTGTAATTAGCAACCAACGAATGTATCTCGAAGTAAGTGACCTCTTAAAAAACTTAATATTTTACAGATGGAACCTCTCCCAGCATATCACTTCTTCGTCCCCATTCGTCATACTTACTGCCTTCATAATTTTATAGTAGTCGCTTTTCGAGTAAGTCCATTTTTTGGCAAGACATTAATTTCTAGTTAATCACATCCGGTGCTTCTGCTCTACTAAAAATGCTCATTAGCAGAAAGTCTTTAGTGTGGACTTTACTGTCGGGTGAATCAAAAAAGCCGAAACATAGGTAAGAAAGAGACAAGAACACTCAATTTTCTGTATTAGGAGAATTCCGCGAACACGCGACTCTTCAATAGAGAATTGTCCTGAAGAAATCGTTGTCCAGGGTGGTTCTTTGAAAGAAAACGGGTCTCTGAAAGCATCCTCTCTCCTCAGCACAGGTTTTACTTTTGTTTACCAGGAAAACAGGTTTATAGAACAACAAACAAGCCATGCAAGATGTTGGCGAATTGTGCCAAGTACAGAGTTGGTTGGTCGAGCTGAAAGACTATTGCGAGCAACTTCTGCCGAAATGATGCTGGCTTTGGTAGCTGGAACCCTAAGGACATATTGCAGGGAACAGGTAGATCTTTTGTGAAACATATATAGGTCTCGCCAAAATATATTAGATTTTTTGTTACAGTATCGAGGGTTGTACCCGTAGCTTATTTCTATGATGAATATAGGCGAAGTTTATGAGAGGGAGAGAAGGAGAAATGACCTTCAAGTTTTGGTTCCGTGCCAAAACTATTTTTTCAATTTTTACTGGTTTTACCACGGATTTTTACCAGTTTTTTGTTACAGTATCGAGGGTTGTACCCGTATGTTACAATGGAAGAAAAAAATGACAAAAAGAAAAATAGTTTTGGCGCGCGAACCAAAATTTGAAGGTCATTTTGGCGAGACCTATACTCTGTCAATCATTTTTTTCGCAGAACGTTCTCATTTCAGGGCATCAAACACCCACCAGACGTTGGCTGTCTCGTCCCCGTCTCCTGTAGAAATTTTCTCCCAATAGCATGTGGCTATCCATGCGATGTTCTCAGTTTCCCTCTCCAGTTGCCAGTCGGTGTTGAAGGGACTGTACCGCGAGTGTGGGCTGTACAGAAGAGACTTCTGGACGGTCTAAATGGACACATTCCGGCAGCTATGAAAATGGCTCAAGTTATTTGTAAGTCAAAGACGTATGTCCTCCAAAATGTTGTTTCAGCTCGTTTCTGTGCAACCAAAGACTCTTCTTCTAAATGGATGGAGCCACTTTTCAGCTCGAACTCCGTTCATGTAGCTTTTTATCGGGCCTCTGGAGATTTTAAGGTAGGACAAACCTTTTGGACTCTTACTCTCTGCCTCCCTCTTTCTATTCAATCAATGCCAACTCAGGTATCCCGGAATTCTTCTGTCGAATCGATCCGACTCTTTCCATCCCTGGATTCCAATGTACTTGCCAATTTCGTCTTCATCCAGTGTGGAAGAAATACTCAACTCTGTGCAAGTCTCTGTAGAAAAACTTTTCCCAATCCTAACATTCTTCTAAACATTTTTGAGGTTTGTAAGTAGATTCCGAAGAAAAGCCCTCAAGTTTAGAGAGAAACACACCAATTGCTGGATCATTTAGCTGTTAGGATATTGTCCCTTCCACAGACAACCTTTCTTCCGGGAGTTCATCACTTTGCTGAAGATACGGAAGAGGAAGAAGAGCCACCGTCATCCAGTAAATACTTACGAGAGAAAACGACTCCAAAGCAGGAAACAGAATGTTCTCTCGATGAACTTCATGAGCTGCTGGCTACTGTACAACAGGAACTGGACGGAATGAGAGCAAATCCTCAAGGAGATCGAGGAGAGAACATTAGGAAGCTTGCGGAACTTGAGGCACAGGTAGGTGATTAACAAGATAGGCGGAGAAATAGAAACAGATTGACAGAAATAGTATAAACGAGACCAACTCTTAGTGAACAACAGTACAGGGTAAAAAATTCTTATTTGTACCAGGGAAAGGCGCTCAGCCAATTTTTGTGCGAGCACGATCAGACTTTTTGATTGCAAACGAGCGCGATCGTACTACCAGTTACTCGCACCTCCAGCTGATCGCAGTGCGAGTGATTGCCCATCCTGATTGGTATTTTTTAGAACCCTTCACTCACAGAACTCGTCAGCGAAATTCAGAGAACAGAAAAGTAATTTACATTTTTCAGACACTCTCCCTGAAGGGAATATTTCGCCAAAATTTTCCAACCTCTGCTTTCGCAGGGTCGGAGCTTTCTGATTTACCTCTAACTTGAACTTAGAAAAAGTTAAAATTGGAAACACGATGACACGATACGGGTGTGCAAAGGGTCACCATGGCCGAGTGGATAACATCTGGCAATCTAGGCTCGATTCCCTCAGACAATTTTTTTTTGCTTTTTAGTTTCTAGGGTTTCCGAGGGTCCTGAACACGATTATGATATCCATTTTGATTTTTGTTGCACAAAACCACTCTCTTTTGCTATTTTTTGTCAATCAAAATACGCTTGTATTTTACTGGATGCGGAGACCAAAAATGTTCGGCTAGAAAGAGCTTAGCGAAGCAGATCACGAATGGTCTGGAGGAGGGAACAATACTGCTTTTGGTACAGGAGTTCTGACTAGACTTTTTGTCAGCTCAAAACTCTTTTTGACCGGGTCTCGCTCCTAATCCTCAAGTGTTACGTGGCTACACGACGATAGAAATTCAAAGAAACGGCTAGAAAGATTTTTTCCAGATGCAAATGTTCCACGATTCTATAACTGAACGATTAGGAATAGGAACAGAGCCGGAAGAAGATCTGGTCGAGAATGTTCTAGCACCGTACAAGGATCCTCCAGGTTGGTTCTTACCGATTCAGCTGAAAAAAAACCCGATTCAGTGAGTTCTCGCGAACGTCGTTACAGTCGAGACGTGACTCATAGTCACGAAAAACACCGCAAAGCATCTCATTCTTCTATCTAGTCATATGTCGTCTCTAGAACCTCTTCCTACTGGAAATCGGATCGTCTACTCAAGCTCATGCATATCGCTGTCTGTATTTTCATAACCTTACGAGTTCAACTGTCCCTCACCCAGGCCACAACCACCATAATCAAGTACCGGTTTTTCCGAACCTTCTCATCTTTCTATCTCTGGGTATTTGAAGCCATTCCACTTTCGCTATAACTTAACCGGTTGCATGTTAGTAAATATTTATAAACAGGGAAAATTAGCATTTTCAATGCGAGACGACCGGAGCGTAACATTCGACGACGCCTTTCAGACAGCGAAAATCAGTGTAGCCAGTGGAGAGACAACAGTAGCGTCCCTGCTTCTCGTTGCACAGACCGGCACATTCGGAAAAGGTCAGCCAACCGCCTCCTACTAAGGAAATTTCAGGGAAAATGTACCGAGGTTACGTGGAAGTACAGGGATAAAAAGACCCAGAAGGACGAGAAACCAGCGCATTTTCTTGATGGACAATAGAGAAAAAGCTTGGCTGATTGGGAATCGAAGAAGAGAAACGAGCGTGGGAATACAATGATGAACAGAAAAAAAGGCAAAGTCAGACGACTTTGCCTTTTTTCTGTTCATGATTGTATTGACAGGCTCTGTTTTGACGATGTTTCACTAGCCGTTTTTGCGGAACTAAACTAATGGAACTCAAGCATAGAAGTCTCGGAGTGTCTCTCTCGCTCTGTTTGTCTAAACATTAAAGGAAGCCTTCGGCTATGCCAACATGCCAAAACCGCTGCGGGACCAATTGGCATTGGTCCCGTCACGATCTTGCTTATTTTTCATTTTTTGACGCTTTGCACTCGTTTTATCGTTTTCAAACTGTGTTTAATCGATTCAGCATCAAATTTTACATCAGTTAGGGGGGACAAAAGAGACCACTTCGGTTTTTCTACCCAAATCGTTCAGAAAAAAGAGTTAGTAGTTTTTAGAGTATAAAAAAACATACTAATTCTTTTTTTACGATTACCTAATGCTCTGCGCGGTTACCCAGCGCGTTTTTCACTAGTCTGGTCAAAGTGAGGTCACTCATTCATTTTGTGCTTTCCGAGTGTTAGAACTCATTTCCAAGAGTTTTCATGTTCTACAATCTTGTATAAGAGACAAAAAGCTACAATCGCAAAGTTAGTTTCAAAGAACTGCCTACTGGAAAAACTGTAGCAAGTGTATACTGTCCATTTTGAGAATGAAAAAAACGCTTTTTCGGTTTTGAGATGTTCAGATTAATTGTAGCTTTTTGTTTGAAAATGAGTTCTAACACTCGAAAAGCACAAAATGAAGGAGTGACCTCATTTTGACCAGACTAGTGAAAAACGCGCTGGGTAGTAACCGCGCAGACCAGTAGGTAATCGTAAAAAAAGAATTAGTTAGTTTGTTTATAATCTAAAAACTACTAACTCTTTTTTCTGAACGATTTGGGTAGAAAAACCGAACTGGTCTCTTTTGTCTCTCCAATTTTTTTTAATATGATCGTGTCGGGACCCTCTGCAATCGCGACGGAACCAGCGCAATTGGTCTCGCAGCGATTTTTCGAAGCCGGAGACACGCTTTAAAAAACTGTCTAATACTCTTCAGGAGAATCTCTTTATTTGAATAGATTCATAAAACAGGACAGCGAAAGACTAGCCAAGAACCACAGAAGACACCAGGAAGTTGAAACCATCACAGTACCAGTAGACACAGATAGAATTTCTTCACGAGAGCTCATTCTTTGGTCCTAGTGCTCATTCCGAAGGCAGATCGGAACTTTTTGTCGTAGTCCATGTAGAGCTCCCTCAAGACCTCGCAGACTGGATCGTGTGGCCGAGCGACCTGATCCATTCCTTCCGACAGCTGCTTCAGCATCTCCTTGAAGTCGGCAATCATGAACCACATCTTGTTCACTGCCAACTGATTCGCCGTAGCCAACAGCTTCCTAGACTCGTGAGTGAAAAAATCCACAGCGTAGGCATTGTAGTAGATCTTCCTGCCACGATGGTCATGATGATCGAAAGAAACCACGGGAAGGAACTTGGAATCGTGAGAGAAGCCGTCAAAGACCGGAGAAACGAGGTCATCACGCTGGAAGAGAGCACGATCCGAGATGTAATCAACACCAGAAGTGGAGAAGCTGGGAGCCAGGAGCTGCTTCTTTCCACTGGCAGCAGCCATGAACTTGTAGTAGAGATCAATAGAGAGCTCGTTAAACTTGTCCAGCTCCGATTGGAACAGCTCCGGCAGGCCAGTCAGGTGGATTTGAAGATTCTTGGCGCCTTCAGCATCAGTCGGATAGGTTGTCTTGTCATCGGGATTGAACCAGGGCGGCATACGGTAGCGGGTGAACAGATTGGCAAGAATAGCAAGCATTTCCATCTTGGCAGCCTGACGATTCTCCACATTCTTCTTGATCATCTTGTGGAAGCAGCCCTGATGAAGAAGATGAACAAAGGCTAAATTTCCCGGCTCGTTCTCCTGCATGTGGGAAGTGAGCTCGGCTAAGCCGGAGCCAGCACACTGAAAAGAGAAAAATTAGTCGGAACTTTAGTGAAAGACTCACATTAGAATCGAGGAGCTGCAGATGACGAAGCAGCTGGACCGAATAGACAAAGTACATCTTCAACTGGCTAGACAGAACACCACTTTCGGCTTCGTTACGAGTGTACAGAGAGAAAGAATGGCGCAGAAGGGATAGGGCCACTTGAGTTCTTTGCTGTATCGTTGAGATGGCTTTTCTCGTCTCCTGACCGACGACATCCTTCTGATGGACGAAACGGAGCAGACGCAGAAGGAACGAGGTTGTGAAGGGAGGATTTCCTTGAAGATTCGACAGAGAGGCGGTCAAGAGACGACGGATCTTGCTCGTGGGAATACTCATGAAGACGACGTTTCCGGAATGATCGAAACCACGACGACCGGCACGACCACTCATCTGGAAAAGGAATATAATCATGAGTTTTTGTGTCTTTTTCATTGTCTCTCTGTCTCTTATTACTTACCTGACGATACAGCAGAGGCGTGAAGAGTGGATTGTCGACTCCGAAGAGAACTGTCTTACAGGGCATGTTGACTCCAAGAGCGAGTGTCGATGTAGAGAACAGAATGGCCAAGTGTCCAGCACGGAAGAGAACCTCGACAGCTCCTTTTTCGACCATATTCAAGCCGGGGTGATGGAAGCCAATGCCGCGTTTAAAGAGACGCAAAAGGAGACGCGTATGCTCACGATATTTGGCCTGTCGGGCCATTCGCTCGACCATCTTGTCGTAGAGATCCGGATCACCGTTACCACTGCAAGACTTTATTAATAGTCAGAATAAATTAGACTTACCGTCCACGGAACTTGAACCTCTCCAAAGCCTGCTTCAGCTTGGCCCTTTGAGCTGCCAATGGGTCACTATCGTCCACTTCCTCTGGCGGCTCGTCTTCCGGTTTGTCTCCCTTCTTCTTCTTCTCAGCCGCATCTCTCTTCTTCTTGGCCGCCTTCATGATCTTCTCCTCGTCCTTGATCTCGTACTTGTTCTTGTATTCGGCGCTGTCCAAGAAGGCCTGCTCTCTCGTCTCCAGCTCTTCCACCAGTTTAATGGCGAGACTCTCGCAGACGTGGCGATCATCGTTGAAGCAGATGGCTGGCAGCATGGCTTCGTCTCTCAGCTCGTCCAAAAGCGGGACAATCGTAGCCTGGGCCATCTTTTCCTTGTTGAAAGGAATGGCACGAAAATCGAGCTGCTCCTTGACGCTGCCTCCTCCCAAAGTCGTGAGAACCTGGTTCATCTTCTGCTCGTCCGTCTTCAGCCATTCCAAGAAACGATCTCTCAATTTTCGCTCATAGTCGCGCAGAGAGGCACGCGAAAGCCAGACGAACTCGGACTGCTTGTAGCCAAAGTACTTGCACGGCTCGAAGTCTTCTCTGTAAAACCAAAATTAGAAAAACTCTCGGTAGATTTGGTTGTTGTCCGTCTTATTTCTCTGTCTCTGCTTGCTATCAAATTTCAAATTAAAACTCACTTGGCATTTTTGTCCACGGAAGCCAGAGTATTGTACAGCGTCAGGATTTGCCTAGCGGTCAGTTGCTGATCATCCGGTATTCCGAACATCCTCAGCTTCTCGGGCATGTAGACACCGAAAGGCATCAATGGCTGCAGCAGCTTGTTCTCCTCCATTTTCTCTTCCGACTCCGCTTCCGTCTTGTTGATGTTCACAATGGACAGTTCCAACTCAGAGTATCGCTCGGCATAGATGATCATGTCGACTCGTCTCTTTTTGTCCGACTTGTAAGCTTCGGCCGAGTTGAGCCAGCTGTGGAGCTTCTCGCCATTTCCAATTGTAGCCGAGAGAGCCAGGAAGGGACAGTTGATCAGGAGAAGAAGGTGCTCCCAGATATGTGCATTTTCAGAGGCACCGATGGAGTGAACCTCATCAAAGACGACGTACTTGATATGAGAGACAAACTCTTGAACGACGGGATTGGTGGATAGGAGCAAGACTTCTAGAGACTCGGGAACAGTTACCAAGACCTAAAAGTTGATTATTTGAGGTAGAGGCAGAAAAATAGACAGAGTAATATAAATAGTTCTTACCTGACAAGTGAGAGCACTCTGACTAAACTCCGGAGTGAGCGTTCCAAAAAGAGATTTTCCTCTAGCCATCAGCTTGTTCTTGAATCGAGCGTAGATAGATCCGCAAGCCTGATTCATCAGAGCTTTCGATGGAGATACATAGACCACGACATCGACATCACTGGCTCGCAGAATCTTCTCGATACAGTAGTACGAGACGAACGTTTTACCAGCCGATGTCGGAGCAACAATAATGGCCGAGTTTCCTAGAATTTTGGGTAACTAACAAAAAAGGGAAAACTCTACCTCTATCCACAGAATCGAGCATCTGTCTCTGCCAGGCGTCCGGATTGAAACCAGTGACACGGTCGTCCTTCTGCGGGTCCGAGAGAATGTCGATGAGCTCTCCTCCATACTCCAGCTGGTAGTAGAGCATATTCATTCCCAGGTCCAGCTTTTTCGACTTGGCTTCCGAGGAGCCTTTGAAACCGTGAGGAGGCTCGAATCCGAGCATCATCCACAGATCCACAATCTGCTCCTTTTGCCTGTCAGTCAGATGGTTCCAATGTTTGACGAAGCACTCTTTGATCCGTCCCACGAGGTCCACACACTCGACTCTTCTGCGCGTCTGGTTCTCTTTTCCCGTCAGATTCAACAGGAATTCGCGGGCTTCTCTCATCGTGATCTCGTAGACACAAAGTGCCTTAGTTTCCGGCAGCTCCAGCGAATTGTAGAGATTTCCCAAGTAGGTAACCGCGGCCTTGCCCTGCTGTGTAGCAAAGGTGATCTTTTTTGTCTCACTCTCAATGATCTGGAAAATTTAAAAATTGTATGCATATAAAAAAAGTAGGCCTACCTTCTGGTCCTTGGCCTTCTTGTTAGCCTCCAAGATCTGGTCCTTTTTCGACTTGACCGGTTCTTTGCCCTTCTTTCCACCACCAGCTCCCGGTTTTGCAGGCTTCTGACCAGCCCATCCACCTTTGGTCTTCTTCTTCCCGTCATCTTCTTCCTCCTCTTTCGTTGCGTAGCCTTTCGGAGCTCTCGAAAAGTCCACCAGCAGATTCGAGCCACGACCTTCCAGCGAATTGGCAAAGTTCTCATACCATCTGCTCAGAAACTGTCTGCTCTTATGGTAGCGCTTGACCTGCCAAGCATCTTCCAATTTCTCCTCCTGCTTCTTCGCAAAATCCTCTTCGATGGTCTTCAACTTCCAGCCCAGGTGCTCCGAAAAGATATTGGCATAATGTGGAACCTGAGGAAGCGGATTGTCCGACTTGATTTTCTTTGCATCCGGCACGAACTGGTCAATCAGAACCGACTGCGATTTATACAGCAGAGGGAGACTGAGCAACGGGTCGAGAGCTTCTGGAACTGGCTCGAAAAGGCGCTCAGCAGTATCCACAGCCAACGGACGACCAAGTCCAGCAGCTTGATGAAGTTTGAAAAAGTCCTCCTGAAGTCTGTATGGCAGGACAGGCTCGTTGGTCGTGATGTTGTCGAAGATGGTCAAGATCATACGACCATCCCAGAAGTCGGCCAACGAAAAAGTGATCCCTCCAAAGTTGGACTTCTCTAGGACACTGACAGCCGTGTTCAGGAGGGTTCTTCTATCTCGAATGACGTCCAGGCCACGTTTTGCGTCCTTCTTCTCGGAAAGATAGATCCGATCGGCACCACGACGATTGGTTACCATAGCGGAGAGCAGCACGGCACAGGAAAGAGTGTCGAAGTGTTCCGAGCAAGTTCTAACAAATTAAAAAATTTTAAGTTGTGAGGGAGAAACTAACCCAGTCTTAGCTTCCTTGATTATGTAGACCCAGAAGTCGGCAGCCGTGGAAAACTGTCCAGCGTCCAAAGTCGGATTTTTCGCCATCTTCAACGGCTCACCGCTACACTCCCAGTAGGCAGCCAGAAAGCTGTCCCAGTTCTCCTTGACACACAGTTTTGGGGAAATGTAGTAGGCGTCTACAGTGGAAAAATTGACGGTGATCGACGACAGAAGAACGATTGGGATAGCCGAGGCCAGAGCGTGGATAACTGAAAACTTGCTTTGCTATACAGGAAAATACACCTACCAATCGTGTCGAGCTGTGGGGTAATGTTCAGCTCCTCCTGAGCGCAGACTTCCTTGGTGAAGTTGTCCCTCGAAATCATGAGGAAGGAAGGCGTCAAGTCGGCGAGGAAACGATCCCAGTTCTGGTCAGCAGGGCTCGTGAAGTAGACTAGATCCTTGGCGTGTGGACTGGCAGTAATGTAGGCAAGAGCCGTTGCCCTGACGAAGGCCACTGTGGTGTCTCTGGCGAAGAGCGAGGCGAAATCGGTGAAGACCACAAGCTTGAACCGTCCTCCGAGATTCACGAACTGTTGAAGGAAGCGCTCAATCTGAAAGAAGAGATCTTGAAAAGAGGAAAGTGGAAAGGATACCTGTGTCGTGAGGACAATAGACTGTCCAGCAAGCTGCCAGTTGTGATACTTGTGAGCCGTCAGCTCCACGATGAGACTGTCCAGACTGATCAGAAAGATTTCGACGTCAGCAAACTCGGAGATGATATTGCGATAGGAGCTAGGGAACTGGGAGATGATCTGAAAATACAGTTGTTTCTTCTCAGAAGTCACGAACTCAAATAACCAAAGAAAAGAGAACTTACCTTTGAGGTGTTGGTAGTCGAATCGAAATCCAAATTGAGAACATCTCCAGTCTCTTCGAAGCCTTCGGACTCTTCTATGCTACCCTCGGACGAAGTCTCATCCGAATCGTCTCCATTCTGCGATCCGTGGACGCTACTCTCCAGAATCTGCACCTTCTCCAGACTTTTGGCCACGGAAACCGTCCTACTCCTGGGAATGATAACGGGCTTCTCGACGATTTCTACCTCTTCGGAACCAGAGTCTGGAAGCAGAAATTGATGGAGGAGAACAAGAAAACCTACCAGATTCGTCCCAGTTACCAGACATCGTCCTGTTTCGAAGTTGCTGGCACTATTGAATAACTTTATTGAAGTTTTGAAATTCTTTTAGAATCTGAAAGTTTTGCTTTTTGTTTTATTACAGAGTTTCGCTTTTTATCAATAAAATAAACAAAGACAATCTTTTGGAGCTTTGAAAAAACTTTGTTATTTAGAGAGTTTCGCTTGTTTTAAGCCTTTTTAGGGAGTAAATGGATTGAACCTTGAATCAAACGCGCGAAATACAATGGGCGATCGTAAACAGCAGGCTACGACAAACAAGAATTTCGTGGAAAACCCCCTATCTTGCCAATGGAGAAGCTAAAGGTTATGAAATTGAGAGGAAATAATGGTAGCTATGCCGGCTGGACAATGGATAAGGCACGAGCAAATATTGCGAAAGAATAGAGGCGAGCCATGGGCTTCTTCACCGAGGGAAAGCACATCATTTTTGGCTTGTGTTAGGAAAAATCGATTTATAGACCTTTTTCAGCTTTTTTGATCTCTCTTAGAAACGAAAAAGTCAAGTCTCTCAAGGAAATGAGCTAAAAATAGTTGATCACGAAATTCTCAGTCTTGATTCCGGATGGAGATGGACAAACCATTTTTTGGGGGTTTTTTTCAACCAAGCAACCGACGTCTCCAAAGTTTGATCGAGCTTACATCTTATCAGTTTTCCGTTTTGTTTTACTCACAGAACTGGCGGCTTCTTTCGAGGCAAGCGAGCAAAAAAAATAACACAGAATAAGTTTATTCACGATCTTTATTTCTTCTCTCCATAAGGAGCAAATAGTCCCGAGTTTTGTCCAAACGAGCTTCCAAAGGCTTGGTTGCTGCCGAACTGACCAAAAGAAGAACCCTGCCCAAATCCTTGTCCTGATCCGAACTGTGAAGATCCGGACTGGGAGTTCCGCCCAGACAAATCAGAACCAAACTGTCCGCTGTTTCCAAAGGATCCTCTTCCAGAGCCGAATTGTGAAGATCCTTGGCCAAACTGAGAGTTCTGTCCAGAGCTAGGAAAAGCTCCGTTTCCAACACCTCCGAACCCTCTGTTTCCTCCATTGAAACCATTATTGATTCCTCCATTGTTATTTCCAAAAGGTGATCGTGTAGTAGAACGTCTTCCCCCGCGACCATTACCTCGTCCTTTTTCCTCACTTGAATCAAAAGCTAAAATCAATGGTCTCTGTTTAGTTACATTCCCTTCTTTAGTTGTGATTCATCTGTTTTCCCTGTTCTTCGTTCTTCCCAAAACCTAAACTGACCTCTGTATCCTCCAACGGTATTGCTAGTCAAGGCAGTGTTTACATCAAAGTTCTGAACTCCGTAAAAGGAAGCCCAGTTCAAAAGACTCGTTTGTTTCTCAGCAGTGGTAGCGGTTGAGTTTTTGAGAATTGTATAGTAGGATTGCCGAGCTTGATCGGACACATTTTGAAGGAAAACTAAACGAACATGTAGGTCATTCAATTACAAACCTGGCTGATTCTGACCTTTTCGGCTATGTACGTAGACAAAAAGGAGTACTGTAAGAAGACAGGATCTCATAGTGAACTTATTTGGCAGTTCATGGCACTCTTCTTATATAGCTGCTTTCCTCCGCAATTTATTCAGGAGATTGGTGCTGAACGAGCAGGTATGAGTCAGAGCAGTTTTTATGACGCATCACATTGTTTCGTCAGCTGGAAGTTATTCTGTACAAACTTTTGACTGTTCAGTTGTGAAAAAGACTCTAATTTATCACCGAAGAACAAAGAAGAAGGACATCTTTCTGGTCCACTCCCGTATCAACGAAACCCGTGATTGGTTCTACACTCGTCTCTCTCTCTCTCTCTGTCCAATTTCGGGGCATCAAGAGACGGAGTTTAACGGGGCCGAACAAGTTTTTACCCACCTCTACTCTGTCACATGGGATCCATTTACTAACACCTCTATTTCCAGCAACGTGATGAATTACCATCTCCTTTTCTACAGAACAGGCGAAAGGATAAGGGAATACCGGAAACATTTGCGGGTGAGTCTCGTCTTCATAAGCCCCAAAGGGAACTGGACTTGCAGACAAAGAGAGCCTACTGTCTTTTGGCTACAGTCACCTATACAAATACTCTCCTCTTTGCATACATGATGTTCAGACAATATGAGCTCTTGGTCGACATTCTCTTTTGTATCAGCTCGGTACTCATTGGAGTCTCTATTACGGGACTCTATCTAGCTACTCCATGTGTCATGTTACCAGATGTCATTTTTAAGGTATTGAATCTCGAAATATTGGCAAGAAAAACTTTAGATTATCATGGCAACGTGTGCTCTCTTCTACGCTATCAACGAAGCAGATGAGGGAAAGGAGAACAGTGGTATCAGATTGGTCCTGGTAATGTTCGCTTTTATACTACAGTTTTATGAGGTGAGTGTCCCTTTACTGGTTCCGTTTTGTCACAAGTTCATAGAATAACGCCGTAATCACTGAACGATCGAAGAAAAGAGCGCGAACTTCCGTTGTAATTTCGGAGAGAAAGAAACTTATTTTCAGAACTACTTCCTCTTCAAAGCCATCGTCCATCTTTACAGGAGAAAAGAAGCAGCTCGACCACCTCCATCTTACAATTTCTTTACCGTCACTGCTCCGAAGACAGAGAGTATAGAAGAAGGATTGAACTCTTCTCACGACAATTCTCTGACTCCTCCGCCAAGTTACTGTGAAGCTCTGGCAAGGATGACCCGCCAAATGGCCATCCTACCAAATCCAGTACAATCCAGTCCACAAACATCTTCAGAAGATCGTCGTTTAGAAATTTTAATGCATTCAATGAGTCTTCCCTAACAATAAGTTATCTCCTTCTCAGTTCTATTTTCGGGTACAATAAATTTTTGAACGTTCAGAGACAAATTTCCGGTCTTGCAAAGAACGTAAATATTGCCGTGATTGTGAACCAGTCAAAAATTCAACTGGAACAAACAATGTTAATTATACAGTCACCATTTGTTTGAACAGTTAGGAGCAGTGTGGAAAGAGGATTGGAGCTGAAAACCACTTCAGAAAACGTACAAAGCTTATTCTATTCTTTGATTTATACTCGCTCCCAGTCTCGCAGAAGAATATCGACTTCAAAGCCATAAATACTCCTTTTTGACAGTAAACTTCTTGGTGCCCGTCTTCTCATCAATCTTCTTTCCGACCGGAATTTCATCGCACATACTTGATAAACTTTGAACGTTCAATTGGACAGAATAATATACGGTTTCTCTGGCCCCTCAGATTAGACCCGCACACAATTGAGCTTGCTCTGGCGTTGATTACGGGGTAAACTTTATCTAATATACGGTTGATGGACATGGAATTCAAGGAATCCCATCAAAGCAATAGTAAGGAAAAGTTTCTGCTTATGGGCACACTTCAGGCTGACTCTGTGTGAGACCTCTTTTTGACCAGAGGAATCGGATACAGCATAAAAAAGTTTCTGGGGTTTCGGAGGGTCCTGAACACAATTATGATGTCCATTTTGATTTTTGTTGCTTAAAAACACCCTTGTTTACATTTTTTGTCAATCAAAATACAATGAAATTTGGGCCCAAAGCCTTGTAGTTTATTGGATGCAGAGACCAAAACTGTCAAAAGAACTTAGACCTCCTCCTGGAAGTGTTGGACGGCCAGCCACCTAGATCCCAGCCACAGTGTTACAAATAAGTCTCAGGTATCAATTGCAAAAAACTGATCAAAGTTCACATGAATCGGCCTGAGAAGCAGAGGTCAGTTCCGTCACTTCCGTCCCCCGTCCGACCACGGTCGATGAACCGGTTCTTCAACTTCGACTATCGACAACAGTTCATCGACAACGGGCGCGCCGAAAAAAAAAGGCCGCGGTCAGGTGAAGTTACACTGGGGATGAAAATAGCCACGGCCATATACAGTAAACGTTGGCCGATGAACTTGCAGAGCCCTCTTTCGATTAACCGGAAAAATTTTCCCGAGTATATAAGGCAACTTTGAAACGCGACGCAGCCTAGTGTAATGGCCTTCGGGACAAAGGACCGTGTCACGGTAGCCGATTCTCTTTTGCAGCTTGCCGTTTCTTCTTATTCTTTTTGGCTATTACAGTTGCATTAAAACGGCGGTAGACAACAGTAGGTAAGACCTATTGATTACTGTTATCCATTTTTGTTCTTCTTTTTGATGATGAGCTTGAATATGGTTTGTGCACAGACAAAGACAGCAGGCACTACTGAGAGATGATAAATCGGGAAGAAAGACTGATGGTGCCAGAGGTAAGGACAAAGTACGGTAAGGACAAGACCCTGTGAACAGACGAACTAAGAGGCTACCTGTACTTCTAAAAGTAACAAATGGCTTTTTCAATTCGAAAAAGACTTGAACATAGTTCTTACCTTGTACAAATGAGCCTTCCTTCTTGTCCTATTGAGCCTCGATTTCCAGAATCCAAGTTCTCTTATGTTAGAAGCAGATTTAAGAAATGTTCAATCTTGTATTTTATGAAGAAACATGAAAACAATTTTTTTCTTTTTTTTTCATTAGAAAGAAAACCACCTTCTACAACATGTGAAAAATGAACTACCCAAGAAATCTTTCAAGATTTCCTCTCTCAGCATACACGATGAGTCCTGTAGTCTATCTGAACAGTCTCTCACCAAAAGAAGCCTGATGGATGACTGTTGGAGACAGCCAGCCAGAAGAAAAGGCTATTTCCAGCCCCTACAGTAGAAAAATGTCTGTCCCGATGGGCGGAGCGCGCTTTGTTTCTCGCCCGGGTCCAATATAAAGCGGAACTGTTACCCGTCTCATCTAACCAATCGTCTGCTCCAAAAGGTGTGTTGTTCATCTATTTGTTTATTTTGTAGCTTTCAGTAATGAACACAATCCAGCCTGTCAAGCTGGCCCGAGGCGAGAAATCCGCCTACACTGTCGAAGAGCCGCTAACTTGCGGACAAAAAGCAAAAAGATGGTTCAGAAAATATTTTCTGGAAGGTAAATAGTCTTTCTCTTCAAAAGAAAACAAATTTTAGGCCAGCATTTGGAAGAGGATGCGGCTGAAGAACTGGCCAACTTGCCTCCCAATCCGACCATCTCTGACCTCCTCTTCATCAAGTACCGCAAGTTTGTGGCGATGATTCTTCCGATTATCATCATTCATGTAAGTTTTACAAATTAAAAAAGGGGGCTCCGGGGTTCGACACCCTTCGCTGGATAACTAGACTCTGTAACACATCTCACAAAGTCATAATTTTGAGTATAAAATGACAACCCTGACCGATCACAGTCGATGAACTGGTTCTGGTTCAACTATTGATAACAGTTCATCGACAAATCGGCGCGGAAAAACTTTGCGGTCAAGTGCAGTGATCGAAAAAATTGAAAACATTTTATGGAAGACATTTTTCTTCAGACCTTCTGGTGGGCCACTGCCATCCGTCATGACTTCTTCCAATGGTATCCAGAATACTGGCCAATGCCTCTGACTATGGTACTTGGCTCATTCGTTGGAGGAATCACTTCTGAAGGATCTGGAGCTGTGGCCTTCCCCGTCATGACTCTTGCCCTTCACATTGCTCCAAACATTGCTCGTGATTTCAGTATCATGATCCAATCCATCGGTTAGAGCTATTTTCTTCATTCTATGACCAAGTTTCCAGGAATGACTAGTGCCTTGGCTTGTGTCATCTTCATGAAAGTCAAGTTCGAGTACCGGGCAGTTATTCTCGGAACCATTGGCTGTATTCCTGGCTTTATCATTGGCGTCCACTTTGTAGATCCCCTCTTCACTGGAATGCAAAAGAAGATGCTCTTCGTCTCCATTTGGACTGCCTTCGCTGCCGCTTTGGGAATCCTCAATGCACAGAAGGTTTGTTGAAGAAATATCTCGTTTTCTCTTTTCCTGTCCCCTTCTCAAACTTGCTCTTACAGAAGCGCCCTACCTACAAGGAAATCCCCGACTTCAATCTCTGGAAAGGAGTTGTCCTTGTTTTGACTGGCTTCGTCGGTGGAGTCTTTGATGCCTTTGCCGGTTCCGGAATCGACATCTGTATCTTCTCCGTCATCACACTCTTCTTCCGTGTCACAGAAAAAACTGCCACACCTACAACTGTCATCCTCAAAGGTAAGAGGAAGTTTTGGAAGGCTCCAATTAATCTCCAGGGGGATAAATAGGGGAACCGGTATGTGTCGTAAACGCGGCAGAGATCAAAGTTTGTCTATTGCACAAAAATATTCAGGAATCAACGCCATGATTGGCTTCTACTACCGTGCCGTCATCATGGGCGGAATTGACAAGCTAGCTTGGTGCTCTTTCGCCATCTCAGTTCCAGTCTCTGCCATCACTGGACCAGTTGGCAGTTTCTTCGGCTCGCATCTTCATCGTCAAGTCGTAGCCGGATTTGTCTATGTCTTGGAAGCAATTGCTCTCATGGGCTTCCTTCTGAACCGACCCAGTTGGCAGCTGATTGCCATCGGAGGAAGCATAATCTTCGGTGGATTCATCTTCTTCTCAGTATTGTCAAAGGCAGGAAAGGTGCTGATGGACCGAGTGGAAAAGGACAAAGCGAAGAATGGACAAATCCAACAGTAGAAGATTAACATGACCAGTTCCTACAATGATCTCAACTAATCAATCGTGTGTACAGTAAACGTTCCAACTATTATCTTATAGGGGGTGTGAGCGAGGTAGGGAGACATAAAACAGCTATTTGAAATTAGTTTCATTCACAATTACCATATATTTGCTACATGTCGCGACATGCTGCTTCTCCAGTGATCACCAACTCTCGTTCAGACGTCTCCCACAAAATCATCTCTCCATTTGATTTCTGGTCGTCCAGACATTCTTCTTCGTCTCCAAGGTCTTTATTCAACCACATACTTCGTTCATATATCGTCTGACATGTTTCTTTTGACCAATTTCTTTCTGACATGAAATTGCTTGGCATATAATCGTGATTGATGGTTCGTTTTTTCGCCTCCCTCTCTTTCTCGTGAGCGGTGCTTGGCTGCGCGCTGGGCCAGGCTGCTCAAGGCCAACATACAAAGACGTGCCTATACCAGTCATCCAAAATTTGTTGTTTTCCTTCTTTTCTCCTAAATGCGGCCAACGACAGCCACGATCACCTATTACGATCTAGAAGATCGAGTCGCTTCTCCCAGACAAATGCCGAATGCTCACAGGACAGAACGTATGACTTTTTAACCTAAATTTATAGGGATGTTGTTTTTTAGCTCACTCTTCCAGCCTCTCTTCGGAAATGGAAGAAACTTCAGTAAGTTTCTTGGATCACATGATTTCAAGGCGAAACTTTTACCGAAAAGACTCAAGGTTGATCGGCGCGATGACTGGAAAACAGCCAACAAATTGTCAAAACTGTTTTCAGACACAGCCGTTCAAGAAGTCACGAAACGCGAGAAACAATCTCGTATCGGAAGTTTGTGTGGTCTGTGGAGACAAGGCTTCCGGTTATCATTATAATGCTCTCAGCTGTGAAGGGTATGAAAGACGGAGACTGAACGAACTTTTTACAGATGCAAAGGCTTCTTTCGCCGGTCGATCCATCGAAACATCTACTATAACTGTCACTATAACCAGCGATGTACCATTGACATGTACATGAGACGGAAATGTCAATACTGTCGTCTACAGAAATGCCTTACCAATGGGATGCGATCAGATTGTGAGTGGAGAATCTAAAAGATCATCGTTTTTTTTGCAGTAGTCATTCCCGAAGAACAATGCCGAATTAAGAGAGAGGCGAAGAACAAAAAAGAGTCAAAGACTGAAGAGAAACTGACGGAGAAACGAAGAAAGGTTACAGCGTTATTATGAATTTGAATACAAAGATGTTCAGAGAACCCTAACCGATGAGCAAATGAGTACGGAAGCTGTAGCTCTAATTTCGAGGGTGACGTATCTTTTCGAGCAGAATGATACACCTTCAGAAGAGGCTCTTTTGTCCCTTACTGTAAGATTTTCTCTGTCTATTTCTTGGTCCAAGATTTCCTTACAGACTTCCAGTATAAGTTCACCAGAGCAGCTTTTCCAACTCTTTGCCGAGATTACGATCCTGGAAGGACAGCTGATTCATGCCTTTATCAAAGGCCTCCCAGGCTATGCCCATCTTTCGGAAAATGATCAGAGAACAGTTCAGAGGGTAATTTGATGAATAATGAAGCCAAACGAAACCTTCAGTACTCGATGGTCGATCTTCTACTACTGAGGACAGCATACCGTTTCGATCTCGTTACTGACACTATGGTATTTGGCAGTGATTGTCAGCCGTTCAGGTCAGAGATCCGTTTGTAGTTCTCAACCTTTTTAGATTCTCAAAAGATCAGTATGCCATCACAAATCCGAATACGAATGCCAGTGCTGTTTTCGAGTTCTGTAGAAGTTTTTGTCGACTGAAGCCGGACATTCGAGAGGTCTGTCTCTTGATGGGAATTGCGGCATTTTCAGGTATAAAAGACAAAAAAAAACCTATTTTTGTCCAGAACGACCGGGGCTGGAAAACATGGCCGAGATACAAGCAACCCAAGAAGTGTACACTTCTGCCCTCCAGGAATGCATCTACAGTAATCCGAGCAGACAGCGAGCTCATTTTGGCCGTACTCTTATGAAATTGGCCGAGCTGAAAACAATAAAAAACGTGAGGAAGTAAGAAAGACTGTCTTTCAGAAAAGAATGCCCTTTCCAGACGATTTCTAAGAGAAGAATACTTTATTGACATGTATTGCCGTCAAAAATACCCATAAATCTTTGAAAAGCTCTGAAAAGATCACACCTTTAGGACTATATAGTTGTTGCGAGGGTTGTAAACTACCTTAAAAGGTTCTATCACCTTCGGACTAGACTGGGAAATGGACTGATGATAGAGATCACACAGGGCTGGACGATTCCTATTTTTTGGATCCTGTTCGTCCCACATTCCCCTGTAGGCACATTCTGGGCGCTGTGGAGATGGAGCACAGTTAAACATTTGGAAGATGAAGTAATCGACGCCCATGCTCTTCATCGTCCTGTGCACTTCCTTGACAGGCTTTCTACTGAACATTGAATAGACTTTCAGAGTCCTCTCGCGGATCCCGACATCTTCGTAGTGGGGATGGTTGACGATTGGTCTCCCTGTGGACAGTTTGACATTTGCCATGACGGGCATGGTTCCAGCAAAAACGGCTTCTGAAATAGAACAGTAAACTCTCTGCATCTGTTTCTACTCTTCGGCGTATTGTGAATAATCCAATTGAATAGGTGTTCTTGCTCGGGATTACTGTACTCTCCTCTGACAGCCAACTGCTTATCCAAATTGCTCTTCCCCTCATTAGCCATAATGGCCAAGATCACCACCACAAGTCCAGTGTGAATCCTCCAGTCGAATCTTATTCCTATCCTCTCGACCAACTGAACATAGTTTTCTTGGGTTAGGGACTTTTCTTAGAAAAATTTCAGTATAATTCGTGTCGAGACCCATCTGCTCAAATCTATTTTTGCATTTTTTTTCAGCGTGTTCCACTCATTTTATTGATTTTTAGTTATGTTCAATCGACTCAGCGTGAAAAACTACACCAGAAACATATAACGAAGCGTCAAAAATGTACAAAAACAGCTGAAAATTTGATTCACGAAAAATTCGTTCTAGAATATTCTAGAAAAAAAATTTCTAAGAAAAGTTCCTAACCCGTTTTCTTCCAATTCAATCCGAAAACCTACCGATCGACTGGCAACGAGAGCAGATATCACACAGAGATGCGGAGTCATGAAAAGTTTCAGTCTCATGATTAGACAGGCCATTACGGTATAGCAGATCATCTGGACAACGTTGTAGAAAGCCTGAACTCCCAAGGTCTTTTAAAACTTGGTTCACTTACATCAGCGTGTTCAGCTCCCTTTTCTTCCCTTCTCCACAAAATGTTCGACATTTCCATCTTGAAAAAGTAGCAGATGAATAAAAGGACGGCCAAGAGAGTGGTGGGAATGAGAAAGGTTGCTGTCAGCTTTTGGACAACTTCAAACTTCAGAAAGTCGAATTCGGCAGAACAAGTATAGAGTCTTGTGTGGAAGTTGGCAAAATCGGTAAATTTAGAGCGGAGAATGTCAATGATGTGGGCCTGAAAGGGCAACGATTGTTATGGACTGTCCAAAAAAGAAGAGGGATTATCGTAAGCTTTTCAATTCGAGACTTAGCATGCAAAAGTTGATCACCTTGATCACCAAATTTTTTGGGCTGACAAGGGAAGTGTTCGAACAGAACCCAACCAATTAAATATCGGGTAATATAGGGGACCAGCCGCCTTTGGCGACTTCGTCGCCTTTAAAGTCAGTTCAAGAAAGAGAACATTTTGTGAATCAAAGCGGATTTTAAAAAACCGATGTCTTCTGCTCTCTTCCCCAGTCAACCGATCTCTTCTGATCCCTTCCCTAGTTAGATCAAACGGTCCCTTCTGATCCCCTAGCGGTTGCCCTGACTCTATTTCCTACTCAAAATCATTTTGCAAAACATTTGTCGAGGAGAGGAGTCGAACCCGGGTCGTCTGGGTAACAGCGGCGACTCTTAACAATACACCAAAATTTCAGGTTCCGGAGAAACAAACAACCACACAAACAAACATCCAAACAGAGTCCACGACGACATACACCATTGCGCTTTAGATAGTTTAGATAGCCAGCCGAAGTATAACCAAAAATCGGCTTTCGCCACAGGAATCAGAATTTTTCTGATTCCGGTCATGCGTTCCGATTTTCCTATGCGGTCGGTTTACGACCGCTCCCGATCTGCCTGTCTTCTTCATTGCTGAAGAGATGTGTGAGAGAGATTGAACGAGACGATCTAAAGCTCGATCCTGCCTTGTGGATCTTTCGCTCGCGGGGGTGTCTTTTCACTCCATGGACTGATGCGAAATTAAGTTTGTTGTTGCGATCGATAGGACAACTGGCCAGATAACCGAGTTCAGAATTGACAGCCAGACAGGAGAAAAAGGAGCAAAAAATACCGCGTTTTGCTACTTTTTCGCATATGACTAAATGGCGTTTCATTGCCGCTCATTGAGCGCAAAAGCCAATTCCATGTCCAAATTAAAAAAATCTTTAATTTAAAAACAACTTTTTTGGAAAGTACTCACAAGTTAAAGATCTAACAATAAGTTGGGCTTTCGATTCCAAAGGTATTCGTCAGACAGCGCCCTTCGAAAGAAGTCGTCTCCACATAAAGTAAGCAATCTTCTGTCTTTTCTGTCCAAAATATCTACCCAACACTAGTCTCTCTCCAGTTGCTCCCTTTCCTTCTCTAACCCTCTTGTATTCTGTCTTCTGTTGTCCGTACTGTCCCTCCTTTCTACCAAAAAATTTCTACCGAATGCTGCTACCCTAACTGTCAGTCTCTGTCACCTTTCATTTTTTCATTTACTCTGTTTTCAGTGTCGACGACAGTTGCCTCGTCAATGAAGAGTGGCGTCAAGAGCCCGGACCTCTCCACGCTGACTTCGACGCCGTACAAAGAGATGGTCGAGAGCAACAAGAAGATTGAAGATGAAGAAGAGGACTCGGACATCTCGGAAGACGTCATGATTTTACAGACGGAAGAGGACCAGGAGGCCATCGAGGAGTTGCAGCTGATGAAGCTGTCGCGTCTGATGCCTCGACGCCATCTCTGGGACAGCAAGGCCGGCAGCTACTACGTCATCTTGGCCTTTCTGCTCGGCTATGACTCTATTATCTACTACATGCACCAGTTCGACAAGTACGGAATCTGGTTCACAGTCGCCTACATCTTCGCCATGGTCTTCATCGGCTTCCCTCTGCTCTACATGGAACTGGCTTTGGGACAGTTCACCTCCTACAACGCCTACAGCGTCTTC
Organism: Oscheius onirici; assembly: GCA_932521025.1. Lineage (NCBI taxonomy): Eukaryota > Metazoa > Nematoda > Chromadorea > Rhabditida > Rhabditidae > Oscheius > Oscheius onirici. The sequence continues at coordinate 10,370,084 of OW051470.1, read as the reverse complement.
AAGCAGATGGCTCCAGCCATGGCAGGAATCGGAGTGGTGGGTCTGCTGCTCAACTTCTTCATCATGATCACGGACCACTCGATGATGCACTACTTCCTGGCTTTCTTCTCCAACGCCGCCAACATTTTCACGAACGCCCATCCTTGGCACAGCTGCCACAACGACTACAACGACGTCGACTGTCGTGAGATCTACCACAGCTGCGAGAGGCTGCAGAAGCAGTACAAGGACATGAGCTGGGACGAGATCAAAGAGCTCGGCCACGAGTACAAGTCCATTGGAACGTTCTGCTACCAGTCGGAACTGCTCTACGGAATCCCCGACAACATCGAATACTGGAATCTCAAAGAAATTGGACAAGTCAACTTTGCCAAATGGCTCAAAAGAGAGTCGATGGGACAATTCCTTCTCTGGAACATTCAGATCGACAATGTATACCTGGATTACATCACCTGGCCCACCGACGATTACATCATGTAAGTCTTTACTCGTTTCCTTATATTGAAGACTCTTTAGCAATATGTTCTTGGCCTGGATGCTCGTATATGGTCTTTGTCTGGCTGGAAAAAAGGTCGTCTCCAACTTGGCCCGCTTCACGATCATCTTCACACTGGCCGTCCTCATCTTCTTCATCTACGTCTTCTTTTTCGTCTCTCCTCCGGAATTTGCCTTCTTCGACATTCTCCGCAGTGCAAAATACACGGACACCCATCTGATTATCGCCAACGCCGTCATTTGTGTAAGTTTTGTCCATTCTCGAAATCTATTGAATACAGGTCCTCCTGTCTCTTCGGATCGGTCAGGGCGGCCTGGTCTATCTCGGTTCCCAGTACCAGTTCCGGAATGCGCCGGCCATGGATTGTGTCATTATTGTCGTCGTCACCAGCCTCCTCCCGCTCCTCTACACCGTCGGTCATTCGATGTTCCTCGACTCTTACATACTGGGACTTGTGAACGGAGATCAGGACCTCTACAATGAAGCGAATCATGGCCAGAAGGACATCTACTTCTACAGGACGGGTCATCGACTGGTCCACACGACACTCTTCATGCAGGCTCTGAAGCAGCTGAAGCAATACGAACCCTTCATGATCGGACTCTTCTCATCCATGGGTACGCTTCTTTTCAATCATTTCTAATTTGTGTCCTGTGTTTGTTTATCGGTCAGTTTCTGACTTTGAGAGAGGAGCAATATGGATGAATCAATACACTGAACGTCCTCAACGCCGTTAGCCATGCCCAAATGGGAAAGGAACGCGAAGGAGTCTAAAAATGTGCAGGAAGGTCTTGCTGTATATCGGAAGAAGGATGTTATCGTCAGTTGAAAGTGGGAGAATCGAAGAGAAACTGGAAAGAGCAGAATGGCTGGAGCTTGTGTCTGTCTCTTTTCCTATGTCTCTATCACTGTTTTTTGTCAAGACTCTTTTCGGTTCGATAATACCCCATTCAGGTATCCTGCTGTCTGTGATGAACAAGGTGGTCAGAGCCGAGATCATCGTCTCAACGATCACAGAGGTCTACCCGGTCTACGCTAACCGTCTCGGCCGCAGGATGTTCTTCCACCTCGTCATCTGCATCTCCTACGGACTGACGTTCCTGTTCGTCTCGCAAGATGGTCTGGAGATTATGCTCAGCCTGGAAAACCTCATCTACCCGCTTATGACGGTCTGCATCATCCTGGCCGAACTGTTCACAGTCTGCTGGTGCTACGGAGGAAAGCGACTCATCGTCAACATCATGACGATGACCAACAAAAGAAGCCAGGACATGGAGTCGAAGAAGCTTGCCAACTTCTCCAGAATGGTAATCATCGGCATGTGGGCCTTCGCCATTCCTCTCCTCCTCATCGTAAGTTCAACTTTTCTTTTTCTTTCTAATAGTTATTACAGATTTCCCTTGTCATTGTGCTCTACGTCACCCAGGTCAAGCTCAGGTATCCGACGGATCCGCCGGTGATGTTCGGACTCGTGATCCTCACCATCATCCCTGTGACGGCTCTTCGCCGCGTCTTCGAGCAGTACGCCCGATCGAAGAACTGGAAGCCGGTCTTCCGTCCCAATCCAGACCTCTGGGGACCTCGCTCAGCCGAAGACCGCAAGCAGGCCGAGAAACTGGAGAAGAAGTTCCGCACTCTTTAGAAACTTCTTTTTTATTAAATTATTCTCGCATCTTTAAAATGATGTCCAGACATTGCGCCATTATGACCGCATTTTGTGCCAATGAACCATTACTTCGTCCTCCAATCATCCAAACTTTGACATTTTGGAAGTTAGTGTTCTTCTGGAAGCAGGAAAGAGCCACTCTTTTCTCTCCCAAAAACCACTTGAAAAAGAAGATTCAATATAGTATCTCGGATGGAGGATGGATGTGGTTCATGTTAACAAAATGCGGAACATCGGTGCCTAAACCTCGTTCGCGTTTAAAAAGATTTTCATATCTGAAATCGTAAAAGAAAAGAGAAACGCGAAAAAAGTGCGGCTGTCCATCAAAAAGCAAAAGAAGAAATAATCGAGAGAATTCGAACCAAAGATGTTTTCGAGTACAGAAGACTGAAAGAGTGAACTTTTGCGTACTAAGTGGTTCTCGAAAGGAAGACTTCAAATCTTACTGTAATCCCCCTTCTTTTTGAACAGATCTTCCCTGTTTACAGTTTACTATCAAAACTCACATCGTCCTCTATTCTGAATCCTTTGGCAATGAGAAGCTTGCATCCAATGGTAGTTCCGATGAAAATGATGCAGTTCAGTAGAAGATAGATTGGCCGGAAAGAGATTCTATTCAGTCCAGGCTCCAGGAAAAGAATCAACTGAAGGGCTATATTACATGTACCAAAGGTGACCTACAAGAATTGCTAAAATACTGGGAAAGTACATTGCGGCCAGCAGCATCTCATTTCCGAAGAGAAGCAAAAAGGAGGCGACAAATGCGAAAAGATGACCGGCGGCTAAGGTAAGCATACAGTTGAAGTTGATGTAGTCAAATGTATAGCAGACGAAAAGCGATCCGACTTGGGTGAAAAAGGCCAATTGACTAAACTGCCAGCTCAGCATGGCCAAGACCCCGAAGAAGGACATAAGGATAGACCATATGAGGCCCTTCTTCTGGAACCTGAAGCAACTTTCACAGGCAAACTTTTAGCTTACTTCAAAATGTACGTGGCGACAAGAATCTGAGCCAAGATTGCAGGAAATCCAAAGGTTTCTCTCAAAGGCGGAGTCCACTGAGCCCTGGTGGCTTCACCGTGATTGAAGAAGAAGGCAGCTGCAGTAATGATGCCTCCCAAAATGGAGTCGGAAATCAGTGCTCCGAGAAGAAAGAGCAGTCCGACTACGGTACAGACGACCAAGAAGGCGTAATCGATGTAGAAATAATGAGAGTTTCCGGCTCCTTCGCAGCTCTCGACCGGCTCTTGGCCAGCACCACGATTGATGTGGAAACAAGACTGTGTCTTCCATTTAAACTGTTTTTCGAGGGACTTGAACTGGCGGTAGACAAATGAGACGAAGACCTGAAAATTGATCGAGATCCAGTCCAAAACATACCTCTGGATACAGATTGAACCTCTTCAGAGTGTTGATGGTGTGTCCATACTCTGTCACATTGTCATGCGTGATCTCATAAAGCCCTTCTCCAAACGTCTTAGCACCGATGATAGTCTTGTAGTAGGAGAAATAGAGTCCCTGCAAAACGTGAACTTGTTTGGCGGGCACAAAAAATAGTGTGACAAATGACCATAGCCCCCGCGTATCAGGAGAAACTTGTTTCTTTAATCTCTTTCGCGCCTTTTGCCTGATCTCGCAGACTCTACAGAGTCATAACAGGCTGCCCTCTCGATAATAGTCTTACCGGGCCAGTTTTCCGAGACTGCCTCAACCTGGGGGCAGTAATTTAGGCGAGAGTCCCCCCTTTTTTCTCGAATTATACCCTTCGAATCGGGTTTAAAGTGCCAATCCAGGTGCGGTTGCCAAGCTATTTCCTCTTGCTATAAGAGAGGCTTATACAGTTGGACACAATGCCTCTTTTCAACTGGTAGCTTTACGACTGTTGGCTTACCATCTCAGTGCGGAACGCCATTTCCCTCTCAAAGTCCGACAGATGACTAAAATGACGATCATTTTCGAAGAGTGTGTGAAGATGTTGATTGTGCACGTAGCTGAGAGCAATCGCTGAAATTTAAAGGTTGAATCTGTCTGTCCTTCATTTAGACTGGTCACCCTATAGAAACTGGTACGTTCCAATTGGTCTTTCTCTATTTGTCCAGACACTTTCGCCCATCTCTCTTCTATTCCTTCCTCTTACAATTACTTCCATTCCACTTTCCCAGGATCACGCACGTGTATCGGAGGTTATTTGTGTTCCGGTTGCCTGTCACACACACAGTCGGTGGGAAAAACGGAACCGGCAGTCATGCCCCGGCAATCTTCTCTTTTCCTGTCAGATAATCAAAGGTCTTCCGTTCAAAAGTTCCCTGAATATAATTGTGGCCTTGGAACACTCAACTCGCTACAAAAGATTTTCAGCCTCTAAGCCAATTCCAAAAGACCAGAAATCTTGAGTCTTTCTTCGGAACTACCTCAGATCGTTTGAACTAATAAGCCACCATCCAAGCTTACATTTAGTGCTAAGTCCGGTTTAAATTTCTTTCCAAAAACTGCCAGGCAATTTCGCACCCAACAATTGTCGGCTTATGTGACTATGAGGACAATGACGTCGCTTTTTTGGACCATCTCTCGTCCGACCAGACGATAGTTCATGGTCATGATCTACATTTAACAATGGGTTACTGGTGCATCTAGTGCCAAAAAAAACCTGTTCAATTAGTTGACTCATAAACAGTCTCGGGATGGCAGAACGGCTGGCTTGGTTGTTGTTCGTCTTTCGTTTTGCAAACTGGGTTAATCACGCGGGGACCCTATCAGCAGGGAGAGTGATATCCTACCCCTTCTTTTTCTTACATGATCTCCTCCATTGACACTTATTTGACCGCGGAAAATGGGAGGGTAATTAGCCGTCGACCTAGTCGTTCAAACTCAAACTTTCGTGTCGTAGGGAGACCAGTTTGTCCCAGTTTTTCAACTCTTCTTTGGCACTTTTGATCTCTGGCACAGATATAATTAGAAAAGGGCCTATTATCCTCCCACGATCAAGTCACAGGACCGCAAAATCATATGCTTGAAAAGACACCTCTGTTTTCCTACAATCGAATATTTCAGATGTTTCTGCGTGCTCTTCTCCCCTTATTATTTCTCTCTGCCTCATTTTCACAGGACATCGTCTACGATGCGGAAATGAGAAACGAGACGTTGATTAATAATGGGACAGAAGAATTGATAGAGTACAAGCTCTTTGACAGCTACTATCCCCTGATGGTTCTACTGATTAGTATGCCAGAGAATGAGACGGAGAGTCTGCTCAAATATCTGCATCAGAGGAATTATGCAGAGTTGAAGAGAATGATCTCGGAGAAGCAAAAGGTAGAACTGAGAGGGACAAAAGTTCAGTTTACAGTCCAATGAAATACCCATCGAACAACTGGAATTGAATAGTACCGACTTGACCAGTCTAGTCTCTGGCGATCTCCAAAAATATCTGGATCTTGTGGAAGCCTATCATGTAAGTTTTTAGAAGTAATTTCTAAGAAAATATCAACAGAACGCGTCAATATACGGTACAATTCGTGGACTCTGGAACTCTCAGCTGAGTCCTCTGATGCCACCAATTGACCAGCTGGCTGTTCTGGAATATTTCGCGGAAAAAAACCACGTTGAAACTTTGAAACAAACCATTTGGGCCAAGCTGTGGGCAGTGATCAAGAACTGGCTTATGGGACAGCATGGAAAAGGTAAAGCAACCGTTTTTCATTTTAATAAAATGAAGACGGCCCAGTTTTGTGCAATGCAGACTCTCCAAGATGCGTTCGGAAACTTGTTGAAAAACTGCCTTTGGAAACAAGATTTGAATTGGAGAAGGCAGTAGAAGAGGACAATGCGGAAGTTATCAGTAACATTGTCAGTCAAGAGGTGAGTTAAAGAAAAATTGAGATAGAATCTTTTCAAATTTCAGTTGGACAGTTTCCCTGACTCTTCCAAAGCAGAAATGCAAAACTGGAGAAAACTGAACGAGCCTCCACAGGCTCTGAAAGGAATCCTGGACAGTGCAACAGATATCGAAAAACAGTAAGAGAAAATCCTCTATGTCATACCCGCCAATTCAGATCTCTAGAACGTCTCCGTCAAAATGATCTCATCCATTCCCTCAAGGACTACTACAGGGCATCTATTGAAGCTTTACCAGTACACGACCAGGAGGACATTCGGCAATTTTTTCGCCGGATGAACGACTCGTTTGCTGGCTGCTACAACCCTTCGCGTGGAAAATACGAGTACTTTTTTTAGCCCAAGATGTGGGGCACTGTTTGTAAATAATGAAACCTACCAATTAGAACGGCTGACGTTTTCCACCAAATTGGAAAGCTGCTTGTTTGAAGAGCTTTTTCATTTCTTTTAGGAGATTGGTTCTTATTCTTTGACTTTGACATTTACCCTGGAAAGAGTCAGAGTATAGGATAGTTTGGGAATGAGTGGAGAGAGACCGATAGAGAGACTGGGTTAGAGAGATCAAGAAACTCTTTGATCTCGTGACTAATCAAATGAAACACTCTGGGAGGCGGAAGCTTACGAAGCCTTTGAGAAAGAATAAAAGAAGGGCGAGAGTGGTCAATCAACAGCTGAAGAGCTCTCGCAACGGAACCAGTGTTTTGGGGTTAGCACACCTGCCAACGAGACGACGTGGCTCGATACGTCTCTCTCTCGAAACGATGTTGGGAAAACCCCGAGTTATTGTTCTGGCCTTTTCGGAGGGATCTAAATATAGGTGTATGCGCTCCGACAACCACAATTTGCGCCTTGGAGGACAAAAGATCCCTCTTCCTGGAAATCAGGTCTCTCAAAAAAGACTTTGACCCAAGAGAAAATGTTAGAGAATAAGGACAAGTTGCGCGCAAGGGCTATGTGGGGTCGTCTAGGTTGATCCCGAGAGAGTACGACATTGAGTATCGATTTTCGCAGGGCGGTGGTCGGCGCCTGTTCGAGCCTTAAACATCTTACTTTTGTCCTCTTTGCGCGACCTCTACCCCCAGAACACAGCTGTCAATGTTCGTCAAATGCCCATGACAGATGACGAGAAAACACTCCATTTATGGTGCTCACTAAGTGCATTTTGTATAGTTGAAGGGGGAGTACGAGGGAGGAAGAAACTGACTCATTCATCGGTTTTCTGGAAAGTGTTCAAACAAACACAAAATTCTTGAACAGCTGGGAGAAAGGGGTCGATTGGACTCAAGAGAGTCAACAACAGCGAATGTCTGCGCCAATGTGTCCGTTGTGGTCTAGTGGTTAGGATTTATGGCTCTCACCCATAAGGCCCGGGTTCGATTCCCGGCAACGGAATATATTTTTGTTTTTTTACAGAATGTCATGTGAGAAAGACTTTTGTTCCCTGACGAGTTTACGACCGTTTGTTTTATGGCAAGTTCGGTCAAGTTTCTCAAAATAGAAACAACACAATTCTCACCGTGATACCATCAAGTTCTCGGTCAATATTGTGAGTATAAATGTCTATTGGAAAGACAAGAGAACTAGTCAGGCGCCATGAAGAAATTGTTACTGTTCCTATTTTTAGCAGGTCTTAAGGTCATTTTCAGAAATTCAAACCGACTTTTAGCCCTCTCACTTGGAGAAATCAGTGTTCTGGAGAGTTCGTCTGTTAAAATCGAGTCGCAGCCTAAAGTTTCACAGACAGTTCCGCCTCAGGGCCTGCCTCAAACAGCTCCAGACGAAACAATAGTTAGAGAGCCAAGACCGCAAGGAGAGAGAACTAGACAGAAAAGACAGCATTGGCACTGGCACTGTCACAGTCATAGTCATCATCACCACCACGGATACCCATACTATGGCGGTTATGGAGGATACGGTGGCTATGGAGGATATTCTGGCTATCCTTGTGAGTCAAATCTTCTCTGAAATAAAAACAAACTGTTCTAGACGGAAACTACTACGGCGGCTATTATGGAAGACGCTGAGGCTCTTTGTTGACATGGAATTCGATCCGCACTAATAAAAATTTTGGTTCTGATTGTTGGTAGACAGCATAGCAAATATCTTCATGATGTTGAACTCTAGCTCACCGAAGAAATTTTGAAAACGAGGCCTGAAAAGCATGTTTTCTCTTCGATATGCCTGACAGGATACTCTAACCTTGCTCCATTTCAAGCTAAAGTTCTTCATTTTTTTGAGAAAAAAAATTCGACTGCTATTACCAAAAGTTTTTTGGGTTAATGCGAAAGCATTCTGGTTTCCTCTGTTCTGAAAACTATGTTCTCTACTTACGTCCATGCCCCGGCAAGCGCGCTCCGTTGTCAATCGAGGCAGCACTACGGTAACAAAATATCCACGGTAACATTAAAAACTTATCTACTAAACAAGGAAAATTATTAAAAATATAATCTTTTCAGTTTCCATGGGAAAATAGACCAAAGAATATTTTGATCGAGGGCACAAGCGATTCGTTTTGAAGTTTTGATATATTCGTATCCGAAGATTTGATAGTTTTTGGTTGAAAAATTATATTTATTGGATTTTGTTAAAATTAACTTTGGTTCCGTTAAATTCTTCTCAAAGATCTGATTATTTTAAAGGAAAAAATAGAGAAATGGAACGAGAAGAATAATTTCTGGGATCAGTAAAATGGTCCGATGGACTTTCTCTCCACCGTCAAAGCAAAATTGAGCTGTCTATTCCTTAAATTGAAAGCAGTGTCTTCTGAATTCAAAAAGACAGAGACTTCTGTACACGTTAAAAACAGAAAAGTTTTAAATTCTTTCCGAACCCTTTAGAAAACTGAAATTTTCTCCAGAAAACTCTGCCTCACAGTCCTTTAACCAGATGGGTCAAAGTTTGAACTGCTATATTTTGGGAACCAGGCGGTACATTTTATTCATTTTTCGCATACTCTCTCAAAATGGTCCTGGTAACATACTGAGAGCATAACTTTGAGGGAAACTGCCCATTTCTAAAGATATGATAATCAGTCGGTTTTGACCTTTCTCTCAATTTTCTCGGAGTGCCTAAAAGATTTCTTTTAAATTGTTTTTGCGGGATATTCACAAAGATCCTCTGAACAGACTCTGCTGAAGAAAAGTCTCATAACTTTTAGAAATTTCAGGCAAAAACTTTAGAGACAAGTTTTCAGTAAAACCTGGATAACTTGTGTTCAATGTAGGAAATTATGGAATTTTTTCTGCTCAGCTTATAGAGCAAGTAATTCTGCATCTTTTGATACTTGTCTGACATATACTGAAAGTCTACCATTAGTTATAGATTTTTCTAGGTGTGGAGGGGTGGCAGACAGGGCACGCAATGACGCAGTAAACACGTCTTTGCAAAGTTTTGCGATCAAGATATCAAAATAAAACTAAATTTAAACTTTTTATTAATCATACAGTTATCACAATTCAGGAGATCTTTCACAAGTGAAAGCCGGAAAAAGACAATGCTTACAAGAAACCGGAAAAGATCAAAGAGAAAATTCCAAGACTGATTGAGAATTCTTTGGAGCTACTTCTCTCAAGTCTGGAAGCTCTGTGAACAGTATGGCAGCCGTTCCAGAGCTGACTGACTGCAACCGGATAGCCCTTTTCAACTGGTAGACGAAAGTCCGAGGTATTCATACGGTAGACCTGATCCTCGGAGATGAAATGAAGCTCTCGGTCCTTTGAAAAAGCTGCTCTAGCATTTTGTGGAACGTTCTTCCAGTTTCTTTGGATTGGACGTGGATAGCTCGAATCGACTTTGTTCTCGTCGGTGTTCAGACGCCAGTACTGTCTGTCTCCCCAGATATAGACTGCAGAGGGACTGGAAATTATTATTTTTTTGTTTTCAGATTAAGCCAAACCTAAAATAGTGCCAGCTGTAAGCCAAGCGAACATTTTCCATGTCCTGAGGAAGACCCAGATCGGTGAGTTGCAGAGGGGCGTGTTTGAGTTGAAGAAAAGCACCTCCAATTGTCATGACGTACACTTTTCGTCCTGAACTTTTTTTTAGAGAAAAAGAAGAAGGAGGGACCTGAAAAGAGCCAGAGATTATCTCCGATACTGACAGCAGCATCGACCGTTGAATTTAGCTGTGAAATCAGGGTGGTTATATTAACTGGCTGTTGAACTACTGAACCTTCTCGAGAGACTCTCCACATCCAGTCGTCCTAAAGATTTTATTGACTTTTTATTCCTGTTTTACCTTGAAAACAATATACTCTCCCCTCAATGTTCCAACAGCATCCGGAGAAGAGTTACAAGGATCAGGCTTTTCAGTCACCACTGGTTTCTCCGTTGCCGGTACAACTGGCTCATGCTTCTTGTTGTTAGAGGAATCTAAAAATTTTCCTAGCTTCGCCGAGTGGCTATTCCTTACGATACATGCTCTTCAATGCCCAGACATCTCTGTCTGTGATTCCTCGCTTCCGGTGAAGTTCCCTCGGATTCATCACACTGTCAGGATCCGGATTATGTGCCAATCCCAGCACGTGGCCCAGCTCATGAGTAGCCACTGACATTAGGGAGATTTCTATAAAATTCTGATGGAAATTAGTGAAACGAGTACCCTGATAAGTACTGATCTCCCTCTCTGAAAACTTGTAATCATCGTTGAAATGAAGGTTTCCATCAGGCGGAGGGAAAGCATGCGCCAGAGTAGAATCATGGAATGGGTAACTGCAGTTGTGATAGCCTCTCTGAACTTTGTTCTGTTTTTGTCTCTTCGAAACCCACTCCAAAGTAGATTTTCACATCAGGATGAACTGAACGCTCAAACCGAAAGTCAGAAACCTTCTCCCATTCGCCAGTAGCCCTTGCTATGATTGCCTCTACAGTTCCCGGTGCCAGATGTCCTGTCCATTCTTTGATCCTGTAAACTTTTGTCCTCCATCTCAAATCGATCGGATGTGATCGAAAGAAAGGGCTCTCTCTCGGTGAGACGAACGGCCACAGCTGGCCAGCAGCTGCGTGTATTCGCAAGGGGCCACACTACGCTGTAATATCCAAAGGAGCCAAAAGAAAAGTCGGAAGAAAGTGCGAGAATGTAATTGTTCTTTTACATAGTTTCGGTGGGTTGTTTTGGAGACGGAAACCAGATATAGTGGAAAGAGTGACAGTCAAACTGAAAAAGGAGAATGAGAGAGACCCTCTATTTCTACATAAATATTTTTAGCTGTTGTACCTCTGAAAAAGGCTTTGGGTACAGTAGTTCAACCGGACTGATTGTCAAGAGAGAATTACTTGCTTAGTATTGAGACTTTGGAATGCTTTTGAAAGTGATACAGACTAAATTTCCGAAAAGTGTTCAAAGCTGTTCTCTTCAGTTTACGTTCCCTCTAAATCCCTCTGGTCTCTTTTGTTCTGGACCCTCTGTCTCATCTCCCTTCTTCCAGACCCCGCCCCCATGGCCCTTGGGAGCACTCTCCTCCCCAAAACTCCTGCTGGTCATTTCTTCTCGTCTCATCCTACCGGCTCTCTCCAGTGTCTCTTTTCCTCTACTCCCTCAGGTGGTTGTTAGATGTACGAAAGTTACCATCACAACCTCCATGAAGGAGTCGAGGCATCGGGAAGCGTGTGACTTACACTTAAGTAAGCAAACTGACGAGTGGTCAAGACGGACCCCTTTTTGGTCAGAGAAAGAAAATAAAGAAGACTAAAAATAACCAGGTTTTTATTTGAACGGAATACTCTACTTCAAAGAAGTTCTTCAAAAAAAAAACAACTCCCAACCTCTGCTTTTGCAGGGTCGGAGCTTTATCACAAGAACTTGGATCTATGAAGAGCCAAAACAAAAGTATTTTCCAGGCAGATCATAAACCAAGCACGACGACACGATACTGGTGTGAAAAGGGTTCCCATGACCGAGTGGATAACATCGTTGTCTGACAATCAAACGGCACCAGGGGTTCTTGGTTCGATCCCCGCCGACAAAAAAGTTTTTTGCTTTTTAGTTTCTAAGGTTTTGAGGGTCCTGAACACGATGGTGATGTCTATTTTTATTTTTGTTGCTTCAAAACACTCTCTTTTTGGTATTTTACTATCGATCAAAGTACAATGAAATTTGGGCCCAAAGCCGTCCAATTTTAGTGGATACGGAGACCAAAAATGTCAAAAAAATCAGTCTTCAGACCTCCTTCTGGAATTGTTGGACGGCACATCGACTCTAGTGATTCGCAGATTTGGGGCATGATACTCCAGTATACAAGACAAACCACGAAAAAAGAGAAACTCACGCATATCCAAGTCGAAACTTCTCCCACCGAGTAGCATACCTCTTTTTCCGCTTTCCAATCCTAAAGTCTATCTACTCTTCCCGCCAGTGTAACAATCTGACCCTTTCTTTTCCACGTCCGGCAGTGAACATCTCGGCTCTCTCATAGCTGCCCTCGTATACGGGTCCAGCTCGGCAGTCTGTTCCAGTCCGTACATTTTCTGAACAATTCGGTCTTTTCTTCAAAGACAAAGAACCTGGAACTGTTTGAGCGCTTCCGAGAAAGTCTCTGATCCAACTTGGGCATTGCTTTCTGTCGAGATGTAGCCGTAGTCTTTGAGGAAGGCTATCTGTAATCGGACTGTTTATGCCCTGACCTCCAGGGAGAGCGCGGCTGGTCACCATACACCGAGATGACCGAGGGTCATCCTCTCAGAGCAACTAACCTCATTGAAAGCAAAAGTTACAGCTGGGACGAAAAGAAAGAGAATCATAGACTCTGTAGAAAGAGTTCAGTTACAGTAATCAGGAAAAAATTGAACAACTGAAAAAATAGTTTTAGGAAAAAGAGAGGCTGCAAAAAGGAATACACTGGAGTCCTCTTGCGGCTGATAAATGATTTGGCCTCAAAAAACAAGTGTAAGAGCGGGAGAGAAAAGGTTCGCGACGGCTCGTGTCCAGGTGTTCAAAACTACCACCGAGGGGGACATTATGCATTATGGACTTGAAAAAAGATGGGCGGCAGGCCTCCCGAAGTGATAAAAAAGATTAGAAAGTGAGTCATTGAGATGATTCAAAACTGGGAACCGGAAAGGAATAAGAAGACTGAATGTCAAGAGGCTGTGAACGGATCGTAAAGAAACTTGGACGCGCTCCATTTCCTGGACAGAGAAACGTTCCGTATATAAATTGTCCGTTGGCCGGGAAAAAAAGACTCCGATTATGAGTGATACCTATGGTCAGCTGCAAGGACTGCGGGCTCTAGGGAGATTGTGAAATGGCACAAAAAACGAGGCGGGTTCGATGACCAATAAAGGGGGACACGCACGTCCCTTTCTCTATTATGCAAGAGATTGAAGGGCTTTTCTTCTCGTTCCCATGAGACATTTTCTCACAATTTAGGTGGCAAAAGACTGAGTCATCAGTCGCCTAAAAGTTTGGGAAAATATTCAGGTACTTGTGAACTACATAGACGCAATATCAAAAAAGTCCATAAGTCATAGAAACTAATTTAGTTGCAAATAGTTATGTTTAATTTGAACATCCACTTTAAATTGCTGCCAAGTCTGTCTGTGTTTGTGTGTTTGTCTGAAGCCCTAATTGAGGATAAGGAGGGGAGCTTTGTGCACAAATTAGTTTTTAACAAGTCGCGACAGGAAAGCAAGTGCGCGAAGGGTTCTTATGACTTTGATGGTTTCTTTGGAGGGACAGGGGGTGACTGGAACGGAGTGACAAGGGAAGAAGGGAAGGAGGACTGTGACTCGCTAAAGCTAGGTACGGGCCTGGCGATCCGTTCAGTCCTATATTTTGAAATTAGGCTTGGGAGGGAGTGGGTTCAAATATAATTTCGGTAGTTTCTTTAGAGGGTCAGGGAGAGGGACTGGAGGAGAGTAACAAAGGAGGAATGAGAGGGAAACCACGACTATGGCTCCGTGACAGAGCGAATCAATGATTTTCTACTTTAGCCCTGGAAGGGCGTTGCCAACCTTGCTTTTAGGAAAAAAGGCCAAAACTTCCCGATTGTTTCAAGGCTCTTCTCAAAAATGCATCCGTGTCTTTGAATAGCCTCTCGCCACATGAATTCTGCGAGATAACTGTCTAGGTGGTGGCGAGCAGTCCCTCGATGCTTCTTATTTTTCCACTTCATGACGAGTGAATTGTTTTGTGGCAATATAAATTAAGTCATAATTATTTCAATGTCAAAGCAATCAAATTATTATGACTTATGGACTTTGTTGATATTGCGTCTATGTAGTTCACAAGTACCAATATTCAGATAGTTTTACTCGCACTTTTCCTCAAAAAATATCTTTATTCCCGTCTATTAATAGACCAAAACTCTGTATGCGAGAAAGACTCCGTTTTCGGTCTCGGACCTTCTTCAGTAGTTGGATACCAGTTTGGACGGCAGGAACCGGTTGTTCTTGATAGCCGCGAAGATTCGCGGACGGTCAATCGAACGACGTCTCTCCTTCACCAGACTCGTCTGAGAAGTTCGAAGCGTCGCCGAAGAATTCTTGGATATCCGAGAGTCGGCCGACTGTGCCCTTTCTATATACCTTCTTTTTGAAGGAAACGAAGAAAAGTTACCTCTCAAAGTCCCGCCACTGCCCTCAAGAGACGATGATGTCCCATTCTTCTCAATGGAGCTCCCTCGGACATTCGTCCTGGCCGATTCCCAGTCTGTATCGCTACATTCTGCCTGGGCTATGGGAGCAGCCCGTTCCTGTGCTTTGGTCGGAGTGACAGCTTTAGTCACCAGAGGCCTTTCAATCTGGAGACTTTTTTTTAGAATATTCAAAAGCACTCACTGATCGAGTAGTCTTCTCGTGCTGTATCCTCCTCACATTGGTCTTTTTCGCACTGATCATGTCGTACAACTTGTTACGGTAGTCATCCACTCCCAGCTGGATGTGGTCGGGCAAGGGTAAGGTGACCTGAACTCTTTACGAGAATCTGTCTCTAAACCCACATCGTACGGAAGTTCTGGCTCATCTGCCGGGTTATGGAACTGTAAAACGTAAGGATGAACTAGACATTGCTCCACATTCAATCTTTTGTGCGGAGCAAACAGGAGCAACCTAGTAACTTTGAGTGAACGAGAGAAAAAAACTGATCACCTCTGAACCATATCCACCGCGTGGGGATTAGTTGTAGCTACCATCGCCTCCAGCGGCTTCCTCGGCCTCTGGGGCATTTTATCCAGAACGGACCCGGCATAATGACTTCCTATACTGTCAATGTCCGACTTTGAAGGTCTAGCGATCGTATTCATAATCTTTTCTATCTGATTTATCGTAGATGTCCCAGGAAAAAGGGCTCGTCCTATAAAAATAAATATTTTAGACAAAAAATAGACTCTTACCTAGGATCATTTCTGCCAGAATGCAACCCAAACTCCACATATCGACTCCTTTCGTGTACCGCTTGGCAGCTAGTAGAATCTCCGGACTTCTATACCATCTAGTCGCCACGTACTCTGTCAAGTCGGGCATATTTTGTCCTTCAGGATAGTCTTCTAACTGAAGATTTTGTTGACAAATTGAAGGAAATGAAAGCTTACTGATGAAAGAGACCTTGCAAGACCAAAGTCAGCTAATTTTACACGACAATCGGCGTCCAGGAGAACATTTGATGGTTTGAGGTCTCTGGAAAATGATCTTCTTCAGTCTCTGTTCCTACCTGTGCAGCACATTTCCACTGTGCAGAAATCGTATAGCTCGGAAGAGCTGACACATAATATACTGCTTATGGATATCCTTGAGAATTGTCATCTTTTTGATGACGTTGTGCAAATCGGCCTCCATATACTCGAAAACAAGGTAGATATCCCTGAAATTTGGCACGGTTCACCTCCCTTCAAGCGATTAGAGAGAAAAAAAAGGAAGCCTGACTAATCCCGTCTTTTGACTCACTTGTCATTTTCCGCCCGGATAATGTTGTATAGTTTGATGATGTTCGGATGACGGCCGAATTCTTGCAAGAACATCACTTCGCGAAATGTTCTCTGGCTGTCCGTCGCGTTGCGGAACGCATCGAAAATCTGCAGAGTTGTTTAGTTTAATAATTCCAAAGTAACAGGTTGACTACTGAAGAAATTTCGGGCTCACCTTTTTCAAAGCAACTATTTCTTTCCCTCGGCGGTCGACAGCCTTCCAGACGATTCCGTATGCTCCCTTGCCGAGTCTCTTCTGAATATCATAGCGTTCCTTGACATGACTTTCGACTTCTTCCGTTGTCATTCCATTAGTCATACCCAGGTTTTGCTCTCTTCTCTGAATGGGATAATGTCAGGGAGAAGAAGTTCAGTGAGAAAAGAGGAGAATGAAGAAGATTTGAGAGGGTATTAGAGAATGAGCTGCCAATCAGAAGATTGCCGGTTGGTGACAGACAAAACTGTGGAGGCGGTGATCGGGATCAGTCGCATTGAGAGAAAGAGATTTGGTAAAAAAAAAGTTTTTAGTTCTTTCTGGGTCTTGGAGACTTTCAAATAGTCGTGGTATACGGAACAATTTGGTCAAACAATGAAGCCACAACTCTTCGACGGGTGAGCTGTCGAGTTTGTGGCATCAAAAATCAAAGTGCAAAGAAGTGCACAGCTACAATTTTGTATGTTGAACAGTTCCAGGAAAAGGAGGGTCATGGGTCGAGAAGAGCCTGGGAATCGATGAGCTGTGAGGTGCGTGCTCTGAACTAGCAAGGCGGGCTCCATGGTGACGGCCGGCCTGCCTCAGAGGACGCTTCTTTAGGCCTAATGATAGCTTATTTTCATCGAAAATTGCCCTATTCTGTGATTCACTTTGTCCTTCTGGCTCAACAATGAAACAAGTTTGTGGCTCATAAACAATTCAAAGGACAAAAAGAGGGCGTCAAGCCGTCCGTGAAAAACGGAGGAGGCATCAGTACATTGTAGCGTAATAATCAGTAAAAGGTGTACTTTAAAGGGACTATTCATTCGGATAATTAGACCTTTAAAGGACTGTAAAATGTCACAAGCGAGAACTGGAATGTTTTGTTTGCAGACGAGGATCCTTTAGAGGAGTGGCCCATGCGGTGGCAGAACCAACCAGGTAAGGGCACAACGAATCGATTCGCAATTATAATATTACGGGGTTAACTGTGAACACCTGGCTGCACACCCTGAGGGGATTCCGCCTCCCTAAGCTCGGATGCGACAAATAGATTCGCTCCAATTGTGGGATGCTTTTTATAATGAAAGCTTTTCCTTCTTCTAGACGACAGGGAGATTTCGGTATTTTTGAATCTGACCGAAAAGAGAACCCACAACTTGTGTGAACTGTGGCATTGCAAAGTCCAGTCACAACTAATAGGCGTGTGAACTTTCGAGGAAGTGACATCAAATTAGAAGCCACAACGGTTTCGCGCGTGGACTGTCGAGTCTGTGGCTTGGGGTACTACTGCAAAAAAAAACAGAAAATTTGGTCTCTTAAAATAAGATTTTTGACTACAAACTATCAGATACGTGCAGCTGCGAAAGGAAGCGGGTAACCGAAACCCTTTGTGAAGTTCGGTAGTCACATCCCACGAAATTGGACACCTTTTAGGGGGGAAGAGGACGTGCGCACCCGTTAGAGCCACCTGTCCGACTGGCAGAAACTGTTAATTATTCATCGGAAGCTCCTGTTGATTAATATTCATTTTCAGTCCACACACAATTGTGTCTGGTCAGCTGGACTGCCAGAAAATCAGATGATTGACCGAGTCTGTAGATGGATCTTGGTTGGCGCCTTTCTCGTCCAGGCCCTCGCCACAACTTACTACCAGAAGCTGAAAAATTTGTACTTTAAAAAATTGAAATGGTTTAAACCTGTGAATTCTGCTGAATCGGCTCATTGAGGGACATTCTCTTCATTTTCCTCGTCAATGCCACGTTAATTGGCAGAAGGACACGACAGGGACCGCTATGTCCCATGTCGCAGACTGAAATGTTTTTTATCTTCTTCGGGATTTCTACCTGTCAGAATGGGATTAGGCTGTGATTTGGCGGAATGGATTGGAGTGTAGATGACAAAACCGGCTGAAGTACCGATCCAGAGATGAGAACGAGCCGCTGTGAGGAAAGAGACTCGGAGACAGCCCATCTTATGCTCACGAAGAATGTCTTCTCTTCCTGAAAGTGGTAAATTTTAGCCGCAACGAGTGTGAACTGTCGAGTCAGTGGGCCCAAAAAAAGAAGCCACAACGAAGTGACATGTGAACTGTCGAGACAGTGGGCCCAAAAAAAAGAAGCCACAACGAGTTGACGTGTGAGCTGTAAGCGGGTCATATAACTTACCATTCAGCTGGCTCCTGACAATTGCAGCGATTCCAAAATGGTTGAGAACTTGAAGTGAAAAAGCGTCAAGGACATGAATGGTCGTTGATCTTTTTCCTGTTACGAAAAGTATCGCTCCAGAATTGCACATTGTGGTGAGACGGTCGTCCGGAGAGACGATAGGAGAAGAAGACTGCCATTCATCCGTCTCGGTATCATAGGAATAAATAGCCGATCCACATGGCAGTATTAGCTTCCTTCCGACTTGACACATGTAGGGAATGTTTCCGGGCAGATTTTGATAGACCTTTTGGGGCTTTTCCAAATCCCATGCTCTTTCTAAATGTCCACTGACTTTCGATGAAAAAGGAAAATACCAGATTCAGCCTTGAATCTCAGTAGTTCAGGCTTTGCTGTTGTGGAAGTAGCCACGTAGACACTGCCTCCACAATGACAGATTGCCGTGACCGGATTGGGTAATCGAGCCACTCGTTCTCTCTGTCTTGTACGGACTCGTTCATTTGAGTTCAAAACGTAGACACTGAAAAGGGAATTTAGAAAACAGGAAACCCAGAGTGTGTGAACTGTGGCTGATAATCTACAGCCACAACTAGTCTGCGTGTGAACTGCGGAGTGTAGCTATGAAATCTGAAGCTACAACATCCACAGTTCACACGCCCATTCGTTGTGGCCGAACAAACACTAGAGCTGTTGCCAAATCTTCACCTTACGTACTTTTAGTCACGCAAAGTTGCGTACAAAAAATACAGTAGAAACTTGATAAAATGGCTTGCCCGCGCCTACGTAATATAGCGTCAAAAAAGTACGTAAAGTGAAGGTTTGGCACGGGTTATACTCACTCTCCATCCTCGTTTCCAATCCAGACAGTAGTCTGTCCCGACCCGGAAGCTCCTTCGTCCGAAGACGAATCCGAAGAAGAGCCACTACTATTGAGATCCAGAAAACATTCATGTTTGCTCAGTTGATCCAGTGATTTTTGCATTCGCATTTTCTTCTTTTTCTCTTTCCTGTAAAAAGTTCATCCAAGAACTGGAAGTAATGAAACTTACACCGGTGGTGGAACTGTGCAAATGGCAGTAATAGAACTGTTTCCGATACCGGCACAGCTTTCGATCGACGGTTCAGTACCTTCCAAAGAAACGACAGCCACCTGAATTTGTTTTCTTCCTCAAAAAAAAAGAAACTTGGTTCGCTACATTTCGCTTACAATGACCCCCAAAAGAACAGCAGCCATATCACGCTGTCTCAACCAGCTGATCTACTTCCTGTGTTGCGTCGTGATCAGGCCAGTTTCCGTCTCACTTTACATCACTCTCTCACCTTTTTCGAGATCATGAAGACCTTACCTGACCGGAGAACTTGTCGCTTGTACATAGCCAAACTGACTGAGAGCTGTCGGCTCGTTTTCCTGGCACGACTACGGCGGAACAGAGCTAAAACTTTAATTTTGTAGATTCTAAAGACAGTGGAACTTGCCTGAAGTCCTGGTCGGGTCTGGTGTGCCAAGACACTTTTCAGTTTGCTGGGAGGAGCGCTTAGCTGTTGGTTCACTGAAAAGTTATACTGAATGAAAAAAAAACTAGTGTAAATAAAAAAACAAGTCAAAAACATAAGCTACAACTATTCTGCGTGTGCTGTGGAGTCTGTGACTTCAAAACTAAAAAGCCACAACTGTTCTGTGTGTGAACTGTGACTCTCTTTTTCATTATCTCTCTGTGAAAACGTACAGATAGAGTTTTTAGCCTCGCGGAATGCATTCTCCCACACGGCCCTCTTCTCGGCCGATGCGAATTCCAGCGGTACAGTTTCCATTCCATTCCTAAAAAGTTGTTTTCCCTTCAAAACTCTCCTTTTTCCTTACACTATAGCCACCGACAGTTGAACATTGGTCAGGTCAGGATTGCTGGTCATGGACTCATTCAATGACTTCAACCTTTTGGCGTTCTCCAACTGCATCTCTTCTAGGACAGGCGATAATTTCTGAAAGTTTTTCTTCATTTCTTTGGGACAATAAATAGTCGATTTCGGTGACATTAGAGATGACCCCACCCCATTCTCTTTTGCTGTTCTCTATCTCTGTGTGAACAAGTTCCGCGACTTTTGACAGGGGTGACCCTTTCAGTCGGTTTCCCCGTGTGTCTCTTGGTAATCTAATAATACGCTTTGCATATTTTTTTTTCACTCAAAACGATTTGTTACCCTCTAAAGTTTCCACATTCTCGACACTGAACCCGTCTACTAAAATTCTTCCTTATCTTTGGTAACGCAACTATTCTGCGTGTGAACTGCCGAGTCTGTGGCACACATTCCTTTTTTTTTCATTTTACCCTCATTTCTCCAATTTGAAACCGTTTTTCAGCTGAATCATGGCCAAGAACAAAATATCCATCACGGAAAAGGTAAACCTTTTCTTCCAGATTTCCTAACAGCCTGAATTTAGACAGATGCTCACGAGAATCATAAAGGAATTCACTGGCTGATGGCCGTGGTTTTCGTATTAGGAGACATGGTCGGTGGTGGAATGGTTGTGCTTCCCAGTGCCCTGGCAAACGCAGGTATTGCACAGATTCTTCACGAATGACATAGTTTTAAAGGCCTGATGCCGGGCTTCTTTCTACTATTGGTCTGTGGGGCTGTGACAACTTACACAGGCTGGCAACTATCCCAAATGTGGACAATGATGCAGCAGAGATGGCCAAAATACAGAAAATTTTGTAGGAAGCCCTACGGAGAGATGGCTATGAGAGCATGTGGTCCCAAAATGAGGTGACTAGATCATCGGGATAGTTAACCTACAGAGTTATAGAGTGTTTCTCTCTGCTCTTCTCATAATGACACAGTTCGGATTCGCCTGTGTTTTACTCCTTCTAGCCGCTAAAAATGCCGCCATATTGCTCAACTTCTTCTTCTCGGTCAAGATCTCATTCTGCTACTTGATTGTCATTGTGGGATTTGTCGTCTGGCCGGTTACTATGCTTAAATCGCCAATGCACTTCTGGTAAGACCCAAATATATAGAAGCCACAACGGTTACGCGTGTGAGCTGTCGAGTTTGTGGCTTCAATTTAGAAGCCGCAACAGTTTCGCGTGTGAACTGTCTAGTCTGTCGAATATAGACAAAATTGTTGTTTCACACTGCCTAGTTTCACTTAATTAAAAGCGTATTTGAGGCAAGTAGCAGTCTTCTCAGCTGCCTCCAGTTCAATTGCCGTCATCCTCATCCT
This sequence comes from Oscheius onirici, assembly GCA_932521025.1. NCBI lineage: Eukaryota > Metazoa > Nematoda > Chromadorea > Rhabditida > Rhabditidae > Oscheius > Oscheius onirici. The sequence goes on along the minus strand of OW051470.1, from coordinate 10,348,546 downwards.
AACTGGAGTCCTTCACGACGCCCCAGACTGCTCTCCGACAGTCGCCTACTCCGAATTTGATGCTCAGAAATTCTTCATGGCTTTCGGAACGTTTGCCTTTGCGTTCGGCGGACACACGGCCTTCCCAACCATCCAGCACGACATGAGGAAGCCGGCAATGTTCAGCAGAACAATTTTTGTGTCCTTTTTCTGTGAGTTCAAGAGATTTCTCGGAAAAAAAATTGGGAAATTACAGTGATCGTGATCTACTACGCAGTCGTGTCACTTCCCGGCTTTTTGGTCTATGGAAATTCGCTTGGTGATACGGTCATCCCTTCGATTCAAATCCCCTGGATACAACAGACAGTAAATTGTATGATCGCCATCCACGTTCTGACAACAATTGTAATCGTCTTCTCCCCAATGACGCAACTCTTCGAAGACTTCTTCAAAGTTCCTCACAGTGAGACGATTTTCTTCAAGTCACTTCACTTTTTTAGCCTTTGGCTGGCAACGATTCCTCGTACGCACTGGAATCTTCTGGAGCATCGTCTTTGCCGGACTGAGTCTACCAAACTTTGGTCCTCTCATGGATCTGGTGAGTTCAGAGAACTAGACCAAACTACAGTTCACGTGTGAACTGTTGAGTTTGTGACTGGGATTTTACAGATCGGAGCCTCAACAATGGTCACGACCAGTGCCATCCTGCCGCCTGTATTCTATCTGTTCCTGAATGCTAGTGCAAAGAAGCGGGAAGAGAAGATAGTCCAAGGAGAACTGAGTGTGGAGAGTCCAGACGACGAGACGGCTACTTGGAGAGAGTGAGAGGGTTACGGTACTGGATAAGAGAACACTTTCAGTGTCGTCTACTACTCGGACCGGCGAGTCCTAGTCGCCTGTCTTTTCTGTATAGTATTTGGATGTCTGGGAGGCACAGTTGCCACCATAGCATCGGCTATGAAGCTGGCCTCTGCTGACGTTGCAGCTCCCTGTTATGTGCAATATTTCCGAGGCGGACTGTCCTTTAATGATATGAGCAGTGGAATGATCAACTGTTGTGGCGCCTTCCACAACACTACAGTTGGCGGGTATTCTTCAGTTGGGTACTGTAGTTCAATTATTGAATAAATTGTTGTTGATTGTGGTCACCTAGACAGGGAGATTTCGCGGAGTAAGCTACTCTCCTTTAGAGGAAAATTTTCCAAATTTCCCCAACCTCTGCTTTCGCGGGCTTTTTGCTTTTTTTTCCTCCAACAAGCTCTGATACCTCACAAGTCAGCGACGTGAACTTATAAAAAGTCAAAATAAACAAATTTTCCGGGGAGGACATCGTTGCGCATCGAAAATCTGCAGAGTTGTTTAGTTTAATAATTCCAAAGTAACAGGTTGACTACTGAATCAAACGTCACCAGGAGGTTCTTGGCTCGATCCCTGCCGACAAAAAAGTTTTTTGCTTTTTAGTTTCTAGGGTTTTGAGGGTCCTGAACACGATGGTGATGTCTATTTTGATTATTGTTGCTTAAAAATACTCTCTTTTGCTATTTTACTATCGACTCAAATACGATGAAATTAGGTTCCGAAGCCTTGTTTTTTGGTGGACATGGAGACCAAAACTGTCAAAAGAAATGGACAGGCTCTTCTTGGGCCGTGACATAAAGACCAGACCGGATGTTTTGTCTTCTGACGTTTTTGCTTTTTGTACCCAAACAGCTTCAAATAGGCTTGTGATCTCCGAAATCACGTCAGAGTCTGGTCGCGCAGCAGCACGTGTCATCCACACTTCTCTTCACTTTTTCGTCAGTCTTCGTGTTGAGAAAATGCCACTGATCAATCACCTTTAGTGGCCCTCTCTCCAAAATAATCTAGGCTTTTCGTTGCTACTTTCATTTTATCCCCTTGATCCAATTGTTAGCGTAATCCAAAACCAGTCCCCCAGAAGTGTCTCGGGTTAAAAACCAGCTAGATACCCTCTTCTGGGGGCCTTGTCACAACAATTCGACACTGTTGGATTGAAATAACGATCCCGTCTTCTCTCTTCTAATCGAGGTCGCCTCTCTCTCTCTATCTTTTACACTTGGAGAAAACATAAGCTGAACCCCGACCTTGTCCACACCAATTTTGGTTGATTCTACTTGACATGAATGGTTCTTTTTCTTTGAAACCAGGATGACTTTCTTTCGAGGGTTTGACATTTGGTTTCTAAGAAAACTTTTAGAATATATTCTTGGCACGAGACCCATAATTTTCTAACTTACACGCAGTAGTATTTCAAGTCAAAACAGTTCACACGTGAAACCTTTGGTTTCTAATTTGAAACCACAGACTCGACAGCTCACACGCGAACCTGTTGTCGTTTCTTTTCTAGCAACTTTTCTCAGTTCCCAACAATCCTACGCTTTTTTCTGACCCGACGTACTGACTCTAGTGAAACTGCACGGAAACTATAATATCCTCGGTTCCGGAACCACTTCTGCCTGATCTCGTTCTTCTCAAAAAAGTGGAACAGACCGTACGTAATTCCTTGACATTTTCTTCCCGACCAAGTTCTGTGATTTTCGAAAAGCGACCGTCTTGCGGGGTTACAGCACGAAGGACAATCACCACCCCATAGATCACCTAATTCATTCTTTCTGTTCCGTCTCACTCGACTGTCAATTTTCAGGAAAATACCTATGAAGGCCAAGACCGATCAAGTAGAAGATGCGGAAATGGTGAGTGTCAAATTTAATTTTCTCGAAAGAAAAAGTTTTAGCAAGAAACCTCGGTCAATGTTAATCAAAAGGGCTACAGTTGGCTTCTTGGAGCAGTTTTCTTAATTGGAGATCTAGCCGGAGGAGGTAGACGAATCAAAATGAAAGTCTAAATTCAGTTTAGGTATGATAGCCCTCCCTTATGCTGTGAACAATGCTGGTATTGTTCCTGGAATGATTCTTCTCATAATGTGTGGCTTGATTGAAGCCTTCACTGCTCACAAGCTTGCCGAAAACTGGTGTCTCATGCAGATCCGATGGCAAAAGTACAGAAAACAATGTAGGAAACCATATGGAGAGATGGCCTACAGGGCTTGTGGTCCCACTATGAGGTGAGAAGAGCCACGCGTGTGTACTGTCGAGTATGTAGTTTGAACAACGTAATCCACGTGTGTACTGTCGAGAATGTGGCAACGACAATACTGAGATTTTAGGAAAACTGTAGCGGCAATGGTCTGTCTAGCACAATTTGGCTTTGCGACAGTTCTCATTCTCTTGGCTGCAAAAAATGCAGCAATATTATTGAACTTTATCTTTGCCATTAGAGTGAGTCTTTTCTTTAGACAGAATTCTCTTCCAGGTCAACTTCTGCTATCTCATTCTCCTCGTCGGAGTGCTCGTCTGGCCAGTGACCATGCTCAAATCGCCGATGCACTTTTGGCAATTTGCGGTCTTCTCGGCAATCTCCAGCTCAGCCGCTGTCGTTTTTCTCGTGATCGGAATGCTGCACGATAGCACAGAATGTATGAAAACTGTCGACTATGGCGGCTTTGAGATGACCAAGTTTCTGTCGTCTTACGGAACCATGGTCTTTGCCTTTGGTGGTCATGGAGCCTTCCCGACCATCCATCACGACATGAAAAAGACGACGCACTTTTCCAAGTCCATCAATCTTTGTTATATACGTGAGTTCTATGCAAGACAACGTTTTATCTCAATGGCCACAACCATTGAGCGTTTGAACTCTGGTAACTGTTACTCAAAACATCAAGCCACAACGTCTGACCGTGTGAACTGTTGCTGATTTACCCAAAAGCATCTAGAATTTCAGTGATCATGTCCTTCTACGTGACCGTCTCGGCCATGGCTCATTTTGTCTATGGTAATTCCGTAGGAGATTCTATAATTTCGTCAATTCAAAGTGTCTGGGTCCAACAAGCAGTAAGTCCAAATTATTAGTCTCCATCAAAAGCATTTTTAGGTTAATGTAATGATCTCAATTCATGTCATTTCCACAATCGTCATAGCTCTCTCACCAATGACCCAGCAGGTCGAGGAACTTCTCAAGCTTTCCCACAGTAAGCTTTATGAAAAAAATTTTAAATGAGAAATCTTTAGAATTTGGCTGGCAAAGATTCTTGAACCGTAGTTTGATCTTCTGGACGTGTGTCTTTGCTGCTTTGAGCATGCCAAGCTTCGGTATAGTGCTTGAATTTGTGAGTCCTTCAAACTATGAATCAAAAACTTTGCAGATCGGTTCATCAATTATGTCCCTCATGTGCCTCATCTTCCCCTCAATGTTCTACCTCTTCATTTTTGCGTCAAAATTGAAACGAGAGGACAGGATAGTCAAGGGAGAAATTTCTGCGGATAGCCCGGATGAGGATAGAGCTACCTGGAGAGAGTAAGTAGTGAAAAAGTGCCCATGAGGCTGGTTCCAATGGGACCGAGGTAGTAAAAAAAATATGACTACAACTAATTAGCGGGTGAACTGTCGAGTCTGTGGCGGAAAATAATTCCACATTTTCAGTGTCTTCTACTACACTCCCCGGGTATCTCTCGCGATTAATCTCTTCTGTATAGGTTATCTTTCCATTTTTCAACGAAAGCTCCAAAATCTTAGGTTTTGGAGTAATCGGAGGTCTGATCACGACCACCTCTGCCGGATGGACTCTTTTCACTTCGGACGTTGCCACTCCCTGTTACGTTCAATATTTGCGGCAAGGCGGGCTCTCATTTTCCGACTCTCACGGCGCGATCAACTGCTGTGGTCGGTTCCAGAATGTCACCGTTTCGGGTATTTCTCCAGCCGAGTTCTGTTCGGCTCCCAGAATTTAGTTCAGAATAAAGCTTGCCTCTTTGTTGGCTCGAAGAAGATTGGACAGTTCGATGATTTTCTTAATGACTTTTTCGTCTTCTTTTGCCGCCTCGATGGCACTTTCGGCTTCACGCAATTGGCTCAGAGTATCTAAATTTTTTTTACTTGAACATCGTGTTCATTCGGATACCTTTTCCAATTTGCACGTCGTCTAGAGATATTTTTATGAGTAGCTTGAACCGATTTGTATCCAGAAAGTCAGGAGATTGGGTACTGAAAAGATGAAATTTTTAGAGGTCACAACGACTTCATGCGGGTGAACTGTGGCTCAACAACTTACATCATTCTGCCATTCCGCGCCGGAACTTTTCGCTTCACACTCGTCAGAATCAGCTGGTCACTGAGCATGAAGACGCAGCGCTGTTTTTTTCCCTCTCGTCCCTTCATCGCTACCATATCGTAGCGGAGCAGATTTCTTCCTCTCGACACCAACTGAAAGTTACTTTTCTAATTAAAGGATCTTCTACATACGTCATCCAATCCATCTACAATGGCTTCAATTTCCCTCAGCCTCTGTTCCTGTTGTTCTGTGGCCTCTTTGTGCTGATTGATACCGAGAGCCAGACTGTGAATATGCCTCTGGGCTCGGAGAAGACACTCGTGGTCGTAGTGCTCTGCCGGTGTGTGTTTCAGAAGCTGTTTGACCATCAACTCGTAACGAGGGATGCGTTGGATTGGAGAGATCAGAAGAGAATCGAGATCCAGCTTGTTGCGATGGTCGCGACAGCATCTCTGAAAATACCAGAGTATTATTTTACGTCGCCGAGAATAAATTATTGTGCATGAACAACCGCAATGAAAAGTAATGCGCGGCCACAACTGTTCGACGGGTGAACTGCCGAGTCTGTGGTATCAAGAATAGAAGCCACAACTGTTCAACGAGTTTATAATAACCAAAATGCATTTTCACATTGTACTTGGCAAACTTTTCTGTTAAAAAAAGAACATACCGTGTAATATTTTTCAAACGAGGGTTTACTCCGGGCTTGTGTTATTGCCTGCTTGGCAAACTTGAAATTGTCCACAAAGGCCTGGTAATTTTCCAAAACTGACGGCTTCGAAAAATGTCCCAACAGAATATCTCCGACTGCCGAGTCCTTATGCCAGGCTTCAACTCGGGCACTCAGAGCAGCAAAAAGTACCTGAAATGAAGTTTGAAGGGGTGCGAGTGAGATTGTGAAATGTTAGATTGGGTTAGATGAAATGCGAGTGGCTTGTGAGGAATAGAGGGATAGTGCGAGTGGACTGTAAGGTGGCAGGTGCTAGTGTCTCTCTGTGTATGTGCAAAGACCATCTGGTCTTTATTGCCGGATCAATTGCCCTTCCCCTGTGGGTCAGACCATTAGCTGCACGCTCGTTAACCAATGGATAATGAGCGCGAGGCAAAAGTCAACTGTCTCTCTACCTGATGATGTGCCAGAATTTCCGGAATGCGATAAAAAATCTTGTCCACCAGTCCAGCTTCAAGGAGAGTGCATTCCAAAGGAGCTCTCAGCGGTCTCATGTACTTGGTCACCAAAAATTCTAGTCCTTCCACAAAGGATTTCTCTGTATCGTATAGTTCCTTGGCAGCTAGATTTCTAGCACTGTCATGTCTCCTGAGAGAAGCCCTAGACCTTTTCTTCCAAAGCATAATGTCCGCTTCCAGAAGAGAGCTGTCCATGGCTCTCTCCACTCCATCTGCTTCGGCACAAAGTGTGTACGGAGACCAGGAGATTGTAGGTCCTTGGTCTGGAGAAGTCGGTCGAGAGCGGAAACTCTTCAGCAACTTCGAAAAGCGACTGACTCCCGCAATACTCTCAGAACCTCCTTTCCTGTCCAGTACTGTATTCGAGGCATAGAGTTCATCGACAACACCTCGTCTTCTGAGTCTCGGATTCTTTTCCTCGACAGTTTCTGGAAAGGAAAGGTAGCCTTCTGGAACTGAGGTTTTCCTGGAGAGGCTGCTTCTTCGACTACGGTAGGAACTGTCAGACGGGGCCAGAAAGTGTTCTTGTCTAATTGAAGGGAGGAACTGCATGACACCGCGCGGATGACCGAATCGGGTAGAAATTCCGCTAACTCGACCACTGTCCTGTCCAGAAGTAATGGAAGCATCGTCGGCGTCAGAGAAAACTGGAAAATGTTTTCATAGAGTAAAAGAGCCGTACCTCCTCGATCCGAAGAATTCTGGTTGGGTAGTTTCAAGACTCTTTGAAGACACTGTATGGACTTGGCGGCATCTCTCAGCTCTTCACTCTCCGTATTCATCATCATGTCCTCGCCTCCGGAATCAGATTCAGGCTGGAGCTGGGTTTCCACAGCCGCTGCTGCCAGGTTAGGCAACTGGGCGAGCAGTTGTCGTAGGGCGTTGAGATCAAGCTACAGATTGTTTATGTCCAGACAAAAAAAAAGGCTCACCACTCCTTGAGACTCGACATTCGGCTCGCTGTTCGTCTTCCGTAGTCTTTTTCTTCCTTCACTCCGTTCCCGACTAGCTCTAATACTTCGCTGTTTTCTCTCTTGTTCGAGGTGCAGGTTGAAATCGGATCTTCTTCTGGAAAAAAAGTGTTGATCAATAACAGAGAGAGACTCACCTTGTCGGTCTCCCTTTGAACGAATTTCTTGTGCTTGGCGAAACCGTCGCCGACCGTCTCGGAATTCTAATCGGAGCCGGGGAGCAGGACGAACTGGACGAATCGGAATCATCCGCGTCGTCTGGATTGAGAGAATGCCGTGTGGACATTAGAGCTGAAAAGAGAACTAGAGTACGGGTAAAGATCATAAAAAGGCTAGTACAGCTGGTGTGGGCTCCACCAGTCAGTGGCCAGTAGAGACAACAAGACCCCCTTGTTACAACTGCCTCATCAATTGGAAGTGAGGGAATCTTTGTGGGAGTCACTGGACATCAGTGACCAAGTATACAATGCTTCTCAGTTCTTCGGACTCAGTTCTGGCATTTACAGACTGTTGGGAATTTTTTTGAAGAGAACTGTTACAGAGGATGACGACAGTTTCCTACCTCCCACAGAAAGTGCTACATTCTGTACCGAGATCAAAAATAAATAGAAAAGCGGAATACTTGAATCGAACGAGAGCTCGAAAGGAACGCAGTAATGTCGCCTTCGGGTCACACTGAACAGCTGTGCTATGAGTCTTGGGAGGGCCAGGTGACCCAACTTTTTTGCCTGAAAGTTGAGTAAGTAACAGTTCGGAACGAGTGCGGTAGACAGACAAGACAATTTAGGAACTACTTTTTTTTCTCCAGCCAGGTTGGAGCTTTCTAATACCTCGATAACTGGAACTTATAAAAAGTCAAATAGAAGGAATTATTTGAGGAAAAATGTAAAAAAAAAAAAGCAAAAAAGCCTAAAAAAAAATTTTTGCTTTTTAGTTTCTGAGGTTTCAGAGGGTACTGAACACGATTATGATGTCCATTTTGATTTTTGTCGCTTAAAAACACTCGCGAGGAGGTATACACCTTTTATACTAGTCTGAAAACATCAAGTCGGAAAGTGTGGTACCCATCATCATCAAAATCCATGATCGGGATAGAAAGAGCTTAGGTCACAAATGGTCTGCAGTAGGGTACTTTGGAAACAGGGGCTCTGACAGGAATTATTGTCTTTCAGGCTCTTTTTGGGGTCGAAAGACCCAAAATTTGGTGCTATAGTCTAAATTGGAACACCCGGGGATCATGTTTTATTCGAGCTTGTGCAATCAATGGCGGTGTAAACAATATGCCCCTTCCGTCTCTTTTCCAAATCAAATTATAGCCATCCTTTCTTCTCTGCCCCCACGTTTTCCCGTGCACTGCGGCGTTGCCCCGGTGACGGCCGCTCTTCTCAGTTTCCAGGACTCGTACTCTCTCTCTGCTAATTTTAGCCTCATCCTCACAATGGATTTGGAAAAGGAGCGCAAGTGGCGCGAAGAACGAGAAAAAGTACTCGAGGAGTGGAGCGAGGTTAGTTTTCGATCAGGATACTGCAACAGAATGTTAAGATTGAACTACGGTTTCGGGAAGGGACCCCTGTAAGGATCAACATGTCCAGAGAGAGTCTAGACGGCGGAGATGTGGTCTCTCTTCAGCCTACAGTAATTTCCGGTCAGTTTGGACTGTCTTATCTTCAAATTCAGTTTAGAACCCACATCCTGGACCGAACCAAAAGTTCCCGAAGATCCTCTAGTAGCCAGACTACTCTCAGCCGACTACGACCATGAGAAATCACTGGTCAAGACATCTCTGCCCCTTCAAGTCTCCTCCATGAACAGCTTCATGCGAAGATGCATCTGTCGTCCTACAGAAAAACTCAATTCCGAATTATTGGCCGAAGAAAGGATCCTCCTAATCGCCATGACTAAAAAGCCCTACTCTAGTGCGACTCCCTTTCACTGGCCGATGCTGCTCTCGTTCTACAAGCTGACAGCAAGTTATGCTCTGGACGACAGTAGTCTCGCCGACGAATGTCCCACAATCGGCAGTCATTGGCAAATTGTGGGCTTCCAGGGAACGAATCCAATGACAGATTTTCGCGGAGTTGGAGTCTTTGGTCTTCTGCAACTCTACAGTTTTGTACAGAATGTCCATGAGGACAGACTGAAGGAAATTGTCAAACTTTCAAGGGCAGAACCGCATGTGAGTGATCTTGTGAGTGATTTAAATCAAGTCTATAGGATTTTCCCCTGGCTCTTGTTGGACTGAACATTTCTGCTCTGTTGCTAGACAGGATATTGAGTGAAGATCTGAACAGGTGAGAAACGGAATAACTGTCAGTACAGTAACAGTAATAGAACCAGAGAGTATGAGAGGAAATATCAGTGAAACAGAAGAACCAACTCAGCGTATGATTGATTTATTCCCGTTCTTTTTTGATTTACTGCAAGCTGACCCGGAGTCGAACAGTCTCCTTGAGCAGGTCCATAGTGTTCGGCCCAGGCGCCCTCACATGTGCATCCTTTCGGAGCCGGAGTGTGGTAGATTCCAAAGTGGAGCTTCTCCCCGTCCACTGGATCTCCGTTGTACTTGTAGACGACAGAAACTACGGCCGTCTGGTTGTAGTCGAATATTCCGGTAGCCGGACGGATTTTGAACAGGTCGTTTCGAGTACATTTGACTTTGAAGGCCTGCTTTGTATCGCTCTTGTTTTGTAATATTGAGCTGCGTCCGGATTTCGCCGCGGATGGCATCTCCCGCGAAGACGACTTTCTCAACAGGCTCCGCCATCAGCTGCACTTTCCGCGACGACATATTTTTGTTCGAGTGACTCTGACACTTTTATAGAAAACGTTTCGTCTTTTCTTTGTTGCCTGGACAATTAGGGTAACTGAAGCAATTAGACATGTTCTGTTAGTAATCTCTGTAGCTTTGTGATGATCAGAAGGACCATCTTTCAGCCTGGCAAACGTCAATGGAAGCTATCTAACCGTGGTGAACAAGCTCTTTCTCTGCGCCATGACCCGCTTTGTGTCGATCTGGAAGGAGAAGAACTGCTCAATTACTGATACTCAAACTGTGTTGAATGGTTTGTGAACTAGCTCCTTTGGATCATCCATATTCAGAAATCAATGCGCTACTGAGATCAGATCCACGCCGACTGATGAAGACGGTCGTGTAGAGAAGAAGACGGGTGAACTCTTCGAAAATATACGGGATAAAATAAAACTTTTCCTGGTCTTTTGCGGAAAAAATTGTATTTGCCGTGATGTTTCTGTTCGAAGTGACGAGCGCGACAAATTAACCCTTCAAAATTGCCTAATTCACGGCGTTTTACGGCCATCCCAACTTTTTTTCATTACCTACAATACACCTACAGTACCCGTGTTGCGCGTGTTCAAACGGCGTTTATTCCGAGAAATCACGACTTGTTCGGCAATATAGCCCTGCAACAAATCTTTTTTTTTATCATTTTTCGTTCCTTTCATTACTATAAACATCGTGGACCAGTTCTTTAGTGAAAAATCAGGCATTCATCTGAAGAATCGTGAAGATTGACATGCGAAGGAATCACGGTGATTCCAAACGTCCAAAAGCTCTAGAATAGACGCCCTAAGAGCAAAGGTAACCGAGTACACTCTGTAGTTTATAGAAAACAGGCGAAAACTCTGAGTTTTGCACAGATTTCGTTCCTTGAAGGATTATGAAGTACGTTTCCACTTTTTTTAAAGTTTAGTTCTCAGAGGGGACTCTTAGCGTGCTTCTTGAGAAAAACAGCAAGAAAAATGCTGAAAAATGAGAAAATGTAGTGGAAAAAAACAGCTGAAGGAATATTTAAATTTTGAATTTTCTCTTCCCTTCTTTCTCTTAAAATTTTCTCTTCCCTTCCCTGAATGTTTTCCATTCTGTTGGCTTGCTCTTATTCTATTTTACGCAAATATGAAGTGGAAAGTCCTAAACACATAACTATGCACTGTTTTCGATGTTGTTCGCGTAAATTATGCCGGCTATTCCATAGTAAACGCGCTCCACGCCTCATTTTTACTCTCGAGCTCATATTTTCTCTCCTTTCCATCTTTAAGCCACTAAGATACTTCCAGGATGTTACGAATAGCCGTCTCCAACTTCCTCGCCCCTGGAGCCGAGTCTACGCAGCTTCTTCTGTTCGCCGCTCCTTCCACACTGCTGCAAAATCGAGGTACCTACTTTTTTTTATTCCGAAAACATTAGAAATTTGCAGGTAGACGGCGTACATTGACTCCAGCTCCATGGATGCCGCCGAAATATGCAAAAAATCATCAAATGTTCGACAAGGACAACAGGTGCGGTCATTTTTTTCTGAACATGTTTTTGAAGCTAGAAACCAATCTATTTTACACAAATTCCATTTTAGAAGCCTGTTGGACGAAGTTGTCAAGCTGGAACGACAGAACATGATCGCTCAGCAAGAGGCCACGGCCTCGACCCTTCCCGAAGCCAAACTGGCCGATTTGGAGCCGAATACACGAAGAGTCGGCCTACTAGCCCGGAAAATCGGCATGATGCCGCAGTGGACAGTCACAGGAGAGCGAGTACTATGTACACTGCTCGAAGTTGCAGAGGTTGGCTTTTTAGTCAGATGTTTTATTGCTTAGCTTTGCAGAATCACATTGTCAGTGTCACATCGCCCGAAGAATGGTACCGTAAGAGTATTGTGGGAAAGAGGAAGGCTTTCAATAGAGATGGACCGATGCATAAGGCTAGTTTTTGTTTCTTTCTTCCATTTTTTTTTGAAAAAAAAAATAAGTAAAGAACTGCCATATTCCATTCTTTTCAGGTCACCGTGGGAGCCGTAAACGACGAGCCCTATCGCTATACGCCAGTCTACAGAAACCAATTCATTCGAGCAAATATTCCCATCAAAAAGCATCTTGGCGCATTTCTAGTAAGAATTTTCAGTAAAAAGATCCTAATGAACTCTAGGTGACTGAAGACGCTCTCCCGCCTACAGGAATTCCGTTGGATGCTCGACATTTCACTATCGGCCAGCACATTACCGTGTCTGGCAAGTCGATCGACTGGGGCTTCCAGGGAGGAATGCACAGATGGGGAATGAGAGGACAGCCTTCCAGAAGGTGGGTCATGTTGGGACCTATTACAAACTAAATATCAAAGTTATCTCCAACGAAATGAACCGAGATTATTGAATTATCGCCTTTTTTCAGAACCACAAAGTCGCATCGTCGTATTGGATCCGTCGGCAGCGTTGGAGATGCCAGAATCTGGCCAGGCAAGCGAATGCCCGGACATATGGGCTACGAATGGGTCACAGTCAGTGGTCTTCAAGTAAATTTCCGTCTTTTCTGCTAGCCTCAGCAAAAATTTCTAGATCGTTCGGATGAATCTCGACAAGCAGGTGATTTACGTAAAGGGCAGCGTCCCCGGAGAAGTTGGCGACATTATTCAGCTAAAGGATTGTCTTCAGGACGAGAAGAAAATCAAGGTTTTCGCGTTTCTGTGCAAAGTATCTTCATTTTTTCAGACTGCTCCATTGCCAACATGGACTCCGTCACTGGCGACAATTCCCGAAGAAGCTGCAGACGAAAACGAGCTGCCCGAAAATCTCAGAAGCAATGAGCAGTTTGCTTCACATTTGTTCAGGTAATTTATCTTTTTCTTCCTTTTTTATACCAAAAGTTGCAGATTTACATCTCCCACAATCGTCTTCAGCGACGCCGACTCAAAGCGATCAGCTGGACGTGACAAGACAAAGGCCAAAATCGCCAAGGTCAAAAAGTAGATGCTCAGTTTCTCTTGTTATTGTCGTTTTCTAGATTTTGTTTGTTATATTATCTCTTTAAGAATTCAATTTTCTCATATTTGTGTAATTGCCACTAGGATGAAACTCCTTGGATATACCTGTAACAATTCTTCAGCTGTGTTTAATTTTATCGGCTAAAAGTGATGTTTCTTATTTTGAATGTTATTCTGCAGCATTTCAGTGTTTGAGAGCTATCCGAAAACATATTTTACAATGTTCTAGCAAATAGTATAACATTTGCCATATTTTAACGTTCAAGACGTTCATATCATGTCTCCAAATTCATTGAATTCAAACCGCGCTCCATTTCACTGAGAAAATCAATCAGTTTCACGAAAATCTTCGCCTGTAGTTTCTTTCCGCCACTTTTTCCATGTAAATTACTTTTTTTACTCAAAATTTTCAGCTAAAACATGGGAAAAAAGAATAAGCTCCAAAAGGCCCAAGGAGATCTGATAACGCCGGCTGGACCGCTCGACCAGCAGATTGAGACGTCTGGAGCTGTCATCGGCCGTGCCCAGGCACGTGAAAAGTCCAAAAGAAGACGGGATGACACGAAAAAGGAGGTTTCTTGTTGTTTTTATGTCGCATTAAATCAATTTCCAGTACTTGCCTAATGATCTTTCCGCCAAGATTCTGGCAGAGGCTCGCAAGCAGCTCAGAGAAGAAGACGAGGATGACGAGACTCCTGTACAGGATGAGGCCACTAAAAGGTTGATTTTTTACCATAAAAATATCAACAAATCGCGTTCAGAATGCGTCACGTGAGTTTGGGAGTGTCAGAGGCCAATTCGGATTACGAGGACGATATTTCGGACAACGATGACTACGAAGATCGCGTTATTGTACGTAAAAATTGTCATATTTTCGCTAAAAAAACCAATTAAGGAACTGGATCCCAAAGACGAGGAAGAATTGTCGAAATTTATAGTGAAAAAGTCCGATGCCCCTGCCACAAGAACTCTTTACGATCTTATTCATGTAATCTTTGTAATTTTGTCCTGGAAATCGCAAACATTTAGGCCAAAATTGAACAGAAAAAGACCGATGCTGAATGTGCCATGAGCACCGTCGATTCGATGGAATTCAACATGCGCGACATGGATCCGGAAATTGTCGAAATGTACCAGGAAGTCGGTCGCGTCCTGTCCAAATATCGTTCCGGAAAGATTCCGAAAGCCTTCAAGATCATCCCAAAGATGGTCAACTGGGAGCAGATCCTCTAGTGAGTGTCCAGAGAGTTTCCTTCAGAAAACGGATTTCAGTATTACCGATCCGGACAACTGGACGGCCGCTGCCGTCTATCAGGCTACACGAATTTTCGCCTCAAATCTCAATCCCAGAATGTGTCAAAGGTATGTTTTTTTTCTCCGTCGAAATGTGAGCTAAACAAACTATTCAGATTCTACAATCTTGTGCTTCTTCCCCGTCTCCGTGACGACATTGACGAGTTCAAGAAGCTCAACTTTCATCTGTACCAGGCTCTCTGCAAAGCCATGTACAAACCGGCAGCCTTTTTCAAGGGCATCATTCTGCCGCTCTGCGAATCCGGAACCTGTACTCTTCGCGAGGCGACTGTCTTCAGCTCCGTCTTGGCCAAAGTCTCCATACCGATCTTCCACTCGGCTGCCGCAATGCTCAAGGTAGGCACATGTTACTTGTATGTGTTTTTATTAGCTGATGGAGATCCAAAAAGACTCAAAAATGGGGAAAGTGTGCCTTTTTAAAGACCCGATTTTTCAGATAGCCGAAATGGAATATACCGGCTCGAATTCTGTCTTCCTCCGTACCCTGATCGACAAGAAATACGCCCTACCCTATAAGGTCATCGACGCTCTCGTCGCTCATTTCGCCCGGCAGAAGAACGACGAACGTGAGATGCCCGTTCTCTGGCATCAGTGTCTTCTCTCCTTCTGTCAGCGCTACAAGAACGATCTCAGCCCCGAGCAGAAGGCAAAGATCTACGAGCTTGTTAGGGTCAGATCCTTCTATTTTGAACATTTCACCTTTTGACTTCAGTTCCAAGGCCACTATCTTGTGACTCCGGAAATTCGTCGTGAGCTCGAATCGAAGCAGACTGAGGATGGACACGAAGTCGTCACAGTCGACGTCCCGGAACGCCCGAAGGACTCTATGGAATTCTAAAAAGAAGAAGAGAAAGCTGGTTTTCTGTTACTGTTTTTCCCTGTTATTGTTACTCCATGAAAGATTACGATAGTTTGCTTGTAAGAACAGAAAAATATCTGTAACTTCTGGAAAATATATGACTTGACTAACTAACAGACAGGGAAACTATTCAGGATGTTATCAACGTTGAGGCCAATATGTATTTTAGGAGGCGGGATGAACCTGCTCTGTCTGCAGAGAACGGAAATTTCGACGAACCAAAAGGTAAAAATTGCGGACTTTTTGAGCTATTGCCTTTTTTACCATTTTTGGAACAATACTCTTAGAAATACAGCCCCAGCTTCAAAATACCTCGGGCTGCTGATCTCGTCAGTGCTGCGCCGATAACAATCCAGCCATATCTTCACATTATGAGGGCGGACAAGCCGATTGGTAATTCTGACTCAAAACTGCTAGAAAACGAAGAAAAACAGGAACTTGGCTGCTGTACTGGCCCTGTACTTGGAGTATAGCTCTGGCGACACCAGCAGGCCAATTGCCATCTGTCTATCTCTTGTCTCTATTTGGAGCCGGAGCTTTTTTGATGCGGAGTGCCGGATGTATCATAAACGACCTGTGGGACAAGGATTTTGATCGACAGGTGGAAAGAACAAAATTGAGGCCACTAGCCTGTGGAAGTATGAACGAGAAACAAGCTGTGGCTCTTCTGGGAGGTCTTTTGACAGCTTCCTTGGGTATTTTGATGCAGTTGAACTGGTTCAGGTAAGACGAGAAGAAAGTACTAAAATCAGCTTTCCCAGTGTGGCAGTCGGCGCATCGTCTATGCTTCTCGTAATTGGCTATCCTCTCGCCAAACGCTACACCTACTGGCCGCAGTTTATTCTCGGTGAGTCAACGAATAAAAAACGAATCATCTTTCAGGCGCTACCCTAAACTGGGGAGTACTAACCTCATGGGCCCATCTGGTCCCTCCGGACCAGTTCCACCAGGTCCTCCCTCTATACTTTTCCGCTGTCCTGTACACTGTCATCTATGACACCATTTACGGTCATATGGTGAGAAAAAGCAACAAAATATCGGTGTTGTTCGTCTTGTTCTAACTGGGGCTCAAAAGCATGTCCGTGTTGTTGATCCAAGTCCTTTCTAGGTCTCACTTTCAATTGGGGAGCTCTTCTCGGCTGGTCCGCCGTCACGGAAAGCCTTAGCTTAGCTCCAGTCTGTTTGTATCTAGCCGCTTTGCAATGGACTCTGTCATATGATACCATCTACGCACACATGGTAGGTTTTTTCGGGAACCCTTTTTGTTGTAACACTGTCGTTTATGTGTGCTGGGAGCTTTCATTGAAAAATGACCACATTTTCGTGGAATTTTTAGCGGAAAAGCTAAACAATAGTGAAACTTCTGACGTATTTTCTAGGATAAAACGGACGACATTCTCATCGGAGTCAAGAGTACAGCCCTCCGATTTGGTGACGACACCAAAAAGTGGCTCACAGGCTTTGGGGCGACCACTGTGGCCGGTTTCGGACTAGCCGGATATGTCGCAGATCAGACATGGCCGTTTTATGCTGCCGTCGCTGGTAAGCTAGCCTAAAAAGAAACTTTGAACAAAAGTCTTCCAGGGACAGCGGCCCACTTGTGCTGGCAAATAGCAACCTTGAAAATCAACGATACGAACGATTGTTTGAAGAAATTTCGCTCAAATTCTTGGATGGGTGCCCTACTTTTTGCGGGTATTGTTATGGGAAATTTGATCAAAGAGCCAGAAGAGGATCTATCTGCCAATGACGACTAATAAATACGAGATCTTTTATGGTACAACGTGTAAAAACGGAAGGTTATCTCATTTTGCTGCCACAGTGCACAGCTTGGCCACAAGGCCGGACAGCTGAACTAGCGTCGAGACGCCTTCGATTATTCGCATGTGGCAGAGTCCAATCTCCTTGATAAATTGCATTTTGGTATATTCCGGCAGGCTGGAAGACTTGCAGACGCGGAACAGCGTGGAAATGATGTCTTCGGGCGAATATCCCATGCTGAAAAGATAGTTTATACCATGTAGAATGACGAAAACTAACTGATAAAGGTCATGAATGGTATTACACGCATCGCGGACATTCCCCAGAGCACAATTGTTCAACATTTCGATCATCAGGTCCGGATGAGGCTCGTCACAGACTTTCAGCACATTCTCCTTGTTAACGACCTCGTATCCGTTGACAGTGCACTGGAGATTGTTTAAAGCTTGTCTCATGTCGCCCTGGGCCGTGAAGACAATCGCATTTAGGCCGCCTTGATCGTAGCAGACCTGAAAATGAAGGATATCAACTTGCAACACTTATTTTGATGATAGAAAGAGCTTGACGAAAAAAACCGATAAAACGCTCACCTTCTCTATTTTACAGACTTCTTCCAGTCGGAGAATCATCTGGGCATCTGTTAGCTTCTGGTAGCGAATGACGGCACAGCGTGATTGAATTGGTTCTGAAAATCTCCTCATCAAATGAAAAATTAGATGAAAGTCTACCGATAATTTTGTCCGACTGATTGCAGGCGAGAGCAAATCGAGTCGTTTTGCTGAAGACTTCCATCGTACGACGCATGGCCTGCTGAGCTCCTTCTGTCATCGAGTCGGCTTCGTCGAGAATGACAATTTTGTGTTTTCCAGGTGGAAGAGTGACTTTCGTCTGGGCAAAATTCTTGATTTTGTTGCGGACAACGTCAATGCCTCTGAAAATATCGAAATCTGAGGGAAAATATCAATGTACCGATCATCAGAGGCGTTCAGCTCGAGACATCCTTCTTTTACCTTGTTTCCAAGGAGTTCTCGCGCCGTGGCCCAGATCGAAGTGGTTTTTCCGCATCCTGGAGGTCCCTAAAGCGGAAAATATTGAATAAAATGAGAAAAACATACAGAAATGACAATGTTCGGAAGATTTCCATTTATAGCGAAGACCTGGAGCCGTTTAATGGTTGCCTCATTTCCGACAATATCGCGGAGTGTTTGCGGACGATATTTTTCTACCCAGGGCGTCGAATTATTGATAACCATTCTAAAAAAGAAGATAAGTGACGATTTTTTTTTTACGAAAAAGAAACGGAATAAAGTACGTTCAAATACGCGCTAAAAATGGCTATTTAGGATTTTATTTATTACGTGTGGAAGGAATAAACGCCCCCCCCCCCCCTTCTAAAATTTTTGTTTTTTGTCCAAAGTGGGGAAATTAGGTCGAAGAATGTTTCATAGAATGTTCTAGAAGCTTCTAGAATCCCAGTTTTTTGCCTCTTTTCGCCACTTCCATCGCGAATTTCGAGGAGCAAACAAGTTTTTGGGTAATAGCAAGTCAGTACGATGCTAATGCACGAAAAAAAAATTTTGACCAAAAAATTCCATGATACCCCCTACATGGTGTTTTTGGCCAATTGAAAAAAAAGTTTAGGAGCGAATGTTTGAGAAAACTATCCGATGGCTTGGGCTGATATTGTGCAGCGATATAGCCTCATGAGTGATGCATGCCATAGGCTATAGAACATGTCGATATGTTATCCTCAAAAAAAGTTATGGGTCCGCTCCCAAAAAGTGATAAAATCGACCTAGCTCCGCCATAGAAAATGCAAATTGACTGAAATTTTGTGGGGAAGTTGGGCCTTATACTGCCCCCTTCCTGCCAAATTTTGGTGGCATTTGGGTGAAAAACAAAAATTTTAGAAGGGGGGGGGGAAGCGTTTATTCCTTCCATACGTAATATTTATTTATTTATTTTAGATCCTAACTCACAAGGGAAGCTTGTCAGGTCAAGGTGGCGTTTCACGACGAGTATAGTGTCATTCGGTAGCCCATGACAAGGGGATTCCGGGATATATTTCCAATTTTGCGTAATATCACTCTGGACCGAGTTATGAAAGTTTTAAAATTTCCGCGCCCGCAGTGCAGAATATCTCGCTCGGGTACAGAATCCGAAAACATAGCAACGTGGCCGAGAGGTGTGCGTTCTGAACTCATGATTCTTTATGATCAGTGTGAGCATCGAGATGGGTATACAAATCTTGATAAAAACCTTGTTCGATGGGGGGGGGGGGGGGGGTGAACCACAGATCAGAGGCCACAACAGCAATGAAACATTTCAATCAAATTTGTTCTTCTCACTTCGCAGCAAGTGTTTCAGAAGATACTGATACCGAATGGGGTCAATTTTTTCTTTTGAAATTTTTTGATGGTCACGAGGTCGAAATTTTTCTCTCTCCAAAAAGTCTTCTGGGCACAGGGTAGTGATTTTGAATACAATTTACGGCCAAAAATGAAAGAAAACGTTTGAAAAAAGCAAATGATAAAAAACAAAAATGGAAAAAACCCATGACTAAAGAATCATGAGTCCAGAACGTACACCTCTCGGCCACGTTGCTATGTCTTTGGATTCTGTACCCGAGCGAGATATTCTGCACTGTGGGCGCGGAAATTTTAAAACTTCCATAACTCGGTCCAGAGTGATATTACGTAAAATTGGAAATATATCCTGGAATCCCCTTGTCATGGGCTACCGAATGACACTACTCGTCGTGAAACGCCACCTTGACCTGACAAGCTTCCCTTGTCAGAAAAAAAGATCTGTAGGGTTTACTAGCAGATTACTGTAGCCCGCCGCTTCACCGCGAGACTATTTTTCAGCGTACAGTCCTTCAAACAACGCTCAGAATCACCTCTTATCGTTTTCAACAGAATCATCTTTTATCGTTTTCTAATTGAGTGTCATAAACGCAAAAAGAACATACGCGTAACATTTCTGATGAGTGAAAACAGCGAGTTTGTTCAAAAACCCACTATTTCATAAAAAGGAACGGGAAGCCAAGGTTTTGCGTGGAAAACAACAATTCGCATACCAAGACTCAAATTGTCCGAATTGGCGCCTTGTTCAGGATGAGTAAGCGCGCTGTGATTCACTGATCAGGCCTTTGAGGACACGATCACTTGAAGGATCATCCTCCCTTTGTCTCTAGTGTCATCCTTGATGTTTCCGACTCTTTTCCATTAAAAAGTTTCTACTTTTCAGAGAAATATGAGCTACGGCACCCCGAGCGGCAGACGTCGCCAAATAACTAGGACGGATGCTGAAGAACGGGCTCTGGACAAAATTTCGAGAGAGGTAAGCCTTGTATTCGTGGAATTTCGCAAATTTGTGTGACTGGCTTGTGGAAAAGAGCCTGTGGACATGTAATGAACAGCGGCGCGATAAGATAGCCGCCAATTGTTGGCGAATAATGCGTCTCCGTAGGAGAAGCAATCTGCTCCACGTATTTGGCAGCATTTTCTTGCTAAAATTGTCATATTTTAGGCTGAAGCTCGTCTCAAAGTTAAGCGAGAAACAAGAGAGCAGGCCCGTCAAAATCGCTACACACTTCTGGAGAAGAAGGTCGAAGAAGAGGCCGAGGCTTACAGACAAGATGCTGCAGTGAGTTTTCTCTTTGCATCGTGTTTGTGTGTGCATTTTTATTCTGAATTTCAACTAATTCCCAATGCATGATCTCTAACCTTGTTTGCAGTCAACTTCTAACGGCCTCTACCACGATGAGACGAATGGAGATGATTCAAGTCGACTAAAGGTTGGTTTCGAGTTCTTTTTATCGGTAATTTCGATACAAAATATTTTTTGTGAATACTTTCTCACCTTCCTGTAAAAAATCATTTTGCATAAAAACAACAAAGTATGAATATTTGCCGTGTTGCACCAGTGTCCTTCTTCTCATCTTTTCCCCTTTTCAGGACAAAGTGGTGGAGCTCGAAGACCGATATCAACAAGCGATGTTTCTATATTCTCAACTGGACAACGAGAAGTCTGCTCTCCTATACGAGGTTACTCTAGGCATTATTCTACCAAAACAACCCAAATTTAGGTCGATCTGTTGAAAGACGACCTGGAAGAGAAGGATGTTCTTTTAGGAGCAACAAATAGGGAATGTAGAGATCTTACAAGTGTCAGTTTCCCACTAAACTTTTTTCATAAAAGTTTTTAGGAAGTAAAGTTGCTGAAGAGAACAATTGAAGCCATGCAGCTGACTCAGAATAATTTAAAGGCCGAAATAGCTCAAAGAGATCATCTTATTCAGGTACATAATTTTCGCTTTCAAAAGGAATTGTAAAAGATTACAAAGGTTTTGTCTATCCTTTATGATCTTCTCAAAACCACTCAAATTACTTATTCGTCGAAAGAGACCATTACACGGACTCTTATAAACGTCGTATTCTGTCGTGATCTGGGTAAAAAGTAGGATGAAAAACACGGAACTGTCTGGTCTTTGCTAAAACGTTTAAAATTTCAATTTTCAGGAAAACGGCCTCGTCCTCGTCGAACAAGAGCAAGACGATGCTTCTCAAGGGTCCGAAGAGAGTAGTGGCTCATCCATCAACATGTAGGCTGCTTATCCCAGTAAAAATATCACATGATTTCAGAAAATCAGGTCCTTTGCTCTTCGCTGTAGAGACGATCAAACTCGTCGAACGAGTCGTGCCAGGAGCCTCGACGCTGGACGAAAAAGTTCGAAAACTCGTCGAAACGGTAAGTTTCTAGAGAGTAATGAAGAGCAGCTTCTTCATTAGGCTTTCGCTCGTCATCATCCTGACAATTCATAGATCCAGAGCCTCGCGGTCTTGTTGTAATATGCGAGATGTGCGGGGCCGAATGAATTATGTCGCGCACTGATTGTCTCTCTCTCTGTGTGAGCTCCCACGTGTTTGTAAATGCCGGCCGGAATGACTAGAGGGAACAGTTTCTTGCAAAAAAAACATTGTGGGATACAGATTTTCTTCTAACATAAAAAACACCCAACTTCAGAACAAGAAGATGAAAAAGGATTTCGAAGAGATGGAACAAGCTTCGTACAACCAACGAATGGCCAGAAACAACCAAATGAACGCAGCAGCTGCCGGAGTAAATTCGGATGAAGCAGCCAGTGAGTTATTTACTTAAGATTGTGAGTGAAATCTAACATGTATTTACTTTCTTAAGATAACCAACAATCCGTTCAACAAAAGCTCAGTAAGTTGCGGGGTATAGTCTGTTTAAGTTCATCCTATAGTAACTGTTTCGGTTCAAGGCTTTTTTTTTCTATGCAAGGAGGTAATAAGAATCTTGCAGAAGACGCTCTCAAACAACTGGCCGAGCTGAAGTTGAAGCTACAGGAAGCAGAGAGGGAAAACACGAATCTTCAAGGATCGGTAAGTTTTTTCTTGCTATTATTATTGCCTTTCTAACAAAAAATCGTAATTTTGCCGTTTTCAGTTCATCCGTACCGAAGGACAGATGAAGCGGTACAAGACCAACTGCGAGCTGTCGGAGAAGGAACTAGGCGAGGTCAAGTCGGAAGTACGCCAGCTAAAAAAAGATGTAGGTTCTTTTCTTCGTCTTCTCCAATTTGGATGTCTGATCCGTTTCCCCAGTCCTTGGCATTAACTTTCTTTGCCCTCTTGCCTCCATCCATGGTCGAAATTGCCTCAGAAGCCGAAAGATTGTCTGCTTGCACGCAGCCCCCAGCAGGCTTTAGGAGATTTTAATTCGTCCCGTAATTCTCTCTCTTAATGAGGGCGAGATTGAGTGTGACGATAGGGCTTTCCGTCTATTGCCAGCCCTAGGTGTGCAGAACCTTCGAAAGAGCAGAAATCGTCTTTTTCAGATTTTAAAGACCGAAAAACTGGCTTAGCTGGCGGCGAACAGAACTAGAAAATCGCGCGCTTTAGATTACGGTAACTGAAGCTATAACATTCTATAATAGCTCAACTTTTTCATCTGCCTGTAAATTATTTCCGAGTCTCTCATAGGATTACGGTAGAAATCAACAAAATTTAGCTAAATTTTGTACTTTTGACTCAAAATCTCTCGAGACTAGGACCGCGACACATCTCACGCGGATTACCAGCACAATGCCCCGAAGGCTTGGAGAGAGACGGAGACAGAAGGGAATTAGCAAAGTAGTGTCGTCAGAGAGAATGTTTTTCTCTGTACTCTTCACTCCCAATGGTCTCTAATAAAATCTCGGAGAGAGTATCAACTATTCTGTTATGATGTATATGGAGAAACACAAAGACCGGATGGTGCCCGTCATAACTTTTGAGTAGAGAGCAATTTGGGTCTTACCTACGCAGTTGACCTCCTTACAAAAACAATTTTTCAGATACGCGAGAAGGAAAATGCTCTGGATGAGGCAAAGGAGACGAACAAACATCTACAGTCGCGACTGGAAAAGTACCGCAATCAAAGGAGACCAATTTGATGACCAAATTAAATTTTTAGCCATAATCCCAATAATTGTAAGTTCCGTGCCTTTGTGTGACCCCGTCCGTACGCAATGAATTACGCATTTTGTAGAATAAACCTACTTTTTTAAACCGCCAGGTCTCTTCACAGATTCCAAGACCTGCAAATGGATTGACATCATTAGGAGGAGGAGGTGGCCTACGCGACACATTAGAAGAGGGTGAATTCCCTCAGGACCTTCAAAAAGTACTGTAACACGGAAACAGACGAAATCCCCACTTTCGGCAAATGGAACACCACGTTCCGAGGGGAATTGAAGAGGAAAAAGTTCGAGTTTTATGTCTGACAGGATTACTGTAACTCTTCTAAAAGCTGATTGGATTGGTCCACTCAGATTCACCGGTACACGAAAAATGAGACGGAGAAGAATAAGAGACAGTAAATTCGACAGAGATGTGTTGTGGCCCAAAACACTAGACAGCGAAGCAACTGTGGTGTTATCAAAATCATTTCAGCCTAACAGTTGTCTAACTGCGGCGGTTGCAGCCACAACCGATTCGGCCTAACTTCGCTGTTCGCGCCAAAACCAACGACGACGACATCCGACAGAGATATTGAAAAATTCGACAGAGTTATTGGTCATTGCAACGGTCAGACACGAACATATCTCCAAAAATCGGATTCACGTCCATTGGTGAAGAGGGAGATTCAAGTTCATTCTTCTACATTCTGTTCCCCAACTCTTTCAATTACCAATACGCTTTACTCTTTGCAAGAAGCTCCTCGAGAAGAGTGATATCACAACCGAATCGAATCTTCCCAAAGTAGCTACTCGAGCAGACAATCGCATCACTCTCACCCATGAGTAGCGCTGTAATTTCTTCTGGAAAGCTCTCTGTACAAAAGGTACGAACTCTCTGGTCAAAGGAACGGTCTCATTAGACTCCCTCCGAAAGAGAATACAATGACGTCAGTCTCTTTAGAAGAGGCGTGGCCCGTCAAGACTCGTCAACGGGGCGGAGTCTTTGTCCTCCATTGTAAGTAGAGCCACAACTCGAAGATGCGCTGCTATCTGCTCAGTCTGATTGTCCTCCTCGCCGTCATGGCCATTGTGTCAGCCACGCCGTTGATCTACCGTCAGCCACAGGTTGGTTTTTAGAGGGAGTGGATTACTGTAGAAACTGACTGTCAAACAAGGTTTGATCAGTTCCGATACCTTCCGATTCTCTGAAGATACTCCTGACTTTCTCTCTCTCTTATCCCGGGTGCGCTACAGTTTTCTTTCATTCGACTCCTGTTCAGACTCTTGACCATTGACCACGGGTTATTCTTATGACTCTCGCGTTTTTACAGACTTCCATAGATTTAGTACTTTCATCTGTGAGAAAACTCTATCCGGACTCAGTCTCTTTAGAGTTTGTAAGTTCCTGAACTACTTGACCACTAGATCTTATTCTCCTGAGGACATTTGACATTGTCACTCAACTGGAATCTTTTTTCAGTTGCCCAGTCTAGATCAGTTCCTGTAACTTATTCTGAGTTCCTACTAAAAACTGCTCCCATGCTCTTCCCCCTTACAGGAAATGTGACAGGAGATTACTCTGTACTCTATTTCTGGGTCATGAGATCATACTCTCTCCAGAGACTCTCTCGAATTGAAATCACCGAGATGGATGGGGTGGTAACAGAATGTGTATGAAAAACAGAGAGAACCCACGTGGGACATCCTCACTCCCGTATCAGAAGATTCGATTAAAGGACTCTCTTCTGCAAAAAGTGGAGAGGAAGCCATAGGGGAGACATCATAAACAATGAGATATTATATGTGCTGCTCGGACTCTCTTATTGGCCAGATACCCATCCCAGATTGAGGAAATTTCATCGAGAGAGCGTGGACAATAGTCTCATGCCCACAAACGACTTAAAAACGTCAAGAGTTATTTGACAGCGGGCTGCCAACCGTAGGAGCTCAAAAGTCCTTGGAAACTCATCTGGGAGAGAGAGAGGATAATGGGAGTCACTTTCATTATGAGTAGGAGTATACGGCTAACCACTAATCTATGGGACCAGAGACATATGACCATCCTTTCCCTTAGTTAGGAACCGGAAACAGGAAGGGGGACTGGTATGTCTTTCTCTCTCTCTCGATTGGCTCTCGGGGGTGGTCAACCCCGGGGATATGAGTTGGACTAACGAGTCAGAGGAAAACATAAAAAGAGCTACAGTAGTTAGAGGGAGCTTAAACCTGGGAACTTTGCGGGTGGGCGAGAGTCAAAACATTTTTTTTTGACTGAGAGTAGAAACTTGAGCGCTCGGGTAATTAGAGGGTCAAAGAGCTTCTAATTCATTCCACAATCTCCTCCTAACTGGTATGGTTTTCTTGGAAAGGAAAAAAAGCTTGAGAGGGATTGAGGAAGTGCTCTCTGTCCCCACTAATTATTAGACAGACACATAATTAACCTCATTTTCAGCAGATCTTCGACGAGAGGGACAGCTACCAGCAGTTCCAGAAGCGCTCCAATGCTGAATTGATCAACGGACTCATCGGTATGGATCTTGGCAAGCTGTCGGCCGTCGGAAAACGGTCCAACGCCGAACTCATCAATGGACTTCTTGGCATGAACCTTAACAAATTGAGGTGAGTTTAGGAAACTAAATTTAAAATTAAAACCATTTAAATTTCAGTTCTGCTGGCCGACGATAAGCGAGTGTCTCAATCCATTCACAGCAGTCATCTCTTCTTCATCCATGTCGCCCCATCCACCCACCCTTGTCCCCTTCCTCCGCCAAAAGTCTATACTGATTGTTCCCACGCCGTTCACGAATAAAGATTAGAGGGTTGTTTGTCCGTCTTCATGGTCAACGAACAGGAGCCTAAAGAGAAGGCTTTTGGGACAAGTAGTTCGGAAAAGTTCCAAAAAAAAAAGTTTCTTCCCGACTCAAGTTTCGAAGAGACTCGTGGGCTGCGGGTACTTCCAGAGTGGCCAGGTTGCGGTAGACGTTAACGTTCCGAAGCTGTCTCGACTTTTCTGGGAACGCCTTTAGCCTAATCAGCATTGCCTTGATTTATTAGGACCAAAAACTGCGACTAAAGCAGGAACGAAGGACTCTACGTAATACAAAGTTCGTAAGTTCCTGTCAGGCTTGTTGAAATCCTGGACTGCGGGGAGATGTGGCGATTCTGAGCTGCGCTGCTGAGCAATGCGGCATCCGTTTCATTTTTTTTACTCTTCTGGGCGATTACTGTAACCGAATGAACTTCCTGACCGACTACTCATTGCTGCAAGTTCAAATGCGAGTTGCGTGGGAAATGATGCCAATATTTGTCGTGATTTGGCCAATCTCCTAATCAGCTGATACCGTAGTCTCTCAACCAAAGTTCCCCTTTTTCACGTCAGAGGAAGCCTTTGCAATAAAGAAGCCTTTCTATCAGAAAGGCAAAATTTTATTACGTGTACAAAGAATGCCCTAAAAAGGGCCAGTTTTTTGGTTACAGTAATAAGTCTAAAGTCGTCTTAAAAATTTACGAAATGAGAAAGTTGACGGGACCCGTTGTTCAAAAATTATATGCGGGAAATAGACCTAAGAAGATCCAAGAGGGGGGAAGTCGCTTTCGGTGAAGCGCGGTCCGGGCTCCGTGTTGAATCTTCTGAATGTGGGAGCTGTCGTCGCACCGGTGCTGCGACGCTTTTTCGAGCGCGATCCACGCGAGTGATGAATCGTCGCCATCTGTGGGACTTCAATTGGAGGACGTGGGGCAAAGCCACTGCTAGACAGAAGATTTTTGCTGCTGGCTGTTCCAGGCAAAAGAGAAGAATCGAAAGTATCGGCCAACAGCATAGAATCCACTGAAAACGGTCCTTTTTCAAAGAAAAACTCGAAAAACTAACAGAATTGCTGGTTGAAAGTGACCACGGGATCGCAAAGAAGAGCATCATAGCCGGCCAGATCGAGGCCGTACGAATCCAAAAGGCTTTCCTGAGAGTCCTTATTGCTAAAACTTTGTTTTTAGAACAAAGTGAGGAAAAACGAACAGATAGAGAGGAGAAACCTGATCAGGAAAGTTGGCCAGCGAGAGAGGAGGCGAAGGAATGTTGAGCATCGAGGGAACTTGCGCTGGACGGTCGGGAGAGAGAGAGGAAGGAGAATTCTCTTTCTGAAATAACGTGATTTCTTTGTTAGAGAGCTCATTATCAAAGTTGACGTTGTTTCACCAATTTCTGGCAAAATTAAAATATAAGTTTCGAAAAACTCACATCATCACTGAACTGTTCCATTCCGAGTGAAGAGCAGAGAAGGCGACAGCGGTTACCACGTCTCAGCCTCGTCGACAAGACTCGTTGTCCCGGAACTGATAGCGTGAGAATCGTATTGGAGAAGAACTCGGTGATTGGCACGATGCTCGGCACAACATGGA
This sequence comes from Oscheius onirici, assembly GCA_932521025.1. NCBI lineage: Eukaryota > Metazoa > Nematoda > Chromadorea > Rhabditida > Rhabditidae > Oscheius > Oscheius onirici. The sequence goes on along the minus strand of OW051470.1, from coordinate 10,320,715 downwards.
CGACTTTAATCCTCGAGAGACCGTCGTCCGGAATCACATTCCATGGCATATGCTGATCGGTCATGACTACCAGCTCCGTTTCTGGCTTGCTCTCACGGCGACTGTTGACCTAAATTGACGGGAATTTGTGAAGAAAAAAAGAGGGAAATCTATACCACAGAGACTGCAACATCGTAGGGAATCGCATTGCGACTGGCCGTAATGTCAAGAAGGCAAAGATTGGGAGAGCTTTCGACGATTCTGGCCAGAGAAGAAACGGAAATGTTGCAGTTTTCGGCAGCCAGGATCTGGAAAGTTTTATTAGTTTCTTTTTTTAGCGAATAGCGGCCACTCACTCTTTTCAGCCGTCCCTGTCGAGCAATAGCTTCCAGTCCTTCAGAAATGTCATTTTTTGTACATCCGTCCAGATTGAGATCCTCTAGAAGGGGATAGTCTGCCAACTTTTGAAGACCGGTGCTGCTGAAATTGTTGCAAAAGGCCAGCGACAGACTCTTGAGACTTTTCTTTATCGGTTTCTCGTGAGAGATTTCCTATAAACTACTATTTTCAGTGATGGTGAAAGAGCGTACTTCAAGGAATCTGTCTGTGACGGCGGGAATCCCCTCGACGGCCAAATGCTGCAGATTTTCCAGTCTTCCGAGTTTGGAGAGTCCCGTGGCTGTGAGTTCTGAAGAATACAGTTGAAAATTGAGCATTTAATAAAAAGACGAACCAGGAAAGACGTGATCGTTTTCGTGAATGATGAGAGCCAAGTCTTCCAGCTGCTGCAGCATTGTGGACATTTTGAAAATGATCGTGTTATTGAGATTGAGAGCTTGGGAGAGGGAAAGTGTCTGAAAAATAATTATTTAGATATTAAAAGCTCGAGCAACCTTCAGATTCCTCAGATAGTAGATGTTTTTGAACATGTCGGCAGAAATGCGTGAGCAGAGCTCCAATTCCAACTTATTTAGCCCTTTGGGAGCATGCTAAACATTTTTTTATGCCAAAAAAAGTTGGGAATACCTGGAAGCAGTGCCCTCGAAGAAACTGGGCGTCGATGCTCAACGACTTGAGATTCCTGGCGTGTTTGAAGATCACAGTGAGGTCCGAGTCCCTCAGACGATGGCGATTACAGACCAAGATCGACAACTTTTCCAACTGGGGACAGAGAGAGACACAGGAGACCACGGACTGGCGCCAAGCCCATTGTGTGCATTGCTGAAAAGCGTTATTGAATGAATCTGATTGTGAGGCTAAATCTGCACTTTTTGAATATTCTATTGATGGAATAATGGCAAACGTGGATCAGATGACAAGGAAAATTAGTAGAAAAAGTTGTAAAATCATCCGCGTACCTCGATGTATGAAGAGCGAAAGAGATCAAAATTGAGCGAAGTAATGTTCTTTCCGTAGACACTGATGAAATAATGCAAATTGTTATCCTTCAGACAGTCCAATTCCTCTTTGTAGAACTCGATCGACGTAATGGAGGATTTAACAATTTCGCGAAGGCGTTTGCATACGGAGGCAACGTTCAAAACGCGCTCCTTCAGCGGAATTGACGAGACGATTATCTGGAGGACGTTGTCTGGCAAGAGAAGAAGTGGAGCGTCCTAATGAATGTATAGCTTGAATAGCGAAAAGTGAAAAACTGACCTGTGCAATGACTTCGGGTTCTGGGACGAGAACAGGCATGGATATTTGCATCATCTGGTCGAGAAGACTTTCCAGAAAGGTCGGAGAACCACTTATATTATCCATTTTGCGAATATCTGAAAGAAATTGATGAAAAATCGATGAAAAACAAGGTTGATGACACGCTAAAAACAGGCTGCCGTTTTGGCAAAAATGCCTTTGAAAATTTTACCTTACCGCGCTGAGAAAGATTCGGGACAGGACCCGGACCGGCCGACTGTCCTTTAAACTCAGCGGGGGTTCAAAAAATTGGTTTCAGTCAAGCGAATGCACATTCTGCCAATTTCTCTTCGTTTTCTGTACTATTTCTCTCATTTTGTTGTTTTTAGCATGCTACAGACAGCTAATAGATGTCTCCGAGCAGCCAGCAGCAGTTCTGCTCGGTTTTCGACCAAGTTAGCGGCTAATGAAGCGGTAATTTTCCATAATTCTGCACACATAGCTTTTAGAAACGAGATGATGCCCTGAAAAAATTCATTATCGACAAAATACGAGCCACAGGACCTATTACAGTTGCAGAATACATGAAGACGGCCGTCAGTGCTCCAGCAGTCGGATTTTATGGCGGATTCAGCGATTCCAAACAGGTAACTTCAATTGTTTGCTTGTAAATTCAAGTTTTCAGATTTTCGGTAATCAGGGAGACTTTGTTACAGCCCCGGAATTGACGCAATTGTTCGGAGAAATGATTGGCATTTGGATTTATCACGAGTTGGCCAATACGGGACATTCGGGCGAGTGGCAACTTGTCGAATGCGGGCCAGGAAGCGGCACCTTGATGAAAGACATGCTTTCAGTCCTCTGCAAGTTTGGAGTAACCATTTTGATCTTTTCTTCCTACAAATTGTTTGCAGGAAAACAAAGTGTCCGTCCATTTAGTCGAGACGTCTGACGCCCTGATCGAAAAGCAGGAACGGACAATCTGTGTCGACAATTCAACTTGTACGTTTGGTATTTCCCTACACTTTCACTGTAAATCTTCGTTACAGAAAATGAGAAGTACGTGAAAAAGAACAAATCACGATGCGGCGTTCCCGTCTATTGGTACAAAAATGTCGACGACCTTCCTGAAGGGGTTAGTTGCTTTTTTCAAGCCAAGCTGAATTATACAATTTCAGTTCACAGTTTTCGTGGCTAACGAGTTCCTGGACGCCCTTCCTATTCATCAGTTTGTTCGAGGAAAAGACGACGTCTGGCACGAGGTCTACGTCAATCTAGACAAGGATAAGTATCTTGTTTTCATGAATTCCAAGGGCGAAAATCTGCATACCAGGTTTATTGTGTTTTTTTCCCACTAAATAGCGAGTTTTAGAGGTCTGCTGAACGAGACTGTTCGCAAACATCCCGGCCGAAAATGTGTTGAAGTATGCCCAGAAGCTGGAACTTTTATCAACCAGGTCGCCGAACGGTTAGTTCTTGTTTTTAAAGAAATCATTTTAAAAATTGCAGGATTACTTATAACGGGGGCTTTGGTCTAATCGTTGATTACGGGCACAATGGAACCAGAGAAGATCTTTCACTTCGAGCGTATTCTCAACACCGACAGGTACGTGAACTTTTTAAATACAGCACAGTTTTTCATTGTTCAACTTGCGTTTCCAGATAAACCCCCTTTCTCGACCGGGATCCATCGATCTGACAGCCGATGTCGACTTCAGCTATCTTCGCAGCCTTGTCGAGGACAGACTTCTCGTTTTTGGACCACAGACTCAACGGTTAGACAGCTTCTTAGGCTGGTTTTCCCAATTTCAAGCCCATTTTCAGTGAATTCCTCGGCCAATTGGGAATCGAGCTACGTCTACGCCGACTCCTGCAGTCTTGCAAAGACGCCAAACAGCAGAAAATCATCGTTGGTCAGGCTTTGTTTTGGTACTTTTAGTATTTTTGCCACTTTAGATTGTTACAACTACCTGATGGGCGAGATGGGTCTGAAATTCCAAGCGATGGCCGTCTTCCCGAAAACCCTGGAAAAAATAATGGAAAAGCGCGGAACTCCGGCTGGATTTGCTCAAAAAACTACGGGAAATTAAAGATTCTATTCATTTTGTGTACTGTTGTTCTGGAGTTCCAGTTTTACCTGTTTCTAGTCCAAATCCATTTTTAACTTTCCTCTTACAGATTTCTGAAGGCTGTAGAGCGAAAAATGGTTAGTTTTGCTCACATTTCCGAGTATTTGATCAACAAATTAAGCTGGTCCTCGTAATTGGTGACTTTCACATGCCGCACAGGGCTGCCAACATCCCGACCAAATTCCGAAAACTTCTCGTCCCGAACAAGATGCAGCATGTTCTTTGTACGGGAAATTTGTGCAGCCGAGAGGTTGTCGACTACCTGAGGTTTGTTTTCGCTTTGCTTTTTTCTTTCACACCTCGTCATTTTCCTGAAAAAAGTTTATCTACAGATCCCTCTCTTCTGATGTTCACATCGTTCGCGGCGACTTTGACGACGAGTCGGTCAAGGGATCCGACAGCAAGGTGGTCACCGTTGGACAGTTTCGAATCGGCCTCTGTAATGGACATCAGATTATTCCCTGGAACGATTCTCGGGTTCGTATCAAACCCTTTTTACACTATCTACCCCCATAATTCTTAAAACAAACCAATTTTAGATGCTAGATCAGCTGGCCCGTCAGCTAGACGTCGACATTCTCGTCACGGGCTTCTCACACGAGTGCCAGTCTGAAGAGCGAGATGGACGTTTCTTCCTCAGTCCTGGAAGTGCCACGGGAGCCTTTTCCTTCCTCAAAGACGGGTTAGTTTTGACTCATCTTTAGTGCATTTGCTTAGAAAGCATAAAAAACAATTAAGCAAAAGAAATGCTGAAACTTGCTCTCTCGGTGACCAGAAATTGCTATTTGTACGAAGGTCTGAGCGCTCAATTTTTTTTATTCGAAATATTAAATTCCCGCGCTTTTACAGTTGTAAATTTCGCTGGCAGAATATCCGCGCCAGTTTGAATTTTTCCATATAATTTAGTGGAAAACGTTTCAAAGCTTGTTTTCACCAGTTTACTCATTTTTTGGAGGTTCACATTTTCGTAATTACCACGTAAAAACGAGCATTTTGACCGGAATGTGGAAAAAACGTCTTGCCGGATCCCAGACAGCCTCGTCTCGTTATCCAAGTTCTACACATAATTTCACCCCTAAAAAGGTCATTTGCGAAAAATGTAATAAGTTTTGGCTTAGATCTATAAAAAAAAACCTCTAATTCAATAACATTTTAAGAGAATCTACGCCGGCCTTCGCTCTCATGGACGTCCAGTCCGACAACGTAAGAATTTTCATCATGAGCCTTTTACGAACTCGTTTTTAGGTGGTAACCTATCTCTATCGACTGATCAACGGCGATGTCAAGGTGGAACGTGTGGCCTACAAAAAGCCCAAAACGGCTGCAGCTGTCTGATTTACTCGTCTCTTTCCTCTTGCGATTATATGTGCATATTCACTACGTTGTCATTCCACATAGATCTTCCAGATCTTTATCACGTTTTATATTCTTTCTCCCGTGTAAATGGTCCGAGATTTGACCACTTTTCAATTTGTTCAAGAACTGTCTAAAAACAGGCGATATTTCAACATTTCCGTACCTTTTTCAACAAATTTTCAGACTAAATGAAGGAAGCGATATGGATCTTTTTTATCTGTCTGGGTGAGTCAAAGGACTAGAAGAAGGAGAAAAGGTGAATTTAGCATCGGCGACAAATTGGGACTATAGCGAGAACTTTAATCGAAACAGCTTCGTCCCGCTGGAAAGGTGGAAAAGGCAAGCAGAATCTGATGATCCAGCCGATTGGCTAATTCCCAAGGATGTGGAGATCGAAGCAGTAAGTAGGCTCTTTTTTAAAGCAGTAGAGTCCTGTGAATAAATCTTCTTTTCAAGAGCGACATGATCTACTACGCCATGAATCTCACATTCGGAACAGTTGCTCTGAACAAACATTTTGTCGACATTGACGAGCTGCTCAAAAAGCCCGGAGTCATTGGAAACAGTTCTCATCCTCTCCTGTCCAGCAGTTACAGACGAGCAGTCGGAGCCAAACTGTCCTTCTTGTTTCCCTTCTACGGTCACAGTATGAAGAATTTGACGATTGCTACTGGAGGTACGACGGAGAGAAGACGAACGTATAGGGAATTTTAGGATTCCTTTACATTGGCGATGCGACGCACAACTGGCTCGCTGCAACGCAGTACATTGCTCCCTTGATGGCGAATTTTGACACGCTTTTGACGGTGAGTACAGAGACACAGTAGTTCAGACGTAAACATGACTAATCACATAGAAAGTTATAGTATCTGATTTAAAGAGAGACAGTCGGGAAAGGAACCAATTCCAGGGCTCCAATATAATCTACGCCGATGACGGAGCGAGATTCATCGTTGAATGGAGAAAAGTTCAGTTGAGAGAACAGTCCGGCGACTCTTTCACTTTCCAAGTTACTCTTCACAAGAATGGAGACATTGTCTTTGCCTACAAAGACGTCCCCATGGACGTCTCCAACATCAGTGATGCTAGTCATCCGGTCAAGCTGGGAATCAGTGACGCATACCTTTACAATCATGTGCCAAAGACGCCGCTGGCTACAACTTGTGGGTTCTTTTTCTTGCTCTCTAATTGTCCCCTCTGCCTCACACAAGTCTTCGTTTCAGCCACTCCAAAACGAGTCATCTACGAATACCACCGAATTGAAGTCGAACCCAGTCATGTCACATCAAATACCGTAGTCTATCTGACAGCTCAACCGAGTAAGAAATGAAATGAATAAAAAACGAACAATTTATAGCTTGCATCGGTCTGAGCAGCTGTGAATCCTGTTCCAATGCCAGCTTAAAGTATTTCAACTGTTCCTGGTGTCATAATGCGAAAAAGGACGGCGGAGCGTTCTGTACAGACGAGGCAGGGATGCACAGAAAGAGACAGACTTTCATTGAGGGAAGTTGCAAGGATCAGTCGAAGAACATCTACTGTGGACATGATGCAGATGACGACGAAAAGTAATATATTCTACCTTTTTATTCTACAATTTTCAACTTCAACGAATATTTAGCCAGCCTGATGACGTTGTGACTCTCGGAGAGGAAAAATATGGAAAGAAATTCAAGGCCGGTAAACGTGCGTTTTTAAAGGACTGCATTCAGAAGATCAAGTGGTTCAGGTGCTTCGGGAAGTGGTGTGGCCTTCCTCATTTTCCTGCTTGGACTGGGATTGAGTCTGGTCGGATGGCTGGCTTATGCATACTGGAATCCACACACGACGTCTGGACAAATTCTGATAAAGGCGAGTACATAGAAAGTAGAATACCGTAAAAGCTCTAATAGAAGCACCCCTGTACGCAATTACGTACGCATTTTTTTTCGGGTTGATAATAAAAATTTCCCAACTTTCCGACTATTTTTCCCATACAGGTAGGCATTTCAGCTACCAAGGAAAAATAAAATATAAATTTAGAAATTATGTTTTCACCCCGAAAAAAAAATGCTTACGTAATTGCGTACAGGGGTGCTTCTATTAGAAGAAATACGGTACATGCTGACACTGAGATATTACAGTAATCTTTCAGTACCGACCATCCCGATGGAGTATGCCTCACAGTCACGTGAGATACAGTGCCTCAGTCCACATGTAGTTCCTTCTTTTTGTGCCTGATGCCATTTAGTTGTTTCCACCTTTACAGGGTACGATCCCGTACAAGAATCTCTGCATTTTGTCAGTTCAAACGACATGTTCCTATATGGGTCCGCTTCTTTCGCATAACCACACATTGTCCATCTCTCAAAAACTTCAAAAGCCATAATATGACAATAAACACGATCATTCTCTGACTTTATTCAACCCGGCAGGTTATACCCGTATTCTTGTCTACGCGGGAAGCTGCTGAAGTAGAGACACTTGACTAGAACGAGATTCCTGGAAAAAGTCTTCCTCTCTTTTACTCATTAGGCTCATGAGAACGATTTAAAGTAGTCAACTCACCTAAACTAGCTATTAACAGAAGCGACACGTCTTGGGACAGAGTGAAAGCATCATCGGGTAGATTGTTGGACTTCTGCAACGGTCCGCCGTCCACCAGCACACGGTAATCTTGTCTTCGCATTCTAAAATTGTCATGTTTGAAAAGACATTCGAAAAAATTAACGATTAGGCTTTGTGAACTGGCCGCTTTTGCTGAAAAGAGCACTGTAGTACTGTCCTGGCAGCTTCGGTCGGTCGTCGTACTTATTAGAGGGAGGCGAGTAGATCGGAGAGTGCTGGAAGCATTCTTTGTAAAACTGGGAAAACTACCTGAGCTCGAGCGAAAGGAGCATTGAACTCTTTCTTGTCACAGTTGTACATTCGGTTAATCTTTACCAGATCAATGTCAGAAAAGTCTTTGGCGTTTCCGATGGTGGCAGCTGAAAGTTGCTTTCAGAAGAGTGGGAAAGCATACATTTGACTTTGGGCAGCATTGTGGGGAAGCCGTTCTTCGAAAACGCCAGACTGTCATAGTGAAGAATGCTCTTGTAGTCGTAAGACTGTCCGTAGTAGGACGTCTTGCTCAAGTCCACTTTGCCAAATTGGTCCAGAGCACCGCGATCTAAGAAGCTTGGATTGGAAGAGTCGAAGAGGAAACTGGGAGAGAGACAGGGATCAGGGACAGAGTTACTCACCAATGTTCTGCCAAATGATGTCGATGAAACTGTCTCGGTCCCAGCGCTCTGAAATTAGGGAATAGACTAGGAGAGAGATAACTAAAGGAATAGGGAAGATGAGTCCTTAGCTTGAAGGAGAGGCAACTGTGGGAAAACAGGTTACTGTAGGCAGACTGAGAGTCTGCGACAGTAAACTGATGTCTTACAAGTAAAGGTGGAAAAAAACCAGGAAAAAAGAAAACTAACCGTGCTCGTGATAAAATCCAACCACATGCATCATTTCGTGGATAATAGTTGCGTATTCCATACAGCCATTATCGAGTGACAGTACTTGAACTCCGGAAGTTCGGCCAACTTCTGAGAAGCACCTGGAAATCAAGAGTCTAGACTTCGATGAAAGCCCTACCCGTCGACCTTCCCAATAAAGAGATAGTCAGATTCTCCTGGAGCTCTCGGCACAAATCTGATGCAAGTCTTCTCGTGATACTGCTTCACAGCTCTTGCCAAAAGCGCTCTTTCATGTGGCGTATAGTGTGGAGAGATGGCATAGGGGATACGGGCAGCTGGCCACAGTTTTGCTGCTCTCGAAACTCCGTTTCTCTGAAGACAGATTCTATATCATTGATGGCTTTTTCGAAGACAAGAAACAGACTCAAAGATCGAACCTTTTGTCTCCGTTTGAAGGCTCGGATGTCGGAACGGTAGTCGTTCACCACCTCCACAGGAATGTGTTTCCCAAACACATCCTCTGAATATTGTTCATAAAAGAGTCACGTTACTCTCCTCAAAAAGAGAGTTTTTCAAAATTTTCCCCAACCACTGCTCTAACAGGGTCGTTTTTGATACCTCAAAAGCTTGAACTTATAAAAAGTCAAAACGATTGAATTTTCCTGGGAGGTCATTACCCAAGCCCGACGAGACGATACTGGTGTGACAAGTGTTCCGTGGCCAAGTGTTTAACATCGTTGTATGGTAATCGAACGTCACCAGGGTTCTTGGTTCGATTCCCGCCGAAAAAAAAGTTTTTTTTCTTTTCAGTTTCTAGGGTTTACAAGGGTCCTGAACACGATTATGATATTCATTTCGATTTTTGTCGCTTTATATTTGATCCAGCTTATTATTGAAAAATGGCTAAAAATTCGAAAATTTGCAGTTATTTCACTGTAAAGGTATATTGTTCCCTTACCATCCGACAGCTTATCAGCCGTCTCAAAGTCTGAACCACTGAGAAAGTCTAGTCTAGACGCTGCGGTTGTTCCTGAAGACTGTACATAAACTTCAAAAACGGTCTCGGACTCACCAAAAAGCTGTGTTAAGCAGAGAATTCGGAGCAGCATGCATGCACTCTGAAAATAAGGGGGGTCTGTTGTCAGGATTCGTTTCAGTTTCGAGTCGAGAGGACACTTTGAATAGACTCATGAGGACCCTTGACCGGCGAGAAAACAGACAAACAAATGAAGCGCCTAGAGGAGAGAGAGACGACCTTGTCTTGCCTGAAACCGGCCCCAGGGTCTTGGCAACTGCTGTAATCGGGATCTGCCAAGGAGCTTTGCCTTCCCGGCATATATGTACTCTCTCACCGTCTCCCCTTCAAGAGAACAGGCTGTCCACGGTGTGGATCCTCGGATTAGGAACTAGAGATCTCGGGAGTGGAAGGACAGCATAATATGTCGTTCAAATTCTTGCAAAGGATAAAAAAAGATAAAGTTTAAACCGTAATCAACGGCAGAGCAAGCTCAATTGCGTGCGGGTCAAATCTGAGGGGCCAGAGATATCAGGCTTACGTTCTATAATCTTGCAGAGGATAGACAAAACAAAAAATGCGCTCTAGCGCTATGGTGTCTGTAGTTCTGTCAGTTTGTTTGTGTCCGTGACTTCGAGCATTAGATTGAATTTGATTTTTTTGACATGAACTTGGAGAAGTTGTTGTTAGCTGCCGTAGGCAAATGATATGGCAAGTATGGTTTGTTCAAAAAAAAAAAAAAAAAAAAGAGCTGGACCGTAACCCATTTAATTCGCTGCGAGACCGGAATAACAACAGAAAGCTTAGCTTTTTTTTTTGACCAAACCATAAATGGTTAACTGTCAGAAAACAGTCGCAACACAAAAAAGGCCGTTCAGGTTGTTCCGAAGTAGCGTGGCACTGGTATATTATGAATCTACTCTAGAAAGTTCTCATCTCATAGCCTATTTCACTCCAAAAGTTTCAAAAAGAGACTAATTGATTGAAATTTACTGGAAGTTGGAGTTAATGGACAAAGAAGTTCTCATATCTGTCTGTTGCAGTTTCCTAGGCCGTTTGTATTCAAAAGGATCCAAAAGAATAGAGCCAGATAGTCCAAAAGCTTTTTACAGACTGAAAACAATCGGAAGATCCTTTCACTGCTTTTTCGCCGTCCATGTATCAGGTAATCCCATCTTTGGCACCTTCTTTTCTCCCCAGAAACTTTCATCAGCCTTGCCCATCTCTGTTTACCCAGGAAAGAAACAAACATGAAACATTTTAGAGATACGGAGAGAGCTGAATCGGGTTTTGACGCCATGCAGCCATTTCGGGGGCTTTTCGGATTGCGCAACGGGTCGCCGTTTCAAAAAGACTGTGCGTAGCGGAACGGGATCTCTCTCGGGAGTCGCGGATGGCAGACGGAACCTGAAGGCAGAGAGGATGATGTACTCTCATCAGCTGTTTTACAGCGTCTAATTGTATGAAAAAGTTAAGCGGGTTCGGAGGAAGAGAGAGAGGGAGACAAAGAAGCGTTACAGCGGCAGTCTTTTCATACTGACCGAAACTTATTTTCGGTTCTCGTACCACTATTTTCCTTCTACCAGTCTTGAGTGGAACAATACAGATTCGAAAGAAACTGGGCAATGCTCTAGATCTTTAGAGAAAATACAGTAGAACTGGAGCCAGGGAATGAGCAAGCCTTGGCTAAAATCAGGAAAAAGGGTTTAAGATAGAGAATCGAAAAAAAAGGAAAACTTTAGCTCGAACAGATGAATTTACTTTAATAGCAAAAGGCAAATTCAAGAAGCTCAATGTTCTGATTAAGTTTTTTTGCATCAAACTATAAAAGTTCAAGAATGGAAAGTTTGTGACACCAAGCCAGACTGATCAATAGCAGATTCCTTTCATTACTTGTCCAAAAAATACAAAAATTCACCGATGAAAGATCGAAACAAAAGAAGCCTCAAAGTCTGGTGATTGATTCTGGAAAGAACAAGCCTTGCTGTAGTTCTCCCACAAAAAGAAGGAATGAACTGGTTCTCTACTTCTATCCGAAGACGGTCTAAACACACACGAAATGAGTGTCGAAATGGAAGCTTTGAGAGGGAGGAGCGCAATGGCAGAAGGAAGAGAGAAAGTGCCGACCGGCCTCAGGAAGAGGAGAGTGAATATACTCTCAAGGTCACGGTCACCATGAAAAGCAGCTGGGATTCGATGGGATCGACAACCGGCTGTAGGCGGCGACTGAGAAGCTGCTAAGAGTGTGGCTGAAAGAGAGATAGACAGAGTCTATGGTGGGAGATCTTACGAGGAAAGTTGTTATGCATGAAAACGAATACAAGGTAACTATTCATGCTTTATTGGGCAATGAAATATAACAAAGGTTTACTTTTTCTTTCCGGCAGCTCCTCCGGCTTTAGCGGCGCTCTTCGTGACCTTTCCATCAGATCCGTTGTCCTTGGTGACGCCCTTGATGACTCCGACGGCGACTGTCTGCAAGTTTGAGAGTAACCAAATTTCATAAGAAAAGTTTACCTGTCTCATGTCGCGGACAGCAAAACGTCCAAGAGGAGCGTAGTCCGTGAAGCTCTCAACGCACAGTGGCTTGGTTGGAATGAGCTCGACAATTCCGGTGAGCCGTGTGACAGTCGAGAACGGGCGTGTAGTCGGCAGCAATCTGTCCAGGGTGGTTCATAACGATGACCTAAAGATATTGATTATAAGAGAAAGAAGGACACGCGTTACCTGAGCGGTGAAGAACCGAGCCTCCTTGGCAGGGTCATGCTTCGAGCCGGAGCAGACCGATCCACGGCGGATGTCCTTGACCGAGACGTTCTTGACGTTAAAACCGACGTTGTCTCCAGGAGTAGCTTCAGGGAGAGACTCGTGGTGCATCTAAATAACTTTAGTAAACTAAGCAACGGTAAAAAATCTACCTCGACAGACTTGACTTCAGTGGTGACGTTCTGAGGAGCGAAAGTGACGACCATTCCGGGCTTGATGACTCCGGTCTCGACCGGGACAGTTCCGATTCCTCCGATCTTGTAGACGTCTTGGAGAGGGAGACGAAGAGGACGGTCGGTGAGACACTGGGGCGGGATGACAGTGTCCAAAGCCTCGATCAGCGTCTTTCCAGATGCATTTCCTTCCTTTCGCTCGACGGACCAGCCCTTGTACTACGTCATGTTGCTAGAGGGTTCCAGCATTTTGTCGCCGTTGAATCCGGAGATAGGCACGAACTGAAACCATCAAAGTTACTGGGAAAAGATTAAAAAATTACCGGGATTGTCTGAGGAGCATATCCAATTTTCTTGATGGAGGACTTGACTTTAGTGACGATCTCGTCGAAACGCTTCTCGGAGAAAGGAGGCTCGGCGGAATCCATCTTGTTGCTGAAAAATGACAGTTCAATACGGGATAAAGTAGGGAATAAGATTGCTGGTTGGAAAGGAAGGCTATTAAGTTGCAGATATTACATGTACACGACCATGTACACATATACCAGTGCAACGCTCCTTCGGAACGACCTGAACTCTCTTCTCGAACTGTTTTCTGGCAGTTATCCATTTACTTGTCGTTTCAGTTGCCTACTACAAGTCAAAACTTCTCCAAATTCAAAAGCTAATGCTCGAGGTCCCGGACAACTGATAGAACCACAGCGCTTTAATTAGAGAGCATTTTGTGTTTGTCTCATCTATCTTCTGCAAGAACTTAATGTCGATAGTAACACCACCAATACGAGAATAAGTCGAAAGTGGGGACAAAGGACAGAAAAACATAGGAAACTTACCAGGCGACGATTATCTGCTTGACTCCCAGAGTTTGGGCGAGCAGGGCGTGTTCGCGAGTTTGGCCGTTCTTGGAGATTCCGGCTTCGAACTCTCCAGTTCCACAGGCATCGACGAGGACTGCGCAATCGGCTTGAGAGGTACCGGTGATCATGTTCATGATGAAATCGCGGTGACCGGGAGCCTGTAAGTCATTTTTAGGTTCATTTTTTGGGTTTTATTATACATCTATGATAGTCACGTAGAACTTAGCCGTCTCAAACTTCCTGCGGCGATGATGAGATTGGGCTGAATCTCGCGGAAGGTGGGGGAGCGCGGGGTAAGGGATAGGGATAATCAGAGAACGCCATGGGCCAAGTGACATTGGGAAGCCCAAAAAGACCCATTGGTTAGGAAACCTCCAAGGACGCTGTTGTGTACTAGCCACGGGTCAAAGGAGGCCCCACACCGAGCCAAAACAAACCTGAGAACAAGAAAGTGTGGCTCGTGTGAGCTTTCATGTGAAAATGCGGTGAAGTATTGGCTAATTAGCCGGTCGTTGTTTCTACGCGCAGTGGGAGTCACGCGCAGTGATTTTCTCTGGATTAAGACGTTTTAGGAGGGCTCGAGTGTGAGAATGAAAGTTAGTAAGTGGAAAAGAGTGAAAGCTGTAGAGGATTGTGTATTTCTTCTTGTTGGCGCTTTTTCACGTTTTGAATGTCCGGGCGGGAGCTCGGCGAGCTCAATTTGCTTCATGCTTTTGCGTTTTCTTCCCCTCTTCTTTTTCTGTTTTTTTAACGTCAAAGTCTCCGGAAATTTCTGTCGGGCAGAATGGTTGGTTTTTGTTATTTTTGTGCTATAACAATCAATTTTCCAGGGAGACCGGAGAGTGGACGTCGCCGTCTTCTCGGGCCGGAGTCATCGTCCGCTGGGGCCATCCCCGAAGAAGTCTCCATTTTTTCCAGCCAGGCGAACTGTTTTGATATTTTGTTTTGTTTATACATATTTTTTTGGTAATACTCGAGCTGGCAACCCTCTCAGTTCAAATGTTTGCCGCGTCAACCCCCTGGTGTTCATTTTTTATGTTTTTACCCCTTTCCACCCATTTTTACACTTTCTGAGTATGTTTATCGAATTCTACGCCTAAAACAACCAATCCGAAAACTACAAAGAAAAACCCTTGATTTTCGAAGAAAACTCGTGGGAACAATAGTAGGCAAAGATTGCCTATTTCGCTCAAATTTTGAGCAGTGTTCGGATTCTAGGGGTTGTTTTAGGCGTAGAATTCGATAAACATACTCAGAAAGTGTAAAAATGGGTGGAAAGGGGTAAAAACATAAAAAATGAACACCAGGGGGTTGACGCGCCAAACATTTGAACTGAGGGGGTTGCCAGCTCGAGTATTACCATTTTTTTAAAATATAAATTCAGATTTCTTTTATTAGCGATCTTTACAGATCGCTAATCGTGTTTATTTCCCCCTACTCTTCCCCGGGGCTGGCTAGTTATTAGGTGGCTCGGGTGGTGTTTGTTGTGTTGGTATGTCTGCTTCGACTTCATTTGACCAGCTGGTTGAGGTTTTCGGAAGATGTGCGCTATTTTGTTCAAGAATAGTGAGGTGCTAGGAGAGCTATCGGATTTGTTTTGCTGTGACAACGTGTTTGGATTAGGTTATGTTGATGCCCGGATAGTCAAGTGGATGGGATGACAGTCTATGAAGAAAGCGATCGCAAGTTCAATCCCGGGTGGTAGTACACGAAGGTAGTCTACCCTGGCATTTCTCGCCAGCATAGCCTGTCCCGGTCCAACTAGCACTGGAGAAGCTCGGATCGTAACCCTCCACTCGCATCTACCGCCAGGAGAAGCGTACTTCAGAGACTTAAACTCCAGAGAGTTCAATACCCGCATTGCCCACGACTGAAGCCTTTCGGACATGGATCCTAGTCAAAATGTGAAAGGAAGAGCAAACGAGAGTTTTGGGTTTGGAAGAGCAGAAGTTGAAGGAACTGATTTGACTTAATTTGTAGATGAAAACGGCGCAAGCGAGCAGCAGATAATTGAAAAACTTCGATCCTGTGATGATAGACTCGTCATTTTCCATCCCAGACTTCAGATTCGACTTCTGAAAACGGAGAAAAAAGAGCAAAACGGCAAAAAAGTACATTTTACAATAAGACTGTCAGTATTAATTTTGGCGCGTAGAAGAGAACTATCAGTCCTCCCCAATGGTCCAAGGGTCTCCAAGAACTATACCAAACACCGCTGTGAATTCAAGGAGATGCCCAAAGCACCGGGGAAAACTGAGCATGGCACCGTCTTTCGAAAAAAAAACTGAGCATGGCACCGTCTTTCGAAGGCTGTCAATTGTGGCGGATTCACAACTGATTGTCACATTGCCGTCTCTCTTTGGTCAACAGAAAACAAGTACTGTTCGCATTGTCTGTGTCGTCGGTTCCGTCAGGGTAGAAAAAGTAGAAACACCTGACCTGTTGAAGAGGGGACAGACAACAGCAGAGCAGAGAAGGTCTAGCTAGAATACTGTTTCTTCTAAGATTTAGAGTTAACAAGACTTGATAAATACTTAAGTTTAGAATTGACAAGTTTCGTCACGTCTATTGAAGCTTCGCTGTTCTTTTCGATTGATTCATTTTCAGCTTGGACTGTTCTGCTATTTCTTTGCGTGTCATTTCCCAATATATTTCCTCGTAAACAACCTTTTGAATCCCAATCTTTACCGCCATCGACATGTCTCCATAGCAACAAGAACAACAAGCCTGCAGCAGTCTCTTTACCCTCTCCCTCGGCAAAATGGTCGTCGCTCCTGATCTCCACCTCTACCGAACGGATTTTGCTCAAGTTGGAACAACTTCTAGAGGATGTATGAAAGTAGTTCCTGTAGAAGAAAAGCTAAAGAGTAAAGGTAATTTGGACAAGGTAGGATATTAGTGACAATGAATAAAAAGTACGTTCAGATTGTCATTGGAGGCGAGAATGGCAGTGTTATCTGCATTCAGAGGAAGAACAACGATACACAGGTATTTTTGAACAAATAGTCTAAACTATTAAAGAGCTATGGTGTAGGTATGTGCTTGTCTCCTGCCTTGTTTGACCGAAACCCCAAACAAGGTTGATATTGAGCTCTACTCGCGCTCGATTCCGGGGATGCATCGAAAGGCGGGGGAGAGAGCATTGCTCTGGAACTCTTCTTTGTTCTGATTTTACTCAAAGGCGAGTAGGTTTCCATCAAAATTCCGGAACTTTGAGAATAAATCTCCCTTTTCTAGCTCATGCTTGCATTTTCCAACTCTGTAAAGCTATAACTCTTGGAGAGATCTACAACTTTGCGAAACATCGCGAAGCTCTAAAATGCGTTGCTCACAGTGAAAGTTGCTCAGAGGCCGCAAACAGTTCTTATTAGGTATTAGGAACAGTTGCATAGAAATTTGGAATGAGACTTGAATAATCAATTGAGGAAAAATTTTACGCTGAATCCAATGCAGCTAGTCTCGAGTCTTGAAAATGCTCCTGGAGCGAGCTGCGAGGGTTTTACAGTTCAACTACTGGAAATCTTTTCTCTTGTCCATTGTTTATGTTTATTGCAATATCAAGCCTGTGGCGAGTGCATGTCTGGCGTTCTTCCATTCCTGCTCCGTCTTCCTGAACAAGTGTGTCCGACTGCTCTTGTCACCTCGTCGGTCCATCTTATTCGTGGTCCTCCTCTGTGCCTTCTTCCCTCCAGTGGAATCCATTCTGAGAGTACTTTCGTCCATCTTCTTGGATCCATTTGAGTATTGTACTGTCTTTCTAATTGAGTAATGCAGTACTTTTCTGACTGAACTTTGACTAGCGAACAGAATTAAACTGACTACCCAAAACCTCTTTAGATCGTCTACAAGACGCCGCCCGGACCAACTGTCTCCGCTGTTTGTCTCGGTGGAGCTGTAGGAACACTACATGACAAGGTTTTTGTCGTTGCCGACAACACAGTAAGAGGAATAAACAAGAAGGGCAAGAATTTCTTCACATTCGAGACAAATATGGCCGAGCCGGCGAGAAGAATGTGAGAAAAGTTTAATTGAAAGTCACCAAAGATTTAGGTTCATCTGGGGAGTTGAACTGGTCGTGACTGGAAGGAAGAGCTACAATCACTACCACGACTGCCAGGATACTGATGTGAGTCGAGAGAACAATTTAAAAAACTGTCTTTTTAGTTCTTGTTGAGCAGCGACGAAATTATGGACGTGGTCTGTCTTCAGGAAGGAGGCGCCTGGGCCAGTCGACCCTTCACAGCAGTTCTGGCCTGTACAGATGCTACTATCAAAGTCGCAGAAAAGTCCACCTTGGCTTATGCTGTAAGCAGGGATGGGCGGATACCGGATTTCCAGATAGCGCCAATTTGAATTTGGCTGCGCACCAACATTTAACTACGGTAGTTGCCGATACGCAGGCCCTATGTATTACGAGTTGGTGCGCAACAAAATTCAAATTGGCGCTATCCGGAACCATCCCTGGCTGTAAGTTCAAAGACATTTTGTCCCAGACTCTTCTCCTTGATCCATAGGCTCATGTGGATTCATCCCAGTTGTTCAGATCGATCTCCGTGACGTGCCCTGTACTCTCGTCCTTCATCTGGGAGACGGAGGTCCAACGCGTCAGTTTGTGATGTACGGAACCAAGACAGGTCGAATTGGACTGGTCAACATTGCCAGTTCTGAAGCAAAAGATCAGAGAAGGGGAATCATCTGGGAACTGAATACGAGTACCATCAGCGGTGAGTCAAATGACTCTTTTTGTTACGCAAGTTCAGCTGTAACAACCATGACCTACTATCCCTTCATGGACAGCCAGAAACAGGACTTGATCCTTGGAAAAGAGGACGGAATGATTGAAATCTACACCATTGCCGAAGACGACACGGCCACTTTGGCTGGCGTTTTTGTAAATTTGCTGAGCTGAACTTACTGTAATGTTCATCAGAATGCCGATGAGTCCATTACAAGCATCTCCTGCGGGAGAGTAAGTCACAAGGAGCACGATGAGATCATTGTGTGTACTTTTACTGGCTGGGTCTTTTCTCTGTGCAAGGCTGCCATCATGGCTCCTGGAACAGCAACCGCCTCAAATGTCAGCGTCAAGGTTCAACAGCTACGGTAGGGTCTGAGAGATAGAGAGTACTCTTCCAGATCAGAGATAGAAGAACTGGAGACGAAAGTCAATGAGGAAAGGCAACGGTACACTGAGATGACTCTCCGGGATGGCTCGACCGCTGCCTACATTCCTCATTTCCAGGTACTCTCCCACAAAACTCTTACTCTCCTCAGGTTCACGAGTCTTTTGACTTCAATCCCGAATTTGGAGCCTATACTTTGACCATTGAACTGGTCCTTCCAATTGACTACGTCATTGTAAAGGTACTGTAGAATTTGAGAGTATACAATTTCTTCTTCAGAGCAGTTTACCAATCAAACTAGTCGAGGTTGAGAAGAACTACTCTGTCGTTTCGACTATCCCTCAGAGCGAACATGTAACTTTTGAATCATACTATCTGTACTATCTTTTTTTAGAGTCCCTGGACCCTTCTGGCTTCCTACCGTTGTCAGGCCAAAACATCGCGTCTGGAACTACGTGCTCGTGTCTCTGAAGGCTACTCCGGACCGATACACGTCTACGTCTGTCCCAATATCCATCCAAAAGCCGGAGTGGTAGGTCAATTTACTCTAGACGACAGGACACAGGGAACAATTTACTCTGGACCGGTAAATTCGGGGAAAGATGGTTCAGAGGGCTAGTGAACAGCAGCTCATGCATTCTCTCGCAGACGAGTAGAAACTGGAAATAGAATTTGGTAGAACATAAGGAAATGAGACTTACCAGCCCATGTTACAGCCACATTTGTCCAGAGCACGTTTTGCCGGCTGGAGCCACTGAAAATGTATTCTTAGCATTTTCTCCGAATTCTTAAAGTTTGATCACTAATCTTTGAAAAAAAAAACAGCTCCAGTCACAACTTCCCGCCAAATTTCGTGATTGTTTTTTCCGGTCTCCCAGATGAGTTCCGAAGATAGTGGTGGGAGAAAGTCGTAGTCTAATGTTTTTCGACAAACATTGAACCGCGAGGTGACAATTTATGACCGCGATAAGAGACTTTCCTACGCAGCAACGGACCGTTTCCGTATCCGGAGAGGGTATCCGATGACGGAACTTTGGGGGAAGAGGGAGAAGAACTAAAGAGTTAGGAAGCCCTTCTGGGTTCTTGAGAGAATATTGTGAACTCTGGGTTCAAAGAAGAGAATAGCTGCGAAATGGGGGTACATTTGATGCAAAGGAACAGAGAGACCAACATATTGAACAGTATCAGTATTACTCGGGATGCCTGTAGTTTGGTTCCTGGTCAAGTCGGAAAGACTAGAGGTTTGTCAGTATTTGGAACGAAAATTACTTTATCATGCTGTTGGTTTTCAAATTCCGGAAGGGGAAATGCTGAATACGAATGTATGAACTCGTATGGTCACAGAGGCTGGCAACCAAAAAGACCCTTTTGTTACATTCGAACAGCAGACATCACTTTCTGATGTTTTGTAAAGTTGTAAAAAGATCAAAAGCTACAAATTTGAAGCATACTGTCATTTATTAAAGCTAGTTCTTGTGCCCCACAACTTGTCGAACCTTTCTCCTCTTACCTGATCCGGCAGCTCCTGATGCGTTTTGAAAATGAAAAAGGGACCGGCGGAGACGACAGCGGCTAAGAAGAGAGCGAGGAGGAGCAGCACGAGAGACCGCATGTCTTGTAGTGCCGATTGAATATGGGCTTGCTTCAATGTGCAACCGGACCCTCCGGAGGGGGCGGGCCTTACCGTAAAGGAAGACGGAGGCGTTTTGAGGCACGAAAGTTGTTTTTCAGATAAGAACCTTCGAGGTGAAGCCACTCTGTGCTCATGTGCGAATTCACGAAATTGACAGAACGAGACCATTCAACACATTGGCTTTCTCAGGTAGGAGAGGGTGCACAATATTGCTCAAGCTGAATACGGAAATCATTGGGAACAAATAGAAAAGGTTAAGGAGCCTTCTCAATGGCCGAAGTACATGCCTGGATGGTTCAGCTGCTCATTGGAGTGCCGGCTAAAAGTGGAGGAAGTGACATGGTCACCTTCAATTTTGAGAGCACTATCAATGGAGGGACTCAATTGCAGGCAACTTATTCGTAAGATTTTTGATTTGAATTTTAAAAAACTGCTCAGACGAGGAAGCGCAATCTTCAAGTCGGACAACATTTCGACCATCACAATCATCCGGGACATGATCACTGCCGATACTACCAAGCGGGATTTGAGGGTTGATGTGACCTGTGGTAAGAGACAGAGAACAGTCAAATTAAAGAACAGAAAGGGAGACACAAACAGACAGTCTAAGTTCTGTTCCAGACATAAATGAAGAGTCTGTCGCCCACTGTCTGAAACTTCTGGACACCCGCATGAAGATCCTGATTGGTGCGGATCGAAGGAAGATGCTCGCGGCTGCTCTAAAGGTTAGTGACCAATGACGTCCTGACCCGGTGTTCCGGAAACGAGAATTCGTCTTTGTGTAGGTTCTATGCAAATGCAGGTTGATAGCAGAGGATCGTATGGAATGGCTCTTGTTGACCCATCGAACTCTGTCTTCCTCTTACTATTCCTTTCATCTTTAGACTCATTTTGAAGCTCTTGGCTTGAAAAATACGATAAAATAACAGTCCAGGTCAGAGGACATCTTCTGAAGGATCTGGATTATCGCGCGGCGCGCTTCATCCTAAATTTCAGCAAGCCTCGTTGTTCTCATAAAATCGAAGCTCTTGTTTCTAAAATGCAGTTTCCATGAACGTTCTTGGTTTTTTGTTAGTCTTTAATCAATTATTCGTTACTTTACCAGAAAAGACGTGAAAAAATGCTGGCTTTACGATTCTTGTTTCCGATTCTGTCTCTCCTTCCGGTGTCTCTTTCCCTCCAAAAAGTATCCTCTTAAAATAGCTTCTCCCCCGGCTTCCTGCTCTCCGTCTAGTAGTATATCTGTTTCAGGAGTATTCTGACGCCAGCGGACACAATGTCAATTAGTCCGCAACTCTTCTTAAATTTCGCGTGTGACGCAGCCCCCGAGATTTTGGAAATAGAAACTTTTTGGTAAAGGAAAGAAGATCCTTTCAGGAGCTCGAGGTCAACAGCAATGGGGACGTGTCGTTTTTGAGCGACGAAAATCGCCAAATCCTGGCTGATCACGACAAGATTTTTGAGCAAGAAGAGGAACTTGTTGATGTGAGTTTCGGGTCTCGAAAAGAAGAAAAAACCTTTCAGCAATACGACCTCCTCTCTATCTACGAAACTCTTCTCCTCGATCGCGGTCGCCTGGCCGGAAAGAATGTTTCTTACAAAGTCCCAGCTCTCAAGGAACTTCTCTCCAGCGACTATACCCTCGAAAATATCCTGGCGTTTTTCAAAACGACAGCCGAAGAGGCTTCACTTCATTAAATGAACAAAAATCACAGGACAATCACATGAAATTATGCAAATAACTTGGAAAGAGGGATGGAAAATACAGTGACAGCAGAAGACAGAAAAACCCGGAAGATTAATGAATGGAAAAGGCTGTAAATAAACTAACGGGACCCGTACGAATATTGCTACATATATGGCCTTTTCCGTTCTATTTGGTCTAGACTACCGGCTTGTCGACTCGTTCCGGGTCATTGACGACGTCGACGGCCTTTTTGTACCATTCCTTGCCGTTCTTATGCACGTCTTCCGTCTTCTTGGCCACAATCTCGTCCGGACGACCGTAGACGGGCGGATTGGCATTGGGGTCGTAGCCGAGTCTCTCGAGCATTGGGGCTATCTGAAAACTTTTGTTTTGAATATCAAGCAATAAAAACAGATTACTAGAACTTCGAGTCGATCAAATCAACTTTTGAGGTGACACCGACTTCCTTCGGGAAGTATTAGAATTTCTTTTTGGATCGTGAGACTTCAATAATGACAGTTTTCTGGGAAATGCTCACAAATTGGTGAATTTTTCAATTATTTGACGAGAAAGGAATAAACATACTCGTGTTTGAAAAAATAAGGGAAACTGACCGCCGCCATGTCTTTTACGACATCTTCCGGAATCTGTCCGACCCATTTGCTCAGAGCGTCCAAGTTTACCGGCTTCACGACCTGAAATCTTGCATATTACGCCGTAACTGCTAAAACCAACCTGATCTGAGCTTCTTTCCACATTGGACAGCTTGATTTCGCTGCCTATCAGCTCCTCATGCCGTAAGACGGTCGAATTCCACGGAAGACCTAAGAATTCGAGCAGCTTTCGCATCTCCGTCTCCGGATGCAGAACCAGCTGTTCGTAGTGCATCTAAATTTGTATAAGAGTCTTGTGTTAGAAAAATACCTTGAAACACCGTTCCCCGACACTTTCGCACTGTTCCAGCATCATTTCAATGGCCGTATTCCACTTCTTCATGCTGCTGCGATAGTCTGTCAAATCGAAGCCGGTGATTGTGACCTGAAGATCATTTTTATGTCAAATGTAACAAAAAAGTACCTTTCTCGAAATAATGCTGTGAACAGTCGCTCGGCCGTCACGCATCATAAAAATGAACTTCGACTTGGGGAAGATTTCTGACAGATAGAGGGCGCTCTTCATCGTGAATGGGTCCTTGTTGCAGAGACGTGGCGCTGGGGCTCCGTGTCCGGCGATAATCTGATGTTTTTAGGCTTTTGGGTAGTAAGATAATGGAACCTGTATGATGAAGGAGCTGATGGCATTGTTGATAACCTCTCCGGTGACTCCGGCCTGCTGTAGCCGGTTCCATTCCTTTTCACTTCGTTTCCATTGAGCGCGGAGGCCGAGAATTCGTGGAATTACACGCGTCTCCTCGCCACAACGGACATCTGGATGGGCGTCCAGCATCGCTCGCATCAGTGTCGTTCCAGACCGAGGAACTCCGCCTGAAATTTTACCGTTTTTAGTTGAACGTTAATGTTTTTAGGAAGTCAAGTCGGTCAAGTCGGAAAGACTAGAGGTTTGTCAGTATTTGGAACGAAAATTACTTTATCATGCTGTTGGTTTTCAAATTCCGGAAGGGGAAATGCTGAATACGAATGTATGAACTCGTATGGTCACAGAGGCTGGCAACCAAAAAGACCCTTTTGTTACATTCGAACAGCAGACATCACTTTCTGATGTTTTGTAAAGTTGTAAAAAGATCAAAAGCTACAAATTTGAAGCATACTGTCATTTATTAAAGCTAGTTCTTGTGCCCCACAACTTGTTTAACAGACACGCATTCAAATGCTGAAAAATAGCATTTCCTTCCCATCTGACACAATTCAACCAGAAAACTCCAATCCAACAAGAATAGAGTAAAAAAACGTACCAATAAAGATGAACGGCGACTTCTCGTCCACATTTCCGCTTGCAATCGGCTTCAGATGAGGACGATCGTCTATTTCTTCGGAATAGCGAGACGCTCGATTAGAAGTCGATATTGAAGTACTGAAAAACAATAAAATTAGCAACAACAAAAACTAAAAACAATAATTTTTAGGAATACAATTTAAAATTTAGTTATTTAGAAACGTCTCCAACTAGAATGTGAGTTTTTAAGGATTCTAAAGAAAGAACGAGTTCAGGTATCTGCTACTGCTATTCTCGTCGTTCTGTTGGCTAATTGTGAGCTGTAAGGGAAAGGCGACAAAAGTTTCGACCGGCAACAGCAGTATACAAAGATCGGTGAGCACTTCTTCGAATAAAAATAACCTGCTTGGACTGGCCGTCTTGACGCCAAAAACGAGGCCAACATGCTCGCCGGATCAGGAAGAGCTGCAGCTCGACAAAACGCAAGAACCGAGTTCGACCGAAATCAGGTGAATAAGGGAAAAATATTGAGATTTTCTAATATAGAAGATACTGAAATAGACCAGATGGGCTTCCTAGAGGTGTCGTAAACGTGCTTTTATCCTGGGAACATTCAGGAAAGCGCTGCGATCAAAGGAGACGGCGGCCGAGACCAAATCGGCGGCAAACTACTTGGACAATCTGCTCGGCGATTTGAGCAAGGAGACGGGCAAGTCAAAAGAGGGAGTAAAGTCGTTTGACAGGACGCAAGATTCGAAAAAAAAGAAGAAACAACAGCAGCTTCAGGCGAGGGCCCGGAGGAGCAATGAGTCCATTTCTAAGGACAAAACGATGGACAACATTGACGCCTTGATCGAGAAGGCATAGTAGGGAGGGCCTTCTGTATGGATGGGGGCGAAATTCGTCATTTGAAAACATAACAGCAAATTTCTTGAATAAACTTTCGATCAAGCTTTTTTCACCAATCTTTTCTTCTACATTGAGCGTTATGATAACGTATTTTTGTCAAAGACGTACGTACAAACTAACCCGTCGGAGCTGATAAAAATTAGAAGAAGAACGATGGAAAAGCAGACTATGAGTAGATACTTCTGTCGTGGACGCATTCCCTCAGCTACACATCAATTACCTGCAAATTGGCAGTGAGAGTTTAAGGTCAAAATCGGGACAGCCTCCCGTTTGAATAGAGGTAATACAATGAAAAAGGGGGATACGCAAGAATCTCGACAAAGGCCGGAAAGTTCTAATTATATTGGGTTTAGAGCGGAAAATGTTCAAGAAACTGCTGATTATGAGTGATAAAGCGGCATGTCAATCAGAGATCCACGGGGAGGGCCATGACAGCTGTCACTTTTACGGGTTGGGATGCTACAACAGAAACCCTGAGAAATGGAACGGGAAGAGGAAGAGACAAGACTAATGAGGCGCTGCGTTTCCGTCAAAGCGCGAAGAATTAGGAGCGGACTGGTCGGCCGGAAGAATAAGCCCATAAACTTTGGAACTTCCTCTAGAAAATGACTAAAAAAAATGGGGAGATTCGGGATTCGAGCAACTCCAGCCTTTTTTAACTTTCGAGGTTGTTTTCCATGCCCAGTTCGATAAGCAAACATATAAGAGCATGGATAGAAAACAGGAAATAAGAGAAAAGGGAGTGCTCTGAATGCGTTGTAAATTGCCGAAATGGTTAATTTTGACAAAGAACTCGTCAAAAAAAAATCTATTTTGGAAGCCTGGAGATTAAAATAGACTTTTCTCCCTTTCAGAAAACTGAATGACTAACAAAAGCCGTTCTCTTCGTGGCAATCCGGGTAGCTAGGGCTAAGACCCGCGAAAACCGGTTTCCAGTAGTCCCCCGAGCGTAAAAGGTTCGACGATAAGACATGAGAGGGAAATTATTAAGGGCAAGTAACCGCACGAGAGAACATAATACAGAACACGTGGTAAAAACGAGCTTTATACATAAACAGAGATCAAGTTCCAACCTAATCGTCCTTTTCCTCCTCGACGAGCGGCTTCGGCTCTGCATCTTCCTCGTCCTCGCTGCTAGTTACTTTTTCACCGAAGATTGCCTGATCAGTCACGACTTGGATATCCTGAAAATCGTAGAGTTTATGGAGAAAATGATGAAACTTATGCAAAAACAATGGGCAAAAAGACGAACCTTTTTCTTATCCTCAACCGGTACAATTTCCCAGCGAACACTATCAGCGTCCAGATCGGCGCGTAGTAGTCTCTTCAGCTCCTTTTCGACCTCTGGAGCGTCCATGTACTTCTTCTTTTTCGTTTTTCGGAATCGTCGACGGCGGACGCTCTTCATTGGGGCCGTCAAGCCGTGAGCATACTGCCATTGTCTTTGTTCCTACATTTTTTTTTCAAATAAAAACAAAAGAAAAGGGCCAACTTTTTTGGCGCTTTTCAGTGGTTCCGAAGTGGACGGATCAACCGACGTCGACTGTTGAGAAAGGTCGTGAGAACAGACCATAACCTGCGTCAAGTCGGCTACTTTGAACGTGTTCCGCTTGTCAATCGTCTTTTGTACCTAGATTTCGATGTTATAATAGGAAAAAATGGATGAAACCTCGACAATACAGGGAAGATCATAGACTTTGGCACTCATAATGTGCTGGCCGAGACGGACGGTTCCCTGTCGCATGTCCATCGTCGTCAAATTGATGGCCAGCTCGTCGACATTTGGGTTCGTATCGAGGATGTTATTCACCTGAAATTGGAGCGCTTTGACTAAAATTTAACGCGGAAAATCGTCTAAAACATTTAGAGCACCAAAAACAATCCTTTTTATAAAAGGCGAAAAACGAATTACCCGTCCAGCCACATCAGTTGGCACCCTCAAAATCAGATGATTCTCCCAGTCCTGGACGTCTTCGGCAAAATCTGGCAGGCCTTTGTTTCTGGACGGTCGTGACGACAGTGACATTCTGAATTCAAGTTTGATCGAAGAAAAATAGAGAGATACTGTAACGAGCACGAAACTCAGTTGAAAAGCATGTAAAATGCGTAAAATCAATAATTCTTCTTTAGGAATAACAAAAAAATCAATATAATTACAAATTAAACAAATTTGAAAGCAAGATCACCCGTGTCGTTTTCATATTTTAAAGACAGGTTCAATTCGGGTTGATTGAGAAGTTTTGGGGTGAGAAAGAAGACACCCTGCTTGCAGCCGATATGCCATTTCGGGTCCTTACCGATGAGATTTGGTTCTTCTTGAATTCCAGTCGTTCTTCTCAACCCGCCAAAGTCCCAGTCCATCCAGAGCGCGATTCCGTTAGTTCCTTGGCTGAAAAACATGGTATACTTGCTAGAAAAGAGTTTTCAAATTCTTACCCCATCGCGATTTTGACATCTGCCTCACTATTTGCCGGCGAAGAGTTCAGATCGAAGCTGTATAAATCCAGAATATCCGATGTTGCTGCGCCCTCATATTCCCAAAGTGGCTGCTCGTCCACCACGGCGTCCGTTGCTTCGCGGGCCTTCTAAACCCTCATTTTTATAGGTTAAAAGTGCAACATTACATAAGAAATCTCATCGAAATGGGATAGATCGAATCCGTTGACTGTCCCTACAGGCGAGGCGATCGTTTGAAGATTTGTGAATTTTTCACAAACTGCTCGGAGCTCACCTTTCTGAATAGTATTTTAGTTTAAACTAAAAAAGAGCTTTACATGTGGATAGACTGAAATATCCTTTCCGAGTCGCGTTCGGATTTCCTCAGCCTCGTGCCAGAAACGAAGATTTTGCCACGGATTCATTGATGAGAGGTAAAATGGCTCCGAAAGGATGCCATCTGGCTAAAAATGAATTTTTTTGAGCATAATAAAGTCAGATTTTAAGGAAATCTAAATTGAATCATGAGCGTCTTGATTATGCGCAGCAAAATGTATACAATTGGATACGAAAAAAGACCAACCTTTTCGACGACTTCCTCTGTACTTCCCACTACTGTAGCCTTTTTGAACAGCTTGTAATGGCGCAGATATCTACATCAGATTTCTTCATAGAAGGCCGAAAAATACAATTACCTGTTCAAAATCATCCGAAAATGATGGTTAGTTTCGACTATGACCACTTTGGCAGCATATTTGGCGACAATGACCCCTAGAAGAGAGCCTTCTCCAAGCACTACGACGGATTTATCGGTGAATTCCTGGAAAATGGGTGAAATGGGTAAAAAATGAGACCACCTTCTCCAGGAAGGTTTTCAATTCCGTGTCGTCGGCCACCGAATTGAGCGAATAGACAGACTGGCGGCTCAGCAGAATGTGAAGACGGCAGTTGCAGTAGGGCCGCTCGATGTGTCTGAAAAGAGTTAAAATATGCTTGATTTCAGGCACAAAGAAGCCATTTTAATAGCCAAAAACAAGAAATCACTCCATTTGACCAATCCCAAACCACATGCTGAATTCGTCGTGACTACAGTTCAGCTGGAACGTTTCGCCGCGTTGAATGGCCACTTTTTGAGGGAGATAGTAGACGGCTTGCATCCAGTGGTCGCGCCACTAAAAATCAGGAGTTTTAGACATAGAAAGAAGGAAAAACCAACCGCAAACTGTGAATTACACCACGAGGGAGCCATGTTGATAAAATTGCGGCCTGTCCTGTCCATATCGAGGTCCCACCACATCATAATCGCGTCGATATCTCCCGAATTTATGCAGTCAACTGGACGGGAAACGGTCTCGTCGTAGATTATTTTCTGGGGGTCTTCATAATCGAATCTGGACTGATTTTTCGAAAGAATTGATAAAATAGCTCACTCGAAAGCCAGAACAGGCTGTGAGAGGGCCGTAAATGAGGTCGGATCGACGCTTGAAAGCTGCAGATCGAAAACAGCCGCCGTTCCTGAACAGCTCCCGAGAGGACAGTCGCCTTCACCAAAAAGGGAGGGAATTCTGTTAAAGTCTTTGAGAAATTTGCTGCTGACTGGCAGGGCCCAGACACGACCTAATGACGGAATCACGCGGCATCCTGGCTGAATTTTATTGTGTTTTTAATGGAAAAGGGTCAAAAAAAACCTTAACAAGATTGGTCAGAGCTTCCTTGAAGGTTCGAAGAGCTCCTTCTCCGTTCAGCTCGGTGTCGAAGACTTCGGCCACGATGACATTCGGCTTGTCGGCCAGATGTGAAAGATCCGTTGATCGTGAGGAAAGTACCTGGAAAGTTGGCTCTGGAATAGCAAAAAAAGTACCGCAATTTTGTCTTTCCACTCCGACTCTCCCGTGATTTTCGTCGCACATTCGGCCATCGGTGTAAAAACTTCGAGAGCGGTTACTCGATCGGCTCCTTCTCTGGCAGCCATCAGCGATAACAAGCCGGTCCCAGTTCCTGGCAATATTCATTTCTGGCGGGAGAATAAATTAATACCAATGTCCAAAACGTGAACCTTCTCTCCGGCCTTCTTCTTCTCTTCAATGACGGTTTTTAGACCGGCCAGGAACATGTCATTACGATCACGATCCAGGATCATGTCGGCGAAGCGACATCTGCAGTGTCATTGTTTTCCATATTATTTTTTGTATTTTCGACAGTATTTTACTGAAACGGATTTATTTTGCCCATTTTTTGAGATTGGGACAAAATCTAGGCGTGAATGCTGTTCTCGACCTTCTGACTAGGAATCTGGACCTATAAACTTTGTAAACCGTTGTCAGGCTGGGATTCGTGGGCTATAAACCTCAAGTTCAGGTTGGTTTCCATAGTTTAGTGACTTATCTGTTAGTTTAAGAATTCATATAGCAGTCAGTTTCGGATTCTGGTGAATAAAGATAATCTTTGCTTTCAAAAAGTCTAAAATAACGAACCTAGCCAACTCCTGTGCGACATCGTAGTTTTCCTCGCTAACAACCCATTCTCGTTCTCCCGTCGTGTGATTTATTCTTTCCTTGAACATCTTGACCGAAATTAAGCGGAAAAACACGACAAAGATACCGAAAAGACACTAAACAATATTAAAAAGACAAAACTTTTAGGAAAAGATAATTTAATGTGGGCAAGTATGTAAATGACTAGCTCTTTTTCCTCATGAGATCTTCTTGTTTTCAGATGTCGATTTCCGCCAACTGGTCCTGTATCTCGTCGACAGAGATGGCGCTAACTTCCTGCTCAGGCAGATTCCATTCTCGAATAGACTCGCAGCACTTTTTGTGAATCGGCCAGTCGAACTTTTGACATCGTTGGGAACAGTAGGAAATTTTGCATGTTGGACATCTTTTGGCGGCATTTGGTGTTCCACAAGTTGAACAGAATTTGCTGCAGGCAAGGATTCGCTGGCCAAAGATGGCCTGGACGATGTAGTCGTAAGTAGACGGGCGGGAACCGACAGGAACTTTTGATAGAGCCTGAAAAATAATATTTCTACTGAAATGGTGGGAAAAAGTACTTTCATCATCGTCTCAAAGAGCAGAGAATGCTTGTAGGGGAAGGCTTGGACGGCTCCGCGCAGCAGCGCCTCCAGATTCCGGCGCACTTGACATCCGGACTCCCATGACAACAACCATTTCGCATATGTCAGAGCGGCTTCCTGTGGCTCCTTGTCCTTCTTCTCCTCGACAAATTTCGTCACTTCGCGTATTGTGAACAGAATGAGCCACAGCTTGAGCGACATGACCTCGTTCGACTCTTTGCAACGGAGCTGCTTTTCAAAAATGCGGTCAATCACGTAGAGAATCTTCTTCTTGTACTTCATAGCTTCTGCATAGTCGCAGAAACAGAAAATTAGAGAGACTGGATGGATCTGAAGATTTTTCATTAATTTGAAGAAGTGAGCTTCTCTAACCTGGTGTGTTTTGCAAAGGTCATGGATGAAGACAACGAGCTCGTCCGGATACTTTTCGACAACTTCTCCGCCAATTTTCGTATTCAACAACGTGTCAATTTCGTCAATTCCAATGTGGTTGTTGATAATCGAGACGCATTCGTGTTGACCTAAAAATAGGCCAATTTTTAGTACAAACATCATGTTCTTGCCTACAAAAGCAGCCAATTCGCCGGCCGTCTTGCCAATTTTGTTCGTAACGTACGACTTGGCTCCGTAGTCCATTAACAGCTTGCAAATTTCAACTTTTCCTATAAAAGATGATTTTCCGCATAAGAAGCAAAACAAACCGGCAAGAGCAGCAAACATGAGGGCAGTATAGCCCTGATCGTGCTCCTTATCATTGACACGGGCTCCTTTTTTCAGGCAGGCTTCCACGACGTCGATTTGACCTCTAAATTCACGGTGTGGCAGGTAAAAGTGGTATTTTACTTGTAAGCAGCGGAGGAAATAGGAGTCATTTGGCCGGCATCGTGACAGTTCACATCTACTCCTTTTTCGATTAATTTTAGAGCTGCTGTCGGATCGCCTGAGAATTATTGGATTAGGATAAAAAGAGCTTTTAATAATGACCTTTTGCCAGTTTAATTTGCACAAAAACTGACGTGTTTTTCACTTATTCAAAGAAAAAAAAACGTACCACTGTTGATTGCTGCAATGAGTTTCTCCTCATCTTCGCTGAGCTTTCCCTTCTCTGGCATTTTTGAACCTGGAAACTGAGAGATTCACAAGAGAGACGAACAGGTGTCGGAAATGGAACTGGACACGCTAAGACGCCCAATTTCCTGGTGAATTATCAATGAACACGAAATGGGGTGTCATCTGTCGCTGTTACCATGGTGACAGGCTCCCAAAATCCTCGAGAGAGATAACGAGAGAAACCAACTCTTTCAGGAAGTGGGATAACACTCATGAAATTCCATATTTTATACAACAATTTAACAATATAAAATCAACAACTTCTTCATGCAGCACGGGAAACCAGATAAAAGACCGAAAATAGGGGGAACCGTAGTTTTTTTTACTGGGCTATTCTTTTTCGTCGTCGCTCAGACGACCAAAATCAGGCTCTCCGTAGATGTAGTCCTCGAATTCGAGGATCGGGGACGGCGTTCTGGGTCTTCTCAACAGGACCGGCTTTCCAGGGACCTAAATAGGTTTTTTAACAAAACAAAAAAAAGAAGCACCTTGATATGAGGGACATATGAACCCATGAACTGATCGACCTCATCGTAGAATCCTGGCGCACTCGTATATTTCAGGTGTTCCTTCGAGTCGTAGTGCTAAAACGGATTTGGCGGGAAATGGGATCAAACTAGCCTCTTTCAGGTTGGAAACTCTCCTATTACATATCTCGCAATTGCCAGACTGCTTATTCGGCAGCTTGTTATTATTAGCACCGGCAGTTTGAGAGTCAACATTCACGTAGTTCAGATTGCCGTCTTTCTCCTGCTTCAGCTCGTCTCTTCTGGAAGACGAAAATTTAGATTCATGGTACATATTAGCTAAACTAACCGTTTGGATCTCGTCGCCTCGTCCGACTTGTGAAACAGCGACGTTCCGTAATCTTTGCCAATATACATCACTGGTGGTTCTACTTCCTAGAATACAAATTTCAGTCAAAGTTAAAAAAATACTTTTTTTAGGGGAGCAAATTCTCGGCATTCATCCTCAATTCGAACAGAGAACGGCATTCTTTTCCTTTCTTGGCGGAATGAGAAAAGTTCCTGAAGTTTAATCTTTCGTTGTGAAACTAAAAACAACCCACCTCTGTACTTTTTCTGGCAGCAGGCCGAACTGGCTGTCCTCTGGAAGCATTTTTCGGTTTGAGCCTCTCGAGAAATTGGGAAGCAAAAACGATTTTTACGCCGTTTTCGACAGCATCTTGGAGCAAAAGTGGGAGCTTCTTCGATTTTGCTGCCTAAAGATATTTTTAGAAGATAAGTGGTTGTAAAACTTACAGAAATCTGCTGCTCTTTGGTCATTAGCTGTAACCTTTTAGCTTCTGGCGAATCCGAGACAACCATGTACGGCCGCTCTTTTTTCTCGTTGATATAATCCACGATTTTACCACCTAGTTTATCAATTTTGTTTTCGACCTGCTTCTGGAGCTTGCTATCCATAATCTCCACTATAAATTCTTTATCCTGAAGATGAGAAATGTTGGAGGAAGGTTCTTTGACCGAACCTTTAGCATTTCCATCGGGCAACTATATGGTCGAGTGGTCTCTCTAACTTATGTCTGAAATTGAGCTTTTTGATGGAACAGAAGGAAGAAAACAAGTAAGAAGAAGAAAAAGGAAGGATAAAAATGACCGAAACATGAAAATGAGCCATGGAAAATTGTTTGAAACGACGCAATTTTGCGTACCCCTGTCGTAAAAATCACTTGCAAGTTGCAACAGTTCTCGTCACATTTCTCCATTTTTATCACTTTGCTTCATTTGTTCACTCCTACTTTGCAGAAAACCTCGCCATGGAGGTAGACAGCGAAGAGGAACAAGAAAGAAAGCCTAAAATCAAGAAAATTGAGGAGGATAACGAGGACAGTGGCGACGATGAAGTCGCATCGGAGGTTTGTACCATTTTTGTGCTAAACCTAGGCCATTTTGCAGTTTGATGTCGTCGTCTGTGAGAGCCTCCCAAACACAGAAATGTACTGCGTTCAATTTCCGCCGCGACGGGAGAAAATCTTTGAGTCCACGGTAAATCCACGCGCTCGCTATAAGAAAAACGTAAGAATGGTTAGTTTTCTAGATTTTTTGTCTAATTTCTTCTCGTAGATGGAAATGAGATTTACTCCAAATATACACAGTGGTTCGTATGATCGTAACAAGATTGAGAAAAAGAGCGAATCGCCGATGAAGTCTCCGACAAAATCTGAACCAGGGTAGGATATTTTTTCTGCCAATTTATTTTATTTTCAACAGACTGGCCAGCAATGACGAGGTTTTCGAGGGAAGAGCCTTCAGTCAGGAAAGTGGAGCTCAGAATGTCGTGGGGAAGATTCAAAATGGTACTTTGGTCTAATTTTTCAACGATATCGACTTCAGGAACTCTATATTTGAGCCCAATCGCCGGAATCTTCGATATGCACAGAATTATTAAAGGACAAGTCACTGTAGGCAACAAGGAAGAAGATGGCAAATCGTTCTTTCTCAAGAAAACACCAATTTTTCAGAAGATTCCGCCATGGATTCCGATTCTGATGCTCCAACCAGCAGCAAGCAGCTACGCGTCAAGTTTACTCGTCCAGAAACGGAGCGACAGAAGAAACGGTACGACCTTTCAAGTTGTTGATTAACAAATTACTCTAGACGAGAAGCCAGCGCCCTCCACCGACAGCGAATGATCGCCAGCGACCATTGGCTTCCGATGGACGTTCATTTGAGCAAGGATCCCCAGGCCGACTTCAAAATGCGTCAGATTATTCCGAGAGACTGCTTTGAAGCTGCTGTAGCCAATGTCACGAGCAAAGAACTTGCTCAGATCATCTGTGGAAAGGTTGAACAGCTGTGAGTCGATTCTTGCTATTAGGTCGCCAACAGGGCTGGGCGAATTTCGAATGTGTTCGCAAGGCCAAAATTTATGCGAATGCGGATGCGAATACATTCGCAAGCTAGAAAAGAGGTGTGAATGCGAATTGCGAATGTATTCGCATAGCCGAAACTGATGCGAATGCGAATTTTAAAAAGTGCGAATTTCATAGGACCCAGCTGATTCAGCGAAAAGTAAGCCAATTCATTTTCAAGACAACAAAACGGGCTAAACAAATTTTTTCCATAAAGAAGAATAGAACGTTAACAATACGAGAAAGAAGAACAGAACAAGTCAACAATACGAACAACCGTTAGCCTAACTTGAATGTTGACATGCAGAAAGATCAGACGTTCGAGTTTTTCGTCGGCAAGACTCTTTCGCAGGTCATTCAGAATAAAACCAGCGGAGCTGAAGAGTCGTTCGGATTCGGCTGATGAAAATGGAATGCAGTGATATTCCTTGGTGATTTGAAAGATTGTTGGAAAGCGGATCTGCTGCTCTTTAGATTTCCAGAATATGAATGGATCCGAGTAGACATCAACTCCTTGTGCCAAGTATTCTTCGGCTTCCTGTGAAAGTGAATCTTATAGCACTACAATGTAAACCTACAGCTTTCGCTTTGACTGCTGCATCGGTTTGACTGGCATTTGGTGTTACCGGGCGGCTTTTATCGTCATTCAAATATCGAGCAAAAACAGATTCGCACTAAAAAACGCGAATGCGAATTTCGAATAGTCATTTTTTGAAAATGCGAATTTCGAATAGTCATTTTTGAAAATGCGAATGCGAAATTCGCAAAATAGTGCGATTATTCGCGAATGCGAACTATTCGCCCAGCCCTAATCGCCAATAAAGTCTTTAAGACGCAATGTCTGTATTATTTTAGCTAAAAACGGGGGGTCCGGCGATAGGGCTTTTTCTTGTCGACTAGGTTAGATAAGTAGTAAACACGCTATAAACAAAAAATGTTCCTACACATTTGTTCCATCGTTTAAGGCCATTTTGAGACATCCAAAGTTTCAAAGAAAAAATTTCCAAAATTTTTTTGGTTTTTGAGTTAGGATGTGGAAAGCACGATTTGGGTCCCAAATAGTGCCTCCTGCAAATTTGAGCCGATTTGGATCATGAGAAGTACCCTATCGCCGCCCCCTCTAAAAATTACAGGACATTGCGTCTTAAAAAAATGCTCTTAACTTTCTCCAAATTCAAGAAAATCGATCAAACTCGTTCCAAAATGTAGGTTTACCCTAGGCCAAATTAATACGCTATATGAGAGACCTGGATATCTTACCGTCCGAGCACAGTGAACGGTTTGAGTTTTGCCAAAAACATCATTTTGTCCATAACTCTTCAGGGTTACATCCTTCAAAAAATTTGTCAATTAGTAAAAAATTCAGCTCATTGAGACGAGTAAATTTTGAAAAACGATTTTCGGCTCGGGGAACACCCCGAAACTGAAAATGTCCAGATGGCGCAGTAGGTTTTGAAAATTCACGCTGGAGCGACCAGGTTTCGAGTCCGCCGAGAGGAAATTTTTTTTAAACTGTAGCATTCTACTGGGCTAAATATCACTCTTGTAAAATATCAGCTTCGTATGTTTTAAAATAAAGGCTACGGAACGATTCTAAGTTAAGTCGGACTCGAACTCTGGTCGCTCCAGCGTGAATTTTCCAAACTCACTGCGCCATCCGGACATTTTCAGTTTCGGGGTGTTCCCAGAGCCGAAAATCGTTTTTCAAAACTTACTCGTCTCAATGAGCTGAAATTTTTACTAGTTGACAACTTTTTTGAAGGATGTAACCCTGAAGAGTTATGGACAAAATGATGTTTTTGGCAAAACTCAAACCGTTCACTGTGCTCGGACGGTAAGATATCCAGGTCTCTCATATAGCGTATTAATTTGGCCTAGGGTAGACCAACATCTTGGAACCGAGTTTGCTCGATTTCGTTGAATTGGAGAAAATTAAGAGCATTTTTTAAAGACTTTATTGGCGATCTAATAGTTGCACGACCTGTGAACCTATTTTTCAGGGATCTGGCCCGTGTAAATCAAAACATGTCGCATCTTCGGATCAAAGATCTTCCCCTGCATCTACAGGTCAGAGCCCAACTCATGAAAGGTATCATTCTGCCCATTTTCTTTCAAAAAAAGACTTTTTAGCTAGAGTCATATCAATGACTGCCATTTCCCGGCTCGTGAAAGGCATAGATCGGACTTCACTGCTTGCGACTCTTCGCGACTGTGCTCATCTCGTCCAGGGAGTGTGGGTTCTCCGGTCCGAAAACCTCTTCCATGGCCTTCCACCAGCTCATTGCAATGTGCCTGGAAAGGTATTTCTCGCTCCATTTTGTATAACTTTTCCCATTCAAGGTCGACGAAAACCGCTCGATTGTGTGGCGAAATGCTCGCGACTTGGCCCTGTGTCTTCTCTCGGCCGACCTTCAGGTCAATCGTCTGACGCTGTCTCGTTGTTTCCACCTGAACACTCCTGATGCGGAAGAAATCCTGCAGACAGTTGGCGAAAAACAAGAGAAGACTTGGAAGCTGCGAGTCCCTCCAGACACGGATTTCCTCAATCGGTAAGTCTTTTTTCGATCTGAAATTTCCCCATTTCAGTCCCGAAAATCTCGGCATAGTCATAGAGGAACGTCGCTTCTGGAACTCGAGATGGCAAGAACTGAAGCAGATAATGCAGCCAGCAGAAGTGGCAGAGAGTACTTGAGATCAATTTTCGCGAAGATTCTATCTCTCTCGTAGCGCTTCCCAAACCCCGTTGTTTTCCCCACCATCACTTTCCCGTTGTTGTTATCATCTCATATTATTTTTCTAAATTGTTACGGTCATAAGTGAACTTAATAATTGCCTCTCTCCCTCGATTTGACTCTATGAAACGACTCTCGACGGATTAACGTTGATCCAACAGGTCTGGGGCAGATCGTTCAGGGGCACGAGCCTTTCACAAGGCTCTTTCGCATTGCTTTGTCTGCTGAATGAGCCGTTTTCTTCCTGAAAGACACCACATTTCAGACATGCGCGTAACGGCCAGCGCATCGGATTTGACACCTCAAAGTGTTGGAAAAGTCATCCTTCCAGATAATCTACAGCGAGGCGTTAAAAGAAGTCAGTAAATTGTTTAGCGAATGAAGCTGGGAATTGTTTTAGATCCACTGTACCAGTCAGCTTCAGATGAAGCAAGGCAAGTCCCTAGAAGACAGCTAAAGCGTGAGTTCTCCTAATGCTTTGGGTACAACAACTTTTTCTTATCGTTTCTTGAAACAATTTTAGGCTAACTTTGAAGGTAAAATTGGTGAAAAAAAAATTTGAATGACGAGGAATTGCAATTTTGGAAACGTTTGAATCGCCGCGCTGTGCAGATATTAGATTGGCGGCAAAATTCAAACCCACGCAATTGTCCCTTTCTAATTTTTCTCACGATTTTCTCAATTATTTTCATTTTTCTCTTGCAAATATGGCAGTCATTGATGTAACTCCAGCTATATTAGCTTTTCAGGCCGAATTTCCATCTCGGAAGGTGAACTGAGGGAACAGATCGGCTTCCGCAGCATCCGCAAGCCAGTAGGTGAGTTCTTGGAAGACAGCTGTTGTTTTTGTTGTCCTTTCTTTGGGAAACATAAGCCTTCAGTTATCCCTAGATTATGAATTGTTTTGCAGCCACACGATCAAAATTCACGAAGAATAGATCAACGACGAATTCTGAACATTTGGATGGTGCAAAACTACAGCTGAGGCAGATGAGTCTACAGATAGCTGGTACGTGTGTCTTCACATTTTCTGAATTTTAAGCAGTCGGAAGTGCAGTAATCGCACTGTATTTCACGAAATTTGATCTTTTCGGCGCTGACTCAAGCCCATGAGGCGTTTATAATCTACGACGTCCCACGGACTTTTATACGCGCCTTTCGGCTGCCCATAAACGATAAGAACTTCGTATTTCCAGTTTCTTTTGCAGCATAATTCTGTTTTACACTATTTTGCCTAGAAATTAGTAATTTGAGTCGCCAGGGTCGAAGATAGCATCTAACATCTGGCCGTAACCTCTCGTGGCTGCGCAGACGAGCCAATGGGATTGGCCCAATGACAATAGGATGGCTGACCTGTGGATAAGTGGCTGAGCCTTTTTTTTTGTTCAAAAAATCCCGTTTTATCGTGAATTTTTAGCGAATTCTGAAGGTCTCTGTTTACTCTCTAAAACTCGCCCATTTTTCCAACTTCTTTTTCATAATCTCGCCTTAATCCCTTTTTAAGGAGATTGTATGAGAGAAGGCAACAGTATAGATAGTGAGGAACTGCTTGCAGGTGCCGGTCAACTAAATGCAGCCAGTCGTCACCATGCCCATTCGCTCTCCTCCCTAACTGATCCCTGTCGGTGAGTTATTTTTATGCCTCCCACTCGGATATTGAATCGTTTTGTCTCATATACGATGAATCAATTTCAGAGTTCAATTCGCACTCTCACAAACGCCGCCGATGGCCGCCACGTCAACCTTCGCGCCAATGCTCAACAACAGAGAGTAAGTTTTATTATTTTTCCTACTTTTACGACAAATTAACCCTTCTGGGGAGTACATTATTATCTCCACGTATCTATGGCCTTCCCACACTAGTCGACCGGTTTCTCTGTCTCTGCCAGCCGTTTTGGTGCCAATTGCAGCCCCGTGGTGCCCAAAATCCCCACTAAAATAGGTGCTTATTGAGAGAAAGTGCGAAAGAGATCGATTTGTATCGACAGGCTCTCCCCTTATGTGTGATGGATTGTCCGATACCACGTCACAGTTCACACCTTGGAGAAAGAGCGGTTTCTCCTTTGGACTGGGGGAAAGAGGAGCCTGCTTCTCCTCTTATCAGAGCCAGCTACCCATAATATTGCTCTCCGGGCTAGCATTGTCTCTTTCTCGGTCGCCGAATTCTTTTGTCCCCCTTTCCTGCATCAAATTCTCTAATAAAGTCGCTCAATTTTGCCTATTTTAAGCTAGTTTTCTTCAGAACTTTTCAATGAGTTCTTCCCGAAGGAAAGTGCCTGAATTTTTGGGAACAGTCATCTCTCCAAGTTTATTGTTTGTCCCAGATAGCCTATCTCTCTTTCTCCACTACTTCCCCTCTCAGTGTTCAAACAGGCGTTGACAGATGCCTCGATCTCTTGATCCTGCTCGAGCGGCTCTCTTGAACAAATCCAAAGGCATTGGTCTGAATCCCCGCGTCTCCATATCCGTTGACGACATAACGGCCCAGACTTCATGGCAGCAAAAGACGACTACAGTCGGTGGAGCCCTCCTGTACCCACTTCCCAGTTTCTACCTCCAACCGCCCTCACCGAACGGTTCGGCCCGTTCAGTGAAGCTGTCGACAGCCACAGCACCGAATCTTGTAGTCTCACCGCCGCCTCCAGATGAGCCACATTTGAGGTATGAGTCAGGGGCCAGAATCTCTGAAACTTTGGCGGAAATTTGAGTCTGTTATCTTCGGCGTCTTTGACAAAAGTGTCGATTAACGTCAATTTAAGGGCTAGTAAAGTGGGAAACTGATTAGGGCTCAAAGGAGAAAAAATAGGGATAATATGACCAATTTACAGACATCGAGGGGAGCTAGATATGGCTGAGAAGTACAACTACGATTTGGCGAGAGCGCAGCTGAAAGCAAGCAGTAGGACGTCGGCTCTTCTGGCCGGTTTCGCTATGGTTCGTTCGTTTTCTTGTAAAACTACCTTCAGGGCGTAGATATAGATCAAACAAACTTAAACTTTCGAAAATGACTCATGTAAAGTCAAAACGATCTCAATAGACTGTTTCGGAGATTTTTCACCCCTAAGTTTGACTTACCCAGTGATTTCAATAAACAAAGTAGAAATATCGATGAAGAAGGGTAGTAGTTGAGCTCAAAACATTGAATATGACTTTAAAAACTAGGGTTACAGGTAGCCCTGGTTGAGCTCCAATACGACGAGGATACCCCAAGACCGGTGCTCATCCTTCTCGGCGTGGTCACATCTCTTCTCGTCTCCGTGCATTTGCTGGCTCTCATGATGTCCACATGTATTCTGCCTTATATGGAGGCGACCGGCTGCACTCAGGATTCCCCTCACATAAAACTCAAGTTTGTTGCCGTTTTTCCCTCTATTGAATACAAACTCCAGATTTTATATCGACTTATCGTGGATCTTCTCGACCTGTATCGGTCTGCTGCTCTTCCTCTTCGAAATTGGCATAATATTCATTGTGAAATTCTTTGCCGTCCACTTTCAAGTGGCAGCATATGTGACGACAGCTATGCTAGGTAATCTCAGTTTTGTTTTACGTAATTTGTTGCTTTTTCAGTCCCCGTGGTGATAGTCTTCGTTGTTTTCTCTTATCTAATTCACAAGAATCGCGTATCGCATTCCTTTGAACGTATTGGCGAGAAAATGAGGGCGATGCAAGACGTCCTGGCAGCAGAAGCTGGAATGGCGACCAAAACGGCTCCCCTCGTCCAAGACATCTAATTCCTCCTTCTCCTCCTAATATGTAATTTTTATCTAGCGTGTGTGCCTCTCTCCTTACGGGTATTTCCTATTTTGTCCTATATGCGAGTTTGATAAAGTTTTATCTGAAAAATGTCCAGTCAAAAGTGGACTGAAATAAGCTCAAAGAGTTGACAGAAACACGATGTTCCAATGTTCCAAAAGGCGTGTAATGAACGGAACTGAAGGAAAAATGTCTTGAAGTGAAGAAACAGCACGAACAGAAATTTGGGGAATCCCCCATACTTCAACCAAAAAACCAGTTTTTCCTTGGAATTCTTCTCATTTTTGTAAACCACCTCAGACAAATGCCTCAATTTCAGCAAAATCTATTATGACTCGTCATCGAATCTTCATCGAATGGTTTATCTTTTTTAAGGTAGGCAGAAACAACGCTCTCGGTCGAGGCCATCTGGCAAGGATGACGAGACGATACGGGCTTGAATCGGGCTGGCGGTCTGCGTCTCGCACCTCGCTGACCCGTTTATTCCTGCAGCGAAGTGACGCGTGTCTTTCCAGGCCTCATTCCAGCTGGCTTTTCTGTCTTTTTCCTTGTAAAATTATTGATTTTTCTTAATCTAAAAATATGAACAACC
The DNA here is from genome assembly GCA_932521025.1 of Oscheius onirici. Taxonomy (NCBI): domain Eukaryota; kingdom Metazoa; phylum Nematoda; class Chromadorea; order Rhabditida; family Rhabditidae; genus Oscheius; species Oscheius onirici. The sequence continues at coordinate 10,279,552 of OW051470.1, read as the reverse complement.
TTGATTGGCATGTAGAAACAAACTGTGCTGTCTTTCTTGATAAAGTGTTCCCGTGTCATTATCCACGTTTCTCTTTTTATTTTTTGCCTGTTCTTTCTCAATATCAGCTCAAAAACGTTTTGATTTTACACCTATGGAGAAGAACAAATCGCTAGTATGCCATAAACAGCTGCTTAGTCTTCCTGGCTGACTTCAGCCGTACATTTCTCTTGTCACCCGTTTTACATACCATGTTTTCCCTGTAAAAATGATATATTTTTTCTTGCGAAAAAGAACAAAACGTGCTCATTATGTTAGAGCAATCAGAAACAATGCGCTTCACTTACGTGATGGTCTGTTTCAATCTTGGCCTGTTTCTTACCGAAATCTTTTGAAAATGCTCGACTTGCCCAAGAATACCTACTCTGACCTATGTTATGTAGCTGTCTGTATCCTTTCTTTGATCAAAATCGATAGCAAGGGTTATGAATAACGCCTGCCTCTCCCAATGCTTGACACTCAAAGAAGTATCCAGCAATTCACTTTTTTCGATCAATTTTCTGCTAATCTCCTTTTCTATGTTCGCTATACGATTTCTCATGTCTTACAACTAGTTTTCAGATAAAATGGTGCTGATAGCCGCCAGCATTTTCACGAAGTCCGGCAAGCGGATGATCGGCCGCTGTTTCGTCGACGACGTCACCCGAGCTCGCCTGGAAGGGCTTCTCGACGCCTTCCCGAAGCTCATTGGCAACGATAAGAGCAGTTAGTCCTAATTTTTTTTTAATATTTTTCTTCAGCTCAGCGTCAGCACACCTTCATCGAGACGGACAGCGTTCGCTACGTCTTCCACCCGTTGGACAATGTCTACGTCGTGCTTGTGACGACGAAAAACTCAAACATTCTCGAAGATTTGGAAACTCTGCGTCTTTTCTCCCGTGTCGTAAGTTATTTTACTCTACTTTTTCAATTTTGCATCATAGATTCCCGAATACTGTCGCACTATCGACGAGAAGGAGATTACCAACAACTGTTTCAATCTCATCCACGCTTTCGACGAGGTATTTGGCTAGCTTAATTCATTTTCATAAAAGAAGTTCAGATTGTTACTCTCGGCTATCGCGAGAGCGTCAACTTGGCCCAAATTCGAACCTTTACGGAGATGGATTCTCACGAGGAGCGCGTCTTCATGCAGATCAAAGAAGCACAGGAGAAGGCGGCCAAAGACGCTATGGCCGAGAAAGCCAAGGAGCTGAAGAGAGCCCAGCGTGAAGCTCTGACGCGTGGCCTCAAAATCGGCGGCTCTGGATTCTCATCCGCGACGGCCATCTCTTCATCGTCCACTCCACTCACAGCCGTCCAGGAGCCCGTCGCCGCGAAGCCTGCCCCGTCCCGTGCCATCGGCAGCGGAAAGGCCATGAAGCTCGGTACCAAGACTCGCAACGAAGACGAATTCCTGTCCCAGCTGGCCAAGGAGGGCCAGGCTATTGCCCCCGTCGAGAGAACCGCGGTACATAATGCTTAATCTCTTTCATGTATATCTCTGTATAGCTGTAGTAAAATGTATGTCTTCGTTTCAGATTTGTCTGCGTCCGTGAGAGTTGAAGGTTCTCCGAAAAGTTGAACCATTTTTGGGCTCAATCAAACCGAATGGTATGGTTGTGGTTGACTGTTCGTCTGTCGATAACCCCGGGAAAAGAATTGGCACGAACATTAGTTGTAGTCGATTGAACTGACCCAATAGACAGGTCATTATCATTCTTGGCACTATACAATTCATACAAGGTATACGTTTTTCAGAGAGACTCAGGTGCCGGTGCTTCCGCCGTCTCTGCTCCCGTTTCCAATGTCAAAAGAGAGCCCGTCCACATCAAGTGTGAGGAAAAGTTCAGTGCTAGTGTCAGTCGTGATGGCGCTCTACAGAGCGGAGAGGTTGGTAGAAACTTTGCTCCCGGACCAAACACGAACTTCAGCTCTTCGGAACAGCTTCCCTTCTCGTTTCTACGGCCGAATTCAACACTGTCAGCATCCAGATGAGCAACGACGCTCCAGAAGGCGTCACCATCCAGACCCATCCGAATTTGGAGAAGAAGGACTGGCTGACGAGCAGTCTCGTCAAGCTGAAGAGTGCCAACAAGCCATTCCCCGTCAATAACGATGTCGGAGTCTTGAAGTGGCGTATGACTCTAGCGGGAGAGGATCAGCTCCCTCTTGCCCGTGAGAATTGCTTTTTTAGGGTTTAAAGTAAGTAAATTAAGTGAACTGCTGGCCGCAGGAGAATCCCGACGGTTGCCAGGTAAACATCGAATATACCCTTCAAAGAGAAGATCTGGCTCTGGAAGGAGTCTCCATCATCGTCCCTCTTCCGTAGGTTTCCAGTACTTTTTGTGATTTTGAATAGAACTAGACAGTAGTTCAGACTACTGAACCAAACACAAACTCTCAGACAAACGAATTTGTTTAGACCATCCACCGCTCCAGTCGTCTCCGAGTGCGAAGGAAGCTACGAGTACGTCAGGCCCAGAAACCAACTCGTTTGGACACTGCCCTCCATCGACAGGTTGCTTTACGCAAAATCCTTTAAATTCATTCCAGTTCAAACGCCACCGGAACCCTCGAGTTTAACGTCCCGAACGGCCATGCCGATCACTTCTTCCCCGTCCAGGTTCACTTCCATTCCGAGAGTCTCTTTGCCAAGCTTGTCGTCCTCGGAGCTCAGACGATGGACACGGCCTCTCCGGTAGTCTATTCCACAGAGTCGAGACTTCTTACCGACAAGTACGAAGTCGTTTAATTTAATGTTTTCATATATACGTGGGTCTTTTTGTTACTCGGTAATTGTTTTCTCTCCCTTCTAATCTATTTATGCAGTCTCTCCGGCTTCGCTTGTGATACATACGCGCCTATCTTCTTCGAAAAAGGATGCATCCCTTTTCTAACTGTCGGTTTGTGTATATCCCCAGCCCTTCTTCTCTTTGTAGACAAATTTTCACATGAATTATTTATCAGAATAGTCTAGAAGACAAATTTGAATATCCATCACATTCGTGCCCGTCTTGCCAGTCTTTAGATGACAAGCTTGATTTCTGAATTGGTTCCAGAAGTTATAAGAGTCGAAATTGGACAAATGGCCCTCAATAGTCTGGACATCAGTCAGATTTAGGTCATTTTCTAAAAATTTGATAGTTTTATGGCTGTTACTGAAGTCGTCTACCAGTAATCATAGCTCCAGCAGCATCCGTCGGCCCGTCCTGACCATCTGTTCCGGCAGCTAAAAAGCAGAACTTGTGACTCGGTCGATTTCCGAGAGTCAGGCTCAAAAGACAGCTCAACACCATATGCTGACACCGTCCTCCTAGTCCGGCTCCACCAATTCCCTTTACAGTTGTCTCTCCTCCAAAAACCAGTGCCAATTTATTCGAAGAAGGTGTGAATTTGTAGTCTCGAGTAATTTTAGATAGTTGCTCTGTCAAATCCTCTAGATTTGCACTAATTAGACTGCCGAACTGACGGCCACGGACTGTGGCATCACCACTGAGACTGGAAGTGACCAAATGGACTGAATACCTGGAAGTTTCCAGAGATTTCTTGACGGAAGAGAGAGCCAGAGAGTTGTTGCCGACGAGGAAGTGATGTTCTCTGGAATGATCCTGATATACCGTAGCCGCCCTCTTGGCCATAAGTTGACGGCTAACAGAAGAAGGAAGAGAATCCAATAGAATTCGTAGAGTTTGAACAACATCAAGAGGTGAGTCAGTCGCAACAGGAGAGACAGTCGGTCCACTGGCGATCAGATGAATCGGGTCTCCGACAATATCACTCATGATCAGGGAAACGACTCTGGCTGACTTTATTCGCTGAAGAGTCCGTCCTCCTTTGACTCGAGACAAGCCCTGCCGAACAATGTTCAACTGTTGAATGTCCGCTCCGTGCGAGACCAGAGTCTGGATAGTGGACAGCTTCTCTTCAAGAGTCACACCATCTGGACTACAGAACAAGGCAGAGCCTCCACCTAAAAGTCTTAGAATTTATCCTCTGATTCAAACCGGAGATGAGAAACATAAGAATGTTATCTGGATGGTCGCACTCTTCAATAAAGGACAATATTTTCTCGGTGCCTGTTACTGAAGCGAGATCAGGAAGATTGTTCCTGGCTCCATAGCATACGGTACTTTTCAGAGCGTAGGGACTGTGGAAGTTGTAATTCCGGACAAAGATACGCATACCTGACTGATCCTTCTGGAGCCAATACTATTCCTCTGAGAAAGTGATCTCCTAGACAACTTTCTGCAGCGGCGGTCATAGCCAAAGAAGCCTTTCCAAACCCTATTACTGCCACTTTTGAATAGACTTTCAGAGGAAAAGACGAGCCTGCGATATTGAGGGCATCCGGAAGAAGATTGAGAGTCTGAAAGTGTCACCGTTTGATGAGGAAGTTTATCTACCTGTTGAACACATCTGAAGGGAGAAACGCACAAGACGGCTTCCCGAAAGGCCTCGATCACAGCCATTTCTGGAGGTTGAAAAGAGGGAAGCTCCTGTTTATTGAGCGTATTTTTGTCCTGACGTAATGATACGTATCAGTTGGGGTCACAGGGGGCTGGAGCTGACTGCATGGGTTACCAGATTCGTGGACACAAGCTTTTTCAAACACCTTTACAGAGTTGGAACTTTCAGATGGTTTCTGCCCGAAGTCTACAAAATGTCAACGAATTGTGAAACGCCATCCAGTCTGTTTCTAGCTGGTAAATTCTGGCCACAAAAGTACCAGTTTAGTACCAGTCCATCCAGTCAGGGAGCCAGAGACTGTTCATACACTGTAGCCAAAAAGGCTTCTGAACTGTCCTTTCTCGTTCTCTTTGCGACATATTATGCGTGCACTACGTGCTCAGTTCGTGCAAATTGTTCCGTCTCGCAATATTTTCACATCTCTACTGCTGCAAGTGGAACCACTAGTCATGGCAACATATCAGGGCCCAAATTCCCGTGGCGTCTGCTCACATCAAACATCTTCCAAATTATGATACGTAGCGGTTCGTATTCTCGCTGATTCAGTACTTCGGATGATGGAGGAGACATCATAACAACGAAAGCAGTCCTAGCCGTCGAGAGATGTTTCTCGTTGTGGTAAACCTCCACTTTGTCGGGGTTAACCATGTGGTCAAAGGGGAACCACTACTCGATCCTCTCGCGAGACGAGCGAAGGCTCTCGACTAGAAAATGCCATTTTCGGAGGTTCAAAAGGGAGAATCTCTTGTTTATTGAGAATATTTTTGACCTGACGGGATCACTTTTGGTTCACAGAGGTCACTATCAAAGCTCTACCATTAAACTGACACTCGATTTATTCACTGAGCCTTTTCATTGACTTTAAAGGTCGGTGATCTTCTTTCCCGGAGCAGTAGTGTTACATTGATCCATGTAGAATTCCGTCTCGTGTTGTGTCCTATATTCTACTTGCATCACCTGGCCATTTCCGATAATCTTGATCACGTTGAAAACTGTAGTGTCGTATATAGTCAGCGGATGAATAGTGCTGCCTTCGCCGTTCATACCAGTCTGAAATGGGCTTGGTTTCGTATAGGCGCAAACTCACATAAATGGCATTATTCAATTCAGAAATATATACCTCCAGCATGTGAATACCGTCTTTGTCGGCCTTCTTCATCGGCTTCACTTTCTTATTCTCTTCTTTTCCAATGAGCCAATGTTCAATCGTCTTGTTCATGAAATTAGCCCTGGCTGTGTAGAGATGTTCCTCGTTGTGGTAGAGTCGAACCTCCAGATTATCGGGTTGAACCATGTGATCAAAGTAGAACCACGTTTCGATTCTCTGTCCTTTCTCCAGACGATCGTAAAGTCTCGCCTCAAAACTGCTGCCATAGAGTTGTCCGCGCGTTGAGATCTCGTCCAATTGCATTCCAGTAACTTCGACCTTTGTCGCATTCAGCAGGCCAAGACGTTCTTCGCTTGGTTGGAAAACTTTCTCATTTATCCAGATGTAAGTATTCTGCGACACTTCTCTGAAGACAATGGAGATTATTGACGTCGGAAAGGGGACAATACAAGACGCCTGACAGTGACAAATACGTCTGGTACATCCAAATAATCGTGTACAACAAAAATGCCATTAAAAAATATCGTGTTACCCTCTACGAAAGAAGTTTTCAAAAAATTTCCAACCTCTGCACTCGCAGGGTCGGACTCAAAAGGAACGTATAAAAAGCAGAGATGTGCGGAAACAGCAAAAAAAATTTCCGCGGAATTCCGCGGAAATTCCGTGGGTCCAAAATTTTTTTTCCGCGTTTCCGCGGAAAAAACGGAAATTGTTGTTTTGCCCTAATTTCACTCATTTTTTGCTTTCTAACAACGTTTCAACGTGTAGAACAACTCAGAAAAGGTATATCTAGATGCAAAAGACAGTCTAAAGCAGAAAACACTAGGTAAAGCGAGAGCCCGGAGCTATCAGGTAGTATCATAATATCGAACATTTGTGCATAACTTTTTTGTCTTCCAACCAAATCAGGTTTACTGCAAAAGAAAGGGCTAAGTTATAGTCTGTTCAAAATGTAGAGAGCATAATTTGAATTCTGTTTAATTTCGCTTTCTTCGTAGAACTTTTTTCAAATCAAATTGGCGGGAATTTAGCTGGGTAGGATGATACAGCATGTATTTACATGGATACTCAGCCAACCAAAAAGCGCGGGCCAATTCAAATTATGCTCTCTATATTTTGAACAGACTAGCTTGCCGAAGTGCCCTCCAAAGCAACTGCCAAAGTCGTCAGCCGTCAAGTCATCAGAATAACTCCGAAAACATGCATAACCAACCCTAACATGTATATATTTTTTAAACCAGAAAGTTTTTCTTTATCCAACTAATATAACAAAAAATGGGGTATGTTTAGGTCCGGACACTCGCTGTAAGCTAAATCGTGCTGCGGTTTATTCAATGTCTTTTTTCGGGCTAGAAGGGACGTTGATTCTGGTGAAAAAAGTGCTCCTTAATCTACTTTTAGCTGCTATTTTCACAAGTTTGGCTCAAAATTTTTTTCCGCGTTCCGCGGAAACGGAAATTTCCTAAATTCAGTCTAAGCAAAAATATTTCCGCACATCTCTGATAAAAAGCCAATTGTGGGAAATTTTTAGGGGGCCGAGTGGATATATAACATCGTTGTCTGGCAATCAAACGGCACCGGGGGGTTCTTGGTTCGATTGCCGCCGACAAAAAAGTTTTTTGCTTCTTAGTTTCTAGGGTTTCCAAAGGTTCCGAACACGATGGTATTTTGATTTTTGTTGCTCAAAACTCCTTCTTTTGTCATTTAAATGTAGGTCAAAATACGTTGAAATTAGGGCCCAAAGACTTGGTGTGTGGGCGGTGGATACGGAGACCAAAAAATGTCGAAAGAAATATGTTCGGGAAGTGATGGAATACACATTGACTCCCAGACCATGTTCGGACTAGAAAGAGGTTAACAAAGTAGGTCACGAAAGGTTTGGCTCAGAAAAAAGGAGTAGGGAACAAAATACTGCTTTTTGGTACAGGACTATTACGTCAGGTTCCTCTTTGAGTTGTGAGACTCCAATAACAAAGACTTACCGTAGTCGCATTGTAAACGTGGCTCCAAAATTGATCTTTTCTACTGGTCCAATCGTCGCTCCGTTCTTCTCCAAGTAGATTTTGAAAATCTTTTGGTGTTTAATCGGCTCAACAATGAACTTCAGCTCATAGCCGTCGTCGTTGAAAAATCTGATCCTGGTCCCAGCGCTGCTCGGTTGATAGGGCATTTGTGCCTTGATGAAAATTATATGTCCTTCTTGAAGAGACTGGTTGAACTCGGCCACGTAGTCCGGATCACTGCGTTTTTTCAGAGGATTTGGTAGGACGCCGATGATCAGGACCAAGAAGAAGAAAGCAAGCAGCATTCCCGGGTTTCGAAAAAACCTTTTGAGCTTTCATGAGATTTGATGTTTTTGTCAAATTCCATGTTTTGTTTTGAATACTTTTTTTAAAATAACTTTTCAATAAAACTTCCAACAAAAGGTTTTTTTGGATTGCGACCACAAGTTTTGAAGTCTGTTCGCCTTCCGAGATGTCGTGTCTTCTTCTTCTCCTCCTTTCAATTGTGGTCATGCTCGGTAGCTCTGGACAGCCTCTAAAAGAATTCGACGTCTCTGTATTCGTTATTGATCTGGAAAATGGTACGCTAAAGGAAGGACGATCTCTGGTCATTGACGCAAAACTGTTTGAACCTAATGAGTAAGGGACAGTCTGTGTAATCATCTGGTTCAGAACTTACGAAGACAACCTATTAGTAGCTCAAATCAAATTCACCGAAGAAATATACCTGTTTTTTGTTCAAAAAAGCAGAACCCACGAAGTGAGGCCGGTCCTCAACATCAGCGATACCGAGTCAACTATATTTAGTAAAAATCTCGCGGGACAACAATTCGCCGTCCGTCTACGGTAAGTTCCTGTCGTTCTTTCTATTCTACCTTTTACAGATATGCTAACGGATCACTCTTGTTCTGGATCGACGAAACGCTGATCTACCAAAAGAAATGTCTCAGCGAGCCCAACATTACAGAGATCATAGTTATTGGAAACGGAACTATTCAAGTTGACTACATCACGGCTCGCGGTCAACTGTATCCCAAAAACTTTACGACAGTTCTTCATGGCGGACTACAAGATCACCAGTGGATCCTTGCCTTGGTCTATTTTCCCGACACTTTGAGCAGCTACACTATTGAAATGAGTCTTCAGGACAACGCGACGAAAAGATTTTACAATGTCACAGCCGATTTCGACCAAGTAAAAATGACCGTCACGGGACAAAACAATGTAACATTCCCCTTGACGGGGGTACGGTTCAAAAATCAGTCATTCTATATTAGTATGCATATTAACAAAGGAAACATTACCGTGAGTTTATGTTCTTACAGAGACACATTTACGGACATCAATAGAAACAGTCAGAGAGACAGTGGAGACAGGATTCTGTAGGACAATGTTAATTTCTAGGGAAAATTCTTTCAAGCCCAACATGGTGAAAAAATAGATGATGGAACCAATTTCAATGTCCTAACAATCAGTGGAACTGCCGAGCTGCACCAGATTGAACTGTTGGAAGTGGAAAAACCTTTCTCATTGTTCGACCAATGTAATACGACAGAGAAACTGCCAGAAGCTGATCAGCCCTACTTCAGACAATAAAAGACTACTGTCTAGACTCTGTTCTTGTTCTTATTATAGCTGGTCTTTATTTTTCTTCTTACTGTAGAGAGTACTGTAGCACTGTTCGACTGAATACTGAGTCTCTTCGGACTGCCGGATTCTCTGACCCGCCTCTCCTTCCACTGGTCAGTAGAAGATCTGCCAGCAGTCTCTCTGTCCTCTCTCTCCTTCCCACCGTCTCTCTCACTCTGTCGGGCATCCTGACCGCTTTGTCCCACACCGGCCATGTTTGCCTTCGTCGTCACATGCATGCTCTTCCAGCCATGGGGGAGAAGCCAGGCTACAACCCCTCGGTACCATCTGATTCACCCTCTCTCACTTGACTCATTTCTTTCAAAACACTCCTCTTCCAGACACTCTCTCTCTCCCAAAAACATTACCACTGATTTCCAGTAAATGTGCTCATGGCCGATCCGTTGGCATGTCTTCGAAACGCCACTCTCGGTATAGCCTTCTGGAATATTGTAAGTCGGTCAAGGGATAAGAGAGCCCGTTTGTTTGTCTACGCTAGTAATCAAACAGATCGATGACACTCCTTTTCCAGCTGTACGCCATTATTCAAATGGCCGTAATGGGATGGCAATGCAAGGTCGTCAAGGATTTGCAATGGGAGTTTGAAAATCGAGAAATACCGTATTATGGAGAGTGAGTAATTCTTTAATAACAGAAAGAGACAGTAAATTTTGTTCTTACTCTTACGGAACACCAATTTCCAGAGGAAACCCCTTCCAGGCCAGATTTCCCGGTCTGTACCAACTCTATATGGAAACGCCTGAAAGAAGACGAGTCAATGGTCAGTCCTTTAAGTTTTAGTTTCTTTAAAATCTCACTTCAGCCATGTACGTCATAGTCCTGATCAACATAGTTCTGGCCATTATCCATGTGCCTTTCTCCGTCTGCCTCTTCTATGGAGCTTTCAAGGTATCTGTTTTTTTTCATTATTTTCTGGTCATGTTTGGTCTCATTTCTTGGCAAAATTAAGCTATTAAAACCGTTACCATAAGCAAAGCAATTGATAGGAGCAATTTGGAATATCACGCGGCGGGTTTATCCTCTAGCTTTTGGTAATTTTGTTTTGTCTCTCTCTCGATTCTCTATTTCGACACATAAAGCTTTCAGTACCGAGCCAACTTTGTCTGGCCTTGGATCCCGTCAGCTGTCATGATCATAGCCATGTCCACAACCTACGCTGTCCTTTGGTGGAGTGGGGATGTCTTCAATGTCCAGTTGACAATGTCCGTAGCGGAATTTGTCATGTCTTTAGGCATCAATGTGGGTTTTTTTTGGTTAACTTTGAACTTTTATAAATACAGGGAATTTGTGTAGTTGTCGTAGCTTTTTTCTTCTTCCGATTAAACGGACATCTTCATTCGAACAAGCCTTCTGCTAGACCAGGATTCAGAGGTCTTCCGCCACAGGTTCACTTTCAAATTATTTATTTCACAATTGTGTTCAGCCCTACGGTCCCGTTGCAGTCCAAAAGTATCCTCGCGGTCCAATAACGGTTCAAACCACTTCGACCCCTGTCATTCCTCCTTGGCGGGAAGAATGGCCCGAGCTGCCGGATGCTCAATTGAGGCAGAAACTCAGACGCCAGGGTCGGAGACGTGGAGAGGACCTGAACTTTTTTGCCCCGGAACCATACGATCGAGAGTTTCCTTGGAATATGAAGAAGATTTCTGAACGTCCTCCACCGAGGGCTTCGGCACAAGAGACGATAGAAAGGTAGGAAATTCAAAGCACTCTGTCTTTGGAAAACTACCGACTTCCAGAATGTACTACGACAGCTATCCCGATGAACAACCTGGTCTCTCTCGTGGAATGAGAGAGTCCCTAAAGAAGGAACGAAAGGCCTCTGCTGTACAAAGAAAGACTGTAATTTGATCTCACACGATTAAAATCTCTATAATTTATGTGTACTGGGTACCAGAATGTACAGTGGCTGAGCAGATAGGGGAGAAAGAAGACTCGTGGGGGAAAGGTTGACCTATGAGGTAGAGACAGTGGTCGAGACGAAAAGGCTGACTACACGATTGGTGAAAAGCATAGACGGGGTGAAGATATGTACGGCTGGCATCTGCTTGCCCAGTGTCTCTCGTTTCCAGTTTGCCTGAATTTTGGATTGTTTTAAAATCTGCTCCTTTTTGGAAGGACTCATGAGAATTCGCATAGAGCAACCAATAATTACTGTACCTTGTAAGAACTGATGATGAAGAAGGGAAAGACGGCTCCAAAGACGCATCCATCGAGAAGAAAGTTGCCAAAAAGGGTGCTGGCCAAGGTAAGCCATGTACCGAAACCCGTAAAATAGCACCAATGCTTCTCAAGACGGTAGATTCTCTCAGTCAGGGAGGCTCCTCGCGAGGACCAAAAGTACTCAAAACTGGAAAAAAACTCTTTTAAAGAAATAAAATATATCCTACCAGTACATGGAGTTGAGAAGGGACATGTGAACGAAGGAGATGAAAGTGGAGATGATGGGAAGGGGTAAGTAGACGACTATGATGGACTGGACGAGAAAGACGACCCCGAGAAGAAGAGAGACTACCAGATCCGCCACGAGGTATCTGAAAATATTCTTTTGTTTTTATCCATTTGTCTGAGATTTCTGCCGAGCGTGGCTGATCACATGGTCGCAGTTCGCGAAAGACACACACGTGACAGCGGATAAGTTGGAACAGACGGGGGTCAGAAAAACAGGCAAAAGGGTACCTGAGGTCAACTGGAGGCACATCTGGCAGCTTGAGACCTCTCATGCAGGCGCCAGCAATATCAGAGAACCACAGAGCCATGAGGATGCGGGTGAAGAGGAAGACGGGAAGAACGAGAAATCTTCCGAACACGTTGGCCAACTGGGCAGCAGATGGCGAAATGAAGGCGATGAAGAACCAGAAGAGGTAGATGATCGTCTGGGAAGCTATAGCCATAGCCACGTTCAGGGAAATGCATTGGAGAACCCTATTGAATTTGATCTCAGAAGTGAAATGACTACTACCTCTTCCAGACTCTCGGTCTCTGTCTGATGATCTGTTCAGCCGGTCGATTGACTGTTCCTTTCTGTTCTCGTCTCTGTTGAAGAACAGTTCTCGGTCTGGGCGACGGCTGGGGAATGGCGTTGACTGTGACAAACTCTTCGTCCTTGTCCAGTTGGAAGATGTACTGTAAGAGAAGAGTTTTATGGTTCAGGAAACTGATCCTCTGTCTCTCTTTCTCGATTCTCACAATGTTTGATAACAGATCAGTTCTTGCCCAAAACTTACAGTCAGCCCATGAATCGAGTCATAGAGTCCATAGAGATAGTCCTGAACACATCCGCACAGAGTGGAGAACATCTCACAGCATATCTAGAAGAGAAATTGGTGAGAATTTATCAGAAAGAGCGAAGAAAATGGACCGACGGCTGCTGTGAAATCACACGGCGGGTTGACGGCCGTGGCAGGACCCGTTAACTGCGTATCATGTACGCAATCAATATGAAGACTGGTAAGTAAACAGGGAAGCTTGTTTACTCCGAAGAAACAACAACTTTTATGACCTGGTAATCGATAAGACGAATTGTTTACTGTCAGTTTTGTACAATAGATCAGAAGTCGATGTGCGTAGGGTAGTTGCCGGTCAAGCAGGCTGTACAGTGACCAACTTCAAAGTTTGTATTCCTCTCGATTCCACTTTGGACGGCCTGGAAATATGATCTATCCTATTAAAATTCTGTGTGATTATGTGTCTGTTCGGGACAATGAACAAGTCAAAGGAACAAGTCAAAGGCAAGGAACAAGGATTACATAGTTAGGAACTTGGAGTTAGAACAATGTTTGCTCCTGTCGTAGTAGAAACCAGTCGACTGGGGGAAGGCATGAGACGAGATTGGGTAAGAGATCAAAAGGGATCAGAAGAGAGCAGTTCATTGTGCAAGCGAGGTCGGAAGAGAATGGTTGACTGGGGAAGGTATCAAAATAGTCCGGTTGAGTGGGGAAGGGTTAGAAACCAGCCGGCTGGTTTCCAAATATACAGCTGAAAATGATCTCACCTTTGTCAAGCCCTCGACCGACAGGTACCGTACCGAATCTGCTTGCAAGTACTCTGTGATCTCGTCTACACTCTTGTGTGCAGCGATAAGTTCCTGTCTGGTAGGAATGTTGATTCCCATGAAGCAGGGATGTTTGACTGGAGGCGAGGCAATCCTCAAGTGTACTTCCTTTGCTCCAGCCTCTTTCAACATTTTGACAATGATTCTCATGGTATTTCCGCGGACTATAGAGTCATCGATTAGGACTATCCTCTTGCCATCCACGTTCTGTCTCAGGACTCCTGAAATCCATTCGTTCAGTCTCTGTCTCTCTAACTCACCAAACTTTCTATGTATAGCACACTGTCTGAGTTCATTGCTCGGCTGGATGAAAGATCTCCCGACATACGAGTTTCTGTGTAAACAGGGCTGATACGGCACTCCACTACGGCTAGAATATCCTATTGCTGCCGCTGTGGAAGAGTCGGGAACATTCGAGACGAGATCGGCCTCAACGTGGCTCTCCTCCGCCAGAATACGGCCGCATTCCTCTCGGACCGTCTGAACTTGTTGTCCTTCCAGAATCGTGTCGCCTCTTGCAAAATAAACGTATTCGAAGATACACATTGCCTGAGGAGTGGCCGGTTTCATCTGAACAGTATAGTTCAAATTTTAGTAGAATATAACTACCTGACAGACTGATCTGATTCCCTTGGACGAAATCTCGACAATCTCTCCCGGCCTCACTTCGAAATCAAACTTTGCCGAAGAGGGGAAGGCACAGGTCTCTGAAGCGGCACAATAGGCTACCGGGTTTCCTTTGGAATCCAGAACTGAACCGACACTCAGTGGTCGATTACCGTATGGGTCACGGATGGCATAGAGACGGTCAAAAGTCATGACCAGGAGGGAATATGACATATTGATGGCAGACATCGTTACGGCCAGTTCCTGAAGTAAAAGAGTATGCGGAAGATGGAGAAGAGTCAATGAGAGGACTCCACAAACTTATTATTACCGTCTCTGGAAGACGGACTAATGTCATGTTCAGTTTCATTTTGAAGCTGTTGTCGTGGAAAAGACGATGAAATTAATGGAAAAAGCAGAGAGTCTAGTCATAAAAATTTGACATTTCAGGCGGCGGACAAAGCTATAGATTTCAGCGCACCTGCAGTCACAAAACAAGAAGTATCACAATGTTTTTCCGTCCATTCCTTCTCAACCAACCTTCGAGATGTCTCCAACTTGATCGTCTCTCCTGCACTTGTAGTTCAAAGCCACAGCTTTTGCAATCATCTGGGCTATGAGTTCCGAATCGGTGTCCGTACTCAGTCCCACTCCGGCATGCATCACCTCCTCCCTCTTCTTCTTCGCATCAACCAACTCCCCATTGTGAGCCAGAGCCACCATTCCGATGGCCGTATAGACCACAAAAGGCTGGACACAGTTAATAGCCGAAGGTGCTTTCTTTCCCGCCGTCGAATAGCGATTGTGGCCGATCAGCAGCTGGCTGCCTGGAATTGCGTCTTTGATCAAAGTACAGTCTTTGCAAGTGTTTTCTTCGAAAAAGACTGTTGTTGCTGTGAAAAGAGTGGCTTGTGTCGGCTGGATAGTTTTAGGAAAAAGTCTATCGGTGATAAGAAGAAAAGATGAAGGTCTAATTTTTCAGAACATTTTGACGTTATGTTCCAAACACTATCCTGTCTTGTTTCTGGTCCAAATTGGCAAAAAAAGATATTTGACTACATCAGGGGAAAGTCAGAAACCTGAACTTTTCCAATATTTTCTTTGTACTCAAACACAGCTCGAAAGTTTTGCAAACCCCTAAAAATATACCATAAGTTCAAGAATCCAACTCACCATACAACTTGGCGATGCTTTCTTCGTTGAAGACGTCTCTGACCAGTCCATGACCCTTTACAATATCGAAATGGAAGCGATCCTTAGCATTTGAGCCAACCAGGCCGGCAGATTCGGTTCCGCGATGCTGCAGACCCGTCAGACCGTCGACGGCGTAGATCGGAAGAGCTTTGAGGACGTCGGGACTGTCTGCCGTGCCGACAAAGCCGATAATTCCACACATTGGCTAAAAACCGGAGGAGAATGAGGTGGTGGAGATAAGAAGACGGTGTCGTGGAAAAAGGAGAGAATCGATCTTAACAGGTTCTTCTGTTGATAATAAGTACGATCAAGGCGGGTCCAATGAGACTTTGGACATAGTGGGCTGGGGAATTTGCATATGGGGATAGCCCTAATGATAATGGGAGGCCGATGACCAAACAATCAACCACGTGGGATGGGAGATCAACAAATCTGATAGCAAGGTTAGCAACGACAGTGTCCGATCAAGAGACACCTTATCCCAGTCCCCAGTTGTTTTCGATGACGAGTGTTACTGCAGAGAACCTGGGGTTACAGATTTATTTACCTACAACTGTCTCTCGGAAATATACAAAAGCTGCTAGAAGTGCCAAGTCTAGTAGAGAAACCTCGTATTGTCCGACATGGTGGGAAGTTATTCGAAGCCGTCTTCATGAGAGCATACGTACCTGAAAGATGATGAATGTTAGAAGTTTTTACAGATTATTTGCCACTTTTACGATGAGCGAATTTTCAAAAGCCAACAAAACTTCAAATTATTCACGTCATTAGCATTGAGAAAGATTCAAAAGATGCCTTCAGACACGAAAGAGCGATCTTTTCCAGCATGAGATGCAAAAGTTCCATTTTCACAACATGAAACAGGAATATTTCATTTCAAAGATTTCTTTTCTCGCAAACTGTTCTTTTTCAGAAGGAAGAGAACGTATTTTTTACGCAAAACTCACTTGAAAACATCACGAGGCGTCTTCAGCTTCTCCGACTCGGGTAGGGGAATCTCGAAGCCAAACTCGTCTTCGACGGCCATCATGATTTCGACCTGAAATTATGTCGTTTTATGAGAAAAAAATTTATCAAATGCGTAACAATATGAATGAGCTTACATGATCAAGAGAATCGAAGCCCAGATCCTTGTTGAATTCGGCATCAAGGTTCAATTGGGCCTCTTTGTCGACGGGGAAGCGATCCCAGGCCCGCACGGCCTTCAGGACACGTTGTTCAACCTGTAAACAAGAAGTTCTAAACGAAAAACGGATACAAAAAATAGAAGTCAGCCTAATTGAAAGCTTAACGAAGTTCCGAGGGGTTCAGAAGGTTGGAAAGTAACCAAGTGGACTGTAAACAAACCTCTTTGAATGTGAGCTTCTTCGGGGGATCAAAAGGGCCGAATACTTCGACTTGACTGAATCGTTTCTGGGAAATCTGTGGCGCAACGGCGGTGAGCTTCAATGGAACAGACGGACGATGTGAAAGACGACGGGCTGAGACCGTCACAACCGCACGAAGGACCGATCGAGACAGCATCTGCAAGGTTGCTCTGGCTACACAAGAAGAAGACCCCAACAAGCTTACAACCCAATACAAATGGCGAAAAAACGCAGATAAAACGCTTTACATTTAGACTTGTAACAATTTATGAAGAAACAAATAACAACAATTATTTGTGGTGCTTGCGCTGGGCGATGATGACTCCCTGGAGCTCCTCTCTCTTCTTCTTGGCACGGAGGTGGGTTCCGATGCGCTTCTTCAAAAACTTGAGGGCACGCTTATCCTTGGAGATACGGAGCATTTCAAGAACACGCTTCTCGTAGGCAGCGAATCCGGTGACCTCACGGACGACTTCGCGGACAATCTGAAAGTTGAACAGTACGTTTATGTAGAAGAAGGCTAAAAAGTTCACAACAATAGTGTCTTCCCGGAAGCGATCTCATAAGTTCGCCTGGTCGATCCAACTTGAGAGGCACTGCTCAGCCGACTTTTAACAAAATAAATGTCCTAAATCTTTCTCAAACACAACGTCTCATAGTGAAAAGAAACATTAAAAACCTTACCTTGACCTTCTTGCTGGCAGTTCTGGGACGACGGGTGTGCTTGGGCTTTCCCTCGTTCTTGGTGACGCGGTGTCCCTTGGTCAGGCCTACGGCCATCGCCTCAATTCCCGGTTGAGACATACTGAAAATAGCCGAATAAGAACAGAAGATCAAGTGAAAGAAAAAAAAATTGTACAATAGATCGATTTTATAGATTCGAACACGAGGACATGAATTACGTTTTTCTACGAAACGCTACGCATTCTTATACGAAACGTTACGTATTTCTCTCGCAAAACCTGCTACTTTTCGCACATGATTCGATGGAAATTTCTCGGGATTTTATTCAAATTTTACAGAAAAACGAATAGAAAAGAAAACAGAAAAATTAGGAAAAGGTGAAAAGAAACGAGCTGCCTAAAATTTTCGACTGCGTAGGACGGGGCAGATCGTGGCGGGACCTTGGCTGAGTATTCTACGTTCATCATTGGTCGACCGTAGCGGCGCCAATTAAATGCAGTTGCCCTCAATTCCTAAATTCTTCAAGTCAAATTTCCCGATATTATGTTGTTTTTCTTCGTTTCTTTTTTCTTCCAAATCGCAAAAATAATTTTAAAGTTATAGTCTTGGATAATGGCTCCCGCTCGTAAGGGAAAGGCTAAGGAGGAACAGCCCGTAGTCTCCCTCGGACCTCAGGCCAAAGAAGGCGAGCTTATTTTTGCTGTAGCTCACATTTATGCCTCTTTCAACGATACCTTCGTCCATGTGACTGATATCTCCGGTAAGAAACATTTTTCTGTGAAATTTACTCGGATTTACAGGACGTGAAACCATCACCCGTGTTACCGGAGGAATGAAAGTAAAGGCCGACAGAGACGAGTCTTCTCCTTACGCCGCTATGCTGGCTGCTCAAGATGTTGCTGAACGATGCAAGCAAGTAAGTCTTTGTTCATTTTTTTTCATTTTCGATTTGCTGAAGTGTAGCATTCGGAGCTCTGACGGAGGTGTTGGCTTGGGTTGCCATTCTCTTTTTTTTTTGGCTTATTGCTGGAAGCTTGCTGTTCTCTCATAATTTTTTTGTTTGCAGCTGGGTATCAATGCTCTCCACATCAAGCTCCGCGCCACCGGAGGAACTAAGACCAAGACGCCAGGACCCGGAGCTCAGGCCGCCCTTCGCGCTCTGGCCCGCAGTGGAATGAAGATCGGACGTATCGAGGATGTCACCCCCGTTCCTTCTGACAGTACTCGCAGAAAGGGAGGTCGCCGTGGAAGACGTCTTTGAGTTTGTTATTGTTATGATAAAATCGTTGACAATCCACTTTATTTTCATTGGAGAGTGAACATTTTGATCTTGTAATTCTTGTGTGAGCATCTTTACCAGTAATCTGATAGGATAGAGGTAGAGCACGGGTTCATTTAGGCCGCCTTTGTTTCAGTGGCGTTCTCAATTCACTGCTGCTTGGACTTGAGAACAGCGACATCGAAAGACCGTTCAATGTGCTAGCTAGGCTTTCAACACTCGAATGTCTAAAAAGATCATTTTCTGTCTTCTTCGAACTCACCTGTGGGTAGCCAGCGCTGTCAGCCCCAGCTTCTTCAACTTCTTCCAGTACTGGGCGACATCCACTCCTTCCCAGCCCGCATTCTCCAGTCTGTCGAAGTACCTTCTCATGATTCTGTCCCGAACTCTTATCTCCAGCGGCGTGAGTCCATTAGAGTTGCAAAGTTCCAGATTCTGTTGAACTTGGAGCAGGGAGTCGAAGCCGACGACGCAGCTGACACATCCAGGCGCATTCAGAGCGTAGTCGAGAGCCAATCGACTAATTCTGATGTTTTTAGACTAAACTTTTGAGTTGGTTTCAATTATTTACAAGTTTTCTACCATACAGTAGGTCGTAGCAGCCAGAGCAGCCTCTTTAATGAAAGCATCGGCTGGATGCCACGGTGGAGGGCCGCTCTCGGTCAAGAGACCCATGGACAAGGGCGAGGAGTTCAATAGACCCACTCCTTTGCTCTACAAGCTTGTTTTTAGGGATCAAAGGCCATAAAAACCTGGAAGAATGAGATATACTCGCCCAGCGAGTTATCATTCAACGCATAATGACAGTACGACATGACCACATCGATTTTCACAGGTGAGCAGTCTATCACATTCCTGAACTCGTGTTTTTGGACAAAAAGTACTGAAATACGCCAATTTCTTCAAAGGATAGCCCGTAATGCCGATATGACGGATTTTTCCAGAATGTTTGGCCATTTCAAGTGCTTGGAGAGTCTCGTAGATGACAATGCTCTGATTTGGAGCAAAATCTGCGTCATGAATCTGAACTTTTGATTAAAATTTCAGTGTTTTACCCACCTGAACAAAACAAATGTCCAAATACGTCAGTTTTAGCCGGATAAGACTGTTGGTCAGAGATTCTAGGATTTTATCGGCTCGAAAGTCAAATGTTCTCGCGTAGTCCAACTCGAAACGACCCACTTTCGAGCAGATGTAGTAGCTTCGACGAGGAATCTTTGCCAGAACCTTGAGAGAAATTAAAAAGAAAAAAAAAGGAAAAACTACTACCTTCCCAAGGATGGACTCACTCCTCGACTGACCGTACCAATAAGCCGTGTCGATGAGATTGATTCCGGACTTCAAGGCTGTCTCCACAATGACAGTGATAGAGTCTTCGACATTTCCGAACATTCCACCGATTGGAGCGGAGCCTGTGGTTTGAATGAGAGTCAAGGAGGGGATTGTGTGGACATATCTGACTCGGTCTCTGTATGGATTACGGGAAGAGCTACAGTATCTGACTGAACCTGATCAGCTGATAGACTTTTGAGTTCTACCTCGCAATTTTTGAGCCTGGTTCAATTTGTATCTCTTCCACCTTTTCCATACCGATTCAGTAGCTTGAGCAATTTTTCATATCCCTGTACAGCGTATTTCCCTTGATCTTTTTTGTGGTCCGGTCTAGTCTGCCTTTGAAAACACTGTCTCTGACTCTATATCTGTGTTGTCTACGGTAAGAGTCACAGTAATTAACTGAACCTGAGCTGTGGGGCACCTTTCTGGACCGTTCTTCAGCCTGATCGAGTTCACAATCTTGCATATAGTTCAATCGGTTTCTTTTCCAACTGTACAGTGCTCTCATCTGTAATTTGACCAAGTCTACATATCCCTGTCCCGCTTACTGACCTGTCTGTCTATTCAACTGATTATTTAAATGTTTCTATACCATAACTCTGCTCACAATCACTCGACTGTCTTTAGCAAAACTTCCTGACACTGTCTCTGTATTACTTACAGTAAGAGCTACAGTATTTGCCTGAAACTGAACAGTAGCTAGCCGTTCTGGGTCCCTCTTCAACTTGAAATTATTTTTCTCTCCGACTTCTTGATCTCTCCCTCAGTTCTCGCTTTCCCATCTCCCAACTCACCAAAAGACATCTTTGACACGACCATCTCTGTACTTCCCAATCTCCTGTATCTCATTTGCCGGACTGCCACTTCGTCATGGAATCTTGGGACGTAAGTCGGTGGAAGAGAATTCTATAGGTTCTTATAACAAGAACTGACAGTAACTCACATCTGGAACAAGTCTCTTCCTCAATCTAGGAGCCAGTGACTCTGATCGTGGAATAGAGGACTGTGAAGATGGTCCGGGCTAAAAAATTTAGGGGGTTTCGGACCAAAAACCTTGACTCACTCTCTGATGAATCGCATGGGAGGAGACACTCCCATTCATAAAGACTGGGACTCCTCTGGCCCTTGTGAATGTGTGAGACTGCATCTACGACATGTTCCTAAAATTAGAAGACTTTGAGTTTAGAGAGATAGCAAAGTTTAGAGAGATAGAAAAGATAGACAACCACCCTCTACTCATCAGCTATGGATATGACGACGGCAACACTACTGGCATTAATGGGAAGGAGAGACTCGTTGTTCTTTTGCCTAATTTGTGGAGTCTTCGGACCAATTGTGGTCTTTTAAAGGCTAAGAAACAATGTATAACAACTGGTCCAGTTGTTAGATTGAAAGGAGAACCAACAGGCCATCCTGTGATCGAATAGTTAAAGCCCCTGATCTACTTCGGTCAACGCTGGTAATGAGGCAAAGATTACAGATAGTGAAATCATCCTGATGGATAGACAGAAGGCAACACGTCGCGTAGAAAGGGGGCAGTGTAATTCAAAGAGCCAGAATCCTTTGATCAGGTCATTTGGTAGAGACATAAAAGTAGTCACCAGTAGTCAATAGGCGACTGGAGCTACTAGCCAAGGAAAGACTGGAAAAGACAGAGGAAGGTTCAAGAACCGAAGAAGGTAGTAGAGTATGTTTACTAACAAAGTAACAGAAGGAGAAGGCTGATCGCATATGATAGGACAGAAACCAGAAGAGACAGTCAGTTTATTTCAAAACAAAGCCTGTCAGTTGATTCCCAAGCCCTTTGTTCTCTTTCAAACTTGCAAATGGTCAATCTATAGCTAATGGACTGAGGAAAGACGTCAGTGTCTGACCAAAAGAGAAATAGTTGTCACGAGATGCACTCTGAATTGTAACGAGTTCTCGAGTCCTGGACCTTCTTAAGAAAATCCCTGTCTATCTCTCCAATCGCTCCCATTACTCTTGAAACGTATTCTGCTTTGTTTTTCGAAGAAGATCAAAATGAGACTAAGCTTGTTTAGAATATTATTTGAAACCAGAGAAGTCTCTGGAAGGTTCTCGGTCAGTTTTGAGCACAAATGTGTAAAAAATGTTCCAAAAACAGTGAGCAAAGGTCATGCGAAAACATAAAAGACAGGAGAATCGATTCTGGACATCTTTCTGACTCTCTCTCTCCTTCAGACCATCTCTGAAATGCATGTTGAAGGCTGACCGGGAAGAGTAAGAGACCAGGAGAGAGGGGAGTCATAAATAATGACCGGGAAATTTATGTAGCGTAGGAAAACAAATAACTGTAAACTCAACGAAATATATAATCTCTCTCAACATAACGTAACAAATACAGGGGGAAATTAACGCGCAATGGATTCAAAATGACGAAGACCGGGAGATGAAGAGTAGACGGTAAAGAGTGAAGATTGTTGACTATACGGAATCTGCTGGCTGCCGGCTACTGCTCCTGGAAAACGGTTTTCTGCAAAAGAAGGGAAGACGCGAGGTACCGACAAGTAGATCTTCCTCGTCTAAAAAGTCCATTCCGGCGTCGGGTTCTTGCTCAACTCGTGAGTCGTCCTGTAGAATTGACGTCAGACTGCTGACATCTTCTGCCAGGGGCGAAAATTTACGCATTAGCGGAGCAATCAGATGTTCACTTCTGGAAATTAAGCAGTTTTTATAGGAAAGCTGGTTGTTTTAGCCATGGAAGAAAAGATAAAAACTTACGAAGAAAGACCGTAGCAGTCGAGCGGAAACGAGGCTTCAAACGGATTGATGGCCGAGGAATCACCGCGCAGAACGTGATTGACGTAAACGAGCTGAAGGGAACGCGAAATGGCCCCGAAACAGAGACCGACGGGACGGCTGACGAATTTGAGCGGCTCGAGAGAACAGTGAACGACTCGGCCGACTCCCCAGCGTCGAATTTCTTCCATGTCTGAAAGAAAAAAATTTGTTACAGGCGTTTTTGGCTTTCTTTATGGGCTGTGACACTCCAATAATAAAGAGGTCCGTGGTGTTTAAACAAATTCTACAGTAAAATCTCACGAACCTCCAGACTTGACCAGATCCTTGTAGCGGAAAGAGAAGATAATAAAGAATGCCTGACAGAGAGCATAGAAGAGCCCGTGACGAACACCACCCGCATAAGTTGTAAGACTCGAAACATTGTCCACATATTGCACTAGCCAGTTGAAAATTATCTTCATCCAGGCGAAGGCACTTCTAAATTACTTGTGCTTATGGCGAATTTTATGAAAAACTAACTCTAATTTGATGCCTTTAGCCCTGGCAATGAATGCAGCCAGATAGTTGGCGGCTCCGTGAGCTTTTTTCGTGTCAGCTTGCGTTCTCTGTGGTCTCGAGACGACCGTCCAGAGAAATTCGATCAGTCTTTGGGGATAACTCTGAACCTCGCTGATATTTTAATGGGAAAAAGGATAAAACCTGATTCAGGGAGCTGAGATAGAGCCAGACGAACGAAGTGTAGCGGACATTGGCTGACATCAGAAGGCGGTTCTCGAGGATGGACAGGAAACACTGGAAGATGTCCTCACTGGTCACGTGATTGCCGACACGGATGTGATTTAGGGCTGAAATTGAATGATTGAGCCTATTTTAGTGATAAAATTTTTATAAAATGGGATCCACTACCCTTTCTCACTGGAATTAGAACAAAAACTCACTAGAAATCGGAACATGTCCATGTTTCATGGCCAGATAGGAGAAGACGTCAGCATTGAAGCAGTCCAATTTCGTGTCGTCTGCATATTTTGTAGTCGTTCCCTCTTCCATCTTCTCAGGTGCATTGTCCTAGGATTGTTGTTATAAAAATAAGCAAAGTTTCCAACCATTAAAAAGATTGTCGTCGAGTCGAAGCCGCCTTCTCTCTGAACCAGGTGAGCCTAAATTTTCCTTTAAACTATGACAAAGAGCTAATTTACATCTGCTACTGTAGCATTATCAAAAATGAGATCCCAGATGTCGGCAAAAAGATGCGGAGCGTATTCGCCAATCTGGATGAGGTTCCTAATATAGCCGTTGAAGACGTGACTGGGCTGGGAAAAATGTGGAAAATGGCGACGTAGAGATGACAGCAGCGTTTTGGAAGACCTGTATTTGTTGGGCGTGATTCTGGTAAAAAATAATAACTTACATTGGGAAACATTTCATAATGTGAGCTAAAAGACGGTGAGCAGCCGTGTTCAGATGGATCTGCTTGTCCGCGTCCGGAATTTCTTCATTTTCCTCGACAATTTTAGGCAGAAGATTGTTCACGACGGCGTTGTAAATCGTATCCGTGTGACAGACCTAAATTGGAAGTTTTGAGACTGAATTTGAGCTTTTCCCCTCATTTAGACATTTGGGTACACGATATGGTTTGTTCAAAAAGTCGACGACATACAGTAACCCATTTGATTCTGTTCGAGACCACCAATTTTGGCGAGGTTTTAAAAAGTCTTTAAAATTCCTTCTGCAGTTCTCACCGAAACATTTTTTTCTGTTCTTTTTATCATTTTATTTTATAACAGCAGCTTCCGCAGACTTACTTGTAGTAAAGTAAAGTAAAACGAAGTGAGATTTCTCGAATTGAAAGCCCCCATTTTGAAAGCGCCCTAATATTGTTGGTCTCGAACAGAATCAAATAGGTTACTGTATGTCATCGACTTTTTGAACAAACCATGTATCACAATTTGTTTTCAAATGGTCAAAGCCCAACAAAGGAGGGAGAGAAAAACTCACGTGGCGAACAGCTATTTCTCCCAGAAGCTTTTGAAATTTCTCGAACGATTCTTCGGGAATACAAGACCATGGGACGTTCTGAAGCGCAAGATTTTGAACAGGAAAGCCACTGAAACTAACCACCAGATTCGAGACCAGCACTCCGCACTTCGAGTTCATGAGGTCACTGGTGTCTACGAGCTGGTCGACGAATTGAGCCCGACCTGTCGGATCCATTTTATCCAAAATCTCGAGAGCGTTACAGACTTTGCGATAAGCAATGTCGGAATCGTATTCGTTCTGAAAAAAAAAACTACATTGTAACTTGTAGGACGAGCTTACATTGATGTATCGGGTCAAAAGCTGTCGTCCAGTCAACATTGGAGCCGTCTTGACATTAGGTTTCGTCTCTTCTACCTAAACTTTCGGATAAATAGCCAGAAAAAGTAGTCACCTTTATGACGACGCTCTCCTCAGTCGTTTTGGAGGTAATACTGACCATTTTGTCTAAAACTTTTCTTGTCTTTGGAATATATACGTGTAGAGACGCTTATCACTAGTCGTGGGTGAGAAGCGTGAACCTTAGCGACTATGCGATGAACATTGCCGTGCCCAAGCCTGGAAATTTCGAAATATTACACAATTGTCGGGATTGTGTCGGGAAAACAAAAAATCTGGTGAGCTTTTCTCGACTTTTCAGCAGTCAAAGCGAAATGAAACCAAAGTATAAGGGAGAAAAGGAAAAACGAATTTTTTTGGGCAACTTTCAGCTGATGGGTGAGACAGCAGGCAAAAAGGGCAGAGATGCAGAGGATTCTTCATTGAGAGGGCAAAGAAATTAGGAGTGTCATTTGAAGGTCGACAAAATCAGGTTCGCTATTGTTTTCAGAGTCTTGTAATCTCTTTTTCGACATTATTGGCCTGTTTGTGCAGTAATAGCTTAATTTTACTGAGATTTCAGCTGTAAACTCGTTGTACTGGCTGTATCTCGAATTTTATGGCATCTTTTTTGCAAAAGTAAAATGTAAAAAAAGAGGACTTAGGTAGGGAAAAAAATTGTCGAATATCGAGATGTTCAATTTGCCGCGTTAAACTCTCGCGGAAAATTGAAGTTCTAAAAAATTTCCATTTTCCGGAGATGTTTTTTTTGCTTATTTTCGCCTAGAATTTCTGT
This sequence comes from Oscheius onirici, assembly GCA_932521025.1. Classification (NCBI taxonomy): domain Eukaryota; kingdom Metazoa; phylum Nematoda; class Chromadorea; order Rhabditida; family Rhabditidae; genus Oscheius; species Oscheius onirici. The sequence goes on along the minus strand of OW051470.1, from coordinate 10,253,873 downwards.
CCCTTTCTTGTCTGAATTTAATGAAAACAAAATCTCAAAAAGTTCTTACAGGCGGAGATGGCTGCTCGGATGCTGAAGAAGACCAGCACGCCTGTTCTGAACGTAAGAGATGGCTTCTTTTTAAAATTCACCTCCAACGTTCAGGCAACGAGGCAGAGCAGCTACAGCCGTCTGCCAATCAATCCGGCATGGAGTGCTTCAGCCAAGAAGGCTATGAAGGTACTTTTTGACCCAAGTTTTAGTGTACATTTTTTAGGGCAAAGAAGCCGACACCCTGATCTGGCACACACCGGAAGGCATCCCGATAAAGCCGCTGTACATGGCCGAAGACAGAAAATGTGACACGGAACGTGAGGCCGAAGTTCCCGGAAAGTTTCCCTTCACCCGCGGCCCCTACCCAACCATGTACACCCAGCGCCCGTGGACAATTCGACAATATGCCGGCTTTTCTACCGTGGAAGAGTCCAACAAGTTCTACAAGTAGGTTTCACCCTAGCTTTCTAACAATTTTTTGGCTCCAGGGAAAACATCAAAGCCGGACAACAAGGCCTTTCCGTAGCCTTTGATCTGGCCACTCACAGAGGCTACGACTCGGACAATCCGAGAGTCTATGGAGACGTGGGAATGGCCGGAGTTGCCGTAGATTCCGCCGAGGACATGAAACAGGTGAGCTTACAAGATCAGAGTAGCTATGACTGTCCAAATATCCCACAAATTTCGCTCCAACAGACAATGATATTTCCAGCTCTTCGACGGCATACCCTTGGACAAAATGTCCGTCTCGATGACGATGAACGGAGCCGTCATCCCCGTCTTGGCCATGTACGTCGTCGCAGCCGAAGAGTCCGGCGTCGACAAAAAGCTCCTCTCCGGAACCATCCAGAACGACATTCTCAAGGAATTCATGGTCAGAAACACCTACATCTACCCGCCGGAGCCGTCAATGCGCATAATCGGAGATATTTTCGCCTATACGAGCAAGGAGATGCCAAAATGGAACAGTATTTCGATTTCGGGATATCACATGCAGGTAATCTTGTTTTCTAAAAGTTTTTAATCTTTTTGTAGGAAGCCGGAGCCGACAATGTCCTAGAGATGGCTTTCACAATCGCCGACGGAATTCAGTACTGTGAGACGGGAATCAAGGCCGGACTGACAATCGACCAATTCGCCCCAAGATTGTCTTTCTTCTGGGGAATTGGAATGAACTTTTACATGGTAAGTAGCTTTTTTTTTGCAAATAATCAGGAAATCTTAGGAAATAGCCAAAATGCGAGCTGCCAGACGTCTTTGGGCTACTCTTCTCAAGGGACGCTTCAATCCAAAAAGTGAAAAGTCGCTGATGCTGAGAACTCACTCCCAGACCAGTGGATGGTCGTTGACAGAACAGGTATTAGCTACTTCTGTTGTTTACTTACTTTTTATACTGCTACATGGTTTTCCAAGGGATTAATATCATGTTCCAGGACCCTTACAACAACATTATCCGGACGACGATTGAGGCCATGGCCTCAGTTTTTGGCGGAACTCAGTCGCTTCACACCAACTCTTTCGATGAGGTTTTAAAAACTTCCCACAATTTCTAATAAAAAAAAGTTCAGGCTCTCGGTCTGCCGACAAAGTTCTCGGCCAGAATTGCTCGCAACACGCAAATTATCATCCAAGAAGAGACGGGAATCTGTAAGGTCGCTGATCCGTGGGGCGGCTCTTACATGATGGAATCGCTGACGGACGAGATGTACAACGAGGCGCTGAAGATTATCAAAGAAATTGACGAGCTCGGCGGCATGGCCAAAGCCGTCGCTTCGGGAATGACGAAACTTCGAATTGAAGAGGCGGCAGCCAAGAAACAGGCCAGAATCGATGCCGGAAAGGATATCATTGTCGGAGTTAACAAGTACAGACTGGAAAAGGTTCGGTTACTCCTTTTTGCTGGAAATTTGGCAAAAGTAAAAAACCACAATTTGCGGTTAGATAGGCTTGAATTTAGCTCAAAAAGTGCTGCATTTCAGGCCAGATACTCTCCAAAACCTCATTAAAAAAAGGCAAAAGTGTAACACCCGACGGGACTCGAACCCGCATGTCCGGTTCCGGAGGCCGGCGCCTTATCCATTAGGCCACGGGTGTCATAGCGCTGAAAAAGTGTAAGCGCTCGAAAAATTGACTTTGACTTTCTCATTCTAACGTTTGCTGCTATAATAGCTCTGTTTTCCAGGATCATTCTTAAAGTTTTGGCCAGGAGAATGAAGAGAAAGTAAAAAGGCTAGCTAGGATTGTAGCCAAACGGAAGTAGACTATATGAGAGAAATAGAAAGTAGCTTCTTTGGCTTATTTCCGTCCCAGATCAAATCTTAGAACATTTTTCAGGAAGCTGCCGTAGAAGTGCTTCAAATCGACAACAAGAAGGTCCGCGAGGCTCAAATTGCCAAAATCGAGAAGATCCGAGCCACGAGAGATGCCAAAAAGGCCAAGATTTGTCTGGACGCCATCACTGAGGTAATTTTCATGACTGTGTGCAATAAAAATAATTTTCAGGGATGTGCCGACGGCGGAAATCTGCTCTCCCTGGCCATTGACGCTGCTCGGGCTCGCTGCACAGTCGGAGAGATCAGTGACGCCATGGAAGCTGTCTTCGGCCGATATACGGCCGTCAATCGCATGGTTTCCGGGGCCTACAAGAGCGAATTTGGAGAGACTACCGAAATTAATGAGGTTTTCTGAAAATGTGCCTAAAATAGTACTATTTAGGTCATGAACAAGGTGAAAAAGTTTGCGGAGAAGGAGGGAAGACAGCCACGACTTATGGTAGCCAAGATGGGCCAGGACGGACATGATCGTGGAGCCAAGGTCATTGCGACCGGCTTTGCCGATCTCGGATTCGATGTCGACGTCGGACCGCTCTTCCAGACGCCGAAAGAGGCTGCTCAACAGGTTTTCTTGCCTTTTAAGCTCAAAAACAAGTAATTTTAGGCCGTCGACGCTGATGTTCACGTAATCGGAGCTAGCAGTCTGGCAGCTGGACATTTGACTCTCGTACCGCAACTTATCGAAGAACTCAAAAATCTTGGACGACCGTGAGTTTTTTTTATCCTAAAGTATCCTTCCTTTCAAGCTAACAAAATGTGCAATAAATTACTTTCAAAAGCTATCGAAATACTCAAAAGCACTAAATTTTCATTCATTTTCAGTGACATCCTGGTCGTGACTGGCGGCGTGATTCCTCCCCAGGACTACGATACCCTGTACAAGAGCGGCGTCAGTCTCATCTTCGGACCGGGAACTCGTCTTCCAGCCTGTGCCATCCAGGTTCTCGACAAGCTCAGCGCCGCCCAAGAACCAGAAGGAACTGCCGCTATTCGTTAGTTAGAAGGTCACAAGACATATTACGGTTCGATAACGGTTTTTCTAAATTCTATATCACAAAAGCAATGTAATAAATGTATATTTTTCTAGAAGTTACGAGTGGTTCATTCAACAAAAAGAATGAGATCTGTGACAATCAGCAAACAGAAGTCTCTGTAACTTACCCATCTCCAACGAGCATAGTATTAGTATCCAACCGATGTCCTTTCTTTGTTCCCCTCGAACTTTCACTTTCTCTCTCGAGAACGAGAATCAATCAGCGTTTTGAATCGATCGCCTCCTCCGTTCCGCAAACTGTGGCCAAATTGCCATTTAGACACATTCCTATTGTTATTGTCTCTCACAAAAGTACCCCGTCATTTTGTAATGGGACGTCTCACTGTCGTCGTTCTTTACTTTTCTCTTCTTTTGGCAGCAGTTTTGAGGTTTGTTTCGTGACTGGTCCATTATTACGGTCCTCCAATTCCAGTGCCCCCATTCCGACGTCCTCACAAAGCCCTCAGAGCAGAATAAGTAACGGCAGCTGGTTTTCATTGTCCCACGTCTGGGGGAAGCTGTAGAGAACACAAATTTATATGCTTTTCTCTCTATAAAGCCTTTTCACACAAAATGATTCTACAGTACGGAATGGACCCGTATTTCGGTAATAAAACGTGCTAATGTAAAATGGGAAAATTGATCACAGGGTGGGTAAGATTCTCTCTGAATGTGAAAAAATGCAAAAAAAAAGATATGGGGAAAAGAGGCCGTTATGACCACACGTCGGCCTGATATCTACGCTGCTTCTCGAGATCCTTTAGAAGAGTTGCTGCCTCGGATTCTGTTTTGCCGCCCACTTCGCGGAAGATTCGTGTCAAGGTGGATTGAACATCTCGAGCCATGTTACGGGCGTCTCTGAAAGAAGAACATTGATTATTTGCAGTACTTTATGTCGTCAAACAGCTCAAAATGAACCGCTTTCTACAATTTCACCAGGCAGACAGCGTTCCACGCTTAAACCTGTCTTTTCTTCAAAATTCGCCTAGTTTTAGCAACAGAAAACTCACCCGCAAACGTAGATGTGCCCATCTTTTTGGATCAGATCCCAGACGGATTGTCGGCTATCCCAGAGCTTGTCCTGCACGTAAACCTTCTTCTCCTGGGCTCGACTAAAGGCGCAATGAAGATCCGTGATCACGCCCTGATCCACAGCTTCGGCTATCTCGTCGCGGTAGATGTAATCGTGATCTGGATGCCGGCAGCCGTAGAAAAGGACCATATCGCCAGTGTCACGGCCTTAAACTTGGCAGTTTATAGTCTAAAAGGGCCAAATAACCATTCTGCTTGTGCCAGGCACGTTCCTGAATGAAGGCACGGAACGGAGCAAAGCCAGTACCAGGTCCAATCATGATAACTGGCGTCGTGGGACGGTGAGGCAGTCGCATCGTCGATTTTCGGCAATAAATTGCCACATCCTTGCCTTCGAGCTTGTCGAGAAGGTAATTCGTACAGACTCCGTTGATTTTTCGGCTGCCGATTGTGTACTGCGTAACGATGGCACAGACGGCGATTCGGCTGCTGTCCATTTTCGGCGAAGAGGCGATACTGTAGTAGCGGACCTGGAGTCTTGGCAGCAGCTCAAGCAGGTAGTCGACTGGCGGTTTGCAGGAAGGATTCTCCCGTAGGACGTCGACAATCGAGCGGCGTTCTTTTGATATATAGCCGCTGTACGCCTTCTGAAAATGGAACATTTGATTATGAAAAGAGTCAAGTTATACGATTTCGATACGTAAAACCTGTTCTGAGGTATTTGACACGCCAAAATGAATAGAAACTGATGACATGAGTAAAAAGGGAAGAAAACGTTATCCGTTTGAAACCTGAGACTCTTACGGGTCGTAAATTTGTTTTGAATGAAATTATCAAGAAAAAACACTTACCAGACCCTCTTCTGTCGCCGTGGAAAGAAGCACCAGATGATGTTTTTCCTTCTCATCGGCACAATAATCGCTTATGGCTTTCAGAACGTGGGTCTTCACTGGACTGCAGATATCCACGTAGTAGCGGAAAGCCTCTTCAAACGTCGTCGGACAGGGGAACGGATGACGTTTCGCCGCATCTTCGTCCGTATTGATCAGGCGGAAGAGCTGATCCGACTTGAAGTCTAGCAGCTTGACCAGCTCGTCGACCAGATGCTGCTCGTTGTTCGGATAGATGGCCAGGTGGTCTCCGGCCTCGTAGCGAATTCCTGAACATGGAAATAGAGTAGCAATAAGAAAAATTAATGGGGAAATCTCAATTTTAAAGCAACTGAACCCATAAAACGACAGAGAATCAAGCTACTTCTCTTTTTAGCCAACTAACACGGTCGTACAGACAGTACCTTGGCAGACAAACGGGCTAGAATTGCTCACTTCTGTAGACTTTCAACTTCTTGAGACCACAATGAGTCAAACCACGAAACAACCAGCCAAAATACATGAAACACGAACCATCATGTGACTCGAACTCAATGTGGCGACAGCTACGCTCACTGGCCTCCAAATGCAGCTCCTTATTGATAAGAACCTTCGACAATAAGGGATTTTTCGCGTCGAATGGCGGACGCTTCCTCTCGAAGCCGTGCAGACGTCCCATTTCTCCCTGGAAACTCATTTTTTATGAAGAAACTCGTAAAAACATACATGGAAAGAGGGTGTTGGCTTCTCCGAACTCGGCTCAATGAGCTCTAAGCGATATTGACGAAGAGTCTCCTGATCTGTGCTCAGCTCCCAGCCGTACTCCTGGGCAATTGCCGGCAAGAATCCCTCGCGCCATCGCATGAAATCCTCCTCCAGATTGGCATCATCATCGCCCATGCCGAGCACGAAAGCCCGCTCGGCACCCATCTCTTCTAGCTTCTTGTCCACATTCTTGCCGATAGCGTTATAGTGCTCGTAAGTCTTGTTGCCGAGGCCAAAGACGGCAAATTTGACTCCTTTAAATTCGACATCTGTCGTCGTGATGAATTCGTACAGTGATTGTGCATTGTCAGTAGGATCTCCCTCTCCATAGGTGGCCAGGCAGAGGATCCAGAGCGCGTTATCGATTTCTGAAGCATTTCTTCGTATAAAACGTAGACAAAGAGTCAAGATACCTGGCAAACGGGCAATATCATCCACGTCCAAGAGCTCGGGATCCAGAACGAGAGCCTTCTGTCCGTAGCGGGTAAAATCTTTGGCCAGACGACCGGAGAGCTCTTCGGCAGTTCCAGTCTGAGAGCCGTACATGATGACAACCTAAATAAGTTGAGGTCGTTATGAAAAATGACTGGAAACCTTTCTATTCTCGTCCTTCATTCGATCGATAAAGTTCTTCTCCTTCGATCTCGTCGCCGGCTGGAGTGGAACCACATTTGGAGAATATCTGGAAGAATTTGGTCATATTCATCCCAATCTTTTAGTTTTCCATCTGTCTTTTTCTCGGCTCGGCATGGAAAATAACCTCCTTATTGTGTTAGTCTCGAAAACTGACCGTCCATTGCTAGCTTTCGGCTTGAGGAAAAAGTAAGCCGCTCCTATTCCGCATGCCAGGAGGACGAGAAGGTCAAAGGTGTCGAGTTGTGAGGCGATCCAGTCGAACATCACACTGAAATGTTGAACTTTTGAAGGTAGGAAACAGACACGATGAATCAAGAGACATTTCACTCGAAAAGTGGGGCAAAATATAGACATTTCACGGGAAAAGGCGAAGGGTAATATATCAGACAAAAACAAGAGAGCCAGAGTGAATGATAAGGACCGCCCGCTCACCACTTTGTCTCGGGCTGACTAGACCACAAAATGGCTCGAGTCTAGTCCATCTTTGCGCCGTTACGAAAGCTGATCAGCTGGAAATCTGTTTGTCGTCGGATAAGTAGCCATGGAAACATGGAAAATGATCTTCTGAACAGGGAAAACTGCTCTTTGTCCTGAATTAGACTTCGGTGAACTATTCTTCGGATAAGTAGCCATGGAATAGTAGCAATTCGCTTTTTATGAGGGAAGATTGAATAAAATACTTCCCGAGGATTGAAATCAGTGGAAAAGACTAGTAGGTAGGTGAAAATGAGGGAGAGAAGTTGAAGAAAGAGATCAAAAAGCAAACACACAGACTCGAGTTAGTTCCGCCGAGACCAAGACTATCGATCATATTTGCCATCTGAACAAGGAAGAAAGTATTCTTTTCACCTGTTTTTAGCTAAATTCTGCTTCAGTTTTGCTGGAGAAAAAAACAAGGGACAATTTTTGTGGGCAATAGACCAGTAGAGGATTTCTTATCAGCTTTAGCTGCTGGCAATCAAAAGAACTTGTTAATGCTAAAAAATTGGTCGATCACCTCTACAATTTGGGTCATGAAAGTTAAGCCAATAACTAGGAAAAGAATGAAAGAGGAGAAAAACAAGGGGCAATGATGCAATGAGGAGAATCAGAGATGAGCCGTCATTTTAAATTGTCCCTCGCTGGCTGGTTCAGTGAGCGAGCGAGAGAACCAGGGAAGTTAGAAAATGATCACACTGGGTGGAAATAGGGAGGAAAGGTCACTAATTCCCGCTTTTGAACTGCCAAAAGGTATTAGTAGTCTGTCAAAAAATCGTTTGATTCGAGGAGATAGCGGAGCTGTTCGCGATAACAATTGCCATCTGGACATTAAATTAAAGGAAGGAAGCAGGAAAAGAGTTTTGGCAGGTGAAAATGTCGACGTGTTCACCCGGGGGCTTATCTAGGACGCGTATCTCATTGTGGACATGCATTCTCCTACATATATTTAGCGTGTCTAGCTGTTGTGAAACTGTGATCACAGAGAAACGTCAAAATGTGGCTTGTGTCCGCGACTGTGTCCGCCGTGTACATCGATAACTAGTGCCAGCACACGGAGGGCACAATTATACGTGTTTTGCGGTTTAAATTCGATAGAGAGGTGCTTCAAAACGTGTTGAACTGTTTTTCTAATAGACTGCGAATGAGAAATGAGAAAAATATGAGAAGAAAATGGGCTTTGTGAGAGAAACCGGAAATCGTGAAAGAATTTTCAAGCGTTCAAACTGCGCCGCCGAAAGCCGCCAAAATTACGCGGGCTTTCAAACACCCAACAATTGAAAAATCCTACCTGAACAATTTTCTAGGCTGGTCCAAACGATTTCGTCATCAGTTTAGCTCGAAATGGCGTCTTAATTCCTCGGTAATGCGCTTGCTTGAGAAAAGAGAGACTTGGTTCATGCATTTCTTCAGATGTGACTCCTGAAAACGAAAGAAAACAAAGGCATCAGATGCCTCCAAGTGACTGTCAAGGGGCGCCCCACCAAGGATAATCGAGTATGACATACCATCTTTCGAAGGCGGTCAGTTGTGGCGGATTCACAACTGACTGTCACTTTGCCGTCTCTCTACTTTTTTTTTCAAAAGAAAGAAAAACATTGTCAATGAGACTGTTAAGTCAAAACGGAGTCGAGTGCAAAATAGTCTCGGGGAGAAGCGAACTAATTAGAAAAGTTTTTCAAATTTGCTACTTTTAAAAACTTTGAGGAAACTTACCAAAAAGGGAAAAAACGCTTTTGAGGCAATAAATAGTTACTTTTAACTTCCCTTGACTTGTCGAAACGACAAGACTGAAGAGTCGAGAAGTCAGTCGAAAAAACTTGATGAGCCAAGTTCCATTCAGTCTTTGACATGACTGCAAGAATCGAGATACACAGACTGACTATTGATCATCCAGAAGATCAGATCGTTAGCCAGAAATGTGTTCTCTGGGTATTTTGTTCTCAGAATCCCGACCAGAGTCAAAGTTTTCTAAAACTTCCTCTCCATAAGGCAACTTTTTTGGTTTCAAAGTTTGCCCTTCGTGCTCAGAAAATATATAGCTTTTATTCTATGCTGGAACTGTGTCTTTTATTCTCTGAATCAAGATTTTTCCCCGTTCTTCTGGTCTCCAGCTTCGTCAGACGTCCATTCAGTCTCTGCACTGCGTCAGTCTCATTAAGAGAAAGAGTTTGTTCGTCTTGTTGGTCTCCGGAATATGACCTCTTCTTCTACTATTCTGTAGTTTTGACCTCCCTCTTTCTCTAGTCAGGTGGATTACGTCGAAGCACGTGCAGAAGAACGAAATAAGAAACACTGCTTCTCCCGTAATTGGAACTTTTGCAATAACGCCCAAAGTTGGATGAGGCAGAAATATAGCCAGTCATTCCTTCTCATTCTCTTCATTGAAACATACAGTTTCCCTAACACAACAGTTTGTCTACTGTTCTGTGTACTCTCTTTCTCTCTGAACAGAATGCGTCACATATCCCACTTTTTCTTTCTCAACGGGAGGTCTCTTCCCTTTTCAGCGGATATTATGTCATTCCATTCAGAGACTGACGTCGAGGCACTTTTTGCTCTCCTCTGGTGTACTGTCATCTCCGTACTTTTTCTTTTTTGCTTCCCATCCAATTAGGCCTGACGTAGAGTCTTATTCACCTCTTCCCTGAATGAAATTTCTAGAGGACTGTCAGTGGGATGCTTGGGATTCTTTCCCACGAATTCTTCTCGGTCAGTCTTCCCAACCGTCTAGTCGCATCCAGACGCCTCTTCCAGTAGTTCTGTGTTGTTCCCCCGTCTTCTGTCTCTCTTTAGAACAGTCCAGAAATCAGTGCTCAATGGTTCTCTGACAGTACTAAAATATTACAGGAAAAACTCAACGAGAAATGACAGAAAAGGACAAGTCATGTTTTTGATATCTCAACCCTTGGGCAGTAAATGTTGCGTCATTCCCCTTAACTCAATCAGAAAATACCTCTACTGCAAAACAATGCTTCCTGCCTTGATCTCTCATCGGTTCTATTCAAAAAAGGACACACATTTCAGGAGTTCCTCTAATTCGTCTCTGTTTTTGGCACCCATGCCCTCCCCCACAGCCAAATTTAGGATAGACTCTCTTGCTCGAAAAAAGTGCAAATGTCAACTCCTGGCTTCAATTGAAGACACGTCAGAATCCTGACATCATTCGGACTCCCAGAGAGCTAACTGGAGATTATTAAATGCATTCGGTGGCCTCTCTCTCCTTACTATTCTCTCTACCTGGAACACTGGCACATAATAGCATCTTCTGATCTTTGGAGGGTGGGTTGGTCTGGACCCCCGCAAACATTATCAAGCTTTCTTTCGATGGCCATTTTGTTGATACATTCTTTCTGCCCTACTATTTTGACATAAAGGATCCTGTATCTGTCATCTTCAGACCCAAAGTGAACTCAGTGAAATGGGCGCCGCATCAAATTCCAGATCCTTCTCACTGGTCCCTCTCCCCCAGAAAGTTATTCTATCGTCTTTTTCATTCCATTAGCACCAAAATGACACCAAACATCCCGAGAAAACTTGACATTGCCACAAAGTTGAGTAAGTTTTCCGTTCCCAAAGTATTCAGCTTCCGACTGCCGACGTCTGAAGTAACATTTCATACAGAGCTGAGAATACAGAGATAAAGCAAGCCTTTTGATGCAAAATGGCTTGAGAGCATACATGTCTTTAGTGTTTCTGTCCCCGCCTCTCAGTCTGTCAGTCTACTAAATCTCAACCCACCTAGAAAACGTCACCCATTTTCAACCAGTAAAAAGCCTAGAAGACAACTTTCAGTAATCAGATCTGATGTCAGCTCGTAGTTCTTTCTAAGAGTTACGACCATCCTCTTCATTTCCGTTATTGCGAGAAAGAGAGAGGTGTGTCTTCCCACTCATTCACTCGAACTTTCCGATCCCGTTCTACATCAAAATGTAATCTCCGACTCTCCGAAGTAGGCGAGTAATGAGTTTAGTACTGCCACGTAGCAGATTAGGTCAGCTGTTGAGCACATTATTCTACTCTATTGCTGGCTGATCTACAAATAAACTCAACTAACCTTTTTTGTCAATGGGAGGTTGTTGTGCTGGCTATGAGTATAAGAACTCCCACGACGCCGGTGGAGTCTTCCTATTTTGGTCTCTCGTCAGAGAGTGATCCCCTTTTTGATATCTTCATTGAAAGAGAGTGTTCCCCTGACTTCCCATACCCTTCATCCAAACCCCCGAAATCGGAAGTCGACGCAGTCCTTTCGTGTGAACAATTTTGTAGACGCCTACCCTTTCCGTGACTCTTTCCCTTAAAAGGTTCTTCTCTTCATTCCCGTCTCTCAATCATGACTCTTATCAAGGCTCTTTTAGTCATGCTCATATTCCCTCTTCTGAATCTCTTGACCGTCACGATGTCGGAAGAGCAGCTGAAGAAGGCTGATGACCTTCAGATCAGAGTAGGCTAACCACTGATCAAGCATGCCTGCTTTAGGAAGTCTTCCCAATTGAGGACAGTGACGGAGTCAGTGCCTACTGCCAGGATCTGAAGAACAGCAACCAGAAGAATCTGCGAACGACTGTTCGGCCGGCCAGGGTAACTGTTCAGTATAGGAACTTTTCCATTAAAGAACTAGCAGGTAGATTGATGAGAGAGACTGAGAGACTATGAGTTCAGAATTCACCGAGGAGCACTGGAGGGAAATGTTGAGGGAGAAGTTCGACTTTAAGTGTAGTCCCCAGAGCTATGTCCCGAGAAGAACTGGAAGCATGAGAAACTACCCGGAGGTGTCCTGTCACCAGGTGAGTTATCTAGTAACCAGTAGGTCGCAAGGTCGATTCCCAAGCCTTTTCCTGTTCAAAAGACGCGTTTGACATTTCCAGATGTGCCGAGCCTGCTTCAAAGACTCTCTTCCCATCTGTCTGAAGCGGAACATTGAGAACAAGTAAGAGACAGTCCTTTAAACCAAAAGATGAAAGTTTCAGCTTTGGACTGACCTGCTACTGTTCCTTCGACGCTGCCAGTCCCGTCCACAACCACGACTTTAAGATCTACGATCTCTGAGAAAGCCCTGTCTCATCAATCCAGTAGAATCGAAAAGTTGTGATGTCCGTCGGGTCGCCCAATCCAGAACTAATATCTCACTGTCTGTCTCTCTATTATTCAATGAACATTCTCTCTCTGTTACTATCTTCCAGAGTCGAGTTCAGGTCCAGCACAAATTGGCAATCTCTCCGAAATGAACCTTTCCAATTTGGGGATCCGCTGCCCGCTTCCAGAAGGGGGCCCGATTGCGCTCACTCACTCTCTCTCACCAGCCAACTAACTCGACCACTCGACTACCGATACCTCATTTCGTCATGTTCCTGTCCTCTGAACTACATCCAGAAGAGGAGCAGCTGATCGACAGACTGTCCCAGGAACTACCGGAAGCTGATCCATGGGGACTGGACCAGTTGCTTCAGGGGGAACAGGTGAGAGATTTGAGTCTTCTGGAAAATACTGTTGATTCTTCGGTCTACCCGTCTCTTTATCTTTTTTCCCTGCTACAGTATGAGCCTCATGCAAGTATACTTGTCCCAAAAGAGCCTAGAAGCAATTTCCGGATGTTTCACAACCGTCATCTTGAACCTGAGAAGAGTTTTTGTAATGTGTTTACCTCGAAATCGAGCCAAAATTTCTACTGATGTACGCGAGGATACAATTTTGATCTGTTTTCCTCTAGACACTTCCTTTGAGTTCGTGATCAAGCTAGCGAAAACACAGAGTACAAAACGAAAAGCCATGAAATCAGACGATCAGAGATAGAAAGGAAGAATTTAATGAAATTTGGATAATTTTCAGTGGGATGAGGGGGAAATGTGGATTGGGATTCTAACAGAAGTCGGTCACGAATTCTTTTGGAAAGATTTCGGTCAGTAGTTCTGGCTGTATCAGGTTTGGTCAAGAAAACAAGTAGAATCTCCTCCTCAGAACCAAGAGTCATAGATTCCAAGCCAATTCAGTCTCTTGACCACTTGACCACCAGTTCCCATCAACTAAGTGGCCGTTATTCTCTCTTCTCATTGGAGAGTCTCCAGAGTATCTGGATCCAACATACTCAGTATAAGCGCAAATAACAGACAAAAGAATTTCGCACTAGGCTGTTATTCTCTCTTCTCCCTTTTCGGGAAGTGAGTTCAGTCCTAATGGCCTAATGAACTTTGGGCGCTACCTCCCACCCCATCTCTCAACTCTTCTCATTAACACTTCGAAGACTTGAGATGGAGGATCTGCCTCGACTTCCCGTGAGTTTTCTAAACAGAAATTGTGAGCGGGTAATCGAATCCGTGCAACTCCCAAATTTGTCTCGCCTATTATTCAGTTTGTCTTCGAGCTCTCTTACTCCTTTTCAACCCATCTATAGCCAACTTTTTGACCAGGGAATGCCTAAACCTATTCGTACGAACCCAGACACCTTCGAATTCCCCCGTACAGCTTCATCAGAGCTCGGGCTGGATGAGCAGCCAGATGACTCCCCGAGGACGTCAAAAACGACGAGACAGGGGGCTGCCAATACATTAGCACGTGTCGGACATCCACACTTATCACTGGAGCCCGTTAGTATTCTTCCGCCAGTTTTCCCCGAACTTTTTGAAGCCTTTCCGGATTTCCATTCATTTTATGAGGCTTAGGAATCGCATAAGGAGCATGTGGGAGAGATTAGGGTCATTTAGTTTCCGTAAAAATATTTTTGACATGTTTGGTTTCATTTTGCTGCTCTTCCAGTCACAAAGACTCTCAGATAACTTTCCAGGACAAAGAAGCCGATCAGTAAAATCTAGAATTTTGCGCGGCGCCTAAACTCTGTGCCAGAAAGGTTCTTGACCTGTACCTTTCCCTCAAAAAAATCAGCAAGGTTGACCTCCGTTCGGTCCCCAGAGTGTGCTTTGCAAGATGCCGGCAAAATTGTCATGACATATCGCCCTTCCGGTCTCGTCTCTCAGCCGCTTTCCGTAAAATGTTCTCCTCCAGGATGCCCTTCATCTCCAGTCATCTTCCCTTCACTCATGGAAAGCCGACCATGATATCGATGCACAGACACAGCCTGCACGTGTCCAGAAAGATGGATATGAACCAAAATGAGGAACAGGTCCTCTTACCAATTTGTAAACAAAGCGCGTGTCATTATTCACAGAAACATGGACTGGAAGTGACAGGTGCCTTTTTTTCAGATTGAGGTCTCTCCAATGTCTGCTTGGAAGAAGTACGCAAGAATTATACTGCCTCATGTTGGACTGATTCTGCTGTCTCTTTTGTATGTGACTGGAGGAGCTGTGGCGTTTTATCATCTGGAACGGCCGCATGAGGTTCGTGAGAGACTAACTGACAGTTTCCTGATCCTACTCTCTCTTTCTCAGGAAAAGGTTCGATCCCTCTCCATTAGACGCTTCAATGCCCACAAAGATGCCATGCTGGACGAACTATGGGACATGATAGAGACTGGCTATTCTTCAGGTTTGCTCTGGCTCATACAAATTGACCTCCCAGTTCAGACTCGATAGAAAGAGTGGCGGGAGAATACATCGAGAACGTGACCAAGGTTCTGTTCGAAGCCTATGACACTCATTACATTTCGTCGAGTCATTTGAGACCGGGAGGAATTGATGAGCCGGTATAGAGTCTTCTTTTGTGAATGATAGTGTTTTTTCAGTACAGTTGGACCTACATCACTGCCCTCTTTTTCACAGCAACATTACTCACGACTATTGGTTAGTTCAGTCTCCTTTCCTCTCTGTCCCCTGTCCAGTACTCTTCGGTCTTCAGGTTACGGTAACCTGGTCCCAGTCACCTGGCAAGGAAGAATGTTCTGTATTGCCTATGCCCTCCTCGGCGTACCTCTGATCCTGATTACTGTAGCAGACATTGGAAAATTCCTCTCAGAAAACATCATCTGGCTTTACATGAGGTCAGCTTCTTTCACTGACAAAAACAGGAAAGTTTAGATACCAAAAGCTGAAGAAGAGATACTTCAATCATCAGTATACTGCAGTCCCGACCTCTGACGAGGCCGCCGACGATGGCCTGATGCAAGTGGCCGGTCTAGAGCCATACGTCTCAATCCCCGTCGTCTGGATCATATCCATTCTTTTGGGCTACATTGCCATCGGAGCTGTCCTTCTAGGATCCTGGGAGAATTGGCCCTTCTTCTCCGGCTTCTACTTTTCTTTCATTACGATGACTACCGTCGGTTTTGGTGACATTGTGCCAACAAAGAGGGAATTTTATCTTCTCGATCTCGGTTATATCATCATCGGATTGGCTATTACGTAACTTCTGCAGGATATCTTTATTTTACACTTTTTCAGAACCATGTGCATTGACCTGGTCGGCATACAGTACATCAGAAAGATTCACTACTTTGGACGGGCTATCAAGGTGGGTTTTGTTATGGAAATGGTCATTTTTGGCTGTAAAATGAACTCAAATTCAAGTTCAATTTCTAATGACAAATATTCAGGACGCCCGCTTCGCCCTGGTCAACGTCGGTGGAAAGATGGTTCATGTGCCGGATTTGATGAGATACGCCATCGTCTTGCAACAGAAATATGGACACAAAAAGGCTAATGAGAACCCTGTCAAGGGAGCATATGCTCCGAAAGATCTACACAAAATACGGT
The DNA here is from genome assembly GCA_932521025.1 of Oscheius onirici. Taxonomy (NCBI): domain Eukaryota; kingdom Metazoa; phylum Nematoda; class Chromadorea; order Rhabditida; family Rhabditidae; genus Oscheius; species Oscheius onirici. The sequence goes on along the minus strand of OW051470.1, from coordinate 10,238,050 downwards.
AAAAAGTTTCGACCAAAGAGATAAGAAAAATTTGGTTCAGGTTCATAGACTACGGAGCATTGGCTTCATTGGAGAGTCTACAAAGCATCTGGTCGAACATGTTCAGTACAAAGAGCAAAGAACAGACTTTGTAGAAAGAGAGAGGACTAATAAAGATTTTTCGTTTAGCATAGACACTTCATATACAATCAAAATCAAACATGAAGACAATCCGACTCCATGCTGGGTCCGATGGAGCAGGAAAAAAAGATGAAAAAAATAGAAAAAAAAGAAGAAATAGAAGAAAACTCGTCCGAAGGCATAGACCCGATCGCCGATAGTAGGAACGAGCTTCGAGACGTAGATCATGAGCGCTGGTATTGTATCCCTGGATGGCGACAGCGACTTCATCGTCATGAGGTCCGTTGTACAGCACTTCCATTCTGCACTTCTGAGCGGTGACAGGAGAAGGAAGATGGACAACAAGCAGCGGAAGGATGTTGTCCGAGAGTGGAAGTCTTTTTCGCATCACGATCTAAGAAATTCTGCTAATTATTCTATAATGTTCAGAAACTAACGTGGAAGAGTTCCTATCCTTCAAGATCTTTCTCAAAAGGACCCAGCTCGATTCCGAACTTTTTGATAATACAAGGTTGGCAACGCCCTTCCAGGGCTAAAGTAGAATGTCATGACTTCGCTCTGTCACGAAACCCCAGTCGTGATTTCCATTTCATTCCTCCTTTGTTATCCTCCTCAAGTCCCTCTCCCTGACCCTCCAAAGAAACTACCGAAATTGTATTTGAACCCGCTCCCTCCGCTCAAAATGTATGACCTGAGCGAGTAGCCCGGCCCATTCCTAGCTATAATGAGTCTCAGTCCTACTGTCCCTTCCCTTCGTCCCTTGTCACTCTGTTCCAGTCACCCCCCCCCCCCCCCCCACTTGCTTTTCCTGTCGCGACTTGTTAAAAACTAATTTGCGCACAAAGCTCCCCTCCTTATCCTCAATTAGAGCTTCAGACACACACAAACACACACACACAGACTTGGGAGCAATTTATAGTGGATTGAACGATTCTGTCCTTCTTCATGCTTATCACAGTGTCGTGAATTTCGAAGATGGGATCGAGAACAAATTGGCCGAATCATTTCTTTCAACATCGATTAAACGACAACAGAAAGAGAGACACTTCACAGATCTTTTCGGCCAGAGAATCAGTCATCTTCTTGAACAAAATATATAGATTTCCACCTGGTTGCCTTATTTTTTCTACTCCAAAAGAAACATTCTCTTTTGACATCACCCTCGCCATAATCCCCCTATTCATTGGACTCTTTTAGCCTGCCAATTACGTAAGTAGACTGTGTTCTTTTCAATCAAGAATAGTTCTCTATTTGAACTCGTTTTTCTCCAATTTTTTGGCGGTCAGTAGCACCATAACTCAAAGTGTCGGGGTGCTTAAAATTAACAGGGAACACGTGTGGCTTCATTGGAAAAACAGGCCATTCTCCAGTCTTTCAGTCAGTTCCATCTCCCTCTTTCCTATGTTGTTCCAGGCGTGGCTGTAAATGCTCGACAGGCGTCTCGATCCGTCATAACGCTGGCTTTAATAAGTGGAATCTAACGCCCAGGTGTCGACCGCAGGAGGACAAAGTGTCACTCAGATCCGACACTCCTTCCCCTCCGGTGGGACAATTGAACTCCCATTAGTTATAGCCGTGTAAAAACATCTTATTAGGCTTGTTTTTCAAACAAAGCCAATTTGAGATTTCTGCCTCTCTTTCCCACAACGCTTATATAAACTCCCTCACATATTCAGATGTCCTTACTGCCTCTCATTGTGCTCTTTCTACCGTACTCTTTCGGCTTCTTGACCTGTCCTCAGGTGGGTCAGTCGAACTGATATGTCCCTTCTCGAACAGCCAGAGAGACAAAAAGAATGAACAGAAAACAGAAGGTCCAGACCATTTCAGTACCCGACAACTTGGGAACTCAGCTCTGAACAGTTCAGCGACTGATTGGGTGGCTACTGTCAGCTAAAGTCTGTTCAAAAAAAGAACGCAACAGTAACCCATAAATATTTTGCTTCGAGAACCACAAACCCCTGATTTTCGGGGTAAACTGCAACAATTCAAACCGATTTCTCGATTTTTTCAACGGAAAATTGAAAATCAGGGGTTTGAGGTTCTCGAAGCGAAATATTTATGGGTTACTATTACGTTCTTGTTTTTGAACAGACTTTAATTGGATCACTCAGTAACTGGAGCAGACAGTTAATCGGGAACAGTAGATAAACAGTCGGAGAATTACCATAGTTCATGCCTACATTGAAAGACTTTTCGTACTAGATTTAGACCTCTTCTTGTAGAGAGACAGAAACAATCTAACAGACAGTCAATAATCCAGTCTTTTTGCAGCAGCCATGTCCCTGTTTCCACACCGATAATCGTCTAGAAGTTCGACAGCTTACTGCTGAACAGCGTGGAAGAGTCTCTGCCGCCTTTAGGAATGCCCGAAACCTTGTTCCGAAGTCGGCTTGGAGTCAACCTGGCAAGACAATGTGTCTTCTCGTGAACAGGTAAATCCGCTAGAACAATTTCCAAACCCAATTTCCAGTCTGGATGCTTCTCTCCGTCCAGCCCGTTTTCCCTATTGGGATTCGAGAGTCGAGGAACGAATGTCCAGTCCAAAAGACTCCTATATCTTCTTGGGACGCTTCTTTCCGGACAAGAGTATGAGGCGGAAAAGAAGAAGGACGAGAGATCGTCGTGCCCGAAGTGACCTATCCGTGCCGCCGTCAATGTCCCCTTATCTCTTTGCGGCTCTTCAGACCGGACGGCATGCTCAACTCTTGTCTTTCATGCACTCCGTCGGTCTGCAGATGCGCAGATTTATTAATGGTTTGTTTCCGAACGTTTTCTCATACTCAGTTCTTAAAGTTGGCACAGCCCAACCAAGACGTACTAAATTTCTGTGAATCACAAAACTTCAAATCGTGTTCGATCTCATTTTGGAGCTCTGGCTGTGAACAATCCGATAAGATAACTTTCTGGGACAGAGCTTCTGTTCAGAGTGTTTTGGCATGAAAAGTTTTTTTTCGGAACTTCTACGTCTTTCCAAGTTAGGAAAACCAAATCTCTTTCCTTGTCATTTGTCTCGGGACTTTATAACTTGGCTGTCGAGACTAATTATATCCTGTTCAGAAAGCTGTGAAGACTTCTGTCCGGAAGGCTCGGAATTCCTCACCTGTTCAAACAACCAGTGCTGGAGTAAGCTGAGAGCTGGAGCAATCTGTTCCGAGAATTCACTGCCATCTTGTTACAAATCGCTCTGCATCAATAACATCTGCAGTATTCCGTCGACAAGGAACGATCCAGTAGTTTTGGACGAAGGCCTAGCTATTGTTCGTCTTCCGGAAGCTTCTGTTGAAGGTGAGTATCGATAAAAGCTGAACAGCCAAGTTTAGAAGGTAGTGGAGCAGAACCGGGGGAAGAGAAAGCCTACTACGAGCTGCAGACAACGGTTGAGCCGAGTCCTACTGCCAGAGTTGGTTAACGTAACTGAAAATAACAAAATAGCTATCCAGATCTTTACGGTTGAGAATAAACAAGGCCCACTAGGATTCAATGACTCACTGCCCTTCCCCACCGTCTACATTCCCATCTCTATCATGAAAAGACGGCACATTCGTCGTAACACGGACAATGGCCAGAAATTTACGGTCAGAACGGAGGGAGCGAACTTGCCCAGTGGTTACATGCAACAAATTTCGGTATGTTGTGAAGGAAAACAGCAAGAAATGATTCAGGGACTGGTGACCAACTCCAGCAGAGCCTACATTCGTATGCTTGACCCTTCTTTGGCACCATTTGCCGTCGACGCCAGTGTTGTGGTAGAGCTTGATGGAAAACGCTGCGAGGCTACTTGTTTGACAACAAAAGACACGTATAAAAGTTGTCCAAGCAAGTTCAGGTTGAGCAGATTCAGCCAAGTTTCGGATCCAGTGACTTGGTTCAAAGTTAGAATATTACCTTTCCTCGTACAAACTTTTCTCAGAGTCCCACGGAGATTCCGACAAAATGGATGGGGACTGGGTACTATCGAAGACCAACACAGGATTACATGCTGTTCAAATGTATTTAGTAATAAAAAGGCATAAATTATACGATCAACATTTATTGGATGTCTCCCAACAAAATACAGCTTACTTCAGCTTCTTCTTGATGCGGAGATCGTTGGAGTGTCCGCACTTCTTCTTTCTGCAGTTAGTGGCACGAGGGGGCAGGCGAGCATAGCACTTGCGGCAGATCTGCTTGTCACAGTTGTACTTCTGGGCGAGCTGACGGAGGGAAGGCTCAATGATACCTGAAAAATGGTTGATATACGACAATTATTCGTGAAAGGTTGAAAACCCGGGCAAGTTGCGAAATAAACTGCTTACCTCCACGGAGACGGAGAACAAGATGCAAAGTCGATTCTTTTTGGATGTTGTAGTCGGCTAGAGTTCTGCCATCTTCGAGCTGCTTTCCTGAAAGAATAATTATAAATAAAATTGCAAGAGAACGTTTGAAAGAACGTAAAATAAAAGCTTACCGGCAAAGATCAAACGCTGCTGATCAGGGGGAATTCCCTCCTTATCCTGAATCTTGGCCTTCACATTCTCAATGGTGTCAGAAGCCTCGACCTCGAGGGTGATAGTCTTACCAGTCAGAGTCTTCACGAAGATCTGCATGACTGAAAAAAGAAAATTCGCATGTAACAGGGCAAAATCGGTATTTTCAAGGCAAACGATAAGAAATTACTGCAAAAACGATATGTGAGCAGAAAATAGATTTTGCGACGGAAAAAAAATGAAGAAAACGGACGGAAACATCTACCAAACAAAACGTAAAATTTAGGCAAGTCTGCAAAATGAGGAGAGCGGTTAAAGGACTGTCTGACGTATTCAGGTCGCGGCGAGACCCATTACCCGCGAATTCGAATTGAGCTCAGCTGTTGCTTGGTTTTTTCTTTTTACTAATTTCTTTCTCATTTTCTTGTTCTTCCTAATTGTCAAACATTTCTTTTCCAGAAAACATGTCGGGAGAATACAAAGTCAAGGGAGGAGGTCTCAAGCTAAAAGGAACCAAGCAAGCACTGTAAGACTCCAATTTCCCACTATAATGTTAGTTTTTTAGTTTCAAGGTTGATAAAGGCAAAAAGAAGTCAACAAAGAAGAACGACAAAGTCCAGGACAAAGATGCAGATGATCACGGTATGAATATTATACTTGGGCATCGAGTCAAAAATCTCGACTCGAGTCCGACTCGTGGACCATGTCGAGTTGAGTCGAGTCGACTCGTGGGGTGCCTCGAGTCGCCCAAGTATAATGAATATCTTCTTATTTTCGTAATAAAAACAGTTTAGGCGGCTGGTGGCACATCGTTGAAGAAGTCGATCTAAAAGGAGGCATCAACGTATCATTCGAGTGTGGAAATGGCAACAGGAGTTATCTGGCCGCACTCGACAACGGAAAATTCACAATAGGCGGTCCGCATCCGGAAGGAGAGCCACCAAATCCCGAGGAAGTCTTTGCCGTGGTCAAGACGCCCGATGAGTCGCGAATCAGGTCAGTTCTCTGCATTTTCTTCTACTTTTTGACTTCAGTTTGAAAACAGGATATGGCAAATATGTCGGCGTGGATTCCGACGGTCAGCTTATTGCCACAGCCGAAGCTATCGGATCTCGCGAACGCTTCCAGCCCGTTTTCCAAGACGTAAAATTGTTTTCTAGCCCAAAACTTACCAATCTTTCAGGGTAAATCTGCCATACAAGCCGTTTGCAATCCACTCTTTTTATCCATGATGCCAGATCGCGAGGGTCACATTTTCGTCTCCAGCAAGGCTGCCACCGAAGACGAGATGATTATTGTAAGTTTTTCTTTCTACCTTTTGCTTAATTTCACCACTTCAGATACGATCAGATTCACAAAAATCCGGCCCCGTAGACTGGCGAACAGACGACGACAAGAAAAAGGCAAAAGAGTGCGAAACGGCTTATGTGTACGTTTTTAGTTTCAGACTTTGATCAAATCTCATCGTTTTTCAGCAAAATGTATCAACATTCTAAAGTGGACACAAAGAATCGACACATTTCCATCGACATGGCCGACAAGAGAGGTGTCAAACGAGCACAGGCTTCAGGAGATCTCCACGAACATTTGCTCGACAGGCGCGTCAAAATGAAGTCAGATCGCTACTGCTAGTCAAGTGTAATTGTGAATAAATTGTATTTGTCTGTGTTGTTTTTGCTTTTGATTGAAAATTTGCTTCGGCTTGATAATTCAGAACGTCCGGACAAGACTCTTGCTCTAAACAGATGCCATTCGCGAAGATTAAGCCAGAAAGAAGCAGGAAAGTAGACCTGGCTCCGGGGCCGGCCCGCCTCGGCCCGGTCTCCAGACTTGGCCGTCGGACCAAAAATGAAGATGGTCATATTATAGCGCATTCTAGAACTAAATTAAAGAATAATAATCCACTTTAAATTGCTCCCAGGTCTCTGTGTGTGTGTCTGTCGAAAGCTTTAATTGGAAATCAAAATGGAGCAATTTGTGCGCACAATTTAGGGGAAAAGAGTTAGTGTAACAAGTTTAGACAAGTCAATTTGCAAGTGCATGGACTTTGATTATTTTTGACTGGGGATAGTTTCCAGACAGTAGAGAATCAAGTGCGGATTAGGAATACGGAAAACCGTTCAAGGGGTTTTCTACTATAAGTTTAGCTCCAAAGGGAAGATATCACAACTGGAGAACATGGATAGAGGAGAACAGGAGCACGGACAGGAATACGAGAAAGAGGGACAGGGTTACAGAGGTACAAAGGGACAGAGAGACAGAGGGACAGTGGGGCAGAGAGGGACTGGGGACAGAGATCTGTCTCTGTACTTTCAAATCTTGCAGATTGTTTTTTTTTGCATCATGAAAAGTATTACAGAGAGAGGGACAGAGAGACAGAGAGGGACAGAGAGACAGAAGGACAGAGAGAGACTGAGGGACAGAGTGACAGAGAGAAAGAGGGACAGAGAGGGACTGGGGGACAGAGGGACAGAGAGGAACTGGGGGGACAGAGATCTGTCTCTGTACTTTCAGATCTTGCAGATTGTTTTTTTGCATCGTGAAAAGTATTTAAGCTACGCTTATCTATTAATTGATCTGGAGAGGGATCCAATAGCAAAATGTTACCTGTTATCTGTTTTGAAAAGAACAAAATTATGTCACTTAGCCCCGGAGGGGCGTAACACAACTTGTATTGTTATATTTTGCTGAACTTTTTTACAAAAAAAAATGCAGATTTTGGTCAAAAAACACCCCTTTTTTCCAAAATTTCCCCGCGGGCCGGGCCTCAACTTTCAGGCCCCGGCCCGTCAGCCAGGTCTACAGGAAAGCTTATTGTTAGACAGCAGAATGTTAAAGAACTGCGAACATATGGTCTGTTCAAAAATTACCATAAGCTCAATAGCTCTTCCCTTCGAGACCCACTAAGCACGTAAATTGGATACTCAGCACAGTTCGCAGAGTTCGGTACTTTAAAGGACTGCTCGTTGCGATCGGTCTCGACACGATTTTGAAATCGTGTCGAGACACGAGCGCGGGAGGACGAAATTTCGGCTAATTTCAAATTACCGCCCAGTTTATAGCGCGCGGAATGACAATAATTCAAAATTTGGCTTGAAAACGGGAAAAACCTGGGTAACACGTTTTCTCGAACAGAATTTGAATTGCCCGGCGAACTGTGTCAGCCAACAAATTCCAAAGTTCGTTGCGTATCTTTCGAATTTGTTGGCTGAGTATCCAATGTTTGTGTGCTCAGTAGGGCTCGAAGGGAAGAGCTAAATTCTTACGGTAATCCCTCTTCTTTTTGAACAGACCATATATAGGTCTCGTCACGATATTTTTTACAGTAACCCAAAATGATCTGTAAACTTGGCGTGTATTTATTCGCATCTTTTACTTTCTGTGAGTTTTGTTTCAGTCGTTTTCCCTTTTTTTGTCAATGAGTTCCACTATAATGTCATTTTACAGGTAATAATGCCCTCCACATTCGTTGTACTCGAAGTCAAGCCGGAGACTAGTCTGAGCAATATCATCAATTTCGCTAATGTAAGTTTTTCTCTTATGTTCTACAAAACGACGAACTTTAGAAGAACTGTGCCAGGTTTGCCATTGTGAACAGAGTGCCAGGGATTTTCGAGCCTCCAACGAGCTTTCCGGCACAAAATCGTGTCGACTTTGAATTAAAGGTATTTTCTTGCGGTTTTTTTTTTCAATCGCCAATTTTTAGAAGGAAAATAGTGACGGCAAAGATGTTCTCGTCTGGAGAGAGCAGCGTGACCCGCATCGAAAAATCTCCGAGATCTTGAGCGACGACGAATTGCCGCCGCCTAAAAAGAAGAGCCGCAAATCTGGCGACATATGTGGTGTAAGTCGTTTTCTTCTCACAGCATTTGAGCCGTTTTTCTTCAGCTCTGCGATATAACTTTGAATGGTAGCTCACATTACCGAAACACCCGTCTTCGTGAACACGTCCAGCGTCACCTGAACGATTTCACAGCCAAATGCGGACACTGCGACCACAAGGTAGACTCTTTCTTCCAATTTTTAACTCTCTATTTTTCAGGGCATCCTCCGCGAGCATGTCAGAAAGCACCACAGTCTCAAGCACAGCGCCGAACCTGTCCTCATCATTCCGATCACACTTGATGACGACTACCGCGAACGATTCGCCGTCACATGGGACGTCTGCTTCCCTAAGATTCCGCTAGTCGCACTGCCTCTTGTGCGTGAGCAGCAGGGAGCGAGAGTGGTACGTGTCTTCTTCCATCTTCGTCTACCCTCTAATTTCAGCAGGAACTTCTCTCAGAAACGGTCAAGTCGATTGAGAGCCTCGACGACAATTTCCTGGACAGCCATGAATAGATCATCAGTTTGTTATGTTTTTTTTGTTTTCCTTCCTTTTTTTTTGTTTCTGTAATATTCCCCCTCTTCCGTTTGGAAGAAACTTATTTACCCACCTTGTGTACGGAGAGGATGAGGTCGTACTTGACCTTCGACAATTCGACGACGAAGTTCTTCTTCAGCAGGCTGAAGAGGTTAAAAGACGTGGCAATACAGAAAGACCCTTTAAGTTCTTTATTGACAACAATACATCAGTTATCAGTTCGGTGGTATCTATTTAGGAGTCCACGAAAAGGGATGGGATCAAGAGCAGCATCGGGGTCAAAGTCACCATTCGTCATAGAATCCAGTTGAACAACCCAATAGCTCCTCTTCCAGCAAAATAACTCGGTTTTCTGCTAGGCAATAAGAGGTCCTTCACTTTGATAATGCGTACATCGGTATCAAGTTTCTGGGAAATCATTCACCTACATTCCATTTGGAGTAGTACCTATTGGTGAGTACAGTTGGATTCTCGATACGATCGATCGGTTAACAAGTCCGATTGGCAGTCAGGAATCCGGAACTATCGACCAACGTTTTTCTGTCTGTGCATCCAAACATCGCAAATCACTTTAAACGCAGCCATTGCCGGTCAGCGTACTACAGTTTGTATGTGTCTGGCTGTACCTGGATCACTTGTACATCATCCGTCGCCAACCCCGACAATGTATATCTCGCTCTGGTAATGGATGCAAGAGACCGCGGACCGTGTTTTCTCTACGGCCATACTAACATTCGTAGTTTGCATGATTTGCTCCAGTGTGATATTGTTCTCACAGCGACTGCCCGAAAGTCTCTTGTAGACTTTTCGAGTTACAACGGAGATCCCGATGCTGATCTTGATCCCAATGCTTTTTCAGACCTGCTGAAGACATATCACCGTTTAGAACAATAAAGAATCAGTCGTATCCCTCTGTTTCTCCGTCCGAAACTTCATTCACAAGGAAAGAATCTTTCACAAACACAGGAACCAGTTGTCGGCTTTCACTGTCAATAATCTGACATTTTTCCTCCTTTTGACCCTGTCTCGGTCTTCTCTCATAATCGACATCGATTTAATTAGAACTTCAATACTTGTCACAGTTGACTCATGTTCTCACTCATGTTAGACTTGAAAGAATCTTAATTTTGAAACCAGACGACTTCGTCGCCTGGCAGCTTCGTCCCGCCAAACTTTGGTGGTTAAGCCAAAGTAGCCTAATTGTAAGAACCAGTCATCTAATCCTGACGATTTCTAATTTGTCGCGACGATGCTCTTCTCCTCGGACAACTAAACAGTCAGCCACAGACACCACAGCGCTTTAATAGTTTAGATATGGGCAACACTGTTAGTCCAAAACACTTCTGTAGCCATTTGGAAGAACCATAAAATGACGCAGGTGCAGCACACAAGTCTTCTTGTTAGCTAATCGATTGGATAAAAAAAAAGAATGGTCGCGTCGCCTGAATAGAAGGATCGATTTGTCTCGGAGATGTCTTTCATTAGCATCACTTCGATACACCTTCAATGTCCTCCGAAGAGGTGCTCCCTACTTGAATCGCAGTAGATTCTCTCAAACTATTATCACTACTCTTTCCACTGCTGTCGCTCCACAAATCTGCGATTCACACCTTCAAGCAACAAATTTATCACATCACAAATGAGATACAGTAAATTTATAAAATAGAGAACCTCGTATCTTCGCGTAAAAACAATGCATAGCTAATTTACACGAAACAAACTTCTGCAGCCGATGAGGGGGCCCGTGTGGCTTTGAAAGTTACGATAATTAGGCTCGGTTAGCTGACTCGTTGGGATTTCGACTGGAAGACGGCACACAGGTATTTGCGACGTTTTGGAAAAGTCTAGAATATTATTCTTTGAGTTTGAGCTAAGAAAACGAACAGACCTTTCAATTTCGGGAGCACAACGTGTGAATTCAAATTTCCAGAAATTGTAAACCGGGTTTTTGATGAGTTCGATGAAGGTGATCAACAGGCCCCAGGGGTGAGGACGAAGGGCGACCAGTCGCTCGAAGAGAATCCTAGTAATTTGCTCCTAAAGACAGTGTTTTAGTACAAAAATAAACAGAAAGTACCTGGATCGCATCGTAGTCTGAATTGAGGAAAAGGAACAGGAAGACGCAGCTGAAGTAGTGGGTGTGAGCATTCGGATAGCGCAGCTGATTGGCGATGGCGTTGAAGAGCAAGTAGCGACCTGAAAATGGAGCTTTTATGAACAGAAGACATAAAAATCAAGTTTCGTGAGATCGGAGTCTCCAGCGATTCAGACTTCATATCTCTAAAAAAATACCAAAAAATTACCTTCAGTACAGAGCTGGACAGCCAGATTCTGGAAGACGTCCATGTAGCTGGTATGGGCGATCGTCTGGATGTTGATGGCGAGTCGCTTCTGATGTAGACTCTCGATGGCCTTGATTCCGACATAGAGAACAACGGCATTCAGCACCGTTGTGTTGTATTTCTGTCCCGAATTCTGGCTGACCTGCAGCAGATTCGGTAGCGTCGTCAGGAAGTCAACATTCGTTCGATTCGTCAAATAGTCGTCCAGGGCAACACGCGTCGACTCGGGAATAATCGTAGACATGTTCAGATTCGACTTGGGCTCCTGTGCCATATCCGCAATCGTGTCCACTTGCTTGAAGTTCAGAGCGAATGGATCGGGAAGACGCATCTCGCGTGGATAGGCCGAAAGGACGATATTTCTCAGCTGGACGCAGTTGGCCGGGATTGTGTCACAGATCACGTAGTGGAATTCGCACAGCAGCTCCGGGAAGTCGTGCAGAATGACCAGAAGGACTCTGAAAAAGAGACATTAGTGAAGAAAATCGATGTCTGGAAGTCACTTGGAAAAAAAGGTATGGGTATGGTAGGAACAAGGGCAAGAAATAGAGAATAAAGACAGCGTCCAACGGGAAGTAGAGACGGCAAAGGGTAGCTTGACAGATGATAACCGCACACTGACTGAGAAATGAAGAAGAACACGAGGGATAGCAAGGACAGAGCGATAATGACACTCGAGCGCTAAAACAGTTAGCAAACAATGGTTAGAATTATGCTCAAACCGATTGATCTCGGTCTCGCTCCATGAGCCGGGAAGATAAAAAAATTCCAGGAGTTACTTTACACAACTTGAACACGAAGAGTGGGGGGGGGGGGGGATTCGACTTTTATGGCCAAAAAGCACGAAAAACTACCTCAAGGTGCCCTTGTAAAGAGCCTGCACATGCTTCGTCATCTGGATATTGCGGAGGAAGGGCGACATGAACTTCAGATGGCAGATTATCAGTTGTGTGTACATGGCCTGCATCTTGATGCTGTCCGGATTGTCCCGCGGTCCGCTCAGAAGTTTTCCGATCACATTGCGGTGTCCGACAATGTCGAGCCAGGCGTAAGTGAAGCCCGGAACACGACGCGGCTGCAGCAGGAAGAGCGTCTGACCGAAGGATTCCATCACACTCCATTGAAGTTGATCCAGGGCCGTGCCGTCCGGCGTCGTGAGCTCATTGAACAGGGTGATCAGAATACGGTGGTAGGGCATGGCGTTGAAGTCCTTGCCGCGCGTCTCGTGGTCCATTGTCAACACGTTTCCGATGAGGCTAAAAATTTGGGATTAGAAACTGATTATATGGATCATTCGAGAAGCTAAGAAGTTCACAAATTAGGTACTAACGTAAGAATCTTCTTCAACAGGGTAATCTTCGTCTGCGTCTGATTTCCGTCCGAGTACTTGATCATGAGCGCGATGAGCTTGACATAGGCGTCCAGTGTGTAGTAGCAGCGCTGTCGGATAATGGCCGAATGATGAGCCGACGTGCCGGGATCGTTTCTCTGCATCTTAATCGTCACATCGACGCACATCTCTGTGCACGTTTTGAAGAAGCTCGAGACTTTCTCGTCCGTCGAGAGACAACCGTGATCGTGCATCTAAAGACGACATCTTATAAGTGGTAGCCGAGACAAACCACATGGATCATGCTGGATAGGGCATCCTGTGGACTTCGCTGAGCAGCCGGTGTGTAGCAGATTGTGATCCATTCGCGGAGGACCGTCTCGACCTGAAAGTAGGAGATTTTCGAGGGAAAGAGATAGAATATAGCTCTTTGGTGTTTTTCACACTGCTACGAATTATTTAAAAAAAGCGTACCACTTTCTGCGAGAGCTCATGCTCACCAACAGGTTCACTGTTCTCAAGAAGCGGAGAATTGAGTCCCTGCGGCTCTCCGGGCACGGGAACACGCCCCGGAACCATCTGCGTAATCTTGACCAGCTGCTCGTACGTGTTCGGGAAGGCGGCCTGGAACTGAGATCGGGTCTCTGGCGTCGTCAGGACGCGGTAGAGTCTCTGAGCAAAGAAGGCAGCCTGATCCATTGAGGCTCCGCTAGACATTTTGACGGCAATGTGCTGGTCAAAGACGTTCGTCTGGATGAGACTGTGCTTGTAGAGGACCTCAATCGCTTCGACATTCCACTTGTGGTCAATGTTCAGATTGATGATGGTGCTGGTAATCTTGCGGGCAATCTCGGTGATGGTTGTCAGGTTCAGACAGAGCCTCGTGACGCCGATGAAGAGATCGCGAAGACGGCGCGGCCATTCCACATCCAGAGGGTCTGAAATTGGAGAATGAAGGATGTGAACAGTTCAAAATCAGGCTTGATAAAGGTAAAAAAACGCACTTTTAGTACTCGGGTCGACATGGAAGGCGTGAAGGAAATGCTCGACGCTCTTTCCAATGACATTTCCCAGCGCTCCGCTGTCCCTCGGGTTCATGGCCAGCTGACTGAGCAGATCGCGAATAATTCCGACAGCCTGGTAAGCCTGGAAGCCCTAAATTGTCGATAGAGTACTGGGGTCTGACGCTACCTTGTTGTTGACATTGGGTTGAGCTCCCATCGTGTTGTCGACTTCCTTGATTATCATCGAGAGCTGAGCCGCCAGATGGTCGTTTGTTCGTTCCTCGGTCAGAATTAGCGGACGAGCAGCTTCGGGGGACAGATCTTCGCTAACTGACGGCTTGAAGCCGCAGATTCTCGTACTGAACTGCATGTAAATGTCCATCAGATCTTTCGGCGTCTCTCCAGCTTGGAAGGCAATCGGATCCGGAATAAGCGACTGGATCTGCAACAAATTGATGTAATGTTGGGCAAAGCCAGCTATTTTTTCTCAAAAGAACAAAAATAACGTACAGCTTGAGCGGCTTCGTCCACATACGGCTTGCCAGCCTGCCTGGCCACAATGCGCTTCTGGAACTCGGGCTCAAGTCTCTTCTCCATCTCGGAAGCTGCCTTCTCACACGCAGTCTTGACGATGAAATTCGTCGCCAGCTCAATATTCTCGGCCGTAATCACCTGGGCAGCCTCTTCAATCATCTTTGCCTAAAATTTCAGGTATTTTGAGCTAGATACGAACAACTAACGCTGTCAGCCGTATTAACAGAGTTCCTCAGAGCATTGCTAAAGGCATTCTGGAGCGAATTGGCCATCGTTACTGCCAGTGGATCGCGGCATGTGATCATAGCCATTCCGGCGGTCATGGCACGCATCATGTGGAACGAGGCCACCTTTAGATTCTTCTCGTTCGGATCCAGGGCGAAATCCTTGCGAATGAGATTCTCCGTCACGGTCATGGCAATCTTCTGGGCTCGTTCCGAGACGGGTCCGATCAGTTCCTTGATGGCTACTGTGAGAGAAGGACGGACAACGTGCTTCAGATGGGGGTGAAGCTGAAATTTCTTTTTTTAACCAAAAAAGAAGCCGTTTTACCTGGAAGAGCGGCAAATTGGACTTGATCTGGAGATGCGGCGTGAGTCCCTCGTAGCTGATCACGTTAATATCCTGATAGGCAAAGTGGCTCTGTTGTACGGGCTCCGGACCGGCATTATCGCTTTCAGGCTGAGGCGTGGACGGTTTCGTGTCTGTTCCTGGAGCTGCTAGTGCTTCTACTCCAGTTCGTGGAATTGGACTGCTACTCGGGAACTGATTCGGCGCTGTGAGCAATTTGATCTCCGAAAGCTGTTGCTGTAGATGCACGAGCTTCTCCGTATCCTTCAGGACACCTTCGATTGGCAGTGACTGAAATTTTGCAATGTTCAAATATTACAAATAGGGCTCTTCTTGTGCGGGGCTAAACCTTGACTAAAAATGCTGCATATTACCTGAAGATCCACCGAGAGCTCCTTGCAGAGAACCTCGATTTCGAACTTGAGATTGATCTTCAGATCCGGCTCATTGTGCAGCTCCGCCAGCACTTTTAGTATTGATTTGATCCAGGAACAAGAAGCACCGAAGATTGGTGTCTTGCTGCACGAGAGGAGAATTTTTGCGATGAAAGGCACGACGAATAGCAGCTCCTGCTGTCCTTTGTAGTAAGCTTCCAGGAGGAGCGATTTTAGATCAAGTTCCTGCAGGTTTTCCGTCATTTTTAACTTACAAAATGAACAAACATTGAGCAGAATTGGCTTGCTGCGAGCGATCGTGATGGCTCCGAGCCACATGCCGAGATTCTTCAACAGTTGACGGTCACTGTAATTCGAGGCAGCCTGTCGCTTGTCCGAACGGAGAAGGATCTGCAAATTTGGGATTACTAGGCATAAAAAACCGGCGTTAGGACAGCTGCAGACTCCACATTTTGATAGCAACGTCATATTATGGTCAACATAAAGGCAAGAACGTACTCTGATATTCCTGAACGTCTCCTTCTTGATGTGAACGTCAAGAAGTGGATGATCGAGGACCTGGACGAAGGTGTTGTACAGTGGCTGGAAGTTCTGCTCAATCGAAACGCGCTTCATCACAATATATTGAGCGAGCCAGCGAATAAAGGGCTCTCCGTGATCGGCAATCAGGCCGAGGACTTCCTCCTTCTTAGCGCCCATGTTCGTCTGGGACAGATTGTTGAAGAGGAACGACATCTTGTCCACAATGGCTTCTGCAGGCTGTGCGACTTCTGCTCCTTCACTTTCCGTAGCTTTTACGAGGGTATCCACATTCGTATATGACAAGACGTTATTACCCTGAAATTTGAGCCATTTTAAGGGGACAGTAACATTATGGGAAAACGAGAAAACAAGGCTATTTTAAGCGGAGTTTCGCCACGAATTTGTCGCCTATAGGTCCGGGAAGGAGCATAAAACACACCGTTCTATTCTGTGGAACCGCACCACTACCCGTCGTAGAGTTCCGACTGTCCGTAGTCGATCTAGCCGCTTGAGCTGACCATACCGGAGGCGTGCTTCGACCCGATCCCGTGTCCGGAATAGCGTTGATCGAGAGGCGCGAAATATCGCCGCTCATGCCGGCCTGGATGTGCTCTTGAATGCTTCTCGGGAATCGCGGAAAGTTTTCCAGCTGGTGAATCATCGAGCAGACCTGAGAAATTGATAGATTAGTAAGCTATTTCAAAGAAATGAATACCTTGGGATAGGTGCATAGCTTGTTGCGGCAGTTCTCCAAAGCCACGAGACCAAAGGTGTAGAGATTCGAATTGAGCGGCTGCTGCAGCGATTCGATGACCTTTCTCACGGCTGTTGCAAAGTGCAGATTCGACGTCTCGCTGAAAAATTGGATTGAAGGTGTGGAAAGGTGATATTTTCTGTGGAAACCACGCAAGGTAAGTTACAGCAAGAAACGATTTTTTTTCAAGTTTCCGCTGAAAACAAAGCAAATAGGAAGCATCCCTACTTGATGATTCCTTCACGAATGATGCCTCCGTAGAGCTCGGCCGTGATTCTCAGCTCGCGATCCGGATAGTCGTTGAAGAACTTGTACTCTTCGAAGAGATTCTTCACGACGCAGGCCAGCAGCTTGTGGTCACGATTATCGGCCGACTGCTTGCAGCCCTTCAGACGATCGATCAGCGAAGATACGGTCATCAGGTGGGACTTATTCGTGTAGATCTGAAACAGAACACGGGTCAATGTTGTAGAAAGTGGGCCGACCGCTTCGAAGTAGCCGTTGGCTTCCTCCTGGACGTCTTCCGTAAATTGCATCTGAGAGAGGTCCTGGTCAAAAATCGGCATCGGCTGGCTCGATCTCTGGAACTTTAAGGTCTCATTGAAAAGAAAATTCAGTGGAGCAGTAAACGTAGAAAACTCGCTTTCTCACCTGGAATTCCTGCATCGGCGGGGCCTGGCCGCGGAAATCCAGCTGCAGAGGCGTCGGCGGACCAGTAGAACGCGTTGCGCTGCTTGGAATGTTCCAAGAGGAGCTTGAATTCTGACGCTGTGGTGCCGGCGGCATTCCGGGCCTCGACTGATTCGTCGGCGAGTTTGAGCCGAAGATTTGAGAGCCGGGCGGCTAAAATGCGTATTTTAGACAATATTTGAAGAAAACTGACCCTGATAGACTCCTGGCTACCGCCAAAGCTCGCCGAGCCGAAGATATTACCCAAGCCGACGCTGGCAGCGCTCTGGGCCGGTTGCTGCTAAAATTTCGTGATTTTTATGGTAAAAACGAACAACAAACCTGCATGTAATTGTTCAGGGGATTGAAAGGCGCCTGGCTATTGTTGCCAAATGGACGCTGCATTCTGGGTTCTGTTGTAGGTTTTTGAGGCGAATTACGGGGTAGGATTCCGCTCGTTGATGACACTGAGGGGCTCTTCCCACTTTCGCTCGTAATCTATAAGAAATTGGTCAGATTTTCGAATTAGGAGATCGAGAAAACCTTTTACAATTCCGCAAATGACTAGGTTGACGAGCTCTAGGCTCCTATAGGAGACTGTGCAATGTTTTGTGTCGCTTTTCGCAATTCAGTCCACTGCAGAGAAGAGCTAAGTTTTTTGGGTTATTATTGGAGAAAAAGTTCAGCTTTCAAGTCAGAAACGAAATCAAATGTATCGACTTTGGAAATCGGCAGCAACACATGTGAGGCTCACGATGCTCGCGACGCGGTTCGCTCTAGGTTCGCGTAAACAGAGTACAAGCCGCGTGTCTCGTTGGAGGAAAATGTGGCAAATCAGGTGACTGGGCGACGTAAGACCTGTTTTTCAGCAATAAAAAAGTGCTTACAGGCAACAATCGGTTAAGAAACTTGTGGAGCTTGTTCTTATCACTATTTCTCAACAGTTTTTCATCACAAAAGTAAAATTATGCAGGAGAAGAAAAGGGAAGAAAAAGGGAGAAAAATGGCCAATCCTAAATTTTTGGCGCACTACTTGTAAACCTGCAATCGTGGCGAGAGCACAGGATTACAGTATCCCAAGCTAAATTTTAGCGCCGTTTCAGAATGCTGATTTTGCAAGTTTGTTATTTTCTGCTCGTTTTACGCAAACTTCCTGCCACTTTTTAGCTGATTCTTGTTTCATTTTATAGAGCGTAGTTTATAGAGCCTTCAAGTGGAAAAATCTCAGAAACCTTGTCATTTGCGAGTTGTAAAGCTCTTTTTAATAGCTTACCTTTGGTGAAACACCAAAACCTGGTGGCGGACCAAGTTTTGAACTTGACAAAGCACTTGGTCCTGCTGAAACTGTGGGAAGAGGTTTTTGAACGGCTTTGGGAGATGGAGAGGGGGATTTCTTCTCAGGTTCTGGCCGAATTTCAACCGTAACAATGGCAGGTTCCAGTGCAGAAGAAGGCGTAGATTTCGTCGGAATCTTTTCAATTTCCGTCTTATCCTGGTCAGAACTTGACGCCAGCTCTTCTGCTAGCCCTTCCGGCAACACACTCGGATCAATTTCGATCAAAGTCTCGTCAAAAATGTCTTGTTTCGGAGTCTCCACCACCACAGTTTGCTCAATCTTGGCCACTTTCGTCTTCTTTTCCTTTTTGGCCTCCAACTTTTTCTTCTTCGGAGGAATCACAGCTGCTGCAGGAACGGGCTTCGGAACTGGCTTCAAAAAAGACGGCGGCTCCAAGTCGTGAAGTTTCAGGCGACTAACGTTTTCTTGAAGAAAGTGCGTGACCTTTTCCGCAAAGGTGGAAGTGTAGCCGAAAAACTTTTTGTTTTTCAGTTCTTTGACGAGAAAACGAAGCAGCTGTTTCTGGAAAGGGAGTAATAAGAGGAAACAATCGTCTTCCTAAGAAATCATAGTTTTGGAAATCCTAAGGTGTTTTCTGGTGTTTATAGCAGCCACAAAACGAACCTCCTCCAGTGCCAATCGCATTTTTAAATACTCATCAAAGTCGCAGAATCCGAGACCCTGACAGACCAGTGCCAATTCAAAGGTGCTTTCCATGTCACAGTGTCCCAAGGCGTATTTTATTATGTCCTTGTCCACGTCGTGCATTAGCTGAAACCATTCCTTTTCTGGACTCAAAAAAGGCTTACTTTTAGACAGCGTTGAGTGAATTCTAGTTTTCTGGGAGCACTGGTCATGAAATGCATCTGGTTCTGTCGAATGATCAAGCTGGCCACAGACCGGCAAGTTACTTCATGATCCATGCACTGAAACTTGTGATTCTTTGAATATAAATTGATGGGACTACCTCATTTTCAGTGTAAGAAACGGCATATTTCAGTATTCTTCTTAGGTGTTTTGGATCGTCTTCTTCGTGTAGTTTTTCAACCAGTGGTTCCAATGACATTAACATGACGGGGATGTTGTAGTCGGTGAAAACAGTCTGAATCAGTACCTGTTTCTCCCAGACCCTCAGTTTCTCTGTCTCCTCTTTCAGACTCCATTTCTGAACTCACCGTCTGCTGCAGCATGCTGACGAAAAAAACTTCCGGATACTGTGAGATCATGTAGTCAAAAATGTCCTGTATCCGACTCTTGCAACCGGGATTAGTGTACTCTAGTGTCAGTAGAATTGCGTACAGTTCCAGACATCTCCTGAAGTCTGAAGTCAATACTTTTTCCTTCGAAACTCACATGTTACAGTACAAAAAGTCCGGATTTGGATTCCGTTCCAGACAGGAAAGATTTGAAGCCGTGTAGCTCATCAGATCAATGAATCCTCCTTCTCGTTTCCTAATGACCCGTTCAAAAAAGTCTAGCTGACCGTCACTAAAAAAGTCTTCGAATCTTCAAAATGAACTGGAAAACTTACACAAAAGTCCATTTTTTGAACATGTAATACATGGGAAAGCCGAAGCTGGTGGCCTCGAAGAACTGAATAATGAAGATGATCCCTGCTTCAGAGACGAAACGAAAGTCTGGCTGGTCGAGCTCGGTGAAGACCATAGCCCATTTCTCTTTGGTCTGAACAGGTGAAAGACAGAACAGTCTGTTCTTACCATATTGTTGTATTCAGTGAGGGCTCTGGCTAGAATAGACGGTGACCAGGGAAGACGACCGCCAGTTTCGGATTTAGTTCTGAAAAAAGAGAGTTCAGTAGGGGGTTACTGTACTCACGGAGCTCCGATTCGTTTGTCTGATGTAATCATGGCAATGATGGCATTGGCAATGGCGTCAGGCGTGAGGAAGATTTTGGGGATTTCCTGGAATTTGGACTGTGAAAGAAACAGATAGACAGAGACCCTAGAAAAGTCTCTAAACTCTCACTCACCGTCTGCAGAAACTCCTTGCATCCCGCCGGAGTATGAGTGAGTTTCCCAGCTTCCGTCATCAAGGCATGGGTCAGGCGATAGGCTCGACATTCGCCGATCAAGTACTCCAGTTCCTGAAGAAAGTTGATCCACTATTTTATTCAAAACTCACTGCCAGGCTGGTACAGCCCTTCCTAACTACGTCGGCTGCTTGATAAAATAGTTTTTCGAGTGACAGATTCGCGTTGACTTTTTTCTTCTTGGCTATCAGATTGAAGAGAAGTGGCTGTAGTGGCCTTTTCAGTTTCAGAGGCTCTCGTGTAGTGTCTTGAACCACCTATAATTTAGTTACTCAATGCTTTCAGGATAATGATAGGCGATTTATGTATTTTTGTTTGCAAATAGACATGCCAACTCATGACCGCGCGACATCGGAAGATTTAGGCGCCGCAGCAAATTCTAACTTTTTCTGACGACCCGCTATGCCCTGGAAAGGTATTTCATTGTCTTTTTCACTCCAAGAGCGTCAAAATAAGACCAAACGTGCCACGAAAGGATGAGAATTTAAGAAAATTCCAGACTTACACTGTTGATGAGTCTGCAGACGGCTAGAGGACAGACTGTCGGCATTTTTGATTTCAGGAAACAGTGCACAATCGTCTGTAAGAACTCTACTCGCAGTGGATAGCGTGTTGCTCCTAGAAAATATTGAAAAAATATGAATAAAAAAGGAGAAAGTACGGGCTTGATACTCGTCGACCATGGTGCTGAGACCGTCTTCAATCAGTTGGTCAACCAACGGCTCCAGTTCATTTATGACTGTCAAAAGAGTAGCAAAACCGGCTTGTAGATGAGGTTCGTCGAGTATCAAGTGCTGGAAACAGTCCTAAAGCTCATTTTGTTCATAAAACTTGGCAATTTCTACGTTTTTACAGACTTCCTCTCCTTCAGTGTTCGCGGATGCTGCCTTGTTCACGCGTCGGTAGAACTTTGCCGAGCCGACAAAGGAGTGGGGAAGGGACAAGTGCTCGGACATTCTGAACAGTTTCTTTGGTGTTGGGAATAAGACTTGGAGAGGCGCAGTAAGACAAAGGGGCAGGGGATAGAGTCAAAGAAATACTCTGACAAACAGGCAGTGTGACAGAAAGAGAGATTAATCTATGCTCCCTCCTTGCCAGTAAAATCAGCTTTCGAGCTCACACCGACCTCCTTCGGGCTGTGTTGAAAAATAACAGTATTCCCAGAGAGAGAGACTCGCATGATTTGCAAACCATGTTCGGGCTAGAAAGAGCTTCGGCGAAGTAGGTCACGAATGGTTTGGCTCAGAAAAAAGTAGTAGGAGAACAAAATATTGCTTTTTGGTACAGAAGTTTTTGCCTGACTTTTTGTCTGGTCTGAGCTCTTTTTGGGTCGAGAGACAAAACTGTTTGAACATTTTCCAGACGTCTCCAAAGTTGTTCTTTCCAGCTTAGGAGGGACAAATATGCAGGGAAAAGAACATAATAGAGAAACTTACATTTCCGCCAGGTACAGCAGAAGATTTGTGGCTCCTTGCATCTCCGTCTCGTTGCGCCCCGTCACTTCTTCCATTCCGTAGCGGACAATCTGAGCTTTCTGTGTAAACATTCCCATGATAACTCACCAATTTGAAGAGATTTGAGCCTGCAGACTCGCTAAGAAAACCGGGAGTGCTTTCTCCATAGCCAATGCTGGTCAAAAGGACCCGGGCGATGTGTTCGGAGACGGCATCGACTTCCCGTCCGGCTGTGATCAGAAGGCGCTGAAAGTGATTACTGTTGGGGAAAATAATTGTTTTTGGATCAAAACAGCCTGTCTAAACCGCATTTAGCCGAGTTTTTTGAGAAAATTAAGAGATTTCTAGTCTCTGCTCTGTCCGTAGTCTTGTGTGTTTTCCCTCTAGGGTAAAAACAGCTTCGCACGTGTGTTTTGACAGGAATTCAAGGTATTTTGCTCCCTGAATATCTTGTTCATCTCTTATTCGTCTCGTCTATCTTCGTTAATGAAATTCAATCATTTCGAGTGGAAAAAAGCAAAATCTTTTTATGGATGAAAAGACCTCAAAAAATGTTCAGAACCAAAAGACCGTTCTCAGACTGAATGACAGCTATTCTATCAGACCGAGTATTGATAAAAAACTTAATTTTAAGCTATTTCTAACCTGAAAAACCTGCTGCGTCGATTTCTGCGGATGTGTAGTAAAGCAGGCCAGCAGTTCGTCCACATAGGCGAAAGCAAATCGCGATTTGGGAATTCCCAGCGCCGTCGTCATTCTTCTTCTAAAAAACCACCAAAATGTGTTTTTCTGCCAAAAATGGAACGTAGAAAATCAATCCATAAAGCCACACATATAAATAACTGAATGGTTCCCTCCAAAAGCGTTCATTTTCGTTAAGCTGGAGCGCGCTTACTCTCTTCCCCCCAGATTTACTACCTATTACAAATTTTCTTGTTTATTGTTTATCACACACGCCAAGGCTACAGGTGACAACCAGGAGACCAAAATGTGTACATTTCAGGGAGGGGATAAAAGTCGTTTACTAGGGGGATTCAGAAGACAAAAGTGTGTGGAGTGAGGTTTGTTGCACCGGTCATCATACAATACGAAAGTGGCTGTCTACCGCAACTTGCAGGCCCGTTGATAGAGAGCGTCGACGACTTCGCCCATCGCGTGAATAACTTGTACTGCCGTCTCGTAGGTTGAATCGGCTGAGGTGATGTCGTAGACGATGAGCATGCCGTCGCCTTGATGAAGGGAGCCGCTAAACTTCTTGTCCAGAATCATCTGGGCCAGCTTCTTTTCGACCTAAATTGGAGATTTTTGAATGCATTTTAATAGACGGACCTTGGTAAAATCAATGTTAATTTCAGCGGCAATATGTTGAATTTGGACGTAGGAATAGGGCTCGATCAATCGGCACAGATCCTTTTCGAGCATTCGTTCCGACAGCGAGTTGAAGTGCTTTTTCACGACTGGGTCCATCTGGAAGACGATTGTAAGTCCCGAGATGGGAAAATGAAGCTACCTGGAGCTCTTGAGGATACGATCCGAAGGTCTGATTGAAATCGGCCAGACTTCTTTTCTTGGCAGCGGTCGCGATAGCTTTCATGGCTTCCAGATCCGTGCCGTTGTACTTCAAAGCCAGCTTGCCGGAAAGCAGTGTAATTACTTCGTCCGGAAGGTCGAGCATGATCTGTAACATGGACTTCATAAAAACTTCGTGAAAATCTTGCTTACCTTGCAAAGAAGCATGTATTTGAGGGCGAGAAGAGCCATGTCATTCTCTTCGACCGAGTCGTAGCCTTCAAAAGCCTCGTAGAAGTAAGAGAAGGCCGTCTTGAAATCCTTCTCGTCGGCCGCGTGAAGAATTCCCGATTGGAGGTCCAGAGCTGCCTGCATGCGTGGATGAACATAGATGGCGTTGGCGGTCGTTCGGGCGCCCGTCAGCGAAGCTCTGGCCTTTCCAATGTTGCCGAGATGGTAGAAGGCTTTGCTCTCCTCGAGCTCGACTTCAACCAAGACGTCCTTGTCGTCGAGTTTCTTCAGCTCGCGGATTAGGTCAGCGGCTGAAAAAAAACGGTTCATAAAGCACTGTTGGTAGCAAATATATTTTGATTTCAGCGCGTTTCTAAAACAAGAGTGGAATCAAAATTGTCCCGAACTTGGCTCGAGTCTAATGAACTCGGCAAAAGCTCTGGCAACTTGAGACGTCTACGTTCTCATGATTCAGTTTTCCTCGCACTGAGGGCCATAGCCCGCTGGGTTGACAGGAAGTGTGATCAACAGAACATGACAGACACGGGCTGATTGCTAGCCGGCTTTAACCAGGAACATCTCTTACCTAGAGGGATAGCCTGCGTGTATCTCTTCAAATCGTTGAATAGGCGTATAAGACGAGCTTCTAGAGTTTGACGAAGGAAGGTACGGTTCTGGTCGGCAGCCCATTGGATACATTCGCGGACCAATTCAATCTAAACGTAATTTTAGGGATGACACGAAAACTAGCCTACCTTGATATCTCCATCTTGGTCGTCAATCATGAGACAGAGGTCGACGAGGTTTCTGACCAGCTTGGCTGCCTTGGCTTTTCCGAGGGAGATCAAGAAGGGACGCGTCTGCTCGATCATCTTCCTCAGATCTTCCGTCTGATTGTTCTTGGCCAGCATGCTCCCGAGCTCCATGATCGACTCTTCTTTCTTCTTGATATCGGCATCTCCACTGGCTGGTGATTTGACTGAATTTGAGAAATGAAAAATTGTTGAAAACTTGTTACATACCGAGATTTGTCAAATGTCTGATCACATTCTGGTCGTTGTGATGCGGCATGGACGTAACATGGTCGGCCATGGTTCCTCCTGACATTCTGGAAAAAAAACAATTGACCAATTTGAATAAGGAAAAGTATGAAGACGAAAGAAAAAAACTCAACGATAAGTTTATCGGTTTTTCACGTGAATTTTATCAATTTTTCTTGAAGAATCGATAAAAAAACAGGCTTCTGAGAATTAAGAAACAGGAAAAATAAAAATATCTTCAAAGAATTTGAGGTAACGAGACAGCTGGGAGTGAAAGCGTTATTTGTGATGATATTGGGACTGTGGATGTGCAGGCTGGACAGCCTACGGTAGGAATCTGGCGTGGGGAGGAAAACATGCTTTTCGGCATATGACTGAAGGAAGCAAAGCCAGATTCTTGGGGGAGATTGACATTGGGTCGCGATCGAAAATTTATGGAAAAACGTTGTGAATTTCATGTATTTCACTTGAACAACTTTCCTTGTTTTGCAGTATATTTAGGCAAAAAAGTGGAAATTTCCGAAGAAAAAATATCTGTAAATATGCACAAAACGAAGCACAAATAAATAAAAGAATGAATCCTAAGAATTTCAAATTTCCCTTGTCGAAGCCCAATACCGTAATCTCCAGCAGTCAGATTGCCCGCCGATTTGAACACACTGAAATTGTTGCGAAATCTTGCGCCTCCTTGCAAATGCCTTTTCTTTGCCCCTCAAAAATCAATTTTCAGGTCAATTTGTACGATCAGCCACCCTCTACTTGGTCTACTAAAGATGTCCAGCTGTGGCGAACACGCAAACGCGAAGAATCCTTGGAATAAGGCACCTGATGAGGTAACTTTCTTGTTTTCAGTTGATTTAACCAGACATTTTGAGGTAGAAGAGCCCGTCGTCTCGTTTGCAGAAATAATGAGTGAAGATTTGGCTCATTCGCTAGTTGAGGATGAAGAACAACGAGACCTCGCCATGGCTTTAGCTCTCAGCGCTGTAGACGTCAGTTTTTCCACTTTTTTTTGCAAACAAGCGCATGTAGAAGTTTGACAACGACGAGGACCTGGCCCGAGCTCTTCAGGCTGAATTTGACCGCGAAAACGAGATGCTGGATCGATTGGAACAAGATAAACAGCAGGGCTCCAAATCCTGTATGTTTTCTCTGCTATTTTTGTATGTTCATGAGTTTTAGTCTTCCTGACACCGGAAAAATACCGTCCCTGTGCAAAGCAAGAGTCCGATGACGAAGATGAAGAAGGTGAAGACGACGACGAACTTCGGGAAATGGCCACGGCCATGTTGTACGCGAAGCTGGACGAAGCCCATCAGCCGTCGACAATCCGGCGCGGTGAGAACGGCGAATTCATCACAAAACACGACGCCAGCAATTGTGGCAGGAGAAATGCCGATAAATCTCTAAATGTAAGTCTTTTTTTCTCGTTCGAAGTCAAATCCAATAGATTCTGAGGCCGGGACCATTCTTCTCATTTCTGGCCTTCAAATTTCTGTTCTCACACCTTTTTTATTGACGTTTTTGCAGGACAACGTTGGAATCCGAGTTGGAGACATGTCTTCGGCTGAAATCAGCAACAAGGTCTACAACAAGCTGCGCAGTTTTGCCAAAAACGAGGTCAAACGACAACATCGACTCAAGGACAAGGTATTTTTGCTTAAAAAATATGAATAACGCACAAATTTAGGAGGAAAAAGCCACAATGGAGACGTCAGTCGACGCGAATGCCCGTATCGCCCTCTTCAAATGGATCAATCAGGGCGTTTTCGATCGAATTTATGGAGTCATCGCCACGGGAAAAGTGAATTTATAACGTTTGTCCAAAATAAGCCATAATTTGTAGGAATCGGCCGTTTTACAAGCTGTACAGGGCACAAATGAGGACAATCACTTTGCTGTGAAAGTTTACAAGACGACGCTGTCTGAATTCAAAAATAGGTACGAAATTTTCAATGTTGGTATCAAGTCTTAATTTTAGAGGAGAGTACGTGAAGGACGACTTCCGCTTCAAGAATCCCAGAGGAGTGCTGAAAATCTGGGCCGAGAGGGAGTTTATGAATCTCAAACGGATGACAAACAATGGTCTGCCATGTCCGGAACCAATCAAGCTAAAGAAGAACATTCTCGCCATGACGTTCATTGGCGAAAATGTGAGTTTTGAGGATCCATTTTAAGTTACTCCCACCGTACCCTAAGTATCGCCAGTAGCTGGTCTTCCTGTACTCTTACAGTCGGATCGGATCTAGGCAGGAGTGTCGTTTTTTGACCTCCTTGCTCTTTGACAGCTTTCATCTTTTTAACAACTTTTTCCAAAACATCCTGTTCTCTCTCAGTTCGTACATTTTCCTGTGCTTTACCTTCTGAACTGAATTGAATCTATTCAGAAGACTTGTGAGAATGAGGCTCTATCCAAATTCTAGACCACTTGTCAGATAAGAATGGGAACCAGGGTTAAACCGAACATCCCCAAAATTTTTTGGGCCGAACACGAACTGTTCGCCGTCCCAATGTTTGTTCGCTAACGAACATGCGAACACGAACACAACTCGAACATTTCACGTATTTTCTCTCAAATCACGGTTTTTTTTGTAAGAATCAGTCGTTTGATGATTAACCTAACAAAAAAGAAGGTTTGTAATAAACTGGAAATGAGTGGGGAATCCAAGGGGCTAAGAAAATTTTTGATGCCTTTGACTCCCACAGCCTAGGAGTATTGTCATTAGTACTGGATAATATGCTCGTGTTCGTGCCCTTTTGAACTCTGTTCGAGCCTCGAACAGCGAAATTTTCAGCTTTTTGTTCGTCAAACGAACACGAACATTCGCCAGTGCCGTGTTCGCCCTCGAACACGAATTGTTCGTGTTCGTGTTTGGTTAAAACGAACAACGAACACGAACGTTCGCCCAACCCTGATGGGAACAGACCAGGATAACTCAATTTAGGTCAACTTTTGCAATTTCCCAGTATTCAAACCACCCATTCATCTAGTCTCATCCGCCCCTTTCCAGGGAGAAGCCGCCCCGAGACTCCGTAATGTCGACTGGGACTTTTTCACTGATGAGGAACGAACTGACTTCTTCCTTCAGACTCAGACGGTTCGTTTTTCAATTAAGTTTAGTTTCAAAAGCAAGTTCAGATAATTGACCGCATGTACAAGGAATGTCGCCTCGTTCACGGCGATTTGAGCGAGTTCAACCTTCTCCTTCTCAATGGCAAAGTCTACGCCATTGACGTCTCTCAGGCCATGGACATTTCACATCCCCGACACCTTTATTTCCTCTCCAGGTACTTTTTCAGCCCGTTTTTTAAATAAAAAAGTTATAGAGACATTGAAAATGTGCTGGAATTTTTCGCCAATATCGGAACGATCAATCTGCCAACAGCTGTGACCATTTTCAACGAAGTCACCGGCTTGGACATGAAGGAAGGAGAAAATTTGACGCTACAGGTAATATTTTAGGCTGTTTAGCCAAGGGAGACTATTTGAATGAAATTCCGCTTAAAAATGACCCATTTTAGGCCGAAGCCTTCTCCGTCGAGAATCGGACGGTGACGCAGCGAAACGACAAGCAGGCCCCAGCCGACATGGACCTCCGTCTGTACAATGCCGAAAAGCCCAAGCGAGGCGAGTCCCCAGCCAGAGCCTTCAATTAGAAGAAGCTCTCTTTTTGTACAGCGTTTTTTTTTGTTTATTTTTCGATGTAATTAACAGATTAACAGATGGTTCCAGTGAGACTCATAAATTTGTTGATTTTTATACAAAACATTGTATTTTTTGAAAGTAAAAACTAATTAGGGGGAAAACAATCACAATAGCGAGCAAATGGACATCAATACGGACGTCTTCAACACTGCTTTCCGGTAGGATTTCTTAGTTTTTGGGGTTGAAGTCGAAAATCGAGTTGTTTTGAGCTGGCCGGCAACGACCAAATGCAGTTTTTTGAGTTAAAATGAGCTTTTCGAAATTTTTGGCGTTCTATAAAGTTGCGGAGAAGAACAAGGGCTAGATCTTTGCAAAAATGGGAGTTCATAAGTGCACTGTCGCGCTGAAATCTGAGGCGTTAGACGCCGCGTGAAATTGCAGATTGTTCTGACATCGTTTTCTGTTCTGGAAAGTTATTTTACCGTCTTTTTCAAGGAATAGGCTTCAAAATAAGATCAAACATTTGAGATTTGAAGGCTGGCAGTTCATGTAAAAAGATGCATAGCTATTAGCTAGCTATTAACTAGCCAATTTGAGGTCATTCTACGAAGCCTCTATAAGCATTCCATGTTTTAGCGAGGAGCTTCCGGCCACGGAGAGATCGACCAGTACTGCCAGAGGAGCCTCGACGATGCAGACGGGCTCGTCCGACCTCGACGCCAACTCTTCCGGCCTGAACACCGTGAACAGCTTCCGCTGGCCGAGCGATTCCGGAGTCGAAGCCACGACGACCTCGAACAGCGTCTCGTGGTATCTGGAGACGGCCCGTGAGGATAGTCCCAGCGCCAGTACCCAGAGCAGCAGCAGCTGCTACAGTTCCATGGAAACTGCCATCTTGCACTGCTCGATCGAGGACTCTCTGTCTGGGAGCAACATCGAGGCCTGCGTGACTACCAGTGGTAGCATCGAGGGATCCGAGATCGACAGTCCGCCGCATGGATTCAACTTTCCCGAAGATACGGTGCAGAGTCTGGGAGATGGAGCTGCTGATGATACGAGAATCGATTTTATCTTCTGAAGAGGAATCGAGAGAACAGATGAATTTTCTGTCTAATAAACGAGAAATATATATGAGAAAGGGTAGATGTTTGTTTTTAATTGCCTTGTGGATAGTTGCTAATTGCCTCTGCTCTACTCTGCCGAAAACAAGCTACCAAGTCCGCTACTGTCTCCAACCCTACTCGGAACTCTCTTCGAAGCGGATCAACAGAGGAACAATCAGAAGACAACTACAGGAAGAGGAGACATTCTATCCGTCCGAAGAAGGCTTGGGCAATCCGGACGTACTCTGCCCACCAATCTCGGAAGAGACCATGTCAGCGATGTTTGCCTGTGCCACATTCAATGTTCGCTCTCTACTGGGTACCTCACGTCAAGTCGAACTGCAATAAGCACTAAGATCTATCAAATGGGATGTCCTTGCGCTGAACGAAATTCGTCTTCATGGGCAAGGCAGTACAGAGTTCCTGGAATCGAAAGATGCGCTGTTCTGGAGCGGACATACTATGCTATCGCAACACGGAGTAGGATTTCTGGTCAAGGAGGAGTACGCAAACGAGGCCATCTTCACACCTCGTTCGGCAAGATTGGCTACTCTGACCCTTCTATACTTGAAGCTCTACATGGTTACCGGTTAGCTCCCACTTCGGCATCTACAGAGGAAGAGTATGATGAGTTCTTGGCGGATACGGAATTGCTGCTGTCTTGCACTCCCAGACGATTCACGTCACTTCTCTTGGGCGACTTCAATTCAAAGGTTGGAAGAGATGACACAAATAGTGACATAATAGGAATTGCGACGCTTCATCCAGGGAACAACAGAGGGAAGCTGCTCGTGGAACTGTGTCGTGCTCACAAACTACGGATTTGGAGTACAACCTTCGAGAAAGACCCCAAAAGACTCTGGACCTGGAGAAGCCCCAATGGACGTACTCTTATCCAAATCGATTTTATAGCTGCCAGAAGATCGCTACACGTGAAAGATGTCTCTGTTCTCAACAAGTTCGACTTCAATTCGGACCACAGAATGATCAGAATGCTATTTTGGAGGCAGAACTTAAAGAAGAAGAGAAGACGACTCACTCGAAAGCAGAACCAGATATTTGTCCCATCTACCTTCAAAGACAACCTTCTCGAGGATAGCATTTGCGACGACAACCGATCAGCGGACAAGCAGTATGAAGATCTGAAACAGAGATTGAAGACGGATCTCTGCTGCAACAAGAGCAATCATTCAATCCCGAAGAGTCGCCAGAAATGACAATACTGCAAGAGGAAGGATAACGTACTCTGTTCTTTCCCAACAGGCAAGAAGAATGCTTAGAGATGACCTGCTAGCCAGAAAAGAAGCATTAAGAAGGGCTGTTGAACGAGGAAGAAGTTTGAGAAATGCCGTCTGGTCCATTCGAACGATAAGGAGAAGGATGCTTGCCGCAACGCCGAACACCTATAACTTCTCGCAGACGGCCACCATGAGAAGTTCAAGGATTTCTTCGACAATCTCTACTCTGCCCGTGGATTAGTCCTTCCTACAGCGGACCGCGAGTTTGAAGACCTCCCTCCATTCGAGCCAAATGAGGTGATTCATGCCATTGCTCAATTACGACGATCGAGCGCCGCTGGTTCGGATGGTCTTACGCCTGAAATGCTGTTCCATGCCAAAGAGGAAGCCGGGATCATCATCTGCAACATCTTGAACCACCTTGTGAATGGAGGAAGCGTTCCCAAAGGATTGACAGAAGCGATTGTTACTCTGCTCCACAAATCAGGTGACACAGACGATCCGGCCAACTTCAAACCAATCTGCCTTCTGCAATCCTGATCAACGGCAGTCGAGTCCCAATCGATGTAAGAAGAGGAGAAGGGGAAGGAGACGTGCTCAGTCCTAAACTCTTCAACGCCACTCTGAGTTATGCATTCAACAAGATCGACTGGGGAAACGAAGGAATTAGGGTCAATCGTCAACAGCTGACGACTCTTGGATACGCAGATTACCTCGTACTCTTTGTCAGAAGCCGCCCAGGCATGGAACGGAAGATGATCAAGCTGACGAACGAAATGAGTACGGTTGGACTGGAAATTAATGCAAAAAAGATCGTACTCATGTCCAACATAGTAAACAAAGCTCCGCTAAACATCAATGGAGCGAAAATAGACTTTGTGGACAGTTTTGTCTTCTTGGGAGCTAAGGTATCCATCCCACTCTGCGATTCGGAAGAGGTCAAGAGGAGAATGGGACAAGCGTACGGG
This sequence comes from Oscheius onirici, assembly GCA_932521025.1. NCBI lineage: Eukaryota > Metazoa > Nematoda > Chromadorea > Rhabditida > Rhabditidae > Oscheius > Oscheius onirici. The sequence goes on along the minus strand of OW051470.1, from coordinate 10,206,403 downwards.
GCCTTCAACAAGATATCCAACATGCTGACCAGCAGACACATTCCAATGGCAAAGAGGACGACGTTGTTTGAAAGCCACGTTACTCCCGTAGCACTTTATGGAGCTGAGACCTGGACTTTGAAAGAAGTAGACAAGCAGTACATTGAAGTATGTCAAAGACGAATGGAGAGACGGATGATCGGTATCAATATTCTAGACAGATGGTCAAACGACAGAGTACGGGAACGGACTAAGCTCTAGGATTGGAGAAAGAAAATACTCTGGCTGAAGCTACTCTGATCTGAGAAGATTGCAAAAATGGAAATCTTCTCAAATCAGAAGATACTTGCTCAGTGGCTGGAACAGACTGGTGGCACCGGACATCAGCCGAATGGAAAACTGTGAGATCCACACTCGCCAGGGGCGTGAATTTGTGAATAAATGTATGTATGAGAAAGGATCATTTTTCAAAAGGAATTTTGGTAGCCAGAGTCTGAGAGAGACAAAGGGACGAGAAGCGAGATGTATCGAGGCTAGGCCCGTTGCCAACGACTTGAAGAGGAGAAGGGGAAGGAGGAAGTTTTGGCTGCGTTATTTTGGCTTAGTATCCAACGTTTTCATGTTATACTGGTCTCACAGCAAACTTTTTAATGGTCCATTTATTCTTCGTAGAAATTGTACGGACTACATATATTTGTTCCTAGGCCCGTTTCTAACTAATTTTTTTCTGAAAGCCAATTTTACTAAGTTTTGAGAAATTGTGTGCATTATGCACAAATGCAATTGAAAAGCAGGTTTTTGCGAAGAAAAAAAACAATTAAAATTTTTTTGCAAATAATGAAATAAACTTCAGTTACACAACGTCCACGTCTGTTGGGATGGCGGACAACTTCATCACCTCGACTACCTCCGTGGAGCAAGAGGCTCCTCCCAAAGGTCAAGTAGGTCATTTGGTTTGAACAATTCTACAAATTTAATTGGCAACCAAAATGGAGAGATTTGTGCGCAATTAAGGGGAAACGAGTTAATAGTAACAAGTTTAGACAAGTCAGTACTGGGAGACGAAGACTTTGCTTCTGCTTTTGGTAGTACCAATACAGAAACAGTTTTCAAGTTTCAGGCCAAGAAAAAAGGAGGGGATAGTAGGTAACTGTAGCCCTGGAAGAGCGGTGTTATCCCTGTTTAACAAAACTTTGAGAAGTTGTATGCATTATATTCATAATTGCAATCGAAAAGAGGCTTTTGTGAGAAAAACGTGCTTTGTCAAGTTATGTCAGCTTTTGAGCAAAACAAAACTTCAGTTACACAACGTCTTCGGATGTTGGAATGTCGAACAAGTCTATCGTTTCGTCTACCTCCGTGGAGCCAGAGACGAGAGCAGCAGCAGCTACAGTTCCCTGGGTACTGCCAACTCGAACATAAACTCTCTGTCAAAAAATTATGAGAAAAGATTTTTGTTCTGGAAAACATGGTGTTGAGAAGCGACTAATTGTGTAATAATAATTTGTTGTTTTGTGTATTTCTATCCACTTTAAATTGCTCTCAAGTCTGTGTGTGTTTGTGTGTGTCTGAAGCTTTAATTGAGGATAAGTAGGGGCGCTTTGTGCACAAATTAGTTTTTAACAAGTCGTGGCAGGAAAAGCAAATGCGCCAAAGATTCTTATGAGTTTGATAGTTTCTTACTGGGTCTGTGTGACTGGAACAGAGTGACAAGTGGAGGGACAGTAGGATTGAGACTGCTAAGAACGGGCCGGGCGACCCGTTCAGGTCCTACATTTTGAAAGTAGGCTTGGGAGGGAGTGGGTTCAAATATAATTTCGGTAGTTTCTTTGGAGAGTCAGGGAGAGTACCTGAAGGAGAGTAACAAAGGAGGAATGAAAGGAAACTTGGACTCCGCGATAGAGCGAAGTCATGAATTTCTACTTTAGCCCTGGAAGAGTTGCCAACCTTGTTATTGTAAATAGAAGTGCGCTTGTGACACTTCAAACTTGGGACTCCGAATGAACCTTTTGTCTACTTCGCGTCTCCTGTAACAACACATGGACTCGTGTTTTCTGACATTTCCTGGCCATCGTGATGACTACGCATGTTTTCCACTACCCTCAATATCAACAGAGAAAAGCCATTTATGAATAGGGAGGGAAGTGGCAAACAGCGGCCGGTGGTTGCCATGGGTTCGTGATTAACGCTTCCAAACAAGCCAATTCTAGTCGTCAGTATGGCCGCTATCAACCACTATGTTTCCACTAATAAGTAAGTTTTTTTGGGAAAAGGCTATGAATTTGATTTAGAGCCACCTTTCAAGGAGGCGTGCCAGAAAGATTTGAGATGATCCGGCCGAGAAATCAAATCCAATTGAATACAGAACCGATGGACGTCAGTTCTCATTCCAGGTAGGTCTCTTTGTCACTCTGTATCACCGATTTGCTCTCAGAGACACTTTCCAAGGAACAGTTGGAGAAAGATATGCCACTGTGAAGCCTACAGACCAGTTTGGTCGGCTGGAAGGAACAATGGACTCTACTACTCATCACAGGTGAGGATTTACTAGAAATTCAATTGAGTTTGGGCAGGGAAACTTACCAAGGAGGAACGGGAGAGAGGTTCGAAGCAACTCGTCCCAGAGATCAATGGGAGAGACCAAATGATCCGATGTCAAACAGCACATTGAACAGGTAGGGAGAGAGATTGTTTTGTTTTGAAATGAAATTGTATCAGAGATATCTTCCAAGGAGGTGTTGGTGAGAGACATACTGTGATAAAACCGCAAGACCAGTGGGAAAAGTCGACTGATCCTCTGGATGCCATTACTCATAGTCGGACTGAATTTCAAGGTGGAACTGGTGAAAGATTCGGTATTGCTCGACCGAAAGATCAATGGGAGAAGTCAGCAGATCCTTTGGACGGAACAACTCTAAACAGGGCTACGTTTCAAGGCGGTACTGGAGAGAGATTCGGGATCGCGAAGCCGAAGGATCAGTGGGAGAAGTCAACAGATGCTTTGGATATGACTACTCAAAGTAGAAGCCAGTTTCATGGCGGACCAGGAGAGAGATTTCAAGCTACTCGACCGAAAGACCAGTGGGAAAAGTCTACCGATCCTTTGGATGCCATGACTCACAGCCGGACTGAATTTCAAGGCGGCACTGGAGAAAGATTCGGAATTACAAAGCCGAAGGACCAGTGGGAAAAATCAACTGGACCGATGGACGGAACGTCAATGAACAGATCCGAGTTTCAAGGTGGAAATGGAGAAAGATTTGGAATTACCCGCCCGAAAGATCAATTGGAGAAATCTACTGACCCATTGGATTCAATGACACAGAGCAAGAGTCAGTTTCAAGGTGGCATTGGTGAGAGATACGGAATCACCAAGCCCAAGGATCAATGGGAAAGACCGAATGATCAGATGTCTAATAGTACCATGAACAGGTAGACAGAAAAATCGCTTTGTCTTAACTGGTTTTGTAACAGAGATGTCTTCCAAGGCGGTACTGGAGATAGATTTGAGATGAGTCGTCCCAAAGATCAATGGGAGAAGTCAACTGATGCTTTGGATATGACCACTCAGAGCAGAAGTCAGTTTCAAGGAGGGACAGGAGAAAGATTCGGTATCACGAAACCCAAAGATCAGTGGGAAAAGTCAACAGGACCGATGGATGGGATGACTCAGAACAGATCTGAGTTTGTTGGAGGTATTGGTGAGAGATTTGAAATCACCAAGCCGAAAGATCAGTGGGAAAAAGCGACTGATCCTCTGGATGTCACTACTCATAACCGGACTCAATTTCAAGGAGGTACTGGAGAGCGGTTTGAAGCAATGCGACCGAGAGACCAGTGGGAAAGAACAACTGGACCGATGGATGGTACTTCAATGAACCAATCCGAGTATCAAGGCGGCACTGGAGAAAGATTTGGAATCACCAGGCCAAAAGATCAGTGGGAAAAGTCAACCGCTCCACTGGACGCCATGAGTCACAGCCGAACAGAATTTCAAGGAGGAACTGGAGAGAGATTCGGTATTACTCGACCGAAGGACCAGTGGGAGAAATCGACAGATGCTTTGGATATGACAACTCAGAGCCGGAGTCAGTTCCAGGGCGGCACTGGGGAAAGATTCGGAATCACAAAGCCGAAGGACCAGTGGGAAAAGTTAACAGATCCGCTTGAGTCGGCAACACAGAACAGGTTGCAAATTTCGCTCACATCTAATAATAATTTGCAGAGCTACCTTTCATGGAGGAACGGGAGAGAGATTCGAAGCTACTCGTCCCAAAGATCAATGGGAAAGACCGAATGATCCGATGGACAATATTACAATGAACAGGTAGGCTGAAAAATAGTTTATTCGTAACTGCGACCGTAACAGAGATGTCTTCCAAGGCGGTACTGGAGATAGATTTGAGATGAGTCGTCCCAAAGATCAATGGGAGAAGTCAACTGATGCTTTGGATATGACCACTCAGAGCAGAAGTCAGTTTCAAGGAGGGACAGGAGAAAGATTCGGTATCACGAAACCCAAAGATCAGTGGGAAAAGTCAACAGGACTGATGGATGGGATGACTCAGAACAGATCTGAGTTTGTTGGAGGTACCGGTGAGAGAATTGGTATCAATCGACCAAAAGATCAATGGGAAAAGTCGACTGATCCTCTAGATGGAACAACCATGAATCGGTCTACTTTTCAAGGAGGTGCTGGAGAGAGATTTGAAGTTACTCGGCCGAAGGATCAATGGGAGAAGTCAACTGATGCTTTGGACATGACCACACAGAGCAGAAGCCAGTTTCAAGGAGGAACAGGCGATAGATTCCAAGCTACTCGACCAAAAGATCAGTGGGAGAAACCTACTGACTCGCTGGATTTATTGACCCAGAACAGAAGTCAGTTTGTTGGAGGAACAGGAGATAGATTTGGAATCACCAGGCCAAAAGACCAGTGGGAAAAACCGACAGACGCCTTTGATATGACAACACAGAGCAGATCTCAGTTCCAGGGAGGAGAAGGCGAGAGATTTCATGTGAAGAGACCTAAAGATCAGTGGGAATGGCCAAATGATCGTCTGGATGCAACGACCGAAAATATGGATGCTTTTCACGGAGGAGTCGGAGACCGATTTGACATGAAGAAACGTCACGATCAGTGGGAAATGCCCACTGATCCGATGGAGACGACAACTCAAAACAGAACTCAGTTTAAAGGTGGTACTGGTGAGAGATTTCAAGTCACTCGACCGAAAGATCAATGGGAGAAGTCGACTGATGCTTTGGATATGACTACTCAGAACAGAAGTCAGTTTCAAGGAGGGACAGGAGAAAGATTCGGTATCACGAAACCCAAGGATCAGTGGGAGAAGTCGACGGATCCTCTGGATGGGACAACCATGAACCGCTCGACTTTCCAGGGTGGAGCTGGAGAAAGATTTTATACTACTAGACCGAAAGATCAGTATGAGAAATCGACTGACCCCTTCGATGGATCAACCCAAAGTCGTACCGCTTTTCAAGGTGGTACAGGAGAGAGATTTCAAGCCAGTAAACCAAGGGATCAGTTTGAGAAAGCTACTGAAGCAATGGACGGAACAACACAGAATCGTGCAGCTTTCCAGGGCGCAACTGGAGAGAGATTTCAAGCTGCTCGTCCAATTGATCAGTTCGAAAAGCCTACTGGAGCAATGGACGGAACAACACAGAACAGAGCTGTTTTCCAAGGTGGTTCTGGAGAGAGACATGCCGTTACAAAACCGCAGGATCAGTGGGAAAAATCGACGGCCTCTTTCGACGGAATTACCCAGAACAGATCTTCCTATCAAGGAGGAGTTGGAGAGAGACATGCTGTGACAAAGCCTCAAGATCAATTCGAGAAACCGACAGGAACCATGGATAGTACGACACAGAATCGGGCTGCATTCCAAGGCGGTATTGGAGAAAGATTCCAGTCTACTAGACCAAAAGATCAGTATGAAAAGTCAACTGATCCTTTGGATACGATGACCCAGAGCAGAAGTCAGTTCCAAGGAGGTACTGGAGAGCGATTTGGAATTACCAAACCTAAAGACCAGTATGAAAGAGCGACGGGTTCAATGGATATGACTACACAGAACAGAGCATCATATCAAGGTGGAACAGGCGAAAAATTTGAAATCAGTCGACCGAAGGATCAGTTCGAAAAGCCAACTGGAGCAATGGATGGTACGACACAGAATAGGGCCGCATTCCAAGGTGTCGTTGGGGAGAGATTCCAGGTCACTCGTCCCAAGGACCAGTACGAAAAGTCGACCGATGCTTTCGACGGAACTACCCAGAACAGAGCTGTTTTCCAAAGAGGGGTTGGAGATCGACACACTGTTACCAGACCTCAAGATCAATGGGAAAAGTCGACTGCTCCTCTGGACATGACTACTCAGAACAAGGCTGCGTTTCTGGGCGGAACTGGAGAGAGATTTCAAGCTACTCGTCCTTCTGATCAGTTCGAAAAGCCTACTGGAGCAATGGATAGTACTACTCAAAGCAGGTATTCTTTTCAAGGAGGAGTTGGGGAGAGATTTGGAATTTACGAACCAAAAGACCAGTACGAAAAGTCAACAGGTCCAATGGATGTGACAACACAGAACAGATCTTCCTACCAAGGCGGTGTTGGAGAAAGATACATCGTAACGAAACTTCAAGACCAATTTGAAAAGCCGTCCGGAGCAATGGATACTACGACTCAAAGTCGATCGTCTTTCCAAGGAGGAGTTGGTGAGAGACATGCTGTGACAAGACCGCAAGACCAATTTGAGAAGCCGACCGGAGCAATGGTTTCCACGACACAGAATCGAGCTGTGTTTCTAGGAGGAGCAGGAGAGAGATTCCAGTCAACAAGACCGAAAGATCAGTTCGAAAAACCATCTGGAGCAATGGATGGTACAACACAAAATCGGGCTGCCTTCCAAGGAGGAATCGGGGACCGGCACGTCGTATCAAAGCCTCAAGATCAATTCGAGAAGCCGACAGGAACAATGGATGTAATGTCACAAAGTCAATCATCTTTCCAAGGAGGAAGCGGGGACAGGCACGTCGTCACAAGACCTCAGGATCAATGGGAAAAACCTTCTGCTCCTCTTGACATGACTACTCAGAACAGAGCTGTGTTTCTGGGCGCAACTGGAGAGAGATTTCAAGCTGCTCGTCCAATTGATCAGTTCGAAAAGCCTACTGGAGCAATGGACGGAACAACACAGAACAGAGCTGTTTTCCAAGGTGGTTCTGGAGAGAGACATGCCGTTACAAAACCGCAGGATCAGTGGGAAAAATCGACGGCCTCTTTCGACGGAATTACCCAGAACAGATCTTCCTATCAAGGAGGAGTTGGAGAGAGACATGCTGTGACAAAGCCTCAAGATCAATTCGAGAAACCGACAGGAACCATGGATAGTACGACACAGAATCGGGCTGCATTCCAAGGCGGTATTGGAGAAAGATTCCAGTCTACTAGACCAAAAGATCAGTATGAGAAGTCAACTGATCCATTTGATGCAACAACTCAAAACAAATCCTCTTTCCAAGGAGGAACTGGTGAGAGATTTCAGACTACTCGTCCGATTGATCAATTGGAAAAGCCTACTGGAACAATGAATACAACTACTCAAAGTCGATCCTCCTTCCAAGGAGGAGTTGGAGAGAGACACGTCGTTACAAAACCTCAAGATCAATTCGAAAAGCCGACTGGAGCCATGGATGGCACGACACAAAATCGAGCTGCTTTTCAAGGAGGTGTGGGAGAAAGATTCCAAGCCACTCGTCCTGCCGACCAGTTCGAAAAGCCTACAGGAGCAATGCATACAACGACTCAAAGTAGATCATCTTTTCAGGGAGGAGTTGGAGAAAGACATACTGTCACAAAGCCCCAAGATCAGTTTGAAAAGCCTACTGGAGCAATGGACGGCACCACACTGAATCGAGCATCTTTCCAAGGTGGATCTGGAGAGAGATTCCAAGCAACCCGTCCAAAAGACCAGCTTGAGAAGGCTACTGGACTCATTGACACGCTCTCTCATTCCAAGCAAGTTTCCGTATCCTCAAAACGATACCTGTCAATTTGCAGAGACACCTTCAGCGGCCTCAGCTTCGCCGTCCCCTGCCCTGCCAGTCGCATCATCTCTGCCAAGCATCATCACTCGTCTCATAGTTCTTTATTTGGATAAAATCCCGAAATCTGTTTCTTAGTTTTGACACTTCGAGAAAGAGACTTTTCAAGTGGGCCTGGAGCCCTCATCGATCCCGTTTTGTGGTCCTTGGGGAGTGCTGTCGCGGCTCCTCCTCCGTACCTATCCCGCTGTTTCTCGTGTATAGAGCGTCTATTTTAAGATTTTTCGTGTTTTCAAGCTTTTCAAGCTGTTTCTTACTGTCTGTTAACTGTAGACAGACAGAGACTGCTCCTCTCCTATGGACTGATCCTGTAATTTCCGTTTGACTTGACTCTCTCCATTCCCCTCTCACCAGACAATTTTCCAGTCCATTCAATGCTTCTCCAGACAAGCAGATGATCGATTAAAATGCGTGACGAGATACGGTCGCTGTGCCTGCGGATAACGACATTTGTCAAAAAAGTACAGTCTTTTGTATTTTGTTTCAAAAATCCATTTTAGGCCACAACTTTCCTCGTGACTCATGTCGGTCTCTGTCTTATGGTCGCAATCTATGCAGTTCTCGGTGCCTTCATGTTCCAGGCCATTGAATATCCTCACGAGCTGGGCTTTCAGGGACACATTCGCAACGATACTTGGACGGTAGGGGTTACTGTAAGAGAGAGACTGAAGGGCTACAGGGATAGAGTAAGACCGCAACAGAGACACTTTCTTTTCAGGTTGTCCACGACATTTATGGCTACATAACCAATGAGTCGATGGTCGTGATAGAGGAGCACGAAGTGAAACGGGTAGCTCACAAATTGCTCAAAAAGTATGAAAAGCTGCTGGTGGATGCCGTCAATTTTGAGGGTTCGTCCCGGTTTTTCTTTCCAAGCCGCTTTTGAAAATAGCACTTGCGAGTCTTTCCATTGTAGTTTTCGACCTGCTCTACAACTTTGTAAATCATCAAAAACGCATCACGTCTTCCGCCCCAAAAACTGACAAATTTCAGGCTACGACGAGCTGGCAGACGTCCGTGTCCGCTACCAGTGGACCTTCTCCGGAGCGCTGCTCTATTCCATCACCGTCTTTACGACAATAGGTCAGTTTCTTCTCCCTTCCTCTACCCAAATAGCCCTATCGGAAGCGGCAGTGTACAATCAGCGCTAATTTCTGACGCGAATCCCGCCTCTATTGATGTCCAATGGGGGCGTATGATTAACGACTGGAGGTATCTGTTTAGAGAAAGAGAGAGCGCCCATTTTGTTGAATCAAAGATGAGCAAGTCTTAACATAGCCCGCTATCGACTCTCTCTTTGTCTCGAAATGCCGTGACAAGGCGGAAATCGGACTGGCCAATGCGAGAGAGAGCTAGCAAGCAATGCCCAGATGACAGCTTTGGGACTCGGAGGGGGTAAAGGACACGCGAATCAGTAGTTTCTTTGGAACTCTGAGAGACAGAAAGTGAGGAAGAGACAGGGACAAGGAATACGGAGAGGTGCAACACAGGCACAAACGGACAAAAAAAGCTACTCTCCCTTTGAGGGAGAGTTTTCCAAAACAAGGTTGGGAACGCCCTTACAAGGCTAAAAAGTAGAAATTCATGACTTCGCTCTGTCACGGAGTCGTGGTTTCCCTTTCATTCCTCCTTTGTTACTCTCCTCCAGTCACTCCCCCTGACCCTCCAAAGAATACCGAGATTATATTTGAACCCACTCCCTCCCAATCCGAATTTCAAAAATGTAGGACCTGAACGGATCGCCCGACCCTAGCTTTAATGAGTCTCAGTTCTACTGTCCCTTCTCCCCTTGTCATTCTGTTCCAGTCACACAGTCCGTGTAAGAAACTGTCAAAGTCGTTAGAACACTTCGCGCACTTGCTTTTTTTCCTTCTCTATCATTTACGATTCTCTCCTGTTTGGAAACTATCCCAGTCAAAAACAATCAAAGTCCACACACTTGCTAATTGACTTGTCGAAACCTGGTAAAACTCCTGATGCAAACGGATTCACAAAGCTCCCCTCATTATCCTCAATAAAAAAAAAAAAAGCTTCAGCCAGACAAACACAGAGACCTGGGAGCAAGTTAAAACGGATTGCCAACCTCTGCTTGCGCAGGTCTTCCTTTCTCTATCATTTACGATATATTTCTGCTTCCTTCCTAATACCTCAGAATTGAACTTATAAGAGATATTTTCCGGGGACCTAGTTAACCAAGCCCGACGACACGATACGGGTGTGAAAACATTAGCATGGCCGAGTGGTTAACATCGTTGTCTGGCGATCAAACTTTTTTTTGGAGGGTCCTAAACACGGTGGTGATGTCCGTTTTGATTTTTGTCACTTGAAAACACTTTTGCTATTTTACTATCGATCCAAATACGATGAGATTAGGGCCCAAAGCCTTGTATTTTAGTGGATACGGAGACCAAAAGTGACAAAAGCAGTTGGAAAAAGCGGTACCCTGTGACTCAGATGATTCGCAGATCGGGCTAGGAAGAGATTAGCGAAATAAGTCACGAATGGTCCGAAGTGAGGAACCATACTGTTTTGGTACAGGATCCGCTGGCCTGACTTTTCTCTGGTCAGTCGGCAACGTGCGTTAGCCACAAATTTCGTTTTTCACCTGTAGATGAGAGTGAACACATCATCAGTATGCTTCTAGTGATAGCCTAAGCATTTAACAGGGGTTATCACTCTCGCTGTGGGCTTTCAGTTGGGTCTGAGGATGTCATAACTTCCTGGCAATCAGTATGCTTTTAGTGATAGCCTAAGCCTTAAAAAAGGTTTATCACTCTCGCTGTGCATCTCAGTTGGGCTGACGATGTAATAACTTTCCCTGCTTGCATTTAAACATGAATATTCGTGAAGAATAGTCCCTCCCTTTTCTACAGTTGAAAAAACGAACGGTAGGGCGTTAGCCACAAAACGAAATTTTCCAGGTTACGGTCACATCTGCCCAAAGACGGAAATTGGTCGTCTACTGACCATTCTGTACGCAATGATCGGAATTCCACTGATGCTGCTCTGTCTGGCTAACATTGCCGAAACTCTTGCTCAAATCTTCACTTACATCTACTTTAAAGTCTGCTGTGCCTATTGTCGTTGGCAGAAGGTGAGTGGAATTCTGTCTCTGTACCGAATTTTTCAGAATCGTCGTCGGGTCCGAAGAGCTGCTCTATCTTTCCGCTACCATCCAAATGCTGCGGCGAACATCAAACGTGGTAAAAATTTATCGAATTTCCAGTTTTTAACAACTCTTCCAGCTCATTCCGCCAGATCCAATCAACGCTACAACACTATGAGGAGGCACGCTTCTTTGAGGTCGAAATCAAAGCCCAGTGACAACAAGAGCCTTCGCAGCTTCGGTGGCCGGTTAGTTATTTGAACTTACCCCCAAATCTCTAATAATTGACAGATATGAACAGCCGAGGACGCAAGTAGACTCAATGTCATTGCCGGGAAGACGAAAAATATCCAGGAGTCCAAATGGAACGCTTCAGAGAAATGCGTATCCTAAGAGGTAGGAAGATTTTAAACTATTTCCTTTAAAGCGAGAATCGCTACCCCATTTTATTTTGGCCCGTAAAGCTGAAAAGTTTACTATAGGGAAAATGCAACTTTCTACCAAACCCTAAGCTCAAAAATGCAGTCAAAAACAAGGAAAAGGGACTAGAAAACTGCTAAAAACCATTAAAATTGAATTAAATCGAATAAAATCCAACGCCGAGCACGTCATTTTCCTATTTTCGTGCCGGGAACCAAGAAAAAAGTCCTTTAAATTTCAAATTGCTGCCGCTGAAGGTTGCAAATGGACTATAGAAAGACTGTAGAATGTTTCAGAAAAAAAAATACAAAAAACTGAACTGGAATCAAACTTAGTGCCGGTTTTATTCCGCAGTCTAGCCGACTGCGTCATTTGCCAAAGGCTGTTCGGCCCCTGGTCAAGGGCGTATCTCTTTAGATGGTACCCAATAGCATGGAGATCATACCTCGTTAACTAATTTTATCCTGAAAAACTGCCAATTTTTTTCAGGATGCAGCTCCAGAAGTCCTCCACCACAGCAGCCATCGAACACATTGCTCTTCAGGAGCTGGAAGAACGGAGGTCAAGAAGACGGGGGAGACAAAAACATGCTGACAGTCCAGCCCGGGAAGTCAAAGGAGGCACGCTGGTTCGTGGACATCAAGACTTTGACATTGTTGACCTCAAAACTATTGGTGGCTCCCCTTCAGCCTTCCAGGAACTGGTTCATGAGAAAAGGTAAGATTAAGTCCAACAGAATTTGTTGGTGAAACTGATTTTTGCAGACGGAGAAGAGATGAGACCCTTCCCAATGTCATAATCTCGAAGAGCAAAGAAGACGATGTCCGAAGCGACGTGGAAAGAACGGAAGAGACTTCCATGCAGCTATCCTTTTCCGACGAAGATGACGTGGACAGAAAAGTGGCCCGAAAACAGACCAGCGTGGACGGGAGCATGGGACGACGGCTCCGAGAGTTTGATGGTCGATCCTACAGATCAGAAAGATCGGACAGATCCGACGAAATGTCTCTTCATTCACTCAGAAGAGCCGGCTATACTCGTGGAGAAGAAAAGATGCCTGTCTCTGTTGGAATAAGCATAGTTTTTGCTTTCATCTCAGGCGGAGCTGCCTTGTTCTCCTGGTGGGAGGGATGGATTCCCTTCGATGGAGCCTATTACTGTTTCATCACTCTCAGCACGATTGGATTCGGAGACATTGTTCCGGGACAGTCTCTGGATGAAGGCTCTCAGGTATGTCACTCTCAGTTTTAGAGTTTTGGAACTCTATTAGTTTCTGAAAAGAGTTGCTTGCAAAAAGCAGCAGGTGTTATTTCAATTTGTAGAAGAAAGGGCTCTGGTCAAAAAAGCGGAAAAAACTAATGTTTCAAAAACCACTTTTTTTACCAGAGCCGAAGAAAGGGCTCCGGAAACCTTGTTACTCCCATCTTTCCACTCTCTCAAAGACGCTTCTCGACTCGAAGCGTACAAAATATTTCCATAGTTAAAGTCTGTTAAAAAAAGAACGCAACAGTTATTATTATTACGATAATCATATCATTTCGATATGTCGTTGCATGTTTTGTCTAAAAATATCGGGAGTCCTAACCGCAACGCTCATCCAGTTTTCGCCACATCCTGCTGTCAAGTCGTTCTTCCATCTGGCTCTAGGTCTTCCAGCAGCTCTGTAGCGATTCCAAGGGCGCCACTCACTGACGATTTTTGTCCAGCGGGCGTGTTTCATGTTGGCAATCTTCTGAGCCCATTTCTACTTCCTTTTGATCCACGTGACTCGGATATCTTGGAGCTTGACCGTTCCATGTAACCACTCCTTAGTGCGTCTATCCAACAAGGTTACTGCTACCATTCGGCGCATCATTCTTCGTTGTGCTGTTATGATCTTGTTCAGCTCCCGCTCTCTCAATGTCCACGTTTCGCTAGCATAGAGGAGAGCTGGCTCGACACATTGGGTATACAGCTTCCTTTTGTGCTTGAGAGCAATCCTTGTACTTGTGAAGATCTGATGAAATCGGTTGAAAGATGCCCATCCTGCTCGAATCCTGCGACTAATTTCTTTGGCAATGTTGCTATCAAATGAGAGTATGTACGCAAGAAACACGAATTCCGTACAGTATGGAACGTCAATGCCATTTAGCGATATGGGAACCTCTCTTCTATTTGTCATTGCAAATGTCTTCTGTACGTTCATCTGTAACCCAACTTTCACGCTTTCTGCGGCAAGAGTCTTCATCATGTACTGTAGACCTTGGGCGGAATGAGAGAATAAGACAGCGTCATCGGCGTAGCGTAGATTTGTTAGTTTCTGGCCCGATACGTTGATACCATGATGTTCAGTAACCCATAAATATTTCGTTCAGTAACCCATAATAATACGCAACAGTAACCCATAAATATTTCGCTTCGAGAACCACAACCCCGTGAAGCGCGCCAATTCACCGTTGAGAAAATCAAGAAATCGGTTTGAATTGTTGCAGTTTACCCTGAAAATCAGGTGTTTGTGGTTCTCGAAGCGAAATATTTATGGGTTACTGTTGCGTTCTTTTTTTAACAGACTTTATAAAGAAAGCAGTGAAGATGTAGAGTAGGAGAACTAAAAGAGGACGGTCAAAAAGATAAACTGCAGTGAGAGACAAAAAAACTGCAGACTGACAAGGGTTTTTGATACTTGTGCGGGAAGAAGACTGTCGTGCTGACTAATTCCAACGCTGTTCTCTCCTTGGATTAGGCTCCCTGATAGGAGGCCACAAAAAATGGAGAGTTGCACGAAATATGTTTTATTCTGTATTTTCGTCTAGACGTATCAATTAAGCGGATATCTGTGTTCGACCCTTCTAATAAGAAATAGTTTAGAGTTTGTCGCCGCTCTGGCACCTGTGGCGCTCAGAAGTACGAAATTCCACCCAAGCTCTAGAATCCCACCCAAATCGACTAATCCTTTGACAAAACCTATCTTATCATGACTACCTGGTTTTCATTCCCAGTTTCTGACAACTTCTGATCTGTCTCGACCATTTGAGGTCCCGGACAAACAAACAAACATACAGTATTGAATGAGGTGTAGAGAGATAGATGCGAGAGTGGTCGTTGATTCAACAACATTTGGTTGCTTAAAGGGACAGTCTCATTATAACCGTGTAGCCGTGCAGGGAAAATAGGTCAACTGCGTGGCGGGACCCACTGCAAATTTCATTTTTGCATTTTTCTCGTTCTACACTCATTTTTTCGATTTCTACTTGTTTCTAATCAATTTCTCGTCAAAAAATACGTCTAAAATGAGTGGTGAGACGCTAAAAATGGTGGAAAAATGACGGAAATAGGTGAAAAAAACGTTTTTGGACCAAAAAGGGCTGTTTGGTTTATTTCGGTCAATTTTTTTTTTACCAATTTTAGCCCAACTAATTTTAGGGGTAATTTTTTTCACGAGAAATCGATTAAAAACAAGTAAAAATAAAAAAAAAGTAATGTAGAACGAGAAAAATGCAAAAATACAATTTGTCGTGGGTCCCGCCACGAAGTTGCTTGATTTCCCCTGCGGGCATGTTCGCACACAATGAGACTGTCCCTTTAATTAAACCGAAAACTCTCTATGTTACAAAAAAGTAAAACTATGGGCTACTTTCAGGAGAAACTGGTAGTCTGTGCACTCTATCTTCTCTTCGGAATGGCTCTCATCGCCATGTGTTTCAAACTGATGCAAGATGACGTCGTTCAAAAGGCCAGATGGCTCGGTCAGAAGATTGGAATTCTAGGTAGGAAGTCTGCTAGATCGCTGCAAGTTATCCGCTTTGCTTACTGTTTCTAGTCCGCCCCATCCATCTCAACTACGCCATTGTGAAGCACACCATCTTCGTGTTTGGCACCTTCACCAACAGTAGTATGCTTTTACTGTCGTGAGCATGTCTAGCTCTCTTTCACTTTCCAATCAGACCAAGCCTGGTTTTTTCCAGTGCGTGAGGAATCATCCGATTCGGAATCTGACTTTGACGACGACATGATCGAAGAAGATGATGAGGACCTGAGCGAAGAGAGGAACGAAATCTATGTAAGACTGTCTCCAGCTGTGAACAGTTTCAAAAGGTTCTAGGATAAGCGGACAATCAGTTCGGGATCTTCGAAACATGACGACGTCCACCATCACCATCATCACTCTCGCAGACATCGTGTCTGACCATTCTTTTATTATGTTTTCTGCCACCCTGGACTCTATAAATATTACCTACTGATCAATCATTGAAAAACAGAGACTACGTTTCGAGCCTGTTCCATTTTCCTTTGGCTTCAACCCCCCAAACGACCCTACACATGAGATATTTTCTGACATTCCGAAAAGCCAATTAATTGGCTTATTACTCGAAGGATGCTGTTGTTGTTTAATACGGGATGTCCCGGCCTAAGTTATTTTGCGGCTAGATTTTACCAGGATGAGACTGGATTATAGAGAACTAGCCTTTTATGACCAGAATTTACCAGCTGAAAACAGCCTGGATGGAAAAGGCTAGCCCTGTACTTTTGTGGTCAGAATTCGTGGCCGAACCTCATTTATTGGACTCTCTCTCCATATTCTACCTCTTATATTGGGCTATAGACATCAACTTTAGGTTATGGAAAGTACCAAATCATTCAGTATGTATTTCTCATTCTGTACTGTCCGTACACCTACTGAACTAAACTGGTACTTTTGTGGCTAGAATTTACCAGCTACAATCGGGCTGGATGGACAGGACTAAACTGGTTCTTACAATTAGGCTACTTTGGCTTAACCACCAAAGTTTGGCGGGACGAAGCTGCCAGGCGACGAAGTCGTCTGGTTTCAAAATTAAGATTCTTTCAAGTCTAACATGAGTGAGAACATGAGTCAACTGTGACAAGTATTGAAGTTCTAATTAAATCGATGTCGATTATGAGAGAAGACCGAGACAGGGTCAAAAGGAGGAAAAATGTCAGATTATTGACAGTGAAAGCCGACAACTGGTTCCTGTGTTTGTGAAAGATTCTTTCCTTGTGAATGAAGTTTCGGACGGAGAAACAGAGGGATACGACTGATTCTTTATTGTTCTAAACGGTGATATGTCTTCAGCAGGTCTGAAAAAGCATTGGGATCAAGATCAGCATCGGGATCTCCGTTGTAACTCGAAAAGTCTACAAGAGACTTTCGGGCAGTCGCTGTGAGAACAATATCACACTGGAGCAAATCATGCAAACTACGAATGTTAGTATGGCCGTAGAGAAAACACGGTCCGCGGTCTCTTGCATCCATTACCAGAGCGAGATATACATTGTCGGGGTTGGCGACGGATGATGTACAAGTGATCCAGGTACAGCCAGACACATACAAACTGTAGTACGCTGACCGGCAATGGCTGCGTTTAAAGTGATTTGCGATGTTTGGATGCACAGACAGAAAAACGTTGGTCGATAGTTCCGGATTCCTGACTGCCAATCGGACTTGTTAACCGATCGATCGTATCGAGAATCCAACTGTACTCACCAATAGGTACTACTCCAAATGGAATGTAGGTGAATGATTTCCCAGAAACTTGATACCGATGTACGCATTATCAAAGTGAAGGACCTCTTATTGCCTAGCAGAAAACCGAGTTATTTTGCTGGAAGAGGAGCTATTGGGTTGTTCAACTGGATTCTATGACGAATGGTGACTTTGACCCCGATGCTGCTCTTGATCCCATCCCTTTTCGTGGACTCCTAAATAGATACCACCGAACTGATAACTGATGTATTGTTGTCAATAAAGAACTTAAAGGGTCTTTCTGTATTGCCACGTCTTTTAACCTCTTCAGCCTGCTGAAGAAGAACTTCGTCGTCGAATTGTCGAAGGTCAAGTACGACCTCATCCTCTCCGTACACAAGGTGGGTAAATAAGTTTCTTCCAAACGGAAGAGGGGGAATATTACAGAAACAAAAAAAAAGGAAGGAAAACAAAAAAAACATAACAAACTGATGATCTATTCATGGCTGTCCAGGAAATTGTCGTCGAGGCTCTCAATCGACTTGACCGTTTCTGAGAGAAGTTCCTGCTGAAATTAGAGGGTAGACGAAGATGGAAGAAGACACGTACCACTCTCGCTCCCTGCTGCTCACGCTGTTCGCTGTTCGCGCTTTTGTGGCTAGAATTTACCAGCTAGAAGCAAGCTGGATGAACAACCCTAAACTCCGTATACCACCTCATTCTGTGGACTCCGTCAATTTTTGACTGACCATAACAGACTGGATGGATGTGGGTTGTCCAAGTCGTGTTTTGGTCAACTTGCTTGCTGTCCACAGTCTACAGTTGCTGTCCATAGTCCATCTGAGATTCCAGCTGGATCCAGATCATTCATGTGCGGATTCCAGATCCTGACTGGCTAAATCTACTGCTAGCAGCCTAATCCATGTGCCAGCCTGCTCTCGCAGACACCATTCCTGATCTTTTTTATTCTGTTTTCTGCCACCTTGGACTCTATAAATATTACCTACTAAACAATCATTGGGAAGTGTTTTTCGCCCCCAATTGGCTATGCATGTATTCATCTCTCTATCTGTCATTCTGTGTCATTCCGTCATGACGGGCCGACTTCTTCTGCTCACGTTTCTTCTCGTCTTGGCTTCGGCAAACTTGCCAATAAAACGTTTGTTTGAGAGACTGACAGACTGAGAACTTTTCCAGACATTTTCCCATCCGAGGCTAAATGCTCCGCCGCTCAGATCAACGCCGAATGTTCTGGTAATGCTCTCTGTGCTGCCGAGCACTGCAGTCACTGCATCATGAGAACTTCCATCAATCCATACAGTAAGTCTCTGATTATCTGACTTTTCTATCTCTCTTTTCCTATACCCTTTCATTTCTAGCCACCTATTGTGAGCAGCTGTCTCTCTGTACCTGCCGAGCTGTCCCAGACGCCTCCTGTTTCACAGCCGTCGAATTCTTGTGCACTTGAAGAACAGGCATTTTTAATAAATAACTTTATTGTCAATCACATGTTGAACATGGCAATGTGCAGAAAAAGGTGATTTGGGGGGAAACAAATGAGCAAAATTGAGGACACCGGCTGGAACTGTTTTCATGACTCTCTTAGACCTGCTGCGCCATCTTTTCCCGCCGTCTTGCCAGGGCAGCCTCCAGATCATTCATGTGCGGACTCGGCGACGTGACGGACTGCACTCGCGTGGCATCGGAACGTTTAGGCGGTGGCGGGGGTGGCTGTTTACGTGGCGTCGTGGCCTGACTCATCTGACTCGAATTCGAAACTGGTGAGGCAAGAGGCGACACCGGCACGGGAGCATGATAGACGGGCTTCGGTGGCGGAGCAGCGGGTAGAGGTCTCGATTCGGGCTAAAAAAATACGTTTTAGCGGATTCAAAGGCAATTTTTTTACCTTCGGTGGAAGAGCAGCCGGTGTCGTGGTCCTCGACGCATAAACTGGAGGAGGAGCGGGGAAATCTTCATCGGAATCCTCGTCTTCTCCTCCCAGACTGGGTGATCTGGATGATCCGGACTGTGATATCCTTCTCACAACGTCCATGGGAGCTCTTTTGATTGTACCAGTCGGCTGTTCGTCGTACTGGATGTCGGTGGATTGAGCTGCGCTCAGAGTCGTCATCTGACTGTGTCTGCTGAGACTGGGCGATGGGAGCTGAGGAATCTGGAAGCTTTTGATTGGAGGAGAACCAGACGGAGGGACAGAGGGACTTTGAACTCACCTTTGGTAATCTGAGATCATGTTGACTGGACGAGGCGGAAGTGGAGCAGTGAGGTTCATGTAACAATGACCCGGTCGTGGAAGAAGTCGCTTTCGAAAGAGTCGTTGCCTGTCTAGCATCACAAGCCTTTAGATAATTCTCATAGAGAGCCGAGCCATTCTTTGCAATCCTCAAAGCCACAATCCATCTCCGGAACGTGGGCTCGTCTTCGGCACAAATGTACTTGATGTACTGCGACCTCTTCATCTGGAGCTGCGTCAGTTTGATCGAAATACAGTACTCCGTCGGTGCTTTGTACTTTTTGTGCCAATTGATTCCCGCGTAGACTTGATTCGAATGCAGGTTCATGAGACACTGTAGATCTTTTGAAGAGGTCTTCTTTCCCTTCGGAGCATAGTACAGGCCACTGGGTCTCAGCACAAAGTAGTGCTTTTTCCAGCTCTTTCTGCCATCAGACTTCAGGTAAAGAAAGCCTTCGAGTTCTGGCGGCGAAACTGTCTCTCTTGTGAAAAAGTCGTCGACAAACTTCTTCTTGACCTCCCGGGTCCATTGCTCTCCTTTCGGGACATCAATTTCAGTAGTCTTCTCGGTAACCAGGTAGAGCTCGGGACGATCTGAAGACAGCCAGTTGACTTTCAGTCTCTCAGACTCTCTCTCTCCAAACTCACCAATGAAGGGGTACTTGTCCGGTCGTCTGATGAAATGCAGCTTGTTCTGACTGTCCTGTACCCACATCTGGATGTTTTCGACCAGATTCTCGTGATCTTCATAAATTCTGCGGATGTAGAGTTCGGGGAACTCTTCAACAATGGCAAAATCTTCAGTGAGGGTTATGTGATGCTTGTCCGCCAACTGTCTCATGGTCTGAAAAGGGATTCATAGAATTTGTATTCTGGTTACTGTAATTTTTTTCAGAGAGTACGGTAAATGTTTTGGGAAAGAAAGGCTCCAAAGATTTACCTCGGCAACAGTCCATCTCTCATCGACTAGCATCTGGAGCGGGTCACCATCATCTACGAAGAATTTGACAAAGATTCTCGTAACCTTGGCCTCCTTCATCTTCTCCAAAGCTTCCTTGATCTTCTGGGCCTTCTTGTCCTCTGCGCTCGGTTCAGCCCCATTCCTTGGAGAGCTCTGCAAAAAAAACAGCTGCCACTCTCTTTCTCTTTGTCCCCCCTGCCCTTAATTTGGGCCCATCTTCTGGACAAAATGCCAGGTGGTGGTTACGTCTCCCCACACGTAATGGACGAGCATTGTCGCACATCTAGGGGACCAGATGGCCTCCGGGAGAACATTCCCAGAGACTCTGACTCATCCCCAGTAGTTTTTGTTGTTTTGACCTAGTCATCCTGTCGCGGCTGTACAAAGCGGGTCTGATTGATGTGCTACAAGAACAAGTATTCTCTGCCAGGTCACGACCACCTGTCTGGTTCAGTTTATCATGTCCAGTTACACTGTCTCTGTCTCTGTCCTCTTCCCCTCTCGGTTACATTACCCATTCACGTTACGCAAACAGATCAAGAGCGCTCTCCATCGTGATTACGTGAGCGTGTGGGGTCGGATCAGATGGACAGGTAGGCAAATAGCCGCCGGCCACTTGATTAGAAGATTTACATACCTGGGTTGGACTGGGAGTGTGTAGACTCTCCCGACAGCTGTCAGACGAAGAAAAGGCACTATTTCTGTTCCTGCTCTCTGTCGAGGAACCATCACAGAAAGCCGAGTCTCCATCCGGAGACGAGCAGCTTGAAGCAGCCGATGGTAAAACTCTTTGGGGGGGAGGTGGAACGACCTAAAATAGTATAATTTTTCCAGACGAACTGACAGGTTTAGACTGTAAACAATGGCTCTGAGAAGGACGTCCTCTCTCTCTCTCGAAACAATGAGCACTCATGGTGGTAAACGCCCCACTAATACGGTAATTGCTCCGTGATGCCGGGGCAATAAAAGCTAGTCGGGTCTGGACAAAAAAGAGAGAAGATGGCTAAAAGAGCGTGACTTGCCAAGACCATATGGCGACAGAGATTTTTGCATATTTCTGGGTCAGGCAGCCAAAACAATTGTGACTGCCAAAAGCTCCAGAGAAAAATGATTTTTAAGCAGTCTCAAGTGAATTTTCAGAACATTTGATGTTCTGCAAAGTTGTAGTTTTTGATCCGCTCTACAACTTTGCAGAACATCACAAAGCTCAAAAAATTTATCATGACTTATTAAAAATCGAAAAACGCTCACCTGAGGAGGTTCATGTTTCTGCTGAGCCACAGGCTGAGAAATCTGCGTCTCTGGTGGTTTCTGCTGAGGACGAAGGGTCGAAATTCCCAAAAGGAGCTGGTCACCACTGGAACTGTTCAATTGAGTCTCCAGAGCAGACAGTTCTTCTAGCAAGGCGTCCAGTTGCCAGTCCGACGATTCTGGAAAAATTAATTAGACAAAATAATACCAATATTGATAAGATTACCTCTTTCCCTAAGGTAGGCAGTATAGGCTATCATTTAGTAGGACAATTGGCGGCGTGCGCACCGAGCACTGGGCACTAGTTAGGTCAGGAGGCGGGGCGCCACTGGAGGTCGCTCTTATTGAGAGAGAGCTCGTGATAACCTTTCTTACAGAGATTTTTGGGGCTGGATGAAAGCCAAAGCAACAGTCTTCTAGTCGATACCAGATAGTTTATACAATCTTGCGTGACCTCATGGTTAATAAAGTCTGATGATGAACTGATTCAAGAGTCACGTCATACTCAGTTTCTCAGTTTCCTGGACTCTCAGCCTCTGAGACTGACTCTCCGAATCTCCCTCCCTCTGTCCCTCTGTATCTCTGTCTCTCACTGTCTGACTTTCAGACTCTCATACTCTCAGAATCTTTGACTCTCTGTCTCTCTAACCCTCAGACTTTCAGACTTTATGACTCCCTGACTCTCAGACTTTCAGACTCTCCAGTTATGGGTCTTGGCTTCTCTGAGTATCTCAGTCTCTGCCTCTCAGACTCTCTGGCTCTGAGACTCTCAGAGTCCCAAACTCTCCCTCTGTCCCGCTTTCCCAATCCAATTACAGTGCCTCCCATGGATTCAATCCCGCAAGAGTGACCCCTCTGCCTACTGGTAATCTCCAGCCGCCAAATCCGCGAGCCAAACATAAAATAACCTTTCAGATTGGACATGCTGTAGCGGATGGTGTCGATCGGCGGTTTCGGAGGGACTTGAGGTCGCTGACGAACGACAGCGCTTGTCATCATCGTCGAATGAGAGGAGCTAGCCATCTGAAAATGGGACTAAAAGTTTTGGAAGCCGGAAAAGGAGAGAGAAAGTGAGCTGCTAGGCCAGCATGTTTGCACTGCCGAACACAAAAGGAAGACAAATATGGGCCTGGAGAGACCGCCACGCGAATCATTTTTGACGACACATGGTTTTTAGTTGGCAAGGCTACTGTTTTGCTCTATCTTTTTGAGACTATTGGCAAGACGTTCGAAACTGATCGTACTCTTGAGATCTCGTCTATATGGTAAGGACAAGCAAACACTAGAAAAAAAGCAGGGGTAAGGAGAGACGAGAAACAAATAGGGATTGGGTGTCAGGTTCTAATCATGTCCAAACTTTTTTTACTGGAGGGGAATGGTAGAAGGGAAAATTAGACAGGGGACTGTCATGTTACTGATAAAATAGATTAATCAATGAGTCGGAAGGAAGTCTTAAACTGTTTTCAAGTCTTTTCACTGTAAAAATAGTTCCTAGTAACAAAATAAAAGAAAGCTTAACAAAACTATAGAACAGGCTTATTGAAAAAAAAACAAAAAAGATTTTCATCGACGGAGAACAGAGCCCTGGTCGATTAAATAGTGCCGGCGCCTTGAACCATTCGGCCATGAGAGCGAGTTTACCGAAAAAATTTGGAATTGTCATAAAGCTGAAGGAAAACTGTCAGTAGTAAACAACTTTTAGAACGGCTGGAGCCAGAAGTATTTGTCTGTTTTGCTTGTAGAGTGATAAGAAAGTGAGTGACTGAGTTTATACAGAGAGAAGACGTACTAGGTGAAAGTGAGCGGGGCTCTTTGTGGTCAAGCGAACACAATAGACATGCTGCTGCTGGTCAGACATAGTGTACACAGAGACGGGGAGGTCAACACGGCAGCTCATCCGAAACGGCCAATTTGGAAGCGTAGTGAACAGAGAAATCGAAGGCAATTTAGGTTGTCCTAGGACAGGGAACGGTCCAGTGACATTGATCAGCGGGGAATGTGAGACGAGAGATCAAAGTAATGGAACGGCAGGTGTTATGGGAACCGTGTGGGAGAAAAACAAGTGGGATTCGACCCTGATTATCAGGCTAAATTGTGGCAGAGACAAGATTGATCAAAATTCATGTCAAAACAAGATCTTCCAGAATTTCCTATCAAACTATGGTTGAACTCAAGTCTTTGACGAAGCACTGATAAGGCTGTTTCCAGTTCCTTGGACTTAAAAAAAAATATTCAGGGCATGTTTAGTCTCATTTTGATACTCGTGAGCTAAAAAAGACGATAAGATACTTTTCCAGGGCAGAGAACACCTTCAGAAGAATCTAGAAGTTCGTGCGGCGCGCACAGCCACCGCTTTTGGTCATCTTCCAAATTCGGCAGAAATGCATAGAAAAAGGGTTCTCTTCGCTTAAAGTTTAGTGAAAAAAAAGTGAATGGATCAGTTCAAAGAATTTTATGACTCTAGCATAAAGAGAAAGAGTTTGACTGGACTGTAATGTTGGTACAGCTGCCGCTGGACAACCGGTTGCGCATTAGTTCAACCTATTAGCATAGTTGGTCGGGAGAGAGTGAGCGCAGAAAAAGAGATTAGTCCGGAAAAGATGCTCATTCTCAGCTGCACACTGTTTGTTCAGGAATAGGCCCTCAGGAGTCTCTTGGCACAGAGAGCCGGATCAGAGATAGATAGAGAGACATGCAACAGGTGTGCTCTCACCCGTATTGGGCAAGATGGAAATAAAAAACACTTGAAGAGACACCATGTGACCTGGGAGAAGAACATGTGGTGCACAGAAACGAGACGGGATCAGGTTACGCACAGAATTAGGATTAGGAGCTGAGAGCATTAGGAAATGAGACTGTCTTCCTGACAGAGGGAGAGGGGCAAAGGAACAGCTCCGGGACTGAAAGAGAGGGTTCAAGACTAAGCCTTTGTGTCATCAAAAAGGACTAAGCGGGTTGAACAGGCTGGAAAAGACTGTCGCAAGATTGTTTACTGGCAAATTCCAGAGAATCAATTGGCTAAAAATTTTCTTGGATTTGAAAAAAAAAGCCTTAAAAAACCTCCATCCGGTTAAGAAAAGGTAAGATGAAAGCGACGGGTTTTCACAGAGATTGGGCAGGAGAGATGGAAACCCGATAGCTGTTCATGCGAATAATTAGTGTTGATCCCCCTTGAGAGTCGCGCGCCCGTGGTAATCCCATCTCTCGTGTGGAGACAGGTGACCTCCAAAAGAAAATGGGCAAAACGATTTCGAGGATAAAACAATAGAAGGAGGCTGCGGATCAATAGCTCGGGGTCTCTTACGACAGGTTTGTGTGGAACGGGGAGGGGGTGCGACTCTACGGCTGTGAGTCAGAGCACGCGAGAGACGGGCGAAACTTTCTGTTTCCCACAAATCAGTTTGTTACAGTCCAGAGAGCAGAAGAATGAAAAAGTGGAAGAGTTGTGTAAAATGGAGTCTTCTGGGAGGGCGGCAGCTGACACCATCAGGCAGTTCGTATTCATAGGAAATTAGAGACAAGAGGTCAAGAGGGCGTGGGGAAAAAGTATCAAATCAGATTGGGAGAACTGAGCGAGAATCAGGTTGATGAAACGTATCGGGGGAAGATTTATGAGCAGACAAGGATCAGTTGTAAAGAGACTGATGAGAGAAACATGTTCCCAGGGATCATGGGAGTATTTTTTCGTGACCTTGTTACAGTATTCAATAAGCTTGAAAAGACTTTTTAGTACGCAAAAAATGGACTACGATAAAACTTCAGAAGTAGCTGAAAAGCTTTTTGAAATGTCGCCGAAACTTTTCTTCTGTGGTCAAGTGGCTAAAGCAGCGGTCTGTGAAAGAATAGGTCCCTGGTTCCAATCCTGTATATTTATAGTCTTTTTGCATTTTATTTAAAAAGATTTTTTTAAAGTTTTAATTACAAGAAAAATAAGACGAAGTGGAGAAAAAAGTAAGAGTGGGAACAAAGAGGACTCGTAACGGACTTTTTGATGGAGTTGTCCTCGCGGCTGGCGGATTGACCTCTCTCCGAGACACACACAGATGTTATCGTTCCGTTACGCTCATCTAAAGGATGCCTGCCGTTTTACAACACCGGAGAGTGAGAGAGAGTGAGAGACTGAAACCCCACAAAAATTAATTCTCTCGACTCTGCGGCTGTCACTCTGCTGCGCGGGGCCTCTTTTTGTTGCGGTCTGGGAGCCAAAGACGGCTGGCAACAATGGGAAGCGGCTGGACTCTTATTGGAGGAAAGCCCGGGGGCTGGGGGATAAGTGGTCACGCATTTTTGAATAGAAACGGAAGAGGGACAAACAATCAAGATACTTATTTTGGAGGTGTGGGTTGGATCGAAAGGGAGCTAAGAAAGTTCGGATCCGAAACAGTAGTACGGAATGAACCAGGATCAAAGCTGCGGTTTGCTTTGATTAATTAGCGGCTGTCACCTCACACCGTCTCTGATTCATCAATGTCTCGCCGCCATCGCGGCAGGCAAAATGAAAATCGGAAACGGATAGAGGACAACGAGATTTCCGGACGCTGCCTTCCAGCACTCTCTGATTGTGAGGAGGGAGATCCGTCGACGGAAAAAGTCTTGCGCCGGAGGGGTGGACGGAAGCAGATCGATTGCGGAAGATAAGCGAGCCTGGAGATAAGGATCACACGCGCTTCAAACCATATGGGACAGAGGGACAGAAAGAGTTCTTTGAATTGGAAAATTTGGGGGATCGTCACCATTGGATTCTTATATATCTCCCCCTTCCCAGTCTAATCAGCTTTCAAGCTCACACCGACCTCCTTCGGTCTGTTTTGGAAAATTGTAGTGTTTCCAGAGACTCTCATGATTCGCAAACCATGTCCGGACTAGAAAGAGCTTAGCGAAGTAGGTCACAACTGGCTTGGCTCAGAAAAAAAGGAGTATGGTTTGTTCAAAAAGGATCACTGTAAGATTTCAGCTCTTTTCTTCGAGAACCACTTAGCACGCAAAAATTGTATACTTGTCAGCCAACAAATTCCAACTTTCGCTGCGTATCTTTCGAATTGGTTGGCTGAGTATCCAACTTTTGCGGGTCTCAAAGGGTAATCCCTCTTCTTTTTAAACAGACCATAGAAGGCAAATACTGATTTTTGATACACGAGTTTTTGGCCATGACTTTTTGTCAGGTCAGAGCTCTTTTTTGGGTCGAGAGACTCCAGTAATTAAACTCTTCTAGAGGTCTCATAAAAACGTAACTTTTGCGTTTACGATAGAGTTCAAAAAGACAATATGGGTATGAGATCTTGGCAAAAGGTGAGAAGCCGTGCGTGGAAACGACAGTGGCATCGAGACCGGCTTCTTGTGGAGGCCCCCTGGAGGCTTTGAGAACAAACATGCGTAAGACGGAGAGACTAGATACTGTTCCTCTATCTCTCTCCAGATCGTGGGAACATTGGAACGGAGAGAAGCATTGATTCGAAAAAGTTATAGGGAGAGTCACTGATACTAAAACAGAGTGTGTTCTTTTGAACTTGTCCAGTTAAAATCTAGCCCTAGAATGAATAAGAAATGAGCTCAAAAATGACTGACAGATTGTCCTCTCTCATTTTCCAATTTGTCAGCTTTCGTTTGCATAAAATATGCAAGTGATTGACATCCATTCATAACCAAAAAAAAAGTAAAAAAAACCAACCTCATCGAGAAGCTGCTCCTCGAGCACGACAGTCTCGTTCGGATCCGTCTTGATAGCTTCCAGAAGAGAATTTCCCAGAAGAATTGGCGATAGAGGCGGAGGCAGAGAGTCACAGGACGAGGCAGCCTTCAGCAAGGAGCTGAATAGGGCGATACTGAAAACGAGAGTACAGGAACAGGAATTGGAACGGGCAGTTCTAATGTGTTCCCTCAATGCTCTATGGCAACAGAGAGAGAGAGAGGGACAGTTATGCATAGTTCATTGGATGGAACAATGCCCAACTCGGGCATTAGTCGAGGGGACTGACCAGTGGACATCTGTCGGCAAGAAAGTCACGCGAGGGGGGAGAGAAAGATGGGTTTTTGAAAGGGACATCTGGAGGAGGAAGAGGTCTAGGAACTGTATGAGAGAGTCTGAGAGACTGGAGTTTACTGGAACTAGAAAGAGAAGAAAATCGTACAGGATAGTACTGGGAACTGTTTGAGAGAGACAGAGAATGTCTCTGAACTATACTGGAACTAGGACACAGAGCCAGAAGAAAATCGTACAGATCCATCACAGGATAATACGGGGCGTCAGGAAGTATAGGTAGCACCAAAGTAGAGTATGAGTCATGCTGAAGAATGGCTACAGGTTGACGGTCCGGAATGAGTAATCCAGACTCTCTCCCCTAGAAAGTATATCCGTTTCAGAAAACAGCAAGGAGGAAAGCGATGGAGTAAACGGCGCCATCTGCTGCTCTAGGAAAAAGTATTCGGAGCCATAAAGGGGCCGCCGCGACATGCACACAGTTCTTTTTGCCGAGGCCTAACACGTGTAGAGTTTCGCGGTCGTGTTTGATCAGGGCAGGCCGCTCACGGCTTTTTTTGTGCTCACCTCTCTCTGTCTATAATTCGTCGTTACATACACTCGAAACCGGGTTCGTAATTGAATGGCCCCCAGTACAATACCCACTACGAACACTTGCATGTAATTAATTAAGCACACTTGGGATGAGAGTTGAGGGCTCCGTTGGAGTGAACGCGAGAACCGAATCAGACTGACAAAAGTCTCTGGGGGATGGGATGGAAGTCACACATATTCCTCCCGCGCATTCCCGGGACGGGAAAGCTGATGAGATTAAACGAGGCGGAATTTATGGCATTGGCACTGGAGCTGTACGGATTGTGTCATAGGGTTTCGGGGCCGAGAATACCGGAATAGTAGGGAGACTGTGGGACGGAAATTTCGGAAAAAAAAACATTCTTCTCTCCTTGAGAGAGAAGTTTTCCAAAAATAACCAACCTCTGCTTGCGCAGGGTCAGAGCTTCCTGATTTCTCAGAATTTGAAACTTACAAAAAGTCAAAATGCACTAAATTTCTGGGGACCTAGTTAACCTTTTTGCTTTTTAGTTTCTGCGGTTTTCGAGGGTCCCAAACACGTTGGTGATGTCCATTTTCATTTTTGCTGCTTAAAAGCACTTTCTTTTGCTATTTTACTGTCGATCCAAATACGCTGAAATTTGGCCCAAAGCTTTGTATTTTGGTGGATACGGAGACCAAAAATGTCAAAATAAATAGATCCTTAGACCTCTGTTAGAATAACAGTTTTCCCTGATTCCCCCTTGATTCGCAGACCATGATCGTGCTAGGTTCGGCGAAACAGGTCACGAATGGTCTAGCTCAGAAAACAGGTGTAGGGAAATATACTGCTTAGGGAACAGAAGCCTCTGGCTTGACTTTTTTTGTCAGCTCAGAGTTCTTTTTGAATCGTCAGACTCCAGTAAACGAAAACAGTCCCGATTCAAACACTTCTTCATAGAAAGAAAAGTGGAAGAACAAAGATACTGATCAAAATGAAAAGGTGGTCTATTGCATCGGAGCGTGCGATTAAACGATCCAATTATTCACATTTAGGACGAAAAATGGCCTGCGTCTTTGTATCCATTAGAGGTCGATGTCATGTTTTTGACTGATGAGGGTGGAGAAGGTCATGCCATGGAGAGAGAGGAAGAGAGGGAAGACTGTGGCCAATTTCCTGACTGAAATTGACACGAAAGCCCGCCCGAAACACAGGGACCATGAAAAATGAAGAGGTTCGCGTGGTGGAATATCGACGAGAGAGAATCGGGTCATTCATCACAGGGCTCAATGAAAAGCGATGGCAAGCGGCCAATTGGAATTTGGTGTGGATTAGTCTCTCTCTCCTGGAATCGGAACTGGGTTTCTCGTCGGGATAGTGAGAGAGAGAACGGCGGCTGTCATAATGAGTAATTGGCCGACCATACCTGAGGCGGTAAACAAAGGCAGAGAGCGGAAATGTGCTGAGGGCACACACCTGCCAGCCGCTCCGGGTCAGCCACGCGAGTTCACCACGAGCAGCTCTCTCTCTCTCTGAATGAAAAATGGCAGAACGCCAGCCTAGAGGTGCCAAGCTGACTAAGTGAGTCTGACTGATCGGTTCGAGCAAGTGACCTGCTTTTTGCAGAACGCTTGGACAACCAGTGGTCTCAGATACAGTAAACGGCTGCGCACCAACTCTATGAACAAGAGAGACAAGGAGATAGAGAGACAGACTTGTCTGCTCAGTGGTCATCCGGTCATCCGGTCTCAAAAACTACTTTAATTGGATTCTTCAGTTTGTGTTAACTCAGAAGGATCAGCACTAATCTACTCGATCCAGAAAGTGATCCAATTCTAGAAGAAAAGTCGGGGACGGAGAAACGGAGAGGCTGACAGAGACTGAGAGAGACTGGGAGTCTAGAAGAAATCTCGGAACATTTACAGCCAGCCGACTGACTCAGGCGGAAGGAACGCCGGCTGTGAGTCACATCGTGTTAGAGGTAGTGTAATCGAGTCGTTTGGACAGAGAGAGACTCTCCCAGCCGGAGCACATAATAATAGCCCCATTTCTAATCGGACTAATATCTCGCTGCCAGCCATCTGGGCTCTCTCCGGAGTCTATTAGCTTGTCTCAAATTCAGGTCAGAGGGTCTTTTTACGTTTGATTGAACCGGGTAATAGGTCCCTCTGTCTCGTAGGATTCCTCTTCCTATTGTCTCAGTAATTTACCCCGACTTTTGTCTTCCGATTTCCCGACCTAATGAGAGGGAATCTACATGCTAATATCGTTAACGAGGGTCAAGAGGCACCGCTTTTGCCAAAACAAGGCGACAGACGGTAACTGGCTATTATGCAATCTGGGAGAGCTTGGCGGAAAAAGTAGGTGTTGGGTTATGCAAGAGTCATGAGTCGGAGAAGGGCGAGGTGAAACAAACATGGGTATAGGTTTTGTGAAACTCAAAATGGCGCTTCTTCGAGAAGCTTTCGGCGCCGCATCAAATCCCAAATTGTTCGGACAAGTCTCACTGCCCTGGAAAGTCAGTTTATTGTCCTTTTCAACAAGAGAGCTTGAATGAGACCGAACATGACCGGAAATTTAAAGTTAGCTGTCCTCAAGAAACAGATGTGCCTGAAAAAACTTTCTACAAATCTCAAGCTCAACCCTGGCATGTTTAGTCTTGTATAAGACGATAAAAAAACTTCCCAACATAGAAGAAGTGAGGCAAACAATCTAGAATTCTAGGCGGTAAGCTTTTCTTCGCTTCACAGTAGGAAAATTGCGTTGGGTGAAACACAAAGTGTGTAGGATAGAGGATAACCCTTGGCCGTCAAGGAAACGGTAAGTTGGAGAGTTAGAGTGTATTTTGCTCCCAAATTTTACAGCTCAAATTCCTTGATCTAACTGTTTCTCTGTGAAGACTAGGGGATGTAGAAAATTTAAGAAAAGCAAAAAAGGATCGAAGAAGAGTTTAATGTAAGTCACTCACCACTTGTCTCCAAGATTCTCCTCATCGCTATCTTCGCTACAAAGCACGTCCTCCTCCTCGGAAATGACAGACATTCTGGAGAGGGCTATTAGAGCGAGACGCGGAGGAAGAGAGAGACTAACTGCAACGTCTTTGTTCACTTGTTAAAGTACGAAAACGTAAGAAGAGTTCTGACAATTAGCCGAGAACATTTAGCGCCGTTAATTGGCTGGCAGCTAGAAATTTTGGAAGAGGCGTGCAGAGGATGAAAACATGGCGACGAGGATTAATCAGCAAACAAAAGGAGGGACTTGAGAGAGTCGTACAACGAGACAGCTTTGGGATGGCAATAATGCTGGAAATCATTGGGTCCCCCGGGGAAAAATGCAATAAAAGGGGTCGCGTGGCGATACTACTCGAGACAGACACTAACGAACAGCGTCCTGAACGGACTCCAGAGGGACAGAGATTCAAAGGAACAGAGGGACAGGGAGTCAGAGTGTCAGAAGGATATAGGGACAGAGAGACAGAGAGTCAGAGAGTCAGAGAGTCCAAGGGACAGAGAGTCAGAGTGTCAGAGGGACAGAGGGACATAGATCTTACTGTAGTCAGAGCAGATCTCTCTGAAAGAGAAGCTGATAAAGCTGATGGAATAACTCGCCAGGGGAAAATTACTGTAGTCGGAGCTCAAGAACTCTCTGAAAGAGAATGAAAGAGCTAGAAAGGAAACAATTGCGAAGAGACAGTTACGTATGCAAATTACACTGGGCCAGAGGGTGGAAGGGATTACATGCACCGATTGTTGGAATAGAGCCCATAGGGTAATTATGCTTTCTGGGAGACAAAGAGCCCTGAATAGCTTTACAGAATGTTCCAGAGGAATATTTAATTAGAGAAATATCAGTACTTTACTGTCATTTTCACCCCTCTGGTCTGCACAGCCGTAACTTCCTTATTCTATATCTGCTCCTGATAAGAATAAGCAAATATTTTGCTGTCTAAGAAGGCCCGAGGATCCCTCTTGACCCACTAGTTTCTGATAACAGAGTCCCGATAATTGAGTCCCAGTATATCTCCTGCGTCCTCATTCCTCTATGACGGCTCCCAAGAACAGACGAAGAGAAGAAATTTCTGTGAGTATTTTCTTACCATATTTGTGTTCATTTTGAAGCTCTTGACATGAAAAAGCTGATAGAATAACTTTCCAGGGCAGTACCAACTCTGAGAACAATCGGGAATGTCATGCGGCGGGCTATGCTGCAGATTTCAACGCGCCTTTCTAACTTTTGTATAAGCCACAATAACTCGTTTCAAGCAAATTTTATCGATTTTACTTTTCCCATTGTCTTCAAGGCTTGTGTTCATGACCTTATTGCTTTTCTTTCGGTTTCGCAGAACGCGGAATCTGTTGCGCCTAGACATGTGCGCTTGGACCGGCTGAGAAAAAAATTGCCTTCAGTGCGGCGGGCAAAAGAAATTCAGCACGCTTTTTTTCTGGGTTTTTTGTGTTTCCCCAGTCATTGTGAACAAAGACCGACTAGCACAGAAAAAAGTTAAGCCAAAAAGATAAATCCGCAAAGAAAAACGAAAAATAAGACGAAATTAGCGAAAAAATCGACAAAATTCGTGTTTTTCATACGAAACTTCAATTTTCTTTGCAGATTCTTCTTTTGCCTAACTTTTTCTTCTTTTGCTTCTTCTTCTTTTGCCTAACTTTTTTCGTTACTAGCTGGTATTTGTTCACAATGACTGGGGAAACACAAAAAACCCAGAAAAAAAGTGTGCGGAATTTCTTTTGCCCGCCGCACTGCAGGCAATTTTTTCCTAGCCGGTCCAAGCGCACATGTCTAGTTGCGCCAATCTCTCAACCAATTTCTTTCATTTCGCGTGTAAAAATAATTCAATACCTGTGCGGGCAATTCAAACGGTACATATTTCTCCAACAATTTCTTCCCTTTCTATCATTTCCTTCCTGTTTTTCTCCAATTTTTTAGATAAAAATCCTTCAAAAAGACGAAAATATGGCTGCATGGTCGCAGCCGATCAGCTGATTCCCCAGCCGCGTCTCACAGCGCAATAATTTCCACTGGCGAGGAAACCCGTGTCGAACGACTCATTTGTTTACTTTCAGTCTGTTTTCCGGTTTTCTCCATTGATTTCTCTCTCCAATACCTCGTCTATTTTCAGCCAATGTGCAGTCCAAAGGCCCGCGTTGTGAGCGCGGTCGGAGTCGGGACAGTTCTTCTCTTCTTCGGAATTCTAGCGCTGACTTTTGCCCCTGCCATCGTCGACAGAGCCGTTCTTGACGTAATTTTAAGCTTTTTTCCTCGATATATCGTGTTTTAGCAAGACTGGCTGGGCTATAATGAAGGGACGAAAGAGCTGAACGCGATGACAAAGTCCTGGCAACGACCACCATACGACATGAAGCTCCAGATCTATCTTTTCAATGTAATTTTTTTTGTTCTTTCCACCCCTAGCATGATTTACAGATAACAAACACGGGAGCTGTCATGCAGGGAGCCAAACCAATCGTCCAGGAGATCGGCCCGTTCACTTTCATGTACGTTTAGCTGTTTTTCTTTGAAACTCAGTTTTTCAGTGAAGAAATGGAAAAATCATTCGAATTTAACGCAAACGGCAGCCGAGTAATCTATAGGAACAAAAAGACGTACCATTTCAATTCGACACTCTCCTGTCCGAGCTGCAGCCTCAGAACGAGGATATTCATTCCCAACATCATTTTCCAGGTCTTTTCGGAAAATTTCTGTAAAATATTGTCTTTTAGAAGTTCGTGGACTTCTCGAGCAAAAGTTTTCTCGCAAAGCTTGCAGTCCAAGCTGTCCTGACTGCCTTCCAACGCGAGACGGCCTTCTACGAGGTTGGTTTGGTATAAAATCCATAGCAGGTGTCTCTTTTTTACCTGTATCAAAGTTTTTCGTACTATTTTTGTTGGGACCGAAAAATCAACTGTTTTCTAGGTTTCCGCCGACGAGATTCTCTTCAAAGGCTACGAGGACCCCATTTTAGGAGAAGTCTGCAAAAAACCCGTCATTTCGGCCTTCTGCGGCAAGACGATTCCGGAGAGGATTGGAATCTTCTATGGGGTAACATTTGTAGTGTTTTTACGTAGTTCGAGACAATTTCCAGCAAAACGGCACAGATGACGGAAGTTATGAGATTTCTACGGGAAAAGGAGCTCCTTACGACATTGGAAAAGTCTACTCGTGGAATGGCAA
This sequence comes from Oscheius onirici, assembly GCA_932521025.1. Taxonomy (NCBI): domain Eukaryota; kingdom Metazoa; phylum Nematoda; class Chromadorea; order Rhabditida; family Rhabditidae; genus Oscheius; species Oscheius onirici. The sequence goes on along the minus strand of OW051470.1, from coordinate 10,172,149 downwards.
GACCATGCTCGACAATGCGACTTGGGATTCACCGTATGCTCGAATGATCAATGGAACCGACGGTCAGCTCTTCCCGCCGCTGATTCAAAAGGGCGACAGCTTCAGCATCTTTAACTCACAGGCCGGAAGGTAAAACTTTACGTTATTAAGCACCCTGTTTTGGTCCACTGTTCAGCAGAAGCTTCCTGAACCTTTCGAATTGTTCCCTAGAATGCAGATCAAAACGTACTGGACGACTGAAAAAATTCGACCGCAATACGTTTCTTGGCCATTCTTGCGGGACCAGTTTTTCTTAAGCTGGGTGTCTGACGGTAACGTGCTCTTAAACCGTCATTAGAACAGCTAAAACCATTCAATGGGCTCCTGTTGATATCCATGCGCTTATTGTACTCTCCTTAAATCAGCGTCAATCTGTCGATAAAGTAGCTCTGAAAGTCCAGTGTTTACACCAGAACACGGCGGATAATCGACTTTCTGGTTAAAATGGCGGACAAGTCTGGCGAGGAGTGCTCATAAACAAAACAAGCATTCAGTCAAAAAACCTCGATTTCAGGACGATTAACATGGAATTTGAGGGCATCTCTAGTTATCGCGACGTCCCTTCCTACCGTTTCGGTATTCCAACGACCATGTTTGACGGCACATTGGCCAATAATGCCGATTTCTGCAACAAGGATACGCCTACCTACTTCAATTCGACCATTCAGCCAAGTGAGTCCATTTTCAACCCCTTTCTTCTGGACCTGAAACTTTGTTGTAGGTTAATAACACCCCATTTTCAGCCGGCTGTCTCCCGAAAGGCTTCATCGACGTCGGAAGGACGCAGCCTGGCGCTCCGCGTGTCTACCTCTCGCAGGCGCACTTCTTCGACGTCGAGCCCCTCGTTGCCGAAAAGATTCTCGGAATGCGCTCTGGAAGTCAGAAAAACGACACGACATTCGTGGATATTGAGCCGACGAGCGGTGTGCCGATTCGGGCTCGACGAGCCATGCAGATTAGTGTCGGAATGTTAAAGGGAAATCTTGAGTAAGTTCTTTGTTTTTCGCTTAAAAAATAGTGTATTTTTCAGTATTATGGCAAAAATGAACCCGGCAATCGTGCCACTTCTCTGGATGAACGAAACGATTCTCTTTGACGAAGGCACGAGAGACCAGCTGAAAAATCAACTTCTCTTTGCGAAGTATGTTCTATTTTAAAAAAAATCTTAAAATCGAGTCTTTAGACACATGTTCTTTATTTCCGGAGTCGGTCTGGTCATTTCCGGTGCCACCGTTTGGATCGCTCTCGCAGCCGTGTTACTGATCTTCTCCGTCAGCAAGGTTTGTTTGTTTGTTTTTTGATTGGACTCAAAAGAACTGGAACTATGGTCTGTTCAAAAAGATGAGGGATTACCGTAAGATTTTAGCTATTCCCTTTGAGACCCACTTAGTATGCAAACGTTGGATACTTAGCCAACTAATTCGAAAGATACGAAGCGAACTTTGGAATTTGTTGGCTGAGTATCCAATGTTTGTGTGCTAAGTGGGTCCGAAGGGAAGAGCTAAATTCTTACGGTAATCCCACTTCTTTTCGAACAGACCATAGTAGCAGAAAGTAGACGTCTTGTACAGCGCGAAATGACAATGTTATATAACCACTAGGCCCCAATTTTGTAAATTCTTCCTAAAATACCGCATACTCAGCCATTTTTTTCTCAAAACAACCAATTTCCAGGAGCCGTCCTCGGAAGACACCACAATTCTGGTCGAGGAAGAGCAGCAGCCGGAAGTTCAGGAACAGGAGTACCAGGCTCCGTAATTGCTCATCCTCCTTCTCCCTCCTTCTACTGCCTTTGAAAAAGGCCTTTTTGTCATAATACGAGTTTCCATTTTGTGATAATCAAGTTTAACCACATCTTTTTTTCTTTTCTCACTTTACCAAAATCTACGATAATAACCCCTATAGCCAAACTTCATACGAGTCTCACTTTCCCACCAGAAATTATAGTCTGTTCAAAATGTAGAGAGCATTTTTTGAATTGGCCCGCGCTTTTTCATTGGCTGAGTATCCAACATTTACATGCTGCAACGTGCTACGCAGCTAAAATCCCGCCAATTTGGTTTAAAAATTGTTCTAAGAAGAAAGCGCGGACCAATTCAAATTATTCTCTCTACATTTTGAACAGACTATAGTCACCGTTTTCTGTAAAATTAACTGCTGTCGTAATAAAATCGGCATTTTCTCTTCAGTTGTTCATTGCACGATACATTGGAAAAATCAAGGGTGATGACACGTTCCTGATCGAACAGTTTTAGGTTACTGTACGAGACCATTCGACTTAAAAAAAACAACTCTCGACCCGAGTAAAGATTTTCAAATATTCGCATACCCCCGGTGTCTATGGAACCGAGAAGACCCGCCTCCATCCGCTAAACGATAATAATGTGATTTGGAGTTTCTGGAAGGGATTGATTTGAGCGTGACTCCAAACACACGAGCAATCCCTTCTTCTTTTTTTGCAAAAAGGTCGCAAAATGTCTCCAGAATATTCCATGGAATAATTGCGCAGCATCGAGAGAGAGCAAGAGCTTTGCTCCTCCTCCTCATCCTGTTCCTCAATTGATTCATAATCTTCTCACACTTTCTGTCGTGTCTTTTTTGACGTCAGATGCCGTTTTGATAGATGGACCTTCAGCCGGCCCCCTTAATTAGAGGGAATCATCTTTGTTGTCCCGATACACTTTTTGTTGAAGACTTTCGTGAGATGCGATTATCCGTTTTGGAGTTCATTGGAATCGAGAAAGACTTCATCTCAGCTGTACTTTTTCCCCTTTTTGGCTAAATTTGTTCTGTTTCGTTGTTTCAGAGATAAATTTTCAGAAAAAAGCTGTAAAATCACTCGAAAACTGTGGTTTCCCACAGTAGCCACAGAAGCGCGTATTTCTGAAGCTGCAGGCCGCCGCAGAAAATTCTAAATTCGTCCGACTTGTCCCTCTGCCCTGGAAAGTTATTCTACCGTACTTTTCATGAAAAGAGCTCTAAAATGAAACCAAACACACATCATGAGATTTGAAGGAAGTTGAAGTCTATCAATATCTCTTTCTGGGTACCAAACATTTGCCGAACAAAAATATTTTCATTTCAATGAACCAAACAGTGACCTTTCTTCATATCAGGGCTGTTTTAGAGAGCAGGACCACTGAACTCTGCTCCTCTAGACTCAGAATGAGGGGATCAATGACACAAGTCCGAAAAATGAGCATGTGTAGAGCATCAAATGGCTCAGCAGAAGCTCTCATTTTGCACAAGAGAGTAGTTTGAAAGCCTATTACCGTAGTTCTCTATCCCTCTGTCTATCTCACAGAAGCCGAGTCGTTAGACGTCACATTACAGTAACCCATCTGCCTCAAAATTACAATGTTTCGAGCGTCAGACAGCCCCCAGAAACCAGGAATTTGGCTCGAACCTCCGCCTCTCTCTCAAAGAGGAAGCTCCCTCTCCCTCCCTCTCCTACTGAGCATAATTCATCTGCTCAGATGTTTACCTGTGTGCTCTGAGCTATTCCCTCTGTTACTTTCCCAGGCAGTCTGGAAAGTAGTTTTGCTCATACGTCTCTTGGGGATGGGAACATCCTTGTCTTTGGAACGTTTTTGAATGAGACACTGGGAAGTTCAGAAGAGTTCTGGATCAGCCTCTCCTCCCCGTCCTTCTGTCTTGAGATAAGTCTTTCCTATAGTCTTTTCCAATTATAGCCAGATCCCTAATTATGCCTGGGAACAGCATTTCTGCTCTGAGAAAACGATAATCTCAGAAAGTACGCTCCGGTTATTCTTAAAAACAAACTTGTTTTGGATCTAAGGTCTACCGTATGCCCTTCTTTCTTTCTCTCTTTTTTTGGAGTTCATCGCGTGGAAAGGATTAATGACGGCTGTAGTGCCTTTCTTTCCAAATCCTCAAAACAACTTTTCCACAGTCAATTAGCCATTCAGATTCTCTGTCCCTCCCTATCTTCTAGACTCTCTTACTGGACATCTCCAAAATTCCAGGTGAGCACGCGACATATGGGAAAGCGACATAATCGGCGCTCTTCCGCCGATTCGGAAGAACTGGACTCGCACGGCCGACGACGTGAGTTGTCTCTCTCTCATTAGAGCAGGAAGAGAGGGGATCATCATTACCATAGAAACCACCGGGTTATATTTTTGACCATGCCTTCTTCTCCCCCCCCCCCCCCCCCAATAGGAGCAACTAATTCTCCAGACTGGGCAGGGGTCTTGATTGGGAGATTAACTGTGCCGGAAACGGCTCCTGACTGACATTTCCATCAAGCCATTCTACACTGGAGTCGAACCCTTTTGACCTCTCGTATGTTTCCAGAGAGTTTTGTGCCAGCTTCTCTGACTGAGAATCCTTCAAAATGTTTTGGTGAACAGATTCCAGCCTCTCTTGTTCATATCCAATCGTTAAATCTGACAGAATTTGGGGTAAACAGTTACGGAGAAGTACAATAATTGCAGCTGTTGTATCCTTGGACACGAGCTCCCGATTCCTTAATTTCAAAAGCGTAAACAATCTGTACCGCGATCTCTGGCAGTGCACATATTTTGCAGATTATTTTTCATCGGTAATTTTTGAAACTTTGTTATTTTGTAGACACCTAGAGGCGCAGGACGCTGTCAGCCGTACTCAGACAGGGAGCTTCTCTTGACCATAAATCCGAAACTCACCTGTGGTCCCAGCATTGGGCACCGCACGAAAATCTAGATTGTTGTGATGTGGCTCTCTGCCCTTGAAACTGACTTTATCGTCTTATCTAGACAAAGAGCTTAAAAATGAGACCAAATTTGTCAAACTTTTTAATTTTGTGTAAAGATATTGCCTTCTACTTTGTGCATGCTTTGCGGTGTCGGTAACTGTTTTGAATTTTTTGAAAGAACTGTAACTGTTTTGCTCTAGACTTTTGGTATCGTGCCAGAAGCTGCAGAACACTTGACCTTGTATCCAGAAGTTTTTTCCTTACATCAATTAGCTCATGTTTACTCCAACTGTGGGTCTTGCGTGATTTGGACACGGAAGGCTCGCGTGCGCTATCCGACACCGTCTCGCAGCCCGCTTCTCCCCCTTCTCCTCTCTCGCTTCAATGACCTTCAAAAGAGTCCTTTCCTGTACATTAACAACTTCCGGTGCTGTCTCTAATTATGCAGATGCATTACACCTGCACACCTCGTTATGGCTACAGCCGTCACGGAGAAAACTTTGTTTCTGAGAGGGAACGTCATTCTCAGTCTCTTTTTCTCTAGACATTTTGAGAGTTTACAGAGACCCTGCTAATCCAAAAGGATAATCCAATTCCCTGGCTGATATCATCACATCATCTCTAAGCTTTTTTTGAAGTCAGGAGAGGCAATCCTTTACATAAACATTAGACAATCTCTTGCTCCTTCTGGCGGCGTCACTTCAACACACTGCTTTTCAACTCCATTTACGGGCTTGTTCACATAGTAGTTAATGATTATAGTGGGAGCTGAGCAACAAACTTGATATCCAATTTTACACAGTCTCTTGACCATATACCTCATCTGCGGTTGCAGCTTTGGGCGTCGCGCAAAATTCTAGATTGTTCTGATGTGGCGCTCTGCCCTAAAAAAATATTTCATTGGCTTATTTAGACAAAGCGTCAAAATGAGACCCAACATGACAAACTTATGAAATTGGCGCCTCATCAAGACTTGTGGTCCCGCCACGATTTGAAACCACAACTAGACTTAAGACAACTTGATCCCAATCTCATTCCCACTCAATCTGGCGTCTTTATGTTTTAAAATAACTGCTGCTTCGAGTACGATAGTATTACACCCCCACGCTATGATTATATCCAATTTCCTTTTGTCCTGATTGGAAGGAAATTCAGAAAAAAAAACTGTCACTGATTTCTATCACGGAAACATCTGTCCTGCTTATTTTCAATGCAGCTGTTTTTCTCGCGGTAAACAAGACATTTTAGTACGGTGGTCGATGTGTCGCGGAGTGGCTGTCAAGGTCCAAGACGAGTGGACTTTCGTCTGTGGACTGTGGCTTCGCAACAAGAGAATCTGTATCGTTTTGGCATTTGTTCAGCTCGTCGTGGCACTCATTGCCTTCGCGCAGCATGTCTACTCTGTGGCCAACTTTAACAGAATCTTTTTCTGTTCCTTCAATGCGACCAGTCCGACTTCGACGAGTTTTCTGGCTGCCGACGTCATCATTTTCGATTTTGGACTCTTTCACGAATTGATTCAGGTGAGAGGGACAGAGTCAAGCAGATATCCAATCTTCCAGGTTCAAGAATGCATCGCCAACTACCTCGACGGCGGCTACATGAGATGTCTCTGGTGTTTCGGCCAGGCCTTGGCTCTGATTCTCACAATCGGTAGGCTATTTTCCAGACAATGAATTCATTACCCTCACATGACTTGCTCTCAAAGGCTAATGCGAACGAATGTTTATTTGGCTGTGAGAAGAGGGCTTTTCTGGGGGAATGAAAATAGTTTTGTTTGGAGCTGGGGGAAATAGCGGTTAGCTCCGAAAACAGCCGATTTCAGGAGCCTGTATCTGTATCAAAGACCTCCATCCTCTGCTCCTCTGGCCAGTTCTGATCATGCAAAATGCCTACAGTTTCGGCCTGGTCATTCTTACAATAGCTACAGGTATTCCCCGTTTCACTTTAAAGTGAATCGCAATTCAGCTGACAAGCTCCTGGTGGCAGTTCTTCATCCAGTAGACACACATCTGAACCTACTGATCTTCTACTTTGGAGTCGGAACATGCACCAACCATATCTTCTGTTATATTTTGTGGTAAACTGACTCGCAAATAGTTAAAAAATACATTTTCAGGCACTTTTACTGGCATCAGGAAGCGCGCTACATACAACGAACAGGCCGTCATGTCATACCCTTCTGGGTATGAAGTTCGGCTGTCTTTTGTCTTGAGAAAATGTGATGATTTTTTGTGCCTTTTCGGAAGAATAAAGTCAAACTTCGTAGTACTCTCTAACTATATCCATCGCGATAAAAGACTGGTGAAAAATATTGGTAACCAAATTAGAATGGATACCACAAACTATGCTCCGGCCCCTGTTTCCGATTCCGGGGCAATACCGTCCCTGGTCTCGAAAATGAGCTGAAAAATAGCCTAAAGTCTGTTAAAAAAAGAACGCAACAGTAACCCATAAATATTTCGCTTCGAGAACCACAAACCCTTGATTTTCAGGGTAAACTGCAACAATTCAAACCGTTTTCTTGATTTTCTCAACGGTGAATTGCCGCGCTGGTTCTCGAAGCGAAATATTTATGGGTTACTGTTGCGTTCTTTTTTTCGAACAGACTTTACTTTTTGAAAAAAAAGCCCATACTTCATGGACCCGCGAAGTCACCACATGGATTACTTTTCGTGTTTACCATAGCCTGCGGCTGACTCAGTCCGCGGCCCTTGTTCCTGATTCCGGCTAGGCAATACAGTCTCCTGAAAGCCTTTTTTGAAATGGGCCGCCCCGGGCCGGCCCGGGCCCGGCCGGGTTACGGTAGGCCCGGGCGGCCATCCCTGGAGATGAACTATGACAAGTATTTAAGTTCCAATTAAATCGATGTCGATGGAGAGGGAAGACCGAGACCGGGCTCAAAAAGGTCAATAATGACGGGCTACTGACAGCGAAAGCAGCCGCAGATAGCTGGTTCGGTAGCTGTGTTTGTGAAAGATTCTTTCCTTGTGAATGAAGTTTCGGACGGAGAAACAGAGGGATACGACTGATTCTTTATTGTTCTAAACGGTGATATGTCTTCAGCAGGTCTGAAAAAGCATTGGGATCAAGATCAGCATCGGGATCTCCGTTGTAACTCGAAAAGTCTACAAGAGACTTTCGGGCAGTCGCTGTGAGAACAATATCACACTGGAGCAAATCATGCAAACTACGAATGTTAGTATGGCCGTAGAGAAAACACGGTCCGCGGTCTCTTGCATCCATTACCAGAGCGAGATATACATTGTCGGGGTTGGCGACGGATGATGTACAAGTGATCCAGGTACAGCCAGACACATACAAACTGTAGTACGCTGACCGGCAATGGCTGCGTTTAAAGTGATTTGCGATGTTTGGATGCACAGACAGAAAAACGTTGGTCGATAGTTCCGGATTCCTGACTGCCATTTCTTGAAGAATATTAGAATTCCCATCGCTTGAATTACCTGAACGAGTTGAGCAGTTGGAGACATATTCCGAGCTAAGGTTGTCCAAATAGACAGTATCAAAAGATCTCAGATGCTCTTCCATATCACCGGGAACTTCGAAGAAATCTTGAATGAAACGTTGTTTTTTATCTCCTGAAATTCATTTTAGAAAATTTAGCAGCGATCCGAACCATTATTTCGCCTTTCTCCCAATCATCGAAAGAATGGTTAGCAGAAAGTCATCATCCATTATGGTTTCTAGCTGAGAAACCAAATGGCTTCGTTTTCGACTGAACTCTTCGTCACTGAGCTGAATGAATAATTTTGAGTCTAGAGAGATGTCTTACCTTGGAAATGTGGACATCACTGTCGGTCCAAAACTCTTCTGAAGTCATTGGAGAAATCTGAGTGTCACAGTGAAAACTGGAGCAAATTTGTAGAAAGCTGAGAGATCACTTCTGAATTATCGATTTTCTTTGTATAGGCGAAGCGACGCGACTGTTGTCCATCCTGTAGATGGCCTTGTCCATACGCGAGTTTCGTACCACAGACTCTCCATACACTGACTTCTGTCTCTCAGTCATTTCGTCTATCTTTCTGCCTGTTTATCCTCTTCAATTCGAAAACTATAACCATTTTAATAAACCTCCAATAATCTTAGCAGCCAATGAATACCCGTTAATTGGAATGCTAAAATTTGGTGAAAATGATGAGAATTAGTACAAAGATGATGGCAATGGCCAGGAAGAAGATGCAGTGCATCTTTCTGTCTTTTCTCTGGTAGCCCTCAGCTTTTGAGACGCTCTCCACAGCTTTTGTCACCCGAATCGAGGCCTGCTCTACGTTGTGGTCAATTCTGAAGAGATTACATATCTATTGTCTCTTATTTTGTGTCCAACCTGTCCAAAATAGTTCCCTGATCGATGACCATTGTAGAAAGGTCCTTGAACAGGGTGTTCAACTCTACAATCGACGAGTTCACTGCCATAACCTAAATTTTTTTTCAATTTTTGGTCTTTTTGAGGGAGGAGTTTCACCTCCTTCTCCCGCTCTCGGATCTCCTTCTCATTCAACATAATCGCCTGAATTTGGTCCATAGTCATTTCTTCAGAAGAGCAAGGAATCTCGGCCCAATCAAACTCATCCGGGCCGGCCGTAATGAGGAAATCGTCCACGTTCCGGGATCGTTTCTAAAAAAAACACAGTAATCTTTCCGACTTTTAGGTTACTGTAGTCGCCTTTGCGTATTGCGTATCTATTTGCTTGCTGCCGCTCAAGCCACAAACAGATGGGACAAAAAAAACTGTTCATACCTTGATATCATTGAGATATTTCGACTGTCTCGAGCGGAAAGAGTTGGTCAGTTCACTGAGAGTGAAAAGCAGAGACGAGACAGCATTCCTTCTCAGCAGCTTCTCGTCATGATTCTCGCTTTTGGACTCCTGATTCGACATCATGCTGAAAGAGAAGACAGATTATTTTATCAAAAAAGTGTCATGGTCTTGAGACAGCTGTAAGGGAAGTTCCTGATTAACTCATTCAGTAAGCAGCCGTCAGCAACAGCCTTTGCTTCAATAGAAAGAAGTACAAACCGTTCGTAGCTATCGTCAGAAGCATTTTCAAACCTCGGGACCTATTTAATCAGAATCAGAATACAATTTATTAATTTTTTCAACTAGAAACATTCTGAAAGGTGTGAGTTCCACCCGAAAATTGTCTACAAAACCTTGTGTTTCCCTCTCGTAATTTGCGCTCAACTTTTTGGATACGCCGCTCCTATGGGGAGACATGAGAACTCCGCTTTCCCTGGCTTAGTGGATAAGAGAGCGAAGAGTGAATCTAAAGAAGGATCCATGTTTTTTCGCCTTCGTAGTAAATGAGCTCCGAATGAAGTTTACTAACAAAAAATTGTGTACAGTTCTCCCTCTGTCCGATTTTCAAAGTTCAAAAGAGGTTCGCTTATAGGTGTGCTTACTTGATGAGTCTCTGACAGTGCGCCATCATCGACGTGATCTGCTCAGTGATGCCTTCCATCCTCTTCTCCTCCGCCTCAAAGGCCTCATCTCCGAAATTTGGTCTAGAGATATGCTTCTGCTGTGCCGAATGTAGCTCCTGCATCCGGGATCGTATTCTGTACTATTATTAAACAAAAAACGTAAATCAAAGGTACCTTCCAAACTCGAATTCGACCTCGTCGTTCGTGTGAATCCATATGGGCTGCGTGGCTCCTACTGTCTCATTCCCTTCTTCCAGTTCAACCAGACTCATCCGCTCCTCTAAAGAAGCAAGTAAAGGAAAAGATAAAAACCTCACCAGCCCTAGAAGTCCCAGCTCCGTAGCCGTCATTCGAGTAGGAGAATTGTACATGATGAGAATTTCCTCTGAGAAGAGTGAAAACTTCTGTCAGACTTCGGGTCACTCCGATCGGAGCGTCGTCTTTTCCCATTCTGAAAGAGTACAGGTCAGTGAGAGCCAGGGAAAGGAAGAGGCATTGAGAGACATTCAGGCTATGTTTTCTGACGTTTTTTTAAACAAATTCCGCTTTAGAATATGTGATTCGTCTTTTATTGGAGCACGCATTATCGGCATGCAAGCGCTAATTAAGAAAGCTCATACGCAAAACAGACACTCTTTTCTATAAAATCAGGAAGAAAAAAGGAGACAATGAGTTGGCTTACATCCCCCAATGCTTGTCCTTTGGCCTCTTTTGGCACTCACGCAATCTGCGCCAGTCTTTTCTGGCTGACGTCTATCCGTCTCTGGCAATCAGCTGTCCCGTGTGGGACTGGCTGTTCCCTTATCGTCCCGAACCATTCCCAATGGACTACCTCCGAGGTTTAGAAAGGTCCAAAACTGAGAAAATACCCTCTCTTCCAGGCCGTTTCACTCTCTGTACAGAAGACGACGACATCGTCCAGCTCAAGCAGAAAAATGTAATTTTCACCAAGGCATTTGAAGTTTTGAACGAGTTACGAAGATCGGGTCAACTTTGTGATATTGTCATCGATGCCGGTGGGAGGCGGATCAGAGCTCACAAGGCTAGATTCCTTTAGATTTTTGACTAGAAATGTGGTTCAGATAGTCATATCAGCAGTCATTCCTTACTTTCGTCTAATGTTCACCACGGATATGATTGAGGCAAATCAGAGCGCCGTTACGGTACATGGTAGGGTGTTTCTGGTCAGCAGAGATGGTGAGAGATTTTCAGAGCTTGATGGAGATACTCTGGATCAACTCGTCAGCTATGCGTATACTGGAGAGCTTCGAATCTCTGCTGGAAATGTTCAGGCTATCATGATTGGAGCAAACTTTTTACAGGTCAGTCAGTCAGTCAGTCGCAATCAATTTCCCATCCAGTTAGATGATGTAGTCGAAGAATGCTCCTCCTATCTGGTCACACACCTTTCCACATCAAATACTCTCGCCATTCGATCCTTCTGCTCCAACCTTGGATGCCAGTAAACTACTTTAATGAACTCTCTAACTGGATAACTCAGATCGAACAAAATCTATATCGACAACTTTGTCCGAAAGCACTTTGTCGCCATCACAGACACTGAGGACTTTGTCTCTCTGCCAGTAGATGAGGTTCAAGATCTGCTCTCCGACGACGGAATCTATGTCGAGTCGGAGGAGGATGTCTTCAATGCAGTCATTCGCTGGGTGCTTCATTCTACGGAGAGGAAACAACTGGCTTCAAGGTAAGAGGACAGAGGGACAGAGACTACGCAGATAAATTCAGAGTACTTTCCTGTGTCCGTCTCCACCTCCTCAAGCCCTCCTTCCTAACCGATCAGGTCGCTGGACATCAGGTCGTCAAATGTGATCTGGCCTGTCGAGATTTGGTACTGATCTCTCTCTAATACTGTCAACAGTTCATTTAGGTCGACGTTGCCAAGGACTACCATCTGATTCCCGAAAGACGTGACCTCATCCGATCCTTCCGCCTGAAGCCACGCTGTTGCAATCTTGTCAAAGGACTCATTATCGCTATCGGTTGGAATTCAGGGTTTTCGGGTTACTGTATCTTTCAGGTGGATTGTCGGCTAACAGTGTAGAATCAGCAGTGGAAATCTTTGATCCACTGACCAGGAAATGGACTTCAGTGCGACCAATGCCCAGCTATAGGTCGAGAGTCGGGACAGCTGTCTATGAGCGGAAGGTAAGAGAATGAGTCCTTGTCCCAGTCTCAGTTTCTCAATAACAGTTTGACTCTCAGTCCCTGTGTATCTCAGTGACTCAGTCTCTCTGACTCTCAGTTTATCAGTCCCGATGTCTGTCAGTAACTCAGTTTCTCTGCTCTTTCTTACTCAGAAAGTCTCTCAGACTCTCTTACACTATCTGAATCTCTAGGTCTACGCCATTGGAGGGTTTGACGGCAGTGAGAGACTGAAAACCGTGGAAGCTTACGACTACAACAGGAACGAATGGCTTTCCGTAAGTTCCTCTGAACTGTGAGAGTACAGAGACAGATGCAGTGTGCCCCGCTGGACAAAATGAGATCAGCTCTCGGGTCAGCTTTCCTCAATGGAAAACTCTACGTTTGTGGTGGCTACGATGGAATCAGTTCGCTGTCTTCGGTCGAGGTTAGTTTTTTTGACAAGAGTTGTGGATTCTTTTCATATGAGTTGTACCACGTGAGACGGTGCATGAAAACAAAACAGGGTGGCCCAAACAACTTTGCAAGCAGGGAGAGTTAGTCATTTAGAAAGGACAGTTCTCTAACTGAACAGTATGAGGATAGAGGGGTAGAAAAAGTTCTGGCTTGGAAAATCAAAGTTTTACTGGAGGGAGTGTACCATTGGATTCCTATATATGTCTCCCTCCCCAGTCAAATCAGCTTTCGAGCTCCCTCTGACCTCCTTCGGGAAGTGTTGGAGGAAAGTGCGGTACCCATTGACTTTGGTGCTTTTGCAGACCATGTTCGGTTTTTGTCAGGTCAGGGTTCTCGTCGTCGAGAGACTCCAATGGACAAATAAACTTTCAGATTTATAATCCTGACACAAATTCTTGGACCTACGGCACCCCGATGTCGAAGCAGAGAAGTGCTGCTGGAATAGCAGTTCTGGACGGCTATCTCTACAGTAAACACACTTCAGTATCCAATTCTACTTCATAATATTACAGTAATCGGCGGTCACGATGGCATGTGCATCTTCAACAGCGTCGAGAGGTACTGTCCGGAAAAAGGAGTCTGGGAGACGATGCCCTCAATGATTAGCAAGCGCTGTCGCGTGGGAGCGGCCAGTCTAAACGGGAAGATCTACGTCTGTGGCGGGTAGGTTGCAAGGGGACAGGGGAAAGAAACAGTGACAGTAACTGTCATTTTTCAGATACGACGGCTCCCAGTTCCTAAACAGTGTCGAGTGCTTTGATCCAGATACTCGGTAAGATTTTACCCCACAAAAAATCAAATTTCTCTTCAGAACATGGTCACCCGTCACTCCGATGCAAAAGAAAAGAAGTCGGGTCTCTTTGGTAGGAAATGCCGACACTTTATACGCCATTGCTGGGTAAGAATCGCCAAAAATGACTAAAGATGAATCAAAAGTGTCATTTTACCTGCCATTTTGTTTATTTAGCCGGGAAATAGCGAGTTTTTGATGTTTACTCAAGAAAACTTGTGGTAATACTCGAGCTGGCAACCCCCTCAGTTCAAATTTTTTCCGCATCAACCCCTTGTTTGTTCATTTTTTATCTTTTTACCTATTTTCCACCCATTTTTACACTTTCAGAGTATGATTATCGAATTCTACGCCCAAAACAACCCCTAGAATGTGAAAAGTGCAACGAAAAACCTTTGATTTTCGAAGAAAACTTGTGGAAACAATACTAGGCAAAGATTGCCTATTTCGCTCAAATTATGAGCAGTTTTCACATTCTAGGGGTTGTTTTGGGCTTCGAATTCGATAAACATACTCTGAAAGTGTAAAAATGGGTGGAAAATAGGTAAAAAGATAAAAAATGAACACCAGGGGGTTGACGCGCCAAAAATTTGAACTGAGGGGGTTACCAGCTCGAGTATTACCAAACTTGTTAAAGTTCGAACAAAATTCGTTGTCAACTTTCCGGCAGTTCATTTCACTCGTTTTTCTCCCAGTTCTTCAAAAAAAGCACGTAGTAGGAACAAGTACCCAAAAAGGAACAAAATTACAAAAAAAAACCTGAAATGCTCAAAAATACGATAACATTCAGCTACGACGGCATTTCGAACCTTTCTTCCATGGAAACCTTTACCGAATCGACACAGGAATGGACTCTCGGTCCGTCGTTGGGCAGTCACGAAGGCGGCGTCGCTGTTGCTATTCTACCAATCCCGCCAAGAAATATGCCGTGAAAACGTGTAAATACTGGTAAAAAGTGTTCATTCTTCTTTTGTCTTGCAGGCAAGTAAAATAGCGAAAAAGACTATACGTGTATCAGTAAAAGAAGAAGTATGTACCCGTACCGCAGAGATGAAGGCTGATAAAACCGTTTCTGAGAGGAGGAAGAGGGGTTAATCAGTATATGCGGGGGGAACTATGATACAGCTTGGGGTTGGGTAGCAGACGTGTCCAGGATGCCCTCTTTTACTTCGATTCCATTATCTTTCAGCATTTTCTTTAACCGGGCATTTTCACGATTAACCCGGAGCAGACTTGAATGGTAGACTTCTGCTTCTTTGTCTTTGTCGAGGATTTCTCGGGCCATCTGAAATTAGGTTATTTGTTGAAATCAGCCGCTGGACGTAAGTTTGCGTACACAATTGCATATTTTTGAAAGGAGTAGGCTTGCCGTGTTTTGGTCGGGCCAAAGCATAGCGAAACTTGCCGCAAACATTATTTTAGAGACAAAAAGGGAAAAATCTAGTGTAGTGCAGAAAAACTGCGCCACGGCACAAAAGACGGAAGAATCTTCGAAAGGGGAACCTACTTCGTCTCGACTAAGTTTGGAAATTCTGTCGATGTTGTATTCTGCCAATTCGGTTTCAAATTCACGGTGTTCGGCCTCGCTGTGGCTTTCGTCGGACTCGTCAGAGCAGGGAATGAGCTCCGAGCTCACGCTCAGTGACCGGATGCGTTGTCGGCCTTCGTGTTCCACCTTTTAAAATGACCAAATTATTAGGAAAAGGCAATTTCTAGCTCAAATTACGACAGAAAGGGGTAAAAAAAACTCACTTCTCGTTCCATTTCAGCTCGGGCTTCAATGTCATCCAGCAGGAATTGGGTCGTGTTGCGCGGAGCCATCACTTTGCCTCTGAAAATGAGAAAAATTAGTTGAAAAGCGAGAAAAAGAGATGAAAAGATGTATGGGACTGCTGCTGGTTGTGCCAGCCCTCTGCCAGATCTTATATGAGGCTGCCCCATACTTGGGTCAGAAACGGCCTTACATTTCTTCAACACACACAGTCTGGCGGAGGTTAACCTGCCCACATCATCATGTCTCTGGCTCTGGACGGCTTTCGAGCTTCCAAGCCATCTTAAAATTGTTCCGTGAGCTTGAAGGTACACCGTATTTTTCGTTTTCTACAAATTATCGAGATTGTTTACAAAATTGAGTGCGAGGGTTAGAGAAGCTACTCAGCGGTCATATGTACCCCTTCGCGCAATTAGCAGCAGGCATTTTCGAAACGGTGGGCTGGAGTAGCCGGAAATGGGCTTTATAGACTATGAAAAGCGATAAAAATGGGCTGTAAACCGACCTGGTCTTCTTCTTAGGCGAGGCTTCTGTGGGCGAGTCGGCGGAGGTGGAGGCGATTGTTCCATCGAGACTGGCGGTCAGATCGTAGGGCTTGTAGCGTCCGCGAGTGCCACGACGACGACGAATTCGACGCTTCTTCCTGTCTCCATCGAGATCTCCGTCCGAGACGCTGCGCTGGTCATCCAGCGGCGGTCTCGAGCTCTCCGAGACTGGTCTTGAGTTGTCCGGTGACGACATCAGTAGATTCCTCCTGGTTATTCGACGGCGAGTCGAATGATATCAATATCGAGGTAGTTAGCTGCAAGCAGCTGCGAGTTAGTATGTGCACGACCTGCACGGCTTTAGAAGATGCACCGCCTTTTGCAAGAAGTACGGCACACCCGCAAACGAGAGAACTAGAAGGCACTCGCTTCGGGTCTTTTATACCCCTGTGAACGCGACGCGAGCCGCTTGCGCGGAGTGGCCACGCCTCCTCGGACCCATTGACGAGCGCACACATAATTTGGCTTCATTTGATCACTAAAACTTGACGATTTCTGTAGAACTCGCGTCTAAATTTGTCGAAATCATCTAACAGTCGAGAAAAACAGGACATTTTGAGCCAAAAATCGAGTAGAAATGTTTTCAGAGGTTACAGGTTGAAAGATCCATTGTTTTGCTTGTATACCTTGCAAAAGACGGCGCATCATCTATTTTATCCATTTTCAGGTCATTTTCTACAAAAAAAAAACTCCAGTTTTCTACTAAAAGCAGGAGAAAATTGAGCAGCAGACAACAAGTCCCCCCAATGAATGAGGTTGCAGAAAATGATTCAAATTTGCCGCTTTTGGCGGGACTCAGTGCGCCAACTCAAACAACAAAAATTACAAAATAACCTTTTACTGAAGGAAACTGACGATATTTGGTGACTTTTTGTCAAAAAACTGTAATTTATAGTCAAACAACAATGTGAAGCGTATATAATTGTGTTATTTCCGAAATATCGAACGATATTTATTGTTCAGAAGACAGACTACGGCTAATTCGTACATTTACGTTGTCAGACAGCTGTCGATCATAGTTGTGCAGCTTCTGGGCTAATTCTTGATCAGATTTCAGTTCCCACGACTGCAGAAAGTCAAAAGAGACAGTCCTTTAACCCCATTCCGACAACACTCGTTTCCTCTGCTACTTTCAGGTTCCCTAAAATTGCCCAGTGCCTGTGCAGAGAGAGAGAGAGGGGGGCTGGCAGGCATCTCTGGTCAATCGGCCCTAGGTCAGCGTCCAGACGACAAAGCGAGCCAGCAATAGAATCGACGGAAAGAGACGCAGAGCCATTCTTCGGGGCATATTTGCGATGCGTTCGGAGCTGCGGAGAGGAAACTTACGTAGAGATCAGATACAAGTACCTTTTCTTTGAAGAAAGGAAGCAAGAAACTCTAATAGAATCTCTCTGCCAACTTCCTCATCTTTTTATAGCTCATGTTTACGCCAAGAGGAGTTTTGGGAGGCAGGAGAAACAGACCCAGGAGTGGATATTCAGAGAGACTTAGAATCTCTATCCAGATAAAGTTTATCTGAAGGAAATGTTGATGATATGGGGGCGTGCGCAAATGTTTCCAGAAGAAACTGAAGCATCCAGATGCTGGAGGAGGACTGTCTGGGACTGAAGGAAGATCACGGAAGACTGTCTGGGATACTGTAGTATATTCTGGGGGAGAATGAGAGGCAAAGAATTACTGGATACCTGTGTTGAAACCAAGAGTCAGTTCTGAGAGTGAATTCAGACAGTCTCTGGGTTCTGAACAAGAGAGACAAAGAACCAATAGTTCCGAACAACTAGAGGGTGTTGGCTAATCTTCGAGGGATAAGGGCAGATCAAAAGAGCAGACGATTCAGAAAATTGTCTCTCTTGGAAAACTTCAAGTTAACACGATGACTGCTCAGAAATGGCTTAATTTTGTAGCCGTAAATTAGTCTGTCTGAACATGGCAATGCGTTGTACCAAAAAGTCGGGCTACTAGTGTACAGAAAATCACGGGTACTTTAATTAAACTTGGTATTTTTATTCAACCTGTGTTCGGATAACTAGCTAGAAAGACAATATCTGACAAAGGGTCGCAATGTCCACTTGATTGGACCCAGACGGTGAGTTTCGAAATTAGTTTTCATGATCAGAAGCGCATTTTCACGCCTAATGATGTCTTGCGAATTTGTAGATCTTTTTACGCTCTAAAAATTATCAGAACATTGGAAAGTCTGAAAATGAGTTCTTCAAGCTGAAATGTTCCCTGGCAGTTTTGATGCGCAGACAATGAGAAGGCCTGCGCTGATCCCCCTTATTTTGATTTTATAGTGTGGTTTTAGAAATTTACTATGTTCTACAAAGATGTAGAGAATTTAAAAAGCTGCAAATTTTCAGAACAAGTCGAAGCTCCTGAGTGAGTTCTTCGTACTGTAAAATGGCCTACAAGATTTCTACCTCTTGTTTGTTGTTCCTCTCAAATTACCGTTTTTCTACAGTTCTTTTCTGTTCATTTTCACATCGATTTTCAACCTTTCTCTGCTCTACAGTACTTTCCTTTGAAAAATGTAGCTCCTAGCTCGAAATCCCCGTCCTCTGATCTATTGAAGGGCGTCGAGGCTGGCCGTTGACCTAGCCTCCCCTCGTAATATCCTCCCGATGACGAAGAGGAGAGGAAATTTTGCCTATTTTTGGCCAAACCCTCTCAGAAGCACTGGAACTCTTTTCATATTTCCATTTCCCATCGTTTCCTAATTGGAATTGCTCGAGGCTTGCGCGCACGGACGCAGCCTCGAGTCATATGTTTGGCCGGGCGCCAAGACGGGGATCACGCTCATTTTATCGTGGTCAGAGTGGGAAAATACACGCCCGGAGAACGCCTGTCCAGCCAATAAGATAACAGTCTTTAAGAGTCGATACTACTGCCTCTTTCTCTTCCTTTCAATACACACTGAAGGGAAAACAAGCCAGAGCAAACATGCGCGTCTCTGTTTCTCTCCGCCCTAACCATATTTTTTGATCTTTCGAAATAGCTTTTTGAGCTGAATTTGTCATACTGTAGTCAGTAGTTTGGCTACAATTTTCAGAACAAATTCACACAAAAAGTGAGGAAATTCAAGAAGTTTTAGTGAGAATCCAAAAAATGGCCTACAGGGACCAATTTTATAGATTTTTCAGCAGATTTTCGCCTTTTCCGGGCACTGTGAAGAGGGTGAGAAGGGTCGGCTGGCCGGCCAGCTGATGTGTACGCGTGCGGCCCGCGCCTCTCTCTCCCTGGAACATTACAACAACCTATAGTTAGATCCCCCTTTTTCAGAAGACTCTTTCTCCTTTTCTCATCAGTCAGTCTGAAAGAAGAGGGCGACTTTCTTATTAATGAAGAAAAGGGTAGGATTCTTCTAGCAATGGAGATGGACTACTGATCCCCCCTCCGGATCGTCTCTTCACTATCTATCTCTAATTTTCGAGGTTCTGAAAAGAATTGGCAGGTAGCCAGTGTGTCGGCCGGGCAAACAGCCAGCAATCGTGTGACGTCGCGAGCGACGGATTGGCGCGACAAGTGCGGCCACTGCCAATAGCGACCCGATTTGGGTCCTTTTCGGACTGAGGAACATTCCGCCTCAAAATGCTGTTGAGGTCTCGAAGTCTTGTGGAGATTCTGACTATTTGACTAAAGCGGAAAGAAAAAATTTTTACTTCACGGGATTCGAACCTGAGACCTTCAGCTTGAAAGACGAGAGTGGTAACCAGTGATCATTCGGAAGAAAATTTCGGGTGAAACCTTTCTGATTGATGATTTAACTGTAGAGGCAAACTATATCAAAAGGTAGTTATTGTTTCCCCTGACCCTGTTCAGAATGAAGAACTCGTTTTCTAGTTTTTCGATGTTCTGAAAAGTTTTTCCTTTTTATCAGATCCACAAATCTTCAGAACATTATCAAACTGGGAAATGTAAACTTGACCTTAAGAGCCCAAGTCCAAGTTGTCGTAAATGTTATTAGAAAATTTGAGTCCCATTTATTCGTAGTACCGCACGTGATAACCGCCAAGTTTTTTAAAAGCACGCGGAAAGAGACAGTGAGTCGCCGTCTTCTTATTCTCTCCCAACAGGAACATGGTTCTGTCTCTCTGACAATGAGTAATAGCCAGTCACGAGGACAGTTTCTGAATACGAAGAGACAGACACGTGACGGAAACATTAGCCGCATTCCAATTGCAAAGAATCTTGATCAGAGAGTAATTCTAGATCTCATGCTGTATCAGTCTGCTGTCAACATACGGAAATTGTGGGTCTGATGATTGCGGATAATCAGACGGGATTTGTGAGGGAGAATACGTAATGAGCAGGTGGAGATATAGAAAACGGAGTCAAAGAGATAGAGAGACTGATAGTTCGTTCTAGAGTTGGTTTTTTGACCTGATTATATAAGATCCAGATGCTGTTCGCTATTTTATGGATGGCAAAACACTCTGTGCAGAAGCCATTCGATCCAGTCTGCTTTCGGCATCTTTTCCACAGTCTTATTTTTAGTTCTAGGCTACTGTAGCTGCATTTCTTACGCAGTTACGTATTTGCTTATTTTCGTCCCGACGCCAGATTTTGCACTGAACGCATTTTTCTTTTTCGCTTTGCATTTTCCCCTTTTTTTTTTAGATTACATAGCAAATTGCGCTTTTCTTTTCGAGTAGAAAGCATGATTGTCTTGCAGAAATGTTGTTTTTCTGTGAACAATTTGTACCTTTTCGAAGTTCTTGCAAGTTGCTGCAGGGTTTTCTCCTCCAATTTGCGTCGAAATCGCCGAAAAATCCTGGGGGTTCAAACTGTCCCTCTTCCTTATTTTGCTTATTTCTCTCACCTAATTCTCTCATTTTCTTACATAACTGTTTAGAGCTCAAAAATGTGGCGTCGAGCATTCCAGGCAGGCTTCAGTCGTCTAGGCACAAAAATTGTAGGTATTTAACCTCAAATTATCACAGAAGTACGTTTCAGCCTCGTCCTATCGAATTCCGAAGTCTCGCCGCCGGAGGAGCCACTTCTCTCAGCCTGGGATTCTTCGGAGCCGCAAATGAGGAAAAGAAGGACAAAGTACCAAAACCAGCCAATTTGGATCTTATCATTCGCGAGACGGACCAGCTCTACGAGAACTACCTGATCGATAATGCCTGGGCCATCTTGAGAAAGTTCGTCATCCTTTTTCCGTCATTTTATCAATATTTTGCAGATGGGGATCGTCAGACTGCTCCGAATTGCTGTGGCGGCTGGCCCGAGTCGTCTGCGAGAAGGCCAAGCTGACAAAATCGCCGGAAGAGAAGAAACAGCTCATGTACGAGGCCTTTGCCATTGTCGAGAAAGCGCTACAGCACGAGCCGGCTGAAGGCAGTTTTGGAGCTCACAAATGGCAAGTTCTATGACTTTTTGTTTTCGAGCAGTTTCATCAAGTTTTTTTTAGGTCGATTGATCTCGAATTTTCTTCCAAGATGTCCCATTTTTAGGTACGCCATTCTTCTCGACTACATCGGCGAGATTGAGGGCAACAAGTCTCGAATTGCCAAATCCTACAAGGTACGGAAGCATCTGGAACGGGCGTTGGAAATCTACCCGAACGATCCGACTACGTGGCACATTCTTGGCTTGTGGCACTTTTCCTTTGCCGACATGGGCTACGCCATCCGTATGATTGCCAAGGCCATCTTTGGAACGCCTCCCAGTTCCACATACGACGAAGCTCTGGCTTGCTTCCTTCGCGCCGAAAAGATTACGGTAACTTTTTCACCGCCTTTTTTTTGAAAATTTCAATTTAGCCCGGATTCTACAGTACCAACACATTCTACATTGGGGAAGTCTACGACCGTCAGGGCAAGAAACAGGAGGCTCTGGACGAGTACAAGAAGGCTTTCAAGGCGCCAGTAATCACTGCCGATGACCGAGATATTCATACAAAGGTATTATTCTTTTACAAACTGAAAATCAGAAGTTTTCAGGCACACGAAAAACTGCGCAAGGCTGGAGTCAAGGACAGCGAACTAGTCTGAAAAATTTTGTCTAGATCATACGGGGAATATTTATGTCACTTTTCTCACATGTAAATTTGTATTTTTGGAGAGAAATAGTGCTTGTGTGCAAAGCTGAACAAGAACGATTTGTTTTCCAGTGAGAAGACATCCAGAAATGCTTTTCCATCAGTGAGAGAACAGTCCAGGATGTGAACAGGAGCCTGGAATTTAAACGGATGGTGGTTTGGGGAGCTGGGTCCTTTGAATAGAGATTCTAGCGTCAGGAACAGAGTAAATCCATCAGTTATTGAGAATCTGGGACTCTCACGCTTCGCACTGAAAAGGCTATATGGTCTGGAGGTACAGAGACCATTGGTTCTAACAGAACATTTGGTAACTTTTGGCAGGAACTTGTTCGCGATCAAAGGAGAACGGTGGTATAAGCTATGACCCATTCGAAATGGCATGAAAAACGGTTACAATGAGCTCGGACACGGCTGTAGAACCTGTTGGATTTTACTTTTCGAGCGCTTTTGGATCTTTAACTGAAATTTTTAGTAGAAAAATTGTTGGGCTTCATAGCGGGCAACCGAAAGAGATGTGCTGAGGCAGCTTTGTACCATTCGAAAGAGCATGAAAAGACGGTGAAAATGAGCTCGGACACGGCTCTAGAACCTTCTGCATCGGCTTCAGAAGAACTCTCATTCCTGACCGTCTTGCACCTTTAGGTTCCTTAAAACTTCTGTCCACCCGAAAAAAAACAGCACGAAAAAATACTGTACATTAGGTTCTGATAAAAACGTGCTTTTGTGTGTGTGTGTGTTGTATGTGAAATGTGGATATATTTCTCTGCACAATACAGTCGCGAGCAATATGGCAGATAACACAGTTGGGTACTGAATGATGTGAGGGCGAGGAGGAGTCTATAACGGGTTCTATTCTCTATGGACTTTTGTCTGTTGTTTTACCGAAAATTAAGGGGGACCGTAATTAACAGGAGGGGTAATATCACAATACAGCTCTCAGGACAAAAAGACGAACAATGATTGGAAAGTATTAGCTCTACAGAGCACGATTTTACGCAAAGTACGCAATTTTGCGTAAAATTGTGTCCGTTATGCTACTACCAAGGAGAGAGAGGCAATCACGGGGGAACCCCGACGGCTTTCTAGCGTCTATATGGCTTATACAACTGGGTTTTTCTTTGAGGTAGAATGGAGGGGTCACATGTCGTTCTTCTCCTTCCTACAGTATAATTCTTTCAGCGTCTTCAACTCCTCAATCAACGCCTTGTTCTGGTTCTCGAGGACGGCTACTCGATTCTCCAGACACTTGACGTACTCCTTCTTTTTCCGGCGACACTCTTTTGCAGCTTCTCGGTTTTTCAGTAGCCGCACCTGGAAGATGGCGAGGTTGGAAAAGTGGAGAGAAAAATTCTCAAGGATTTGGAAGAATACAATGTGAAGTTAGCCGACTTTTGGCTGAACTCTTTTTTGTGGATTTGGCCTAATAAAAAAGCTGTAGGAATGATCTCATGCCTCTCCTACCAAACAACTTTTTGTGTCGATAACACCATTGTCAACCCTTGGCATGTTTTAAAACGTTGTAAAGCATGTTAAAAACCACAATTTTACAGAACATTGTTTGGCGACAAAAATTTCTTGCCTCTAAAAACTGCGAATAGTCCGGAGCGCGACGAAATCAGAAGCAGAGCCCACCGCATGGAATTCCAAAACCGTTGCGATGAAGTTCATTGCCCCGGAAATTACTTTTTCGTCTTTTTCACACAATGAGTCCAAACATGTCGTGAAAATTTTCTACAGAATTTTGGACTGTCTTTCCAGAACGCAGCATGCCGTTCTTTGGCTTAGATTTAGAGTTCATAGAAAAGAAGTTTGTAAAAGAAATACAAATTATATGGTAAGGCTAACCTGTCGTTTGCGACTACTCTCATCCTCTCCGCCACCCATTGGGCCACCGCCGCCCCGTGAACTTCCTGCCATGGTAGGAGATGGAGACGAACTATAACCGGAAAGTAGTGGCGAGTGCCAATCTAAAACAATCAAATAAGATAAAAGTCTACAATAATCTTGCCTTCTTGACTCTGGTACGATATTCTGTTGTTTATACCGTACTCACCAATACTGTTGCCGGCAAAGGAGCCATCCATGGCGGCTAAGGGCTTGAGTACGTGGGGATCAGACTGCTGCAGGGGAAGAGAGACAGACGGTCCGCCGCTGCTTCCAGCTGAAAATGATTTGTCTCTTTTTGCCGTTGATCTTTGTGGAAGTTTGGAAAGACAGGGAGGGTCGAGGGGACAGGGGGACAGAAAGTCAAACCAGAGAACGACTTTCAGATGACTCCAGAGAGAAATCTCTCAGTGTCTTGCAAGCTTGTGATCCGGCCTCCGGAAGAGCCTTATGGATGATCCGAGAGGGCGGAACACTCGCATCAAAACGATTTTTTTCACGCGCAGGGAGGAGAGAAGAGACAGAAATGACGTCACTTTTGTTATTCAGAAAACTGTAAAGAAAAGAAGGTACCGGGCTGGCTGGACACGGCGGACGGCGGTTGATGAGAAGTGGCTGCAGCGATCGCGGCGGCGAAATCAAGGGCGCCATGGGTCGTCAGTTGTCCGAGGTCCCCGTTCAACTGCAGGCCGTGTGGCAGGCCGCCCGGGAGTAGGTTTCCACCTTTAAAAGCATCGTTTTCTTGACTTTCCTTCAGGAGATCAAGTATATTTACAGTTTTCTTTCTGTCTTTTCAATTTTTCGTCAGAAAATATGCTTTTCAGAATTCTCACGTTCTACACACTTGTAGCCCATATCAAAAACTACAACTTTTCAGAACATCAGAAAGCTCGAAAATCGTTTCTTCAAGCAGTAAAAGGCGTCAAGAAAGCATAAACGAGTATCCGTACGCAGTAGCATTTTCGTTGCGACGAGCAAAAACTAATTCTTATTTCTGGTCGTTTTCCAACCTCAAGAAGTTATTTTCAAGATTTTTTATGTTCTGCAAAGCTATAGAGCTTGTCAAGGGCCACAACTTTTCAGAACTTCAAAACTCTCAAAAACCATTTCTTGAGCCAGAATTTTGAGACAAAACTAACCCTGAAGAGGTGAGTTATATGGTGACGGGCCCGTCGGAATCCTCGGCTGATTGTGCTGCGGAATGTGCACCTAAACAGCTGTTTCTTTTCCCAGCTCAGTTTAAACGAAACCTGGAGTGGCGAGGCATCGACAGACGAGGGCGGCGTCTCGTCCGGCTCCTTCTTTAGAACTTTGTCCGCCGTCTCGAGGTCTTTCAAGATCATCCTGAAAAGGGGAGCTCATTAGACGCATCTCATCATTTTCCGACTTGTTCCCACCCACAGTCTGATCAAATAGTTGTATTGGGTCTAATTCCAAGAAATGCAAAAAGAATTTTTACTCTGGGATCCGAACATGTGATCTCACGGATATGAAGCGCGCCACTTAGCATTGCACCAGTGCTGCGAAGCGCTGTCGAAAATCCGATGCTTTGACAAGAGTTTCCCACTTGATTACGGTAATTCTGTGGAAGTACTAACTGTCCCCCTTCATTAGAAATAGACTCTACCCTGCACTCCATTTCCACTTGGCCACCGGTATACTAGGTATAGCCGCCATACCCTGCAGTCTATGCCAAGTGAGAAAGTCCAACATGTTCATCATCCTGCAAAAACTTGGATCCAAAGGGACGAAATATAACTGGAGAATATAAAGATAAGGAGGAGAAAAAAATCTCGGGTGTGTTAGTCTGCTCCAGGAGCCGCGAAACTAACGAGGGTCTTCTATTCAAAAAGAGAGGGATTATTGAGGGAGTCTCTGATAAACAGAGTCCTGATTAGGGTCAAGAGATCGCTCATCTGGCTTATTGAAAAAATGTTGCATACAGTAATTGCGACGGTTTTTAGTCGAAAAACGGCAGTTTTCAGCTTAACTCTGTTCTGAATTGTATATCAGATCAAAAGCTACTTCTTGCACATTGTTAGGTTGTAAAATCGTGTTTTCCACCCGAAAACGGACATGACCGTTGTAGACTTTTCGTTTGAGCTTACAACTGTCTCAGTAGAATTAAAAACTTTTCCAGCATGTTTCGTGTCATTTTGGAGCTCTTGGTGTGAAAAATACGATAAACCATGTTTCCAGGGCAGACCGCCACCTCTGAAGAATTTGGAATTCGGCGCGGCGGCAAAAGCTAAGCACTTTCCGTTCGGTGGCTTTGAGACCATAAATGGGACGAGAACGTTCCTGTGATGTCCAGAAAATAGTTTTGCTTGTAAATATAAAATTCTGGACTATTTTTCAATAAAATCACCAGGTTTTGATGAGAAAGGAAGGGTCTGTAAGCCAGTGAGAATCTTCATAAAGACGGATGATCCGTGTCGTCTCATCCACCAAATTAAGCTTACAAGATCTTGTTTTTGATCTTCTGTTAATGATACGTGTGGGAAAAGATGAAAACCACCGAGTATGGTGAGGGTGGAAAACGGAGCTCCGCCCTCCACCCTCGCCTCGGTCGGAGCCGTGCTCCGCCCCGATACCTGGCCTCCAATTAATGAAAAGGTGAAAGGGAGAGAGCGGAAAAAGTGCCAAAGTGCACTATATTGATACAATTTCCGCTCTCTTGTTTGGTAATTTCCCCCTCTTCCAGGAAAACAAGAAGGATTTGAAAATCAGGAGAGGGAACTGTGGAAGAAGAAACATGTTCAGTCTTCCTCTCTCTGTTTGGAAGCCATTCTGGATGAAGAAGATACTCCATGGGGCTTCTAATCACATCAAAAACACACCCAGGGCGGATTAGGCTGATCCCTTCTATTTGATAGGTCAACTGGGGGCTATACTGAAGGGACGGATAGTGAGAATGAGCGTCTGGTACTGGAAAGAAGATAATGTGTCTCTGCTCCAGACGTGTTCTGGAGAAACTGCAGACAGATTGGGGACATGGAACGATCAAGAACAGAATAGGTTTTTGGGTTGAACGAACCGAAGCAAGCAACTTGGACCACTAGACTACGATAACAAATTTGTTGGCCGTTTCCAAAGCAGGTGTTCTCAGCTTGGTAACGTTTACTATTGAGCATTTCTGGTCCACGTATTTTCTAGTTCAAACACTCATTTTCAAGCTTTATGATGTGCAGCACAGTTGTATATCACATAAAAAACTACAACTTTTCAGAACATCGCTAAGCTGTCAAATGAAGTTTTGAAATATAAAATGGCGCTGCAAGATGTTATAGAACATTCCTTCGATCTCACACGTTTGTAATCCGTATCGCCTTAAAAAGATTCGAAAATGACGAAAAGCATGGTAAGAAGCTTCTGAGCGACTACGAAATGGTAATCTTGGATAAGAAAATAAGCAAAAAGCTGGCAGATGAGCAGGCTAGAATTCTCAGGTTACTGTAGATCAACCTACGATTTAGGGAAGACTCTGATACTAAAAGATATCTACTAGAGAACCGATCAGTTCGTGAAAAAAACTGCTCCCCCAGAAATTGTGAAATGTAAATCAGGGTTCACATCACGGAGCCTAACAAGGTAACAAGTATCAAGTATTAATGACAATTTTTCTCCCTCACTCGGTTTCTCGGGAAACGTATAAATTGGGTGTACAATATGCACACACATAGAGAAACACCTGCAGGTCATGTCAATGAGCCGAAAGAACATGTCTCTTTCTGTAGGCAGCGAGAGTGAGTAAATTGGAGCTATAGCCGTCTGATTTTTCATTGAGACTTTCATATTTTGGATGTAAACATAGTCTAAGCGGTCACTGATTATTCAACAGATTCAAAAAAGGTTCCAATTGGAAAGTCTACTGGTTTTTATATGCGGCGAAACTTTGAAACCAGCGAAACCATTATGGCTCAGTCGGTTAAGTACCCGTTTGGGAATCAGAAGGTCAGAGGATCGACTCCGGACATATTTGAACTTTTTGTCTTTATAAAACAAGCACGTGGGAACTACAAAAAAACTAAATGAACTGGAAGCTTGTTGCCCCAAACTGATCTGTGATACCGTATTGGCTAAACTCGCATCTTTCACTGGGAGAGAGAAGGAGAGTTCGGTCAATTTCCTGGTCTCGTAATGACAACATTGTGCTCTAGCCCATAATTTCCTGCTACCTGCAATCATTTCTGTCAACAGACGCTTTGGCCAATTATCCCTCTGTTCTTCTGTCTCTTTTTTTCTCTGTCTCTCTGACTGTCTGTCTGTCTCTTTCTGTCCCTCTTCCTCTTTCCATGTTAACATCTCCTCCACATCGATTTCAATTCTACCTGATGAGGTGTCGAGCTCCCACGCCTTCCCCCCTGGTCACCATAGTAACCTGACTGCTTTGCGCTCATCCTCAGAGAGGTAGCAAATTTATCCGGAATACTGTGAATAAACAGGAATAAAAATATGAAATACTTGCCTGTAACTTGGCCTCCGATTGAGCTGTTCTCGTCGTTTGCGGGCTTCATCTTCGGAAATGACCTCCTCTCCCGTCAAGGACTGAAAATTATATTTTTTTATTTAAAATCTCTGATTGTTTCTCCCCCTTTTTTTGCCCCATCAATCGCACAATCATCTTAATATTCTGAATCTTGGTGTCTCTTGCGCAAATGAGATTCCTGAGGCCGCTGCCTGCTCCCCATTCAGCCCCTCGTGGTCTCATGAAGAAGGCCCACCTTGAAGAGTAGCATTTTTGGAGATGAGGAAAGGGGACGGAACGGGAGAAGAGAGAGCAGACACCGCCACACAAGGGATTATAAGGCGATCAACACCGGATAACGGGATATGAAGCCACTTCTGAAGAGAGGGGGTTTTGAGGAAAGAAAGGATCAGAGTGAGAGAGAAGGAGAAATTCTGCGAGTGGGAGTGAGAGAGACAGTCAGTCAGGTGGAGATTGTCCGAACTTGGGAGACGGAAACGATAGTAGAGCGTAGGTCAGAGAGTAAGAATGAGAGCCAGTAAGATAATCAGATCAGAGAGTCAGAGTGAGAGAAATAGAGTGTGGAGGACAGACTGAGAGTGAGAGAAAGGAGACTAACCAGAAGATAGTCAGGGTACGAGACAGAGCGATGCTCAGAGAGTTAGGTTGAGGGATAGTAAGTTCATCCAGTCGGAGAGTTAGAGTGAGAAAGGTTCTGAGTTGCAGCAGTCAGAGAGTCAGGGTAATAGATCCAGTAAATCAGAGAGTCAGAGTGAAAGAGAAAGTCAAGAAAACAGTGGAAGAAGAATTGAGATAAGGTGTTCTCTTGACGGGAAGCCCCCCCCCCCCCCCTCTTGCTCTCAGGCAATTAGATAACGCAACAGCGCACGCAATCTAAATAGGAAATGAGTCGTCGGGCAGATACCAATACAGCTGGCCGACTTGATTTCATTAATTAGAGTATATATATCTCTCTCTCTGTCAGTCTGACTCTGTCTGTGAGAAGAGAGAAGAAAATCAAAAGGACTGTGCTGACCTTGAAAACACTGTTCGACCAAGAGAAAGAACGAGAGGATGACAACAACAGTCACTTCCAAGATCTGCGTCATTTCAGTTTAACAAGAAAGGTTGAAAGTTCATTGGATTTGTGAGTCAGGTTTTTTGAGTGAAAAAATCTCAAGGTCAATGTCTGAAGATATAATGTTTGCTTCAGTTATTCTCTTTCTCTTTTTTTCAATGGAAACATGAAAGCAATACCTAATCATAACCAATTGAAAAGAAAAGACGAGAGATCAATGACTGGGAACTGGAGGGACAGAAGAACAGAGGGACAGAGAGACAGAGAAATAGAGAGACAGGAAACAACTAGGAAAGAGTTCCGAGTAAGAAGCGATGGGTCATCTGATAACAAGTATCCACTACAATATTTACACCTTATGCACAGTCAAATCCCTCCCAGAGCCCCCCGTGATTATCGTCCTCTTAATCATCCAAGATACCCTTCTCCCCGAAAATAATCCGAAGGGAAGGAAACACAAGTCATGGAAGGAAACAAAATGAACTTGGGGGAGAGAAATGACGAATTGGAATAGTTAATGAGTTAGAATTGGCAGGGAGAAATGGACGTCGTCATGGGAACAAAGCAGGTGATTGCAAGGTGTAAATAGAAAGTATAAGGATCGGAAGTTCTTCGAGTGGAAATTTGTTATTGCCCTTTGATTCTATCCCAATCTATTGGGGGTTAAAAACAGCATAATCTTCCAAAGGAGTTTTGCTCGTCGACACGAAAATGTTGTCACGTACCGTCGCTAACTTGCGTACCAGTTATTCGGACAGTATGGTTTGTTAAAAAAAAAGAGAGCTCGACCGTAACCCATTTATTTCCGCGCGAGACCTTTATAACATGGAAACATAGGATACTCAGCTAAGTTTTCTGTTGTCTCGCAGCGAATTAAATAGGTTATGGGCGAGCTCTCTTTTTTTTTTGAACAAACCATACTTTGAAGCAATCATTTTTCACACAATAAGAATACATTTTTCGGACTTTTGATGTTCTACTAAGTTGTAAATTTTTATCCGATCTACAGTTTTCTAGAAAATCAAAAAGTCTGAAAAGCATGTCTTGTCCCCGAAAAGGGAGGTGCGAGATCAAAACTGTACGATTTCTGAGAGTCTTTTGCGGGAGAGCTGTGGAAAAATATAGAAAAGGCCAGTTTTTGAAGGATTCCGATTATTTTTCGTACTGCTACAAAGAAAAGGAGGGAAAGAAGGCGGGATAACTGCCGGGGAGAAAAAGGAGAGGCGACAGACAAACAAGGAAGACATTCTACGCCGGTCTCCGTTAAAAGAAGAACCGGACTTTTTGGGGGCGAAAGTTTTGAACCTCCGTGTCCATCTCCCCAGTTTTGATCGATTAAGCGAAACTCACGTGGCCGTTGATCGAGTTTACAGTTTGCGGCATAGACATAGTTTTCTTTTTCTTCTTCTCTCACAAAATATTCCTTCTCAGCCGATCCATACGATTTTCTGAAAGTTTATTGGGGAAAAGAATGGCGCGAAAGTTGAAGACAGGATTAATATTAAATTTTAGTGCTTTGCAATTTTTTTACCACTTTTATAAAGTAAAGTAAAATAGAACTCACAACATCGGAAGCTTTTGGAAGGAGAAATTTTGGCAGCCATTGAAACCAGTAAGTTTTCAGTGGTCAAGGAATCTTTGACAGGACAAATTTTCCAAAAGTAAAGAAACAAAAACGAATTCATACCATTTGTTTACTAAAATTTTCGAGAATGGGAGTGAACTATGGAAATTACTGGGTTAGGAGAGATCGGTATGGATTTTGAGGGCGAAAAAACTTTTGCAGCTAGTAAAACGTGGAAAAGGCCAAAAATTAAATTGTCTCTTTTCATTTCCTAATAACTTTTGAGGGAAACTATTATATAATACTAGGGATACCGGGAAAATTATGGGGATTAGGCAGATGATCCGGCATGGTTGCATAGAGCTTATTGCTCGAAACTTTCAGAAAACAAAGAGGACAAGAAAAAAGTGGCGATGAAAACTTTTTGTCGAGAGCGAGAAATCGATAATCGAGGCGTGGGTGACAAAAGATTGTGTTCTAGGGGGAAACTGGGGGGACGAGAGAGTGCTGTGTGGCGAGACACACACACGGGGTTTGGTTGGGAAATCAATAGCTGCGGCAAAGGGCACCCCCAATGGCGCAGAAAAACGAAAAGAACAAAAATGAAAAAGAAGTAAAAAAAATTATGACGTCACACACGTCTGTCGTCATTTTTATCTGGGAGCAGACCTGCGAATCTAGCGGGCAATTCAAAACGGCAGATTGCGACCGACGGCTGGTTGGGAAAAGTGACGTCATTGGGGAAAGAATAACGATTTTCTGAGCAAACATTAGTCGAATAGTTTGGCACGACTTTTTATGGGAAGGCTATGAAAATAAATGTTGAAAAGGATGGACAGAGAGACAGAGGGACAGAGAGACATTGGAAGAAAGTGAGAGAGCGTGTGAGTTCCTGTTACATTATTCATTGCTCACTCGATCCGGAAGAGTCTTGACCTTTTCCCCCTCGCTTTCGACTTTTTTTCTTTCTTAGGAAATCTGTGATCTGTGGTCGGATACAATAGGATTTTCTGCACTTGACAGGTGCATACTCGCTCGAGTAAAGAAATGAATTGCATAGGACTTCTAAGAAGAAGGGAACAGTGGACACGAAAAAAAAACAGACGGATGTCTACTGTAACTGAAATGACATGGGAAAATAAGAGTTCACATATCTCACGCCATTCATATTTCTTGACAGGACACAGCCTTTCAGAATATTTTATTCCTAGTCTCAAAGTTCTTCTTTTCGTTCCAGGGGTTTCAACTGAGGATAGATGTTTTCAATGTACCTGAATCTGTCTCTGTTTGTGTCTTCAACCCCCTTACCAGTCCATATCTTTGCATCCTAGCGCTTTCCGAACCTTTTCAGCGTGGCTCACATCTCCAGCGTCCATTTTTGCAGCGCTGGGACGTGCAGCAAGAAAGTGTTTCTGTAATTGGAGGGGATTAGTAAGGGTAGAAGGTTTTGACCTCGTAGTCTCCCAGCCAGGCTTTGGCAACGCGAAGAGAATTGTAGAGGTTCGTGTCCAGACCGGGTTTACTGGAAAGAGCAGAGCCTGTCCCTCATTGTCAGACTGTCTGTCAGTCTGTCCCTCTGTCTCTCTGTCAGTCTGTCCCTCTGTCCCAGTCTCTCTGTTTCTCACCTCTTATAAGGACGGAACATCCGGAAAACATGGCCAATCCTGAAAATGATCTTTGAGGCTCCGTCTCACAACTATCATGATTTGCTGATTACAAATTCTCGACCCACCTTGAGCAAGGAGCAACGACCACTCGTCCACCGCACATCCATGTCTGAGAACAGAATAGCTAAACTTCAAGACACGAACCTTTAGGGACAACTCGACCTGTTCCCCTCCCCAAATCTCCAGTCCACTGTCATACTCTCCCAGTTGTCTGAACCAGTCGGCTCTGATGGCCAAAAGTCCTCCAGGCATGGAGGGTGATCTGTAATTGTACTTTGGGTCAGGCTCCGTCTCGTATCGAGAGATACAATTCAGAAAACTCTAACTAACTCGAAAGGTCGGACGTTGTTCTCTTCTTTGTCGAAATAACTCCAGGGGATGTATTCCCACTTGAAGGTCAGGCTCCAGTCGAAGCCGCTCTTCGACAACATGGCTTTGCTGTACTCGAAAGAGCTCGGATTGATTAGGTCCACCACCGGGATGACTACTCTGAAAAATAGCATTTCTTGGGGATAAGACGTGCTTTTTCAAAGTTTTCATTTTCTGTAAAGTTGCAGATCAGATCTACAACTTTTCTGAACACTAAAAATCTGAAAACTGTAATCTTCCAAACAAAAAATCGGCTTACGACTTTTCATTCTCCTCAATAGCTTGAAGCAGTGGCGGAAGCCATCCCTCAGTCACTTCACAGTGGCTGTCCAAAAAGATCAGAACGTCTCCTGTAGCTAGTCGAGAGGCTAGACTCTTGGCCCGAATCAGTCCCTGTCTCTCGTCACTCCTGTGAATCTTGACCTTCTCCCATCCCATCAGCTGGGCAGCTTTTCCCAGTGGCTCTGTCAACCGGTGTGCTTCTTCACTCGCATCTTCGTACAGGACAATCTCCTTGAGAGCGTCCGGTCCGGTTCTTGTAAAAATGCCTAGGAAGGAATTGTAGCGGGATTAAAGTAAACTAACTGAACAGCATTCGAAGAAGGACAGACAGTGCTTCATTGTGATGAATAATTACTAGAGAGACGGTAAGAGAGGACGAGTAGGTCTGGGTCTTGCATCTGGAAAAGTTGTTTTTAGATACACAGAGAGACAGAGGAACAGAGGGGGCTGAATTCTTACGGTAATCCCTCTTCTTTTTGAACAGACCATAGATAAGAATTCTTACTTACAGTTCATGAGCCTGGAATCCCAGTTCTCGTCTCGGTCCAATCCTGTCACTGGCCAATACGTCAAATGCGAAAGCCCGTACTCCATCATTGTAAATTTTCTTCTCGTCCTCCGACTTTTCTGCCGGCGAGCTGTGATTACAGGTTCTTTCAGCCAAACTCTCGATCTTCAGCCAATCTTCCAGTCTAAACAAGAATTCTTGAACCTCCAGCGATCACAAATGGGCTCTGATTAGCCTATTCACTCGTAAATGTTCAATTGATATCATGTGACCTTGACGAGCGTTGAAAAAAAACGGAGGAGATTTACCTTGTCCAGGGATTTACGTGTTCACATAGAGGCAGCGTCACATTTTGTTCTTCTGGTTCTCCGGAAATTAGGAGACAGAAGGAGAATAGGGAGACGAACAGTCGAAGGGTCATTCATTCACCTGGCAGATGACCTTCAACGGTTGACCCGCAAAGAAGAGAGAGACAGTGAGAGGTGGAGGGTTTCCCACTGCCCTCAAAAATAGTACGAGAGAAAAAATCAGAGAATACTAAGCCGCTGAAAACCGCAGTTCATTAAAAAAAATTAGCTTGTTTGAATTCGCGACAAAATTCAAAGAAAATCGCGCGGGAAACGCTGGATTCAAACATTATTTATTTCAACCTAGCCTTATTTTTTCACCTTTTCCAACGACTTCGTACCTATTTCTTTTTATTTTTTTTGCCATCCGAAAAACGACTACAGCCTTCGGAGAAAAGTCAAGCAAGCTTCCAAAGGAAGTCTCTGTATGTTACTTTATTCCTTGTCCTGTCCCCCTGTCTCTGTTACTGTGTCTCAGTCTCACTGTATCTCTGACCGACTGTCTATGTATCCCTGACTCTTCCTGTCTCCCTGTCCGTCTCGTTAGTCCTGTATATCTCCGATTCCCAAGCTAAGATTCCTTGTTCGAGACGATTTTCTGAGGAAAGTATGTTTTTAGTTCTGTGTCTAGAAGATGTTCGGCAGATGGAATAATGTCTGAAAAACGAAATATTTTTGCAAGTTTATTATATGATGACATGCAAGTTATTCCGATGGGGAAAGATTGGGCTTCTAATTCTGTCCAAAGTGACCAGCTTCGACCTCGTCCACGGCGCGGTCCCACCGGGCCATGTTGCATTTGGCGCGTCGCGGGAGACGAGCATCTTGGCAACCGCGTTCGGCTTAAGGAATTCCAACCGTAGAAGACGGAATGGAGCACGTCGGCTTGTGCTGAGCAGGATCATCTGCAAATGTGTGATGTATAGGAGAGAATGAAATAGACTTACATTGTGGAAGATATACCGAAACGAGACCATTTTAGTGACTGTCTCGCTACTGCAGAAGATGGTTCCCAGGGCAAGAGAGTTGCCTCGCAGTCGAAAGTCCTTCTTGAGTCTGGAGACGAGAGCCGTAGGGCTGAGAGTTCCCTGATTGGCTAGCATTTCTTTGATTCGTTTCAGCACTTCGATCTATAAACTGGTAATTAGTCGGATGATTTAGGTTCGTTGAGAGCCAGTTACCAGTGCACACCACATTCTAATAGTTTCTATTGGTTCATAGATCGCCGAGGACAGGAAAGTTTAAAAAATACTGACATGACATCATCGCACAAGCTGGAATGCCGGGGTGCTTCTGTCTACCGACGGCTTCACGAAGTTCTGCCGGCGTCGGCGGAGAAGACATTGCCTGGGAGGAATAGCTGTCGGACTTTTAGCTGTGGTCGTCGTAGGATCACGGGCAGTCGAACATGTCGAAGTCGGGCTCATAACAATTGCGTATGACACGGTAGACGGGCTCCTGCCAGTTGACGGAGGGGTCGAAGAGGGCGACTCTGAAAAAGTTGGCTATTGAATATAAAGGAGAGACAGAGACTTAAAGCACAAAAATAGAACAAACCAGGGATGTTTCTTGCCGTGCTCAGATTCTCCGGCGAACCAAGAGTAGTCTTCAGGCTCAGACTCTGTAGACTCCACGTCTGGCAGCGAGTTGTCGCTCGGACCCGACATCGTCAACGAAGTGGCTGAAGGAAGATTGGCGTCCTCGTGGTTCTGCTCGCAGGGATCTCCTGCCGTCAATTGGAAGAGAAGTAGTGGCTGTTCGGTGAAGTTCTGTCCGACGAGAGGCTTGTTGGTGGCAGAGAATAGCTGCACGATTTCCTGTAATTCTTTTTGTGGAATAAATAATAAGGAAAAACGTAGCGCGAGACAATTAGAGACAACAAGGTTGGCAACACCCTTTCAGGGCTAAAGTATAAATTCA
Organism: Oscheius onirici; assembly: GCA_932521025.1. Lineage (NCBI taxonomy): Eukaryota > Metazoa > Nematoda > Chromadorea > Rhabditida > Rhabditidae > Oscheius > Oscheius onirici. The sequence goes on along the minus strand of OW051470.1, from coordinate 10,136,114 downwards.
TGACTTCGTTCTGTCACGGAGCTCTAGTCGTGGTTTTTATTTGTTACTCTCTTCCATTCACTCTCCCTGACCCTCCAAAGAAACCACCGAAATTGTATTGGAACCCGCTGCTTCCCAAGCCAAATTTCAAAATGTAGGACCTGAACGGGTCGCCCGGCCCCGTTCCTAGCTTTAGTGAATCTCAGTCCTACTGTCCCTTCCAATCTCCCCTTCTCACTCTGTTCCAGTCACTATACTTGGGCACCGAGCCGGCTAGAGCCGGAACGTTTTTTGCGATTTTCTTCAAATCTGCTCCAATTTTCTCGATTTTTTTCCAGACATTCCTTATTGTTTTGTTGACTTCTAGCAAACAAGAAATTGGAAATTAAATTAGTAATTTTCGAGAAAAATGGAAAAGTGTGTCGGCTCGAGCCGCCGAGCTTTTCCATTTTTCTTAAAAATTACTAATTTTTCTTGTTTTCTAGAAGTCAGCTAAGCAGTAACCAGGAAAAAAATCGAGAAAATTGGAGCAGATTTGGAGAAAATCGCAAAAAACCGTCCGGCTCGGTGCCCAAGTATACCAGTTCTGTCACGCCCTGTCCCTCCAAAAAAAACTATCAAAGTCATAGGAACCCTTCGCACACTTGCTTTTCCTGTCGCGACTTGTTAAAAACTAATTTGTGCACACAAAGCTCCCCTCCTTATCCTCAATTAGAGCTTCAGACAAACACACACAGACTTGGGAGCATTTTAAAATAAATTTTCTTCTATGCTCACAAATTGAGACAACTTTTTTAAAACTCGCTTTTGCAAAAAAAGAGAATGGAGCCTCGAGAAAACCTTGATACCCGCATCAGTGTATTAGGGCGGAAGTGGGGGGGGGTATATTTTTTTACTGCTACAGAGGAAATCTCTAGTAATGGCGAATGATGGGATAACGACGGCACAAAAGTGATCCAGTCATGGCAGCAAATGTGGTTCCGGTTAAGCATAAAGATAAAAATAAAATTTTCATGCAAAAGACGATAAAATAGCTTTCCAGAGAACTACGCCAAAACGATCTGCAATTTCATGCAGCGTCTAAAGTCTCAGATTTCAGCTCGCCAGATCCCATTTTTAGACATCCAAATTAGACATTTATTAAAAGTTTGCTATTGGGCAATAAGTGAAGCGATGATTTAGGTTACAACTTGACAATGGCAAAAGTGTGTTTGAAGAAGTCTTTCTTTATGATTTCTACAAAATCGTGGAAATTTTAGTCAGAAAACGGGGGTAAATCCATACAGGTAGTCTATCCAAATTGAAAGTTTACTGAAGGCTTACTGTAGAATTTTTCGTGGCGGGACCAAGCGCACCAGTCCTTTAAATTTTCTTCACGTTTTCGTTTTATTCTTATACCAGCCGCCTTCGCCGCCTGTCGGCAGCTTTTCTACATGTGTTTTCTTCTTAACTTCTGCTCCCTTCCCCAGTCAACTGATCTCTTCTGATCCCTTCCCCAGAACCGATCCCTTTTGATCCCTTCCCCATTCAACTGATCTCTTTTGATCCCTTCTGCTCCTTTTTCCAGTCAACTGATCCCTTCTGATCCTGTCACGTCTTCTTCCTTCCCCAATCAATCGGACCCTTCTTTCCCAGGGTTCCCATTCCCTCCTAGCGAACCGATACGAAGTTTCCTATTTTCTAGCTATTCGGTCCCTCTCTGATCTTATACAGATCAACCGATCCTTTTTAATCCCCTACCGGTTGGCCTGACTCTATTTGCTACTCAAAATAATTCAGCAAAAATATTTGGCGAGGAGAGGAATCGAACCCGGGTAGTCTGGGTGAAGACGGCGACTCTTAAAAAAATACACCAAAATTTCGTGGCCTCGGACAAACAGACAAACACAGTCACAGAGTCAGCCACAGACATCATTGCCCTTTAATATTAAAGATTATTATTTTTTGATCTAGTTCTAGAATGCGCTATAATATGACCATCTTCATTTTTGGTCCGATCCCGGTCCGACGGCCAAGTCTGAAAACCGGGCGGGACCTGAAATCTCCGGCCCGAAGCCAGGACTAGACTATAATGTGGACAACAGTATTGGCCGCTGTTTTGCATCAAGACTTCTTTTGAAAAACCTATTTATTTTTTGTTTTTAAAAGTTATGAAGAAAAGGTCACCCACAACCTTTTAAGAGGGTGTCGATGCACTGTTGACGGATAATGAAGAATCATGGTGTGTTCCCTATGCAGCTAGATAGGCCTTCGTTCAGGCTACAATTCTTTTTTTTAAACCTTTCTAGCCTCGTCTTTTCAAAAGTTATGCCCGGTTTGACCTTTTGCCTTACTGCTAGAAACTGTTCCGGACACTGTGGTGGAACTGATGTTCAAACAGTGTTGTACCGCTTTTGTCCTAATTGCAGGTCTTCCCGAAATCTACTACCGGAAGAGAACCCGTGTTAATATACTTGTAGCCACGTAAATTCGTTTTGTATTGTTGGTCTTTGGGCCAATTAACTTGACTTCTTCCAAAAAAAAACTTATTGAACAAAAGCTTAGAATTTCTTCGAGAGGACACAATTAGAAGAAAAAGGTTTTCGTTTCGACTCGGCATGAAAAAATACACCAGTTTCAGACGACAAAATGTGAAAAAACGACCCAAAATACGCTTAGGCTAATCCGTGCAGTGCGCTGTTTACAATTTGGCGCATACTTGGGCTGATTACCTTATTGACAGAACAAAAAAAACGCGGACAGCCAGTTTTACAAATATTTTCATTGAGAGTAAATAAATAAGACTCAAACACACTTAATTTATAAACGGTCACAACACGTGGAGAATAGAGGGAGAGATAGCTCTACGAGAATGGTGTAGGTTAAAAGTAGAATAACAATACAGAGTTTAATTGTGGGAACAAACGGGAGGTACTTCCGGATTGGTTAACGGGAATCGCTGCGAGAACGTCTGCGGCGCTGCTCACGATCACGGCTGCGAGATCTGGAAATTTGATGTGTTTTTTTTTCATCGTTTCATAAGAACAGAAAAATGATAACAAAAACTAAAAAAAAAAAGGTTAAGAAAAATTACCTTCCAGAACGACGCGGTGGAGGGCTTCGGGAAAAGCGTCTGTAAAATAACGGGTATCATTAAAATTTTCCGGATTCTGGAGCGGCTAAACTCCTACCTCCATCCCCAGAGAGAGTTGTGCGTGCCAAAATTAACCACACAATCCGCGCGCCAAGAGACAGGGAGAGAGAACCAAAACCCATTTCATCTGACCATTTCACATCGGCGGCAACGGCACCACATTTCCATACATTCTCTCTAGCCAGCCAGCAGCGGCTCCAACAACCAAAAGGCCCTAAGAGTGGGGAATTATATGCTTTTTTGGGACGGAGTGTTATATGGAAATCGAAAACACGACTGTTAATTGCAACGTGAGGAAAATCGAATCTTTTGAAAACGACGCGGAAAAAGTACCTTCGTGGTCCTCCGCGATCGCCTCCGAAACGTCCGCCTCCACTGTCAAAACGGCGGCCTTCACGCTTCGGCAGAGCATGCGCAACACGGACGCGATTTCCGCAGACGTATCTGAAATTAGGGTATTTTACGAAGTTCTAGTCTGTGAGAAAATGTAGACAATTAGAGCGAATGTTCTGCTACAGGAAACCAACGGCTGCAAAAGGTACTTACTCTTCATTCATTTTGCGAATGGCTCGTTCGGCATCTTCCGCATGCTTGTATGTGATGAAGGCATAGAAGGGCGGATACGTCGCCATCCATAGATCGACGATTTTTCCATATTTTCTGCAAATTCGGCTTTCAGAAAAGAAAAGACGTCAACTAACTCGAAAGATCGCTCGAGTTCCCGCTTCGAGAGGGAAGAAGAAAAGTCCGAGACGTGGATTCGGCCGGAGACTATGCGACGCCCGGTGCTGTCCGTTCTTGAGGGAGAATAGGTACGGGAACGCGAACGACGACCTCCACCGCGTGATCCGGAACGACTGAAAAGTTGCTGAGTAGATAACAATCCAATTTTTCATGATTTCGGCTTCTAAGTAGTTTCTTGGCAGGGTATCAAACGCTAGCATGTTACGGCGGTCACAAATGGCTCGTGGTTTGGCTCGTGGAATTTGATGAATTGGCTCGTGGCTCGTGGAATTTGATGAATTTCTCGCCATTTTTCAGCTAAACCTAGTGCAATTCAGTTTGGAACTTTGAAAGGTCGAAAAATTGATTTTAGACAATGCAATACAAGCTGTATATGAAAGTTAGCAGTAACACCGTAATAATCCACTAAATTTTTTTTACAAATACGGGGCAGTAGTATGCGAAAATCAATGTATACCTTCTTGAACGTTTTCTGTCCTTGGAGCGGGAGCGAGAACGGCTCTTGGAGCGGCTCTCAGCCGAACGGCTACGGCTCTTCCTGGCCGGGCTGCTGCGCTTCTTCTCCACGTCGTCCATTTTGTTGTCGGTCGTCGAGTCGGCCGGCGGAGGGGAGTCTGTGACGCTCATGCGGCGCTGAAACGTTGCTAGGTTACACGCGTTCGAATTAAAAGCACGTCGGGAGAAAAAGAGATACAAATCGATAGACAGATAAGCGGGAAATGCAATATAAACAGGGAGACGGGTCAAAATGACGGTCAGAGACGAAAAATATATGCCACACAGCCAAAATGCCGCTTATCGGCCGCATTCGCGATAGGACCCGATCCAACTTTCTAAGCAGCTTCAAGAAGGGTAAAAATGAGCAGTAAAATCATGGGAGGCAGCATCCATCATAACTTTCGTGGCCTACGTTTCATAAATCCCTTTCTTCGAGCTGCTAGGGTATAATTCTGCTTCCACGTTGCTTTCATATCATTCTTTTGTAATTGTTACAAGTTTATAATAAAAGAATATCGATTAACAGCTGGTAAATGAAAGCAAAGCGGCTTGAAAACATCATAATTAGAGAAAGGAAAGGAATATAGAAGGTAGAGTCTTTACAAGATTTGGTGCTCATAATGATACCGTAATCAAATATTCCGCGGGTTCAAAATTTTTCTCCGGAATTTCTTCATATTCTCATGTTTTCGTTAAAAAGTGATACTTTTAGCATGCCAGCCAACGAACAAGAAGAGATTCGAAGCATGTACCAGACTTTGCGGAAAGCTGGCCTGTCGAAAGATTTTCTTCAATCAAACAGGTAGGAAAATAACAGGAAAAATATTAAATCCTTTCAGCGCCACACATTCCTTCCTGCTTGGAGCAATAGCCGAAATCGTGGACAATGCAAAAGATGCGGAGGCCAAACATTTGGACATTGCCATGGAGATTTTCAATGGGAAAGACTGCCTCTCGTTTTTAGATAACGGGACGGGAATGTCGCCGGAAGAGGTCGGTGTTTGGCTAAAAAGCGTGGTCATAGGACACTTTTTCAGCTGAGCAACGTGATAAAAATTGGTTGGATGGAAAAGGCCAAGAATGAGAAAAAAGTGGGAAGATATGGATGCGGATTGAAGGCGTAAGTGAAAAACGGACAAAATCTATGTTTTTAGCGGATCGATGAGACTTGCACACGAATGTCTCGTCTTGACCAAGAAAAAAGCAACAGATCTCTTTGAGGGCTCAAGGTCGGCTCTTCTTATTTCGAGAAATTTCTTGGATAAAAATAACTTGAATGATGTGAGTCATTACAAATTTTTCCATTTTCTGAGGATCGAAATGAAGACTTTAGACGATAAAAGGCTAAAATAAGAGAGAAAAATGATAGAAAAACACAAGAAACAAGAACAACTTTTGCTCGTCGCCATTAAAATGTTCATCACGTACAACGCGGTTTTACGTACTGATCAGGATTGGGCGATACCGATATCGATAGTGCCCTGAGATATCGCGACCGATAGCGATATCGATACTATCGGTATTTTCGATATCGATAGTAACTCACCATTGACAAGTAACTCGCCACTGGCCAGTGACAAACACACAGAGTCAACCACAGACACCACAGCTTTTTAATAGTTTAGATTGAGGTATTAAAAATAAAATATTAAAAACATAGACAAGAAAAAAAACGAATGAATGGAAAAAATAGAAAAAAAATACACAAAAAGGAGGTCTATATTTGAAAATGGTAGCTTCGCGGCAGTTTTCTACTATCGATATCGCTGTATAAAACTATCGAAATCAATACCGATATCGATAGTTCCACCAGCACCGATATCGATACTATCGATATCATTTCAATATCAAAATATCGCCCAACCCTGGTACTGATAGTGCCAGTTCAAACAAACATGGCAATTTTCTAGCAAAACATTTTTTTTTCGCCTTACGATGTTTTGCAAAATTGTAGAGATTGAAGTGTTCTACAACTTTACAAGACAACAAAAATGTAAAAATACTTTTGAGACCGAAAATGGCCTCGAAAGAACAGAAATGATTTTGCTCGTCTACATAAAAATGCCGTTGCGTAATTTCTAACAAAATTCACTCTTCAGGTTCACGTCGCCATGCCCTCCTATCAACTCAACGCTGACAAGCCCTTGGTAGACGAGGATGGGGCAATTGGGAGCCTGTACCAAGTTGAGAATGAGGTCATTATGAAGTACACCGGATGTGAGGACGTCAAGGTAAAGGTTTTTGAGTAAATTGCAAGCCATTCTAGGTATTCTTCCGACTCTTCGACAGAATTGAAGAACAGGGGACATTAGTCATGCTGTTCAATCTTCGGTCTGAAGTGACCGGAGAGCCACAGCTGGACTGGGCGACTTATCCAGAGGATATCAGGACGAGAGAATCAGATGACGCGTGAGTGGCAGAAACAGTAAGAGTCACAGTAACAGTAAGAGTAAGAGCAACAGTAACAGTACCAGTAACAGTAACAGTAACAGTAAAAATAACAGTAACTGACTCTGTTCAGACTCCCTCTGGAGAGGACATCTCTCCGAGAATACCTGAAGCTCCTCTACTATGAGCCCACAATGACAATAAATCTCTGTGGTCGTCCCGTCCTGATCCAGCGTCCAGTCTCTGAACTCTATCTATCAAATGCCTACATCTACAAGCCGAAAAATATGCAGCACGCTCAGGAATTGGAGATCAAGCGACGACAGCTGGAAGTTCAGAAAGGTTGCCCTTTCTTTGGGTAAAACCCTCAAAATTTTAGTTGCCGAGACACTGACGGACATGAGAGAAAAGTATGGAAGGCTCCAGAAAGGAGAAGATCAGATGGCCAACAAGAATTTCCACAAAGAGTTGAGGATTATGCAAAAGTGAGGCTTTAACATGGGAAAAACAAATAAAAATGTTTTAGCAAAATCCTCGCCTGTGAACAAGAGCTAAAAGAGGCCGAGAGTAGACTGTGTGCAAAGCAGGTGAGAACTTGTTTTATCAGTTGTCGGGAGTGCAACAGCTGCGCCATCAGTGTCCCAATTTCTCTCCAAAGCAAACAGAGACAGTCACAACTAGGCGACTGGCCTGATTTCGAGCTGCAGAAGTCAAACCATGAGTGGTCTGTTCAAAAAGCTCTTCCCTTTGAGACCCACTTAGCACACAAACATTGGATACTCAGCCAAGAAATTTCAAAATTCGCTGCGTATCTTCCCAATCAGTTGGCTGAGTATCCAACTTTTGGGTCTCGAAGGGAAGAGCTAAAATCTAACGGTAATCCCTCTTCTTTTTTAACAGATCATAGTGGCCGATTCCTAGTGTCATAAAAATATGAAGATGGTTATCTCTCATACAGGTCAGATTGAAAGAACCTGGAGACCATTTGCAGAAGCTAAGAAAATTGACAGAAAGGGGATCCGATAGTGAGAAAAAGTGTCACCTTCGACTTTTTAGGTCAGCTGTCCTTGACGCAATAGATTGAGAGAGACGTGGAGATTTTGATCAGGCAGCTATTAGATCCGATCCGACACTTGATAGAAAAAAATGAAAAACTGTCTGGATTCAAATAACTAAACCACTCCAAAATTTACTAGCATTTTTCTCGCTGCTTCCGGTTTACGGTACTTTTCAGAACCCTGCCGAGGAGAAAATCTTCTGTGGCTACTATCCCTACAAGAAGAAGATAGCTGGAGCTCTGATCTACATCAATGGCCGACTGGTCGAAGCGGTTCAGACTCTCGACTGTCAGAGAAAAGCTAACACTGATAATCTCAAAGGCCTCACTGCTATCGTCAATCTGCCGACGAGCATCCTCGTCCCGACCACAAACAAACAGGGACTCGAGTCGACCAAGTAAGAATCAGAGAAATCTTCTAATTCTCTCCTCTTTTTCAGAGACAGAGCCACTCTTCTGAAAGTCTTGAACGACAACATGAAATCCCATTATGAGAACGTCGTTCAGCCACTGTTCACGAAGGAACAGATAGAAGAAATGTGGAGAAAGTTTGGCTGCTCGACGCAGGAGGATCTTTTCCCCCAAAAACTGGACCATGCCGCCTTGACAGAAATTCACACAAAAATCCGACACACTGTCCTCTGCCGTCAGTTTCAGCCCTCTAAATTTGAATCTCTCTCACTTTTTAGGACTTTGTCTTCAATGGAGAAAGGTTCCATACAGTGCAAATCTGAACAATGAGAAGAATATCACGGGATGGATGTGTGCTTACCATCCGAACGCTGACAAGAGGAAATGCGGCGTCCCGGAAAAGACACTGGATCCGGATGCGAGAAAGTTTATCCCGTCCAAAAATGGCAGAGATGAGAAGGTTGGTACTTTAAGTCTGTCAGTCTGTCAGTCTGTCCATCTGTTCCTCTCCTAACTGACTCCTTTCAGCCAATTATTCAGAAGAAAGCTCCTCAAGCTTCTGCATCCTCTTCCCAGATCGTGTCCCCAGAGAAAAAGCCACCTAGAACACCGATAACTGTCCGAACGTTTACTGGAGGACAGCTGCCCCGCATTCCATTGAAGGCTCAGGAAGCTCCTATTGCCGTCCGAGTCCAGCCTCAGCCTCGCCTTCCCGAATTTCTGTTTCCTCAGGCCATAAGGGCTCAGAGAGTTTGTTTGAGCTCACAGTCTGTTTCAATAGTTTTCTTTAGTCACCGGATGAGAGAACCGAGAGGATTGCTTCCAAGAAACGTCGTTTTGAAGATACTGAGAAGGAACCGGTGGAGGATGTCGTTCGAAGAAGTGAAAGAACTTTCCGTAGAAATGAAGCCAGCAGTCGCATCGAGGTTGATGAAGAGGACGATTTGAACGAGCTTGTGAGTTCTTCGTACAGTCCTTTAAAGATGAAATTAAGGTTCCCGCCAAGAAAAGAGCCGTCGCTATTCCTGCAAAGTCGTCCCGCAACAAGAGGCCAGTGCCGATGGAGGAAGAAGAGGACGAGGTTTGTTTATTTCTACTTTTTTGCCTGCCGCCAGAAAATGCAACTGACTGTGACGAGGTTCACTCCTCTCGAAAGATTTCTCATCGTCTTTTTTACATCCAGAGCTATAAAATGAGACCAAATATGCCATGATTTAACCAAAGAACTTGTTTTTTAGGATGTTCCCCAGCCAAGAAGTGAGACTCGAAGTGAAAGAGCCAGTCGCAGAAACGGAGTCAGTTCTCGTCCTGTCGAAGAAGAAGATGTTGAGCAAATGGACGATATTGTAAGTTTATTTGATCTACTGGTTCACAAAAAAAAATACAAAAAAAATACAAAAGAAAATACATTTCTAGGTTCCTGAAGAGAGACCGAGAACGACCAGATCTTCGCGAGGTACGACGCGTCGGTTTGCAGAGACTGAGGAAGAGGCAGAGCGGAGTGGATCGTCTAATGGAGAAGCAAAGCCAAGGCCTAGGGTAAGAGAGACTGACTGACTGTATTTTTTATTTTCAGATGAATGGAACCAAGGAGGAGATGACTGAAATCCTCGAAGATGTTCTCGGGGTATATCCAGACAGTATATTTTACAATTATTATCAATTTTCAGCTCACTGCAGACCAGGCCTACGAGCTGAATTTGGTATTCTACCAGCTGCTCAATCACGGTATTCCCACGGAATGGGGCGACAGAGTATGGAACTCGATTGCGGACTTGCCGGAACTGATCAGAGTCTGCTACCGAGCCCGCAAGCCGTAATTACCAGTGTCTTTAAAGATTGTTGCCATTACATTGCCAATGAAACTCTTTCCGAATTTTTTCACTGCCTTAACACAAAGTACGAACAAAGGACAGTCTCGCTATACATTTATTGGTCCTACTAGGCGTTGCGACGCTTGAAGAGAACCTTGAACGAGGCGACAGGTCCTCCCTGGATGACCTTTTTCTTGCCAGCCCAGCCGGCTGTGGCTCTTTCAGTCTTCAGATCCAAATTTCCGAGAAGCTCCTTTCCATCGGCCTCCTTCAGAATGCAGGGAGCGGCATCTCCAACATGGACCGTCTGTCAGCCACTGGCTTTTCCTTCAGACATAGTTAGCCAATTGTATTCCAGACCCATACAGCTCGGGAACGGTCAGCAGCTGCATCGATCCGACCTCCGGACCGGCATTTTCCTGATTATTGCGACCAAAATGGGCAGCGGCTTTGCCAGCATCAGTGGGGTAAGCCCTGCCAAAGACGGGTTCTCCGTGCTTGTACCAAAGAGCCACATATTGGAACATTGGTCCGATTTCGGAGTTCAGCTGACGATCGGCCGGACAGACATTCTTGGGGAAGCTGTCTCCGTACTTGAGATCATACCAGAGATTGTCATAGACCTTGATTCCGGTCGGAGGTGGGTTCAGGTTACGGAAGATGGTCTGGAGCTTCTGACAGGCTCCTCCCTCGACCTTTTCGGACTTTCCATTGTAGGCTACGAGAGCCACTTCGCTTCCGAGGTCCAAATATCCGATGCGTTCTTGGCCGTCAGCGCACTTCATGACGACGGGACAGGATTGTCCACAGCGGACAAGTTCACGTTTTTTTCTTGCTTGAGAACTGTCTCATAGCTCAGCCATTCGTACCAGTATCCAAGAGAGTTGTAGTCTCCCTTGTAGGTCAGGATCTGGATCTGTCCACCGAGATCCTTCTTGCCCGTCAGCTCCGTCTTGGAGTAGGGAAAGGAGCATTCCACGACTCCGCCTTCATTCGGGCGCGTCCGTGAATCGGCTTGCCGAGCTTGTACCACAGTCCGACGTACATGTTCGTTTGTCCTGGATCGCGAACTGGTTGGTCCGGAAACGGGGCTCCGATTGGCTGGAAAGCCCAGGTATCTTCTTTGGCAGCAGACATCGCGGCAGAGGTAGCACAACTACTGTTGTCCATTTCTTCGGAATCGGGACCCTTTTATATGTTTTCAATTTGGAAAATTAGGCAATTCATTCGTAACGTCCCATTATAAAAGCTTCATAAAAATACAAAAAAGCCTAAAAACAAGAAAACTACCCAAAGATGTCAAAGAGGTCGTCTCGCAATTCTGCTGCTGTTCGTATGTGCCTCTACATTCAGTCTCAAATGTTTCGTTGGAACCAAAGAAAAGTCAGAGAAGCTGGAATGTGCACATCTCAGACAAGATAGGGGTGGAACCATGGACAAGGCGCTCTCGTGCCGATGGAGGAGAGAATGTGTGGCGCCGATAAAGTGCTGCGATACGGACTACTGCAACGGAGCTACGACGACTCCACTCATAACTGCCTTCCTTCTCATCCCAGTCGCCTATCTGTTCGCAGTCTGAACGTTCTAGTAAATATTGGGGCATGTGTTCTTTGTTTCCTTCTGGTAGTTTTTTTTGAAGTAGCTGTCTTTCTGTCTCTCCTGGCTCATGAAGTCGCAGATTCACCGACAGTCCGTCGCTGTTTTAGGATGGAGTTTTTTTATGTGTCATGCCTTTTTATTATTTTACACAAACTGTATCAAAGCGCCGGAAACGTGAAAGACTTCTGGTCTTCTGCTTCGCTCTCTTCACCTCCATCCGATCCTGGTTCGAAAGTCCATCCGTATGAAACTCATTCCTCTTAGTTTACTTTTTTTTTGCTGAGGCGTTTCTTTGACTACTGTCTCTCTTGTCAGTCTATCTGTCTCAGAATTGGAAAGAAAACTTCTTTGAGAGATGCGCTTGAAGTAAAAACTCCTGTAAGTGACATCAGAGGCTGCTAGTTTCTTGGAGAGTTTGCATTTTTTCCAGGTTTGCCTGCTCCATTTCCTTCAGTGGCATCTAACGTCTGAAAATCCGGGCAAAAACAATCTGGCTCGAACCTCTTCTGTACGAATCAGTCAGAAACAACCGCAGTCGGTCTTGGTTTGAAGTCATTAGTGCTGGCTTGGTCTCCCAGTTTTTTCGACTATCCGTCTCTCTGCACCTCTGTCTCTCTGCTTTTTTGACTGTCTCTCTAGTGATATTCATTTGAAAGGATGTACACAACCACAGAACCCGACAGAAAAGATAGTACAGCACCGGAAAGAAGTATCGAAGAGATATGTGAGTCTGTTAGTCGGAAAGGGCATTGATAATGCGCGTTTTGGCCTTCTTCGAGACGTGATTTGCCGCGCTCAGAAGGGAGATCATCTGTTTGGATGTGTATTCCTAAAAGACGTTTTTTTCAGTTTCCGTCTCCAACTTACAGTATGCTGATTGATCCACTGCTCCAGACCACTTTCAGGCAGGTAAAAAGCCTTGATATAGCCTTCAACATAGCCAGTATGGGGAACAGGTTTGATATTGAGAATCTCTCCGAGTTTGAGAGTAATCTGTCCGAGATCCAGCTGCATCAGGGCACGGCCTTCCGTAGAACATTTTCCAGAGTCGGAATAGCCTTGGACCATGGTTTTGAAGACGTAAAAGACGACCCGGTCGAAGAGGTTTCTTTTAGTTTGATCTGAGACGTGCACGGTCTCTCCTACTGATTCTATGCGGAGAAGTAGTCCTTCCATGTCCTGAAAGGTAAATGGTTGTGAGGCAGAGAGAAATACAGTACCTGTAAAAGAAAGTCGACGTACGGACTGTGACTGGACTGAAGTTCGTCAATGTCCCATCTACTGGAACTGATCATCTGGTACAGTACATCCAGTTTTAGAGCTCGACTTGCTACCGAGTCAAGGATCAGAATCCGGACTTGGGGAATCTGAGGAAGAACTTGTGAGTAGAACTGATCCAGATCAGAATTGTGAACTTGAAGGATTCCTTCGATGACAGGTCTGACGAGGTCCAGCTGTCTGGCGACGAACTCTCTGGAAGTGTATTTTCTCGTGACAGTCAGTGATTGTTTACATTAAAAAGGCAGTACAAGTATTGTTGGGTTACACTCAAGAGGCAGTTAGATAGTTACTGTAACAATACAGTAGTAAGGTTACGGTAAAAGTATTCTGACAATGAGAGAGAGAGAGTTAAGTAGGAAGAGAGTCTCTAGTTTAAACTTTGAATTGTCCCATGGTTACTGTACTCCAGAATGGTTACTGTACTGAGACATTTCAGTAGGGAGAGAGTCTCTTAGTTCAGTAAGGAGAAAGTCTCGATCAGTTCCCGAGACTTACAGTGATTCCAAAGCCACGATTCTCTCTGCCGCTCCGTACAGCTGGTCAGCAAAGGTAAGATTCACAGCACAGGAAAGTTCCGGAAGATTCTGGAACTTTTACAGTACCGGGAACTAACCAAAAAAAGTTACCATTTCCTCAGAAAGAACTCTGCTTCTTGTACTGGACAGTAGTGCCTCTCGCTGAGGACTTTTTTCCATGTTCTGAGCCCCATCCTCTCCAAAAAGATGACAGATCTGAGGACCGGAAAAAATTTAGGGGCGGAAAGAAAACATACGGAGAGAAGGAAGAATTCGAAGAGTTCAATAATTCCAGGGATGGATTTTTCAGAAATTGACGGAAGTAACGATGTCATCCGGAGATATCTGCCAAAGAAGCGGAGAATGTTTAGGGCGGTATTGCAGAGATTGGGAGGAATGTGGTCTTCTGGATCCTCGGCTCTGAAAATCACTGAACTCTTACAGTTTTCCTTAAAAATCTTACAGAGCATCCTCCTCACTCTGTGAAGGTCTACTGGATCTTTCCGACTGTCTCCGAGACTTTAACTCTTCCTTCCCGAACGGATTGACGAATTCGGAAGAGACAATTTCAAAGTCCAGCTGATCACCAGGCGATTCCGGAAGCGGAAGAGGATCACTCTCATTTCTTCTGGTCTTGAGAAAATGAAAGTCCTGTAGGTCGAAGATGGTGAACTGGTGAGGAACTGGACACAGGGTGAAGGATTCGTTTTCCAGAAACATCCGAAGCTCGAAGAGTCTCTCCGAATGGTATCTGAAGAGCTTGCGATAAGAAGAGACTCTTGAAGTTTTGGCTTGGAAAATTTAGAAGGGCGGACAGTTTTGTCAGCTCTTTTTGGGTCCAGAGATCACTTACCTCTCAAAATAGCTCGTGGTCTGTTTAGCCAGAGCCTGAGAAAGTTCCACTGAAGAATGACCGAAATGTACTCTTCCGAAGACGCAGAATCTACTGATCAGATCAACAATGTCCATGATGTCATCGAATTTCAGAAGGGAAAAGTCGAGAGCATTTAGAAGAGTACTCAACGCCGATAGGGCTGTGCGGAAGACTGTGTAGGCAGACGCCGACAAGTAGGAGAGAATAGCACAGGGAGGTGTTGGACTCCCTAAAACATTACTTATATAATCTTCATATTTGCGTACTTCTCGTTACGCGAATTTGCGTACCAAAAATGTGGTACAAAACTCGAAAAAAATGGCTTGCCCGCTTGCCCCCTTACGCAATATCGCGTCAAAAAAAGTACGTAAGGAGAAGGTTTGGCACGCGCTATATAACAAGTGAATGAAAGTACCAGAGCTTGTGGACTGAACTCTCTCAAACTCTTCTGAATGGAAACGAAGTACGGAATGGTAGACTACCAGAATTCGAGTCAGGACGAAACAGAGCTCGCGGACGGTGGTCACGGAAGAGTCTGATGGGAGGGCCTGGAAAAATTACTGTATCTACGTCTCTCATGTCAGCCTCTCTGTCTCTCTGTCCCTTTGTCTCTCAGTCCCTGTTCTCCCTACCCACCCTACAGACATCCTCATAACCAATCTCAGTAATCTCTACTGAAACCTTGTCCGCCACAACTGTCCTCGCCGATCGTTCCAGAGAACTATGAAAGTGATTGACCAACTTCCTAGAGGCCGCCTGAACCAGTCCTTTAAATCTATTATTCCCAGCTACTTACCTCCTTCTGATTGAGCATACTGTAGGCCTGCTGCGTACAGTTGTATCTGTCCATATCAAAGTTGAGAGTCAGAGCAGAGAGAGTCTGATCCAGTGACTGTTCTATGACCTTGGACGAGCCGACCAGCTTGTGCATCAGGTCACTGACACAGCTGAACTGTTGGTACTTGGTAGCTGCCTCTTTGGCCTCTACGGCGATTCTTATAGCCAATGGGAACTGTCCGTCTTCGACAGCGTCTCTCAGCTGAAATTCCGTCTCGTAGAGAGTTTTCAGCACGAGTAGAATTCTTTTAAGCCTATTCAATAGTCTCTTCTTCTTCTCATTGGCCAGGATTCCTAGAGCTGCTCTGCTCCGTTTTCCAGCGTTTCCGAGGTCTCTGAAATTTGAATGGATGCGCCGATACGAGGCTCGACGCGAGAAAATTGTACGCGCCGCATGAAATTCCAGTTTGTTCGCAAGAAGCTCTTTGCCCTGGAAAGGTATTCTATCGTCTTTTTCATACCACGAGCTTCAAAATTATACCAAACATTTATTTTAAAATGCTCCCAGGTCTGTGTGCGTGTGTCTGTCTGAAGCTCTAATTGAGGATAAGGAGGGGAGCTTTGTGTGCACAAATTAGTTTTTAACAAGTCGCGACAGGACAAGCAAGTGCGTTTGATAGTTTCTTGGGAGGGACAGGGAGTGACAAGGGAAGAAGGGAAAGAACAGTAGGACTGAGACTCATTAAAGCTATGGTCGGGCGATCCGTTCAGGTCCTACATTTTGAAATTAGGCTTGGGAGGGAGTGGGTTCAAATACAATCTCGGTATTCTTTGGAGGGTCAGGGAGAGTGACTGGAGGAGAGGAACAAAGGAGGAATGGAAGGGAAACCACGAGTAGCGCTCCGTGACAGAGCGAAGTCATGAACTTCTACTTTAGCCCTGGAAGGGCGTTGCCAAATTCCTCCTTTGTTACTCTCCTCCAGTCACTCTCCCTGACCCTCCAAATAAACTACCGAAATTGTATTAGAACCTACTCCCTCTCAAGCCTAGTTTCAAAATGTAGGACCTGAACGGGTCGCCCGTTCCTAGCTTTAGTGAGTCTCAGTCCTACTGTCCCTTCTCCCCTTGTCAATCTGTTCCAGTCACGCCCTGTCCCTCCAAAGAAACTACCGTTAGAACACTTCGCGTTAGAACACTTCGCGCACTTGATTTTCCTGTCGCGACTTGTTAAAAACTAATTTGTGCAGACAAAGCTCCCCTCCTTATCCTTAATTAGAACTTCAGACAGACACACACACAGAATTGGGAGCAATTTAAAATAGATTTGCATCAGTTCAAGCAGAGTCCTTTAGAAAAAGCCCTGATTTCAATCTGAAGACAACATTTTCGAACTTCCCGATGTTCTGCAAGCTTGTAGTACTTGATCTGCTCTACAACTTTTCAAAACATTGCAAAGTACGAAACTCCTTCCTTCAACATGAAATAACATGGTCAAAAAATATGATTAATCGAGACTCACGCTCTGATTATCTTCACGTCCTCTAGCAATTCCTTCAAATCGTCGCGGATGATATCAACATCTTCCATCTGTCGACTATATGACGGTGATTTTTCCATGATTAGTTCGGAAATTTTCTTGGAAACGACCTGCAGCTGGCCCTTTAGCTTGAATCTCTCCAGTTCTAGGTCGTGTACGTCGAGTTGGGGCTCAAAATGCTTCTAAAACGAAGTTTCTTTTCATCTTTTCACGGGTTTACCTTCAATTCGTAGTCTATAGCATTAAAATCCTCTTCGATGTAATAAGCAGCGTCAATGTTCTCAATAACGTCTTCGTCCTGCTTCGATGATGACGGCCTGCGTTGTTTCGGCTTTTTCGTCAAAGTTTCGGCTTCCATACTCTTTGAGCCAGAATAGGGGCTTACAATATACTCGGTCATGTCTTCCATCTACTCAAAAAAACATAATTGTCCTGGCAACGTGACTCACCATTGCATCGTCGTCCGCGGATGTAAAACTGTCTCCCAGCGTCTGTATCCTTTTTGTGATCTTGTCTTTTATCTTTTCCATCGTTTTTCAATGATTTACAGCATAAATTAGGGCAGAATAGTACAGAAATAAGCTGCCCGAGGATAATTATCGAGCCGAGACTGAGAAAATTTGAAAATACTCGCGCGCCATTCCAATTGCAGTCCTTTGAACTGGCAGTTCCCCATGTTCGCCATTTCTGCCAATTTTTCTCGTCCTTTCTTGTGATTTTCCGATATTTTCTGCTAAAAGTGTTGCCAAACAATGTTGCAAACATCAGTTGATAGAATTTCATCGTTTAGAATGACCGTAGCATCCAGTTTACACTTTTTCTCGGCTTGTCTCCGTTCTATTCACTTTTTTCGCGAAGTTTTGCTGAAACTGAACTAGAAAAACGTTGAAAAGACATCTATCTGATGAAAGACAATTCTCCAAAGCTCCGATCCGTGTTTTTACCTCCAGAAACAATTTGAACGTTGCTTGTTCATTTTATTGACCTCTTTTTGCCTCTTTTTCACTTCGTTTCCTTAAAATTAGCAGCTTTTTGTCTCATGAGTCGAAAAGTTCGAAGAAACTGGTCATTGATCATGTTTTTCCTGAAAGTATTGCTCAAAAGAGCCTCACGAAGAATTATTGTCATTTTTCTCAATTTCTTTTCTCAAACATTCTCAATTTCTTCTTGCAGGGTGACAGTTGACATCAAGAAACTGTCAAGATGTCGATTCTTCAAAAGATTGCCGATATTGAAAATGAGGTGAGCAAAAGTCTTTTCTTCTAGATCATTTTTGTCTTATTTCAGATGGCCAGGACGCAGAAAAACAAGGCCACAAATGCACATCTGGGTATCCTGAAGGCCAAGCTGGCGAAGCTCCGTCGCGAACTCATCACGCCAAAGGGAGGCGGAGGAGGAGCCGGAGAAGGATTCGACGTCGCCAAGACCGGAGACGCGAGAATTGGATTCGTAGGTCGGTTTCTTGCCCTGTTTATTTGAAAACACAATTTCGATAATTTTTATTCGCGTATAGACATTTAAAAGCTCTCTAAATCTCTCGTCATCTACAAAATATAGTCTTTCTCTGTGTAGGCACATTCGTGGGGTGGGAAGCTATTCGATCACATAGGAGAAGTTTTGGCTTGGTTAGATTTGTACCAAAGTTAGGCAGTGTGTCACGGGTCTTTTTGAGGGAAACGTAGAGAAAGTCCACAAATAAGTGAGATTTAATACCTCGAGATACCCATTTTTGTGTGAAGGAGAAAATACTGAGCGATTTTTTTTTTGATGGGACAAGGGAAAAGAGGGCTAGTTGTCCTGTTGAGGCTGTGGCGAAGCCAGGTCGTCTTCACGAAGTCGCTCGTAGACGAAATCCTCCTCTTTTGGCTTTTCTGCATGATCTTCCTCGTTTTCTGACTCTTCCTCTTCTAAAAACTGACCGTTTGAAGACCCCTTTTCGCTCATTATCCCGGTGTTTGAAAACCCCAAAAATTGGCATGGTAACTGCTTTTTTGCCGATTTTCTTCACAGTTTTACTCACCATGCTCCTCCTTATTGTTGTACCTCGCATTCCAGTCATCGCGCTTCAATTCCTCGTCGTCGCTCATTTTGTAGTAGATGTCCACCTCTCCCTCGCTACTTGACCACTTTTCGGCCGAATCCGGTCGGTCCATGTGGGGCTAAACTTCTCATTTTGGTAGTTTTCATGAGCTAATTCGATTCTTTGCCTCTCAAAAAACTCGTTCCACTATTTTCGCCTCTTTATGCGTTTTGGTATCTCGTTCTTCAAATTCGACACGGTTAGTACGTGTAAACCTGGCGTTTTCAAGCAGTACCTTATTCAGCAGCTAAAGACAATCGGAAGTGTTCTTCTTCCACAAATTTCTGGTTATTTTCTTGCTACATTCATTGTTTCACAGACTTAGGCAAGAAAGGATAAACCACGTAAAAAGTTAGAAAAACTTCTATTATTTTTCATTTCATTACCTCAATCTCGTCCGGAACCACCAGATCCGTAAACATCGGCTTCGGAACACCGAGTTCCGTCAAGTCAATCTCCTCTTCATCCACTCGACTACCCCGTCTGGACGTGGGTCTCTCGATCACCGGACTATCGCTCCTCAGATAATCCACCCTCTCTTCCTCCATGTCTGGAGAAACGATCGGCGAAGAATCGATCATACTGTTCGAGGAAACGATTACGAGAGCCGGGATTGAGTCTTTTTCATCCCTTTGCAATATTTCCTCTTCCTCCCTAATTATTTCGTGTCCAGCAGCAGGAGGCGTTTTCTGCGTCTTTTGTTCCGTTTCTTTGTCCAATTCGAGCTCATTCGTAGAGTCAAAAGTCGGCTCCCGAGGTAGCTGTGAAGCGTCACACATGAACATGAAACGGGCCTGTCTGGCCGTAAGATGGCGCGGCTCGTTAGGATCCACGTCCGGCACCGTCTCATCAATGCTCTTGTACTCCGAGTCGAAAGCCGCTTCCAGTTCCTGCCGTTTGTTCTTGACCGACCCGTTCCGGGAATGTTTTTGCTGACTGCTCAAGGTCCCATAGTTTGGCGTAGCCGTAGTCAGACACTCCATTTCCGTCTTTGACCTGCTCTTTTTCTCCCGGTGGAGCCTGAAATGGAATGTCTGATTCCAAATTTTTACTCATTTTTCTGGGTTTTAGGTGTGGAACTCACTGGAAGACTGGAAAATGTGTAAAAACTGATTTGGACTGTTTGAGAAACAAACCAATCAGCGAATTTACTGTCAAAGACGGACAAATATGGCTTTTTCACCTCCAAAACATTGCCTGGCTCTTGGACAGGTTTTGGGACGGCTACGACAAAATTGAGCTCAAACTTTGCAAGATTTCACTTTCTGAAAATCATTTTCTTCCCTTTTTACTCATTTTCCAGATTTTTAGGTGGGGATAGCTGGAAAATGATCTAATTGGTACCGAATTTGCAATAAAATGCGTATGTGACTCACTTCCATAGCCGATATCCGCCAATGAGGTAGCAGATGGCGAAAAAAGCCCCGACGGAGCTTATCATCCAGATGAGCTTTGTATTGTCGCCGTCGTCGGCTCTGGCACCCGATTCTCGCTTAATCCGCGTTACGCGAACACTCTCTAGCCGAATTCCTCCGAGGATCCGTGAGAGCGGGACGGCTTGACTCCCAAGTATCACTTTCACCTGGATTTGGACCAATTTTTTTCCAGAAATTGAAGCCTGGGATACCTTGTTCGGATCGACGATGTCATCCGGCGTGATTTTGTCAATGTTGGTCGCTTTGACAAGAACAAACAGTATCCTCGTCACATTTCCGGTCTCCTTTTCGACTTTGAGCAATATGACGTTATCCTGAGTGAGAAGGGGATCATTCTCGTCCACAGCGTATAACACAAAATTCTCATCGGACATTCGTGCGTCATTCTGAAGATGTTGGACAAAAAATGGTTTCTTTTGACATGGATGTTATGTTTTTCCGAAACTTTTTGAGAAAGAGATAGACGCACGAATCCTAAAGACGCAACAAGAGACGAACACAAAATGTTAGGCCACTACTAGGCGGGACGAAACTTGACGAAATTATAGTCTGTTCGGAAGCTGAGAAAAAGTTGAATCTTTTGCGAGAACGAGAACCACAAAAGACCAAAACGCTGGATACTCAGCCAAAAAATGTTCATTTGGCTGCGTATCTTTGACCGAATGCAGCCTGTTCAAAATATGATACTCAGGCGAAATTTGGCTGAATGTATAGGTTTTCAATGAAAACGGGGGGTCTCGTTTTTCAGTGGTCGTTCTTTTTTTTGACCAGATTCAGCTTTGGTAGATTCTCGCAACGAAAAACTTCTAAATCTTCTCAGTACCAATTGAACAGACTATAAAAGCCAAAAAAAGAGAGCTCACTTTTGTGATTTTGAGCGAAACACCAGGACATTCGTTGACCTCATTCTCGCAGTAGGACGAGACAATTTGAGCTATCCGTCTCTTGAAGTAGCTCTCGTAGTTTTCGCTTGTATGCAGCTGCGCCTCCAGATTCACGTGCCTCGCTCTCATATCAATCACGTTCATTTCGGCCGTCTGGAAAAGGTCTCTCTGACTCTCTCTATTGAGATCAATTTCCGCTCAAAATTACCTTTCAGGAGCGAAGGAATGTGTCATTTTCTCTCTCGTTGAATGACCCCTATGAATAACGTGATTACCTCCCCCAATGGAGCTCATAGCGGCGTATTTTCGGCTAATTACAGGCTCTTTTTTCTGGGTTGGAGTTAGATGAAGGAAAGAGTCATCAATGCATTCCTAATGCTGCTGTTTTTTCATCGACTTACCAAGGTTTTTTTGGGGGAAAAATTGACGATTTTTAGGTTAAAAACTTGAAAAAAAAATATTAAAATAGCCTATTTGAAAAAGTTTTCGTAACAGGAAATGGCGTACCTTTTGCGTAATTGTGTAATTTTGTACGCAAGCCAGCGACTGTATCAAAATGAAAAAGTAATTAGAAACGTCTAATTAGGTGGAGAATTTTAGCAAAAAAATCCTTGTTTTGAGCCAAACAAAAAGCTCAATTTTGGTTGTAAAATAGGCTAAATATGCCAAATTACCTGTAAAAAATCTTCACAATTTGGAGGAGGACTCGGTGGTCTGGGCCCGTCTTCGCAGACACACTGATGTTCCGTGTCGCGATTGCATATCAACGGCTCGGAGCTCGCCGCCGCCACCGGTCCAATTAAAAATATAACTAGAATATGTAGAAGGAGGGACATCTTTTTAGCTTGAAAATGGACATCTAGACGAAAATTGAGCAGAAAAAAATGAAGAAGAGAAGATTCGGTCATGGTTGGTGCATGGCGGGGGGCTTGCCGGCTTGCTGCCTAGCCCTCGTAGCTCCGCCCCTCTCTCTTCGAGCCTCGTCGGCCGCTTATTACTCGGCGCCTTTCACAGCCCCCCGAAACGGCGGAAACTTGGCTGGCGAGGAGGCTTGACAGCCCGGAAATAATGAAGTGACGGGAAAGAACGCCTGCAAAGAGAGAGACGCCTTCTCCGTCTCTCTTGAGCCTTAGATTTCAACCTCGCGTGTCTCCCGCCCATTTAGAAATGACGTGCTGTTCATCCTAGAGAGAAAAAGGTTCTATTTAGATTGGGAACACGTCGGTGCGCAGTGATGCAGAAAAAGGGCGGGAAATCACTCTTTGAAGTGTTTTCCTAGGTAAAGTCCTAAAATGAAGCACAACCCGGCGAAATTTCAGATACGATACAATTTTAGGATCAGAACATCGCTGAAGATTTGAAACTACAGTAACCTGCCCAACATGCAGTGGCTAAAAGCTACAGTAATCAAAGTTTATCCTAAATTTTAAGCCCAGATTTTGGCCTGTAACCAAAATGAGCGCGTTTATCCTAAAATTAAATTCTTACAATTCACGAGAAGATCACTGCAAAAGTTCGTAAATTACCTTCTTTTCAGTACTTTTCCATCATTTCCCTCCATTTTTCCGAAACTGATGTAGTAAATGCGTGATCCTGAAAGAGGAGCAAACATCAGACGCCTGGGGCTCAAGTTTCAAAGCAAAAGAGACGAAGAAAAACAGACACTCTAAAAACGCACTTTTTAATTATAAAAATATTCAATTTTCAGGCTTCCCGTCAGTCGGAAAATCGACACTTCTCTCGAATTTGGCCGGAGTCTACTCAGAAGTCGCGGCATATGAATTCACGACGCTCACGACAGTTCCGGGAGTCATTCGGTACAAGGCAAGTTCTTTTTTGTGAAATTTAACCTGAAAAACGTCTAGGGGGCCAAGATCCAGCTGCTCGATCTGCCCGGAATTATCGAGGGAGCTAAGGACGGAAAGGGTCGCGGAAAGCAGGTTATTGCCGGTTCGTCTTGGCTCTTTTTTCCTGGATTTGATTATGTTTTGCATGTGGTTTAATGAGATACGTGAGATTGACTCTCTCTCCCTCTGGCAACGGGAGCGCATTGATTGTTTCCTCTCCCAGAAGAGCATATGGGGATTGTTGTCCAGATATTTTTCCTGGAGCCGGAAATGTGGCCTGACCCCGCCGCGTAGTAAGCATCGGCTATCCCAATGCCGCTGCGGGACCAATTGGCTAGGTCCCATCACGAAGTTCTTCAAATTTTTTTCAGCCGGTTTCAGCTAATTTTTCGTCGCCAAACTATGCTTCTGCCACCCCAAATTTGAATACCCTTCCCAGTTTTTCTCAATGGGAGAACAGAACTCTTGAAAGATGGAACAGCATGTGTCTCCCTCTGGAAAAACATGATTGCCCCTTGCCTGGCGACAGCTGCTGCACATTTTGCGGTTGTAAAAGCAGATTTCGGATGGAAGGAAGTCGGGAAGAGAAAGAGTGAGAACCAAGGGTCATACTATTGAAACATATCGTATTTTTACCTGTTTGCGTCAAACTTATAACTCCCGAATGCTTTTCAAAGCCATTTTGTTCTATGCATTCGCGAAAAACCGATCTGACCTAAAATTTTTGAAGAATTCAGCAAAAAAACCCTCTAGAAGGATTTTACTATTCTCGAAGCTCTCAGAAACATTTAGACACGTTTCTCTTTGAAGCCCGTAAACCAAGCTAATTTGACACAAAAAAGTGATATACTTTCATCATTTTTACCCAAATCTTCCGGCTTTTATACCCGTCCTGAAAATACGTACTTTTCTCCCGAAAACCCCGTATTTTCAAACCGATTTACGACTAAAATATACCACTTTAGGCCACATCCTTGCCGGGTCATTTGTATCGTGTTTGTTGTTTTTCACGCCCTCTCTCCCGCTCCGTTTTAAAGGAAGCCCAGAGAGTATTGATGCTTTTGGGAGAGAATTTTAACTCTCACTGGAAGGGACGGGCGTTCCCCTTTTTTGGAATTAGCCGGAAAGGAGTACGGAGTCATTAGTTTTTAAGCTAAGAGACTTTCACGCGCGCAGAACGAAACATCTGGAATTTGGGAGCCATTAGGGGCCGAATTAATGCCGTTAAAGCGGGTATCCGGCCGCGATTGGAAAAATAAGGGATTCATTACGGTATTTATAGCAAAAACAGCGATTTTTAAAGAACTGTCCTCTTACTGCAGCCGCGTTTCGAAAGAAGCCGATACCGTAACTTTTTGTTATTCCCCTTCGGAGCCATTTCTAGAAAGTTACCGCTTAAGAATTGGGTACGCAGCCATTTTTTGAATTTAACTTATCTGGGTCCCGAAACGAATAATATAAGGTCACGGTATCGTACCTTTCAGAAGTTATCCTAAAAAAATCATTTTCAGTTGCCCGAACATGCTCCCTTATCCTTATCGTGCTCGACGTGATGAAGCCTTTGCAGCACAAAAAGTTGATTGAATACGAGCTGGAAGGATTCGGTATCCGTCTGAACAAGCAGCCTCCGAACATTGGCTTCCGCAAGAAGGAGAAGGGGGGAATCAATCTCACGACTCTGGTCAGTTTTAGCGACTCAATTAGCATTGCTATTCGCGTCTCTGTCCCAATTCGACGAAAGTGCAGGGACCCCCCTTTTGGTTGATTAAAGCCCTCTTTTTGACTGATTTCAATATAGGTTTTGTGCTTTTGGAGTGTCATCTCCTTTGGGATTTCCGGAGATGAGAGCACCTATCGATCTCAGAGACCCTTTTTAAGAAGGAAGGAAGACTGGTGTCTAAACCCGACAAATTGGGGGGGATTTGAGCGAAAAGTTGTGGAATTTATGCCTTCTTTCTAGTGGAAAAGTTGTGGATTTCAGACGGAATACTTCAAAACAAAAGTTGCTGTAAAAAAGTACTGTAGAAATTTGTCATGGGGCCAGATTACTGTAAAATGACAAGAGACTAGAATGTGAAACATTTTAGAGCTGAGTTTAGGCCGTTTTTTTGTGTAGTTGTGATTTCCCCATTAGACTAGAATTTAGAGGGAAGAGTCAATCAGAAAGTTCCAATTACGATTATTTCAGCCGAAACTTTCGCTCTTTGCCTGACTCTTGTAAAATGAGCCCTGTTCGCGCCGCGTATCCAAACAAGAGTCTCTGGCAATTAGTACGAAATTATGCATAAATTTCCTTCTTTTTTTCAGGTCCCTCAATCGGAGCTCGATTTAGATCTGGTGAAAAACATTCTCGGCGAATACAAGATTCACAATGCTGACATTACCCTCCGGTATGGTTTTTTTTGCTTGATTTTAATAAAATTGGCACAATTTAGATACGACGCGACTTCGGAAGATTTGATCGATATCATCGAGGGAAATCGCATCTACATTCCGTGCATTTACGTCCTGAACAAGGTTTTCTCTTTTTTTACGAAGTTAAATAAGAACCGTACAGATTGACCAAATCTCGATTGAAGAGCTGGACATTATCTACCGTATCCCTCACTGCGTGCCAATTTCAGCCCATCACAAGTGGAACTTTGACGATCTTCTCGAAAAGATCTGGCTCTATCTTAATCTCATTCGAATGTAAGTTTAGTTTTTTAAGAAAGCGGCCTTTTGAAAAGGTGCCTTTGGTTACTGTAGCGCATGGAAGATATCCGGGAAAACCTCGTATTTTACGGGTTCAAATAAACGTCATTCTGAACAAATTTTATCCATAAAACCCGTATTTTTCAGTTACACGAAGCCGAAGGGCCAGCTGCCCGACTACTCGACTCCGATCGTCCTCAATGCCGAGAAGAACACCATCGACGACCTCTGTATCAAGATTCACAAGACGCTGCAGAAGGATTTCAAGTGCGCCCTCGTCTGGGGATCGTCAGCCAAGCACAACCCGCAACGAGTCGGAAAAGAGCATGTTCTGGTCGATGAGGATATTGTAAGTTTCACCTCTCTTTATTGTGTGTAAATTACTTCTTCAGGTCCAAGTTATCAAGAAAATCTGAGAGGGAAAACACCGGTTTTGTCGTGGAGAAAAAGAAGGCTTTTTGTTACTTTGATTGTTTCGTTTTTATTGTTTTTTTATGTCGTGGTAAATGTGTTTCGCTGGAATCGAGGAGATTTGCCTTTCCTCTAATTTTTTTAGCGATTTAATACGGCACGAAAATTATGGATTCTGACCGTTAAAAATGGCTAGAAAGTTGTGAAAAAATAAGCTTAAAAATACCTTGTTTCCCCCCCCCCCCCCATAATTTTAGCCTTTTAGACTGCCAATCTTCAAGATAGACGAGTTTAGATAATCAACTTGATTCTTGTTTAAAAAAATCAGCCAAAAATGGACTCTTCTCTATGACCCGAAGAGACTGACAGATTGTAAAACGATGGAGATAGAATCGGGATATACATCTGGACAGATCAACAGATGCTGCATATTCATCCCTCTCTCCCATGGAGAGATATTTGCCTTTTCAGGTTTCCAGATGGAATTTACAGCCCTGCTGTTTGCCCATATTTTTCGGATCCCTAAGGGGGGCTGCGGAACTGTTGCCTCCTCTCTCGTGTTCCCGCCCTCGGACGATTGTTTGACCTCTTGAGGCAGCTTCTGTATTGGCCACAGTGTGTTTACGACACCCTCTTCCATTATGCCAATCGGCGACAAAAGAGCCGACTATGGTATTACATTGAAACCTGAAACTTCGTTTTAATCTCTTTTCAAACGCAAAAAACACGGATTTCTTCGACAACAAACTTTTGATCCTCGTTCAGCTAATCCTTCGAAATCTTTGCTGAGATTTTTTCAATGAAAAGAGCCCTTTACCGTACCCCACGATTCCGTGACGAGCCCGGTATAACAGTCTTGGCTGAATTTCCTACGCTTACATGTTTTACCGGGTTTGCCATAGGTACAGTCTGGGCACTGGGTCGATATAAATGTTCCCGATTGGACGGTTTGTCCTCATTCTTATAAATGTACGTCTCTAATCATATCTCTGTTTCTTACTAATCAGCAAATCAAGCGAAGGTTCTGAAAGCCCGAACATTTTGAAACTTTAGTGTTGTTGCTATGAGTTTTGTTTTAGAAAAGTTTCTTCAAAAAGCAAAAGCAATTAGTCAGTTTTGGGGCGAAACAGTTAGAGGAACACTTCTGAAGTCAGGGTAGAACTGCTGTGGCAACTTTCAAAGAAGGGGATACAATACATGGGACGGGTTGAACCAAAAAAAAACAGTGAGACTTCAAAAAGAAGGGGAAGCGCTGAAAAGGCGTTGCAAATCTTGTAATGCCAAAAAGAACAGAAACCTTGGTCTCACAAAAGCTCCATAGGTACCGTTGGACAGGTTGACCATGAGCCTTGCCTCAGTTCTACTCTGCTTGCAAAGTTCTGACTCTGTTTCTGTCTGTTTTATTGTCCCCTGTCCGTCTCCACCTCTTGATCTCAAAGTATCACCCTCTCTTTTTTCTCAGTGGCCAAACTTCAGAGTGCTCTTCACGCCGTTCTCACTTCCCTAGTTTTTCTTCTGGCCTGTGTGTCGTATTTGTTCCCGCTCCCGAGAGTCACAATGAGTCGGAGGGTGCTAACAAACTCCCAAAAGTCTCTTGTGTGTGTGGACCACCTGTGTTTGTGATCTGTCTCGTCCGGGGGCACGGCATTCGCTTCAACTGACCGATAGGCTTTGACACTTTCGCTCGACTTTCGACTACCGGTCACTCTCACTGGCTTTCCCGAATTGTAAATCAGGCGCCTACGCATGTTGATCCGATAGGCCTCTCTCTCTCATCCTCACACCTCTCTTTCGAGACCAGGCGCCTTTACTTTTTGTGTCCAATTGACGAATGAGCTCTAGGGATTGGGAGAGAGTCATTCTCACTGTACTCATCCCTTCCTAATAGTCGACTCTCAAACAGGTCAGTCTGTCCCTTAGTCTGTCAGTCTGTCCCTCCGTCTCTCTGTCCCTCTGTCCCGCTGACTCTCTGCACCTCAGTCCCTCAGTCTGTCTGTCAGTCAGTCCGCCAGTATATCAGTCTTTCCCTCTGTCCCTCAGCCTTCCAGTCCCTGTCACTCTCTATCTCCCTGTCCTTCTGTCACTCTGTCCCTCTGCCCCTGCCTTTCTGTCTCTGGGTCTGTCTCTGCATTCCTCTGTCCATCTGTGTCTCAGTCCCTCTGTCTCTCTATTCTTCTGTCTCTCTGTCCCTCTGTCAGTCAGTCCGTCAGTATGTCAGCCTGTCCCACTGTCCCTAAGTCTGTCAGTATGTCAAGCACCCTCTGAGTCTGTCAGTCCCTCTGTTCCCTCTCTCACCTGAATCCCAGTCTCTCTATCCTTGATCCCTGTCCAATATCCCCCCTCTTGACGAGTTGTTTCTCCAGTTGAGACAGAGGTGTAAATACTCCAAATTGTGATAGATGGCTCTGTTTCTCTCCTCCTCACACACACTTGTCAGTTTACGCAAGTCGTACTAAAATCTTAACGACCGTTCTCGGTTCGGCTTGTTGCGATAGAAACATGCCCAGCTGGGCCTATACATTCACGGCCCATTGGCTGACAGCCGTTTACTTAGATGACTAGGTAGCTACTGATACTTGTCTCTCTTTCTTGCGATCTATATCTGTCACTCTGAACAGTTGAACTCTCTGTTTGAGAGAACGACACTCCTGTACTCTCAAATCAGTGGTCAAGTGTGTCTGTTCAAAAGTCAGCTCCCTCCCTCTTGACTTTCCAACAAATCTATAAATCAGTCTATTCTCACTCGATCTGAGATTCCCAGCCATGCAATCACATATGGTCAAGCCGGCTGGCTCTAAATCTGGTCAACCCCGAAAGTATACACTTTTCCCTCTCCGTCTCTTTGAGAGGGTCAATCGCATTGCCTATCCTATTCGAAACTTTTCGACCTTGAAGAGGACAGAATGTCTCAATCCGACCGGGTCGTCTATCACTCTGTTAGCTCATTGGTCAACTGTTTGGCTCTCGCTGTTGATAGATTGCTCTTGATCCGTATATCCATTGGTCAAAGGGGTTTTTGAGAGAGACTGGGTCAGAAAGTGAGAGAGGACAGACTGCCAGACTGACAGACTCTGACAGAAAGACATCTAGTTCAGTAAAGCCCAGAGATTTCCCGAAAAGAGCCTCTCCCCCGTCCGACCACCCGGCTGACAAAAAGGCGTAGAACCCTCTCCCAACACCCACCAACAGTCCATAACCAATTATGCTTATGTGCCTAGACGCGACCTTGAAAATCCTACCCTCAAAAGCCTTGTTGTCCCTCATTATTTCGTGACTTTTCTCAAGGTCCAATGTCGGCTTCTTTTCTTCTCCCAGCCCCCAGGTGGTCCTCCAAAATGTTGCGTTCCCTCCTCTTCTCCTTATCACTACTAATCCCCCTGCTTTTCTTCGAAAACAGCCTTTTTCTGAGTGGAAGGCCAGCTTTGGCTATTTTATGACCGCCAAGTTATCTGGGCCCCACTCTTTCAACAGTTATCAGCACTGGCTACTTGTAACTCTCTTGTGTGTGTGCCGCCGTCTGTGGGGTGGGCCCCCCCTAAATTGTTTTATGGCTCTTCTCCGGGGCCTGTGTACAGCCGGCTTCCTTTCAAAGTACAGACGAGGTTGTACTCTTTTCTGGCTGTGATTAGGCTAACAATATAATTTCTAAAGAATCTGTTCTCAATACTGTTACCACACTGTTACCAGACCAAGTACAACAACCTGTCCTGACTCCTATTATACTAAACCTTAACCTCGTTTGAAGAATCTTTAGCTTGACAACCAGCTCTATGCTTAATGTGCTGACGAAAGAACCCCATTTCACCGTAACGCAGTTTCCTTGATATTGAAAGTACAGTACAGTACTAATGTCCGGGTAGAAAGGCTCAGAATTCATACTCAAAAATTGTTTTGTTTTTTTGCAGGCTATTCAAAATTAGAGATTAGTTAAATCTTACGACTTTTCAAATAATCATTGCAGAAAACAAGATCAAGGCAGCAACAACGAACGTTTGGCAACTGTGATTTAATCGCGCTGAAAGCCGTAGGTTACCGCGCCGCCCGAAATCCCAAATCGTTCTGACGGTTCTCTATGCCCTGGAAGATATTTTTAATGTTTTTTTTCATGCAAAGAGCTTCAAAATGAAACCAAACATGCCAGGGTTATTATGAGATTTACAGAAAGTTGCAGTTCAAAATCGGTCTATTCGAGACGCGCCACAATCAAAGTTTTTGTGTAATGTTAAATTCTCGTTATTTGGCTGAGTATTTAACGCTATCATTTGGTACGTAAGCCAGTAAATTTTGTAAGAAAAAAGTTTAAGGACTGTTCCTGGAATCCAGTTGGCTGCCTATATTGGATTCTCTAGTTTCCGTCTATTTTCTAAGACAAACTTCTCGCTAACAGTCAGTTTACAATCAGCTGCGAAACCCCGTAAACTTGGTTCTCGGGACTCTCGATACTGTTTACACGAACTGCCACCAGGACACAGCTGTTTGTTTCCATTCCCTCTTTTCCTTTTTTTGGCAAAAGGCTCCCCCGGCGCCTGATGGATGGCTTCTGTTCAAAAAAGGTCTGTGGGAACATGGCGTGAAGAAAATTTATCGCCATTATGGGCTTGACTCTGACCCCTTTTCCAACCCTCACAGGCCACTTGTGTAATTGCGAGTGTTCGCA
The DNA here is from genome assembly GCA_932521025.1 of Oscheius onirici. Taxonomy (NCBI): domain Eukaryota; kingdom Metazoa; phylum Nematoda; class Chromadorea; order Rhabditida; family Rhabditidae; genus Oscheius; species Oscheius onirici. Next base: position 10,105,498 of record OW051470.1, on the reverse strand, counting down.
ATCTCGTCTATTAGAAGAGAGAGAGTCGGTAATGAGACGACTCTGTCTACCGTAATCTCTTTATCACACTCTCCCTTGGATCCAGTCGTAAATTCCCACCCTCTCTCTCGTCCAATATTTGAATGACCTCTTTTGGAAAGTCAGAAGGGGAGAAAGAGACTCAGGTTTCAGTTCTCTTCTCGGAGTTCTCTTCCCCTTTTCTGATTCAGATGACATTTCCCATCCGTCTCTCTCTCCAAAGAGAAAGAATCACATTCGATGATGCTCCGTCCGTTCGTCTCTTTTTGTTGTTCTCCCCACAAAGTGTCAAGATTCGGAAGAGGGGCCAGCATGCTATCTCCCTAAACAACAAGATCCGCTTTACGACGTATAGTCACTTCTTCCAGTCTTACTGACTTTCTGTCCCTCTGTCCATCTGTTCCTCCACCTCTTTATCAGCTGCCCTCTGACTCACACGAAAAATAGTCCCAATTGGTATTCAAGCCCACACCCTCGTGGGATATTTTCAGACCTATTTCGAACATTTCTCTTTTATGAGTAATTCAGATGTGGAGATGAGTCTTGAGCTCTTCCTTTATGCCATCCTTCTGCTCCTTTTTGTTCCCCTCCAGACTGAAGCCGGCTGCTACCAGAAGAGGCTCTGTTGTCCCGGTCGAAATAATACATGCAAGGTAGGTGTCTCATATGCCTCGAGGGGATTGGACTTTGATGTGAAAGTGAGCGATTTCAGGCGACAGATGACGGCATTGAGCATCTTCCCACCGTCGACTATATGAGGAAAAGACCGCATCCGAGTCGGCAGTGAGTTGGGAGGAAGGAAGGGACAGAGGGAGAGAGAGTCAGAGAGTCAGTCATTATTGTTAGAGTCAGAGTCTCAGAGTCTTACAATTAGAGCCAGACTCTGAGAGTCAGAGAGTCTGAGAATCATAGAATCTGACTGAGAGTCAGAAAGACAGTCAGACAGTCCGAGAGTGAGAGAATCTATGAGTCTCAGAGTCAGAGGGTCAGGGAGTCAGAGTCAGGGAGCCAGAGAGTCAGGGAGTATCAGTATCATAGAGTCAGGGTCTTAGAGTCAAAGAGTACGAGTCAGAGGGTCAGAAAGTCAGAGAGACAGAGTCTGAGATTCAGAGAGTCTGAGAGTCAGTCAATTTCCAGAGAAGGATCTGCCGTCACTCCCCTGTCCGCCTACCAGATGCCGCATTATGAGAGTTCTGGAGACGGCTACGATCTCGTCTATCCCTCTGTCTACGAAGTGGACAATCATGAGAGGATAGGAAAACTTGTCCTCCCCGATGTGGTTGAACTGGAAGGTTCCGGAGCCGAGAACATTTACACGAAATACGGTAGAATATTTACCAGTCTGTCTAAATCTTACTATAGGAAACCACGAAGGACCAGCCAACATTATCCAGCCAACAAGTCCAGCGAGAAAGATTCACCATTTGCTTTTCGGGAAGTCGGAAGGTCCGGATGTGGAGCCGGAAGACCAAACGAAGTATACGGAAGGAAAAGCCAAACACTTACTCATCCGGTGTGCTGCTTTACTAATTCTAACTGAACCAATTTTTACCCTTACTCTTTTGGCAGACTTGTTGTGGGGTGACGCTTACTGGGGCGAAAAAAAACCTAACTCTTCGCTCTCCCTAACTCTTCCCTCCCGAACTACAGTAACCCTCTTCTTTTTCCAGATACTCAGTCCTTCAGCAACATCTGCCCTTGACAGTCTCGACTACCTCACCGGACTGGGAAGAACCATACCGGATGCAGTATCTGGAAGCGGCGCCAATTGACTGTTACTGTGATGAGACTTGTGTCTCTCTGGGAGATTGCTGTTCCGATTATACTTTTGTCTGTCCACGTAAGTCACTTTCCACCAAAATTTGAGAAAACTGGTTCAGCTAGAGACTGTCAAGTGGACAGCTGGTCAGCTTGGACAGAATGCAAAGCGGACAATGGTCGTTGCGGAATGGGTGAGCAGCAGAGGGAAAGACGGGTAGTCTACCAGGCTGAGAGGGGAGGAGCTGCTTGTCCTGTCCTGAAGGAGATGAGGACATGTCACAAGGCTTGTCCTCGGAAGAATCTTGAAGGTGGGAGAGAGAGAAAATCGAAAGAGTGAGTTTCTAGACGTTACAACCGTTGCTCTCTTGATTGACTACAAGTGGAATTCGACCAGGGCTAATAAGAGAAGAAACAACGTCTATTGGGACCATCCGAAGATGGCCAAAAAGCTCCAGGATGCGAACTAGTGAGTTCTGTCCCTGTCCCTGTCCCTGTCCCTGTCACTATATACTCTTCACTTTCCAGTTACTGTGTCGAGTACGAACTCGGCTGGGTCAACCGCAACTGTCTGGACAAGACTCTGACCTCCCGTCTGCACCGTGGCAATACCATCTGCGCCGAATGCCAGCCCGAAGCTACGCTCCACCGAAACACAGCCCGTTGTGCATCCGACCTAGAGGACGGGGACGAAGGTTTCTGGAAGCTTATCGGTCCCAAAAGTTGCAACGGCATCTGGAGAAGGATCCGTCGCGTTGACAACTGTCTCTGTTCGAGGAATCTTCCCCAAAGAGATCCCTTCCTTCTAGTTTAATCCCATTTCCGCATAATATTCCGCATTTTTGTTTCTTCTTTCCATTTTTCTAGGATCTTCCAAAGCCTAGTCTCATCGGGTCATTCTACTTATATACAGCCGCTTTCCCTGTGTGTCGCTCAAAAACATGACTCGCTTCACTGCCGCGCTCTTCTTCCCTTCCGTTTTTTGCCATTTTAATAACGGTGATCTTCAGCATTCTTTGCTTCAATTTTGTATACAGAATAAATGTTTTTTTGAAGGAAGTCTCCTCCGCTGCCGATTATCTCATTGTCAGTGTTTTTGCCGATTATCCAACTTTATAAGAGCGTCTGAAGCCGCGGTGGCGCAGTGGTGTGTTCGATGACAGATCTAGACAGTGGCCCAGTTCAATTCCCCTCGTTCCAAAATTTATTTTGCTTCTTTATTTCATAGGAAACTTTAGTGTATTCACTTTACACAAATTTTTCTTCAAAATAATCAGCTTTCACAACGGGAGGAGACTCTCTTTCCAGATTCTGTTCGCAAATGACGACGACAAACCCGTGATCCCTATTTATTTGTCCACATTTTGTAGGTGTCATATTTCGAACAAAATCTACCCACAGCCGAGAGCGAATCTTCATTTTTCGATATGTTCTTGAGATCTGCTAGGAAAAATTGGTGATCACAAGCTTTGAACCGGCTCATAGCCTCCTCGAACAGTGATGGCCGTGTCGCGAGGAGGAGTGGCTCCGGAAGAGCGGGTGTTCTGGAATGTCTAGTTCAAATTGGTAGCTTATATGATTTTGCTGAAGGAAATGGGCAGTACTTCGTGAGGAAGCAGACCTTTACAAGCAAAGTGAAATTGCGTACCAAAAAAAATTGCGTACTGCATGCAAACTACGGTCGGAGCGTAAAATTACTTATCGAAAGACGCAAGATTGCGTACTTTACAAAGAAATAGGTCTCGGAAATGAATAAATTGCGTATTGACGCAAGATTACGTATAGAAAGACGCAATTTTGCCTACCAAAATCTCACGAAGTACTGCCCACTAAACGTGCTGTAGCATGCGACAGAAAAAGCAGAGAGGCTTAAAGAGAAAGATAGTAAGAGAAGCATGGTGGGTTTGGCTATAATTCGGGCAGCCAACTGACCCCGCTCCTTATTTTTCGAGAAACTACTGGACCACTTGGCTAAGCACGTGCGAGCGCGAAGCTTGTTCGTTCGAAACGGTCGCTTTCACCTTCGAGCGGAACGGATGAGCAACAGCTTGACGAAACTGACGGTTGAAGCACAGCGTCACGACTCTGGAACTTTTTTTTTTTCGTGACGGAACCATTTGGTGATTGAATAACGTTTGATACTCAGCTAGATACGCAGGTAAATTAGTCAATGAAACAGGCAGAGAACCCTTGTCTGATGGTCCGGACCTGGTAAGAAAAGCTAGAACCTTGAGGATACGGTAACATTTTAGGTTTAGTATGGAAGTTACAGTAACCTGTATTAGACGCCGAAATTTTAGAATAAGCTCAGAAACTACACCTGGGCATATTTATCGGTCAGGACGTGATTGCAATGGATTACGGTAAGGACATCACGATCAAACTATATGGTAACATTTCAGGATAAGCGTAAGAACTACCATATACTTTGAGCCAAATGTTACATTAACCTTAAAAACTTGGACTGTTTTCTACCGGTCTGATCTTAAAAATATACTGGGCTAATGAAAGTTGAAGACACTTGACTCAATCAGGTTCCTGTAGGTCTCCACTAGTACTGTACATCTGGTGTACAGTACTAGTGGAGTGAGCCTCACTAGAGACAGTCAGATTACTGTAGGAATACTGTACTAAAATATCGGGAATAATTTTAGGATAAGGACAGAATATACAGTAACCTGTCTCGTCAGTAACACACTTACCCATCCAGAGTGTGTACAAGAATCCATGCATAAGTTGTCAGAATAAAGTTTGGCCATCTGTGCGGATTGCTCTGGACCTGAGTCTTGTCCACAATCGGGAAAACGTTTGGAGCAATCCCGAAATATGTGACAAGCTCGGCCACATAAATGAACCCCTGGATTGTGACCTGAAAGCCAGCTTTGTCAAACAGAATGTCCCGTTACCTGTTGAACGAAGGCCTTCTCCATGACGCGGCGCTTATGCTGTTGTGCCGTTTCATTTTTGTGAGCGTCTTTCTTCTTCCGATTGATGTAGTTCATTCGGAGGAAGGTGAGAGTGTTGATGACGGCAAAGAGACTGATCACGATCAGGCCCCGGAAAAATTCGGCCCAGTAGACGTAGGCCATGTTACAAGGGGGGACTCGGTAGTCTAGCATCCACATCTGGGCAGAGAATTCCATCACACAGTCCTCTGAAGAAGGGTTATGTCTCACGACAACTGTCACTGTCTCTGTTACTGTTACTATGCTTGGGCAACTGGACTCGAGTCGAGTCCAGCTCCATTTGAGCCACGAGTCGGCTCGACTCGACTTGGCCCGCGAGTCGAGTTGCGTTGAGTTGAGACGATTTCAAATTCCGCGGCTCAAATACTCTTCGATAAAGGAAGAATACAGTCAATGACGAAAATATTTTCTTATTTCCCGTTTGTTGAGCCAAGTAACCTTTCACTTTTGTATGCAGTGATAAGACTCCGAGAGCCGGCTCGACTCGACTCGAGTCGGTCCAGAACTCGACTCGAATCGGCTCGTGACTCGACTTTTCGATTCGACGCCCAAGTATAACTGTCACTGTCACTGTTACTGTCACTCTCTTACTCTCTGTCTCCCCCTTCCAATCACCCCTCTATTCAAATATTCCTTCCCCGGTGTCCGACCCAATTCGACTTCCGATCTTATGGCCACTGATTAATAATTACGCGCGGAAAATGAACAAGTTCCGCGAAAATGAAATCTGTACTTGCATGCAGCGCAAATTGTCTACTGATTTATAATCACGAGAAAAATAAGGAAAGCGGCTATTTCTGTCAATTCCCGGAAATCTTCCCCGTGAAAGTGGGATATTTGGTCTTTTAAGCCGAGAGTGGAAACACTAGATGGCTCACGGACTGGAAAAGACGTTTCGTATGACACAAAGTGCTTCTGGATCAATTTCTCTCTGTCTGACTCTCTCTCATCCTTACCGCTCACAAGAAACCAGCTAAAGGCCACAGAGACGAGAACAATCCCTCCAACGATCATGTTGGTGAATCTGTCGGTGAAGACTCTCGCGTATTTGGTCGGAAAGTAGAGACAGATGAACCTGAAGAAGGCAATTAGACAGAGGACAGGGAGACAGACCTGTTGAAAGATATAATCAGATGGGTATAGATGGAAATGTCGTAGCAGATCAAGCAGAGTTGAGCTAGTCGAGATGCCAGCCATAACTCTTGGAGAAGGGTGATATTTCTGAATGAGACATGTGTTTTGTTGGTGAGAGTAGCTGATCGATTGAACAGTGGGACGACCGTCTTCGGAACGAGCGGAGGGAACGCGTGACATACAGGTTTTGTCAATAAAAAAATAGACTCCATAAGGGGATCTTTCCAACAAAAAAAAATTAATCACTGGTTTCGCAGGGTCGGAGCTTCCCGAATCCTCGGAAATTCGAACTTTTAAAAAGGAGAAATATTCGAATTTTCCTGTGAGAAAGATTTCCTCTCAGCGGATTCGAACCTTGGTCTTTCCAGCATGAAAACTTTCCAAACCCACTGCGCCATCCGGGCATTTTCTGTTTAGGGGTATTTCCAAAGTCGAAAATTGTTTTTCAAAAAAAAATGTTCGTTATTCTGAGCTGCAATTTTCACTAGTTGACATTTTTTTCATAGGTTGCAACTCTGGAGGGTTATGGGCAAAATGATGTTTTGATCGAAACTTGGAACGTTTACTGTTTTCAAACGATAAGATATCCGGGTCTCTTATATAGCCTATTGATTCGGTCTCAATGAAACCTACATTTTGAAAAATTGATTTCCATTTTTTGGAAGGAGTTATAAGCGACATCAAAATACTTTCCGCGCACCCTAATATTTTACTGTCGGCCCAAATACGATGAAATTAAGGCCCAAAGCCTTGTATTTGGGTGGATACGGAGACCAAAAATGTCAAAAGAAAATGCTGGACGACCCATGTTTTGGCGATTCGCAGACCATCCTGCTGGTTTGACTTTTTGTCCGGTCCAGAGACACTTTTTCGGTCCAGAGACTCCAACTAGATTATTCAAAAGAACCAAACACAGTCATTAGAACTCTTCCCGGAGTTCCTGGACCCCAATTAAAAGAATCTTTCAATTGGAGCATGGCTGTTCTTTCGTTCCAGAAACCCTCAAGACCCGACTCGTTCTGTCAACGAGATAGATGCCCGGTGATTAGCATTTTACTTGAATCCAAAAGTGGCGGGTCTTTTCGTGGGGATCAGTCGGCAGTCGGTTTTGTCACAGTGGTAAAAAGTTTTCGGGACGAGCATCTTCCCCCCTTCCAGGAATAGTGAAAAGAAGTGCCGGATTGGTGCACAGAAACATTCATAATTCAGAGCTAATATCCATTACGGGAACAATGGGTCTGACGCGTCCCGTAACCCCTCAAATAGAGGGAGAACTTACAGGAAGAGAGTGGGAGCAAAGTAGAAACACCAGACGATTTCGAAGACGGCGTCACCGACGGCCTGAAGAGAGTTAGTAGATCTTACTGTGTCTTTGTCTCTCTGTCACCCTGTCCCCTCCCCCTCCCCCCTAAAAAAAAAGTCTGTCAAATTTCGTGTCCCTCAGTCTGTCTCTCATACCTGCAACTGTAACAATCTCCCAAAGCTGTTCTTCAACACAGAAATTTTCCTAATGTAGACGGCGATGAAGATGTTGATGACCACTCCAAGAAGGGAAGTCTAAAAAACTCTGTATACTCTTCACAGTCTCAAAAACTTACCAGAAATATGACCACGGCTGCCACCCTGTCGACATTTTCGATGTGCGTCATCTGAGCCATCTCTGTGACTGGAAGACGAGAGATACTGAAGGTGGGGTCAAGAATGCGAGAAGAGGGCGTGGTCTCTATCTCTCACCCTTGCATTCTCTTTTCCAAGACCAGATGTGAGGACCGTTAACAAGAAGCGGAAAGGGGTAAGTGAACATGGGGCGGGAGAGAGCAAGTTATATAGCAATCACGAGCGGCTCCGAGAGTACTCGATTAGCCGGAAGGCGGTTTTACACCTGGGTTGGAAAGAGAGAACGATGAGTGTCCGATCACAAGGTCCATTGACTTTGGAGAGAGAGTCGTGCAAAAATGTTTTGTGAGTCTCTGTTCAGATTAGTTGATCCTGTTGTGAGCTGACTCTATCAAATTGTTCTAATGATATAAAGGAGTAGAAAAGAGATACTAATAGTCGAAAAATTGTTATCCAGCGTGGTTTCTGATAACAAGGAAATGACATGAATGACGCTTGACAATTTTGGAGAGACAAGGGGCAAGAGACAGAAGGCGAGGAGAGAGTCATGAACAAATCGAGGCGTCAGGCAGTTTAGGGACAAAACCAGGTCTCAAAACAGATGCTCATAAACAGAATTTGTATAAATTCTTAATCCTAGATTTCTGAAGGTATTGCTAACAAAAGATACGCGAAAAATGCAAAAGTTTCGCGCTGGGAATGCCTGATTATTGGATGGAAAAAATTCTCGAAGATCAGTCAGAAGTCAGGATACTGTAAATTTTATGCCACAACCAAGCAGACATGTCAAGTTTGGCAGCAAAATTAAACCAATTTTGGGAGAAACGAAGCTCATCTGACTTTCTAAGCAACACTAAACACAATAAATCTCAGCTGTCTAGCACCGAAGCAGACGTTTTCGAAACAGAATTAAAGGGAAGGAAGACTAGTGACAGTCTCTGATCAGTGTCCAGAAAGTTTATTCCAAAGAAAAACCCTGCCATAACTCAGCTGGCTCTCAATATGATGCCTAATTCAAGCGCGTACTATATCCTGCCCACGTCTAATTTCCAGCCACATTAGGCAGCTCCCTGGCCTGAATGAGATAGCATTGAAATTTTGTGGCCGTCTGCAGCGGAGTCAAAATGCTCTCCCTCTCCGTGGAGGGCAGTGGGAATGTGAAATTCTGAGAGGCGGTTCGTGGAAAAAAACCAAGATGGAAACAAATGAAAATAGCCGTGCAGAGGATAGAGAGAGAGAGGATGCATTTAATTGAATTTCGGCACCGATGATCGCAAAGTTGCGAGAGGAAATCCAAGGAGGCTGTTTGCCTTTTGGGCCACGTGACAGCTTCCTTCTGAAAGTGTCTCTCTCTCTCACTGCATTGCAAAAATTTGATGAAAGAGAAACTTGTCAAGTCAATAGGGGAAGGCGACTGTTTGAGCAATGAATATTTATGCGATTCATTGATTTTCATGACTGTCTTCCTATACCTCTCTATCTCTGCCTGGTCTCCCTAAACAGAACATCCCATTGACGCGAATCGTCTGCAGGTTGGCAAACACTACGTCAAGAATGCTGGCAGACAATTGAACCAACTTACATGGTCATCAACGGATTAAACACAAGGACACGGTGCTGAAGCCACAAAGTTGTTCGTAGTGAAGTGAAACAGTGGGAGAACCCAGAAACAAGTAAATAATTGTAAAAAAACAGAGACTTTATGTTGCGTCCTGAGCCAATGATCACTGGATCACGATGGCAAGGACACGTTGATATTATGAGCTTTATGAGCAACACAAATATAACAGTGAACGAAGAGACCGGCGCGAGAGAGCCGGAAGACAAGAAAAAAGGGCTCTGGTCTAAAAAAAAGTGGTCCCATTGAAAAATAGTGGTCCCAATGAAAAAAAAATGGTCCCATTTTTCTTTTCTTTCTCTCTGTTATTCGCGTATTCTTTCTTAGCATATTAATTAACACTTTTTGAACAAATTGACATTGTCGCCAAAAAATTCATTGGCATAAAAATGCAAAAACTGAACAAGTGGGAATGGGAGGTTGAACACATGTCTAGAATGTACTGAATCAATGCCTTCGCTCTCTAATAGAAGAATCTTTTGGCTATGATGAAGAGTAACATCTCGCAAGCTATGTCCTCTTTCTTGTTTACAAATATGTCAATGAATTTTTGGCGACAATGTCAAAAAGTGTCAGATAATATGCTAAGAAAGAATACGCGAATAACAGAAAACGAAAAGAAAAAGAAAAAAAAACGAAGAAAATACGCCGCTAACCAGGTGTAAGCTGAAACTTTTCATTGAGACCACTTTTTTTCATAATTTTGATGGGACCACTTTTTTTTTTGTCGAACGTCATAGGAACAATATTTGCCGAAAAATCTATGGGACCACTTTTTTTCACGATTTCTTATGGGATCATTTTTTTCATTGGAACCACTATTTTTCAATTTTGAAACTTCTCATAGGTACATTTTAGGTCGGTACCCGTACCTCCAGGAGATTGAGAAGTACAGGCAAAGTTGACTCGTTCATTCCTGTCATTCATCTCGACCACGAATCGTTCGACGAATTCCTAATTTACCTTTATATTGCTTGCAATTACATTTATTTTGGAAGGAGTAGGATGGCTCACGATCAGAACTTTCTCAAGTTACGACCATCTTTGGAAGATAAGCGAAATCTGGAATACTTTTTCAGTCAAGTAGAAGAACATCGAAACTTGCAACTGGATGACCCCAAAGCGTTAGTTCTTTATATTAGTGAGACCAAATAATTTCTTCAGCCTTTCTTGTGGAATCATCTTCATTAGAAAAGTGCTCGCCTACTTTGTGGCTGTAGATCCTTCTCGTACGCAGTTCTTCCACGAATACACCGACATTCTCGACAAGGACACGTGCCAAGAGCATGGGAAAAGTTTCACGAATCTGCTGCCAAAGAAACCAAATGCTTATAGGCCAAATACTACGCTGGACCTGCAGTAACCTTGCCAATAAACTCCCTTGCAGGACGTTATCAGGTCTGGGTTCCCGTAGCTTTGCAACGATTCCATGTTCATACCACGTCAGTTTCTTTAAAAGACTAATTATCGGCGATTTCAGATATGCAGAGTTCATTCGTATACTACATCAACGGAAAGTGGACCTCGGTTTGGATAAGGACCTTCTCGTCTAAGAACATGATCATTTCTAAGTCAAAAAGTGGGAAGTCCAAAGTCGTATCATGGTCCTCAGAATTCTACTCGTTGATCTGTTTTAAGATTTCCTGTGCATTTATTATTCAATGTGGCATTGCCTCTAATTAAAACTTGCTTTTTTGTCTTTGTGACTCTGATAAACCGTTGCTGATGTCGTTTGTTTGGTGACTATAAAACACTATGTACTGTGGTGCAGTCTGATAGCTGACTTTGCCACAGAGTCTCCAGTTGGATTATGTTCTCTTCAGGAATCACATCCCTACTGTTTTATAGCCGCATAAATCGTTTTAGATAGGTTAGAAGGTCAACCGACCCTAGCTTCCATGAGTAATCTACGGATTTACGATATTCCATGGGATGGAATATTCATTTTTTCGGTCGTATCGGCTTCCAACAGTTTCCAAGGTGAAAGTTGACAGCGGTAACGGACGTTTCTGCATCGGTTTTGGGGTATGAGTTCATATGGGTAGTATTTATGCCCGCTTTCCTTTCCGGACTTAAATATCCTGATTCGGGCTTAAATACTTGATTCGGGCTTAAAGACACACCCCCATTTCTGAGCGGGCTTAAATATTCGCTTTTGTTTCTCAGCGGACTTAAATCGCGGATTTCAAGTTTTTTTTTTGTATAATTAACATTTTGCCTTAATTGCCTTACGCGACGTAAGATATCGGTCCCAAAGAAGTTCTAGGAGAAGTTGTACATTACTGGAGGAGAATCGAGCAAAAACCGAGACTGTTATGGTGCAGAGAGACGAGGGGCTGATCAGGACCCCAAAGCCAAGTCGACAGTGGAGAGAGACAAGAGAGTCTGAATGTTAAAGTGCAAGAAGGAGATCGAAAACATCATGAGAAGACAACTTTGAACAAAAGTTCTGCCTTTACACGATCGCCAACAACGGCCAGCGATTCCATCTATCGCGTTACAAGACAGTTGTGGTTTCTTCTGAAACTATCTGGCTCCTACAGAGGATGAGTTTCAATTCTATTGCGATTGTGAAGAAAATTGATTCCCCATTCAAAAGACTGGGATAGTTGTCCCTGAAATTTGGCGCTTTCGCTATGAACTTCAATCCTTTCGACATCCAAGCACAAGATGGAGATGTGATCTACCGAAGAATCAAACGAACTGTTCAATCACTCTTCAGCTGCTTCTTCCTTCGCCTCCGGCTGGACATTATGTTGCTTGAATCTAAAGAGACTCTGAATCTAAAGAGACTCAATTAGCAAGTGCATGAACTTTGATTATTTTTTACTGAGATCGTTTCCAGACAGTAGAGAATCAAGTGCGGGTTAGGAATACGGGAAAGCGTTCTACTATAACTTTAGCTCCAACGGGGTGATATCACAACTGGAGAACACGGATAGGGGAGAACAGGAACACGGGCAGGGGATACGAGAAAGAGAGACAGAGGGACAGAGGGACAGAGAGACAGAGAGACAGGGAAACAGAGGGATAGAGGAACAGAAGGACAGAAGGACAGAGGGAAAGATATCTGACTCTGTACTTTCAGACCTTGCAGATTGTATTTTTGCTTCGTGTACAGTATTTAAGCTAGATTTAGATTTTGATTTATTTCACGATGATCATGTATTTTCTACATGTCGCGACATGCTAGCTCTCCAAATGTCGGGACTTGCCCTAGCAACTCTCGGCCAAACTTCTCCCATCGAATCTACTAACTCGCTTCTCCATCTAGCCTTTGGTCTCCCAGCCATTCTTCTTCGTCTCCACGGCCTCCATTCAACGATGAGTTCTGTCCATCTGTCATCTGGCATATTTGCCACTTTTCTAGCCCAGTTCCACTTCCTTATAGCGAATTCTTTTCTTATGTCGGGTAGTTTGACCGTCCCTTCTAGCCATTCATTGGTTCTTCTGTCCAGTATAGTTACTCCTACCATTTTCCGCATCATCTTCCGCTGTGCCGTCTTCATCCTTGTCAGGTCGGATTGTCGTGCAGGCCAGGTTTCTGAGGCATAGAGCAGGCATGGTTGTACATACGTCCTATATAGACTCCTCTTTTGGCCAAGAGCTTCTGCTCGTAAACATCTGGTGGAATTTATTGAAAGCACCCCAACCAGACCGGATTCTGCGGCCTACTTCTAGCATGTTGTTCCTGTCGAACGAGACCCTGGTTCCAAGATAGATGTTCTCCCGGCAGTATGGTATTACTTCTCCGTTGACAGAAATTGGTGCGTGATCACAATTGGCCATCAGTTTGGTCTTCTGACAGTTCAAGGTTAACCCAGCAGCTAAACTGTGACGGGCTAGATCCGTCAACATGTCTTCCAGTTCCCTGAGTGAGTAAATACCACAGTGTCATCGGCATATCGCAAATTGTGCAGCATCTTTCCATTCACGTTCACTCCGACTTCATCCCAGTTCAGGCTCCGAAAAACATCTTCAACTACTGCGGTGAAAAGAGACGGGGAAATTCAGTTTCCTTGAAGAACTCCTCGCTGAAGGTCTATTTTCACAGGTTTCCCACATACTCGGATGCTGACGTCAGTTGTCCGGTAGATCTGCTGGAGAATTCGAATCAGCTTCGCAGGTATTCCCTGCCGTTTCAATGCTCTCCACAGGGCACCGTGTTCGATGGAATCGAATGCTTTGGAATAGTCTATGAAGGCAATCAATAGCGGGAAGTTGTAATCTACTCCTCTTTCGATCATTTCAGATATGGCCTGGATGTGGTGTGACGTGGAGAATTTCTTCCTGAATCCCGCCTGTTCCGGCGGTTGGTTGGGATCTAGTATTCTATGCATCCGGGAAAGTAGAATCAAACTGAAGACTTTGAAGACGACAGAAAGTAGTGCAATAGGACGATAGTTTTTTATCTCCAGCGGGTCGCCTTTTTTGAATAGGAGCGAAATCGACGACGCGGTGAAGTTGTCCGGTTTCGTTTCGTTTTCGAGGATCGAGTTAAAGATGTTGGCCAAAGGTTGCGACACCAGGTCCTTACTCAGCAGTAGCATATCGGTCGTAATGTCATCAGGGCCGGAGGCTTTCCAAACTTCAGGTTTTGAATAGCCTTTTCGTATTTAAGCTACTCTTATCTATTAATTGATCTGGAGAGGGATCAGATAGCAAACTGTTAACTGTTATCTGTTTTGAAAAGGACAAAACTAAGTCACTTAGCCCCGGAGGGCGTAGCAAAACTTGCTTTATGTAAAAGACACAAAAATATTGAGACCTCATGAAAACGGTCTGCTGCTATGTCCACTCAAAAGTCACTTCTTTTAAGCCCATCCAGAATGGGGTAGAGTATTTAAGCCCGAATCAAATATTCAAGCCCGCTCGAAAATGGGTGCGTTTATTTAAGCCCGGTCGGAAATAGGAAAAATTATTTAGGCCCGCTTTTGTTTGCGGGCTTAAAGGAAGCCTCCGGGATCGAGTGAAGTAGTGCAACCGCTGCGGGACCAATTGCACGGGTTCCGTCACGATTGCTGCGGGATTTCAGCGGGTTTTTTTTCGTTTCCAAACCATGTTTAACCGATTCGGCATCGAATTTTACACCAGTTATGTCTATTCCGACATCAAAATTATTGTGCTTAGGAAAGAACGGAAGCGCTGTTTTCGCCTTTTCCTTGCAGTTTTACTAAATTTTTGTTATCGGGATGTACTTATCTGATGTAAAATGTGATGCCAAATCGATTAAACATGGTTTGGAAATGAAAAAACAAGTGTAAAAGGTCGGAAATGCCAAAATAAAAATTTTGGGATGAGATCGTGTCGGGACCCGCAGCAAATCGTGACGGAACCCGTGCAATTGGTCCCGCATTTTACATCAGATAAGTACATCCCGATAACAAAAATTTAGTAAAACTGCAAGGAAAAGGCGAAAACAGCGCTTCCGTTCTTTCCTAAGCACAATAATTTTGATGTCGGAATCGACATAACTGGTGTAAAATTTGATGCCGAATCGAATAAACATGGTTTAAAAACGATAAAACGAGTGAAAGGCGTCGAAAAATGTAAAATACGCAAGATCGTGACGGGACCAATGCCAAATGGTCCCGCAGCGGTTTTGGCATTTTTGGCATAACCGAAGGCTTCCTTTAAAGCGAGCTTGCCCCGCTACCCCTTTTGAATTTGCGCGGGCAAATTCTTCTGATTCAATAGTGTAGTGGTATGCGTGGTTTACTATTTTTGAAGTACTGGGTTCAGCACTTTGGCACGGTTATTGTCTTTTGCTTATTCGTTTACACGTCTTATAAAACATACTAACGAAGGAGCGAGTTAGACAGTAAAAGTATGTGCATTCGATAATGATGCTGAAGACAATTTATGTACCCAATCCCCGTTTCATATGAGGATGTCGAAAGATAAACTTCCGTGAAGTCAACTGGGACGACATTGGCTTCACCATCAACGGTCGTAAGCTGCATCATCTTCGCTATGCAGATGATGTCGTTCTCGTCGGAAAGAGTCTTCGAGCTGTGCAGCGCATGATGACCGAACTGGAACAAGCCGGCCGTAACATTGGATTGGAGTTCAACCTGAACAAGACTGTCGCCATGACAAATGCCCACGAACGACAACTGCTGCTGTCAGGACAACCAATTCAATTCGTCCAGCACTTTGTCTACCTTTGAAGTTCGGTCACCTGCTCGAGAAGGATTGGCGCTAGTTGGGCTGCTTTTAATCGTCATCGGCTCTTTCTCACCAAACGATCAGTTCCGATGAGGATGAAGCGAAAGGTGTATCTGACCTGCGTCGTCCCAAGTTTACTATACGGATGCGAAATCTGGAGTCTTCGCACAGACGAACGATGGAAGCTCGCAGCCGTACAACGACGTCAGGAAAGATCCATTCTCGGAATATCGCTCCTCGATCGAGTGCGAAATGAGACTGTGAGAAGGAGGACCGAACTGCCCGATATTTTGGACATAGCTTGGAAGAGGAAAGTGAAATGGGCGAGACGACTGGCTGAGATGGACGGAGAAAAATGGTCCAAGACGACGACTGAATGGGCACCATTGGAACAGCGCAGAGTGAGAAGAAGGCCGTATATGAGATGGGAAGACGATTTGAGGAAGGCCAGCGAGCGGATCGGAGCAGTTCCCACTACGTGGATGAGGCAAGCCAGAGAGGGCGGCGAAGAGTGGACCCGAACTATGGGAGCGGCAAGGGACCCCGACTGAGGAACCCCCAGAAACGAAAAAAAGAAAAGCACATGAGTTTCGCTAATCAGCTAATACACGGTGCTAATCAGCAAGCTCTTTTGTGAGTACTGTAGTTGAAGAAGCCGCATCAGTTGGTCATCTTTCTTTACTAAAGTGCAATGATGTCCGTCCGTCTTTCTGTCCGTAGGGGTGTCCGCACAGTTGTCGAGACTAGCGTAACATATCAAGTTTTGTCATGTTAATCTTTTATCGAACGAGATAGTTTTTGAGGGGAACGTGTCTGGGGGAAGTTAGTTAGAAGGTAGCACAACCAGGAGAGGCTCACTAATAGCCTTCACTAAAATACGGAGGCTGCGCAAGCTGCCGTAGACTGCTGGTCCACTTTAAACTGCTCTCCCGTCTCTGTGTGTCTGAAGGACAGGGGGTGTCTGGAGCCGAGTGACAAGGGGAGAAGGGAAGGGACAGTAGGACTGAGACTCACTAAAGCTAGGAACGGGCCGGGCGATCCGTTCAGGTCCTACATTTTGAAACTAGGCTTGGGAGGGGATAGGTTTAAATATAATTTCGGTAGTTTCTTTGGAGGGTCAGGGAGAGTGACTGAAGAAGAGTAAGAAAGAAGGAATGAAAGGGAAACTACGACTAGGGCTCCGTGACAGAACGAAGTCATGAAGTTCTACTTTAGTCTTGGAAGGGCGTTGCCAACCTTGTTATAACAAAAGAAGCAAAAAAAAGAAAAAGAAAAGAAGAAGAGAACAATTGCGAGAAAAAATTATATAATTGATCCGCGCATACGCAATTTTGCGTTGATAAAAGTACGCAAAATTACGTTTATACTATATCGAGGGGAAAATCAACTGAATTTTACTGCTTGTGCCAAATTTTTTTTATACATTATCAAATATCGAGAGTCTACTATATCGAGAGTCAGAATACACTGAAAACGGGGTTTTTTCGTTTTTCGCCCAAAATTTGTCTACTTTTTCGTGAATTCTACTATATCGGGTACCTACTATATCGAGAGTTGACTGTATTGATGCCACATCTTTAACGATTTTTCTTAGAATATAATTGCGTCTCGTAGATAAGCTTGAACGAGAGTTGTTCACTTATTGTTAGTGGTTTTTTCTATATAAAATCCCGTTCATAATCTATCAATACACTTCCCTTGCTTGATCGTCTATTGTTGTTCCTTTCTCTCGAAGTATGTGCCTTTTTGTCATGGAAATGTTCGATGAGTGTGCTGGGCATGGAGAAGACAGTACATCTTCGTTTGTGAAGCGAAAAAAACGCCGCTACCAGCCGGATCACTGACTATACAGTTATTGTTAATTTTATGCCGAAATTCTCGTGTCCAAGGCATTTTACAAGTCGTGAAACCTTTCCTCTTACTGTCAATGCGTATAGCTATTGTCACTCTTTCAAATTTGCAGAAACAATGTGAAGCCGCGGGACGACCCCCTCGAAAAGATCCACCAGGGCCAGCTCCCGTGCTGGATCCACAACAGGATGTAGGTTTTCGACTGTTTCTTTTCTTCATTACAAAATTTACAGCGGAACTGCCGGCTTCGCGAGGAGTGACGTCTCCTCTTTGTCCGCTTCACGAAGAGTCCAGTGGCCAACACTCGCCCTCATCCCCTATGGCTCCGAGATGGGAGACCCGTCCTCCGTCGGCTCGACGATCGCTTCTGGCCGTCGGAACATTCGTTCAGACCTAGGAACCGCTCCAAGTCATCACCGTATCAGGGCAATGTCCTCGAGGAAGAGAACATGGACACGGGCAACACTGAATCTCGTCTCTACATCTGGGGCACACGAATCTGTGTCACTCAGGTTCAAGCGTAAGTTGTTTTCTTGTCCCTTCAACTTTACTTCAAATCTAGCTCCTTCAAGAATTTCATCAACAACGTCAAAGTCGAGGCCCTGGAAGATGACGAGAATATGCTCAATTTGCTGGAGAGCCGTCAACAAGTCGACACGAATCTGCCCTACTACATGGAAAGGTTGTACGAGATCTCCGTACGCGACGACCAGCCCTATCTAAGCCTCAATCTGGCTCATGTGAAGATCTTTTCCGAATCGCTGTACAGGAAGGTCGTAGCTTACCCAGCCGTAAGTTTTCCTCTTCGTCTTTTCCATCCCAAGTAATCCACTTGAATGACTTCTATCCGCTGGTTTCAGGACATTATTCCCTATCTGGATCAGACGGTCAACGATATCTTCGCCGAGAGCTACCATCGTACTCTAACACAGCCAATCGAGCTCCGTCCCTTCAACGCCGACAAGACGAGGAATATGCGCTGTCTCAACCCTTCCGACATTGACCAGCTAATCACAATCACCGGCATGGTCACTCGCACGTCGACGCTCATTCCGGAAATGCGTCTCGGCTTCTTCCAGTGCTCTGTCTGCAACTTCGGCGTTGAGAGTGAAGTAGACCGCGGAGGGTTCGTTTCTTCACCTGTAAATCACAAAGATTGTTTAGGATTGAGGAGCCTGTCGTCTGCACAAACTGCTCAAATACGCACTGCTTCCACAATCATCCACAATCGGTCTCTCTTCATTGACAAGCAGATTGTCAAGCTGCAGGAGAGTCCCGACGACATGCCTTCCGGACAGACGCCCCATACCGTTACGGTCTTTGTTCATAGCAGCCTAGTCGAGTCTGTGCAGCCCGGAGATCAAGTCACTCTCACCGGAATCTACAGAACTCAGTCATCCAGGGTAAGATTTTCTTTTCGGCCCTATTTGAAGCTTTAAATTTAGGTGAATCCCCGTCAGAGAGCTCTCATCTCCGTCTACAAGACCTCTCGAACGAACGTATCGAGCAGATCAAGAAGCTCTCCACTTGTCCCGACATCATGGACGCGCTCTGCAACGCTATTGGTAGGTGTTGAAGCGTTAAGAATGTCATGAAATGAACGAGAAACTTCAGTGAAAAGTCTTCGAGCTCGCAAAATGTTAAGCCTAAAACTGGATAGAACGAACGTACCGTGTGAAGTCCGTTGACGCTTTGCTGACGCAAACTTGCGTACACCTTCGTGTCGTTGAATCACATCCTTACTAACCTGCTTCTATTTCAGCTCCCGCCATCCACGATTACCACGATGTCAAGAAGAGAGTGCTGTGTCTTCTATTCGAAGGAACGCGCAAGGACGACATTCAGACGGAGAAGATGAAGCTGCGTAGCGAGGTGAGCCTTCTTTCTTTGTAATCAGCTAGCAAGATGAGTTCAGATCAACATCCTGATGTGCGGAGTAGCCATGTCGCAATGCTACAATACGTCTACCGTCGCCTGCCAAGAAGCCAGTACACGAGCGGAAAAGGATCGTCGGCTGTCGGACTGACAGCATCGATTTCCCGTGACACCGACACGAAGCAGATGGTCCTGCAGACTGGAACCCTGGTCCTGGCCGACAATGGAGTCTGCTGCATCGATGAATTCGATAAGATGAATAACGGCGCCAGAAGTGTTCTCCACGAGGTCATGGAGCAGCAGACGCTCTCTATCGCCAAGGCCGGAATCATCTGTCAGCTAAATGCCCGGACGTCAGTTCTCGCCGCTGCTAACCCGTTCGACTCGCAATGGAATCGTGATAAGACGATCGTGGACAATATTCAGCTGCCACACACTCTTCTCTCGAGGTTTGTTTGAGGTCCCTTTTCTTCTAATACCTGACAAATTCCAGATTCGATTTGATCTTCCTCATGGTCGACCCACAGGACGAGCTCCATGACCGTTGTCTGGCCAATCATCTCGTCTCGCTCTACTTCCGCTCTCAGACCGACAGTGAGGAAGAGGAGAACCTATATTGGTACGTTCTCACCTTCCGATCGTCTTCTATTGTAGTCTTTCAGCTTATGCAAAAGCTCACGTGAATCCGAAGCGGACGGATGAGACGTCCTCCTTCATTATTGACAAGTACCTCTTCATGAGAAAGGCCGGCGCCCAGTATGGACAGATCTCGGCCTATCCTCGTCAGCTGGAGTCGCTGATTCGATTGGCCGAAGCCCATGCCAAGATTCGACCAGCCGAGACGGTCACGATTGAAGACGTCGAGAGCGCCTATAAGTGAGTTTTTGCCTTTGTCCTTCCGATTCATCTTCTTCTTCTAGTCTCTATCGCGAAGCCCTCCGTCAATCAGCCGTCGATCCGGCAAGGTCGATGTCAACATTCTCGCCGCCGGAATGAGTGCCACCAGCCGGAAGAGCAGCCTGTTCAACACGTGGCCGAGGCCGTCACAAGCCCGAGAACAGCAAGGGCATCAGTCTCTCTGCCAAAAACCTCTTCGCTACTCTGAAACAGACAGACAAGGTTTGCTCATTCCATCTTGTTCAATTTTACATAACAATTTCAGTCTATGAATCGCGACATTTTTGACGAAGCGCTGAACGAGCTGGCCAAGAAGGAACTCATCGTCAGAACCGGAGAGCGCAGTCGATACCTCGGAGCCAGGATCTAAATCATCATATATGTTTTCTCCCTCTTCTGTAACCCATTCGATCTCGATATTCCCCTACTTGACAGTCTATCTGTATACTTTCACATATTTCGATAAACATCCTCTCTTACCACTTCTTTCCTAAATTTCGCCATCTGCGTAGTCATATCTAATTGTAAGAGTCGTGCTCTCGATCGTTGTAGTCTTGTTTTTGAGATAGATGGCTGCCTCTGGAAGCAGTTCGGGCGTGGATTGCGCCGATTTCGGGGCCATTTTGACGAGGCTGGCTAGCCTGAGACGGGTTAGTTCGTTACTAATGGCCTGGAGATTTTATAAAGGCTTCGCGAAATTCTTGTCGTCGGAAGGATACGTCTGCAGAATTCGTCTTTATCAATTCATCCACCTTCCCAGAGCTCTTTTTAGTTTGGAAAACTTCACAAGTTTTTTTAAGACTTCAAGGAAAAGGGCAGTGGGAGCTTGAACTGACTCGTATATATGGCTTCTAAATTCTTTTCCTTTTCGTAGAATGTTGTAATCTCTAAAAGATGGTTTCAGGCCGATGATCTGATTGTGGTATCGCTGAACAACGAGCTGCCGACGCGTTCCTTCCCCGACTGCCAGAAGAGCAAACAAATATGCGAGAAGTTCCGCACACAGGTTTGTTTTCAGTCTCTGCGTGAATATCTTATAATTTTCAGCTGGCTAACATCTACGAGGAAAGAACCAATCTCATTCAGCGCTGCATTCGTGAGGTGACGGAGGATCGCGGAGGAGTGGACGACGAGCAGAACTCGCGTCACTGGAGAATGCTGGTATTTTTTTTCCTATTCCTCTTCTTAATAACTAGTTTTTAGCTCCGTCAGATCAAGAACGAAAACGAAGTGGAACAGATTATTCAAGACCGATCGAAGAAGGCCGTCCACGAGCGCTGTGACCGCCTCTAGATCCTATAGCCTAATTTCTGTGTAGGTCATTTTGTACAGTTTGATACGAATAAATACTTTTTTCACCAGCACAGAAAAACGAAGCTGCAGTCTTACGTCTGCCACCAAGAGATATTGTCTCTCTTCTCCTGGTCTCCCGAAATAACTCGGCTGGTTGCGTTGTGGGGCAGTGCCGGTCAGAGACGCCCGAAACGCTGAAGACCACCATCACAACATTCTCTGTTCTTCCATACCTGTAGAGTCTCTAGAGCCAACGGGACGGCGTGACAGTACATCATTTTTGAAGTTGACCCTCTGACCATTTTCGGCAAGTTCTTTGTTTATCGCTTCGTTTTATCATACTAACCTCCTACGCGAACCGAGGAGCTCCCTTTTGCTGAATGGCAGATTTAGCGAAAGTTCAGTGAACAGCCGCTTTTTTGACGGGTTCGCGTCACTTTTTTGCTACCGCGGTTTACGTTGGACAATCTTGAGGTTTATTTTTCCGCCTTTAGACAGCCCAAGACACTTTAAACGAAAAATACTCAGAATTCTGCCAGTTCCGGCATGTTTTAAACTAGAAACCCATCAATTTGCTCCTTGGAGTTACTCAGCCTGGATAACAGGAACTTTTGTCAACTGTGACTCATAAAACGGGACATTTTGACAACTTCATAAGAAGACTAAAAGCTCCCGACTGCTCAGTCTAGATACATCTTCATTCTCTTCTTCTGGAACATTCAGTTGCTCGTCTTTTCAAGCCGAAATTGTGCTCAAAAGTTTCGTTGAAGATTGTGCGAACTATATAGACAAGACAAGTGGAGGATGGCGCAGTGGTAGGAGGCGCCAGCGTCAATGTAAAGATCACAAGTTCAAACCTGCTTCTGCCCAACCAATGCATCCATCTTCCCGAGGTCGGTAAATTGGTAGTATGCTGTAAATAATTGCCTGTAAACAACCTCGGGAGAGAAAGAGCTCATTTTCGTCTTTTTTTCATCTAGTTTTCATATTTCCCTACAATTTTCGTTTTTCAGGCACTGAAAAGCTCCCTGGACAAGAAGAGACGAACAAGCTTCAAGTCGGACTAAAGAACTACGACAAGCCATTCTTCGGATCTTCTAAAGGTAAGAGGCTGTTTTAAACGAGAAGTTTCTTGCTATCGCATTAAAGGGGAAGCAAATTAACCGCTCCACGTTCTCCTGCTCGTCCTGAGTGGCTTGATTCTATTCCTCAAAATATCTATCACAATTGACCCCGTCACGAAATTGCCGCCCAAAATCACGTTTTTGCCCTGCTTTACATCCTATTTTTTTCTCCAAAACTTTTTTAATCGATTCAGCAGCAACAACTGCCCTAGCTTCGTTTATTTAGACGGGGGAAAGTGCCCAGAAAATGATTGCATAGGGAATACCACGAAGTGCTGTCTTTTCCTTCTATTTTGCAACAAATTTGACGACTGAACTGGTGAAACACACCAGTAATTTATTGATGGGGCCCGTCTAATTGTTCTCGCAGCGGTTCTGGTCATATCCGGATTGTTCCTTGCTATCAGAAACTTTCCATTTTAGGCTGATATCGCGGCGGCAGAAGGAGACGTCGAAGCAGTGAATCCCGGCCGCTTGGAACACGAGAACGTGGCCAAAATGACGGAGGTGGAGGACACCGGAGATCAAGCAGGAGGCTGATTTGTTTAGGACGTGGCGGTTTCGACCGAGGCAGAGGTTCGCTGGCCACGTCGCAAGCTACCGCGAAAGACGTGACAGCCAGTGGTGGCGGATGGAAGACCGAAGTTTGGTAATTTTTCCCTATTCAATTTTCAGCAAAATGTGGATCATTCTGATCACAGAACGCGAAAAAAAGATATTTTGTCGAGAAGGAGCCACAGAACGCTGACCGAGGCTGGCTGTTGAAAATTTGACCAGAAATTGTCAGCTTAAGTTTCTTTCAGAGACTTTCTTGAAGTTTTTTTCGCAATTTATTTACTCATTCCACGGCTATTTTTGGCACCAAATTCGTTCAAAATTTTGTTTCCAACCACAAAGCCTGGATATGTGCTTTCTTTTTTCTGTGTTGTAACACAGCGAGTGAAATGGGCTCTTCCTATTTTTCGGTCAATTTCATATCCATTTTGATCAAAAAGAGGAAGAAAAAACGGATAACTGTAAGCTCACGGTGCTCCAGGTTGTTTGTGGTTCTTTTCTATTTCAGAATTGTCAGATAGGCTCTCATCATCGAGGAATGGATTATTTGCTTCAGGAGGCTTCTATGGAGAAAGCCTGCAAGCTTTCAGTGGTTTTTAAGGAAAAAGTTGCCACTTTTTAACGCTTTGCACAGGCGGCAACGTCTTGTTCGTCTTGGTCGTTATGGCACTCGGCGTCTTCGTTGTTGTCGTCGTCGTAGCATCATCTTGACTTGCTTCGGACAAGCCGTGCTCGCCTCCTGCTCCGTATCGATGACCAAAAAGAGCTGTTCATTCCCATTGGATCTATTTCCGCTGCACCGCAGACACTGATCAGACGGCAGGAGATGCCGAAGAGTCCAAAGCCGGTCGGGAGGACTTGTGACGTGACCATGACAGACTCGCAGTGCGACAAAGACGTCCTGCATGGCCTCCTCTCCAAAGTAGTAGCCGGCAGCGGAATCGATGTCGTCAAGTACCTAGAGAGTCCTTTTTTTGGTAGAGTTACTGTGGCAGAGACAGTACACTAAACTCTCTCTCTTTAACGACATCAGCGTGCATACCTGGTGCAACATATTTTTTCGTCATTTCAGGAAACTTTTATGTTCAAGATTTGGAATATAGTGGAGAAAAATATGAGGAACAATCTGGCACAAGAAATTTAAAAAATCGCAAAAAATGTCAGAAAACAACGCAAAAAATACTTTTGCTGGCGCTAAATTGGTGCGAAGATTTTCTTCAACATAATTAATTTCTTGCGTCTGATTGTTCCTCATTTTTTTTCTCCACTAGATCTAGTTTAAATAACGGGACAATAGAGACCAAGTCAAGATATAGTGACAATGGTTTTCGTGCTAAAGAAGTGATGGGTCAGGAACTGTTGGGTAGAAAGAAGTAGTGAAAGAATGAATGACTCTGCAAGAGAGTCAGAGACGCTGGACAAGAGTAGGGTGTCTGACAGACACTGGTTTTCAGGATAAAAGTATTTGGAGCTCTGAAAGAGTGAGAGTCGAGAGAGACAACAAGCAGAGTCCGGACAAGAGATGGGACAGAGAGTTGTGAGAGTTAAGGAAGGTTCTGGAATAGTCAGAGTCACCAGTAGTTGACTGTATAATGAGTCAGAGTCTCTGGAGAAACGTGATATAATGCTTTGATGCAGGAAGAGCATTTCCGGATCTTTGAGCAAGTATAAGACTAAACGGTCAAAATCAGAAGGCAATAGTCTCGGAAGTCTGTAAGAGTCAAAGAAGGTTCGGGAAGAGAGTCAGACTCACTAGAGTCCACTCGATGACGAATCTCAGTTTCAAGACAAGAGTAAGGGATAAAAGAGACTGGTTTTGGAGAATCCAGAGCTATGAAAGAAAGTGAGCGTCGAGGGAAAGTCACAAGACTCCAGAGTCCAGACAAGAAAGATGGAACAAATGAGAGTTATGGAAGGTTCTGAAAGAAGGTCAGAGTCACTAGTAAGTGTCTGGAATATGAGAAAGAGTCACTGGAGAAGAGTAAGGGAACAAGAGGCACGGTACTGGAGAATTTGAAGAAAACAGAGCTCTGAAAGAGTGAGAGAGTCGTGAGACGAGGGTCAGTCAGAAGACAAGAGGCAAAGGCATGGAACAAAGGGTGAAAGTCAATAGACAAGAGTCAAAATCAGGGTAGAAGGGAGGGCGAAGAGTAAGAGTCAGGAGTTAACATAACGTGCAAAAAAAAACCAACGACCTACCGTATGCAAAAAAAACCAACGACCTACCGTATGCCATGCCGGCTTTCTGTACTTGTTCACAATATCCAGTCTGTCCTTGTCGGGCGCGTAGCGATACACTTTCGTAGTCGTAGCTACAGACCAGATCCTGAATCTGCTGGACGAGCTTCTTCGGCTTGAAACCTATTTTGAATTTCGAGACACATTTTCTTTCGAGACACAGCCAAATGTCAGAGGGGCCTGCATTTCCTTTTCCTCCTCGATCATCATCTCCGCCTCAGCTATCATTCGATTCAACGTCAGGGCAAAGCGCTGCTCGTAGACCGTCTGATGGCCAGCCGTCCAAACGGCGTACGGATCCGCGAACATGTCCGTCTTGAAGAGCTGCTTGTGCTGTCCATCCTTCTCGGCTCGATGCTTCTCAAAACGGACACCGAGGACCTGATGGCCGTCCAGACTGATTCCCTCCTCTTTGACCAGATTCTTCTCATATGCCGGCTTCTTCTTCAGTTTCCGCACAGTCGCATCATCGCGCTCCTGACGCGAAACCCACGGAAGAATTGTCTCAGCGTTCGGATGGTACACTTTGATGGCTTTATCCTTCTGTCTCTCCAGGCGAGTCTGCTCTTCGGCGATCAGAGCCTCATTATTTTCCAGCACCTTGGCAGCTATCGCAATATGTGCCAGCTCGTGGATGTAGAAGATGGGCGTCGTGTTGTCTTCGAAGGTCTCACACGCTACGATGATGACGTATTTTTGACGCAGATAGTAGCGGATTCCGGCAAAGGCGGCCAAGAAAAGAGCAGATACCAGAATCAGTCCGAAGACTAAAAGAGAGACTGATCAAGAGCACAGGGAGGGAGAGAAAGAGGGACAGACTGACAGACTGGCAGAAACTTACTTATGGCATAGTCCAAAGGCTCGAGTCCTTTCTCTTCGGGATAAGGCGTCGTCGGATCCTCCTTCTCCGTGATCAGAATTCGATTCCTTCCAAATGTCTCCTCCAACTGTTCGCGCCATTTTGTGTCAATCTTGAAGTCGCCATTGTCCCTCATCCACAGGACCGGCTCTGTCCTGTTCGCCTGGATCACTTTGAGAGCAGGGGACAGCTTCAACTTTTGGAGATTCGGATTCAAATGGATCTCGATGGCGGTTTTGCTGAAGATTGCTTTGATGAGTGTCCCTCAAAAATACTTATGTGTATCGCGTGAAGGATGAGCATTTCCATCCAGTCGAAACCCTTCTCCATACACCCTCAGCAACATTTTCCTGTATAGCCCTTTTAGACAGAGCTTCGTGCTGTTGTAGATCCCGTGACTAGAGCAGTGCAATCCAGGGGACAACTTGCTCTCATCGATCAGTATCACCTCTCCCAAAGTCTTGATCGCAGTGTCTCGAATCGTAGGCCAGTTCATGGCACGAGGCGCCAAAGATTCCGTTGGGTCCTTTGGTGATGTGAAATTGTGGTTGAACTTTGTCGTCCTGTCAATGATGAAGTCTCCGTAAATTTGTCCCTTGCCCACATGGCCATAAATCTTTCAAGGAGACTACCATTCTTTTTTGAATTTGTTTAAAACCGTAGTTACATTCTGAAAAAGATGATGAGTCAAACATCTGTAAAAACGAACCATTTTCTGCTTGGATCTTGCTATTCTGCTTAATTTTTGTCGTAACTTCCATGTTAGTTCGATTCAAATAGCGGTTTCCTTTGATGGTGACCGAAATATTTTAAAGGGAGTAGGCGGACAACTGAAGGCTGAGTCGCTTGAGATGAGCATTGGACACGATATCGACTTTTATGTTGTCGTATACTGGAAAATTGTTGTTGAGATAGGGACAGGGACAGGGACAGGGACAGGTAGAAACTTACAGGCTCTTATCGTGTAGTCCAAATGCTCCAATTCAGTATGTGCTACTTGGACAGACGCACAGATTGCTTTTTCTCCCATGTAGTTGACTGTTCCGTCCAGCGTCCTCCTGGAGTCTTCGTTTGTCCAGTTCACCCATCCGCCTATATGCAACGTTCCCGTGCAGTTTTGGTACCGGACTTCTCTATAGCAACATTCTCGTGTTATTTCGTAGGGAATATTCGTCAATGAAGCAGGTATGGTTGTCGGAGGTGGAGTGGAACTTGGCTGCAACGTAGAGAAGGAAGAATAGTACAAGCCAGGACATCGTTGTTGATTGCCCCCAGAATTTATGAATACTTGTGTTTGTAAGTTTTTGTTTACAAACTTTTTCAAAAGTTCACAGAAAAACAAATTAATTGCTATATTGTTGTTCTATTGAAAATGCTTTTGGACAAAAGCGTTTGCTGCAGATTTTTGGGATCGAAGAATGTGGTGGACACGAAGATTCGTATTTTTCTCTTACTGTGCAGTTCAGTTCATGACTTACAGTCGAACCTCAAAAATGCGATCTACAGTAATCTCTTTTCTATTTAGAGCTACCGTAACAGAGCTACCGATTTCCTGTACTCTGTCTCCAAGAACTTGACTACCTCTGGTTCTACGGGACGATCCTATTACTGTCACAGTTCGGACAGTTCTTTGGAGAGTATGAGTGTGAGTATTCCTTGTTTTGCCCAGTAACTTTCTTGACCAAATGTCCTAAGATGTCGTGTACGTCTGCTGAGACCATCTAGCCTTCAGAATATATTTCTGCGAGCTGGGAGTTCTCGTAGAAGAAACGCAAGAGAAGGACCAAAAATATATAGAGGACTTTGAGGAGAGGAATCAAACAGGTTCTATTGAGTGAACAAAAGTCTTGACGGTTCCAGGGCTATGTCTAGGCTCATTTTGACCTATGTTCTTTCCAGCGGTACATTACTGCCACCATCGAAATCTCGCATTACCTCACTACGAAGCTTAACATGTTTTGAACTGAAAAGACCGGCAAATTGATGAAAAATCTCCAAAAACAAAAGTCATGACGGTTCAAGGTTTTAGGATAATGTTGCAGCACGTGGAGCAGCAATCTTTCCTAGCACCCTTTTCTGCAATGACCGTGGTTCTTCCTCAAACTCACAATTCCTTCCCTTCCTTACCATTCCCATCTCTCTCAACTATGGTCCCGCAACGCTCCCGTCCATGTCTCTAAAATTCCATGCGCTGTCGATGGATTGCCAAGACAAATAAATCCTTTTATAGATTTTCCTTTCGTTCTCATTTTTTTCGTATTACAGTGTTCCAGGCAAATGGACCTACTGGATCTGTATCATGCTCACGATCATAGTCTGGCTCTAGAAGAAGAAATTGAGTTGGAAGAGGACAAGATTATTCCTATCACGAAAAAATCGACTCCTCGGGTGAAAGAGGCCAAATTTGTGCCATGGGAACCGTACAAGGCTGCTCCAGGACACGACAGGTCAGTCTCTTATCCCATTTTCATTTCCTAAGGTTTCAGAAAGGGCGAAGCTCCGAGCCAAGTGCCAACTCTTATTCCCTACTCTAAACCAGCTTCCTCGACTCAAAACAGTCCAAAATTGGCGGAACACCACTTTGTGGACGCTCGGAAGGGGAGAATGAAGGATTCTAACGATAATAATCTCAGCAGTGGTCCAGATGTGTGTTTTTTTACTGCCATTTCTAGACAAAAAATGTTCCTAGGTTGCCGCCCTTCAAAAGGAAGTCAGTCATCTTCATTGTGAGCTGGAGGCAGAGAGAAATGTCAATAGGGAACTGAAAAGCATCTTTTTAAAGTCTTTGGGAGACGATTTCCAGGTAGGTTTTGAATTGTTTTGCTCTCCGTCCCTCTGCGAGTTGCTACAACTGCTCGGTGGGTGAACTGTCGAAGCTGTTTCTCAAATAGGGGTCAGAACTGCTCGTCGTGTGAACTGTCGAAGCTGTGGGTCAAAATTTGTGTCCACAACTGCTCCTGTCTCTTCATATCTCTTTCTCTATCACAAAACTATTCCAGTGCGAGGTCGAAGCTCTCGCCGGCGACAAAATCCAGCTGGGCCGTCGTCTAGAAGACTACTGTGAAAAAGTGAGTCGTTTCCTTACCATATTCCCATCATTTTTAGGTAGTCGCCCTGACCCAACAATTAGAAGATTCCCGTATCGAAGCCGACGTCTGGAAGTGCAAATTTCAGGCTCAGTCTATCAGATGCGACGACCTCTCTCGAAATCTGAATACCGCCGCTAATATTATCTTTCGTGGCCAGGAGGCTCTTCTTTCAATCAGGTAGAAAAATAACACGGAGTCTAATAGAATAAATTTCTAGGGACATTCTTCCAGAAGACCTGAAGCGCCTCTCCTCCTTTGATGTACAAAGTCTAGTCAAACGCTCTCCCTGTGATACAAGAATTATTCCCAAAACTCCAAACTTTTCAAATGTTTGCGTGACGTGCTGTAAAAACTGTTCCGGTCGTGAAATTATACTCTTGTAAATACTGACGCTATCGGGTTCTAGTCGTCTTTGGTTGTGCATTCCTACTTGTCATTTTCCCCACTTCTTTTACTGTGATCTGACTTTCAGCTGTGATGATTTTTTCTTCTAATAAATATGGCTTTCTCATTGCATACAGAGACAGCTCCATGCTTTGTGACAGGAGAATTCCTAAAAGACGCAACCTATGCGAGACATTGTTTACTCCAGTGGTACTGTTTGGAGCGGAAACATGTTCGGTGAAAGAATCGGATAGGAATACCCTTGAAGTTGCTCATAACAAGACGGATGAGTTTTGCTCATTGACAGATGTACAAGCCAGAGATTACATAGAACAGCGAAGCTGCTGCAGGAATGGAAAATGATGGCCGAGCAGGAGGACAACGAAGTAGATGACGAGACGAAGTCAAAGAAATTGCTAGACATGGAATGACGACGATCGAATGGTTCAGTCCCTCGTCGATCATTAGACCTCATAATAAAGAATAAAGAATAGAGAAACAGAGTTGAAGGAACGAACAGTGAGTAAGACAGTGAAACTTCCTGTAGATCAGTCAGGGCATCGTTAACTTTCCCCGACTCTCCATCTTTCTGAACCTTTCCAAAAACCAACTCCCAGATCAGTTAGCATTGTTTACAACCACCTTATCATCCCCTGTCTCTCTACTGATCAATATCATCAGTCATGACCCCTCCCGTCCCCGAGTGTGTCTTCACAGCCTGTAAGTCTCATCTCCCTCTATCCTATCAGCTTTTTCAGCCTCCGATTGCCGGAAAATAGATTGCCATGCCCACGTGCTACCTAAAAACATTCCCGACTTTGGAAAGGTTAGTCTCATGATCTGATACACCCCCTCTCCGGGGAATAGAGAGCCTTTGATTGCCGTAGTGACGTGGCAAAAATTGGCCAAATCTCAGAGTCGTCGCCTCGTAGTCCGGGCCCTCTCAAATCGACCTCCAAACTCGGAAAATACACCTCGTAAAAGTCGTTAGGCGGCGGGAGACGCCCGGAAGCCGATGCGCTTATATGGAGATTCGAGAGAGAGCCGAAAACGGACATCTATCATGCCAGAATTTCAGCAATTTGGATATGGCGGCTTTGTCCATCTGGACCACAGAGATGACGGCAAGACGTACATGATGCAAGACGAAAAGTTGTTCCGCATTGTGGAGAAGAACTGTTTTGATACTGCAGCTAGACTAGAGGATATGGACAGAGCCAGAGTCAATGTCCAGTGCTTGAGCACAGTTCCTGTCATGTTCAGCTACTGGGTAAGGGTTACTGCACCTCTATCTTTCTATCTGTGCCCATCTGTATCTATAGGTACTTTAATGATACACGGACGACATTTGCCAGAAGCCATATTTCGCTAAAATTATATTAATTATACTAATTTGTTCCAAATCTAACAGTTTGTTTAATTGGTTGATATAATGTCACATAAATGAGTCAGTCGACATGGATATGTTTTCCTTGGCTAAGGATCAGGCATACAACGGTCTACCTAAAACGGTCAACTCTATCCTGATCTTCTGTCCGAACTGTTCTTTTCGGATATCGTTGCGCATAATTTTGTATGTCTACCTTATGTTATGCTAACTCAAATAGCCAATTATAAAGCAAAAATGTTGCCTAATGTTGCCAATTAAGGCTTCTGGCAAATGTCGTCCGTGTATCATTAAAGTACCTATCTCTATTCCCTCTGTCCCCCTATTTTCTACCACTTTTCAGGCAAAACCAGTCGATACCGAAACAGTTGCCCGCTTCGTAAATGACGACCTGGCCGAGCAGTGTCGCCTCGCCCCAGATCGCCTTCTACCCTTGGGAACACTTCCAATAAACGACGTCCCTCGAGCAATTCAGGTCGGTTTCCTCTTCCCCTTCGAATTTCCACTCAACTTCATTAGATCCCCCACCGTCAAGTATCTTTATTCTATTTTGAGCACTGACATATATACCCGTTGGCTGAGATTTCACTGCCCTCTGTCTCGCTAGCTAAAAAAGGCATAAATCATGTTCCACTGGTTGGCGGAAGGCGAAACAAATAAGTGAAGGGTAGATTGGATTGAGCAAGATGGGTTTGGGAAGAGAGGCACAAAGTTTGGGGCAGTTTAGAGGTGGGTCGGTTAATTTCTAGAGCGATATCTCTGCAGTCCTTTAAATAAATTCCAAACAACTATATACCATCAGATTTCTTTCTTTTTGAGCTCTCGAATGGTATACAGATCTTTGGGGTTAATCCTAATGACCTCGGAGATATTCTCGCATTTTCAGGGCCGCTCTATCAGAGAATCTAGTCATTAGGTGGGAGATCGAAGGTAGTGATTCCAGTAGAGAATGTTGAAACAGCAGAAGAGAAACGGGAAGGAGAAGGAAGAAATCGTGTCAATTTTCTTGGCCAAGGCGTCTCGGCGCT
This sequence comes from Oscheius onirici, assembly GCA_932521025.1. Classification (NCBI taxonomy): domain Eukaryota; kingdom Metazoa; phylum Nematoda; class Chromadorea; order Rhabditida; family Rhabditidae; genus Oscheius; species Oscheius onirici. Next base: position 10,073,639 of record OW051470.1, on the reverse strand, counting down.
GTTTTCGGGAGCAAGCTGGGGTCATTGCCTCCAAGGGAATGTCGTCCAGTGCGGCGGAGATGGAGACATGCGGCTCACAAGAACATCTGGAAGATTCTTGATGTTCTGGTTCAGTATTCATGGACTTTGTTCTGACTGATTAGTCATTCAGGAGAATGAGCGAAGAAGAGTGACAGACTGACAGACCATATTTCTTTATAGACTGTTCTCTGACTCTCAGCTGATACTGTAACTAGACTGTCTCGTAACTCTGAATATCTAGACTTTCCAGACGGTTACTTTACTTCTGGTCTCTCAACTGTTCTTGACTCTTGACGAGACTGACAGACTCACTGACAGAAACCTACCGTCCTCCAAGACTCCTGACCGCTGAGATGATATTCCCATTCAGTCCAAACCCAGGTGGAATGTAGCCATAGTCATTGTCACGAAGAGACAGCAATGCTGACTCTTCCTCACAGACTGGCTTTCTCCTGGAAGTGAGACTAGACCAAAAGACCTAAAAAGAGTTACCTGTGAAGAGTGTTGGAAGTACTGTGATATCCCGGAGTGGGTGGACTCTTGTTCGGAAGAGACGGAGGCGTGCTGACTACCTGGACGGGTGGTCCATGTCCAGTGGATGGTTCGTCTTCTCTGGAGAGGTAACCAACCCAGGCAAGTTCGAGCAAAGAACAGAAGACAAAGGTCATACAGCTCAGCATCCAGACGTCTGAAAAACAGTAGTCAGTGGTTTTCTGGGAAAGAGGTCAACGGTGTTTTTCACTAGAATTGTAGTTTGATCAACAATGAGGTCAAGTAGTCAAAGGAGTGAAAAACCAGGTGATCAGAGATAGTAGTCACTGTTAGAGTACTTTGATGGGATATTCTAGTATTTTTGTGTTTTTTGGTTAAAGTTATCCAGAACCTTTTGAGAATTTGACCATGTAGATTTGGACGCCGTCGACGGCGCTTCCAACTGAACATAGCGCGCCGCCTGAAATTCTAGATCGCTCAGCCTGCGCGCTCTGCCCCAGAAACTTATCCAATCGTATTTTTCACAGCAAGAACATCAAAATGAGACCAAATACGCCGGGAAAGTTAGTTTTGGTTCCTCTGCTTCTCTATTTTCCTGATCTATCCAAAAAATGGAAAATTTCAAAGAACCTACCAATAGCCTTGACGTACGAGACCCTCGGCAGATTCCTGATGATGTTTCCGAACTGGAAGGTCATGGCCAGAAGTGAGTTTACGCCGAGCATCGTCCTCGCCGGAATGGCCTTGGATCCGAGAGCAAAGGAAATCCATGCTATAATTTGACAGATTCCTCTTCCCGATATAGATGTAATAAGGTTCGTTAGCCCCTGTTGGCTCCCCTCCGTTTCCGAGACGGATGCCGCTGCTCTACAAAGCGACGCTCAATAGCTTTAGGGGGAAGGAGAGGACAGCGCATCGAATTCCACCTCGAGAATCCTGGTGGTCCCGGAATTCGCTATTTTGAATGCAGACCGGAGGAAGTACAGTAGTCTGGCTGGCGGGACGATCATAATAAATCTCAGTCCCAGTTTTTCCAAATCAGGCATTCCACGCCAGAGAGCGAGAGCTCTTTCCATACTGGCGCCATGGGTCGAGAATTATTCAAACGGGGCACACGCATCAATTTTTCAGCGCCTTGACCCCTCGTCTCTCAGTCCCGGTGACGACTTTAGATACTATGTGAACCAGAAGTAAGGAAGAAGAAGACTCCCGGGGACTCACAATTGAATCAGAGAGGTGGAAACGCGAATTGCGACCGCAGCCAAACACGTCATGTTTCAAAGCGGGATGTTTATAGAAACAGAAGGACAGAGGGAATAGTTCTTAGTGGGTATAAACATCCGTACCGTCGGGTCACCATTGGATTCCTATATGTTCCCCCACCCCAGTCAAATCAGCTTTCGAGGTCACTCCGACCCCCTTCGGGAAGTGTTGGAGGAAAGTGCGGTAAGGTCTGTTAAAAAAAAGAAGGATCACCGTAAGATTTTAGCTCTTCCCTACGAGACCCACTTAGCACACAAAAAATGGATACAAATTTGAAAGATACGCAGCGAAAGGTGGAATTTGTTGGCTGAGTAACCAATTTTTGCGTACTAAGTGGGTCTCGACAGGAAGAGCTAAAATTTTACGGTAATCCCTCTTTTTTAACAGACCATACCCATTGACTCCATAATCGGGATAGAAAAAGCATAGCGAAGTACGAACGAACGCATTCTATAAAGTTCCCGACCCTACCCGGGTAAATTTTTCTACATAGGTTGTTTACCCGATTAAAAAACTTGGTAATACTTCGGCTGGCTACCCCCTATTTGAATTTTTTGCGCGGAAACTTGCGACAAAGGCCCAAATTTCTCGTTTTTCACCATTTTTCACCCATTTTTAGACTTTCTAAGTATGTTTACCGTATTCTACGCCAAAAACCACCCCAGGAACATGAAGAATGCAGGTAAAATGCGTCGCTTTACGAAAAACGGCGCGAATGGAAACAACATGACCATTTTTGGTTATTTCGAGCAATTTTAAGTTATTCTTCATGTTCCTGGGGTGGTTTTGGCGTAGAATGCGGTAAACATACTTAGAAAGTCTAAAAATGGGTGGAAAATGGTGAAAAACGAGAAGTTTGGGCCTTTGTCGCAAGTTTCCGCGCAAAAAATTCAAATAGGGGGTAGCCAGCCGAAGTATTACCAAAAACTTATGAAGAAAAATTTACCCGGTAGGGTCGGGAACTTTATAAAATGCGGCCATAGACCTGACTGACGGGCCGTGCTTGGGCCTGAAAGTTGAGGCCCGGCCCGGCTCGCGGGGAAATTTTGGAAAAAGGGGTGTTTTTTGACCAAAATCTGCATTTTTTCGTCATTTTTTGTAAAAAAGTTCAGCAAAATATAACAATATTATTATTCTTTGATTTAGTTCTAGAATGCGCTAAAATGCGCTATAATATAACCATCTTCATTTTTGGTCCGATCCCGGTCCGACGGCCAAGTCTTGGGACCGGGCCGAGGCGGGCCGGCCCGGAGCCAGGTCTATACGGCCACAGGAGTATGGAACTAGAGTGCTTTTGATACACGAGTTCTGACGTGAGCTTTTCGTCCTCTTTTTGAGTCGTGCGACTCCAATAGGCCTCTTCTATGAGACCTGAGGGACAAAGCTCAGCTACAACTTTTTCCAAGGTTCAATGCTAAAAACTCACAGATACAGATGGTCAAGTAGGTCGGTAGATAAGCTTGTAAGATGTACCAGCCGGCTCGGCGTTTGAAATGAAACATCATGGTCAGTTCGTGCCAATAACCGGCTGGATAGGGCTAAATAGGGTAAGTGAAAAAAGGTTGAAAAATAATCAAACCTCGGTGTTTCGAACATTTTTAATGTCCACCAGCTCATAGTCTGCCAGCTCCATCTTCTCACGCATCTTACTCACTCCTGACGGCGCCCAGGCCATTTGGACTTCGTCCGTGTTGTAACTGGAAGAATTTGGAGTTATTTTGTACCTATAGAAGGATAGAAACCGTAAAAAAGGATCTTTAAGCTCAAAATCTTCACAAAACACAAGAATCTTTGTCCAAGGCCAGTTTCACAGCAAACCTTACCCCAGGCACCCGCGCCAAGTTTCGTACTCCAATTTTACGAACAAAGCCATGCTTTTTTAGATTTGTCATGTAGTTCAGATCAAAAGCTACAACTATTTACAACATGACAAACCTCAAAACTAAGGTCTTGGTACAGAAAATTTGAATTCAAAAACTTGGCGCTTCTAAAGGTCAGCAACGTACTAGCCAAAAATTGGAGACAATCGGTCTCGTCACGAATTTATTTTAAAGGACTGTGCTCTCGCTAGAACATTCTGACTCACTTAAAGCTCTCGAAGGTCAACGAACATGTGACATTGTCGAACGGGAACCTCGTCAAGTCCATCAGACATGGCCCCTGCAGCTTCAGACGATAGTTTGTCCAGACTGAAAAATCACCCTACTTTTCAAGATTCTAATGACCCAATCTCTCAGGAGACCCACGTGGATCTCTCTCTCTCTCTTTCTCTGTCCCTTTGGCTAATTAGGAAAAGTTGAATGTGAGAAGGCGCCTCTCCCACGGGGGAACGAACCACATCGATTGTGGCTCGTCGAAACGAAGAGAGGGGATGACCTCTCAATTGACTTTTAGGCCAGCTTGACCGGTGCCTTTTTGGACCAAAATAAAATAAGCTTTTGATCAGAGAAGAATAGGCTCGCAGACTTACCTGATCCATTCGCATAGATCAGCAGAAAAATGTTCGGAAAGGGACTTTTGTGAATGTCGGCCGTTTTCGAGTTGATGAAGCCTAGAAAATTGAAGAATTGACTATTCTTTAAAGTTTTTACAAGAATTTGGAGTCCAAAGCTTGGCCAGAAAGTCGCTATTGAGTGAGAGATTGTACTTGCATGGATTGAGTCGTGAGTAGTCGAGAGCCGGATCCAGCCACATTTCCGAAATGTAAATATCTAGCTGAATTGAACTGTTACTGTCTATCTCTCTGTCTGCCCACCTGAAAGTCACTAGTAATGTCAGAGATTGTAGTAATCTCCTGAACCCAGACCTCGACCTGGACACTGACTTGTCCACCGGGGATTTTGTTCTTGTTGTAACCGTCCATGATCATGTTCAGGAGGTGGGAGTCATTGGAACATTGTTTCGTTGCTCTTTCGACCTGAAGAACGGGAGTTTTGTAGTCTATCAGTGTCTCTGTCTCTCTGTTCCTCTCTCTCTCTGTCTGTCAGACTCTCGGTCTCTGTGTCTCTCGGTCTGATCAATGTCTCTGTCTCTCTACACAAACCTTTGCCGGATTGATAAGCGGCCTCAATCCACCATGTTCATCCACTTCCCAATCATAATTTCTAGACAGACGCCTCAAGTTACGAGAATTCCTTCTGTAGACGGCTTTTCTGGAAAACCTCTCTCTCGTCCTCTCGTTCTATCCTGGTACAAACCTCCCGGAACAGGCTATCATTAGAAGGAATAATAGTATCAATATCAGATGCTGCATCGTTTAGAGCAGCCACACGGCCGGGGCTGCCAATTCGATCCGGAGGGCTGTGTTGTGGGAGGAGTCGAAGGCGGTACACAAGTGTGTGTGTTGGGGTGTGGCTTCTCTTCGCCTTCAAAAATACCCGAGAATAGCCTCCGTGAACCTCATTTAGGGTCAGGAGAGGGCACGAGTCAGCTGTTGGGTGACTCTGGTTTTTTACGGTTCAGGTCGAAAGGCACGTGATCAACTTCCAGTAGAACACAAACTCAATCCCTTTGTGTCTTCAAATTGATGAGTCTGAATGTCTGACTCTACAGTAACCCATTCAGAACATGGGCTCTGTACCAGAAGTTCGTCAAAACAATAAAGAGTCGTCTGGAACCAGGTTACTGTAGGATGAGGCACTGGAAATATGACAGCTAAGGAAAAGAAAGAGTCTTTGACTGTCTCTCTCTCTCTTTCTGGTTGACTCACACTTTGAAGAAGAGTGGATTACTGTAGGTAGACAGTTCAGACATTTTGTTCCCTGAGACTCTTATGAATGAGAATAGTTACGGACTACTGTATTCTGTAAGAGTACGAGTCTATTGATCCTTTGGCATCGATACTCCCTTGAGTTATTGTATGGGGGATGAGAGTACAGTCTGTTCTTTGAGTACAGTCTGTCAAGACAGGACAGAAAATGAATTGTTCCTGACTCTCTGGAACCACCTTCTGATAGATAACTTTCAAGAGAGTGTATTCGCTCCAGTAGTTTCACCCAGTTCAGTCACTCTTATCAGTTTCCTCTGCATCTCTGCCGACAGAGAAACGCCAAGCGGCCCCGTACGGTTTCGAAAGATTGCGGCACAACGGGTATAAAAGTCCCGCCAGTTTGAACAGAGTCGTGTGGTCCGCTGTCGAGTGGGTTATCTTTGTCTGAATCCCCCACCTTCAATCCTTGACCCACATTTTTGGCTTTTTTTGGTTGATCGGTACTCTATTCTTTCCTGGTAAAGAGTCTTGAAATAGAGAGTATGAGTCCTAGGAAAGTCGTGATTACTGTAGCGAGCGGTACTGGATCAGTTGGTCGAGAGTACAGGACAGGACTGGTTTACCTCTTCCAGATTCCTTACTGTAGGGAAAGAGTCCGGACACCCTGTCCTCTGAGAGAGACTCTTCTGAAAAACTGATTGGTTACTGCAGGGAAGAAGTCTGAGTATCTAGTCTTTTGGCCGAGATTCTTCCAAAATCAGTTGGGTTACTGTATTGGTGTCTCAAATTTCCCGCATCCAAGGTTCAAACCTCAAAAAAAAACAGCTCATTTCAGGAGGTCAAACGCTGCGTCTCCATGGGTTTCCGCGGCTTCGAAATAGGCTCCCATGTCGGGGAAAAAAGTCTCGACCACGTGGACTTTCATCCGCTGTATAAGGTCTGCGAGGAGCTGAATGCCGTCCTCTTCGTTCATCCATGGGACATGGACCAGTGGGGTGGCAGACTGTCCAAGTACTGGATGTCTTGGCTCGTCGGAATGCCAGCAGAGACGGCTCAAGCGGTATTTTTTTTTACAACTCTTAAAAAACTTGTGTTTTTACCGGCAGAAACGAAAAAAAATGTTTAATTTCACGTACACTATTTTCGTTCTCACGCACTCTTTTTTACTGAACATTGTTTGCAGTTGTCGTGTGCCTCAGTTGACCTATTTTTGTTACCATTGTTCCAGTTATTCGAGTAAAAAGTAGCCGCTCCTACATTTAGAAGTATTAAAAGCAAAAAAAAAAGATCTAAATTCGACCAAAAACAGAACTTTGCTTACTTTTGACCAAATACTGCCGTACAGCCCCGAACATCTCCTGTCTTGTGATCTTTTTCTACTGAATTCAATAAAAACAAGTTGGAATTTCACTTAAAAGGCTCAGAAGCTCGATAACTTCCATAAAAATGCACTAAAATCATCCAACAAGGAAATATTGTCAAGATGAACCATTTTTAGATCAAACCCCAGATGCAGACGCTTTTTTCGCGTTCAGATCTTCGGAAATGCCTTAAAGCTGATCACGAAATGAATCTGTAAGAAAAGGCAACAATTTCATGCTCAGATCTGCTCTATTCTTATGGGAAATGTCCTGAAGCTCTTCCCACGTCTCCGTTTCTGCTTCGCTCATGGCGGAGGAGCCTATCCGGCTATCAGAGGCCGTGTTGCCCATGGACACCGTGTAAGATCCCCCATCTGACCCTAATTATAGCCAGGTCCGTCCCGATTTATGCGCGCACGAATGTGCCGACAGCCCAAAAGAGCTTGATGGACTGCTCTGGGCGGACAGCCTGGTCCACGATCCCGATGTTCTGCGTCTTTTGATCAAAACAGTCGGAAAGGCTAGTCCCAAGACAGACGGAGAAAAATACTGATATTTCAGGACAAGGTGGTGCTCGGCACGGATTATCCATTCCCACTGGGCGAATTAGTCGTCGGCCAGGTGGTAGAGGAGTATGAAGATTTTGATCAGAAAGAGAAGGACGACCTTCTCTGGAACAACTGCGTCCAGATGCTTGGATTGGACGAAAATCAGCTCTTTTCATTCTAACGACATACTTTTTTTATTATATCACGTAAAATTGGAAAAGAGAAAATAAAGTGGGGGAAGAACAGATCAACACAAATCACCTGTCGGCGAAGAGACAACACGAGAAAGTTAAAGAAAGAGGGGAAATATATAGATGAGAACTTGCGGAAAGCGGCATTTGTGAATTTAGGCCTTTGAAGCGTCCTCCGATTCTTCCAACTCGGGCATCTCGCTGTCACTCTCATCTTCCAGATCGTCAAGATCGCCGAGCTCGGGGCCTCCTGCTGAAAATTACGTATTTTTCGTGGATTTGAAACGAATAAATTTGACGTTCTAGAGAGAACTTTTAGCATAGACGGATATGCTAGATTCGCCCGTTTTCAGTAAATTTCGAAGCCGCTCACAAAAGGCGAAAACGCTTCGCATACTTTGGGGAGGAATCAGGGTTGTCCAGCTTCGTATTAGGCCTTCTTGCCGACTACGCCATGCAGGTCACGGCCTACAGTATGTTCAGCAAATTAATCGATTTCAAGCGACAAAATCTGATCCAAAGTCCTTACCTCCGCCCATTCCTCCCATGCCGCCCATCTGGGACATGTATTTGCTAAAGTCGAAGTCGTTCATGCCTTCGGGAGCTCCTCCGTCGGCTCCTTCTTCGTCCTCATCGACCCATTTGCTGAAGTCGACACGGAGCCAGTGGACCTGAATTTTTGGGGTTAATAGACCAGTTTCGATCAAGATCTCACCTTGCTCTTGTCCTTCAGAAGACGCGGCCACCAGTCGTCGTCCTTCTTCGCGATGCAGAGCTCGACAACGCGTGTGTTTGATTCGGCCCGCTTGATATCGTCGGCTTTTACCTAAAATTCGAGGGTTTTGAGCGAAAAGGGACGAGAACTGACCTCAGAATATAGCTCCAAAGTGGCCTCGTACTGGCCGCTGTTATTCTTCGCCCTAAATTGATTTTTAGAAGATAAAGTTCAATGTAACGTACTTGAAATGAAGCTTGTTGCCATCGGCAACGGATAGATCCTGGATGACGGCATCGTCGACGTCGAAGGAGACGAAAACGTAGGCCTTCTTCTGGCTCCAGGCAACGGTCGGATGACGCGGTTGAGCGGACATTGTATCTTCTAAAATGACTATTTTCGATAATGTTTTTCGTGACAAATATGAGAGGATCGACGAAGAGACAAAACTCCAAGGAAAAATCGATGAAATTGAGGAAAAGAACCGATATGACGGATAATAGAAGGTTGTGATACAATAAATCGAAAAAAATGGCAGCGGAAGCGATAAGAGCAGATTTTTCAAATTTCGACGATGCGACTGCGAGAAATTTCTTCGTGGCAAGACTAGGAGCCGAAAGCATGCAGCAGATTGCAAAGATTATGTTTGAAACGGACATTTTGTTGATGAAGAAATACATGAGTTTCCACACGTTGTTAGCTTTATTTCTGCAGAATTTCTTCTATTTTGCTTGTAAACAGATAGGCAAAAGTACTGTACAACATTTTCACGCCTTTGTGGGTAAAAAAGAGCAGTAATTTGGCAAGAGAAAGACTAGAAAAGACAGAAGAAATGAACTGGCAAACAGAATTTGAGCCGAACTCACTTTTCGCGGTAAAACTGTGGCGCCCTGAATTTCGTCATGAATTCAAATCGCAAATTTATTGCATTTTTAGCCAAATTATTTCGCCATTCTTCATTTTCTTTATCAATTTTAACCAAATAACGTGCTTTTCAGGACAAATGGAAGCAGGAATTCGATCGGAGCCAGATGTGAGCAGTATCGTCTTTGTTTTCGTCACCTCGGCGCTCTTCTTTTATGCTCCGAGAGTCAAAGCTGCCGTTTCTTCCAGAGTCAGTGTTTATCATTCATTTTCATCATATTTTACTGCTTCAGGCTGCCAAACTAGTCCCAGAAAAGCCCGTGAATCCAGAAGTCGCCGCCCTATCGAAGGAAATTGAACAGAATGAGGCTGAAATGAACAAAATCTCCCCGACGTCGGAATTTGCAGCCTATTTCAAGAAGGAGCGTCATGTGAACAAGCTGAAAGCCGATTTGGCCGATTTGAGTGCGTATCTTGGTCATTTTCAATCCATTTTACGCTATTTTTAGTGCGCCGACATCCACAGGAGACCAATTCGAAAGATCTGATAAAAATGGAGCTGATTGTCCGTCTAATTTTTAACTTTAGCGGCTTTCTGCTGCTTTACCTTGTTGCTGGAATACATGTAAGCCTTTTTAAAGCCAAGAACACGCAAAATCCTAGGCCTTCTGCATGGATTCATGGATTTTCTGGCCCGTCAATCACATGCTGCGCTTCCCGTCCGTTTTTTCAGCCGGCGACGCATGTGGTGGCTCTGGTAGGTCCCCTTTTTCCGCATTTTTTGAGCCAAATAACTTAAGAATCCGGCCTAATTCCCGTCTCCTACTTTGTCCTGTTCTACATCCTCACCGCCGTCGTGGACAGATTCAGCAGCTGTCTTATCAAATAGTTCATTCTGGTCATAAATTTCTTTATTTTAGAGCTAAAATTCTGCTGCAAGCTGACATTGCAGGTCGCTGACTCGTAGCTCGCTCTCGAACCTGAAATCAGGTGTATTTAGAGGTTCATGCCATGATTTTGACGATTTATCCAAGATAATTAATTAGAGCCCGGGGTTGTGCTGCTCACATTACTGTTTTGGTTTCGCGCAACGCATCAATTCGCCCAAACTTGGCAGTAAAATAGCCTCATTCTTGCTCACAAGAACGGCCGATAGCTATACACGCTGAACAACGCTCTTTTTACAAGACTATTCTACTCACACAACCATTTGATGAATATTAAAATGAAGTCACAATGCTATGAAAATTTAAAAAAAAGCAAGCTTACAAGGGCAAAACCTCTTCCAAAAAAGCTGCCAGCTTCACGTCATTTACAGCTCGATGCAGCCGCGTTGCATCCAGCTTCTGGATCTCGTAGCTGGTTCCAGAATTCACCATCAATACACTGGAAATCTCTCCATTAAGAGCTTTCTCTCAAGAAACCTTGGTCCTGAGCCAATTTCTCTCGTCTCGACGTCCGTTCCGGCTCCTCTTTCGGTTCTGAGCTTCCCTAGCGGCTTTTTGGCTTCTTCTGTCGGAAGAAACGAAAATGGCGGGAGGTTGAAGTCTTCTTTCAGCACAACTTCTCGTCTCTCCCGTTCTTCGAAGATTATCTACGCCAAAACTTCTAGTTATTCGGAGTAACCCACCCGCGTAGTCATGGCGCAGGACGACTAGCCTTTCCGGCCAGGGTAGTCACGCGAAAATTGATTCAAAAGTTGGCGTTTATTCGGATAAAAATGGGAAAATAACAAGAAAGAGAAGAGAAAAGCAAGGGCAAACACAACAACTGCATCAAAACGAGAGGGAGGGAAAATTGTGTGAAAACGGGGGCTAAAGCACGAGATTTTTACGGCTTGAGGATCAAAAAAGCGGCGGAGACGATTACATGCCAGGCAGAGCGGGCATTCCTCCCGCTTGCGAACGAACATTTTTCACGGTCTGGTCGATCGACAGCACGAGACAGACGGCTTCTGTGGCTGCCGTAATGGCATTCTAAACATATTTTTTGGGTAAAAAAAATCACGAGATAAAGTGAACCTTTTTGACGAGACTGGGCTCCCAGATGTAGGCGTCCATATTGTCGCCGACCTCCTCTTTGTGAATGTTCACTCCGGCCCATTTGTCGCCCTTTGCGTGGGCGTGGCGCAGCTGATTCAGAATGTCTATGGCATCGAGACCGGCGTTGTAGCAGAGCTGTTGAGGAATTACCTAAATTTATGAGTTTTGGGCGAAAAATAGCGCAAAAACCTCAAAACTACGAGCAAAAGCAATCCAGAAGAATTGTTCTTTTCCGGCGATCGTCTTGGCCTTTTCGCGAAGCTGCTTGGCCAGTTCCATCTCGATGGCACCGCCTCCGGCCACAATCGACTCGTTCTTCTTGGCACGGCGGACGATCATAATGGCGTCATGGAGAGATCGCTCGGTCTCGGCGATAAACTGCTCGGCTCCTCCGCGAAGCAGTAGGGTACAGGCCTGGGCTTTGCTGCAGCCTTCGAAGAAGTTGTATCTGAAAGAGAAGCGATAAGTTTGTGATCAATTCATCATAATTTTCCCTCTCGAGACTCGTGTCAACAGAGCTAAACCTTTAGGGAGCTGAACAGCCTCAGAAACAGTGTGACAGAGAATGAACCAGAATGACAAGGGGAGAGATACGGAGGTAGGCAAATCAATAAGAGTAAAATCATTACCGGAATTCGCAGGGCTTGGTGCTAGGCAAACAAATCTCGTAAAACCTTCTGATATCAAACATGGTCATACAGAGGGACAATAGCTACAGACAGTTAAGGCATTCTTTCAGGGAATTCAAACAGGGAAGCAAAACATAATAACAAAAAGGGAATGGTATATTAGCAATAACACACTTGTAGCCGACAACTGGGAAAAGACAGGTTCACCGGGAAGAAGACGTGGTTATGCTGAGCCTAGTAGGTCAATAACAGATGCAAGGAGGACACAAGATGCTTTTTCAAGCAGGTTCACAAGATTTTGCGCAATGGACATGTTCAAAATACGTCAGAAACGTTCAGAAAAGGGCAGCAGATCGGGAGTGAGAGGCTTCTAGTTTTCTGAAACGAATGACAAGGGGATAGGATTCCAGCTATACCACAACTTGTGATAAAAAAAACAGATACAGGGTGACAAGAGACTTGCTAACAGGGAAGAGTTGGGCCAGGGGTCTATTTGCAGAGGATGGTCTTCCACGGACGATCGTAAATTCAGGAGCTGCACAAATCGTCTCTACTCATTCGACAGACTGCAGAAACCATCCGAGAGGTTCAGGTCAATTTTAGAGGCAAGACAACTGGGTTCGACACTTTCTCGAACAGGTTTTGAAAAGCAAATAACTACCTCTCACTCCCGATCTGCTGCTCGTAGAAGGTCTGACAGGTTCCCAGTACGGAGGCATCAATCTGGGTGACGGTCGTGAGAATCGATCCACCGCAGGCGGCCAAGAGTCTGTCCAGGTCCTCTTGAGGAATTCGGCCGGCACAGAACATGTCGCTGAAATTGAAGGGATTTCATTGGGGCTCGGGAGACGAGGCTTACCGATCAGCGAACCATTGGGTAGCCACATCTCCGATTGGCAGACGCGAGAGGACAATCTTGGCTCCGGACTGATGAATCTTCTCGAGCTTCTGGTAGAGGATGTTCCATTCGGCGTCGACTACCTGCAACAAAATAGGTTAGCTTGTGGTAAAGATGGTTTGGGAAGAAACTTCACAGCACTGAGTGGACCTGCCGATTTGACGCTGGTTCTCGAAATCGAACAGCGTCATTCCGGTTCCAATCAAGCGCTCTGCCACTGCGGCACGTCAGGAACGCTTCAAACGGACGATACAGAAAGTTACAATCATGGGTCTCGCCGCAAACATCCTAATCAGTGCTATGAAGTGCTCATCGAACAAGCGTCAAAAGAAGGAAACTGACGGCCTGGAAGTCGTCGACTGTGGTGAGACGCATCTCGGCGTTATCCTTCTCGGCCTTGAGCTCCAGTTCAATGTTCAGCAGGGCAATATTGACGTCTTTGTAGTGCTTGGGCTGCATCTCGAATCCGGCATAGCTGAAGGCCTTCTGGAAGGCGACTCCTCTAACCAGACGCGATTCCTACAAATTGGCTAGTCTTCGCGGTTTGGAAATCTAAACGTACCAGCAAGTTTCCTCCGCTGACCTTCTTGATGCCGATCATGTTCAGTGGCAGGTTCTCGTCGAGAATATTGACGGCGTCGACGACCATCTCTGCGAAAAAGTCGCGTTCCTGGCTGACCAGCTTCGAGCTCAGCGTCGTGGCGGCACATTTGACTAGCATGTCGCGCTGTTCCTTCTCGCCACGTTTCGGTACGGCCAGCTCGTCCAAATAGCGCAGAGCTTCGGCGCTGGCCTTGGAAAAGGCTCGAATCAGCAGCTGCGGATGGACTCCGTCCTCGATGAACGGCTTGACGCGCTTCAGCATCTCGGCAGCCAGCACGACGACTAAAAGTTAAACAATTAGCTAGACACTGGCTCAAAAGTACCTGACGTGGTTCCATCACCAACTTCGGCGTCCTGCGACTTGGCAATGTCGACCATGACGCACGCGGCCGGGAAGACAATGTCCAGCAGCTTCAGGATTGTGGCTCCGTCGTTCGAAATCGTCGTATTGCCCTTGCTGTCGACTATGAGCTTGTCCAGGCCGCGGGGTCCGAGCGTCGTTCGAATCGCGTCCGCCACTACCTGTAAATCGCTGAGATTAGTCAGAAATACATGTAGGAGCTTACCGTGCAGGCATTGATGTTGGAGATGATCTGCTGCTTTCCCTGGGCATTCTCGGTTCCCTCCTTGAGGACGATGATCGGAGGCCGCATCATTTTTACCTAAAAAATGGTATGAATGATCGCTTAGTATAAGAAAAGAGAAGAAAGACAGAGGAAGAGAGACAAAGCGTCATACAGTGGGCATCGCGGGTAATTTTTCTAATGATCATGAAAAGTTCAGGTCACAAAGCTCGGCGAGGCTACTACGCTGCCATAAGGTAAGCTATTTGAAAGCAAAATACCCCGCAGAAACTTTGACATTTAGGTGCAATGAATCAAAAACTGCAGACAGTTGAGCATGTTGAGCGAAAAGAGGCAAATTTGGGGTCTCAAGCATGGAATTAGCGTTGCCCGGACATTCTAGACGAAAAACTAGCTAAAAATGAAGAGCATGGGGTATGTTCAGCTTGGGAACAAAAGAAATTAGGAAATTGACTAGGGGGCACAATGGACAGAGCGTTACGAGAACGAACTTGGGAAGCAGGGAAAAGGGGGAACATTCTAGACTGGAGACACATAGGACACAAGACAATACATATATACAGGCTCTAAATAGCTGTTTTGCACAAAACCATCGTTTAAATAGTCCTAAGAACAAATCTCGATCAAAAACAAGGGAAATGAGGGCTTGAAAGTGACCAAAATTTTGAAACTACCCCTGGAAGATTCTAGTGTACCACGGCCGGAATTACGCGCTAAACAGCATGCACAATGCCAGTGTAAGAACATAGAAAGAGGTCCTGAAGGTATTGCCACTGTTCCTAGGACAGTTTCAAGTATTACAACGAAAAATGAGATAAACTGACGGTTCATTATGAAAATACTATTTTTCCAGCGGTATTTCGTATATTATAGCATTTTTATACAACATAAGATGAAATGACGTAGAGAATAGAATAAAAAGTCGACTAAAAATCGGGCTGCGAAATGCTTTCCAAAATTCAAATGAAAGTGAATTGGCACGAAAACTAAGCGGCTACGGTATGGCGGGATGTTTGAACAGCTTAATTGATATTTTTTCCTGATTTCTTTGCCTGCAGTTGCCATTTATTTTTGCACCTTCTAAGTTGTCTGTCGAATTCAGCGTCTAAAATAACCCCAGAAACTACAACTGAAGATCGTTGTAACAGTGCAACTGATCGGGCAGCTGCGTAAATTCCATTTCTCGCTCTCTCTGCCCGGATATTTCATTTGACCAAAGCAACAACACTCTCACTTGGTTCAGTACTCTTTTCAGTGGTTTGAAAACTTCAAGTGTTTCAGATATTCGCCTAAATTCAAAATATCTTTGTCTCTTATTACAAACGAAAAAAGAAAGCCTACAAAAAGCCTTTTATTTAAACGATAGAACCTGGATTCAGACAGCAGTCATAGTAGGAGGAGCACGGACGGCCGTCTCAAGACGGCACTGATCGGCATCGAGACGAGTGATCTGGGGCAGGAGGCGAATAGTCTTGGCCCTGTAGTTTGGATCGCGCTCGGAGAACGGATTGAAGTTGAGATAGACGAGGTTGAGACGCGGCAGCAGTTGCAGCTCGTCCAACCAGCTCCAGTCGTCCAACTTGTTAGCTTTGGCCCAAAAGTCCGTGAGATTCTTCAGCTGCGAGATGCCAGATACCTGTTCCAGACGATTCTGATTGAGGTCCAGAATCTCCAGAGCCAGATTCTTCTCGAGGCCCCCAATCTTCTGGATGCCGTTCTGACAGAGATAGAGTTCTTTCAGTTGCGGCAGCTCGTCCAGGCCGTCGATTTGAACGATGATGTTGGCTGGGAGACTCAGCACTTCCAGTTGCTTCAAATGTCCAAAGTTTTCCATCTTGCGGATCTGGTTGGCGCCGAGGAAGAGACGCTTCAGGTTGCAGTTCGTGCCAAGATTCTCGACGCGCTTGATCCGATTGTCGCCGAGTTCCAGATACTCCAGTTCGGTCAGTTGATCGAGACCCTCGATGCGGGAGATTTTGTTGTGGACGAGGTAGAGCGTCTTCAGCTTGGTCAGCTCTTCCAGTCCTTCAATGCGTTCGATTCGGTTGAAGGACAAGTCGAGAATCTCCAGATTGACCAGGCTTGAGAGGTTCTCAATCTTTTCCAGCTGGTTGTCGTAGAGGTCGAGGGTACGGAGGGTGGTCAGGGTGGACAGTCCCTCAATCTTCTTGATCAGGTTCCAGCGGAGAGTCAGACTCTCGATCTGGAAGTTTTGTGTGAGTACAGGGACAGGGACAGGGACAGTGATAGACTAACCTTTGTGAGAATTTCCAGTCCCTCGATCTTGCGGAAACGGGTACGGGTCAGATCGAGTTCCATGACCTCCGGATCCACCTCCACAATTTCCTCTTCCTCCTGTTCTTCTTCAACCTTCGTCAGCGGTTCAGCAGCAGCGGCCATTTTTTTTTTGGAGAGGCAAGAAGACACTGTCGAGGTCACAATAAAAGTTTTTTTGCAAACAAGCCAATTAATGTTTTTACAGAAAAGTTTGGAGACTTTTTTATAGTTTGCTTTTAGAAAAGAGTTCCAAAAAAGCTTTTGTGTTTCTGGAAAAGAAAAACTATTTTGTTTTGTAATCTTGTCGTGTCTCGTAGGAACCTTGAGGGACAGAAAAACAGAAACAGAGTCACTCCCTAAATAGCCCCATCGACCAAACCCCAAAGGCTCTATGTCCCTCGACTTGTGCCGACGAGCATGCTCTCTTCCGGGGCGTCGCGTTTCCTTCCCTCGGGAGAGCTGTGTTGAGGATTGATGTCAAATCCGATACAGCTTTCGAAGAGGGCCCCCCAACAACTAGAGTCTCTCTTTCTCGCCCCTTCAAAACCACAACAAGGCGTTCAAAGCAGCTAATCGAGTCATCGAGTACTCTTCTCCCTTCTCCACAGGGACTCCTCCCTCACCTGACCATGGGTCGTCGCCACCGGCGTTCCAAGGTGACCAGGGTTGTTAACCTGGTCAAAAAGATCATTGCCTTTTTCTTTTCACACATCGGATTGTGTGCCTTGGTTGGTTCAATAATCATTTTTCGAATATTTTGTATCCAGGTGGTAGGATATGCAATGCTGGGAGCTGTCATCTTTCAGGCCGTCGAGGGTCCTCATGAGGAAATGGTATGTCCTTTTTGAATTTCTTTGAATTGATTCAAAAATCATTAAAAATCAATGTTTAAAGTTATCTGCGACCGTTAACACAGGATGTAACCTTGCGCGTTCAAGCGTAGATGGCCTTCTACCTGGACTCAAGGCGCGCCGCCTGAAATTGCAGATCATTCTGGCAAGGTGCGCTGCCCCCGAACGTTGTTTTAACGTATTTTTCACAGCAATAGCAAAAAACTGAGACCAAACATGCCATGCATTTTTTGTTTTGGAAAATTTTCGGTCTCGTGGTTCCTATCCATGTCTGTCATTCCACCTCTTTGTTCCTCGATTTCTCTGTCTCTGTCTCTTCTGAACTAAACTGAACTGACCATGAACTAGAACTTCACATTTGTCTTACATAATCCCTTCCAGATCCAATCCGAAGTAACAGCAGCCCGTGGAAAGGCAGTCGACGTCATCTGGAACCTCACCTACAGAGTGAATCGACTAGACGAAAAGCAATGGAAGCAGACAGTCTACGATGAGGTTCACAGTGTCTTCAATTCCCTAAAAACCATATTTTAGGTCAAAAGATTCCAAAAGAAGTGTCTCGAAAAGATCCGGAAAGGTTACGATGGTCGAGAGTTCAAAGAGTCTGCTCAGTGGACATTCACCGGCTCTTTTCTCTACTCTCTTACAGTAATCACGACCATTGGGTATGGGAACACATCAGGTTGGGGTTTTTTTATCGCCTAACAAACAGTCCTTTAAATTTAGCCAAGACATATATGGGTAAGACGTTGACAATGCTGTATGCGATCATCGGCATCCCTTTGATGCTGCTCTTCCTCACGAACATTGGTGACGTCATGGCTAAAATATTCAGGTAACTTTTTTGGATTACGGTATTTCTGACTGGAGAGACAGTCTGGCTCAGTAAGAGAGTTCGCTTCAATAAGTTCACAGTCATAGACAAAGGACCAGCCGTCTACGACGGCTGTCGCCGCCCTGGCGCTCAGAAGTGCGAAGAATGTTGTCCAAACATTAGTTTTCTCGTTCCCCCTAACAATAGGTTCAAAACTAACTATCTAATCCTAAGAAAAAATAACTTGTCCTGACTTGTTCGTGGTCATGGACAAACGAACATCCAAACAGTCCACCACAGACACCATTGCGCTTTAAATAGTTTAGAACAAGAATCTGATTCTGGTTCAGTATGTTTAGATAGTCTGGTTCAGTAAGTCCAGAGAGACATCGAGAGGATCAAGAGTCTGAGTAAGCTCAGAGACAGATAGTCAAGAGTCAGAAACAAGTGACAGTCCTGAGCTCACATGAACTGAAAGAGAGTCCAGAATCAGTACAGGGGGAAGAGTTAGAATCTATTGGACAAGAGTCAGGGATCTGACCAGAAGACACGGTTCAGACGACATGATACGGACACTTCGTTGTCAAGAGATACTGAAAGAGACAGTCAAGAGTCTGAACTGAAACAGATCCTCCAGAAAAAGAGGTAGTACCAGACTCTGGATACTGTAATATACACAGATATTTCCAAAAGACAGTCAAGCGTCACAGTTCTCCAAGAGTTTCTGTATCTCAGTACTTTCAGATTCCTTTACGCCCAGTCAATCCGCCTCAAATACCGACTGATCCTCTGGCACAAGAAGAGAAAAGCTGCTAAGATTCGAAGAGCCAATTCACTCGTCTCTCGACTCACTCGAGCCCATCGTGTCAAGGCAGACAGTTCCATTGACTCTTTCGGTACAGAGCGATCGTTACTGAGTAGAATTGGTTTAGATCTGGGAGGCCCGGATGTGGAAGATTTGCTCACGGCGAGAGTTGAGATGGAACAGTTGGAGGTCAAAGAGACTGCCCAGGCTCATTTGGAGAGGATTACTGTTCCTCTGTCTCTCGTCGTTTTTACAATGTTTGCTTATCTCATTGCTGGTGAGTCCTGTTCCTCTGACTCTCAAACTATATTTCCAGGCACAATCCTCTTCGCCTTCTGGGAAGGCTGGACCTCCCTAGCATCGTTCTACTTCTGTTTCGTCTCTTTGACCACAATCGGATTCGGGGATCTGTTCCCCGGCGCCTCAGTCGGCAAGGATTCACAGGACAAGCTGATAGTTACCAGCGTCTATCTTCTCTTTGGAATGGCCCTGCTGGCCATGTGCTTCAATCTGATGCAAGACGATGTGGTCCAGAAGGTCCGATGGCTGAGTCAGAAGAGTAAGGGACTGTCTTCGAACGATGGAGAAGGAACTCCCTGAGAAATTACGGTTATGTCAATAAAGAAGCCTTCATTGTATAGTTCTAGACAGTTACACGGTAGCTTGGCCCGGATAGTCAAGTGGATAGGATGACAGTCTATGAAGAAAGCGATCGCAAGTTCAATCCCGGGTGGTAGTACAGGTAGTCTACCCTGGCATCTCTCGCCAGCCTAGCTTGTTCGGCGAATCCTGTAGCTTGAGAAACCTGGATACCACAACCGCTCTCATCATCACTCCAAGACTCCTCGACACTTCGGATGTGATCCGGTCATGCGAAATGCATCGATAGCCGAACAAACAAACACGGTAGCTTTCCAAGTTTTAGATTCTGTTCTTCCAAAAGCATAAAATTGTTTTTTTTCTAAAACAAAACTTTGTATAACTTTCAAACAATCAAAAGTCCTCGTCCAGATGACTCTATTCTCCGATGTGAAGCAGTTGCCAAATCTACTGGAATGGCTTTTCGCTCTGGGCATGATCTTTCTCCTACTCATGTTCTCCGTCCTGGCCTTCCAACTCATCACCCTCGTACTGTTGTTCCGTCGCGACAGGAAGGAGAAGACGTCGGAGGAGAGACAAGTCGTCACCAAGAGACAAAAGTCCGTGAGAATGAAGAAGAAGACGGTAAAGGAGGTCTGTCCCCATCTGTGGGCACAACCATACCCGTCACTCGAACCAGCCGTCTTGATCGAAATCTCGTCGGATCGTCCTCTTCGCGGAGCGCGACAGATTGTGGCAGTGGCTCGTCCAGCTTCTTAGCAAAGTTAATCAAGTAGACGAATGATACAATGAAATTTCTAACAGTTTTTTCACGAGACAGTCTCTAGATCTCCCAATTTCTTCGTCACTCTCTGTCTCTCAGTCTCGTCTCTCAGTCTCTGTTTCTCTGTCTCTCCGCCTCTCAAGTCTCTGACAAAGAGTCTCTCTGTCCATCTGTCTCTCTGTCGGTCTGTCTCTGTCTCCCAGTCTCCCAGTCCCCGTGTCAGTCCCTCCTTTCCTCACCCCGTCCAGTATACCAATCTGCGCTCCCCCTCGATCGATGAGCATATTCTTTATTCGACCTTTTGCCGCTGTGCCCCTTATTGGCCTTTGTAAATACACGCTACAAACGACCCAGCGAACGGCAATATAATTTATGTTTAGCCCTGTGCCCGGCCACACAAGGCCGTCCCGCTTGCTCATCACTACTCGTTCTCTCTTTTTTTTCACGCGGCGGTGGGAACGACTAAAGAAAGAGAATGAGTCAGACCCCGGAAGGATCCCTGTCTACATCAACAGTTCAAACTTGACCAGCTGTCTCTCTTTCCCTCTTTCTCTGCCATTAGGTGGTCAACTTTCAATGGAAAGACACTCTCGCCCTTGTATAAATGAGGGCCATTTTTGGTTTGAAAGAGAGACAGAGAGTCCACATGGTCAAAGCAGCGTGACCGCCGGGGACCCCTGTTTATTCTGTAAGTATAGTGATCGATTGGGTCGGGGGCTCTTATTTCTCTCCAGACCGACAAGAAATAGGCCATTGGAGGCGAGGAGCGACACCAGATGTCAGGACAGAGGGAAAACAATTAAAAGAGCTGAAATGTTTTCAGTAGTCGTCAGAGATTCAGTCTATACAGAGTGAGAGGTATATTGCGAGAGTACGAGCCGAAAATCCAGTAGAGACCGAGAATATGAGTCTCCCACAGTTTTCTCTAGTGAGATCTTCAGTATAAGCGGAAATCCAGACACATTTTTTTCTTGGAAACCTAGTCGGAAGACTATACTGTAATCAAGGTTGGGAACGGGCCGGGCCTGTGGCCAGTTACAAAGGTACCCCACGTGGGGTCCACGCGTGGGATTCACTCCACGGTACCCCACGCAGAACCCCGTGGAGTCAAAAATGCATAGAAAAATCACCCCACGGGGTACAGCGTGGGGTTCCCGTGGAGTGAATCCCACGCGTGGACCCCACGTGGGGTACCTTGGAACTGGCCACTGAACTTTCGGGCCGAGCCTGGCGGCCCATCTAGGTCCGACGTTCCAGACTTAGCTGAGGAAGGGATGGGGTCAAAAATAAAGGTACTCATATTATAATGATTTGTTTTAGTATGTTTTAATACTAAGTAGGGATTGCATAATAGAGTATCAAATTATGTCTTTTTTCACAATTTTTTCCTTCGGCCCGTTCCGGGCGCGCTATTTCAGGTCCGAGCCCGGCCCGTTCTCAACCCTGACTGTAATTTCTGGGTTTTAGTGTTAAAATTGTGAAAAAAGACATAATTTGATACTCTATTATGCAATCCCTATGTTCTTCTGGTTCAGTAGGTACGGAAACTTGTCTGGAAACGTCTAGATAGGGTGACCATTAAATAAAGTTTACATTTTGAGAGTGAGTTCGAGAGTCAAATAACAGTTTGCGACCGTGAAATTTCTATGATCTTTACCTGCTTCCTCCTCAGTAGCAATACTGTCTTTCTGGCTCTCACAGGACGTTCCATCTCCCTATCTTTTACCCTGTCCAGTTCAGAGAAATACTAATTCAAATTCGGAGCAAATTTGTCGGAGTACAGTATTTTTTTTCCTGTGCACCTGTTAAGATAAAACAGACGGATAGTCTTGCGCAAGGCTTAGCGAACAGGATGGTGGTGACAGAAGTGGCCAGCTGGTCAACAGAGAGACAGTATGGAGAATACTGTATATTCTTTTCCTGTCTCTGCTTTTTTTGCCATTTCACAACCATTTCCCATCTAAACTATTTCAAAATCCCCCCGAATGATTCAGCCCAATTTCCCAATGCTGCATCTGGGCCGGAGCAATTTTGTGCCTAAATAACTGCTTGTTTTTCGTCACCAACACAGAGCAGAAATTGTTATTTTGAAAGATGGCCGTGTTATTCGCGGCGGAAATGTTCTCTCGCTCTAGGCCTCCTAAAATCTCATGTGTCTAGAGGCATTAATGAGGCCATTGAGGGAAGTTAGGTCCGGAATAGGATGCCTTTTAAGCAGAGTGACTAAGAAAAATAATGAGCAAGACTTTTGGAATCAAAAGCCAAACAGGAGATACCAACTTGTCCTATGAATACTTCCTGATCGAGGCGCCCCGAGTTCGATAGTGGTCAATGAGACAGAGCAAAAGTAGAACGATGATAGTGAGGTCCATCCTTCCCAGATAGTGAAGAGGCTTGCGTCTAGAAAAGAGGTTCCAGGGGGACAGAGGGACAGAGTCACAGAATGAGAGAGTCTGAGAGACAGAGACAGAGGGACAGGGAGACACAAAGAAAATACTAAAAATCAAGGCATCCTGCTTCCGGATGTCAGTCGGAAACCTTAAAAGTTCAACTAGGCCCAGGTTTTTAAAGTGACAGACTCTTTCTCTCTGTCCCTTCGTTTCGTCGATCCATCCTTCTCTGTCTCCCCTTAACCCTCTCGCTTTGATCCAAAAGACTCCCGATAAGGTAATCTGAGCTCTTTATTATGTCCCCCTTGTCTCTGTCTCTCTCTCACTCTTTTCAAAAAGCTGACCAGCCGGAGGACCGCCCAGTGCGGTCCGCCCCCTGACCCCTCTATTTATAATGTAATACCCATTATTGATCGCTGTCTCTCTCTCTACGACCTCTAGTCCCGGCGAACCTTCTCATTTTGCGATCTCTCACACACATAGAGAGAGAACGGAGTAAAGTAATAAAGTTCTATTGATCTCTCCCTCTATACATTTGAAGCCGTTCTCTGCCCGCATCATAAATTGTTCATGTGCAATTACATTGATGTAAAAACTAGTTTGGACGACGACGACGGGGCCTCGAAAACATTTCAACATTTCCCCCGTCTCTTTTCGTGTTCTAGACGAAATATAGTCAGGATAGACCGAGAGAGAGAGAGGCTGACAGCCAAGGTCATTCTCTGTTTCACACTCTCTCCCTATTCCCATTTCCAATGGTTGTCAGTCTCAGCGACCACCTGTCTCTCTGTCTTTGTATCTCAGTAGTTCTACTGAACTCTCTGTCTCATCTGTAGTGACTCTCCACTAGGTCCGGCTGCGGTGACCCTCCAGTAGGTCCGGTTGCGTCATCTGGACTCACGACTACCTGTTCCCTAATCTGGAAAAGTTTAACCTTTTGTTTATCACCGATTATGGGGCTCGGTATCATACCGTTTTACCCAAAAAACTCTTTGGAGATAACTGTACTAACCGAACTTATGCTAAAACTTCGGAAAGAGAGGTAGTCTGAACCTGATGTGGGTTAATGGCCAACTGGAACAAAAGGAGGACAGACTAGATACTCCTTGTAAGAGTTCTGAAAAGAAGTCGATTCAAAATGAAAGAAATTTGATTGGACATCGTTTTCTCACCTCAGTCTTGTTTCTTCTTTGCCCCACCCCATAACTTTGAACCTATTTGGCTTTTTCACTATGAACAAAGCATTTTGGAGCTTTTTGATGTTCTACAAAGTTGTAGAGCTCATGAAATACTACAACTTTTCTAGCCATCCCAAAGCTGGAAAATGTAAGCGTGAGCAAGAAAATGGAGGTTTTTTTTCTTGAAGTCTTAAGTTTAAAGAGGGCTAAAGTAGACGCCATGGAAAAGCGCTAGTAGCCAGTTTCAAAAGTTTTCCCTTCAAAAAATCTGAGCTTCTTTTTTGTTTCCAAGTAGTTAATATCTCCAGAGAACTAGTATGAACCTCTCCCTCTCTTCGTAAAGTTTTCGAAACTCTCTCTAAACTAATCCATCGCAGGTGGTACTGGACCAACTGTTCTTGCAATTTTTCTCTCTCTGTCTCAGTCTCTCTGTCCTTTTGTCTCTCTGCCCCACTGTCTGTCTCATTCTCCCTCCATTCCGTGACCATCCCCCCTCTCCCCAAACCCAAGCAGTTTCCAATCAAATCCCAACTGAACAAATGGCTTTAGCAGCTGGTAGGGAATCCGGTCGCTTCTATTGCAATCGTCCTCGGAAAGAGGATATTAGACGGTCACATTGGGCCGTCATGTGTGTGTGTGCCACAGAGAGCCAGTTGACCTCGGCTAATTCTAATTATGGTCGTCTCGTCCTCCTTCCCCTTTGCCTTTTTCTTTAATATTATTCGCCTCTACCCGACTATTTGCACATTTGCTCATCTTTATGTGTGTATAGTAAGGGTTGGGGCCGACCGAGACAGGCTATTTGGCTAAGGAAATCAGCCCCGTACTGTACGAAAATAATTGAAAAAGGGGCTGGGTATACTGTAGTTGATGAAAAATTTAATGTCCTAATGAAAAGAGACAATTTTCGTGACTGGCCCCTCGAATCAATAGCAATATCGTTTAGAAGAGGCCTCCGACTCCGTCGGCCATAATAAATTTTATTTTGCGCGGCGGAGGCCAGGGGGCATGCTCTCTGACTATTTTATAAACAGGGTCGAAGAGTCAATTGAATTTGAAGAGAGACAGTTCGTGGTCTTCGTTGTTTACCCCTGAGGGAGCAGTTTTGTCAACAAAATAAGTACTTGACTAGAATAGGGGAAGGATTTGTATTGGGAAGGGTGCTGGAGAAAAACAGATAGTGAGAAAGAGGGACAGAGTGACAGAGGGACAGAAAGACAGAGTGACAGAGGGACAGAGAGACAGAGAGATAGAGAGACAGAATGACAGATTGACAGATTGACAGAGGGACAGAGTGACAGAGGGACAGAAAGACAGGGGATCTGTACTTCTCTTCCAGCACTGAATCTGTCCCCAATCAGAAATATGCTGTTTTGACTGATTGTTGACCGGATGCACCCAACTGTTATTGACTCTCCCTTCTCTTTTCTGACCAACTGTCTCTCTCTTTCTCTCTCTTTATTAACCAGTCCTCCTCTTCAATACATTTTGTAACATGAAACCGACGGAAGAACTAGACAGAGTCAGAGGACGGGACTACAAAATATATTCGCAAATTTATCTCATTTTAAAGTTATACGGGATCGATATGTCCCCCTCTGTGGTTATTAATATTTGCTCGCTTTAATAATTTCTTATCAGCCGTCTCTGATAGAGGCTAGCGACTGACGACGTCGCCTTTTGTTATTCTTTTTACAAGCGAGCCGGCGTCTTTTTTCCCTCCCTCTCGACCTCTCCGATGCCTGCTTGTTCACTTTTTGAACTAACTTATAAAGTAACCCAAAAGTTGCCGGGACCCCTAACAGACTGTTTCGCGCCCACTAATTCTAGAACTGTTCATCGTATCAATAAGCTCAAAATTAATTTTTTCTGCTATGGCACGACTCAAATGGCTGAAGCTTGAAAAATCACTGTAACTTCCTCTGGCTCTAGTAATTTTCTTTGGTTAAAGTTTACACTGTTCCTTCAACGGGGAAACGAGCAGGCTGTTAGTTTTCTTATACCTAAAATGTCTTTTTTTAAATATTTTTTCCAATGCTTGCAAACGAAAAGTTATTTTTTTGCAGCTCGCGAATCAGTTTGAAGTTAGTCCTTTGTTTATCATGCCAATCAGATACTAAACAGAGGTACTCATCCTTAGATGAGTATCTCAAATTTGTGTGCTCTTATCTTTATCTTGAACAAATCTTGACCAATTTTCTGGAACAACCTATTACAGAAAAGATGCTCAACATTTCCAAATGAACCATAAAATCTAAATTTTCTCAGAGTCTATCCCCAAAAAGGCAGGTTTTGAAAGTGTTCGCTCGTGTTTGCTTTTACAAAAAGGCCTCCCCTTTTTTGTCAGTCGTGACTCACAATCGTTGTACGCTGTAGAGACTAGTCATTCGAAAAATATGGACTTTTTTTCTCCAAAAAATGGGAGATTTTAGAGAAACAGAGCCAGGAACAGGGACCTCCATTGAACTTTAAGTTCACTTTGTCTCTCTGTCTCAGCAGCTTCTCCCGCCCGTTTGTTGTGTCGCCATCGGTCGTTCGTAGAGCGACTCCGCCCACCCAGCCGGACCCGTTTCTCTGTCTCTCACTCTCTCTTTTTCTTTAAAATTCTTTCCACTCAACCCCCCGTCCTCTCTAGACACTTTTATGCACAAAAAATAAGGGGTCCGGCTAGAATCGATTCAGAGAGAGGCTGCGAGCTTTTTGAATTTAGCTTGTAAATTGTGGCCGCAGTGAGAAAATTAAATTGGGAATTTGGGAAGCCGGCCAAAAAGGCTGTGAGTCAGTAGTCAGTGAGTTTACAGACTCTCTCTCTCAAACTCAAATAATTTATTCGGTGGCATCATATTTCCTACTCGGCCTCCTCACTCCGTTGCGACCCAACATAATTATTTGCTCTACAACATTGTCTCTCTTACTCTGACTCTCAGTCTCTTTGCCCGTCTCCCTATCTCTGGAACCTTAGCCCTTCTCCCGACTTCGGTACTACGAAAAGAAACCTCAGTTTTCAAGTTCACGCATACATTTTCCAAATTTGTGATGTTCAACAAAGTTGTAGAATTTGACAAAGTCTACAACATTGCAGAACATTGCAAAAGTTCAACTTTCTTAGATTACTGTTAAAACTTGCTGAGAAGCTGCTAGAAGTTGGCTAAGCTCAATGTTCAAGATACTCGGTTTTTCATTGTGAACAAAACATTTTAAAGCTTTGCAATGTTTTGCAAAGTTGTAGAACTCGTCAAATGCTACAGCTTTGCAGGAAAATGTAAAGGTGAGCTAGAAAATTGAGGTTTCTTCTCAAAGTCTCAAAAGTTGGCCTAAAGTTATTTCCCTTCTGTTTAATCAAACTCCTTCCTTTTTTATTCGCACCTTCATTTTTCTCCAGAAAATAAAATTATTTTCTACTTGCAGTAATTGGCAGAGAGCAACACAGTTTATATTGAAAACAAGGGGCTCCAATTACGAATTGAAGTCTTCCGGACTAAAGTTTTTCCTCCATAACTTTATATACGAAAATAATTTTTAACGCAAATTTTGTTCCCGTTGCCGAGTGGTTACAGCTCTTGCTTCATGTTCTGATAGTCTTTGGTTCGAATCTTTTTAACTTTATTCTTCTTTTTCTTTTTGCATTTTAAAACTTTCCAAACTTTCAGCCATGTACGAAGAAGCGGATCTGGAGATCCGTACACATCTGCAGCAAGGCGCCGGTCAGATTCACATGAATGGAGCCAGACAGAGCTCAGCCGATCGCAGTATAAGCACAACTTCCTCCCAGAATGGCGAGGATCATCAGGTAAGCGACCTTGTGTCATCGAAACTTGTGCCAGTTGACCCTGGGAGATGAAAGATAGGGTAAAATTTTAAACAAAGGCAGGCGCGTTTTAATTGATTTCCACGGCGAAGTTTACTTTGCGGACATTTATACAGGAAAAAAAGCCGAGCGGGGGGCACATTTCAACATAACATTTTCGACAAGGGGAGAGAGAGAGAGGGACAGAAGGACAGAGAGTCGAAGAACTGTGGTGCAGAGCCTGAGCCATATTTGCCCCAATTCCATTTTCCAAAATGAATTTATGAATTTAAGCTCATAAAGAAATGCACACAATTTAGTGGCCATGAGCTCACGTTACATTAATAACTGAATACCTTATCTAGCGCTCACCCTCTCTCTCTCAACCAAATAAAAAATTTAATATTTGCCGTTATCTCCACTCTCTCAAACAAAAGAGAGAACCCACTTTGTGTAATCTATCGATTGAGTCTTTTCGTTTGTATTTCCTCTCCCTCTCCCTCAATGCACTTACATTTTGTGAAACCCGTTTATTTGCTCGACGCAACCGCCCCGGCACGCGGGTCACATCCGGGCAGCGCACGACGCAGCCTCAGAAAGAGCCATTTTTCATCATTTTTTCGTATGTATTTCGTAGTTTAGAATGATGATGAGAGACAGGTTCCTGTCCTGCCTTTTAATGAAATTAGATGAGATCTGGGCGAGATACTGTGAGAGAGGGATAGGTTCCATCCAGCTTTGGAGAGTCTACTGGATTTCTTTGGTAGATGATGTTAATACTCTTTTTCCTCCAGTGGATACGGTAGAGACATTCTCAAAGACTCTCTTCATTAGAATTTATAAAAACCTCCTGTGAACTGAGAGTACAGGACTGTCACGAATCTAGTTGTGGTAAAAGAGTCTAGATACGTGAGCAAATCATCCGTTCTCTCCTGATTTTCAGGGTGTGGTCCTGCCACGAAGAAACTGTCTTGTCTAGAATCCCCATCTATATACGGTAGTTTTTTGTATGGTATTGTAACTGTTTCCTTGACTCTGTCTCTCAGGTCCCCCCGGTAAGGTTCACTCTGTGAAATAGCAGCAATTTTTCGTTCTTGTTTAACCGCCCTAAACTGAGTATATTTCTAAACTCTTAGCAGTGAAAAAACCTACCCAAAATGACTCATTTAACCTTTCAAAACACTGATTTCTAACCAAAACTTTCCCAGTTTATGGTCTCTCTCCCCTCTCCATATGACAAAAATGTGGTCAGCTGAGTAGACAGAAAGAATTCAACACACTGGAGCATTAACTGAACGTGAGTTCAGTCCATTTTATTACATAATTCCTGGGTGTAAAATTGTAGGTCTTTAAATGTATAAAGTATTTAGAGATCATAAACCAAGTCTCTCGGCTTCTCTCGTAAATTATCAATAAAGGCTCAAATTTGCCATCTGGCCGATGACGGAAATTGGTCAATTCGGAGAGGGGGAGAACCCGTTTTTATTCTTCTGTTGATGAATTTTAAAAGATGCCATTTTATGGGCTATTGATCTCCCGAACAGGGAGGGAGAGACTGGGAGGGAGAGAGACTGAGTAACAGAAAAATCTTGGCTTTCGACCAATGATATTATACAAACTGTATGATTTTCAGGACCTGGAGGACGATATCTGTTTGGGTGCCCAACAGGGAGGAGATTCCAGTAATGGTTCCCTCAATCTCAACCGAGAGGTCGTCGACCTCAAGAACAGCTTCATTTACGTCAGTCACCAGGTAAGAGTCTCTCTGTCCCTGTCTCTGTCTTTCTGACATTCTGTCCCTCTGTCCCTGTCCTTTTGTCCCTCTGTCTCTCTGTCCCTCACTTGTTTTCCTCCCCTCACCTGCTGTCTAAAAATGTCAACATTGGGTGCTTGCTGGTGGTGGGACAGGACAGTTTTTCTCCTATTAGATTTCTATTTGAACAAGGGCCCGGAAAAAGATCGATTATCACTAAATCAGACCATAAAACTCGTTTTTTGGCGCATTCGTTCAGCCCCGAAAATGATAACGCTTCGAAATTTTGATGAAAAATACATTTGGGGAAGAGAAAAATCGCTCAAACCGAAACTAGACCAAAATAACAGCTGTTCTGACAAAAAAAATATACGCTCCCCCATCTTTTTTTCTGCTTTGTAACAAAATGTAACCAGCCGCCTACACAGCACACAACTGTCGTCGTCAGCTTAATAAACGAGTATCGATCGGATGGGGGGCAGACGATTTAAACAGGAAAGAGAAATAAAGAGTTTGTTTTCAGTTGAACCGAATAATGAAGCAGATTGGAGTGACGGCATGTCCCTGTAATCCCTGTCAGGCACGGCATCGACAAATGAATGGAATCAAACAGGTACACTTGATTATATATCGGAAAGGCCGCCCGCCTTTCCCGCATAGCGCAATGGGTTAGAGTTTTGACTGCGAAGCTAAACATGCGTCAGGTTCGATTCCTTTTAGGTTATACCTTTTTGCCTTTTTTTATAACCTTCTCGAGAACGATTCTCAAAGGTTATTGCGCTAAGATTTCAGTTAAACTCGGCATTTTTGGGCTCTTCCACGGAATTCAAACGGGTGCTGGGCTCTTAGAGACGAATCAAGAGACCAATCAAAATCTGTCTTTCAGGAAGAACCAAACTATTCCTCTCAACAACAGCAACCCATCCAACTTCAGCAGATTCCCAAACGACCAATGGGACAAAATTACTGTGCCATGCAGGGCGGAGGAAAGATCGTAGCGGGACCGGCTGAGAAGAAAATGGTCGCCGAATATGCCAGAATACATGGAGCGGTGGCAGCCGCCAGAAAATTCGGTGTTCCACCGCCAGTTTCCACCTACTATCAGAGGAAGGACAGTGGCAATCGTGAGTTTTATCATTCCTACAATTTGGGGCCAAGAGTTGACTTTTGGGTTTTGGCATGTTCAGTAAAGTTGTAAATCTTGATCTGCTCTAAAACTTTGTAGAACATATCAAGGCTGAAAAATCATATCTTGTAGCTGAAATGAGCGGTTTGAAATAGTTTGTAAAGACTCATGTTCAGCCATTCTACAAGCCCAATTGGGTCCTCATATGAGTCAGTCGATCAACCAGCTGAACCAGATGAACCAGATGAGTCAGCAGCACACGCCGACGACTCCCACAATCCCGCAAAACAACAACTTTTCCGGATCGCCCGGTCCTTCTTCGGAAGGCGAGGGCGAGGAGAGGAATGGACCGCCAGTCCTACAGCCGGCTACCCCTAACCATCAGGTTACGGTATGTTTTTATATTTTTTTCAATCGAGATCCTGAATTTAGACGCCTCAATCCGTGCCACAGTCTCCTCTCTTCACGCCCCACAACATGATGGAAATGATAAAAATGAACGCGGCGCACTCGACAGGAAGTCCCGGCTTCTTGAGAGGACGTGGTCGTGGCAGACCGAAACTGATCGGAGACGAGCTGGACGCTGATCTCGTCGACTACATGGTCACCTACAAACAACAGGAGCCGGGTCAGCACTTGACCGCCTCTCAGGCCTTGGCTGTCGCTAGGAACTACATTTTGGAAAAGGCTCCAGGCCTGCTGGAGGAGCAAGGAGGTCATGTGAAGCTGAAGCTGACATGGGCCATGAAACTTGTAACGAGGATAGCTGAAAGACAGAAGGAGATTGGTTAATATTTAATGAAGACCAATGAAATTTCTATATTTTCCAGAGCTCGGTCTTCCTGCCGGCAGCCTCTCCAATATGGGACGCGTCCATTTGAACAGTCTTCCTGGCGGGAACTTTATGGCCGACATGGTCGCTCAGAACATTCTCAATCAGCATATGATGATTGGGATGAATGGAAAGTCACAGTCCCAACAGAACCTAAACCATGCTCAGGAGAATGAGGAGCCTGGTGAGTAGAGAGGGACAGAGAGTGACTGAAAGACTGTGAGGGACTGAGAGACAGACTATCTGAGAGTCTGGGGAATTGAGAGACAGAGAGTCTAAGTCTGAGAAACTGAAAGACCGGGGGGGATTGAGAGACTGTGGGACTGATGAACTGAGAAACAGAGTCTGTCGGAGTCCGAGGAACAGAAAGAGAAAGTCTGAGATCCTCATGGACTGAGACTCTGATAAACTTTGAAACAGTGAAATAATCAGCTTTTTCAGTAGCCAACGCTCCGGAAATCCTGAACGTAAAGGAGCTCCCTCTGAACTTTCTCTCTGATCTGATGGCCGCTGCCAATGAAGGAGGAGTGGTCGAAGGAGTCGTCGAAGACGACGAAGACATGCCAGTCAACTGATCCCAATTGTTATCTCTCTTACTGTTATACTGTAATCTCGAACACCGTGCTACCCATCCTCTTAAACCCAAGTCAAGACAGGTCGCACTGCTCTCTCTCTCTCATCATCCAATTTTACTTTGTGTGCTAAAACGCGTCATTGCCTAATCACTCTCTCTGTCTTGTTCTCTTCCTTATTCTCTCACACTTTTCGTTTTTGTAGCCACTGTGCAATAAATATAGCATTGGACGAATGTAAGCGACAGCCGGACAATTAACTATTTACGCCAGCCTCCGAGTAAGAATCAATTAATTATTAGACTAGGGGACAGATGGTTAGCTTTAGAAGAAGGGAAACACAGCGGGGAGGAAAGAGACAGCGAATTAACTCCTATTCGGAAATAATGAGAGCCTTGATTGGGAGATAGATCTAGCGTGCAGAAATTTGTTCTTTGGAGGGGGCATAGAGACAGAGAGTCAAATTTTAACAGCGTGTTTGGTCTCATTTTGTAGCTATTGCTATGAAAAATACGATAAAACAACTTTCTAGGGCAATGTACTTTGTCAGAGCAATCTACAATTTCAGACGGGGGGCTTTGAGTTCAGATTTCTACGGCTCGAATACCCACGGTTGAATGGGGCTGTCTCGCAGCGAAAAAGTTCGATTTGAAAAAGGTCACTTTGCAAAAATCTTGCCTGAGTATCAAATGTTTGCACGTTATATGAATTTGGCTACACCACACAAACATTGGATACTCAGCCAAGATTTTTACAAAGTGACCTTTTTCAAATCGAACGTTTTCGCTGCGAGACAGCCCCGGTTGAATTCCGTGTGGCGGGTACGTTTAAAAATTTGCCGGTTGTTAAACCTCTAAGAACCCTTGACTTGAATAATGATAGATAGGATACCCACATGAATCAGAAACTTCAAAAAATGATTATGTAACCAAGGATGAGACGACGATCATCTTTTTGACCAGGTTCACGACTCTGGTCACTTTGAAACGTCGGTAAAAGAAAGACATTCTCGTAACTTAACTTCTCACAATTGTCGAAAATTGATTAAACTTAAAGAGTCCTATCATGTCACCTCTAATCCCAAAGCATTTCTCCCAGTAAGGTACTCATTGGAATCTGTGCGCTTCCCCAGGAACCTCCTTCTCGTCTACCTCAACATGGCCGAGCAGGTAAGTCAATAGCTTCTACCAGAACATAGTTCTAACTTCAGGACGTACTCGAGCTCTTCAAGACGAGATCGACGATGCAGACGGTCGCCTTCGAGAATTTTGCCAGAGACGTCTTCTCGAAGGGCGTGGTAGGCCTACTGGATGAGTACAACAACGACTTCAACCGCTACAAGGGACCGGGAGACAAGATCGAAAGGGCTGCCTTCGACAGAAATCAGAAGCTGGACCAGAAGAAGAATCGTTACCGGGATGTGTCCTGTCGCGACGGGACCCGCGTTGTCTTGACTGACAAGAGAGGCGGCGACTACATTCACGCGAATCTGGTGCAAGGGGAGCCGCTCCAGACGACGTTTATAGCTACTCAGGGCCCGACAACGACTACGGTTGTGGACTTTTGGAGGATGGTCGTTCAGTACGGGGTCCAGGTCATCGTACAGCTGTGCGATTTTGTCGAGGGAGGCAGGAAGAAGAGCGAGTGCTACTTCCCGACAGAAGCTGGACAGCCGAAGACGGTAGCCGACTGGAAAATTCTGTTTCTTGAGTCTGTGGATGTGGACGCCCATATCTGGTAAGTTGAAAGGGAGAGAGATGCAGTAAGAGTAAGGGTAACAGTAACAGGCTCTTTTTCACTTTAACCGTCCCAAGGGAAGAAAAATTTGACCGTCCCAAGAAAACTTGGGATTTGGGATTTGGGACGGTCAAATTTTTTTTTCTCCCCTTGGGACGGTCAAATTTTTTCTTGCGACGGACAAATGTTATGGGACGGTTAAAGTGAAAAAGAGCCCAGTAACATTAACAGAGACAGGCAGTAACGGTAGGTAATCATTCTCTTCCAGTCGGACCACGCTGAAAATCCAGTCCAGTAGCAATTCGTCCCGAGAAATCCGTCACTACCATCTGAAGACGTGGCCGGACAAGCATATCCCTAAGAGTAATCTGTCGGTTCTGCGTCTGCTCCACTACGTCAGGACCAAGGATCAGCCATGTGTGGTCCATTGCTCGGCTGGGATCGGCCGGACGGGAACGATGATTGGCGTCGAGATGTGTCTCCAGCAGCTTTTGCTGAAAGGCAACCTGAACATTTTGGAGGTGGCCAAGCGACTTCGAGACCAGAGAGCCCATGCCGTTCAGGTCGGTCTCCAGTACGTCCTTCTGGCCGTCATTGTCTTGGAATATGGTGTGGCCATGAAAATCATCCAGGACCCAAGCCTCATCAGTGAATTTTCGATGCTCAAGAGCGAGATGGAATCCTTCACGCAGAAGACGGCCGAGACGACCGACGGATCACTGCTTCGTCATCGTGTAAGAAAGGTCGCCTCTAACGTCTACTTTGCTCTTCCGACAGAAGAGAGTCCGAAGAAGAAGCCAGCCACGTTGAGGAAGAAGGCAGCAAGGGCACCTAGGACAAGAGTAACAGACAAATAAACATCAGGCAGCCTTCCTCTTTTTCTATTGAGGTAAGCTTATTGTAATTTTCCCTGTCCCTCTGTCCCTCTGTCCCTCAGTCCCTCTGTCTTCCTGACTCTCTGTCTCTCAGTGGTCACCACCCCATCCATCATTTTCTCGCCAAACCTGACCGGGACAAAGTGCACTATGGTAGTGAGAAGGAGCAAAAGAGATAGGCGGCTTATAGAGACCATTGTTCCTTTCAGAATTCCACATTGCTAATAGAAAACCCCGCGTGATTCTTCTTCTTCCCCCCTTTTGCATCCTGACTCATTCGCCGCCTGTCTTTTTGCTTTCCGACCGTTCCAATTGAGGACAGGGCCACACACAGGTATCACAGGTTATCAGGCGTGAGAAAACAAGAACCGGTTGTTCTTTCTGCGTCTTCAAAATTGTCTTTTTCGGTTCTGGTCACTGTTGCCTTCTTTCCTTTTTCTGCCGAGCACTTTTTCTGCCGAGAAATGTTGCGTTAGAACCAGTCACACAATTGCCGTGCCCTTTCCATCCAATTTACACATCTTCAGATATTTTTTCGTCTAAACATCCAAAACTGAATAATTCTCAACGTTTTGCATAAAAATAGCCATAAGTTGATGAGGCTGTGTATTTTTTGCCGCGAGGTTACCCAAATGGCTCAGGGGTCGGAGGCGGGACTCTTGTCCGACCGACCCGGGTTCAATCCCGTCGAGTACAATTTTCTTTTGCCTGCCTTCTACTGATACACAGGGACCTGTCAACAGTCCCTCCTTCGCTATTATCAGCCGCGTGGCCCGTTGGTCTCTTCGGCCGTCAATCACAGGTCGCTCTCTGTCTCTCTATTTCCTCGTCCTCTATTCTTCATCCTACCACCCTCTTCCAGTTGATTTACGTCCAGATAACGGGACTTTTTCCTTATCAGCGAGTACAGAGCTGCCGAAGAAGAATGATCCCAACTGCTGCCATCTTGTGAGTTTCCGTCCTCAATCGATCCCCCCTTCCGCGCCGACCCTTTAGGGGAGAGGTCATTCTCGTACAGTAACAGTTTTAAGGTCTCTACTGATCGGACTGACCAGTTGCTGTACTCTCTGTCCACTGAGAGTTCCTCCCAGACCGCGACCGATCAATCAGTACCAGCTGCCAAAGTTTCCGGACATTGACGGAGAGCAAATCCCGCAATTCTGTAGGTAATCTTCAGACATTTTCCCCCGTCCTCACCAAACTCTCTTATCGCGACTCGTAAAACTGTCTACTGTTGTTTTTTAAATGCAGGTAACATCAGCCGACAGCTGCCATTGGAAAGAAGTTGCCGCGAAGGATTCGAGAAAATATTCTGCACGGCGGATCTTGCTCTAGGTTGGTTTTCTCGATGATTTTCTTTAGAATACTTAACTGAAAGATTTGCGAAAAGCAAAGGACTTGAACCTGAGTCGTTTGGACGAAGATATGCGCCTTAGACCACTAGGCCATGAGGATGAAAGCCAGAAGATTCGGGCGCCCTGGATTCTGCGGCATTGCCCGCCGCGTGAAAGTCTAGATTTTTCTGAGAAGGATGTATGCCCTGGGAAGATTTTTCATTGTCTTTTTCATCATCAGAGCTTCAAAATGAGACCAAACATAGCAGTTTTCAGAATCATTGTCTCAATGTCCCGGTGCCGAGAATCCAAAGGAATGCTCAAGATGTGCTCATCAATGGCAAGAGAGTAACTGGGTACTGAAATGGGTAGACTCTCTGGGAAAACCGGGAGCCGGAATCAGTGACGGGAACTACTACTGGCTGGGAGACTACGAGACTTGCGTCGACTTGAAATCGTAAGCTTTATGGAGAGGGACAGATGAAAAACTGTTCAGGACCCAGACCTTTGACGGAAAATATTGCCGAGTGGAACTGGAAGTTCCTGACGCTCTGGTCGAAGGCGGCTGCCCACAGACTGACCCACTGGCAATTATTCTCGGAGCATGCTTTCCTTCGACTTGTACAGCCCAGGAGCTAACAGCCGTCTCTCAGAGCTTCTCAGCCTACCCGCTGAGAGTCGAGTGCGAATTTGAGGTGGCCTTCTCTGGATTTGCTTACTTCCTAATGTGAGTTCTTGAGACTGTTCTTTAAGAATTCTAATTCAGTGGACTCTTCGGATGTTGGCTTGTAGTTCTGTTCTATGCAACAGTCCAGAATGAGGACAAATGGTACTGGCACTCGATTTCTCTAAAGGTTCGTGTCTGTCCCTCTCTCAGTCTCTCACAAGGGAAGTGCTTTAGGTCAAGGTGGAGTTTGACGACGAGTAAGGTGTCATTCGATAGCCCATAGCATAAGTATCAAGGGATATATATTTTCAGCGATGTGATATTCCGAAGCTGTCCCGAATTTTTTTTAAAACCGCCATAGCTCGGTCCAGGAAGGGATTAAGCAAATTTGGAAATATATTCCTTGATCCCCATGTTATGAGCTATCGAATGACACCTTACTCGTCGTCAAACTCCACCTTGACCTGAAGCACTTCCCTTGTCAGTCCCTCTGTCCCTCTGTCCCATTGTCCCGCTGTCCCACATTCCATCTTCCAGACAAACGCAAATCGAGCACTATCGACCAAAAGAGAAGTAGAAGGTCTCCATGCTCTTCATGGTCTCGAATTCTTTACTTTTTTCGCCTTCATTACTGGCAACGTCTACAACATGATGGCTCCTTACATTGGTGAGTACAGGACGGAGAGACAGAGAATCTTCCAGAAAACGTTGCCTTCCTCTTCGACGGAGTCTCTAACATGTACATGCACTTGACGAACAACTACTCTTACCACGTCGACGGTCTCTTTGCTTTGTCCTCATTCTACGCCACCTACCTTCTTCACGGAAAACTGGGAGGGATCAAAGACTGTCTCCAGGTGGTCAAGATGAGATTTGTAAGGTGATTTCATTTTTTTTTCAAATCCAAAAAGTTTAATTCAGGTTCTGGCCAGCATATCTGTTCTGCGTTCTCTTCATGACGTTTGTCTTTGTCGGCATCGCTGCTGGACCTATGTGGATTCATAACGAGACGGTTGGTTGGAAAAGTACAGTCCAGAAAATTTCCTACAGGTGGACAGGTGTCGAGGAAATTGGTGGAAGAATCTACTGTTCATCAATAATTTCTTCCCGGCTAAGAGTACTGTGAGTTATCAAATTCTGGTCATGTTTGGTCTCATTTTGACGCTGATGCTGTGAAAAATACGATAAAACAACTTTCGAGGGCAACACACTCTGCCAGAGCGATCTAGAATTTCAGGCAGCGGGCTATGAGCTTGAGGTTCGAATGCGCGCGGTTGAATTCTCACTGCTTCCTGAACAGATTAAACTTTTCCAGTGCGTCGATTTCGGCTACGCAATTTCTCTGGAAGCGCAATACTTTCTCCTCCTCGTCCTGCTGGTCTATGTGGCTCGCAGTCATCTGATTTACTCGGTCATTGCCGCCTCTGGACTCCTGACTCTGTCCGTAATCGTCACTTTCTACAAAGTGCTGGCCAATTCTCTTCCTCCAGCTCCCCTTCTTACCGCTGAACCAGTAGCGTAAGACTTCTATAAACACCGTCTCACAATTTTTCAGGCTAGAAAAGATGGAAGGCCTTGTGGATTCAGTTGTGACCTCTTTTATTTGCCGCGTCCCGGCTTACTGTATTGGATTTTTGTTCGGAGTCTTTATGTCCCATGGCCAGAACGAGGAGAAGAGTGATCTTTTGACCAAGGTGAGTCAAAAGTAACAGACTGAGATCTACTTTCTCCCTGCTTTATCTATTCAGACCTTCACTCTCTAAGCTGTTGTAACGAACAAAGAGAGGTTTGAGAGAGTACCAGGGTTGGGCGAGCAGCGATTTTTTGCGCGAGCGCGAGCACGAGGAGATTTTTTGCTCGCATGCGAGCGCGAGCGCTCTCACTATAAACTGCTCGCGAGAGCGAGCAAAAACTTAGTGAAAAATGAAAAACAACGATTTTATTGATTTGAAAAGAAGGACAACCAACAGGGTTAGGTTCTACGGAGAACAAAATAAATTTTCAACCTCATAGTACACTATCAGTTGGTACAGTGTATAGAGTCTGAGTCTGACAAACAGTACAGTAGTACTAGACTACTGTTGTGAGAGTGAATAGAAACAGAATGGGGAGAGAGTCTGCCAGCTCGAGTGAGTACAGAGAAAGAACAAGACAGTAATACAGTATGACGTAGAGTCACAGTAAACTTACAGTATCTATCTTTAAAGAATAAAAGTCAATCTTCCAGATCTTCCACTTCTCTTTGACCGTCCTCGGCCTGGCTTCCGGAATTTTCGTCCTGTTCTCTCTCCTCCCGTACTCTTCCCAATCCGTCGGCTCCCCGATCTTTTTCGCCATCTACGCTGCCCTTCATCGTCCCCTTTGGGCCTTTTTCCTCCTGAACTTTTTGTACCTCTGCGAACGCGGATTCTTCAGCTGGACCCATGCTCTTCTAACCTGGAGACTCTTCTCTCCGCTCTCAAAACTGACATGGATCGCCATTGTTTGCGTAAGTTTTGGTTTGATTGTAATGTAATGACTAGAATTTTAGTCCGAGCCTATCACCTTGTACTTTTTCACGGCATTGAACAGGCCATCTCATGCAACTCATTGGAGTACGGTGAGAAGACTTTTAGACAAATAATTCTGTACTTTTAGGTCTATTCATCAATTTCGGCAGCGACAATGTCCTATTTGGCTGCCTTTTTGATCGACATCTTCATTCAGAGGCCGATTCGGTCGCTGCTGCTTCGAGAAGACCGACATCGGTACAGTCAGGCAGGAAGGAGGACTATTCCCTTCCAAAGTACAGCGTGAGATACAGTAGAAATTGTAATAAAGTGGTGAACAAAGAAATCGGAAGATTATTCAGCAGTAAAACCTTTACTGTGGCAACATCCATTTCGTAGCAGCGCTGGTCGTGATGCTGTGTCTTCTCCAACTCGTGCAGATCCGGCAACAGGGTCAAGCTCATCCGAAGCTTGCTGTCGTAGTCGAGCATCTGTCTGTGGAAGTAGCTGACTCCGACGGTCAAGATCGAGACAATGACAATGACGGTCATCAGGATGTATTCCGGAAAGGTGTAGAGTCCCTCAGAATGGCCACAGTCCTAAAGAAATTGATTCCCTGTCCCTGTCCCTGTCCAGTAGACCTACCTTTAGCTCTTCTCCAAAGACGGAAGCGTCCTTTTCCACAAGTTCCAAAGCCGACCGCATAGTAGAATACATCATCTTGAAATAAACTTTATTATTAAAAATCGTTCCCCAAATCTTATCAAGGTCATCTGAGGTGAAAAGTCTCAAGTTTCCTCGCGCCCTCTAATGAGGCTGTATATCAGCCGAAGGAGTTGCAATAAACAAAGAGAGGCGAGGGCGGGGAGGCTCTCTCCCTTTCTCCCGGCTGACAGTTACCGTAGTGTGTCAGAAACTTCCAGATGGCCCCGAAGAAACGTCTCAATCGAAAAGTTAACAAGAACGAGGAGGAGAATGTCCAACAGCGAACCTGTGCAAACAAGAGGGAGCGACAGAGGACGAAGGTGGGTTTTCCCTAACATTTTTTGTGTTCTGATAAAATTGTTAAAGCGAAAACTACAATTTGGTTTTTTTGAATTCCTAATAACTTTTCTTTCAAAAACATTCAAAGTTTTTGAATAAAAAGTTCTAAACTTCCAGTTTACTTTTATGAACTTTCTAAAGTTTGTTTTTTAAAAGTTTCCTAGTTTTAATTAACAGAAATTAATAACTTTTGTTTTTGCCCTAGATTTTTCTGAAGTTACCGTAATCCTAACTACAGTATTCTGCTACCAAGATTTCCCTTTTCCAATGGGATTAGCTGAAAAGATTCGGGGCAGTGTCTCTATCTAGAAAAGGTCATTTTTTGGGCGGACTGACAATATTCTGGAACGGAAGTCTAGGCTGGCGAGAAAGAAAAAAACAGTAGACCTTTTGGTAGTTTCCGTATCAGTCACCCACTGGCCTATAGCTTGTTCGGAATTTTCCCGGGCAGTCCTTTAAAAAGTTCGCGACGATACCAATTGTCACAAATAACAGATTTTCGCTGCCTGCTTGGCTGTGTATCCAACGTTTGTCCACTTTGGGTCTCATCACGGCTATTGTTTTTACAGCAATCCTTAGAAAGACAGCGGC
Source organism: Oscheius onirici (assembly GCA_932521025.1). Lineage (NCBI taxonomy): Eukaryota > Metazoa > Nematoda > Chromadorea > Rhabditida > Rhabditidae > Oscheius > Oscheius onirici. Next base: position 10,033,234 of record OW051470.1, on the reverse strand, counting down.
TGAGCATACTGTAAGACTACTGTTCTGATGACTTTACTGTAGTTCTGAACTCTCTAGATGATCTCTTTGGAACAGTTCCAGTCTCTCACAGAAAGGAACTTGAAGAAGAGTACAGTCTGGCAAGTTCTCTCTTTCCCAAGACTCTCTTTTCTTCATCAGTAGACAGAGAGACTGCGCACCAACTTATCCCATAGGATTCAGGGTCACAGGAGTATATAATACTGTAACTGTTCACTCCCTACCGTAGTCCAAAACGTCAATTTAATTGAAGTAGAGCTCCCAAAGTTACGACTACTGTAGTCTTTCCCGGCGGTCCTCTCTCAGCCCGTAAAACTAGCCGCCAGACATTAATCGCCAGACGGAAGGCTCTGAGAACAAGAACACAGTTGCAGGAACTCAATGAGGCCTTTACCCAGCTCCGGAAGATTATTCCATCAATGCCGTCGGACAAGATGAGCAAGATTCATACGCTGAAGATTGCCGCTGATTATATCAAGTTTTTGGATCAGGTATGGAGAACCATGGTCGATTTCCACTGGAATTGTTTTAGGTGAAAAGAGACGGGGGCAAGTTATTCGGAGTGGACGTTTTTGACGAGAAGGGCTATGGGCTACAGGCTTCCTTCAATCTTTGGAGGAGTTCTCAGCCGGGACAACAGACGAATTTGCTCGGGATGACTCTCCCTCCTCCTCTGCCAAATATTCCTCCCTATAATTACTATCTGATGAAACAGGGTGAGTCAGGGAGGGACAGAGAGTCTGAGAGTCTGAGAGACAGAGGGACAGAGGGACAGAGACCACAATCAATTTCCAGAATACCTCGAAGCTGGCGGTCCGCCCTCTTCCGACCTGATGTGGTAGCTACGACCCCATTTTGAATGTATCTGTACATATCCAGAGAATAAAAAAAGTGCCGTTCTCAAGTCGGTCGAGTACAAAAAAGAGGGCGATTTATGCGCTCGTTGTTTTTACGACTAATGCGTTCGGACCAGATGTGCCAAGGAGAGAAGAAGCTCGATGGCTATTGATCTATCGTGGGGAACAAAGAGGTAGCTGCGGTTCGGAGGGATACTGGGAAGGAACTGGAAGAGTTAGCAGTTGTGGAAACTGATAAAAACTTCAATAAATATTCAGTTGCAGACCTCAAAACCATCGGTAGTCGACATAGAGGGAGACATAGAAAATCTCTTTGGAGTTCTCAGTTCTTGTCTCTCGTATTGTCAGAGTCTGCTGAAGATTGCAGGGTAAAAATAAAGATTGCTGCTCTCTCATCCCCAGTAAAAAAAATACCATCAGACTAAACTATTAAAAAGGGTAATAAAAAGTATAGATTGGGACCGTGCGGGCAAAGTTTTGATCAATCGTTACAAGAAATCTACGCGCTTTGTAAAATTGATGTAAGCGCGCTGAATCGTCTCGCTGAGGCCGCCGCCTGAAATTCCAGATTGTTCTGACCAACGTCATTTGCCCTGTGAAACTATTTTATCGTCTTTTTGACATCGTGAGCTTCAAAATGAGACCAAACACGCCAAGTTTTGAGATCTCACTTTTGACTTGTAAGAACTTTGGTCTTTTAGCAAAACTATCATATTTTGTGAGCCTCTGTTCCCCTTTCACTGTACGTCTCTCTTTCCCCTTCAGAAATTAAAAATTCTGGAAGTTGAGCCCTCGATTAATCATCACAGCTGGCTGCATTTTCAATGCAGCCCCGCAAGTCGGGAGCCAGAAAGTAATTGCTCTCCGTTTACACTTATTGTCTCAAAAAAGAAGTTTCTTTCTCTTGGTTGTCATCAACAATTCCATCTATTTCTTCTTCTTCTTCTTCTCTCTGCCGTCTCGTCATATCTATTTGAGTCCACTCACTCGCCCATCTCCTAAGCTAACCAAATCAGTCCGCGCTTCCCCTTTGATCTACTCGACTCACTTTCTCTCTGTCTCTCTGTCCCTCTCTCTCCCTCCCCATTCATCCAAAATGTCAACCAACTTCCAAATCCTCGTGAGAAGAAGTCTGTCGTCAGATCCTTCCGGTTTCCTTTGCAACTTCTGCCAATTAGACCCCAGATCCCCAGAGTCTCGTTTTGACTGCCCTTTTTGACCTTTACTTCCACTTTCCACTTCTCTCCCAACTTTCCTCAAAGTTGGCTTACTTTGGTGAGAAAAAGTTGAACGAATGTTCTTTCCCACACACACCACCACGCGGCCGAGTCCAATTATGCCCTCTCTCGGCTTCTCGACTTCTCAGTTGAAAACTACTAGACGTCACGGAATATGGGAAAACTTTCAAGAATTCCACTTTTCTTTCTTAAAATTCGTCTATTTTTTCTAAATTTATAAATCTAGTTGCTGGCCGCGAATATGACCTTATCCACAGCAAAAATCTCAAATCCGAAATTTTTTCCAGCATGTTTGATCTCATTTTGAAGCTTTTTGTATGAAAAATATGATAAAATCATTCTCTAGGTCAGGGCGCCTTGTCAGAAAATTCTGGAATTTTATAGCGCGGGCAAAGCGTCAGTTTTAGGTGCGCGGGAGTCGACTTGATTGTATCGTAATTTTCTGTTTTTTAGCTTCCTGATGTTCTAGAAAGCTGCAGTTTTTGATAAGAGCTACAATTCAGTAAATCTAGCTATTCTGAAAATGTGATTGTGACCGGGGAAGGGGCGGTAAAGAGAGCATCTTACAGTTTCAGTACTGTAACTATTTTAACTACTGTTTTCTACCTTATTAAACGTTAAATTATCAAATTACAAGTTCAGAAGATTTCGTCAGAGCCTTGACATCATAAGAGTTCATTTTCCCTACCCTTTCGAGAAAATATTTGCGGTTCAATGAACGTAGTGAAAATCTTTTGAAATCTTACTCATTCTCACCAGATGAGGGCTGAAAAGGTCATTCTTTTGAAAATTAGCGTGCTGGTTAATCTCTCAGTGTAATTTAAAGCTGACCAATTTTCTGCACTCTCTGTCGTTTCCTAGACTCCATCAATTCAAAGACGTCAACAGATCTCTGACCGCGATAAACTCTTGCAATCCGTGCAAGCCTCAAAGAAAAAGTCCAATAACATCCCCAATCAGTGTTTTGTTTTCATCGCCGGAAGCCGTATTGGGACTCTTCGCGTGTACAAGACAAAGCCCCATCCGTCAGACTGAATCGACGCCTCAAATAGCTGTTTTCCTCTTTTGGCCATCGAAACGACACAGCCGCTTAGGCTGGAAGAATCTGCTCCCTAAGGGCATGATAACACGTGACTCTTGACTTGGACAGACTGACCGATGATAATATACGGCCTTTTTCTTCTAATCCGGTCTAATCAAGATACTTTCTCGGCTCATCCGAGAGGAAGAGGACGCAGAAATTGCGGCTAATTTGACCACTGGAATACCTTCATTCAGTCAGGCACAGCTGGTTTTCCCTTCCCAATACCGTAGTTTCTTTTCGGAAAATCAAGGATCCGTTCTGAAAGTGTCTCTCGCTCATAATTGGATCCAAACAAGTGTGTCTGTCCTTTCAGAGTCTTCTCTGCTACTAACAAGTTCTTTCTGAGTTTGCAGCGAGATCTGCTTTCAGTCCGTCTCTCTGTCTTCCTGTCTGTCTCTCATAGGCATGGGAACGGGCCGGGCCGAGATTTCAGGGTCAGGGCCCGGTCCCAAGACGTGGCCATTGGTCCGTGGTCAGACCAAAAATGAAGCTGGTCATATTACAGTGCTTTTTAGCATATTTCAGAACTAAATAAATGAATAAAAATATTTTTATATTTTGCTGACCTTTTTCATTAAAAGTGATAAAAAAATGCACATTTTGGTCAAAAAACGCCCATTTTTTTTTCTAAATCTCGGCGTTAGCCCGGCCCGACCCGCTCCCATCCCTAGTCTCTCAGACTCTCTGACTTGCCAAGTTACTCCACACCTCTCTTCAAATCATTTCCCGTTTTGAGGACGCCAATTGACGTGCCTTCTTAGGAGAGAGAGCAATCACGATATCCGTCTCCTCTCTTGCCTTCTCCAATGGGATTCCTCCTCTCCTAATCCCTTTTTCTTTTGCAGCGGATGTCCGACAGCGATGAGAACGTCTCGCCACGGAATCTTCACGTCTCGTTTGGCAACAGGTCAGTCTTTCTTCCCCTGCGAATGTAAATTGCTAGAGAGTCTCTTTGCATATTCTGGAAATGGAGGCTCTCGATCAAGTGCAATTAGAGTCTTCGGTTTCAGTTTTGTGCTCCCCTCTTTGCTAGATTTTCGAGAGGTATCCGCCCTTCAGTTTTTTGACTCAATTTGGCACGAAATTCGAATCGGTCTTCATTAGGAGGCGACTGACTCCCGACTGAGTAAGGGGGGAACACAGAGCCTCTCTCTCCCCGGAGGCGCTACGCCCTTTTGACCTCTTCTCGTGAGGCGCGAGCTTTAAGCCTAAAAACGAGATTTGAGTCTGTGGGAGAGTCAGTTAGGATGCGAGCAACTACTGCTAAGTAGGTTCTTTTCACTCACTTTTGGGTGTTTTGTCTTGAAGCCGGGTTTTCTAGTAGAGGAAAGCGTTTTCGGCTTTTAGTATGTTCTAGAAAGTTGTAGACAAGATCAAAATCTATAACTTTGTAGCTGAAGGCCAGAAATGCTTTTCTGCCTCGGAAAGACAGTCTGATAACTGTCTGAAGGAAAAAAAAAACCTTCAAAAATATCCCGCGGGTGATAGCACGTTTTTTCAATTCGTCAAACCCTGCGCAGATAGCTCAGTGGTCCGAGGCGCGTCTCTTGTTCAAAAGATCCTCGGCACGAATCTCGCTTCGTTTTTTCTCTTCTGCATTTACTATTCCTCCTTTTTTTCAACTTTAGAAATGTTTTTGGAGACACTATCAGGTATCATAAAGGATTAGAAGAGAAAATAAGCTTGGTCTCTGACTCTCTCTGTCTCCCAGTTCAAAACGGAGTGGAGCCCATTTCCCAAACGATTACAACTTCCTGCTGATTTCTGAAGTTTCCCCACCAAAATGGAGTCTGGGACGTTCATTAGAATACGCAAGTTGGTCTCGGGAGACTCTTTTTGGTGTAGAGCAGAGACGTGGGGAAGGGCTCAACATAGTTTACATGAGACGATCCAAACACGACAAGATGCCTCCTCTTCTGTGAGCTCTTCTCCAAATTTTACGTACAATATATAGTTTAGCTGTTTTTTTTTCGGAAGCTCCCTCATTGGATTCTCTAATTAGATTTTGATGTGTGTGCGTGTGTCCCGAGCCCCAATCCGAGATTACCTTTTTGCATGTGCTCTCTCCCAAAGCCGCTTTTCTCACTTTTTTTGTTTTCGTCCGTATATGACCTCGGGGAATAGAGAACACCTCGCGTGTAGAGATCAACGAGGCTGTTCAGTGGGGAACAATTATCCAATTAGAGTCCCACACAAGGTCGATTTTTTTTCAGGAAAGCCCTGCGCTCTTCGCTCATCAATCGGAACGGCCGGAATCGGTCACCGGCATCTGGCCGGAAGACTGTCTCTTTTTCTTCGAGGAATGAAGATAAGAAAATTTCTAATGGTGGGTGGTGACAGAGAGGGACAGAGGGACAAAAACAAAAGAACAAAGAGACAGAGAGTCAGAGGGACAGAGATAGTCCTGTTCCTTTCAGTGACCGACTGCTACAATCTGATGCAACAAGGCTGTGAATTCATCAAACTCCGAGGCACCGGAAGACAGTTCCGACGGTTCTTTAGTCTCGATGCTGACCTGTCTCATATACGCTGGACTCCGACCAATAAGAAGCCGCACAAAGCTAGAAGTGAGTCTCTGTGACGCGAGAAAAAAAGAAGGAATAAACAAATTGTTCAGTCGCCGTCGAAGAGATCAAAGAAGTGCGTTTGGGAAAGAATGCAGAGCTGATCAGAACTAGTGAGAGTCTCCTAAACGATCTTCAAGAAGAATGCGTCTTTTCTGTCATCTATGGAGAAAGCTACGAGTCATTGGATTTGGTAGCGGCGACGGCAGAGGATGCAAACATCTGGGTAACTGGACTCATGGCACTGACAACGAACAAGCGTGAGTCTTTTTTATCTACTGTCTCTCTGACTCTCAGTCTGTGTCAATCAAAGAAGATTTCCAGATGATTGTCGTCCGACAAGCAGCGCCTGGGCAACGATCAGAGAACGATGGTTAGAAGTGAGTTGTGCCCGCGAAACATGCCTACCGCCTCAAATTCCGAATTGCTCTAACATTGTGTTTTGCCCTCGAAAGTGATCTCGTAGCCTTTTTTCACATCAATAGCTCCAAAACGAGACCAAACATGCCATAATTGTCACATTTCCAGTCTGTCTTTGACGAAGCTGACGCCGATAGACGCGGATTCGTCAGTGAAGCCACAGCAGTCAAGCTGCTCCGACAGATCAATCAGAAGCTCACTCTGAATAGGGTTGTGGCAAAGGTGAAGGTGAGTTTTAGGGGCAGAAATATTTTTTCCCTCCAAATTGGTGTGGCAAAAGTGTAGAAGATTTCTGCGGCTGATAACAACTTTCTTCGAAACAGCGAAACTCAGGCTTGTTGATTCTGGGTTGTTGATCTGCGCTACGCTGCGGCCAGGTTGGACATTTCGGCGGGCTAAAAAAATTCATTTCGCATTTTTTTTGTTTCCAAATACGTCTCCCGATTAGATTTAGTTTTGTCATCAGAAAAATTAGAAGAAAATCGAAAACTGACGACAAAAATAGAAGAAAATGCGGTTTTTTGACGAAATTCGGTAAAAATAGCAGTTTTCTTCTATTTTCATTGTCAGATTTCGATTTTCTTCTAACTTTTCTGATGATAAAACTAAATCTAATCGGGGGACGTATTTGGAAACAAAAAAAATCAGAAAAAAATGCGAAATGAATTTTTTTAGCCCGCCGCATAGTCCAACCTGGCCGCAGCGCAGGTATTCAACTAGCCTGGTGAAAATTGCCCCAGATGGCTCAGTGGTCGGAGGCGCGCCATTTGTTCGAAGGGTTTTGGGTTAAAATCCTCTGCTGTCTTTTCTCTTTTGCACTTACAATTTTTCCTTTTTTAACATGATGAGAATGAGAATAGTAGTCAGATGAGAATCTTCTCCTGTCTTTTAAGTAGCAATCAGAGAAACAGAGACTTTCTCAGGAAGCAGCCAATGCTCAGGAGGAAATCGACCGAGGAAAAGTCTTCCGTAATGGTTTTGTCGAGCTCTACAAGGAAGTTTCCACCCGTCCAGAAGTCTACTTTTTAATGGTTCGCTACGCCAACAAGGACTACCTGTCCTGTCACGATCTGCGACTCTTCCTAGAGACTGAACAGGGGGTGAGTTCAGAGACTGCGATACAGCACACTGGAAGTTCAGATGACCGGAGTCACATCAGCGTCTTGTGAGACGTTGATCGAACAGTACGAACCGGCTCCAGAAGCCAAGAATAATGGCTTCATGACAGTTGACGGTTTTACAAACTTTTTGATGTCACAAGACTGTCTGATATTTGATCCGACTCACTCAGTCGTCTGGATGGACATGAAGCAGGTAGATACTTTTCTTCTGATATTTACAAAAAAAAACAAATTTTAGCCCTTCTCCCGCTACTTCATAGCCTCATCTCACAAGACCTACCTCGTGGAAGATCAACTGGGTCCAGCCTCTGCCGACGGCTTTGCCTCGGCCCTCAAAAGAAACTGTCGCCTGGTGGAAATTGATCTTTACGACCCGCAAGAGAAGCACAAAGAGACTGAACCGATGGTCAGGAACGGTTCAATTGGAGGCAAAACTACCAAGATTCCACTGACTCATGCCCTCAGGGCCATTAGAGACACAGCCTTTGAGAGGAGTCGCTATCCACTGATTCTGGCTCTCTCTGTTCATTGTGCTCCAGATTGGCAAAAAGTCGCAGCGACGCTCCTTGTTACTCATCTAGGCAACAAATTGTACCTTCCGAGCAAGGATCCGACCGACTGGAATAAGGAGACAGCCAGCCCAGCTGATTTTCTTCAGAAGATACTGATCATGGTTGGTTGAATTCTCTTGGCAACCTCTCTGTCTCTGTCCCTCTGTCCTTCCCTAATTTGAACTTTTTCAGGGAAGAAAAATTTCCCCAGACGACGAATCCGGATTAGTAACCGAAGACGAAGAAATCAACGTCGGAGGAATCACTCCGAGAAAGAAGGGACGAACGTGAGTACAAGTATCAGTGGGGAAAACGAATCCAGACTGTTTGCTTGGCGCAATGCCATGATGTCCGCATGCTGCCAGCAAGACCAAGGGTTCGATTCCCCGAAATGAAGACTAGACACGGATCACTGGGCTCTGACCGATTGTGAAAGACAACTTCCGTTCTGATCACTTTTTTAATTTTTTCAGGATCAAATTGATAAGAGAGCTGTCCGAACTGGTTCCGCCCTTCTTGGAAATCAAGCAGCTGAATGATTTGCTTTCTACAGCTCCGAATTCTGCTAGCAGTAAGTCCAGTAGAGAATTTTTTGACTGGAAATATTTAGTGAGTTCCCGAAAACATGTACCACTGCTCTGTGAAGCTACCTGTCTTCGACTGATGCACAACTATGCAGCAGAGTTTTCCCAGACGACGAGGGACTATTCAATGAAGTAAGTAAGATACTGAGGGACAGAGGGACAGATAGAATGTTATACTCTTGTTCAGAGTAACTCCAAACGGCTCCCGAAAAGACTCTTCGAATCTGAACCCCCAAGAGTTCTGGAACCACGGTGTCCAGATGGTTCAGCTCAACTACCAGACTCCTGGACTCATGATGGATCTACAGGTATTCATCTTCTCTTTTGGAAACACTATTCTTTCTTTCAGGAAGGCCGATTCTCTGAAAACGGTGGTTCTGGCTATGTTCTGAAGCCGGAAATCATGAATGACTCCTTCTTCTGTCCAGGAGAAAAGATTCCAGTCGCACCACAGATTCTGCACCTGAAAGTGTTGTCAGGACAGCAGTTACCAAGGCCCAGAGGCTCTACTGCCAAAGGAGATTCAGCTGATCCGTTTGTGGTGGTTGAGATCTTCGGACTGCCGGTCGACTGTGCCGAGGAGAGGACGAAAACTGTTCGAAATGACAGTAAGTATCAGTCAGTCAGTCAGTCAGTCAGTCAGTCAGTCAGAGTCAGTCAGAGTCAGTCAGTCAGTCAGTCTAAATTCCAGGCCAGAACCCCTGCTTCGACGAGTCCTTCCAGTTTCAAGTAACGGTCCCCGAGTTGGCTCTTGTCCGGTTCCTCGTCCTGGACGACGATTTCATAGGAGATGACTTCATTGGACAGTACACCATCCCCTTCGAATGTCTCCAGCCCGGATACCGTCATATCAAGCTTCTGAACAGTGAGGGTGATCCACTAGACAGTGCCACTCTATTCGTCCATATAGCCATAACTAATAGACGAGGAGGCGGAGTAAGTTTCCCGGAAGAGAACACCCAGTCTTAATTGTTTTATCACGCTCGGACTAATTGGATTTTCAGAAGGCCCGGAAGAGAGGAATGTCAGTTAAAAGGAGGAACAGCCGCGTCAATACGGGTACGTCTCATTTTTTATCCAAATTTTAAAGGACTGTCTTTAGGAATGAAGCAAGTAGGCATCAGAGGAGTGGACGAACAGTTCAAGGCAGCTGTGGCCCCACTGGCTGATTCCATAGCTATGAGGAGCAAGCTGGAAGCGGCAATGGTAAGAGAGACAGTCCTTTAAAAATTAGATTGTTTTCAGTTGGAATGGCAAGAAGAATGCGGACTGGGACCGGCTGGGACTATTCGACAGGGACTTCGACTCATTCATTCCAGGATGATTACGCTGGCGAATAATTGTGAGTTTGAGAGAGTGGGAAGGTCAGAGAGGTAATAATGGAGAGACAGAGACTGGTAGAGTACGGTAATGGTAGGAAATAAGGAACAGGAGTGAGTCTGAAGAGGAAAATGAGAAATCCACTCGAAGACATACAGACTGTGAGAAACCGACAAAATTACCTACCATTTCAGCCTCTCCACCCAGTTCCCCTTCCTCCAACGGTCATTCACAAGAAGCTCCCTCTTTTTGCGTTGACAGTGACGAGCACAACTATCCTCTGATCAGCATATCTGGAACAATTCCTGAGCAGCTCCAGCGCTCATTCCACAAACTTAAAGTTCTCATTGGACACTCTGTAGCTACGCTACAACAAGCCGATGCTCTTCTAGCCAAGGTTTCTCTGGCTTTTGACCAAAAATGACTGGAAAAGTTTAGATCGAAGAGTCAATTCAGAGGATTTCGAATAGTCACGAAGAATTGTCTCTTCTCTGTGCTGAAAGTGGTCTGAAAGGACAGAAAGCCACGAGGGCTGCTGAGAATTTTACGTGGAATTTGAGGTGAGAAGACAGGGACTGAGAGTTGTCAGAGAAAAATAAGACAAAGAGACTGAACCCACACTAACCCTATTCGACTTCCAGACTTCTAAAAGCTCAGCTGAATCTGATGGCCAAGTCCCAAGACGAAGCTCAGGATATCATAACTCAAGTCTTTGACACGGCTGGCGTCTTGGGCATACTGTCAGAGAAACTGAGAACCAGGAGAGGCCGCAGATTCTCCAGAGTCGTGCCTGATCCAGCCCACGATGCACTTTTATGATATTTTTGTGCGTTACTGTTGATTGAATGAAAAGAGTCTATTTTTGTGAACCAACCGGATAGACGGGAAAAATTGATGTTAACTTTTTCCTTCTCTCTGTCATATTAACTCTCTCTCTCTCTTCTGTGTCTTTGACTCTTTTTGTCTCTCTCTATGTCTCTCACGGTCACTCAATCTCTCTGTCCATCTGTTTCTCTGAGACCGTACTTCTTTCTGTTTATATCTCTTCCCCCTGACTTTCTGCCTACTGTCTCTTCCCCCCTTTCTGTGTCCCTGACTCTTTCTGTCTCTCCGTCCCTAACTCTCCTTTGACTCTTTCTGTCTCTCCCTGCTTCCCATAAAAAGATTCCTTTTTCGAGACGATGTTCGGTTCGAGAAGATGTTCGAGACGAGACTGTGTAGATTGTCTGAGAAACAAAATGTTGAATAATAGGGTTTATTACGGCAAATAGGACATGTGAAGATATATCTAGGATCTTTCTTAAGAATAGGCTTACCATGTTGTCCTTGTAGAAGGGCAGAGCTAGTCGTTGAATAGCTTCTGTCAGAAGCTAACAAAGTTTTGGAAATTGATTTGATTTGAAAAATTGATTTGTTTTCAAGTACTTATAAATCTGGCGCGAGATGCAAAAAGTTGGCTTTTCAAAGAACCTCTCGTGAGGGACAAAAGCTCTCAATGGGGTTTTTTGAAATTTCCTTAGTGTCAAATATAGACTACGTGAAAGAGCGTGAAAAAAAGAATAAAGTAAGCTCGGGGACAACCCTGGAACTCTCAAGAACTGTCATTCCAGACATTTTCACTTTTTGTGGTAAACAAATGTAAATAAAAGATCATAGTTGGTAAAGTTTATATTTCAGTGGGCAACAGCAAAATTGTTGTGTCTCCTCGGGAACGGCCGGCTGTGGCGTTGTCTATTGTTGTTGCTGCTACTGATTCCAGTTCCTCCACCAGTCTTCTGCCAGTCGAGCGGGAAGGCATTGCTGAATCGCCGGACAGCCAGATCGTGCTCCACACGGCCCAAAATCTCATTGTAGTCGGGCGGAATGATGTGAGCCAGTGGATCGTGCTCCATGGCGCAGAGCATCTGATGTAGAGCCACAAGACTAGCCGGCGGAACGGCCTCGTCTCCATAGCACAGCGTCATGAGATTTGTGACCTGTTTGGCTTGCAGAATCTGATCGCGGTCCTCGACATGACGCCACGGCAAAGCGCCGACCAGATTCTCGACCGTGCTGTAGAAGACGGACCACAAGTCGTCGTACTTGGTTTGCGGCTGCTTCTAAACATGTTTTTAGCTAGATTTTTTTGTGAATTCTGTTGTTTTCTAGTAGCATGCTGGGAAAGTTCTTCATTGTTTTGCCAATTTCCCGGAACAAGCAACCTTGAAATACAGAAAAAACTAAGAGCGAACGAGGGTCTTGGAGAACGCACGCAGTGTGACTGGAAGACAGCGAGTCAGTGAGACTGTTCGAGAGAAGGACTGAGAGACAGAAAGTTTGAGTGTCTTAGAGAGGGACTGTGATACAGAGTGTGAGACAGTAGGTAGAGAGACTGAGAAACAGAAGTGTTCAGAAGAAATACCACGGTAATCCAAATGTCACCTTCCGTTCCCGCAGAGAAATTGATTGTAATTGATTGACAAAGACAGAGGGACAAAGACTCAGTGAGACAAGACCATTTGCTGTCCTATTCAGAAGAGCCAAAAATAGGCGAAGACTGTCAACTCCATACACCGTTCCGAATCTACACTGCTCCGGAAGACTACATCACTGAAGATTCATCTCAACGAGCTTCTCACCATTATTAAAGCAGACTATCATCAGAGTGTCCACAGTCAACAACAACGCGTGAGACCAAGGGTGCTTCAAGCTGTTGCTCTAACCTTCAGCAGAAGAGCCCACCGGTCGACAAGCTTGCTCCAAGGCTACATCGACCCTGGAACTACAGTCTCTTACAGAGACGATAATACAGAGAAAAAAGTCCACAAGGACGTCATTCAAACGTTCAGTCGAATTTCCCGCTGTCGCTGGGGAACCAGCAGAGAAACGATCTAGATCAGAGACCCCTTACATGCCCTAGGGGAACGATTGAGGAAAAGCGTGAGGATCTGTCGCTTTCCGATGTCGATATGCCGCTATCAACATCAAGCTCCTCATTCTATCATCGTCGCTCATCTACTCAACACCTCCTCTTTTAGCTCCCTTCCTAACTCGCTTTTTTTCCACCTTTTCCTCAAACTTTCTGTAGTTTATTCGCATTCTTAACCACTCTCTTTCTCTCTGTCATTTGAAACAGAAAGCTTTTTCTCTGCTGAATACTCCTTATTCAACCCATATATTTTATGTAACCACAAGTTTCCTAAGTTTCAATTCAAGTCAGCCACCGTTTGCTCGTAAGCACATTCTGTAAAAATCCAAGTGGTACCTACCCCTTGCTAACAAACCTCTCTTCTATGTTCTCTCCCACGCTCAGACTCATGATTCATTTTTCAGAGCCGTAATGTCTCAACGCCAACCCCGAGTCCGAAGATGACGGCGAAGGCCGTGATCGTCGAGACCGTCGTCAAAAACAGCGTCCGCCGAGCTTCACGCCGTCGGATGCCCAGCTCAGCCAGATGAGACGTGTCGTCACTGCCATAACGTTTCTCCCAAAGTTGGTCGAGAAGATTACGAATATCAACTCGAAACACGAGCTGTGTCTGAACGATCGTCTCGATGCCATCAAACTCCGTTGCACTGAGATGAGCATCGCCTATAACAAGTTCAAACTACATTTCCATGAACTCTGTCAACTCAAAAAGCTCTGCACCATCCATGAACTGCAGTGGATGGAGACTACGATGAAGAATAAGGAGCCCTACCCTTCATTCTGGCTCTGGAATGGAGACTTCATTGTCAATCAGAAGTCGACAAATTCAAGCTGATCAAGAAGAGGCTCGACAAGGTGCTGGAGGAACGCCAGCACGAAGAGGCTGAACTGGGAGCTTTCGCCAAGGGTACCATCGGAGACACCATCAGACTGCTCAAGGCGAACAATGAGATAGTTAGTGATGCAGCTTTTATGATCCAACAAAAGCTCACTGCCGTACACGATCTGGTAGACATCAAGATAAAAAACCTGACGATACAACAAGACGCCCAGATGGACCAACTCCGTGCACAGTTGACGAGACAACACGACATCCAAAACGCCCAGAATGAACAACTCCGTGCACAGCCGACGACCATACTCACCGAGATCAGAGAAGTCGAGCCTCCTCCCCTGATAGTCACATTACTTTCTCGAACCTGCCCCGTGTGCAACGTCAACCTCCGGCATGAATCCGAGTGTGGGCACTCCGTCTTCGTATCATGTGCTCGTCAGTACATTCCGAACTGCCAGAAGTGTCGTGAGACCATCACAGTCTTGCGGCATCGACAGGAGAAAAAACTCCGCCGCTTGGCACGCAAGATGGGACGTCAATAATCATCAACATTACAGTTCCATCACCATTTCCTGTACCCTGTGCCAATCTTGCTCAACATCGTGCTCATCCGACTTCTCTCAACATCCTGCTCCGTTTCAACATCATGTGATCCTATTTTTACATCGTTCATATTTTAGCCGAGGTCATATTACATTGTTATTGTGTTCTATATAAACTTGTGTGTTAACTCCGACTCCTCTAGACTCGACAGCTAGTATCTGGGGATTATACGGGGAATTTGAGGTACGGAGGCAGTAAACAGTTAGATGATCGGACTAGAAAGAGCTCAGCGAAGTTGGTCACGAATGTCTAGCAGAAAACAGGAGTAGGAAACTATACTGCTTCACGAGTTCTGGCTTGACTTGACTATTCGTCAAGGCAGAACTTTTTTTTTGGGTCAGTCTGGTCCTACGGCACGATATGATTACGGTAACTATTCGCGTACTGTTCGCGTGTAAAACTGTCAGAAAGACGAACTTTTGAACGAAAGACAAACCTGAAGAGCCTTGACGGAAGCATATCTAGCCGTGCCGAAGAAGTGAAGATTGCGATGAGGACGATCGGCTCGCCTGCACAGTCCGTAGTCGATGAGATAGATCTGGCGCTGCTTCACGAGTCCAATGCAAAAGTTTTCTGGCTTGACATCGCGATGAATCAGCTGCAGGCTGTGCAGGAAGCGCAGAGAGGAGAGTATCTTCATCATAATCCAGAGCCCAGTCGAGATGCTGAATCGGTCCTGTGCAGTCTTCCTCTTCAGCTGTCGCAGATTCTGACCGCACTTTTCCATCACCAAGTAGCTGACTTTTTCCGTTCCGCCGTAGCAGACGTAGCCGAGAATCTGAAAGTGTCCTTTGATAAGGAAAGTGACAGGGACAGGGACAGGGACAGGGACAGGGACAGGGACAGGGACAGGGACAGGGACAGGGACAGGGACAGGGACAGGGACAGGGACAGGGACAGGGACAGGGACAGGGACAGGGACAGGGACAGGGACAGGGACAGGGACAGGGACAGGGACAGGGACAGGGACAGGGACAGGGACAGGGACAGGGACAGGGACAGGGACAGGGACAGGGACAGGGACAGGGACAGGGACAGGGACAGGGACAGGGACAGGGACAGGGACAGGGACAGGGACAGGGACAGGGACAGGGACAGGGACAGGGACAGGGACAGGGACAGGGACAGGGACAGGGACAGGGACAGGGACAGGGACAGGGACAGGGACAGGGACAGGGACAGGGACCCACCTGCTCATTTCTGGCTCCACTCAGGTAGTTGAGAATATGGGCTTCATTTTCCAGCTGTCCATTGGCCTTCAGCTCGTCCCTGGACTCCACCTTGACCGCGACTTTTCGATTCGTCTGTCGATCCGTCGCCGCGTACACGCACCCATATCCTCCGGAGCCCAGGAATTCCTCCACCTCGAATCGACCGTCTTCCAGCTCATCTCCTGCCGACAGCAGTTTCCTAACGGTCATTTCTGAACAGTCTGCACTAATTTTGAGCGAGTAGAATTTACCGAAAGAGTCGACTAACAAGAGGCGTTCGGGTGGAGAGTAACTTCTTGGGGGGGGGGGAGGGGGGGGGGGGGGGGGAGGAATACTACAACTAAATTGAAAGCTTTTCAAGAAAAGCAATACAATTTTTTTGAAAACATTAAATTTGTAGAATTTTTGTTTCCAAAAGTATAATTTGAAAAGTTTTCGCTTTAGTTAGCGAACTAGCAATTATAAAAGTTCACAGATACTTCTTCAGTATACAACAAGTCAATTTCCGATGACTGGTATTCAACGGATTGAGTCAATCTTGGCCGTAGTAACAGATCATTCGAAAGAGCGTGGCAAGTGCTACAGAATGAGCCGAAACGCACCTTTCTTGCCAACGATTTTTTTTGTTACATAAAGCTTCTGGTTTGCTTTCCTGAGCTCTGTACTGACCAAGTTCGAAACACCGATTCTTTTTATTGCAATGCAAACGACATTCCAGAACAATTTCAAATAAGGAAAAATGGAGCCCAATTTCTTGACTACAGTGTGTTTTGCGTTAAAATTCAGAGATACTGTAGGTAAACTTTTGAGCGCCATTTAGCCTTATTTGAAAAGTTGAAACGGCCGTAAAATGTCCTGCAAACTGAGCTGGGAGAAGGCCTCTCTGACCTGCGATAATTTGGAGCATTTTCCTGATGAGGATTCCTGTAATTTTCCGCTGCACGTTTGAACTCAACACTTTTATGAAAAGCTTAGTACCGTAACATTAATTTAAGGCAAGATGTACCGGTGTAAATGAGATAAGGTGAAAGTTAAAGCATGGTCGGTTTAGTCACGGAGACGATTCTGAAGAACCTTGATGCGTTCCTCGACAGCATCAAGCTTCTGCTGGACGAGCATGTGATCCTCTCTAAGATCCTTCGTGTGTGGATCGTCGAGGAAGTTCCAAAGCCGGCAGACAGTCCTGCTGCACTTTTCCTCGTTGTTGTCAACCAGGTGGTCTGCTCTCAAAGTTCTCACTCTGAAAGACATTCTGACTAGCTTGGTAGCAGAAAAAATAACTCACGCTCTAATCAAACGAGCTCTGTTCCTTTTCCGCTTCTGTCTGTTATTGGTCCCTGTATCGATATCGTTGTACTGAGCTATCAGAGATCCGCGGGGGATGTCTTGAAGATGGACATCCATATCCGGAACACCAGCCACCGTAAGCTGGGTCAGACTGGCAACATTTTCGTCCTGAAACCGTAACAGTAATAAATCTCGATATTAAGAAGGCTTTTGTGAAAAAAGCAACGGCAGGGGGTTAGGGACTTTTCTTTAAAAAAAATTACAGTATAATTCGTGTCGAGACCCATCTGCACAAATCCTATTTTTGCATTTTTCAGCCTGTTCCACCAGGGATGGCAAACCTGGCCGAAAAAGTCGCGCTGGCCAGGTTGAGCCAGGCCAGGTTAGCTTGTAAACAGCGCGCCAAACCTGGCCCAAATTGGCCAGGTTTGGCGCGCTGTTTACAAGCTAACCTGGCCTGGCATCAGGGATATTCGGATCCGGATACCGGATATCCGAAACCGGATAAATCCGGTACTTTTTGATCCGGAAATCCGATATCCGAAAAATTATCCAGTACGAAAACTATCCGATATCGGATATTTTTAACCGGATATTCCGGATAATTTCGATTAAATGTTTTGGAATTTCTACCTGGAAAACTAACGATTTTCACCTTTGTTCTACAAGTTCAGATGCATTTAGCGTATGTTCGCTCGATGTTTTTTCTTCATTACTATTTTTCTTAATTTTCTCTGTCATGAATGGATAATCCGGTTTCGGATATCCGAAACCGGATAATCCGGTTTATTTTGGATATCCGATATCCGATCGAACAAAAATTTCCCGGATATCCGATCGAGAAAAAAAATTTCGGATATCCGGTATCCGATATCCAATCGAAAATTATTTTTTCGGATATCCGGTATCCGATATCCTGTTGAAAAAATATTATCCGAATATCCCAGCCAGGTTTGCCATTCCTTGTTCCGCCCATTTTCTTGATTTTTAGTTATGTTCGATCGACTCAGCGTGAAAAACTACACCAGAAACAGCCGAAACATTGATTAACGAAAAATTCATTCTAGAATATTCTAGAACAATTTTTTCTAAAAAAAGTCACTAACCCCTCGGCGTTGGAATTTATTTGATTTGATCCAATTTTAAGTATTTTTAGCAGTTTTCTAGCTGCTTTTTCTGGTTGTTGACATACATGGACAGGGACTATACTCACTCCAAAGAAGGAGATATCCATGGCGTTTGGAAAGAGATTGACGACGTCGGGGATACTGTACTTTCTCAACTCGATGGATCGAACGTTGTTGAACTTTACCATCTCAGCCTGAATCAATTTGTGTCCAATGAACTAAAATGCCCACCTGTCTGGTGTCGAATCCCTTGAGCATTTCGACCACATCATCGTTGAGAACGAATCCTTCGATCACGAGGTCCGTTTCGATGATGGCCGGACTGAATATTCGGGTATTCTTAAAAAGAAGTGAAAATTACTAGATGGCATCTTCAATGTTTTCCCTAGCGACACAGAGAGTCCTGTTAGCATTTGCTGGCATTCCATAGACGTAGAGAATGACGTTGTGTTCTTTCTCCGTGTTATTTTTGTTCGGCTTTGGCTAAAGAAAAAAATGAACAAAAAAAAGTGAACTTGCCATGATTCTAAGTCCAATTTTCGGCCTAGGTATGTCTCTCAATTGCCTCGGAGACAGATTGTGAAAGTAGCTATACAGGGAGCTACTCACCCCGGCCAACTTCCAGACTGCCTGAAGAGAAGTCTAGAATTTGCTGTGGAAAACTGAACCTTGATCATCGCCTCTTTTTTATTGCCGTACATCGGGAAATTTCCTTTGATCACGCTGGGGTAGTCGGCCTCGTTGGAGAGCTCTTTGATAATCTTTTCCAAAATCGGTGCCGACAGGTTTTCAAGCTTTGGAAGAGGAAGACTCCTTTCTTCAATCAGTGGACTTGGAGTGACGTCCATCTGAAAAAAAAGTCTCTCAGTTCTGTAGACCGGTAAGAGGGTTCTATAGTCAAATCTACTGGAGAAATTTAAACCTTTCAAAGGTTCGTTACGAGACCCGTAATGTATAAACGTTGGATACTCAGTCAATGATACGCAGCCAACATTTAAATTTGGTTTGCACGTTATACGGGTCTCGTGACGACCTTTTAAAAGGTCTACATTTCTCAGTAGATTTTGGACTGACTGGGTACTCTCTTAGCTAATACACTGTCAGGGAAAAGGGGGCAAGACACTACTGTTCTCTTGCCTACTGTTGAACAATTCATTTTGCAGCAGAAAGGTTGAAAAACAGAAGACCAACCTCGACGTTCTCTTCATAAGCGTCTTTCATCATTTCGGCAATCTGGTCGTGGCTTCTGCGAAGGATTTCCTTCTTCTGTTTCTGTGTTTTGGTCATCTGAAATTGGGACGAATGCTGGTCCTAGAGACGGGTTTTAAACAAAGCAGTTAGAGCCTAAGAAAACGGTCATTTCGTTCTTCATAGGACCCAGTAGTTCACAGACAGTTGGTTCTACAGCACTCGCGACTAGACTAAACTAGACAAGACTCTAGCCCGATTCTACTGGAGATTCGATTCGAAAATCTGCATCAACGCCTCGAACAACTCAAGAGAGATCGGGTTTTGTTTAGATCGTCGTGACAAGTTCTCCCAAGGATAAGATTATCCACTGAAAAATGCTCTCGCGTCTCTGTATGTCTGTCGGAAGCTTTAATTGAGGATAAGGAGGGGAGCGTTGTGAGCAAATTAGTTTTTAACATGTCGTGACAAGAAAAACAAGTGCGCTAAGGGTTCTTATCAGTTTGATAGTTTCTTTGGAGAGTCTGGGTGACTGGAACGGTGTGACAATGGGAGAAGGGACAGTAGAACTCACTAAAGCTAGGAACGGGCCGGGCGAACCGTTCAGATCCAATATTATGAAATTAGGATTGGGAGGGAGCAGGTTCAAATATAATTTCGGTAGTTTCTTTGAAAGGTCAGGGAGAGTGACTGGAGGAGAATAAGGAGGAATGAAAGGGAAACCACGACTAGGGCTCCGTGACGAAGCGACGTCATGAATTTATACTTTAGCCCTGGAAGGGCGTTGCCAACCTTGTATATTTTGAACTTGGAAATTTGAGCTACTGGGTTGACAGAGAAAACATAGACGAGACAGCTGATAATGATAGAAGAGGATGCTGTGAGATAGACTGCCATGATCAGAATCAAATGAATGTCCCTTTCATGAAAAGTTTGGGCTCAGAGTCTGATTTTCAGACCCTGTACCGTTTGACTCACATTTTTTTGAACTCTCTTTATGTACTCGGACCAGATTGCGTGGAAGATATAGAGGTAAAGAACTCGACAGTAACAGAAACGACACAAATTCATGACATTTATTTTCCGAGATCAAAATTGCTTTTTGAGCTTTGAAAGCTCGTCGAGATCGCTGTACAGTTTCTCCTTTCGAATCTCTAGCAGAAGATCTTGTCTAAAATTAAGATAAAAATAATTCTTCTTGATTATTTACCTCTCGTCGTAGGATTCGATGCCGATTTCGGCTAAATCGCAATCACCCATGTCGACGAGTACCCGGCCTTGATATCCGACTTTTTTGCGAAGAAAAAAAAACAACAAAACCTGTGATATTATGACGAAGAAAATTGAGAGAATACTTCAGAGCCAATTTTGGCCGTCTTTTTCTCAGCCAATCGTCCACATCGCTAGCTGTCCAGAAGCAAATTGGCCGGTGTGCTGCCGACAGCATATATTGGGTCTTTTTAGAAATAAAATAGGAAAAATCGACGAGAAACTGGACGAGATAAACAAAGAAGAGGAGCGAGACGTCTGACTGAAAACGTGTAAGCAGGCGCCTTTTTTTTCGAAGATTACGGTAACGCACCAGTTCAAACGCTGAAAATTTCCATCAATTATTCATGTTTTCCAAGTTTTAGCCAGGTTTCACCAAATTTCAACCTGCTTGTGATGAAAATTGTTGCAAAATGAACTGGAAAACATGGCAAATGGTCCCGCAATGGTTGGAAACTTAGCTTTGAGCGACTAAAGCTTTTTTCGCCAGTTTTCCTGTTCAACTTTTCAAAAACCCATTTCCTTCTTGTCCTATCGGTGCTTTTGCCCACCCCTCGAGCGAGCTGTAATCAATTGTCGCGCGTGTTCTTTGCTCCTCTGCCCTGGCGTCCCTCCCTTTTTCTCTCAGGACGGGTTCAACCCGAGATCTTCCCATTTTCTGCTTCTTTTCCCTGTAAAAATTGTCATATTTTCGCTCAAAACTATACTTTTTCTGTCTGTTTATTGGTTCAGACGGGCTTTATCACAAAGCTTTGACCGCTCGGACTCGCCCATTTGCTCACTTTTTTACGGGGAGAGAGCGCCTGTTCCAGTCCCGCTGTCCTCCAAGCCTTTAGCCTTCTTTTTCCTCACAAACCGGGCCAAAATGAGCAGTTTTCAGGTGCAGAATGCATCTAACAAGACGGGTACTCGGTCCATTTGCCGGAGCTGTGGCGAAAAAACTCGATCATTACAGGTTTTTAATATTTTCTGCCAAATTAATCCCAAATTTAGTCAATTTCAACCATCCTCACTCACAATACAGCAATACTTGGACTTTGGAAGGATAGGAACAGCCGCCACATCTTACACATTCCTCAAAAATGAACTCCTAGTCAGGCTGGCCAATATTATGCAGGTTTTTTTGGCTAGAAATACCCCCAAAAATACATAAAATTCAAGGAATTTTCACTCTTACCGCCGAAACTTCTACAGATGCCCAGTTCAAAAATGGTCTCCAACTGGTATTGCGAGAGCTTCGAAGAAATCCTAGCCTACGAGAATGCCAGCTCCTCGCTAGACAACATTGGATTGTAAGTTCAGACGATTTTTTGTCGATACTCTCTTGGAAAAATTGGCCTTATCGGTCTGTTTTCGAAGTCACGTGGTCGGCTGCGACCAAAAGTGGCCTTGTGAGCGTGGAAAAACCCGTCTGGCCGAGGGGCAGCGCATAAAATGTGTGAAAAGAGCGGGAAAACGATAGAATTAAAGCTGAAATTGAGGATCTGGCAGTGTAAATGTTCATTTTCTGACGTTTTGAAGCAAAAAGCAACTTTTGACCAGGTTTTCCTGGTCAAAAGTCTCGACCAAATTATGCTTTTGGCTGCGTATATTTCGCTGAATATCCTATAAAATTAATAGAATTTTGAAAATAATCATTTTCTTGTAGATTCAACGAAAAACTACAAGGAATTCTGAAGCGGCATGCCCATGTGGTCGAGACGATGGCCGAAGGGCTGATTGAGCTGCGCGAGAGTGACGGAGTCGATATTGCCAGTGAAAAAGGTCCGTTTCACTCTATTTTATGTGAAATAAACCATTAATTCAGGTATACAATACTTTCTGGACCGCTTCTACATCAACCGTATCTCGATACGAATGCTTCAAAATCAGCATCTGGTCGTTTTTGGCTCCGTTCTGCCTGAATCTCCTCGTCACGTCGGCTGCATAGATCCCGCTTGTGACGTCGAATCCGTCGTCTATGACGCCTACGAGAATGCCCGATTTCTCTGCGATCGCTACTACCTGACGAGTCCGACGATGAAGCTGGAGATGATTAATGCGACGGACAAGGTATAGTTACCATTTTTTGGAGGGAAGTTTGAAAATTACCGTTAATACTGTCCCAAGTATCAGTCTTTCTCTCTCCCGGACAGTCTGTACTCTCTACAGTAAGCCAGTGATCTTGTCCACTGCAACCCGCTCTCTTCTATTCACTCCTGTTAGCTAGCTCCGTTTTATATCTCGGACTACTTCCTATCCATTAGTCAGCCCTTTTTTCCAGGCACACTGTTCCCTAACCGGCGCCTATCACTTGCTGTTCTTGGTTTTACACGACTCGTAACATTCTCTTTGGTTTTCTGTACAAACTCTAACCAGAAGCTAGAGCCTCTCGATCTTCAGACTTTTCACCGTATTGTACCAATTCCGAATCTCTAGAGTCCGTTATGATTGGTTCCTGGACTGACTCTTGTTGTTTCTGTCCTCTAGAGCTCTCTTGACTTCTAAAGACTCTAATCTCAGGGTTTAACTACTGGAAACTAGATCTAGACAATTCTAGCGAGTTCCAAAGGTTTTTGACTCGGATTTCCATTTATTTAATTTCCAATTGTTTGTCCCTCTGCTCACTGTTCTTCTCACTCCTGTCCCAAGGTATCTCTCAATAGACCAATTTCTGTGCAAAGCTACAAAGCTTACCATCAATCCACTTATGCACTAGGACCCAATCTTTCAGGGCAAGCCGATCTCGATCGTGGCCGTTCCCAGCCACCTGTATCACATCATGTTCGAGCTCTTTAAAAATGCCATGCGGGCGACAATTGAACATCACGGCGTCGACGAGGACCTGCCAGATATTCGAGTCTACGTCGTCCGCGGATCGGAGGATCTTTCAATCAAGGTACTGTTTTTTTGCTCTTTTTTCCTCTTCTACCGGCACGGCTTTCGGTGCTCAAGTTATTGCGTCCGAATGAAAATGATGTCCGCAGAGAGATTAGATGCTCCTTTTTGTGAAAGTTCTATTCTTCTTGTCCGAACGGAAATATTGTATGTGACAGCGGTTACAGTAGTCGAAATACTGTCATTTACTGACTTTCTGCTTCCTATTGAAAATGTTGTACGTAGATCGAAGCTACAGTAAATCTAAATCTTGCATTTTACCCATTTCTTGAATATTTTGCTCCCAAACAAAAATTCTATTCCAGATTTGTGACCGAGGAGGCGGCGTCTCCAGGACAATTCTCGAAAAACTCTACAACTACATGTACAGTACGGCTCCTCCACCGCCCAGAGACGGCACTCAGGCTCCCTTGGTCAGTTTTTAGCTCAAATTTCCATCAAAATTAAAATTTGAAGGCAGGATACGGCTACGGACTGCCATTGTCTCGTCTATACGCTCGCTACTTCCTCGGAGATCTGTTCCTCGTCTCGATGGAAGGCTACGGTACCGACGCCTGCGTCTACATGAAAGCCGTGCCGGTAGAAGCCAGCGAAGTTCTCCCAATCTACAGTACATCGTCACGCCGGAATTTGACCATGGGACCACAGGTAAGCGTCTTTTTCCAACGAATTTTGGCGCAAAGAAAAAAACTAAAAACGTATCCTGTTCCGTCAATTTTTAGGCTAAGAGCGCGTTACTGTACAGGCTGATTTGTAAATGAGGCCAGCTAACTGTAACCTTTGAGTCTTATCCTAAAAATTGAAATTCAAAATTTCCGCCACAAAAGACCCATTTTTAGGTAGCCGACTGGAGTCATCACGTCCCGGGCCAGGGTACCCGTCCGGCCTGAAAAAGACAAAAATACACAGAGCAGCAGCAGCGGGTTACATACGAAATTTTTAGGCCACCCTTGTGATTCTTACCCCTATTTTATAACTGTTACTCCCTATTTTAGGCACCCCTCATTTTATACTCGACCATATTACTTGTTTATATACTTTAATGCGTGTAAATAACGAGAAAGACATCATAAAGTTTTATGTCTTAAGATTGTTTAAACTTTTCTTTAAAAGAGTTAAAGCGAAAGGAACACTCATTAAAATGTGTTTTGATCGCCGTGGCCGTTTCTCTCCTCGTCGTCTGCTGGCCGGACTTTTTGGCATCGTCATCAGCTTTGTCTTTTCGGCCATTTTCGTAAAAAGGGACTAAAAGTTTATAAATAACCCAAATTTAGGCTTTTTTCGTCTTTGCGGAGCCATCGACAGACCTCTTCAAGCAGAAGCCATTTCCCGGACGCGACCAATTTTCTGTCAGATGTCATGTGGCCATCGGGGGAAATTATACGGAGGACGACGTTCTGGAGGAAATTGTGGTCATTCGAAAGGTGGTTTTTGATTTTTTTGGGACGTGGGAAGGAAAATGTGGTACGTGGAGAGTTCTGTCACTGGTACTCTTACTGTTACTGTCTCTGACTGTTACTCTAACTCTCTTTTACTGTCCCTGTTATTGTAGCCTGCAGTCCCATATTTTGTCACTGTCTATTTCTTCCACTCTCATAGTCACTGTCTCCATCTTCCCCTTTCTCCGATTGTATCTTAAGAGTGTGCCTATTGTTTCTTTCGACTATCCGTGAGGCGAGATCTCCTGCCAACAAAATGCTGTAGAATACAATAGAATACCAACTTTCCAGACATGGGGCAGAGACTGCAGCTCTTTGCAGTTCAGCAGAAGCTATGGATCCGACGTTTGGGGAGCCTGGAAGACGGCCATTGATCAAGCTGCAGCGGCTACGGGTCATCCCGACGACTGGACTGTTCTGACGGGACTCGGAACCTACCTCCTGATGGGAAATCTCAAGAAGATGGTTCAGTCTTATGTTCATTCGGATACGGTAAGTCTCTGTCCCTCTTCCCGTGCCTGTCTCCGTCTTTTGACTGAATCGTTTCCAGTCCTCCTATGTCCATCTCTTCTAGACTGTCACTGCGTCACCGAACAAATCACACTCCTGTCTGTCTGTAGCTCTCTCCTCCTGTCTTTCTCTCATACAGTAGGCCAACTACTCTCTCCCAGAGTCCCAGTCTATCCACTACTGAGTCGTCTCTCTTTCTATCACTGTCTGGTTCACTCCCCTACACTATCTCTCATATTGTCTCACTCTTTTCTACAGTAACCCACAGCTTGTCCCTGAGTCTTTCAGTTTCGCAGTCTCTTGACCTTCCAGACTTTGTCGTTCAGTCTTCCGGTCTCTTTCTGCAGTAGTCTCTTCCTCTATCTTCCCATCTCTCCCATACAGTAACCCAGCTACTCCTTCCCAGCGTCACGTCTGTACTTTTCTCTCTCATTCAATCCCACTCCCTGATACAGTAACCCAAAGGGTCCTATTCAGATTTCATCATTGGGCTTTCAGTCTCAATTTCGTTGTCTCTATTTCATCAGTCTATCGGTCTCTCTCCTATACAGTAACTCAGCTACTTTCTTGCAGTGTAACAAACAGTTTGACAAAGTTTGGGCCCAAAAGATTCAGTATCTCGGGCATCCATGTCAGTAGCCTCTGTATTCTGTCCACTTGTTTCTTTCTCTACAGTAACCCAGTCCTCATTTTTCCAGAGTCACACAGTCTGGGCCCAAGAAATCAACACAAACAAGCAGCCGGTCGCCGATAGTCGCGACGAGCAGCTCCAGCACCGGATGCTTCCGTTCCCGATGAGACATCTGATCCGGACGACCGGCTACCGCTTTCCGGACGACTTGACCATGAGACGACAGGTTTGTATTTCCTTTCCAGTAGATTTTGCTGAAAAATGGGTCGAAATTCACTCTTCAGCTGCAACCTGGCGTGGAATGCTGTTCTCCG
Organism: Oscheius onirici; assembly: GCA_932521025.1. Classification (NCBI taxonomy): domain Eukaryota; kingdom Metazoa; phylum Nematoda; class Chromadorea; order Rhabditida; family Rhabditidae; genus Oscheius; species Oscheius onirici. The sequence goes on along the minus strand of OW051470.1, from coordinate 10,007,278 downwards.
CGTCTCGTCTCGGTAGCTTCTCTGGATTGGCGTCAAATTCATCTCTACGACTTTCTGCTGCAGCAAAAAGACTGAATTTTAATACACTTCGCGTTTTTTGAAAATTATTTTATACGAATAAAGATGCCGTTTTTCTATACTGTTTCTGTAAAACGAAAAAAGCTGCGAAAATACGGTCAGACAACAATAAAAAACGAATCCAAGATTTTGCTCGTTCGCGCAAAAACGCCGTACGTGACTGTTACAGTAAGACAAATATTGGGCCATTATTTTTGCTCCTATTTTTTGCAGAACTCGTTTTATAGTTCAAGAAGACTCAAAGCTCAAAAAATTATGTTTAAAAAGATCAGGGATAGTTTAAAATTTATATACGCATAAAAATGGGATTAAAGTTCCATCGTGGCGACTTCTGGCTGTCCTTTGGGAGCGTCAAAGTAGTGCTTCAGCTGCTCCTTGATCGTCACGTCGACACAGCTCCAGTTGGCAGTTCGGAATGCTCGAATGAGATCGTTCTTCAGCTGACAGGCTTCCCATTCCGGCTCCGAAGCCGGATCGCACAGCCAGGCCTTAAATCTGAAAAAGGGAAAAGAAATTAAGGAAAACTGACTGTAACTGATAAAAAAGAACGTATTTTTTCATTTTTTTGTAGAAGAAACCCTAGAAATGAAACTTACGCTTCAATGTTCTCCCTAGCGGACAGCATGACTTCGATGCCCTTCTGCCGAGCCAGAATGAGAGTCAGGAGACGAATAGTAGCCTTACGGGTCTCGGGGAACGGTCTCTCGACGTAGGTGGTCAAAATGCCCGGCAGATCGGACACGTAGGCCAGCCACTGTCCAAAATGCTCGTCGTTGGCTGAAAATTGAATATTTTTAAAGGTTTCAGTGGTAAATCTTACCAAAATTCTCGAAAGCCGTCCTAATGGAGTCGATGACCCGGGCTCGAAGTTCAACGGGGCCCGTACGAATGGCCTGGCAGAGAGAGCCGAGAGCCGACTGAACGCCATTAGGACCTGAAAATATGCAATTTATATGAGGAAGAATAGAATCTTGAATCAAAATCTTGAAGCTTACCTGCTTTGTCACTGCTCTCCACCTTCTGTTTGCCTTCGACCGTGTAGACGAGATGACTGAACGTCTCGGCAGCCAGAATTCGCTGCATTGCGTCGAGACTACCAATGTGCATCACCTAAGCTCATTTTCATTGAACATAAAGACACATAAGTACCATATTCAGGACGAGTTCGACGAAAACGGGCACAGAGTCGATGACCTCCGGATAACAGTGAGCCAGGCAGCCGAAAAACTTGATGGCAGCTAAAATATGTTTTTTTTGCTCAAAAGTAAAAAAAACATACCGGTATAAAGAAATCCTCCGTCGGAGGAATCGGCGCCATTGGACAGAATGATTTGGACCTTCTCGAGGACGCCCGTCTCTGTGAGGAGCTCCGCTCCTTGCCGGCTGATAATGGCCAAATCCGAGAGCAGATCCATCGTAGCTAGCTGCGTCAGAATGTCCGTGTCTGGAAATGATCAAAGTAAATTAAATTAGAGGAACATCAACTGTCATTTGATTCAGGATTTCATTCTTTTGTATGTGAGATCAGACTTTTTTCCACTTGATATTGTAAAATGTGGGTTCATCTTTGCGGGAGATTCGGACGAAGACGACATTCTAGCAGAATGAGTCCCTTTTGAGCCAGGTTAAAATCTCGAAGCTTGTAGCTTGACTCTCCGCATGAATCGAATGTTTTCCTAGACACGATGCCATCCAGGAAAGTTCTTCCTTTTCATCGAGCTTCGAAAGCGAATTTCAGCTCCTTTTCAATTTCTCCGGAGATCTCTCATTGTAGAAACTTTGGCGATTCGAAACGGTCTATTGGCGGAGAAGGACGAAATTTGTTGACTATGGTGGGCCAGGATGGGATTCCATCAGTAAAAAACGGTCTCAGTCAAAAAAAGTCTGGAGTGGTAAGTGTAGCCCAGGAAACACATTATCCTAGCGTTCTTTTGAAGACAAAACCCCGGAAAAAGTCATCGACTCCAAAAGTGCAGAACGGAATCGAACCAGCGTCGTTCGCCCACCAATCGAGCACGTTGCCACTGCGCCACGGCCAAAGATGTACTTCTAAATATGAGCAAAAAACTCACGAGTAAGATCCCGAATGAGGCTCTCGAAGAAGGGCCTAATCGAATCATCGTAGCACTTTTGACGGAGAGCAGCTGCCAGGACTTCGTAAACGCGGAAACGGTGCTCAGAACCGCCAGCCGTCGTCAATTGATGGAACAGTTCTCCCCGGACTTCTTGTTGACCGGCCAGCGGGGCCAGGAGATTTGCTACCTGAATTTTTGTGTTTCAGAGCCAAAATTCGAAAAATACCGCTTCAAAAGTCCCGGTATGATTTAGTCGACGGGCAAAGGCCACAGCGATGGCTACAGCTTCTTTTCGAAGCAGTGGAGTAGCCTAAAATGAAGAAAATTAGCTAAAATAAAGAAAATTAGCTTACATCCTTCTTTTTGGCATAAAAATTTGCCAGGGTCGAGATGACATGTGGCGGGGCATGGTTGACGGCCTGCAGAAGAGCCAGCTGCTGTCGAAGAAGCATCGTTTTAACGGGAATGTTTTCCAGAAGGACGAGAATCAGGTCTTTGCAGTCGAGCCAGGCATTGCTAGAAATTGTGGCGTGCTTTGGGTCATTTAGGAATTAAAGTCTGTTAAAAAAAAGAACGCATTTTCAGGGTAAACTGCAACAATTCAAACCGATTTCTTGATTTTCTCAAATTTAATTGCCGTGCTTCAGAGGTTTGGGGTTCTCGAAGCGAGATATTTATGGGTTACTGTTGCGTTCTTTTTTTAAACAGACTTTACGGCATCAAAAATGCGGTAAAGGAGAACAAGAAGACGTTATAGTATTTTGCTATTTCAAGAAGTCAGGAAGCTAATGCTCTAGAAAGGGACAACTTACTCGTCAACATGATCCTGATCGATGGCGACGAGTCGTTGAAGGACGTCAAAAGCGGCTACTTCCGATTTGGCCGCCAGGAACTCGTCTTTCAGGCTCTAAAAGTTAATATTTTTCGCTTTCTATTGCCCTTTTTTGGTACACGATGAGGAAAATCAGACTTACAATGAACTTTTCGCTAGTCCAGACGATTTCCTCGTCGCTGGCCTCCATTTTGGGCTATTTCTGAATTTGATTTGTTAAAATTTCTTCGCTTCTGCTAAAAATGACGAAAACACGAAGAAATGCTGACAAATCCCTTCTTGCTTTCCTCCGACTTTCTAACAATAAAAATGGCTGGGACATGCAGTTTTTCACGCTGAAGCGAATAAACACGGTTTCGGAACAAAAAAAATAGCGAGAAAGGCCAAAAAATATGAAGTATCCTAGGCGCAATGGTGTTTCATCGCGATTCTGACCTGTTTTTTTTCCCATACCGGAACCTTTTTTCCTTCAACAGGCTATAAAAGTACAGAAATTCTCAAAATATAGATCGGAAAACGTAGAAATCGGCCTAAAACGACAAAATACCCGTAAGTTTTCATTTTTTTTTCGCAAGATGGGGGAAGTTTACAACCAAGGTACAAAATTATACAGAATTACATGGTTCTAGTAGTAATAATAATTATTTAATGGTTTTGTAGTAGAGACTGAGTTCGCCTGTAGACTTCCAGATGAAATGTTTGACGGTACGGAGATCCATGTCGGGGTCGAGTTTCTGCTCCAAACACCACATTTCGAGCTTTTCTTCGAGATTTGGCGGGATTGTTATCGGAATTGACGGCTCGGCGGCAGCAGCTCCACTGGCTGTCTCGGGCGGAGCGTTGAGAATCTTCTCGTAGACGTGCTCCATCACTTTACGAACTTGCAGCATTTCCGTGGCGCTAAGACGGTCTCTGAAAATTCAATTGTGAGGTTTATGGCTGTTTGAATATGTTTTTAACAACTCATTCTGAGCCACAGTTCACAATTCGTTGTGATCACGCAGTTTGAGCTACAGCTTCGACAGTTCACACGCCGAGCAGTTGTGGTAAACAAAAAGTTGCCCATTCCGGCAAAAATCTTACCTTTTCGGCTGCTTGATGCCCATATTCGGGTGTGGCAGAAGATAGAAGGGCATCTTGGAGAATTTCGGCAAATTTGTTCTCTCGATGACTTCGATAACCCATGCTGGCAGAGTTTCTCCCAACAGGGCAGCTTCCACCTCGTTAATCGAGTCCCTAACCAGTAGACGGAAGAGCGGTCGACCGTTGTTTTCACTAAAAATGGAGCTTTTTTACTGTAAAGGCATAAAAATGTACCAAATAATCAGCGGAGTGTGTCCCGGAATGGAAATGTAGTCGGCTGTGGCGTCGGCCGTCTCACTGCCCTCCGCCGCCATCAGACATCGGGGCCAGCGTTCGAAGAGCGATCGCAGCATCATTCCGCCGTAGTTTACTGCAATTGCTAAGAAGTAGGGACTTGTTAGCATTCCTTTTAGAAACTGAGGCTACAGTAAGCCTTTTGGGTGAGCTTAACTTACAGTTTAGAAATTCCAGAGAGTTGATCTGTCTCAGTCAGTATTTTTAACTGGAATTGATTCTCATTCATCTGGTCTCTTTTACCGTCTCTTACTGCCTAACATACTATCACTGTTCCCCTGTTCCAGTAATTATGACTATCGTTGTCACTGTCTCTCTCCCTCTTCCAGTCAGTCTGTCGTACTGACCTCGTTCCAGTCACTGTAACTGTCCCAGTGAGTCTGTCAGTCTCACTGTTACTGTCACCATCCTGAACCCGGTCTTTGACTCTTTTACCGACACTGTTAATCATAGTCATTGTTGTCTCCACTGTCACAGTCTCTCTACCTGGTTCTATCACTGTTTCTTAAACTGTCGCTTTTCATTAATTCAGTCTCTCTTCCAAAACTGTCACTCATACTGTTACTGTCCCAGTCATTGCTACTCTCACTATCCCTGTCTATCTAACTACCGCAGTCACTGTGACAGTTATTCTCCCCCATCCAAAGAACTTCAAAACTACCTTTCTTCTCCGTGTCTCCAATACTTGCATCTTTGGCCGTCAGCCAGGCAGAGAAAATGTCCGACTCGTCCAGCGTAATCTGCAACATTCCGCTCTTGTAATCGACTGTGAACCAGCTCGGGACGAAGACTTTTCGAAAGTGCTCGCCGGCAACTTCTTCCATTATACGGCCACCGTAATCCCGAATCTTGCGACCGGCCAAGACGTCGTAAAGGGAGACATTGCCGTCCGAATCCGTCGTCAGCACGTGACGTTTGTCATTCAGCACTGCGTACTTTTTGATCGAAGCGGCTCCTGCAATTGGGTATTTTTTTGTTGAAAACTGAAGGGAGAACATGTTTTTGAATGAAATCTGAGTAAAATGGTGTGTTTTATCATAAGAATTGGTCAAAACGTACCTGGAATGAGCAGTTCCGGCTGCTGTACCGTTTTTGACAAAGACGATGGACCGTAGTCGTCCCGAAGACGACCAGTCGTCTCTCTTGGCTGCGGCTCCGTGACGGTAAGTTGGGAAAGGCTCGGAATGTTCCAGCGCTTGATGTCCGACAGCCAGGTACCCGTCCAGACTGCCGAAGGACGATCCGGGTCTTGCAGAAGGATCTAAATTTGACAGTTTGTGATTTGGAACGACAAACACCAATAAATTGAGCGTAAAGACGAAAATCAGTATTTTCCAGCCAAAGTCATGGAAAGCTACACGGAAAGATGGGTAGATCCTATACTTGCCCGCACCCCAGAACAATAGAGCCCCCCCCCCCCCTGTTGATCTCTTTTTCACTATTTTTTACCCTTTTTACTTCTCCACAATACTATTTTTGCTTGATTTCTCTCTTTGTTCTTGTTTGTTCTCTATTTTCTTCTAGATTTCTCAGTTTTGTCTTCCTAAATTGCTTAGGCTTAGGCTACTCCAGAAAGCATACTGAATCCTAAAATACAAAATTTGGGTGGACAGTAGAAAATGGACATATGAGGGGCAAGTATGGGACGAGGGTGGGGGTTAAAAACAAGGCCTGAAGGTGGGGGATGAAAATGACTTCCGTGGGGGGCTTATATGGGATAGGTCCGGGTATCGTATATAAGCACCCAAATTTTCACGGTGGGGTGCTTATCTGGGGTGTTAACATCCTATATAAGCCCCCCCCCCCCCACCGCTCAGTCAGACTCCCACCAATTGGGGGGGGGGGGGGGGCTTCCCTGAACATTTTCCCGTTGGTGTGGGGCGATTGTGGGATTTCTCCCGGAAAGATAGCTTGGTATTTAACCTATTTAGCCAAAGCATGAGATTAGTAAGTTATCCGAAGATTTTTCTAGCTTCATCGCTTTTTCAGTGCTCGAACACCCATGGATAAGGCGCCGGCCTCCGAAACCGGACATGCGGGTTCGAGTCCCGTCGGGTGTTATAGCTTTTTGTGTTTGTTTGTAACGTGGTTTTTTGAACATTGCTGAGCTGTAAAATTATCTTTCTCGTTCAAAACTTGCCATTTTTCAAAATCTTTAAAAAGCTCACTTTTTTGATCGGTGCCGTCTCCTCGAAGAGAAAAGAGCTGGCCGAGAAGTCGTTGACCGGAGTACAGTAGACTCGTTTATCCCTGCCGGCACTGTAGACGTGAGAAAAGGTCGAATTGGCTTGCAGCGTCCAGACGCCTTCTTGGTGAGCTATGCAGGTAGCTATGCAACGTTGTTGGCCGAGATCCCAGAGACGGATTGTGGCGTCGCTGCTGGCCGAAATGCACTGAAAATCACAAGTAGGTAACCAATTTAGGATAAAGCAAGCTCCCGTACCTTGGTTCCATCATAGTTCACGATCAGGGCTCTGATGTTGTCCGTGTGTCCCTTCAGTTTCATAATTTTCTGACAGGTCCTCGGGTCCCAGATGCGGATGACCTTCTCCGTCGAGCCGGAACAGCAGACCGTACCGCATTCATTCATGCCGATCGAATAGATGCTGGCTTTACTTCCTTGGAGCGACGTGGCTGAAGTACCGACTATTTTTGACAGTTTTATATCGCTCTTTTCTCTTTTGATAATATTTCGTTCAAATTCAAAAAAGGAGCGGGAAAAACTCACTGGTTACGGTATTATTTGTGGCTGTGAGCTTCGTCAACGTGGCAATATCCCACATGAAGATGTGCTGATCGAAGCCGGCACTAACGGCCTTCTCCACCTCTCGTGCATAGGCCATGCAGCTAACATAGTCCTGGAAAATGTAGTTTTTGATTTAAAATTAGATTTAGGGCCGACAAATTTGTTTCTAGTGAGAAAAATATGGACGACTCGGAATATGGACAGAAAGGCGACAATTTACGTCTTTTCTAGCAAAAATAGTTCTTTAAAAACCTACAGTATGAGTCCTCAGCGTGCTCATGCAGAACGTCTTTCCAGCATTCCAGACCTTGATCGTCGAGTCGTTGGAGGCTGACAGTACTGTAAAATGGCTTGAATTGAAAAAAAAGAAGAAAATTTCTTACGAAATCTGCCTCCGCCGCAGAGGATCATGTCGTTGACCCAGTCCGTGTGATGTTCCATCGACTGCAGGTAAATGGCCTTCTGCGGAGCAGCTCCAATATTCATCTTGGAAAATTCCTTTGACGGAGACGACTCCTTGGCAACGGAGGGGACTTTCCATAGTCGTATTATCGTATCACTGCCTAAATTTTGTCATTTTTTAGAAGAAGAACAGATCGAAAAAGAAAAAAAAGCTGGTTTTTGCAGCTGTTCCATAAACAAGCGGCCCGTTCCACTCGAGTAAACATTGGCTACTCAGCTTAAAGTTAGGCAAAGTCCGAAGAAACAAAGTCGTATTTGATTTAATTGAACAAAAAACGTACCAGCAGTGAAGAGACGATTGGTGCTCGGATCAAATTGCATTGCCGCCACGGCTGAGCGATGTTTCGGCTCAAATTCGTCCCTAATGATGAACGAAACCTTCTTCTTGGCCGGTGGCTTTTCCTGTCCAAACGGCCCTCCCAGCTGTCGCCCTTCCATCTAACTTCTTGTTTTTCAGAGACGTTTCTCCACGAAGTATTGTCAGAATAAACTAGCATAAAACACGAGTTTTTGACATGAAATTTTACTAGATTCTAGCCAGAAAACAGTGTGAATTGAATGCGAGAGATTATATGGATTTTAGGAGAGATGAACAGGCTATAAATACGGGGGAAAACCGAGCGGGAAGGGGAGTATCAAATCGAGGAACGATATAAATTACAAAATCAACAAAATAACTGGTAGTCTCTCTCCTAAGCGTAACTGTCATCGCGATCGGCTGAAGAAATGCCCTGCGGGTCTTCGAACGCCTTGAAATTGACGAAATGGACGGCTCGGTGGTCCTCGTGGTAGTATTCCTTCGGATTGGCCAAGCAGACGTCGTATTTCATCGAATGGGCCCATCTTTGACCTAAATTTAGACGAATTTAGCTAATTTTAGATGGGATAATACCTTGGAAGTTGTAGTTCCAGACTTGATTGCTGGGCACCATGAAATAGCCGAGGAAGCGATCGGACAGCAGCATTTGGACCTTCTCGTAGTGGGTAGGCATGTATCCCTGAAAATTGGCGTTTTTAGCCGAAACTCTGGTTTGATTTTAGGCCAGAAATGGAAAGAACGTCCAAACTACCTTCGGATTGTTGCCCTTATCCGTATTATTCTTGCCCCACTCGTATCCGGACGGCGTCAGCTTGTAAGCCGTCAGAGAGACGGATCCGGGTGTGAAACTCGACGTGATGATAATCGTCTTCTCGCCGTCCCAGCTCGAATTATCCGTCAGAATCTTGGCATGGGTTGTGACGTCTTGCGGCGACAACTGCGGCAGTTCATTCGGCTGTGTGTGCATCCTAAATTTGGCTAGTTTTAAACTTAAAAAGACCAAAAAACCATCCGAGAGGCTCCAAATCGCCGAGAAGTTCGTGTTGTGGCAGCTGATGCGGCAGCTGGACTTGCTGATGATTACCCGTCTGGGGAACCATCACAATACAGCGAATTTCCTTGACTTGCGGATTGTCCGGCGGCGAGACGCCATAGAGGAAGCCGCCAATCTGCGTGCGGAGATCCGAAATGGTGATGAACTTTTTCAGGATATTTTTCGACAAAATGTACGTATAGCCAGTGTCCTTCACGTCGTCCGAATTGACGTAAATGTGCTGCGTTCTGAGAATTTATTGGAATTAAAGGGAATATATGATTTTAGGTCTTATGAAGACTTTTAACCAAAAAATGAAAACGAACCTCAGATGAAGATTAGTGGCTGAAATGGCTCTGACACGCCATTCTGTCCGGCTTGCAAACGTAGCCGTCTCGTAATTTGACGTCGTCGACGTAATAATCTCATCTCCGTGCTTGTTGACGGTTCTCGTCGTCGTGGCCGTCACTTGACTCTGCTCCTTCGTCTGCTTCTCAATGTCGGCAATCTGCTGGCGCTGCTGGCTAGGAGCACTGATTTCCATTCCGAGGATAATGTCACGGACTTCCGATTGGGTCAGGGAAGCCACATTGACATTGTTCTTCTTTCCGTAATCGGCCAGAATCATGTCCTTGAGAGCCAGCTCGACCTTGATCCATTCCTCGTCAGTAAGCGAAGGCCAGATGTGATGCGGCTCCGTGATTGTCGTCTTGTCCGGCTTCAGAATGACCTTTGTCTTGTCTGGATTGATATGCATTCCTCTCATGACGAGAACGACGCGGGAGAAGGCCGTGTAACTCGAAATTGTCTGAAAATTTAGCGTTTTTGAATGAAATCGTGCAACGAAGCTGCTTCTTCGTTTTCGAGGCATTTATGTTTTTAGTAAGAAAACTGGAGAAAATACAAAATTCAAAGCAGTTTCAGACTAATTTTTCGCTTAAAGCGAATTTCCCTCAATTTAACGTCAAAAATGCCAAATTACCTTGAGCCAGTCGTCGTACAAGTTGAACAGAACCATCTGCGGCTCGGTAGCCTTCAGGATCAAATCTCCAAACTTTTCCACCTTCATAATGGCCTGGAAGGGCAGCATCAGCTCCGAGCCCTTGATGACAATGTTCGGGAAGTCGAGCAGATGCACCTCCAGCGGATCCAGCATGGCCTTTCTCGTCACAATAATCTGACGGGGTTGTTCTTCAACGGGCAGCGAGCGAATCAGTGCCGCCACTTCTTCTGCCGTCTTCCATTTGGCCAGCTTAAATTATTGAGTATTTTAAGAACAAAAAAGGACTGTGAAACCTGCGAAAGACGCTTCTGGCCGGCCCACACGGAGGTGTGAATAATCTTGAGGAAGAGCTGTCCCGTTCGCGGATTGAAGATGAAAATGGCTCCGTTGATGGGCTTTGTGGTGAGGTTTCCCTCGAAGGTCTTGTGAATTGTGACGCGGTAGACGTTCGTATCGTCCACAAACCTGTAATTGCGTTATCTCGATTGAAAAACGGTCATTTCCAGCCAAATTTAGATCTTTTTAAAGAGAGAAAAAGCCCTTACCAGATGATCTGATTACTGAAGAGTTCTCCATAGTTCTGACTCGTCAAATAGGGCTCCGTCGGCTCGGAACTGTACAACTGCAGACCCTTCCGGATACGCTCTCGGAGCACATAAAACGCCGGATTCGACTTGATAATCTTGGCCATGGCCTGACGAATCAGCGGCTTCATTCCCGGGAACCAATTTCCATAGGCACTGTACAGATTGTATGCCAAATCGACGCCGATCAAGAGTCCCGTCGGAGAGGGATAGATGGACATGTTGTCGGTAGTATAGTCGAGGAACTTGGCACGGGCGTAGCGCTCAACGTCATGGGAATCGTAGTCTCCCCAACGGAGCTGCACATCAAGCCAGTACTTTTGTGTCGTCGTGTTATCCATCACGTCTCTGAAAATGAGCAAAATTAGGAATTTTATCATCATTTTAAGCCTTTACCGGTCAAAATAACCAAAAGTTAGCGAAATAAATAAAACTTACTTGCTGTCAGCCATAAGCGACGGCCTCGAGACGTTCCATTTGTACTGGGCGAAGAGGAGAATATCGGCACAGCTGCTGTTCATCTTGTACGACTTTCTCGGATGGATTGTCTCCTTCTGGACGGTCTGAATCTCCAGAGCGTCGAGTTCCTGGTCGAAGACCTGACAGAGATCCATGACTACCGACTCGTGAATCTTTTGCCACAAATGAGCTCGGAAGATCTGGATCAGCGAGATTTTCAGCGTCGGAATCTTGCCGTGCATGAAGATGCCAGTCAAGTCGAGCTGCACTTGGAAACCGACGTAGACCTGCAAATATTATAGGTTTATATGGGACAAAAAAGGAAATACTTCAAGTAGAGCAAAAAATAACTCGATCACGACTACGATGCTGCGAACTGCGGAAAACGAGATAGTACCAATTCTGACCCATCTTTTTAACCGCATGATGCAACATCACGATGTTCCTCCTGGATTCGCAGACTCTCTTACGACATTGATACCAAAGAAGGGTGATCTTACCGAACTGGTCAACTATCGTCCAATCTCTGTACTTCCAGCTCCGTACAATACAAACATTATTCCACCGTCGAAATCTACACACGGTCAAGCAGCTCATGGATAAAGCCTATGTCTACCATAACCATCTCTACATGTTTTTTGTGAACTTCCGCAAGACCTATGATACTATCGAGTGGATTGCGGTATGGAATGCACTGTTAAGACAAGGAGCTGAGCCTGTATACATCGATATGCTAAAGAAGATCTACAACGGGGCGACATGCAACGTCAGAGTACTAGAAGACCTCGTGGATGTCAATATAGAACGCGGAGTACGTCAAGGTTGTGTCTTATCTCCACTTCTGTTCAATGCGGTTTTGGAAGACATCTTCCGACAACTGGATTGGGACGATAGGCAGAAGTTTGAGGTCGGTTCAGCGAATGGTCACGGAACTAGAAGAAGCTAGCAAAAGAATAGGACTCGAGATCAATCGCCTAAAAACAGTGGCAATGACGAATGGCTACCAGGGAAATCTCTCGCTCAATGGAGTGGCGATTGAATTCGTGAGTCACTTTGTCTACCTGGGATGCTCAGTCACATTCACGGACCAAAATCGAGAACTGTCACGACGGATTGGATCGTCCTGGGGAGCCCTCAACAAGCACAGACTGTTTCTCACAAAGCGCAATGTTCCTATGACAATGAAAAGGAGAGTATTTCTCACTTGTATCCTACGAAGTCTACTCTACGGCAGCGAGATCTGGAGTCTTCGAAAAGATGATCAGCGAAAGTTAGCTACAGTTCAACGTAGGATGGAAAGGGCTATGCTAGGGCTCAGTTTGATGGACCGAGTACGAAATGAAGAAGTAAGGAGAAGAACAGGTTTCCGAATGTTCTGGATATATGGTGGAAAAGGAAGTTGCAATGGGCACACACTCTAGCCAAGATGAACGACCAAAGATGGTCGAAGAATACCACGGAGTGGATTCCACTGGATAGACGAAGAGCACCCGGTAGACCACCAGTAAAATGGGATGACGATATCAAAAGAGCTTGTACGCGTCTTGGTTTGGAGCCAATCTCTTGGATGCGACATGCGAGAGAAATGGACGGAGAGTGGATGGGAGCCATGAGAACGGCGAGGGACCCCGCTTAGCGATATACGCCAAGAATGATCTATCGATACCGTCAAATAAATGTAAATAAAATAAAAATGTAAAACATAACTATTTTCGAAATTTTTGAGGCTATTTTTACGTCTGAACTCCATAAATCCATTGAGACAGTATAAAATGACTTGAAAGTGAAGCTTACATTGGCACGATTGATAGTCGGCGACCACCAGAGCGTGAAACGACGATTGGGGATCTGATTGAGTCCGGATCGCTGTGCATTGGTTAGTTTTTTGAATTTCATCGACTCTTCGAAGCCGGAAGCTCGTTCCCAGAAGAGACCCTCCCACGTTGGGAAATACGTTCCGCGGAAGAGCGTATGCTCGAGAATTCCTTCGACTCCGCCAAGAGCTTGGATCATGTCGGTACGGTAGTTGTTCAAATTCCACAGCTTGCCGTCGTGCCGCTGATGCGTCCACCAGAAGGGATTCTGCTTCAGGATCTGGAAAATGAGGGTTTTTGTATGTCGAAGATTACTAAGAATGAGGCCAATTCAGCCATTCTTAGGTCGTTTTCCTAAACTTTTAGCAAAAAAAGCTACCTGATACTGCTTGTATTCCGTTCGAACACGCCATCCCTTGTCATAGGCAAGAGTATGACGATCCTTCTGAAAGAGGGTGTTGATTCGAGGAATTCCACGGTCCCAAGAGTCGTCCAGATCTTCTAGGGTCAGTCGTCTATTCTGAGCATTGGCTTCCTGTCTTTTAAGTGCATATTCGGCCCAGACGCGCTGCGAATCGACGAACTCGGCTTCCCATGGCTGAAATGTATGTTTTTAATCAACTTTTTTTTGGCATTTCGAGTTGTTTCTATAAACTCCATTTTTCAAAAGAACCGAACCTGAATGTATCTGTAGAGATTCGGGATCAACTGATCCTCATCGTGAGTCATTCCGGACCGGAAATGGGTGACTCCTCCAGCGTCCGTTTGCTGCATCCATCTGAGATCTGACTGCGGAATCAAGACGTGACCCATCGAGAGCATCCCGAGACCGCCAATTTCTTTTGGTGTGTAGAAGACGACAGGCGGGAAACGGGCCGGCATCTTTGAATTCAGGCCAATCTTGATTCTCGTCTGGATCTTGTTTTCGCATTTTACAAGCAGATCCAGCAGCTCTTGCGTATTTACCACGGCTTCTCTGAAAATTATGGCACCTTCAACCAAACACGAGCAAGAAGAAACGAACCGGAAATAGGTCATTAGACCAATCAGGGCCGTATTCCACTTGTTGACAATTTTCGTGAAGGTCGTCGAGCCGGAAGACATTAAAATTTGGCGGATTCTGTTATGGAACTTCGACAAGGAATCGTCATCGACTCGCAGGAAGCACTGTGCCGTTCTCTCTTTCGTCACCTAAATTTCATTTTTGAGGGTTTAAAAGAGCAAAAAAGCACCTCATTTTGCAGATTCCAGACGCCGTCTCGGTGAACAATTTCCTCGTTTGTTGTGCGACATTTGGGCAGAATTCGGCACTCGAAGCCCGACATATCAAAGAGCAGATTCGGATTGTCCTTGCTATAGACAGAGACGAACGAATTCTCCCATTCGATGGTTGTAATTGAACGGGGCAGACGGTTCTGGAAATTACGAGATTTTGAAGGAAAAGCGCGTTTTTCGCAGTACACCAGGCAGTACAAGAAATGAAGCTTTTTTTTTCAACTTGGGGGTAGAAAATTTTAAGAAAATAAGCTACCTTAATATCCCAGAAGACGGCTCTTCCCAAATTCACGTCATGCTTCATCAGTCGCATTCGGGCATCTCTCGGCCAGCATTTCTTGTTATTATAGCCGACAATGTTCTCGTTATTCGGATCGGGGTGCTCCGTCAAGTAGCGCTGAATCAGATCACGGGCTTCGTCGGCCTGGAAGCGGAAGAAGATCCAAACGCGATCGAGATAGCGACAGTACAGACGAATCGGATGAGATGTTTCGGTGGCAATGTCTTGGAATGTCAGGAACTCGTTGGGGCACTGCGGAGAGCCGGAAATCTCAGAGGCACGACGCAGTCCGAGCACGAGGAGGTCCAAAACGAGGCCATAGAACTAAAAAATGCTTTTTCGGTAAGAAGTGAAAAAAATGAACAAACCTGCATGACGAAGGAGGCAAACTGGAGACCGCGGATGATTCCGAACGAGTTGATGTGGTTCATGTCCTTGTAGTTGATCATCACGTTGTTCTTGGCCGTCATGTAGTCGGCAATGTTGTGATCGACGATAAGTCTGAAAATGTATGCATTAGCAACGCTTTCCATGAAATGTAGGTCCAAACGTAAAGCAGAATCCAACCGTTTTGTTACTTTCAAGACAATTTTCTTTTGATAAAAAAATTTACCGCTTTTGGTAGTTTTTTTCTAATTCAAAAGGGTTCTAGCCGTGCCGAAAAATTTAACGCCAGTTTCATACCTCAAAAGCCTGTTGAGCAGCGTCAAGTCCATCTTTTCCGTGACCTTTTCCAAATTGCTCTCCATCAAGACGTTGCATTCTCCCTCCGCCGTGTCCCATACATCTTGCAGATTGTTGATTCCCTGGCACCATTTGTAAGTCAAGAGCGGCGGCGGTTCCGTGTCTCCGGGCTTGATCCAAGCCGGGAAGAGACGTCTCTTGTCCGCTTCGTACCACAAGTACTGGTCCAGATAGGCGTCCGTAACCTTCTCCAGCGGCTCAATCTCATAGACCGGGATCAGATGCGTGTAGAGGTCCATAAACTCGATTCCGACTTCCTTGAAGGCTCGCTGCGTCAGCATATGTCGCTTGATTCTGGAGAGAGCTTCGTGCGGATTGTCGTAGGCCTGCTCAATAAGAGCCAGTTCTTCACGCTGCGATTGATTTAGACGATTCTTTACGCTGTAGGCTTCCTTCAGCCGCTCCAGAGCCTAAATTTGGGGGATTTTAACCCAAAAAGGTGGATTTTACCAGAATAAGCAGCTTGGTGTCGTGTTTGTACGAAAGTGGCGGGAACGGAATTGGGGAGAAGCGTCTCGACTCGAACCAATGGACACAGGTCGTGTAGATGGCTACAGCTTCTTCGGCCGAAATGTACGGGCCGTCCTTCAGGTAATTGTGCTGTCTTTCTTGTTCGGACTGAAAATTTGATGTAATTGGGGAAAATGAGGAAAAGTAGGTATTTTTCGACAAAACTACATACTTTTGCATATATTCATACAAAAACAGCCCATACCTTCAAATAGAGCCTGGTAAGCCGTCCGAGATTCTTCTTGCAGACCGTCTTGTCTACCGTAGCTCCGCGACGAACACGCTCTCTGTTGTAATGAGCCGAATTCGTCCACCAATCGGCCTTGGCCTTTACGTAACGCAGAATCATGTTTTCTACTGGCGTCGGGAGTCCCGGGACTTTCCACGGAATATTGGCCTTCCAGCATCGCCAAGCTTCACTCAGATGCTGCAGAATGACTCGAGCCTTGTTCTGCTTGATTCCCTCCGGCATCATGTCCAGAATGTCGTGCATCACGGCGGCGCTGAAAATGGGAAATGAAGATTTTTGTTAGCGTTGATAGAGCTTTTAATTTAAACTAGTGGAATAGCCTCGATTTCCATCCAATTCAATCTCCAGCTTGTTCTTACCACTTCGGTGCAAAAATACTACCACAAACACAGAAAAATCCCTTACCGAAGCTCAAGATCAAAGTGAGACTCGACACGCTGTTTAGTGACCGTCTTGGCGACTCCCTTTGAATGACGTCCTTCGAACTGACGGGAGAGCAAATTTCCCAGCCATCTTTCCAAGAGCGGCGTAATTCCACGCAGGAAGAAGATCCAGACACGCCATCCGGGAGCCCAGAATCCGCAACCTGGACCCTTTCCAACGGGGCCCGTGTTGAAGCGATAGTAGATGAGATGCTTGAGATCCTTGCACATTCGAACCTGCCGCATCAGCTTGTACTTGTAGCGGTACATTCCTGTGAGCTGGCCGACGTGGGCGAAGATGTACTGAAGTCCATCGGCTAGCTGGTAGGCGTCCACGTTGTTGAGCCTGAAATTGGGGATTTGTTACGAAGAAAAGCCAAGAAATTCCTAAAGTTTTAACTTTCTGGAGCTTGTTTTCGAGTAACTTGTTGAGAATCAAAAATAACGGCCAAATTTTGACCACATTCCTCAAAAATAGACAAAAAAAGCTACCTGTACTGTACGTGCGCATCAACGACGAGCTTCGTTAAGCGCAGAATTTCTCTGCACAAATGGAAAGCATTTCCGAAGCGGGACTTTTTCCTCTCCTTTGTCGTCAGCGTCTTCACTGGCTTCAAATTGAAGTTGTAGTCGAGATGGAGGTAGTTGAGATTTTTGCGATGAATCAGTAGATTCAGCATGTTGTAGCCTTGTCGGAGCACCTGGAGACCGGCCTCAACCCAGTCCAACGTCGTCGACTGGAAGAATTTGGTCGATTTGAACGAGCGGAAGAGATAGCGTCTTTTCTGCGGCTTTGGCGGACGGTGACGAAGAGCGTTGAGGACGAAGACTTTCAGCAACTTCTGGTACGAAACTCGTACTTTTACCGGCATCGCTGAACGTTAAATTTTAGTTCTCCAAAAAAAGCCGCTTACAAGCTGGACAATGTTCCCTGTACCAGCTCTTGACGAGCGGCACATCCAGAGCTCTTCTCGTCCTTCCCGAGCGCAAATTGAACGGCCTCGGAGCCCAGAGTAGCGCAATTCCGTTGCCAGTATGATCCGTGTAGAGGGGAACTTCGTCGAAGAGCGGCACAACAGCTTCTGGGAGCGTCCATTCTTCGAGTTCTTCATCTGAGGGCAGTTCTTCGAGAGTCTGTAAAATGTACGTGTTGTTTGAATCTTGAAAATGGAGGTGACATTTGACCCATTTTCACGCCTTTTACACGTTTTTCTAGCCATTTTGGGATGGGAACAGTAGTCCTTTTGAGGCTACTTTTCTATGAAATTGAATGAAAATGGCAGTGGCTTTTTAAGAGGCATCAACTGAACTCGTTCCTTCACAAATTGTTCTAGTTTTCGTTAGTGGTTCTCGCGAAGCTAAACTGGATCGAAATCATGACTTCTGGCTACAAATTTCTTCACAGACTCGTCCAGTTTGCGAAAAACAGTTTGATGGACTTTGGAATGTAACAAGCTGCCAAAACATTTGAAAAAAGAGGCTATATTTCTCCACTTCAGGTAGGTGATTCCTGTCTCATTTTGTACCAGTTTTCAGTCCAATCTGTTCTTCCAGATTGAACCATGTTGATGCCTCTTCCCTAACACAGAATCTTTCAAAAACTCTACCTTTTCCAGTCCGCTGACAGTGATGGGATTGATAAGAGGATCAAAATAGAAGGCCGGCAGATCTGGGTCCTCCGTCTTGATGAAGACAATCGACGGCTGATGATACCACGAGACTTGGACGGGCAGCTTGTTGATCAGATTGTTGTACATGAACGGGAAGGCGATGCGATATTCCGTCCTGATCGGGGCCCTGATGATGACCTTGTTAATGTCGTTGAACTCGTTCCAGTCCTCGTCCACGTTCAAATCCTTTACGAGAGGCTCGAACTTCGGTCCGCCAGGAATCGCCACATTTAGTGCTTTCGCCGTGAAGAAGGACTTCATGTCGAAGAGATAGAAGTAATTTTCGTCGGGGAGATCAGACAGCAGTTGATTGGCGAGACGGTACAGGGTAGACATCATCGGGATGCTAAAGGCCCATTTTCTGTACGTCGTTCCATTGACGAATCTGCAAATTTTCAACGTTTTTTCATCAAAATGTTAAAACCTCGTCTTTTCGAGCGGCTTGTAGTCGTAGAACCAGTTCTCGACGGTCTTGTCTTCTTCAGGGTCCAGCTCCATTTGAATGGGCTCCAGCGGCTCGACATCGAGAATATTGTCGGCGTAGTCGAGCGGCGGCTCCTCGTCGTCAAAAGGAGGGAATCTCATGCGCTGAAAGATCATGAGCTTCAGAAGAAGAAGAAGTCAATACAAACCTTGAAATGACGTCTGTCACGCTTCTCTCGACGCATCATGATCCACATGGTTCCCCATTGAGCAATGTAGACTGGCTCGATGACTCTTGGGATGTCGTTGACGAAGGTAATGGCTCCCGTGATATGGTAGAGGGCCTTGACATCACGAATCTGCTCCCAGGGCATCGGCATGTTCTCCAGCAGCTTCAGCACGGCGTGTGGCATGTACTTCAGGGCTCCGAGGTAGACGCGCTTGTCGTGACGATACTTTCTCGATGTCATGTCTCCGTGATCGCGGATAATCTTCCTCACGTGCTCTGAAAAGTCAACTTCCACAGGAACGGGAACATTTTCGATTTTACAGCTTTATAAAGAGACGCAAATCCTTACCAGGCGGCATTTCTTCCTTCTGGACGTCGACGACGCCAAACTTGCGCTTCTCGGCATATCTCTTGGATTGGAGTTGTTTCCACTTTCGCGACTTCTCCTCCAATATATGGAGCGGGATCGACGACCCCTGGTCGCTGTCCACCTCCATGATGATCGGAAATGGTCTCGGGGAAACTACCTGGAGATTCTGATATCGGTTTGCTATGAAACGAAAGAAAAGAGGTCAGAAAATTTTCTAAATGTGCTGTAAAATCGACCGGAATGTTCAGAGGCTACATAAATTGGTCTTGTTTCAAATTGTCGCCTAAAAATGAGTGCGAGGGGTCAGGTGCCGTAAAAGGGTGTTTGTTCAAGTTGTCCGCGAAAAATTAACTCTGTATCGAAGTGAAGCGCCCTTTCCGCTTTTTCACAGCCCTTTATCGATTTCACTAAGCTCCTCCTCATTCACTAAGCTCAAAAACTAGCCCTCAATCTTTTTGAAATTTTTTTATCACGAACAGTGAAAGAAACAGCGAGAAAAACAAGTATTTGAACAAAAATAAGCTGCAAAAATTCCCAGATTCGAAAATTGCCAAGTTAGATGTGCAGGTTTATCGAGACGGGGCGCGTGTTCGAACGGTCCTTGTTGAGAGGCTCCGCCTCCCAGCTGATCGTGCCTCCGCGCATGCTTAGTCCCCTTTTTTCATCTTACCGCTTTTCCTCACGGTTACGACTACCATATACGGACTTGCGAGAAACTAAGAGACAAAATGGTTATTTTTGGTCGGTAATTTACGGGATTTTCCATATTTTTCTTTTCGAAATGTTCGTTTAGAGGCACGTTCACAAAATCGAAACGAATCAATAGCAAGATAAGCATTTTCTAGATGTTTTTTTTTTATCATTTTGCGAATGAAAATTGCTGGAAACAAAGAAATGGGTGAAAATGAATTGAAAGAAAATGGAACGAATATTCGAAATGATATCTTCTATACTCTTTTTCATCAATAGCTTCTTCCCTATATGGGTTTTAGAGCAGCTACGAAACCTTTGAAGCTTTCCTAAAAAAAACTATGGTTTTGATTTCTCGTTCAGTAACAACTTCCGTCACATGTTTACAGCGTCTTAGCACAGTTGTAACGAATCGATAATGCGATAAGCATCATTTCGACGTTTTTTACGGCTTTTTATAAAATAAATACACTGTAAACGTGGACCACATTCAGGAGAAATAGAAAACGAAAAAGGATTTGTCGCTTGAACTGCTGCTATCACTGGAAACACTGTTACTGTATTTCCGTTTCGGGACCAGTTACCGACCTCTATTTTCGTTTCAGAACTGGTTACAGTAATCGGCGCGTATACAATTTAGGCGGGAGTTTGATTCCTACTTTTCATATTTTTTCCAAGTGCTTGCTTCCTTTTTTTCTTCTATTTTCCCAACTAATTTACTC
Source organism: Oscheius onirici (assembly GCA_932521025.1). Lineage (NCBI taxonomy): Eukaryota > Metazoa > Nematoda > Chromadorea > Rhabditida > Rhabditidae > Oscheius > Oscheius onirici. The sequence goes on along the minus strand of OW051470.1, from coordinate 9,986,911 downwards.
GTTTTCAGGGTTTGTTTGTCGTTAAACCAAGAAAAAACAACCAGAAGATTTCCGACCAGCAAAACATGTCCGGACGTAATGGCCTCCAGTTCCCCGGACGTATCCCCATGCGAGGTTTTTTTCCACTTTGTTTTTCAATAATCACCAATTATTAGGCTCCGACGACGCATCCTCACCGAGCCAGCCACGTAAATTGGAAGTCGTCTCCAAGCAGGCGACAAAAGTCGTCGCCTTATCGACAAAACTCGAGTGGAAAATAGATCAGGTTTGTATCTACTCATTTTCTGATGAATTGGCCAATTTTCAGTTTGAAAAACTGATGAAGCTCTTTAAAAACGGCCAGAATCTCATCAGCCGTCAGTTCAGTGTGCCCCAAGCGCCGACAGTCTGCTGGGAGCTCCACGTCTATCCGAACGGAAAGCGCGACGAAGACAATAACAACGTGTCCTTCTTCTTGCGTCAGGTTGGCCTTCAGGTAATCCCTTGGGCTTGTTTTTTTCACGGCAAACGTTCAGAGAGGTGAAGATCCCATTATGACGGAGTTCCAAATATACGCTCTCGACGCCAACGGGGCCAGAATCAGCGTCTGTCGCGACACGAAAGATTTCACGAATCAGCAGGGTCGCGGAAAGTTCCAAGTGTCGCGGGACAAGATGACTGGAGCTCTAAGGTCGGACGGCTCTCTTCTGCTCATCTGCGAGGTGGGTTTTTGAGAAACGAGAAGGAAATAAAGCAGCCCGTGGCCACGTGGATGCCAGAAATCGAGGATTTTTGAGCCTGGTTGTTCACTCTATGTACTATAAACTCGTAGTTGCCTCAGGAGAAAAAAATGGCTTTTTGTTAGTTAAATAGTTGCTGATCCACCTTTCCTGCTCTTAGGCCTGTATTGTACCGCATTTTCGTTATAATAGCTGTTATAATAGTTAACCCTCCAGATGTTCCAGAGCCGCAAGTTACCCCTTGACCACAAATTTAAGCTCCAATTTCCGTCCTTTCGGTAAAACTAGATGTCGAACTGGCTACTCCCGCTCTTAACACTGATCCTGTCCTGTGTTTTGTACGGTGTCTTGTTCCCTGCTGTACAGCTTCGCGCTAGGACAATCAGAAGCTCAAAATGACTAACAGCTACTTAATTTCTATATAATTCATTATTTCCAGGTCGAATACTTTCCCCCGGGCTCAAAAATATCCGTGGAGCCAGCTGAGGAAGAAGACTGCGGCATGGACGACACTGACGAAATTCTCGAAGTTAGCGTCCGCAGCAACAATCGCGCCATGTGGGAAAATGAGCTCTTTACGGACTGTGAAATCATCGTAAGTTTTTTTGTATTTTGCGTGCATTCCATCGACGGAATAGACTCTACTAAAACTTCTACCTTTACAGGTCGGCGGCAAGACCATCAAGGCCCACAGATGTATCCTCGGACAAAATTCTCGCGTCTTTCGTTCCATGTTCGAAAATGAGCAGATGTTGGAGGCTCAGAACGGCAAAGTCGACATCACAGACGCTAAATATGATTCCGTAAGTCTTTTTCTCGAAAAGTCCGCAAAAAAAGCATGATTTAGGTACGCGCCATGGTCGACTTCATGTATACTGGCAGTACGGAGACACTCGAAAATTCGAACAGCATTGACGATATTTTGGCTGTCGGTTAGTGCTTGGTCCTATTTTTCAAACTAAAAATTTTAATTTTAGCGGAAAAGTACGAAGTACTGGTGCTGAAAGAGCACTGCGAGCGCCTCATAGCCCAGACCATCACGCTGAAGAATATCACGAATATTGCCATGTTCGCCGATACTTACAGTGCCGGCTATCTAAAGAATGCCGCCATCAGATTCCTCTCCATCAATCACAAGAATGTCATAAAGACGCCGGAATGGAAGGGACTGAAAAGAGTTAGTTTTTACTTCTGACCAAAAAATCTTTGCGTTGCGAACCTGCTGACTATCTTGTTTTGAGCTGTAAGACGTCCAATCGATCTTATTTGACCACAATTTTGAAGGAAAGAAAAGCAGGAAACCTTATCAATCTCGCCCTTTTTGTCACTTATTGTTAGTTGTCCCTGATTGAAATCATGCTCAAGAACAGCTGTAAATTCTACTTTTGATAAAAACGTAGCCACTTCACCGACATTACCGACTTTACTCATTTCGTCCAATTCCAGGATCGCCACGACCTTGCCAACGAGCTGCTGGAAGCTGTTCTCGACTCTCCGGCCAGTAGTTACGACGACGAGTGCCCCAAAAGTCCCGGGCCAGCTCGCAAAAAAATCCGTCGTAGCTGTTTCCTTAGCACAAAATAAGAGCCTCCTCATTCTCTAGTGTTCAGCACCATCCGGGTATCTTCGTTTATTTCAGTCATCATCATATATAGTCCATTGTTTCCCACATACATATATTTGACAAAAATTTCTCCCCTTTCCAAATACTGCTGTATATTGTTCGTGCATCCAGAAATAAAACTGTCCAGACGCTACTATTTTTCGGACAATTTTGGCTGATAGAGGGGTATAGCCTAGCCAGATTATCTCAAGGATTTCGGTGGGAAAATAGGATGATTTCTGGAACTAAAGTATTGGAAGACCGTGAAGTATGGAGGAAAACGCAGCTTTTGAAGCGATGAAGATGTTTGTCCTCTTCGGAACCAGTTTTTGCACAAAAACCGACATAAAGCTTAAAAATTGATGAAATGAGAGAAAAGGAATCCTGCCAGGCTATGTTGACGCTAGAATACTCGTTTCTGAGTTTTTTTTACGTCGCCAGAGTCTATTTTAGATTATTTCAGCGGAGAAAGACGAAAATTTACGATATAATGCGTCAATTGAGCTATTTTTTGCTGCTTATTGCCTTTCGCTGCGTTGCTGACGATATTACCATGAAAATTGACCAAGTTTCGTTCAGAAATTCTACGGCACTCGAATTTCGGTCAAAACGCTGATTTTCAGACGAAATTCATCCAGAAATGACGCATCACCCGGAATGGCGGATCTGCTCGATCACATTCAATGTGGCAATGAAACCTGCCGATGAACAGGCCGTAGACTCGATGCTTAGCCATGTCGACTCGTCAAAAACGGACATTTTGGCCGTCGGGATGCAAGAAGTCGCCCACGTGGAGACGCTAGGCGGAGCTGGATGGACCTGGCAGCGACTGATAACCGACTGGGTCACTATGAGGTATTTATCCGGGGTTTTGGCCAAAAAAATAGAAAACCAGGTCGCCGATGGTGCTGCTGACGAAGACGTACCAGGCCACAAATCAGATTCTCGTCTTTTTGAGGAAATCGCTCATTCTTCAAGTTGGAAGGATCGACTATCGCTTTAACAGAAACACGCTGGGAGGACTGACGGGACATAAAGGATCCATTGGATTGAGGATAGGCTTCAGGGTACTTTTTTTCTTTGGTTTGAAATTTTTTTTTAGCGAAAGTGGCTGAGTTAAACATGCTAAAAGCTGTGAGAAAGAGCCTGCTCAAGAAGTCTAGTGATTTTGGCTGGCAATTGATCCAGAAAACTCCGGAATGGATGAAATTAAATGTATAGCTAATTTCTAGACGATTTGGGATGCATTTTGAGCAGATAAACGCTTCTGGGAGCTATCACCCAGCTTGTTTACTGCTAAAATCTATTGTTTCCCTACCTTTTTGTTCAAACTTTAGTACAAGTCCGAAATATAGCTCTTTTACAATCAAAAATACCAAGCTTCTGCTTCTTATGCTTTTTACCCGTCGTTCCACCAACATGTGCCTAAAAACGAGCTGGAAGCGGTCCTAGGAAAGAGGCAAAACCTGCACCAGAAACCCCAAATTCATTAAATTCAAGTCTAAAGTCTATTTTCAGAGCAAATCGGCCCTCGTCTTCGTCGTCAGTCACTTTGTGCACGATGTCCTAGCCTATGACCGGCGGATAGCCCAGTACCATTCAAACAAAATCTGTACTTTTCCCGAAGACGAGACTGTAAAGTAGGTCAATATTTTCTCCTAAAACCCGCTTTAGAGGAGTCTTTTGGTTAGGAGATCTGAATTTCCGCGTCGAACTCACCCCAGCCACAGCGCTGGCCAAGATTCATTGTGATAAGATGGATGATATACATGGTAAAATACCCGTTATTTCCTATTTTTAACCCAAATTTATAGAAAATACAGAGCAATTGCGACAGGCAATGATCACGGGAGCAGCATTTGATTATTTTTCCGAGGCTCCGATTAATTTTAAGCCAACTTACAGGTGAGAATGCTCGTTTTAAGTCAAAAATCAAGAATTTTCAGACTAAAAATTGGCACGAATGACTACGACTTGAAGAGAACGCCATCGTGGTGTGATAGAATTCTTTACAAGGTTAGTTTTATCGAGTTTGGCTTTAAAAAATGTTTAGGGAGAGACAGTGAAGGCGCTAGACTACGACTCGCTGACGGACGTCCTAGTGAGCGATCATCTTCCCGTCATGAGCAATCATACAGTCCAGGTTCGTTTTTTAGGCCACAGTTTGACAGCTGTTAGAACAAATCTGTTGTGGCCACAGTTACACCACTGTCGTGGAAATCTGTGGTAGCCATAGCTGGACAGTTTCAACTCGCGTATCCTTAAATTTTCAGGTTGACAAAGTAGTCCAGCTCGAATGTGACGCCATCTTCGAGCAAATGCCCAGCTGGTACTCGTCAGTGCCGCTCGTGGCCCGCTACCAGCTCAAGAACGACTTTTGGTCTCGCGGAGGCAGCTATCTCGACTGGATCGGACTCTTTCCCGTAAGTTTTCACGTTTTTCTATTCAAAAGTAACACGGACTAGTCCCCGTAAAAAGAGTCCCGTCAATTATCACATATAGACGAGGTGTCAAACATTAGATCGGGTTACATTTTTCCCATGACAAAAAGCAAACAAACATAGCAAAATATCAATTTTCAGGCGGAAATTCTCGATTGCAAGACGGCCGTTCGATGGATCTGGGTCGCTACATGCTACGAACAACTGCACGAAGGCGAAAAATATCTCGTCTGCGAATTTGTCAACGTGCCGGTCGGAAGATATCGTCTCGGATACTACAGTAATTACCGCAACTGCCTAGTAGGCTTGTCCAAGTCGTTTGAGGTTGTAGATAATAATTAGCCCCGTTTTGTACATATTTTAAAGCCTTGAAGTCTTTTTTGGTCAAAATTTATCCTTTTTTGTATGATTTCCAATGTCTTCTGCGCTATTTTTTTAACAGATTTTGTCGAAAACTTGAGAGAAAATGGCCGAACTTTCGACAATTCGCCACGCGTTCGAACTGCCCTTTAAAGCCATTGGAATCTTTCGTTTTTAGCCATTTTTTGCCTAAAATGTGGAAAAAGAGTGAAAACCACTCTTGAATAAAAAAAAATATTAAAAATAGCCCTCCAACGCCCATATCCCCCTACTTGCCATTTTTAGTCGCATCTCCCTCCTAATTGTAGCTTTATCCCTTTCCCCCGATGTAATAACGTGTATATTTCAGTGATTTTATGAAAATTTTATCAGAATCCGTTTCCTTTTCAATCAGGACTCGATTGTCGACGAATAGCCATAATTTGTGAAGGAGATTGATAGCCGCAGGACTCTCCAGGACTCATTACCTATTCCCTAACATGATTATGACTTGGCCTACGTAATAACCTCTGCTCCGTTTCGGACCAGCTACCAACTGATGAATTGGCAAATTTCGACGAAAAAAAAAGTTGGTTATGTGGCTACTGAGAATGACCTTTACAATGTCAGTTTTGAGTTCAGAAATGGATGACGTTGACAAGATCTTCCTGGAAAGGCGGCGGAGAAGACGAAAGTAGTTGCCGGAAAATCTCTTTCTCTCCCGATCGGTCCACAAAAGTCTCTCCACTGGACATATTCGAAACTCCAAAATATTCCTTTTGAATTTGAAGCCCCAGAAACTGTCCATAAAATTCATCAAAAGTACCTAAAAACGGGACATAAAGATGCCGAAAAGTATCACAGAACGACGAAATGGAGCAGCAGCCAGGCCATCGCAAAAAAGTACCCGTTGGAGAAGGAAGAAGACAACATTTCCTGGTCGTTACACCGCTCACCAGTACAGGAACAGAACGTTACCTGAAATTTTGATGTATCTAAAGAATAAATTTGCGACGTTTTTGTTTTTCACTTTATTTCCTTTGCAGATGTTTTAGAGTCTCCTCTTGACCCAAAAGTCTCTCGGAAAGCTGCTGGTTCCCTATGAATGTCTCCTTGCATTTGCTTATGTCAACCCCCCTCTCCCCATTCCCTCTCGTAAATCAAGAGAGAAACTGGCATGCTTCGATGTTGGCAGGTAATTTATGCTGACTCGACATTATCAGTGCCATAAATTAGGTCTCGTGGCGGCATACCAACTCACATAAGGAGTGTCTGTTGAGAGCGGATAAAGACGGAGCAGTTTTCTCTCAGTCTCTCGGCAGACTCTTGTTGAGGTGTGAGAGGCTAGCACGTTCCGAACATCGTCGTCAACACCAAAGAGAAGAAGACGATCGACACAGCCTCGCAGAACGCCAGAATAGTCGGCTGGAGTGGGATCTGAAAGATTTGGAGTTGAGAGAGCGAAACTGTGGGACAGAGAGTCAGTAAGTGTACTGTCAGAGGATAGTACTGTTTCCTCGTCTTGTTCTTTGCTCTGTTTCCTGTATCAGGGAGACAATCTGTCAGTCAGTCCCGTACTAGACTTCCATTTGCTCTCCCAGACAAGCAGGGAAACAGTTACAAGGTCAGTAGTAGTGGACTACTGTTTCTATCCAAGAGTACATGAAGCTAGAAGCTCAAAGGAGATATACTGAACTGACCAAGGAACTTCCCTTAGCCGTCTTTTTTTATTTATAACGTCAAATCATAGAATTATCTAAGATGGTCGATGACCCTATTCCATTCCTCCGTCTGCGCATTCCACCAGTTACTGTCAAAACATCTCTTGACAAAGTCTTTCCATCTTGGAGGAGGTTGTCCGATGCTTGTCATAAGGTATCCAATTGGTTGCTATATATGCCCATCTGTCCGGTTCCATGTTCTTTATTCGTCTTGACCATTGGACGTTCCTCAAATCAGCAACTTTTATCCAGTCGTCCAGCTTCGTCCAGCTCCTTAGCCGTCTATTAGGGTAGAAAAAGAGACAAGAAGAGAGATCTGCTGAGAGATGCCAGTGCAATACAACAAGAATCGGTGCTATCAGTTCAGTCTCTTGACTACCAGAGGTAGCCGAACTACCAGGAGTACCGAAGGTACCAATCGGAATTAGAGTTTGTCAGGAGACAAACTAGGAGACTAGAGGAGATATCACAGATGTTCTGACCAATATAACTTTTTGATGAAGATTACTGTATCTCCCACTGTAAATCGAGTCAAGGTATAACTTGTCATGATTCGTTTAGATAGTCTCCCAAAATTTGTATGCCTTATCCTTTTCTGAATCTGCTTGTCTCTCTTCCAGTTCCCTCTCCTCTTGCTACCTCATGACGTAGCCCCCTTCAGTATGACTACGGAATCAGTCTCTTTCCTTTACAGAAAAGAAAGAGTCAAAAAAGGAGTGTGTCAGGTCATGCAATGGATCAGCTTTCCTTCGTCCCCTTTCCCGCCATTATGGTCAAGCCATTAGGTGATGGGTTAGCGTCCATTTGAGAGGCCACCACCACCAATATAGGCATGCGTTTTCGGTGTCAAGGTCCAATTAATTGCTCCTAAAAGGGGCCTAAAGGGTCTGCTCTAACCCAATCAAGATATGTGGCTATATTTTACTGGCCCTGGGTGAATGTTACCGATCCAGAACGGGGGGACTTTTTGACGAATGAGACACGCACACAAACTCTCCCCAACTAATTGAAAATTCAGGAGAGACGGTGTGTGCACGGATATACATGCATTTGATGCGACGACGTCCGGGACTACTAATGACCAGAAGACATGAGACACTGGGGAGCTTTCTTTTGGTGTGGCCACTCTCAGCAGAGACAGGATTTGCATATGGAAAGAAGTCAAAAGTGGGCTCTGAACTCATTAGGGGGAGGTCGCGGTGACATGGCCATTTGTACTCACGGGACAGAGGGTCTCAAATTAAAATTGAGGGAGAGGATACCTTGTCTCAGGGAATGAGACGGAGACTGGGGGATTGAGACAGTTACAGAAGCAACGACTGATTGTGAGTGACTGAAAGACTGAGCAAGTTAGAGACCTATTGACCGCTATTCAGAGGGATAGGCAGGGCCAGAATATGAGAGTCTCCAGTTCCATCTCATTTTTTGAGTGAAATGGAGCCTGACTATGATCGGAGGAGGCAGTCGAGTGAGAACATGCTCGATGAGACGGAAGGAATCTGGCGAGAGGTATAGAGACAGAACCGAACAGAGAGTACAGGGAACAATATAAATTAGACCAGACGACTTCGTCGCCTGCCGGCGTCGTAACGCCAACCTTTTCTACCCCATTTATTGTTTTCTAAAGCTTTCTAAATACTTGCCTCTAACATAGTAGAAGCCAAAGTTTGTAAAAACTTCTGTGACTTGCTTTTATGTGACTTGCTATCTAATCCTGACAACTCTTGACTTGCTACGACGATTCTCGTGGCCATGGACAAACAGACAGACAGAGTTAGCCACAGGCACCATAGCTTTTTAATAGTTTAGATACTCAAGTTTGAGCTGACTCATAATTTTACTCTGTACTCTTAGCCACCAGGCCAACGGACTCTCTCGATTTGTCTGTCCTCCAGACAAGTGTGAGAACTTTTTAGAAACGGAAATCCTTCGGAATGAAAAAAAAACCATTGACTAGATCCAGAAGAAGGAACTGTCTAAATCCCTGTACTCTCTCAAACTTGTATTCAAACCAGTGACTCTCTCCCCTCTCTCAAAATATCCCTTATCCAATTAGATCTCGAGAGCAGGTGTAAACCTGATAATTTGTCTCTATTCCCACATGTTTATACTCACAGTCAAATTGGTCGATTCGTTCCACCAGTGTGAAGCAGGCCGACGAGCAGGGGACTGTCTCTATTCGTTGCGAACTGCTGCCAGGATTGAAACACTCGTCCGTGAAGTTTTTCGGTGGGAAGTAGTGGTGCATCAGCTTGTGCCAGATGGTCAAGTAGGCAAAGTTGGCACAACTGGAAGAAGATTGGTTCAGTTGAAAAACTAGATTCAGTAGAGAAATTATTGGCTCTTTCAAAAATTTGCGATTATTGACGCTCCCTTTTCGGATCGAAGCCGAGACTTTCGAGCTTTTTGATGTTCTGCAAACTGGTAGAGCAGACCAAGGGCTGCAACTTTGCAGAACGGCGGAAATCTGCGGTGATTTCAATATTTTTGATCATCGAAATCAAACGTTTTCTTGTGCAAACAAACCTGTAACAAGTAGTCCTTGGCTGATCGAGATAATCCTCGTGAAAAGAGCCACCAGAGCTGACTGTGATGATGAGGGAGAGGAAGAGCAGAAACCAAAACATCACATGGCCAACCCCTGTAATCTTTTTCTGAGATCAATTAAAGAGGAAGAAGAGAGATCCGGACCGGAAGCCAAAGTGACACCGAGGCTCTGAAGAGGGCGGACGGCCTGACCCCGCCTCCAATTGCTAATTGCTGCAGGCGCTTTTACGAGCTTGACTCTTGACGAGAGACGAAGGGGAGAGAGCTGATTGGAGCCAGGTGATCCCATATTCACAGCACTGGGACTGGAAATAGGTGTCCTTCTCTTTGGAAAGAGAGGCGAAGAGAAGGAACGCAATTACGTGGACACAAAGAACAAGGCACATCTTCGTTTATGAATCTAGTTTTTCGGTTTTATGAGTAGAAATTGGCGAAGAATGGATCCGGAATCGAACAAGCTGGCAGATCAGCTGGAGGGACAGGGACTAGTGAGAATTTGTGAACAAAACGAACAAAACTACGCTAAAATGTAAAAGTTTGGACAGAAATCAAGTTCTTGTCACTTTCTGAAAGTGAAGTTCAGCTATTCAAATTGGCACCATGGTAGATTACGGTACAGAATTGGCGAGCTGTCCAAAAACACCTTTCTTTTCTGCTTTTCTGTTTTCCTGATGTTTTTTATATTTTGTTTTCTATTGTGGCCGGCGATCACTCACGCTGCATACCAATTGAAATTAACTTGTTTCCTACGAGAATCTATAGCATACTGCCTATTTCGGAATCGGAATTTGATTGCTGAAAATATGTTTGGAACTTTTTTGCCAACATTTTTCACCCTATTTCCAGCCAGTTTTTGGCTGTTTTTATTCTAAAACATTTGACATTAAAACATTCTAGCATTTGGATGAGGAGAATGTTTATTCGGAAAAGTTCCAAAGTTTAGAAGTGGGTCGTAAAGAAACCAGCGCGTCTCCTAGTTGAGCTCGAAGAGGATTTGCAGATCTGTAACACGGAAATTGAAGAAAGTAGGCAAAGTGAACTGACTTGAGGTGGCAATTTTAGTGGCTTCTTCGTAATTTTGTACCGCAGCCGTCCCCAGCTTGCGATATTCTTCCAGTGCTTCCCGTCTTCTTTTCAGTCGCTCCTTTTCCTTCTGCATTCGTGCGATTTCTTCTTCGAGAGCAGCGTTTTCGGACGTGAGCTTCTGATCCTCGCCCAGAAGCTCCTTCAACTCTTCTTTTCTGGCTAGAACACGGCCTGAATATGGATTTTGTTGACAAGAATGGTGACAACAGGGACTTTGAGAAGACACCTCCATTTTGAAGCTCACACTTACATTTCCCAGCTTTGTGATGTTCTACAAACTTGTAGAACTCATCAAATACTACAATTTTGTAAAACATCGAAAAGCTGGAAAATGTAAGGGTGAGTCAGGAAATAGGGCACAAACTCACTACTGATTGCGTTGGGAAGGTTCTCCATGACCGCTTCAAGATCACTAAAGGCCTGAAGAGTTTCTCTTGTCGAGGCGGACATCTCCTCTTGCATTTGACGGATCTCATCTGGCGACCTGTAAATTTTCTGGAATTGTTCAGGATATAAAGAATAACAGCAAATTACGTCAATTTTCTTCAGAATGTCGTCCATGAAGTAATTGTCGGTCCTGTCCAGTCTCAACTTGCTGTCAGAAATTATGAAAGAGCTGGTGTCCATACTGAAAGAAATACGTAGGGAGAGAGACTGAGCGACTAAAAGACACGTACTGGGTTCTTGTGAACTACATAGACGCAATTTCAACAAAGTCCATAAATCATAGAAACTATTTGATTTGCAAGTCATTGTCATAGAAACTATTTGATAACTGTCCAGGTGGTGACGAGCAGTCACTCGATGCTTCTTACTCCACTTCGCCGATCCCCATAGACTAGAAGGTAGAAGGCGATGCTGCTGAAGTAGGCGAACAGCTTCTTCTTCCGTACTAGGTAGCGAAAAAGTATTCATGACGAGTGAATTTTGTGGCAATTTAAATTAAGTCAAAATTATTACAATGACAAAACAATATTACCAAATTATTATAACTTATTGACTTTGTTGAAATTGCGTCTATGTAGTTCACAAGTACCACGTATTGTCCCCATTGATGGCTCAATCTCTGTCCCTGTCAAGAACCGGGACTATCCACAATCAGTTGACTCTCAGTTCCAGACTACAAACTAGACAGTTCAGTAGTTGGCTACTGGAACTGTTACAGTATGACTCATAACCTTCCTCAGAAAGATTGGAACAGATCAAACAGAGTCGGAGTCTCTCTTTCATCCTCCTGTCCTCAGTGTACCTCAATTACAGATTCAGTAGTTCGTTACTGGAACTGTTACGGTATAACTCCTCAGACAGATTGGGACAGTTCAAACAGAGCCGGAGACTCTTCCTCCTCGCAAGCGTTCCAATCTCTCTGTCACTGTGTCTCACAGTCTTACGGAGATCTTTGGAATAGTCCTACCAAACTCTTTGCCTGCCCTGTCTACCAAAGCAGTTCAGTAGATCTACTGAAACAGAAAGACTACCAGTATCCCCAGTTCTGTCCCCTGTACTTCGGCTGTCAGAGAGTCGAGAGACAGAAGAAGTATCAGACGTACTAAGACAGAGATTTTTACTAGAGAAGCTACCAGAAGAGTCTAGAATAATTGAGAGACAGTCCAGAGGACAAGACAGCTCAGTCTGACTACTGACTACCAGAGGGAGGGAGAGAGGCTGAGCCTAATAGAGACGGACTGACGGAGAGAAAAAAATGAGAAAAATTAAGCTAAACATTTAGGGACAATGAGAGGAATTTCGAGAAAGAAAACATTAGAAGAAATTGAAATTCTAAATATTGCCGCCACTCTGGGTCCCGTCACGAATGGGATTACGGTAGCTGGGGGTTTCAATCATGCGACTGCCAAACATTCGAATTGCATTCGTGGTTCTTCACCCTTTTCTTTCATTTTTTCGTGCAAATTTTTGTAAAAACCCTGTTTTCAGAACAAAATGTCATTTCTAAGTGAAAAGGAAGAAGATGCGCCCACGATTACCACGCTAAAAATCTTAATTATTGGAGAAAGCGGCGTCGGAAAGTCCAGGTTTGTTTTTCGGCACTTTTCGTCCAATTTCATCGCATTTGCAGCTTGATGCTTCGATTTGTCGACGATACATTCGATCCAGAGCAGCCGGCCACAATAGGTAAGCCAAGTTTTCGAGTAAAAACCAAAGTTTATCTTCTAGGCGTCGATTTTCGCGTGACTACCATGAACATTGATGGGAATCGCGTAAAGCTGGCCATTTGGGACACGGCAGGTAATTTTTTGCCTAAGAATTCCTTAAAAAAAGCTTCAGGACAGGAAAGATTCCGCACACTTACACCGAGCTACTATCGTGGAGCACAGGGCGTCATTTGTGGTATTTTTGCCGGGTCTTCTCGTAAAAGTAGAAGTTTTAGTGTACGACGTGACGAATCGCGACAGCTTTGAGCGTCTGGAACACTGGATGACGGAAGTCGACACCTACTCGACCAGGGGAGAAGCTGTAAAGATGCTCGTCGCCAATAAAATTGACATGGTAAGGTTTTTCAAGCTGCTTTTTCTTGGAAATTTAATGATTTTTTGTTCTCTAGCTATAATTTGTCGATTTAGCCACAGTTAGACAGGCTTGTCAGTTGTGGCGCTTCTTACAAAGCCACATCAGCCACAGTTAGACAAGCTTGACCGTTGTGGCGATGTTCACAAAGTCATATAAATTTCCCAGTATCCGCTAAAGATAGGTAAATTGAATAATCGGATATTTTCAGCCAAACCGCGAAGTCTCGAGAGAAGAAGGCTTGAAGTTTGCGAAACGTCATCGGACCCTTTTCATTGAGGTCAGTGCCAAAACGAAGGAGAACGTCCAGTGCGCTTTCGAGGAACTCATCGAGAAGGTAAACAATTTGATATTTTTCACGTCTTACGGTACCCGTTGTGTTCTTCAAGCCATAGCTTCGACAGGTCGAGCAGTTATTTTGAGCCACAGCTTCGGCAGTTCACACTCCTGGTGAAATCACGTTATGAAGCTCCAGTATTACCAATTTGTTGCCACAACTGCACGGCATGTGAGCTGTGGCTCAAAATAACTGACCACAGAACAAATACGTTACGGTAATGACCTTTTCTTATCGACTCCATCGATTTTTCATGTGTGTTTGCAGGTAATTCAAACGCCCGGCTTGTGGGAGAACGATCGTCCCGCTTTTCGTTTAGGTCAAGATGCCGGCAGTCAGGACGCCAACTATTGCGGCTGTTGAACTTTTTTTTCCAACACTCATACCCCCTTGTGAATATTTCCCCGTATAGCCTTCAAATTTCTGCCATTTAGTCACTTTTGCACGCCCCCGATCCTGTACATTTCCATAAATTTCTACATATTTTTTGATTCCTTCGTTTTGAGCCGTTCAGTCGAAATTTACCTAGATTTTATACATGTTTTTGGTGTAGTTTTGCCTAAAACCAAATTCAGATGGCAGATATGCAAGTTGAAGAGCTGACAAGCGACAATCCGAACATCATGGACGAGACCTACAAGGCCTACATGGACATTGCCAACAGGAAGGCCGGTCTGGAGGAGACTGACGGAAAGGTGAGCTTGTTTTATGTCTAATTTGATAAAGACAATCGTCCTTTTACCGCTGAATCTCTTGTGGCAAATCATTGGCTCAAAGCTATGATTTTTATGCCTTGTGTCATGCCCGTTTTGTTTCCAGTGTGAAGGTTAGCGTTACCTATGGGTTGGATCAAAACAAAAGTAAACGGTACATTAGCCTAGATCAACGTTTTTTCTTCAGTTTTTCGATCCCTTTGTTTTGGCCTTCAATCTGATTATGAAAGAAGAAGAAAAACGGTTCAAAATAGATTGTTCGCAAAAAATAGGCCGGCCATTTGGCGCAAGGACTTTACGTATTTTGGTATTTGGCAGGGGGGAGGGGATACTTAAAGTCCCAGGGGGTGACGTAAAACCACTGCTCAATTAGTTGTTGCTCAAGTGACTATTCCTTCTCCGATGGCAACACGCAGAGATTCGGCCATGTCGTCAGCTTTTTCCGATCGAGGCGAACCAGTTGACTTTGGCAACAGTGTGAGAGAACGGCCCGGCCTTTTGCAGTCAGCTCTTTCCCGTATTCAACCAGGCAAAAAGTTGTTCAAAAAGAGCAGACCAGGTTCTTTTCCGGTGCTCTCTACAGGAAGAGCACCCGTTGTCCATTCGACCATCATATAGAGCCATCCTTCGATGTCGTCCTTTCGCGACTGATCCACCTGTTTCATGGCAGCCAGAGGGGCGTAGCGAGTTGTGTCTCTGAAAGGAGCGATATCTCTCCACTTGCGACAGTCTTTGTCCTTGTTCTGGAACTGACGACACAGTCCGAAGTCGAGCATGTAGATCAAATGGTGTTCGTTTTGATCGTGACGTCCGGCGGCAAAGTTGCCCGGTTTGATGTCACGATGCAAAAATCCGATCCGATGGAGTTCTTCGATGCAGATGAGACATTGAGAGGCAGCCTTGAGACTAGTGCCCATGGAGAACTTCATCGAGTCGCGTTCCACTCGCAGGTCCCAGAGGTTGCGCCCGATGAGCTGCATGACGAGGAAGGAGAATCGATTCTCGACCTTGCCACGATCCATGACCATGCAGAAGTGTCGACTCTTGATCTGACGGGCTCCACACAGCACACGACAATCCATGGCTAGAACCTTCTTACGAGCGACCGTCTTCTCACACTTGATCGCGAAACACTTGTTGTCCGTCTTGCGACTCACTTCAAACACGGCTCCATATCCTCCCTTTCCCAGCAGTTTGGCCACCTTGTAGCGTTCCTATTTTCCTTAATTTTCACAATTGTGCTCTCGCTACTTCAAGCGCTCCCTAGTGGATCTACTGCCGATTGCGAAAAGAGAGGGGGTTCCGGTTCCGATGAGGATGAAGCGAAAGGTGTATCTGACCTGCGTCATCCCAAGTTTACTATACAGATGCGAAATCTGGAGTCTTCGCACAGACGAACGATGGAAGCTCGCAGCCGTACAACGACGTCAGGAAAGATCCATTCTCGGAATATCGCTCCTCGATCGAGTGCGGAATGAGACTGTGAGAAGGAGGACCGAACTGCCCGATATTTTGGACATAACTTGGAAGAGAAAAGTGAAATGGGCGAGACGCTGAGATGGACGGAGAAAAATGGTCCAAGACGACGACTGAATGGGCACCATTGGACCAGCGCAGAGTGAGAAGAAGGCCGTATATGAGATGGGAAGACGATTTGAGGAAGGCCAGCGAGCGGATCGGAGCAGTTCCCACTACGTGGATGAGGCAAGCCAGAGAGGGCGGCGAAGAGTGGACCCGAACTATGGGAGCGGCAAGGGACCCCGACTAGGAACCCCCTTTGATTCCGGCATAATAAATTAAATTAAAGTAGCGTTCCTTGCGGGTGTGGATCTCCTCGTTATCTCTCGGTAGAATGTCGTCGTCTTCTCCGCTGGACATCGAGCGTCTTCGGCGGCAGCTAGTAGCAACAGTAACTCTTCTTCTCCAATCGCTCCTATTTATAACTTTTTTTTCTCAAAAACTTCTATCGAAGTTGTATATCCATTTTTAATTGTCTATGTGAAGCTCTAATTGAGGGTAATTTTTTGTTTTGTAACCACAAGTAGTTTTTAACAAGTTGCGACAGGGAAAGTAAGTGCAAGTTGTCCAGAAAAAAGCTGGTGATATTGTGTACCCCTGTCGGACTCAGTGTACAAAGATTACCATATTGCACAGTGCTTGATCATATCAAAGGCGATCTTGAAGTTAATGATGACTAGGAAGAGAGGGCAAAGCGAGTAACTGAATGGATCCCTAGACAAGGTACAAGACGAGCAGGCCGGCAACGGTGTAGATGGACGGACAATGTAAGAGAGCAAGCTGGACACATATGATGGAGGCGAACTGCTGAGGAATGGATAAATCTCAGAGATGCTCTCGTCGATCATAGACGTGATTAGCAAATAAATTAGAAATTACAAAGAGAGGTACTTTGATGTATGAGTTTGTTCACATCCAGGATATGATGAGAAGTAGATAAACTTAATCGGAAGTTTGTTTGATATGGTTCTTGTTTGAACTCGAGAGTCTCCAGGACCATTCTAATATCAAGAATATCTGATGCTAATTGTCCTATCCTCATCCGCTCTACGACTAGGTTAGTATAACTGTTTATCGTTAAAAGTGTTCTTTTAACCAAAATAAACTTTGGGAAAACCTCGCAGAGGCTCTCGATAAATGTGACCTGATCCGTTTTCCGGGTGGGAAGACAAGACTGGGTAAAAAATGAAAGCTGTTGAATATCCTGAGGTCATAAAATATAAAACCGGCATACTGACATAGAAGCTGCAGTGGGGGAGGGGAAGTAAAGTCCCCCTGGGACTTTACGTCCCCCCCCCCCCCCCGCCCTCCCTCTCTTGGGACTTTAAGTCACCCGGGACGTAAAGTCACTCCGCCCTGCCTTTGTTACGAGATCCGTTTGCTTTGATTTACAATTCAAACAGTCAGAATACGCTTTCCGTTCAAAACGACAATGAGAATCGAATGTAGTTTTGGCGTGATGTTGCAACGCAAAAAAAAATTTCAAAGATTCTTCAATTTTTCCATTTCCAGGGTCTCGATCTTCTGAAGCCGAAAGCAGACGAGGATGAAGAACATCAGGCCGATAAGGAGCGTGAGAAGGAACGCGACGAAAAGGACAGAAAACGACGCAAGCGCAGTCGTAGCCGCAGCCGCGAGCGTGAGAGGAAACGAAGCCGTTCCCGCGATCGTCATCGTGATCGCGAGAGCCGTCGTCGAGCTGACGAGCCGAAAAAGAAGTACCGCTTCTGGGATGTTCCGCCTCAAGGATTTGAGCATCTCAGCGTCAAGGAGTACAAGGCTATGCAGGGTATTTTTTAACAAAATTTTTGGAAAAATGACTTTTTAGCTACTGGAGCCATTCCCCGATTCAGTATACAGTCGTCGGTGCCGATTGTCGGGCCGTCGGTGACGTGCCAATCGCGTCGTCTCTACGTCGGTAATATTCCCTTCGGATGCAACGAAGAGGCCATGTTGGACTTTTTCAATCAGCAGGTAAAACTTTTTGTTGTAACTTTATGAATTTTTTGTTCTATATAGCCATAAATTGCTGATTTAGCAACTGTTAGACAGGCGTGTCAGTTGTGGCGACGCTCACAAAAATGCGAGCGTGTTTCATGCATGTGAACACGCAGACAATAATTCGACGTCAAAAAATGCGCGCAAGAAGCTGCAAAGAGACGCTCGAGGTAGTTTCCCATACTGAAATTTGTTAAATTTTTAGCAGTAAAGGGATGAATAACTTTGGTTTGCTGTAGAAGTTGTCATCAGAAGTCTCGTCTCTTATGGCTTCCCCTATAAATCCCCAGTTCTAACTCATCTTCTCTTTTAGATGCATCTCTGTGGACTGGCCCAGGCCAACGGCAACCCCGTCCTAGCCTGTCAAATCAATCTGGACAAGAATTTTGCCTTTATCGAGTTCCGCTCAATAGACGAGACGACAGCTGGTATGGCCTTTGACGGAATCAACTTTATGGGTCAGCAGCTCAAGATTCGTCGTCCCCGCGACTATCAGCCAATCAGCGCCAACTACGAGCTCTCTTACAGACTGCCCGTCTCCAATATTGTCGTTGATTCGGCTAACAAGATTTATATTGGCGGACTGCCGAGCTATCTCAATGAGGAACAGGTACGTATAGCTTCTTTTTAGGGAATTTAGAGCGCTGGAAAAGGAGTTTTTGCTGCATATCTTGTCAATTTTCAGCTTTTTAGCTATCAGAATTGTTCTTCTGCTGAAAATGAGAGGGACAGTAAAAGACTGAGACAATGAAAGAGTGATAGGGACAGTAACCGTGACAGAAACAGGAACAGTGATGCTGTAATAAAGACAGTTCCTGGGACGGTGAAAGTGTTAGGGGGAGAGAGAGACAGTGCCAGCTAGCGAAACAGTATTAGGGAGAGAGAGAACAAGGACAGTACTAGAGAGTGCAGTAACAGGGACAGAGACAGAAACATTATGGGAGGCAGGGATAGGAACTGTTTCAGTTAGGAAGATAGCGACCGTATGAGAAACGAAGAGTCACATCTTCAGAGACAGTTAGTGATGGTGACTGACTCAGTAACAGGGACAGTGACTGACGGGGAAAGTAACAGTAAAATACAGTGACTGACCTTGGCGATGACAGGAATAGGAAGAGACAGTTACAGTATGGACGACAGTAACGTTACGGTGACAGGAATAGGGAGAGAGACGGACAGTTTTCAGCCTTTTAGCTCATCTGCTGCCGAGAAAGCCCCTTTTTACAGACGCAGGCGCCTCGTTTTTCTTTCAGAATTGCAGAGACTCTTTTCAGAGAATATTTAGGCTCTTTTAGGCTGTTTGCGCTGCCTGATGTGTGAGACTTTTGAACGGGTGGAGGTTAAGAAAGAGAGGCGGGTTCTCTTTATTTTCTCTTTACAGAATGGGTTTTGAAATTTGCAGAAAAATTTCTCAAATTCTCGCTAAAATATTCATTTTTCAGGTCAAGGAACTGCTGTGCTCCTTCGGCCAACTGAAGGCCTTCAATCTGATTATGGACTCGAGTGGACAGTCCAAAGGATACGCCTTTGCCGAGTATCTGGACGCGTCGCTCACTGATCAGGTAAATGCCCTTGTTTGCCTAAAAATCTGTAATTTTAGGCCATTGCCGGTCTGAACGGAATGCAGCTCGGCGACAAGAATCTCGTCGTCCAGCTGGCCTGCGCCAATCAGCGCTCCCAGGCTCCGCCGAGCGCAGCCACAGCCATCGCCGGAATCGATCTTTCGCAAGGAGCCGGTCAGCCGACCGAAGTACTCTGTCTGATGAATATGGTCGTCGAGGAGGACCTGAAGAGCGACGAGGAATATGAAGGTGAGGGAGATTTTTCTGGCTTAAAATTGGACGAAAAAGAGACTAAAGAGGCACGTATAAAGTCTTACTGTAGATTTCCTCGTGTCGTGATCAAGAGCACCAGTACCATAGAAATTTCAGTGACCAACTATTGTTTTCGACGTTTTAGCTGTGTTTATTGGACTATGCCAAGAAGTAAAGAAAAAATGATAAAAACTTGAAACTTCGTGAATCTCCCCCCAAAAGATATGTAACTATCCATTTTGCAGATATTCTGGAGGACATCAAGGAAGAATGCTCAAAGTACGGCGTGGTCAAATCTGTCGAAATCCCCCGCCCGAGCGAAGGAATGACAGTCAACGGAGTCGGAAAGGTACCTTTCTATCAAATTGTAAGCAAAACGCGCATAATTTTTGGGTATTCGTCGAGTTCGAGTCCAAGGCCGACTGCCAGAAGGCCCAAGCCGCTTTGACTGGCCGCAAATTCGCCCAGAGGACCGTCGTCACCAGCTACTACAACGTGGAGAAGTACCACAACCGCGACTTCTGAAAAATCTCGTAATCTTTCCATTCTATCTTTATTTTATAAATAAATCACTTCCGGCTAAGAAAATTGAACAGCTTTATGACGAAAAACAGTCAGAACCAAAAACCAGAACAAGAAAGAGCGCAAAACATTGAGTGCCAGGAAGGTCAAACTTCGCCTAATAAAAAAGACGCTAACAACATTTCAAGGGCCAATAAACAGCGAGGAAGCATGGTAGGTCCTAAATTCTTACTGTCCATAAATTCTCTAGAAACACGAAAAACTTTTAAAGACGAAACAAGATGCCTTGAAGAAGGAAGAGGCGACGCGTGGTACCTACCCTTGCTTCTACAGCCTGGGATCCTCAATTGGGTCCATAGGCTAATTGCAGATCTTTACGTATTTGCATTGCTAGTGAAGCGCTACGCTAGACACGCTTGGAATGCTGTCACGTTTTGGTATATACTGGTAGTCAAGCGAAAAGTGCTTATTATCATTTTAGCTACAATGGCACTCTGTTGAACCATATGCTGTAAGAAGTTTACAAAAAGTATGGATCGAAGGAAAGAGCAGGATCAGACGAGTATGATGACCAGTCGAATGGAGTTAACTTTGTGTAGCTTCTTTGAAAGGATATAATGTCAGGGAGGGTCTCAATGCCTAGAAACAAACGAAAGGCGACTTCATGATCAACACAAGATAATTGTTATCCGGGTTGGGTACGAAGACCAATTTCGTACTTCCTAGAGTCCAGGTATAACAGTCATTTACCGCTGATGGTAAATTTGGAGATGCGATATCGTACATGACGATTTTCATAGCTTTGTACGTCCAGTTTCCAAGTCGCCATAGCTGAAATAAAGTTTTTTTTGTTTTTTTTTGATGCGCGGCGTCCGATTCATATTTTTCTCAAAATCGCCATATCTCCGCAGTACAGCGCAGCCCAGGAATTCAACGGCTGCCTCGGTACAAAGAGACAAAGACAAGAGACAGAGACAACCATGTATACCTGAAGTATTTCTTCAGGTGGGCTATGTGAGTTGCATAAAACATGTTGAGCAGAGTTCAAAAGCTGTTCCATTGTCAGATTCATTCTCTCAGGGAAGGCTACACGTCTAGGTTTCTGAAACAGTTTTGAAAATGAAAAAGTCACCAACTTACTGCGTGTGACAAAAACTTGCAGTCAATTTCTTCGAGGTCTCTGTAAAATTCCGCTAACTTGACATTATTGATCCATTCAAATTTTTCCAGCGTAACACCCTTTTTTAGATGAAGGCTTAAGGTAAGAAAGGGCTGTTTCATCTTGGCCAGCAGGTCAGCCACAAATTTTCCATCCCAGCCAATATATCCTTCCCATTTGTTGAAAGTGAAAGGAACGATTGACGAGGGATACGCTTGCCTTAGTTGAAGGTATACGCGAAAGTTCACCTTTCCTTATTCGAACGCTGAATTTGGTCATATTCCAGGTGACGAATTCGTGAAGGAGCTTGGAGAGTCGGAAAGAGCGGCTAAATGCTCTCGAATGCATCTGAACATCCATTTTTGCATCGCTTGAAGCGAGAGTGGGCAGAATATAATGAGATCAGTCGGACAGACTGGACTGTTGAGCAAACCCGGCCACAAGTTCGATTCCAATTGCGTTAAACTTTTTTGCCTTTTCCCGTGAAGTGCTCCTGTAGAGTCTTTTCATACCTTAGGTTTTGAAGAAATCAGCGTTTTTCAGAACAAACGACTTTAATTTTAATGCGCCGAATTCAAAGGGATGGCGGTTTACTTTCGCGTTAGTCTCTTAATTTAAAGGGACGTAAACCGGCTGGTTCAATCAAAACGCCCCTTCGAAAAAATTGCAAGAAGGTCTCTTTGTGAGAAACTATCGAATGAAAGTGGTTCTGGAACTGATAGCGAGAAACTGGATCGCTTTTCCAGAACGTCAATGTACTGCTGCTCCATCTCTTAAGTCCATCTCTCCTCCCCTTTGAAAATGGCTTCGAGAGAATCGGGATCAAATGGCAGTCTTAGACAAGCGCTGACCAGTCTGTCAAGTCTGCGTTTGAACTCTTCGTTACTAAGCTAAATTTTCTCTTTTGTGAGGGTCGATCTTCAAGTACAGTAGACGAACTAAGTTTTAAAACACTTGGCAATATCTCCCTTGTTTTTCAAGCAAATCAAGCAAACAAAAATGGGTTTTGACCACGTTCATTCAGTCACTTCTGTACTTGTTTTCAAAAAGTTACAGGGTTTTAATCACATGTGATTTTTATATCCCAGCCCTCCTAGAGGCATGAATAAAAATTCTGTCAGCGCTATCCCATGCAGCTAGCTAGTGTCTATTACCGCGCCGAGTTTCGGACCGATCTGTTTGCGCATCTCTGAGGAATGTGTTCCGCCAACTCCGTTTTTGGGCCAACTTCGACCCTTCGAATCTCGGCCGATTCTGAACCAATTCCAAATTTTTGAAACGCGTTCAAAAGGTCTTGATAAGCTCTACAAACTTGTAGAACATGTAGAAACTGAATTCGTTTGTCTTACATGAGTTATGATGCCGTGAAGTTTATGTGTCGTCGATAGACTGACCTGTGACCCCCTACTCGTCCAACAAGTCAATTTTTACACTCGTTATTTCTACTTTTACATGCTTTTAACATATAGAAAAGTTTGTTTAACTGACGAAGCAATTAAAGGAAGGTATAAAATGCCTTATAGGACGAGTAGGGGGTCACGGAGCAGTCTATCGGAGGCATACTAAATTCACGAAGTCATACCTTATTGAAGACAAACGAATTCAGCTTTGACATGTTCTACAAGTTTGTAGAGCTCATCAAGATCTTTCGAATGCGTTTTGAAAATTTGGAATTGGCTCAGAAATGGCCGAGTTACGAAGGGTCGAAGTTGGCCCAAAAACGGAGTTGGCGGAACACGAACGGATCGGTCCGAAACTCGGCGCGGTAATAGACACTAGCTAGCTGCATAGAATAGCGCTGACAGAATTTTTATTCATGCCTCTAGGAGGGCTGGGATATAAAAATCACATGTGATCAAAACCCTGTAACTTTTTGAAAACAGCACCTAGCAAGTACAGAAGTGCCTGAATGAACGTGGTCAAAACCCATGTTTGTTTGCTTGATTTGCTTGAAAAACGAGGGAGATATTGCCAAGTATGTTAAAACTTTCGCCTACTGTATTTACCTTGAGCACGTGGACATCACTGTCGGCTACGAAGTCCTCTGGAAAACCGTCAGACATCTGAAAAGTATAGTGAACTGAAATAAAGAACGGCAAATTATCTGCTACGTCTTCAAGCATTTCAAGGTTGGAAACGGAAAGTATGACAAGGCGAGTAGAATGCCGTGCCGAAAAGCTACTGAATATAGTCACAGAGTCAACAGGTTGGAAAAAAATTGATAAAAGAAAAAAGTGAGTTCAGCTGTGAGGTTAGCTTACTGTCGCATGAGGCAAATGAATCAAAAGCGGTCTCAGCTGGATATCGATTTTTTCATTGGTTTCAAGGAAAATCCGGGGTATTTGCTTGCAGTTTTCAAGTTCTGGGTGTTCTTTTATACGTACTTAAATTTGACCGGTTGAGACTGGTCTTTAATAATCCATATTATTTTCTAGCAGTTTTGACGTTCTAAAGACTTTTACAAGCTGAATTTAATAGACACACTCAGAATTTGAGAAAAATGGCTAAAACACGCAATTTAGACAGTCAGATGGTTGGAAGGTCAAGATTTGAGCAGAGGGGGTTTCCAGCTTTATTAACACCACAGGACGGAACGAACGAAAGTCAAGATCAACTGGACAGTGAAAAGCAGAGAAAGACGAGTGTCACCCTACCCTGTAGCACTGGACAGTCTTACGGTAGATCCTAAAAACTCTATCTCTATTTCTATTTTAGTAATTACACTCCAAAAATTTAAAAATCTAAACAATCAAATAGAAAAGAAAGATTGCATAAAACTTTCGCAGAACGAACAATTATTTCGAAAACCACAGCAGCAGAAGACACTCTCTCGTCTAGGATGGCTGCCGCGACGGCTCCTTCAGCAACGAAGGTTACCATGAAACCGGGGTGAGTTTACCGTAACCTGAGGGGAACATAGAGAAAAGCAGTATGAGAAATTGACAGTCTCATAGACAGCGACAGTAGGAGAGACAGACTACAGTAACTGTTACGGAATGGAAGACACAGTGACTGTAACAGTAGGAGAATCTGACAGCCTGACAGACAGTAACAGCAGGAGAGACAAGTAGACTACAGTGACAGTATGAGACTAGGACAGAGACAATATGAGAGTCTGAGAGGAAGAGACAGGGACAGTATATGGGACCTGCTAGTCTGGTAGACGGTGCCAGTGAAATTGAGAGACAGTAAGCCTGAGAGACAGTGACAGTGAGAAAGAGGGACGGGGAGAGACAGTGACTGTTACAGTAGGCAGTAGGCTACAGTAATAGTGACAGAATGGGAGCCAGAAGCAGTGAAAATCTGACGAGTCTGACATTGTGGTACAGTAACAGTGACAGGAGACAGCAACAATATAAGAGTCTGACAGTCTGACAGACAGTGACAGAGTATATGAGACAGAAACTATGAGACTGAGAGAGTGACAGTGAGAGACAGAAACAGTATAAGGCGGTGACAGTATGATAGTCTGACAGTGTGGTACAGTAATAGTAACAGGAACAGAGACAATAAAAAGAACAGTATCAGTGACTGATACACCATCTCCAGATTCAACTACATGCTGGTCACCGTCAACCACAAGAAGGAGCTCAAATTCGGCATGATGATCAAGAACGTCGGCACTGCTGAGAAGATTGTCCTTGTCAGTACCGTCGCCACGGGAACCATGTGCTCCGGTCTGGTTAAGGAACTCGATCAGATCATTGAAGTGAACAGCATCCCCATTCTGGAACGCGATCAGTGCCGCGACGTCATCATCGACTCGTTGAAGAAGACCGGAACTGTCTCTCTCTTTCTCTCTCGTCCCACTAGCCCAAAATCGATTGATCAGATGGAACAACTGATGAATGTCTCCCTGGCGATGCCATCAGTCGAGCTCAGATCCGACGTCAAAGACATTCAGCGTCGTTTCAATGCCAAGCTTCAAGTGAGCCCGGCTGGCACCAAGAGAGGCATTCTGAACCAGCCAGGACAGCAGCCTCAGGCCGGATTGGGTGTCAAGATTACGGAAAATCTCGCGCCGCAACTCATCCAGGCCGATCAGAGCTGTCGTCTGGGAATGCTTCGACGTGTTCCGGACAAGCAACCTCCTCCGCCTCAGCGTCCTTCTGCTCCATCTCCTCAGCCACAGCAGCCTCCGCCTGAGCAACAACCGGTTCAGTCTGCTACCCCACAACAGGTTGGTTCAGTCTCTCAGTCTGTCTCTCAGTCATTCTTACTGTCTCTTATCCTGTCAGTTGTAAGTAATCATGAGGCAAGAACAGTCTGCTCAGCACTCTATATATTCAAGAATATCCACTTTAAATTGCTCTCGCGTCTCTGTGTGTTTGTCTGAAGCTCTAATTGAGGATAGGGAGGGGAGCTTTGTGCGCAAATTAGTTTTTAACAAGTCGCGACAGGAAAAGCAAGTGCGCGAAGTGTTCCGTGACAGCGAAATCATGAATTTCTACTTTAGCCCTGGAATGGCGTTGCTAACCTTGTAGAGACAGATTCTGTCTGGTTACTGTATCAGTTTAGAAACAGGGAACAGTCCAGAAGTAGAGATCAGATCAGAGACCAGACTGTAAGATTGTACTGTCTACTAAATAGACTCTGGACAACTGGATATATTAGTCAAGACTCTTGAATCGAGAGCCTAGACTATATCAGTTGAGAGTCAGTCTCGAAAGATAGTCGAGAGTCAGAGCACAGTATGTACTGGGGAATACAGACTGTCTGAACAGCTGACAATGAGATAGTCAAGAGAGACGGAATCTGTCCAGACGGCTGGAGAACGAGAGAGATTCTGTACATCTAGAGGTGCGCATAGTCTGCAGAAGCGAAGTGTATAGCCCGCCGCCTGAAAATACAGATCGTTCTGGCTGGTCTCTCTGCCCTGAAAATTTATTCTATCATCTATTTCGTGAAAAGATCTTTAAAATGAGCCCAAACATGCCAGGAAAATTCACGTTTTCAGGCAGTGCCTTTGCAGTCTCCTACTCCACAGCAGCCTGCTTCTTCTCCTGCTCCCCAGGCTCAGCCAGTGCAGTCTCCCTCTCCTGCTCCTCAGGAACTGCCAGCTCCAGTCCAGCCGCCGGTCGAGCTGAAGCAGCCGGAAGCCGAAAAGAAGGAAGAAAAGTCGTCGGAACCGGAAAAGAAAACTGAACCGGCTGTGGAGGTCGTGGTCGAGAAAAAGGAAGAGCCGGAAAAGAAGGCTGAAGTTTTTGAGAAGGAACAAGAAAAGAAGGCCGAGCCGGAAGCCGGAAAGGAAGGGGAAAAGAAGCCGGAGCCGGAGAAGAAGGAGCCGGAACAGAAGATGGAAGCGGTTGAGAAGAAGCCCGACATTAAGAAGAAGTCGATGCCGGAAAAGGTTGAAAAGAAGGCCGAGCCGGAGAAGAAGGAGCCGGAACAGGTTGAGAAGAAGTCGGTGCCGGAAAAGAAGCCGAAGCAGGAGAAGAAACCCGAACAGGAGAAGAAGCCCTGTGTGACTGCAAGGAAGACGGCTACGCCACCGCCTCCGGTTCCTACGCCGAAGAAAAAGAAGCAGCAGTCGCCACCACAGAGCAAGAAGAAGTCGACTGGAGGAGCTACGAAGAGCTCCGAAGAATAGCTGGCAGAAAGCAAAAAACTAAAATCGAAGTATGAATAAACTGGAGGATAAATTGGTTTTTTGGTCTTTGGGCAGTAACAGTAAGAGTAATAGTAACAGTAACATTTCAAGCTTCATTCTTTCATAGTCTACCAAGCCCAAGCAGATGACGGTGCTCACGCAGGCAGGAACTTCCAGAAGAAGTACTGGTCAGCTGTGGCATTAGCAGGAGTCACGACGTAAATTGCGAACTTGGACATGGCACTCTGAGTTTTCTTGAGGTTGATAATTTGGTTAAACTTTTTCACAGTCTGGGTGGAGAGGATACTAAAATATATGGCTGCTTTGGCTGTATTGTTTTTGGATTACGGTATAATGTTGTAGTCGTTCCCGTCCAATGGCTGCAGGTAGGCATACGGCTTATTACGATCGTTGGCACTGGCTGCCAAGTTGGCGAAGTTGTAGGTAGTATTATCCATCTGAAAGATTGAAAGATGCAAAGAAGGACAGAGAGACAAAGTGGAAGTAATACTTACATTGAGAATCTGGTCATAGTTCCAGACGCAAGTTTGTCCACTGGGCATGGCGGTACTGTTATCGGCTGTTTCACTGTTGAATCCAGGGGACCAGAACGGTCCAGCTGTGGCATTAATTCCATCCTGCGGAGAAGGACAAACACCTAAAACGTATTCAAACACTGGATCTCTGAAGCTCACTTCTAAGACACTGTGAGTATCTATCCTCATTTCCCTTACAGCCGTCGCAGTAGTTTCCTCCCGCGTCAGTCTAGAAGCTGAATTGTCACTAACTGCTTGGTTTATACCTTGCAAGATCCATGACCTGCATCACAAAATGCCTGTCCTTCCCTATCACAGAAGGCTTGAGTTGTGGTGGGAGCAGGGGTCGGGGTGGTTGCTGGAAAGAAGTATTAGTCCCTGTCCCTGTCCCTGTCCCTGTCCCTGTCCCTGTCCCTGTCCCTGTCCCTGTCCCTGTCCCTGTCCCTGTCCCTGTCCCTGTCCCTGTCCCTGTCCCTGTCCCTGTCCCTGTCCCTGTCCCTGTCCCTGTCCCTGTCCCTGTCCCTGTCCCTGTCCCTGTCCCTGTCCCTGTCCCTGTCCCTGTCCCTGTCCCTGTCCCTGTCCCTGTTTAACTCACTAGGTGCTGGTGTAGTCGGAGCTAAAAAAATATGTTTTCGACTGGGCATTTCAAAAAACTTACGCAATGTACATCTATTAAAGCAGTCGTTAGTTCCTCCCGAAGCCACCTGGCTCACATAACTATTGGGCAGGTTCAGATTATTAGTAGCGTTATTCACATTCTGAATGGTAGCCTGGAGGTCGGCATTCATCTCATTCAAGAGCCTAAAAGACTTTTTTTGACTGCCTCTTCAACATTTACGTTTGAGCGTCGTTCAGCTTCTGCTGCAGCTGATCCACCTGCTCTGAAGCGTTGGAAACGATGGCCTCGAGACTGCTGCTGTAAGCTTGAACCAACTGAAAAAGTTCGCTCAGACAAGATCGTGACAGGACCCACAGTAAGGTCGTAATCGTAGTGAGACTGATCAGTAGCGACGATATTGCTGTCAGTGGCAATGACACCAGGGTCGTTCTTCGGAGCCAGATAGAAATAGCTACAGTATCCGTTGGTACAGTTGCCGAAGGTGAACTGAACGTAAGAGACATTGACTTGTGGAAGGGTCGTGGTCGGGACGGTGACAGTAGTCTTCGGGACAGTAGTCATGGGCTGAGTCGATGTACTACTGGCTACGGTAGTTTGTTGACCAGCAGGTTCAGGGGTACAGTCTTCGTAAATTGTAGAGGAAGAGCTATCATCTAGTTCCAGATCCACTTCCCCGGACCCTGAAAGAGTTTCTCACTCTATGACACTCAGTCTCTCTGTGGCAGAATGAAACTAGCATACCCGGGACAGGGGTACGAGAAGTGGTTCCAGAATCTACAGTACTACTAGCCACCGTACTACCAGTTCCAGGAGCTAAAGTACTTCCAGTTCCTGCTGGAAGAGTACTTCCTGGAGCTACAGTAGTTTTAGCCTTGGTAGTACAGGGAATAGCCCAGATGGTTCCCAGAAAGAGGGAGAGAAGAAGGAAGACCTTCATGTGCTGAAAAACAGATAGAGTAGAGGTAGAGAGTGTTGAATGAGAAATTTCGAATCAGGCGCGCCAAAATCTGAAGCTGAGCCCGCCGCCTGGAATTCTAGATCCAGTTCTCTGCTCTGGAAGGATGTTACAACGTCTTTTTCACACTCACAATCAGAGCTTCAAAATAAGACCAAACAAGGGGGAATAATGTTAAGATTTTAGACAGCTGAGGTCTCGCATTCTTCAAGGGTGCGTCGTCAATCTGGTGATAAGAAGTTACAGGGGCAAGTCACAATTAAGCCCTTTTGAGGAGATTAAACAGCTGGATAGATTCTATTTGGTCCTGACACGAACATGCGAAGAAAAGTCTGTGTAGGAATCGAAAGAAGTCAGGACCTTGATCGATACTGACCAGTAACCAGTGAACTGATGGTCAGCACAATTTGTAACTGTGCTTGACTCAATAGCCTACCCGGTATTTCAGTTCAGTAGCCAGTCCGTTCAATGAAGTCGTGACTAATTGACCCTTCTGAATACTCACTGCGTATCTTTAATATTAAAGCGCTATGGTGTTTGTGGCCGACTCTGTTTGTTTGTTTGTATGTCCATGGCCACGAAATTTTGGTGTATTGTTAAGAGTAAGAAACCGGCCCGGCCGATTTGAAATTGGGCCCGGCCCGGTTTTTGCGTTGCGGGACCGCGGAATTCAAATTTTGTTTTTCAATTCAATAAAATTTTTTTTGCTTTTTCTGTCCGGATCTCCGGTTTTTTTGCATCCTTTTCTTCCACTATAGTTAGATAGTAGCGAGGTGATCACATTGTTAATAAAAAAATATCATGAAAAATTCGTTTGGCGGCTGAAAACGTAGCAAGTCATTTCATCGCACTAAAATGGCGACAAATGAAGTTTTCATGATATTTTTTATTAACAATGTGATCATCTCGCTACTATCTAACTATAGTGGAAGAAAAGGATGCAAAAAAACCGGAAATCCGGACAGAAAAAGCTAAAAATAAAAAAAAATTGAATTCCGCGGTAGCGTTGGTCCCGCCACGCAAAAACCGAAGTCAGGACCTGGCCGGCCGGGTTAGCCATCCCTGGTTCTAGCCAAACTATGATGTACTGAATTTGTCACTGGATCCTTCAGTAACTTTGCAGTACTTTTAATAAGACGGTGAGTATAAGACACTCTGTTTACCCATACCAAAAGATCGAATGCTTGAACAAACTATAAAAAGAAAGTCAGTTCGGCAAGAAGGGGCTGAAAACTGTGCCCAGTAGCTGTCTCTATCTAATCAGTAGTCCGGAAGCATGTTCCCAAAGCGAGAGAGAGACGCCCTTTAAGATATTACATTGATCCTGCGTTCGGGAGCCCCTTGAGAGATGGCATTAAGAGTGTTGTGGTCAGTGCACGCGTACAAACAGACTGTCTCTCTCTCTCTAAATGCTGCTGCTGCTCTCGACCCTTTTAACTGTCGCCGCTCACGAACTCGGAGGTTTTTTTGACTGACTCTCTCTCAAAGTAAATATCTACAGGAATTTTGTGTCGTCTGCCAAAGGACCAAGGCTACGAGTGCGGTCTTACCTCCTCCCATTCCGCTTATCACTTTGATGCAGATATCGGTAGCTTGACTCGTCTCACTGACGTCACAAACTTCCAGGAGAATGCATAGAATTCATGTTCAAAGGCTGCGGAGGGAATCAGAATCGCTTCGGGACGAAGGAGGAATGTCTAGACGGGTGTAGGAGTCTAGCTCTCTGTGGCAAAGGCCTGCCCTTGATGGACTTTGCTGGGAATATCAAGAGATGTGACGGGGAAAGACTACCGTGTCCTGGATCACATGTCTGTGTTGGAGAGGGGATGGCTTCTGTGTGCTGTCAGAAAGCAGGTAGGAGGAACTGACTGACTGACTGATCCTCTTTTATTAAAACGCTAAGATCACCCGAAGTGTATTTTGAACTTTCCAACCCCTCTACACTGTCAAAATGCGTTTTATCAAAATTTTGTTTTATCGAAATTTTGCGAGAAATCCGGATACCACGTCCATTTTTCGAAATAATCTCCTTTTCACTGTTTTCAAGTCCCTCTATGGTTTGGCACTCTGAAGTTACAGGTAACAAGTTATGTCCCGTCGAGAATTTAGGCAACAATTAAATTTTGAACTTGGAAAAACTTGGAAAAAAAAAGTTCTACTACTGTTGTAGGGGTACGAAATGGGGTACGACGTCGTCAGACAGCGAAGTCGGCTGGCCTAAACTATTAGCGCTGTGGTGTCTGTGGCTGATTCTGTTTGTTTGCCTGTTTGTTTGTCCATGGTCCATTTTAACTTGCTCCCAAGTCTCTGTGTGTTTGACTGTCTGTCTGTCGGAAGCTTTAATTGACAATCAAAACAGGGATTTGTGCGCACAATTAGTAGTTTGTAGTAACAAGCTTACAATTATCCAAGTCATTGGGAGACTGCTTCTGCATTCGGTAGTTCCCATATAGAAATGGATTTCGAGTGGTTCAGCCAGCTCAAGGAATATATTGGGGGGGGGGGGGGGGGTTATAGGTAGCTTTAGTCTTGAAAGGGCGTTTGTTTACAATAACTCCTTCTCAAAATATGGGCAACTTCTAGAAGACTCCAAAACAGTGCTTAAACAAGTCTTGTCCTGTCAAGTCTAACGCGTCTCCGAATCTAGAAGACGAGTCAGTCTGCTAGCCTACTGTCCCGGAAAGATGTCTGTCGTTTCGAAGACGCTGAAGCCGCAATCGTCGACGAAGTCGAAATTTCTGCAGAACCGCAACGGGGAGCCGGACTTTCAGCTAGATCTGCTGCCAAACAAGGTCGCATTCGTCTGCCTGGAGGACAGAAAGCCCGTCTACTGCGACGTGATGCTGAAGAATACGACAATGGACAGTCAGAGCTTCAAGGTCAAGTGCACCTCGACTGAAATCTTTCGCGTCCAGCCGCCGTTCGGCTTCGTCAGAGCTGGCGAGACGCAGCGCATTCGCATCTGGTACCACAACAAGACGGCCCAGCCTGGCGATCGTCTGCACTACTTTGCCTTCTACCACGTCAAGTCTGCTGTGAAGATTGGCAAGGAGAAGGAGGTCTGGACGAAGACGACTCGACCGGACGGAATCCGCCGACTGATGGCTGTCTTCGTGGAGAAGAAGTGATACCTGCGAGATATAAACACAAAATAAAAGGCTTGGAGGGTAGTTTTTTCTCTTGTTTCCGAAGGTACTGAAAGTAGCTTTGAACTGTTACTGTCTCTCTTTCTATCCCTTTCGCTCGTCTCTTGCTACTGATTGTGAGTACTCTAGTTCTTGTTCCGGAACAGATTCTCTCTCTGACTGACAGACTTTTACAGAATTTTTTCCAGATCGCATCTGTCAGTCTTCTGTCCACGCCGGATCCCCCTGTGGAGTGGCCTCTTCGACTCGGTAGGCAGGTTGTCCGCGGGCCCTTTTCCATACACTCGATGCCTCCAGATTCTACTTTGATTCCTCATCAAAATCTTGTCGTCCCTTTGCCTTCACAGGCTGCGGCGGGAATGAGAACAATTTTAAATCGAAGGGAGAATGCTTACAGTTTTGTAGTGCTGAAGGTGGGTTTTTTCTGTCATTCTGGTTCTATCCCAACTTTCAGTAATTTGTTCACGAGGAGACCCGCATCCTGACCGCTATTCCATTAATCAGATTGCTTCTTGTATGGAGGACAAACACTGTCCCAGAAACTATACTTGTACCTCTACAAAAGGGAGAAAGGGAGCCTGTTGTCCTTCCAAAGACTTTGTCTGTGGGACACCGATTGAAATCAAAGGATCTTGTCGGAAGAACTCTTCGGTCTGGACATTTGATTACAAGACTGGTGCTTGTCAAAGGTGGGGACTGGGACTTTCTTTAACAACCCTTTAAAGTGTCTCGCGAGCCCCATGTGACGACCACTGGAACTCTTTCGCCAATGAAGAACAGTGCGTGGATTTCTGTGTCGGAACGTGTCCACAAGACAGAGACGTCCACATCAATCCAAAGACGAATCAGCCACAACTCTGCGACCTGAGACAGAACACGGGATGTCCGATGGGCTTTCAGTGCGTCAAGAGTTCTCCCTTCGCGGCTGTCTGTTGCCAAAGCCCACCAACTTGTCCAGCAGCCGAGTCTATCCTTCTCTTGAAAAACTCTGAACCGGTCAGATGTTCTCCAGAGAGACTGGACTCTTGTCCAGACCAGTATTCCTGTCAACAGGCCCCGAATCTGGAACATGTTTGTTGTTCTCGACCTCTGGACTGTCCAACGGGGATGAAAGTTTTAAGAGAAGATAGAGGTAGACCGAGAGTCTGTTCTATTGGAGTTCCTGGCAACTGTCCGGAGGATCATATGTGTGTCGGGACGAAGGTGAGAGACTGGAAGATTAAACTATGGTAGTTCAGAACTCCACTCCAGTGAGAAATATCTGTTGTAAGCCGGAGAGTCGATGTCTATTACCGTATGTGGATCAAAGCACGATGAGGCCGAAGAGATGCTTTCCAGGTTGGTTCAGTCAGATAGACTCTCTGTCTCTCTGTCCCTCTGTCAATCTGTCTCTCTCTACGATTCCTTCAGGAGATGACAGCTGTCCCGACACCACAGCCTGTCTCCCAGCACTGGAAGACAACGCCAACGTCACCAATGCTATTGACGTTTTCTTCTACTGCTGTCACATAGTCGATGTCTTTACTTGTTCTGACGGGACGATGCCCATAATAGACAAGCTAACCAGGAGACCTATGAAGTGTCGCGTGTCAAATCCCTTGTCGTGTCCCTCAGAAAGAGTCTGTTCCAGTCTAGTCGACGGCTCTCATTCCTGTTGTCCTCATCCTCTACTGTCCGATGTCTGTGCCGAAGCGGTGGTCAGTTCTGATGGAGGTGTCACTAGATGCAAGGTTCGTACTGAGATTCACAGATACTGTGAAAGAGACAAAGAATCTGAACCAGGGATGAGCGATCGCTCGCGCTCGCACGCGAACAGAAAATCTCAAAATGCTCGCGATCGCGCTGCGAGCAGATCACATAGGTCCTGAATAGCTGTACATTTTTGGGGATTTCCTTGTTCCATATCAATTTTTTCTTCTGCTACCTTTACTTTTCTTGATTCTTTTTCGTTTTCGTTTTTTTTTCTTAGTTGCGGGATTTTAGGTACCTCACGCGGCAAAAAAGTCTAAATATGACCGATATTTCGAGGTCTGGTATTTAGTGATCGCGTCTGATCGCTGCTCGCGATCGCATGCGAACAATTGGTAGTGCGATCGCTTGCGATCAAAAAGTCTGCTCGTGCTCGCGCTCGCATGAAATCGGGAGCTGCTGATCGCGCTCGCGCTCGCACAAAAATTGGCTGATCGCCCATCCCTGATCTGAACCTCAAAGAGTTTTCAGTCCTTCGAAGACAATTCCTGTCCCGAAGGAAAGTGTAGGCGGGCAGCAAATGGCGACTACGTCTGCTGTCGGGTATCTTCACCTCCACAGCGACTACTTCACCCTGGCTTGGCATATATTCCGGAGATTGTAGCTCCGAAGAAGATGAGAGCCGCTAGAAGAAGGAGACCCTTCTATTTGAGAAATTTGCCATAGTAAAATGTTCAGAACTTTTTTTCCAGTATGACGAAGCTCAAATTCTGACTATTTCCTAGACATGTTTGATCTCATTTTGAAGGTCTTGGAGTGAAAAATACGATAAAATAACTCTCCAGGGAAGAGCGATTCCCCAGAAGGATCTGTGATTTTATGCGGCGGGCTATTCGACCTTGACGTGCATGTTCATCTGCAGTTTGAAAACAAGTCGTTCTCATTTATATAACAACGATTTTTAGGTTGGAAAGAGATTCAGATCTGTCCTAATAAATAGGTCCAGCTGTCATCAAATCGCCATCAATTGTTCCCTTGGCGGTACCCACACACTGACAAATGAGTTGTAGTACGGAGCCCTTCCGCGCGCGCGCAGGCCGTGTTGGCTATCATGACTGTGTCATCCCTACGCAGCGTTTGTTTGTCCGCTATATGTTCTGCACAGAGCACTCTTCAGAGCTTACGCATCTTCCTCATGACCCCCTACTTCTTGCCCTGCCAGCTGCTTCGCCGTCACCTCGAATTTTGTCCGTTTTGACGGAAGACCACCTGCTAATTTCATGTTCGATTAGTCTAATCGTGTCACTGTCCATCTTCCTGGTGACAGTGTGAGAGGACAGAGGAACAGAGAGATCTTGTGTGAAAATCCCTCACTCGTTCTCACCAAAAAAAAGCAGCGTTCGGCTAATCCAACCCGTTCCAGTCATCCCCCTACCGTTCTGTTTACAGCCCTGCTCAAACAGTTTTAGGCCGGAAGTCTATGGTACTGTAATCTTTGGGCTCATCCCTTACTCTGTCTTTCTGTCATACTCTCGGTCTCTCTGTCTTTCTGTCAGTTTCTGACTCTCTGACTCTCTGTCTCTCTATCTCTCGGTCTGTCTGACTCTCTGACTCTCAGACTCTCTGTCCCTCTGTCTTTCTGTCTGTGTCTGTCAGTTTCTGTCTCTCTGACTCTCTCTCTGTCCCTCTGTCTGCACGTCTCCCGAACTCCCAATCACTGTCCTCAAGCAGGTGTCATCTTGCTTCCAATCGAAGGTGACATATGGTTGACTGCGATTGTTCCAAATGACCCCCCTTCGGGTCCGTAATCCCATGTTTTGCCCTGAGCCAATTTGCCTCCCGAGAGGACAGTTTCGTATTTCATTGTCAGAAATTGTCTGGACAGCTGTAGGGTCTTATACTCTCTCTCCCTCTCTCTATCAGCTTCTGTAATTAGGTCGCGCTTAGGTAATCGTCGGAGCTCCCAGCTGGCACAGGAAGAGAGTCGGCTCCTTTAGAGCCGGATTGACCTGTCCTACAAATCACTACCTTCTTTGTCTCTTTAGATCTTTCCTTACCTCTCTCTCTCTCTTGTTCAATCCTAGCACACAAGACTCCGTTTTTCCGGTAAAAATCCATTGAATCTGGTGGCACGGTCACTTACACTCTCTCCCTGTCTCTCTGTCTCTGTACATCTTCTAGATAAGTTACCATTCTTTATTTCTGTCTTTCTGGTTCTCTCTGTCTCTGTCTCTGTCTCTCTCTTTGTAAAAGACTACTGTAGGATTTTGAACTGAAGAGACTGCGGTGCCATACTAACATTGTCTTATAGAGAGTCCGTGCTTCGTGTTTTTATCTCATTTTCTTTCCAAGTTTGGGCTCATTTTAAAGCTCTTTCTGCGAAAAAGATGGTTAGGCTATTTTCCAGGGCAGAGAACTTCGTCAGAAGGATTTGGAATTTGAGGCGGCGCGCTTCAAGTCGAGTCATTGACAAGCTCGTTGTTTTGAGAAGAAATCACGGTTTACACTCTCTAGTACCTTAGAAAGTTGTAGAACTGAAGCTATAACTCTCCTTTTTTTGTATTTTCTTCATAGAATACTGTACTGTCATCTTTTCGAGAGTTCTGTACTGTACCTGTCTTCACATTCTACTGATCTCTCTTCTGTTTTCTCTAAACTAAGGTAATGGTCGGCCGCTGGAATTTTGTTTGCTAGTAGTTAAATTCGCTCAGTCAACTAGGAACCTACCTTTTCCAGACTAGACATGGCTCCGGGCCGGGCCTGGGCCGGCCCGCCTCGGCCCGGTCCCCAGACTTGGCCGTCGGACCGGGATCTGACCAAAAATGAAGATGGTCGTATTATAGCGCATTTTAGCGCATTCTAAAACTAAATCAATGAATAATAATATTGTTATATTTTGCTGAACTTTTTTTTTACTAAAAATGACGAAAAAATGCAGATTTTGGTCAAAAAACACCCCCTTTTTTTCCAAAATTTCCCCGCCGGGCCTCAACTTTCAGGCCCAAGCCCGTCAGCCATGTCTATTAAAGACGACTAGTTTTGATCTCGCTTCAATTTGTGTCGGTGAAAACTCAGGTCGCACCCGTACGGACACTTAGGGCGTCGCCAACGACCCTCCGCAGCTTGAGCACAAAGTGCCCGTGATCAGGATCGGAGGAGTGTTATTATGGCGAAAATTTGAAAAAATGATTTGCTGTCAAACCGACCGTTTCTCCGCCTTCTTGTTAGACTCACAATCAGAATAAGTCCCTGTCCAGACATGTATCCCTAAGATGTCTTGCCCTCCCAGTCTTATCAACCCATCGTACCCGTCAACCACCTCCCTCGGGTGTCTTGTTTTCCCGCTCTTAATCTGACATTTAAAGGACAAGATTCCGGTGTCCCCCGGGTCCTGTATAACTATGCCGATTATTCACCTAAAGACGAGCGAGATGCTTCTCATGTAATATTCAACAAAGGTCTGATGGGCCGCATGGATACTTGATACGGCTCATCCATTATAGCCTTCTCTTTCTCTAGTGCAGTAGTATTCTGAGCACTAATTTATGACCACTGTAAACTCACTCTCGGACTTCTTTAATTATGTCCCTGGAACACCGCCGTTTTTCTTTTGAAGGCTGAACAATGGCTCCGAACACAACTGGCTCTCAGTTAACTAGTCTGGAATTATTCCAGTCTCTCTGTCCTTCTCTCTCTCTCAAAGTTCGAAACAATAGGGATCCTCCAGTGTTAGTTTATACTCTAGAGTCTCGCGTTTCGATAAACAAACCGGTAGTCACTCTCTGTCCTCACTCCATGGGTGGTCAAGGCGGCCTCTCTCTTTGATCAGTCTCTCCAATGGAGACGCTCCATCTTTGTTTGTGTGCACAGCAGCGATTATCCAGAACGATAATCGTACAACTGTTAATGCTCAATTGTCACTGAAGGATTCTAATCGCATATCCTGTCCCTGTCCCTGTCCCCCAGTTTCCTCTCAAGAAATTTCGGAACGCATGTTCAGACGCTTAGCCATCTAGAGCCTCTCATCACTCATGTATCATGTTCGGGACGAGGGAACATACGATCCGACGAGGGTGAGAGGATGAGCGGAAGCGCCAAGATTACCATCATTTATGACCATTTAGACGAGGCAGCTGGCTCCTCTCCCCGAATACTTGAGCAGCCCTCTACCAGTAACTCTGTCTCTATCGTAAGACAGGAAACACGTTGACTCATCCGGAATCGGAGACAGAGAAAGAGTCACGCAAGGGAGGGGGGAGTCACCATGTTGCTTCGGTAGCTTGTCGTAAAGTCTCGGAACTTGTACTGTTTAAGAGCGACTGTATATTGTAGATTTCCAGTGTTTTTTTCGGCCAGAACACCCCATGATTTCGTCTCTCTTTGGTTGAAATGAGAGACTCCAACTTTCAGCTAAATCTACACGTTTCCGGCATGTTTGATATCATTTTAAAGCTTTTTGTGAGAAAAAGTTTTTAAAGTATATTTCCCGGGCAGAGAGCCCCTTCAGTAAAAATATCTAGAATTTGAGGCGGCGCCTAAATTTTTATCTGGAAACGCGCTCTTTTGGCTTTATTTAATTGTATGGCAATTGTGAAAGCAATAACTATTTTTAAAAGTTTTAATGTTCTGGAAAGTTTTTTCCTTTTTCTATAGCATTGCAACATAATTAAACTGGAAAAGTTTGTCTTGGCATCGAAAATGAGGTTGAAAGATCCAGTGCAACATTGTGAGTCCGTTATTATTTCCCCGAAATCTTTGCTCCAATGGCTGACTGGTTAGCATGACAGTCTATATAGTCTATTTCCAACGAATATAGCCACCAAATCAATTCTTTAAAAGATTTTCGAAAACGAAATTGACTGGTCCCGGTACGATCGCGAGCCGTCATCATGCGATTCTCGTTGTATTTAATCAAAAGCTGGATTTTTTTATGGGTTTTCGACATTTTTCGATGTTTTTAACCTTATTTTCGAGCTCTGCGTGAAAAAATACCTACATGACAACAAAACTGGAAAGAAATGCAATGCTTTTGGAGAATTATAGCTGTTTTAGCGATAAAATAGCATTTCTAAGCCAAATCGGCGAAAACGTAGTGTTTTTACGTGTTTTCCAAGT
Source organism: Oscheius onirici (assembly GCA_932521025.1). Taxonomy (NCBI): domain Eukaryota; kingdom Metazoa; phylum Nematoda; class Chromadorea; order Rhabditida; family Rhabditidae; genus Oscheius; species Oscheius onirici. The sequence continues at coordinate 9,948,218 of OW051470.1, read as the reverse complement.
CATTTAGGTTTTAATATGCGTAGAATTCGATTAGAATAACAAGAAACATAAAAAAGTAGCAGAAATAATCAAATAATCAATTTCCTTTTTTGCTTTTTCTCCACTTTACACCATTCCAAACCCTCCTTTCCCGTTCCAATGCTCTTTATGACCGGAGGTCAACTTCCTCCAGGTGCAAGGGAAACGCCGCCGAGTGAATTTGGCGCAATTTCTGAGTTCGGTTCAGCAGTGCGAAAGTGCGAAATGGGAGCCGGTAATGACCAGTGGGCCCACACTAAAGACGCTGGCTGTTTACGGTGCTTCCACCGGGTCTTATAGAGGCAATTATCGTCAGATTAGACGCCCCGATTCCCCTCTTTATGACCGAGAGCACACTTGAATTGTTATCCGGGACTGGTCTCGAGACCTCCTTTTCAAAAAGAAGGAGTCTGCATAGCCAAGATGCTCGCCTTTATGACTCGGATCCAATCTTCTCAAGGCTGTTTACCACTTCGTTTCTCCTTTCCCGTTATCAGTCGTCCAGAATGTAGGCGGAACTTTTGCCCCGATGGCCTAGTGGTCTAAAGCGCGTATCATAGTGTGAACGACGAGGGTTCGGATCCTCGCAGACCAAAAGTTTTCTTTTTTTTTGTTATTCTCCTATTATGTTTTTAATACTATCTCTTTCCAGAGAAGGGAAAGAAGAAACTCTCTTTGCTGATCCACTCTCATTTTGAAGCGAGTCAAATCAAAACCTCCTTGAATTTTTCCGGTACCTTGAAACACACTGAACGTTTTCCTGATGTTAGGCTCTACTCAAATCTTTCCTGACCGACTACTGTATTAATGACTCTGCTGAGTTTGGTCTCTTGAACAGTCTCTTGACTCATCCTCTGTCCGTCATGACGACTACTGTAACACCTCTTTCTGCTTCCGAAGTTCTCGTTCAGTGAAGTCTTCCTGACTGGACTCTTGGCCTGACTGGCCCATTCTCGAATTCTTTTTCCAAGAGAGAACATGTCTTCCTGTCGGTTTCTCTTTCTTTAAACTCAACTGAACTGTACTCTTGTTTTGAACTCGCTCACTCACTCTCTGTCGTCCAGACTCAACTCAGAACCTCTACTGAACAAAACTCCCTTCTCTCACCGACTCTTGACTCATTCCCGAACTTTTTTCTCCGACTACTGTAACACGTCGTAAACAGGCTGTTTGCAGCCGTCTGTCCTCGTCTTCTACGGCCCATTGGTTGACCGTAAAGGCGGCGTGTTGCTTCTTTTCCCGACAGTAGCCACAATCTTATTGGCTTCGTTGCGCAATCTGTTCCCCCTAATTGTCAGTCCAATTAATTCAAACTCGACAATGATGAATCGCCTCAAGAGCCCACTCAAATTGTTTCTAAAAGCCATTAAGTGGGCTTAGAGAATTAACAAGAGTGTCCGGGAGTCTTTGCTTCAAAAAGAGAGTAGTCCTGCCGCTCCTCTCTCAATTATCCCTTTGTTTACTAATCCATTCTCGTCGCTCATTATCCTCATCCGGTGTTTTGTACACAGCCGGCTGTCCTCACAGTCTTTGTCCATTGACCCATGAGTCTTTTGGAGCGTTCAGTCGACCGATAGAGAGAAAGAAACAGAGGGACAGAGAGACAGGGGGACAGACTGAGAGATGTCTGATCCCGGACGAAAGAAATGCCCCCAACCATCTGGAAGTAGTTAGGGTTCGCTATAAAAAGAACAACTAACATGTGTTAGATCCGGATGCTTTTCATAAAGAAAAACATAGACTCTAAAGCTAGACTCTTCAATTTCAAGAGTCCTGTCCACCTGTCTGGAGCCCCGAACTGACCATTAGGCTGTCCAGAGACCAACAGCTGTTGGAAAATGCAAATGTCTTATATAATTCGACAGCGTCAATTTTCGGATTAAATTTATCGCCAGTTCGGGGTAGTCATAACGAGACAGAGAGAGAGGACATTAGTGTCATGAGGAAAGAACTGAAGGTCGTCGGATAAACCTTTACAGCTTCCAGCCACAGTGGGTGGTCAGTTTTGCCACCTGGCCGACCTACTTGGTAGAGGACAGGGAACCTGTATCATAGCATATTGAGGGTATTACTGTCCTTCTACTTCTCTGTCCCTCTGTCCCTCTTTTACTCAGTCTCCCTCACTCCCATGCCCTCCATTTTCTGTCAAACATATCGGTAGCCGTATTAGGTGTCAACAAGCAAGGGGTCATCTTTTGTCCTCTTCTGAAGGTGTTGCTAGTCAAACATTAGCTACCATCGGATCCTCTGTCTCCCCTTATCTGCTCCAATGGTTTCAATTGAGATCGACGGCTGCCAATACAGCTCCCAGATCTCTATCTCTGTGCTCACGCCCCCTTCTGGATCCCGTTAGCTTTGTGACCTTGTCTCTCTCTCTCTCTCGCTATTTTTCATACCTCAGCGCACGCGCACACATCTGTCCTTCTCCGACTTTTTCATCACCGTCACTCTATCCAGACTCTCCTTTTTCATTAAGTGAAAGCTCCTCCTCTGCGTCGAAGTTTCAGAAAATATGGCCTCGTCGCCGGAAGATTTATATTGCTGCGGTTCTCAAAAGAAAGAGACAACTGCCTTCAGAACAACAGGTGCCCTGTTGTTAAGACTCATTTTCTAAACGTCCATTGTTCTATTGGTTCCCTCTTCTGGAAGGGAGAGAGTATGAGTACGAGTCTCTCTCACTACTGGTCATACTCTGAGTATTTTCTACCCACCATTTTCTTTGGAAAGAGTCAGTAGACAGAGTGAGTATCCAGTCCCTTCCCAAAGAATTCCCGTTGATCCAGAAAGAGTATCAGTCTCTTCTTCTCCTGAACTTCGGAGAGAGTCAGTAGAGAGTATGAGAGAGTATGAGTCTCATCCAGACTCTTTGCCAAAGGAATCCCTTTTTTCCAGAGTCTGTTATCTAGAGAGTATGAGTCTCTTCTTCTCCTGAACTTCGGAGAGAGTCAGTAGAGAGTATGAGTCTCATCCCGACTCTTTGCCAAAAAAAATCCCCTTCTTCCAGAGTCTGGTATCTAGAGAGTATGAGTGTCTTCAGTGCTTTTCTCTGGAGAGAGTCAGTAGATAGAGTATGAGTTTTCCAAAAGGAGGAACATCCTGTATTCTTGTCGAACAGTAGCTGAGTAGAGAGGCAGAGAGAGTACAACTAGGACAGGAAGAAGTAATCTATGAGTCGGTCATAAATCTCATAGACTGTCTCTTTTACGAGTCTCTTGATTGGTTCCAGATATCTCTCCCGATAGTTCCAAAGAATTTCCAGTTACAGTAAGCCATCCAATGTTTTTCCCGCAATTACACCAAGATGGCAGCCATTTGCTTAGAAATTCATGCTGGCCTCTCCCTCATTGTCACCTCCCCCCGTAAGCGATATTCAATAGGTTGCCCGACCAGATATTCGTCGGCCGATTAGGGGGCAGAGAGAGAGTAAGAATAAGAGAGGTGTTAAGTGGCACGTGCTTGTCCTTGGCTTGGTCAACGGGATTACCGAACAAGGCTGTGAGAACGAACAGAAAACCTCAGGGATGATCTCTCCGCGTGTGCCTTCATTAGTCAACTCGGTTGTGGTAACTGGATAAGAGCGGCTCATCTGACACACTATACGGAGAACTCACTTACTCCGATTGAGCCAGTAGTAGTCTTACTCTTTCATAGGTTTACTGTCTCCTCTTATCTCCCAGACTCATACTCTCTTTTCAAACGAGGGACGAACTCATACTGTCACTCTGTGTCCCTCTGGAAACGCTGTATGGTATGTTCAAAAAGAAGAGGGATTACCGTAAGATTTTAGCTCTTCCCTTCGAGACCCACTTAGCATGCAAAAGTTGGATACTCAGCCAACAAATTCGAAAGATACGCAGCGAACTTTGGAATTTGTTGGCTGAATATCCAATGTTTGTGTGCTCAGTAGGTCTCGAAGGGAAGAGCTAAAATCTTATGGTAATCCCTCTTCTTTTTGAACAGACCATAAGAGAGTCCCGTCTCGCGAACTGTACTCATAATTTTGGTTCTGACAAGGCTCTGTCTGAGAACGCTGGAGAGACTCAGACTGTTACTTTCCACGGAAACTCGAGTACTCATACTATTAAAAGACAGAGAATGACTGATACTGGAGGTCAGGATAATGTCTCTCTAGAGATTCGAGTAATACTCCTACTCTGTTTGACTCTTTAAGAAAAAGGAAAAAGAAATACTGTCATTTTTTAGTGAAGGACAGAAACAAACTCTCTACTGTCTCTCAGTCTCTCTGACTCTGTTCCCGACTCTTGACCAGTACCCAGTCCCGCCTCCTTTCCTTACAGAGTTGCTACCACCCACATGTGTTTGGCTACTAAATCTCTCTCCGACGTCCTTCCGTTTATGATTTCTTTATGGTCTGGGAGAGACTACTAACTCTCTCTCTTCTCCGGATCTCAGTCATCCGTATATTAATTGACCGCCTGTTGCCTCCGCCGGTCTCCATCTTCAAAGACGGCGACTGTCACAATCTCTGATGAGGTCAGCTGTCTCTTCCCATTACAAACATGAGGAGCTCCTCAGATTCTCTTTTTTTGATGGATAGTCTTGTCCTTCTCCAGAGTGTCTCTCAATCTTTTCCCCTTGAAGTTTTTAGCCCGTCGGCTCTCTCTGTTCTTCCACTCGACTACTCCCACCTGTTCCCACAGGAATCCTGTTACTCCCACTCTGGTAGTATATGACTCAAGCCATGGCCTGTTTGGTATCATTTTGAAGCTTTTTGGACAAAAAAAAGATGATAAGGCAATTTTCTAGGGCAAAGAGTTCAATCAGAAATATCTGGAATTTTGTGCGGCGGGCTCACCGTAAGAAAATGCGCTTCTGGAACTTCATACCCAAATTTGTTTCTATCTTTAAATCTTAAATCTTTAAATATCCTAATTCAGATTGTTTCTGTAGGTGAAGTAGGAGAAGGTTCTGGCCAAAAAATATATATGGCCTAATGGTCTAAGGCGCTGTTATAGGTTTTTCTAGGCGTAGAATTCGATTACAACGTCAAAAATATAAGAAAATGCCAAAAAAATACCTAAAAATTAAAGAAGTAGCAAAAATCGGATTTAGGCACGAAATTTCAAATTGGCGCGCAAACATGGGTGCCGCTCTTCGTTGGAAATGGACCATAGTGTTCACACGAGCCGGGTTCTATTCCTTTCATTGGAATTTCCCTTTGCATTTTTTCCTGGAGTGTTTCTTGTTTTTCTGCAGATCTGTATGTGTTTTTCTCCATGAGCTGGAGAAGAAATGTTCAAGAATACTGTCAACAGAGCTGTCCACTGTGGACAAACACAAAAATTAGCAGAATTGGGCGAGGGATGGGGGACCTTGTCCTCATAACCGTCAAGTGGCCATCAACCCGACATTACTGGAGAATTCAGTCATAGTCTCTCTTCCCCCAGCTGGCTCTCTTTTTTTCCGCGTCCTCCTCTAGTAAAAACTCCCTTCTTCTGTCTCTCCTCTCACTTCGTTTCCTCCGCCTACCAAATTATGTGTCTCGCTGATTTTGAACCCTCTCCCTCTCCGGAGAGTGAGGAACATTTATCAACATGCTCATAATGACTGCCGCTTTCGGCACCCTGGTTCTCTGGGGAGTTGGCAGCTCGAGTCATCATCGTTCCTTTGAGCAGATACAGTCGAGATATGCGGCACATAGGCACCTCTTGATGCATTGTTGATCCTCCTCTTGACGATCCGAACTCAAAGCCGACCGGTCCTTCTGATGAATCTCTTCTTATTCTTTGCGACAGGGACAGGGACAGGGACAGGGAGTACTACTAACAAAGCCTACAAACTGACAGGGACAGGGACAGGGACAAAAATCAACAGACCGTAGATAATTGAACCAGCGTTTAGCCTGTTTAGGCTAATTCTCGGTCGAGGTCGGGTAATTCACGGGCCCGATAGTTATCTGTTGTTTTGAGAACACTCCCGCCAGTGTTGTCGTTCTGGATTAGTGGACATCGCCTCATTAGACAGACTGTATCCCACGGGTCTTATCCCACTCTCTGTAACTAGAAACTTTTCCTCCTAAAGAATCTAGTCTCACCTCGTTATCTCTTGTTTCTTCAGGTGTGATTTGTTTGTTTGTCTTCTGACTTGACCTCAGTCTCTCTCTCACTTGTTGCTCATAATAACCAATATATTTCAGACACCGGTTCCGGACTCGAACCCGCCCTCCTAATAATCCTCTTTTCTGGTCGACTCTTCTCGCTTTTTGTTTGCGTCTTCAACGCAGACGACACCCTCTTTGCCGCCTGGACCACACACACAATCTCGTAGGTACTAGAGCCACTTTTTTGGCCTTCCCGATGGCAACATTGGGGTCATTGGCCGGGTGATGAGTCTAGATTGTGTTTAGTGTTAATCTGTGTCCCTGTGTCCCTCTGTCCCTCTGTCCCTCTGTCCCTCTGTCCCTCTGTCCCTCTGTCCCTCTGTCCCTCTGTCCCTCTGTCCCTCTGTCCCTCTGTCCCTCTGTCCCTCTGTCCCTCTGTCCCTCTGTCCCTCTGTCCCTCTGTCCCTGCTCTCTTCCAGAGAGATAGTATGCAAAATGTGACAGACTATCCGGTCGGGAGCGTGAAGAGGATGTGTCCAGAGGGCTCTCTCCTTGAATATTTGCTATTCATGAGCGAATCTTGACCAGGGGCCCTCTCATTCCTTCACACTCAATCTCCGGAAGACCATTTCCTTTTCTCCATCTAGATACTGAGTCTCGAGATACTAGTACTCTCTCATTCCCATTAGAATCCCCCACAAACAGAGAGAGTATTGTTCTTGTGTGCTCCGGGAGGCAGGGAGGTGGCCACTCGAACACACGTGTGGAACTAGAAACATGTGTTTGCCAGTCTTTCCCTTTCTTCCGTTCCTAACCATTCCTTCATAATCCGCGAATAGAGACCGTCTTGGAGCCCCGACTATGTGTTCGTTGCGCAACAGTCGGCTCGCAAGCTCAAAGCTGCCCGAAAACGACAGTTGTACGTCGGGGCAAACAGACGCCTCTTTCTGTCTTTTATCTTTGTTTCTAGCTCTGAGTAGACAGTTTGTTCTCCTTAGTTTCTTCTCTTTAAAGCGAACCGAACTGTTATCTTCATGCAAGTTTTGGTTATCTAAACTCATTAGACGAACGGAAGCTCTGCTCAGACTTTCCCACATGGTGCAGTCGGTTAGAGGTTAGACTGCGAAGCTAAACATGCGGCCGGTTCGATTCCTTTGAAGATATTTTTTTCTTTTGTTTCTAACCGCTCTTTCGTCCAGAGACTCTGTATGACCGCAGTCTCTTCCAGTACTGAACCGCGCCGGTAGTTTTACTCTCCAGAGACCTATGTTTACGAGCTCACCGTGAGAGGTCGGGAGCTTTTTGGTAATGGGATAAGGCTGTGGGATTAGCCGGCGCTGATATCCCACTGTGATCATTCTGACCAGCACATAATGAGAGAGGTCGGCTCCCCGTGTGTGTTGGGCAAAGAGAGTCGTAACCTTCTTCTGGAAGGAACGCCTGTCATGTCACGGTCTCTCTCACAAGAGTGTCAGTTGTTCAGGAATCATAAAATCGGTAGCCACACAAGTTTATGACCGAAGCTCTCTCGGGGCCAAAGTGTCTTTGAGTTGATGACCCTCGACTGACTCCTAATCGGCTCACCGACAGTTCTCCTTAGGCGGCTCTTTAGCCAAAGTAAACACTCGACAAGAACAGCTCTGCTGCTGGCAGTCAAGAGTCAGAGTACTTTTACGCTCCTTCACTATTCTAATCCCAGTGCCTGTGGCAGTCACGGTTCCTTTCGCCAGCGTCACACGGGATTAGCACCGTCGGGTCTCGGGTCTTTCTTCTCACAATTAACGCCTCTCTGTCCATCAATTAAAGCTCTTTTTCTGTAGCGCTTGCCGCCACTCTTTGCTCACTCTTAGCACCAAAGAGTGACAGAGAGGAATTCCGGGCATCAGAGAACTTCAAAATAATCCTTTGTACAGAACAGAGCAAGAGTTTTGGAGACAAGAAGACTGACTTCGCTTTTGGGAGATCAGCCCGCCGCCACAATTGTCAAATTTCTCTGACGGTATGCTCTGCCCTGGAAAGCACTTTTATCGTCTTTTTCATCTCAAAACAATCAAAATGAGACCAAATATGCTGCGAAAATTTGACTATTCCGCAAAGATCAGTGGCTCTCCGTGGGACCACCTCCGCATTAAACGTATTTTCTTCAGGTCGAGATTCTACAGTAGTCTTTGGGAGAAGATGAGACAGAAATATAAAGAGAAAGGCCAGTAATTTATCTGGAAGAGACTGTGTTTCCCTCAAATCCTCTTCTCCACTTTCCCGCCATTATGTATTGGTGTGAAGACCAACAGAGATGACATTCCTTTGGCTCCAAGACCTCTGGACATCTACATGGGCTCTCAGCTAAAGAGCGGCCGTCTTTTGATCCGGACGACAAAAATCCTTTGTCTTCCTCACTCATGGAAAAAAGTGGCCTGTTTCAAACCGTAAAACGCCCCGTTTTTGACAAATGGTTGTGATTTCGGAGATGACTATCTCTCGGTCTCTCGCTTCTCATGTCAGAAGATCTTATCCTCAAGGTTGGCGCCCTCTTGTCTTCTTGTCGCTTTTTCAATTGGACACAAAACAGTATCATGAGAACAGATCTCCAATTTTCTGTGTAAAACACCTGCTCACAGTTCTAGAAACTTTTAAATTTCGGCCCAAACTTTGCTTTCATGGTGTAGTGGTCTAAGGCGCTGGCACTGTCCACACGACCACAGGTCAATTCCCCGAAGCAAAAATCTGTTTTTGCCTTTATTTTTCTTCTATCCTTTAGCCAAACAATACCATCCTGACCCCTATATCTTTCTGTCTCTCTATCTACAGAAGCGTGCCGCCTTATCGAGTTGTTTGTCTTGCCAGTTCAGACAGTAGCTCGCTCCTCACAAGCTCATCCTGTTTCTCTGTCTCCCTGTCTCTCTGTCCCTCTCCTCACCTACCCGTCAACCTGTTGTCCCCCTCTCCCTCATCCAGATGTTCTTATCTTTCGTCATTGCATGACTGACGAGGTGTGACCGTGACAGACGTTATCCTATCCCCTGACCACTAGATTGACGCTCCGATATACTGTATCCTTAGCATTTTTTAATCTTTTTTCGAATAACTTGTCCTTACAACCATGGGCGTGGCTCGGTACGCCCCTCTCTGGATTTGTTGGGGGGCCATCGGGCCACCCAAGTGCCATTCATTAGGGGTACTGGTGTCAATTAGGCACTTGATACCCACACACTAAGACACTCTCTTACCTCCAGATTCCTCTGCTTTCAAATTCTAGGAAATATGGTAGGCAACATCATTTGCTCCAATTTTTGGGCCTTTTTCACCGGGTTTGAGCTATTTTTCACTTTTCTAACTGTGTTCATTGAATTCAGCACGTAAAGCAACCCCGTTGGCGTTAAAAATAAAAAATAATATGTATGTAAATTCCCTCAACCCAAGTTTTTTTTATAGAATTTTAGACGTTCAAATTTCAAGACGCAAAGTTTTCACCCGCGAATTTGAATCCAAATCATTCCATTTTCACTTTTTTTAAACTCTGTTTTCTCTCGTTTTCTTCCTCTAATTTTTTTTAATGAAAAATAGCTTATTTCCCATCTTTCAGCATGATATTATATCTACTTTTACTGCTGATGCCCACGTTGCTGGCCGCCCACAACAACTTTTGGATGACGGCACATCTGATCGACGTCGTATGGAAAGACGGCTGTTTGACGACAGCGGGCTGTCATCAGCCACGATTTAAGGTTATTTTGCAACTTTTATAGAGGTTTTGGATGAAAGGTCGTGAAAAATAGCCCTAAAAATGTTTGCAGTCGTTCGTCCAAGCCAAAGTTGGACTCTAGACTGCCTGCCAGCTCAAAATTTGGCTGTAAGCTCTTCCTAGGTCTATTTTTTACGAGTATGTACCAATATTTCGCTGAAAAGTCTCCAAAATCCATCGAACATCCTCTAATACTTTTTTTTTTCAGCTCCTGGAGGACATGTTGCCGCTAAGCGAGAAGCAGTCAATCAGCTGGCCAGTCTCGGAAAACTTTGTGCAGGTCGGTAGCCCTTCCAATGCTCATTAACAACCCCGCATAATTGTCCTTTACGATCCTTAGCATGTTCCCGCACAGCCTGTGCGGTATCCCACTTTATGGCCGCTCTTGAGGTCCCGTAAACCCATGCACGTGTTCATAAGCCTCGTGTCTTTTAACAAAGACACGGTCCAGAGAATTTTGGAAAACGATTAGCAGAGTATCGAATGCGGTATTACGCAAGCTCTTTGTCCGGCGGCCGCACGCAAGGCCGCGTTTGCGTTACGCAATGCAGATCATCTGGGTTATTGGCTGCTAATTGCTGACTGTTTTGGCTAGATTTTCAAAGCAAGTAGCATAAATGGAAATTGGCTGTGTATCTCTGGCTGAGTATCCAACGTTTTGACCTCACTGTTGCGCAACCCATATAGAATCGAACTTTGATTGATCCTCGCCACCCCGCGGTGCTGCTGGCCCCTTCCCCAATTCATTTGCAATCAAAAAGAGAGCATAATTACAAGCAATTTTGCAGGAATCGCCCCGAAGTCTCGTCTCCTTCTGGCCGTCCGGCAAGCCCGAAGACATTTCCATTTCATGTCAGGTCGTCGGTACCGATCCCACGTACGGCTTCCCACGTGTCTGCGACCAAACGGCCTCCAATCGCGTCTTCCAGGATGTCCTTCACGAGGCTTACGTAAATTTTTGTCTATTTTAGGCTAAAAAATACCCAAAACAAAATCTGCAAGTTGACCCCAGTGTCATGCTAATAGCTAATTAAGCCTCGCGACACAATGTATTTGCCCTAAAATGCAGCTGTGGGCTCTTGCGCAACTCTGTGTAGCGAGAATATGTGGGAACAGGAAATTATGCCGTCAAAAATGTCGTAAGAGCTCCCGTAACAGCTCGTTATAGCTCTTTTTTTGGAAAAGACCATACCGTGGTCATCTTATTCGCTTCGAGACCGCTTTACCACTAGAAAAGTTGGATACTCGGCCAAGGCCATGAAATTTTGCCGACAAGACTATAATTGACCTTTTTGCAGGATCGGCTCCGCTCACGACGTCATCAGGCCACTACTCCACTTCCCGACGAAGACAAGGGAAAAATTATCATTGAAGTAGGTTCTTTTTGGCTTAAAATCCACAAACAACGTCTTTAGCTCCGAGGCAAGTGCTTCAACGCGACGTTGGCCGTTCAGAAGCATACGGAACGCTGTCCGTGGTGTCCAGACCCGGCCGAGGTCACGGTCATTGGTCAAGAGGTTGGTATTTTGCATAAACAGTTTAAAAAGCCGTGGAATAAAATAAATTCAACTAATTATTGCTTGCAGATCGTCGACGACGCTCCCCTAGCCTCCTCCATCCTTTCACAGCTCCAAGGCGAGGATCGTCTAATTCACATCGGAATCGCCGCTCTGGCTGGAGTTGCAGCGCTGACGTCGGCAGCTTTTGCCGTCCTCTTGGTCGTCTTCATGCGCCAGAAGAAGACACATCGACAAATCTCCGTCAAGCCGCGCTATCAGCCCTACTCGCCGGCTCTGGTCAAGATTACCGACGATGAGTCTCGGTACGTTTTTGGCCTCCTTTTCCAGCCGACATTGAACTTTTGCCACAAAATTTAGTGCCTCTAGATCGCTGAGGTGTGCTCGTAAAACCTAAAGAAACTATTTGAACCCAAAGTTGCTGAAAACAAGCCTATCAGTTTTTCCAACATTACTATTGCCGGCTACTTCATTATGTCGTCAAGGCCCTTTTTGTAACGATCTCTCGCCCGTAAATTATCCCAAACTTTACGCAGTGTTCGCGCACGATTGTGATTGATAACAGGAGACTCTTGGTTCACACCTCGAGTGCCAGCCACTAATATGATTAAACTCGAAGCGAATATCAAGTTAATATTATTTTCTGCTTTAGCCATTTCCCGCTAGTTTTTACGTCTTCTGACTATTTGCATTGAAGTCAGCACTCAAAAATCCTCCTAAGTGAACTGAGAGTTATTTTGGCGCATAAATCCGAAAAACATACCAAAAAGGAAGAAAATGGCTGAAAATGGGACTAATTTCTCCAAATTTCAGCTACGACATGCCATGGGAGACGCAGCATCATCCTCAGCAGCAGAGGAATCTGGCATATTGGCAGCAGAGCCGTTCCGAGTCGACGACAACAAGCCCTTTGGATTCCGCTTCCTCTCTCGGCCGCTACAATTACCGCATTCCGGGCATTATTCCACCCCCCGTGCCGGCTACTCTCTGTCCGTCATCTACGGCCCTTTATCAGCATATAGCTTCGCCGAATAGCTCGCTAGGAGCCCACGATTCCGGTCTCGACTCAGTCTGAGAAATTTATTAGGGTTTTCACGCGTTCAAAAACGCCCAATTCCCTCCAATTTTCTGTTTTATGCGGGTCATCTATACCGGTTATACCCCCTTCCCCCCTTTTTAAGCATTTTTCGCTTCCCCACCCCCACTCAGTCGTAATAAGACGGGTTTTTAAACGCACCCCTAGACTTGTACCACAAGTCGACCATATATATCGTATATTGTTATATCTGCTTGTAAATAGTACGCACACACACACACACAGCTTTTATTCCCCTATTTCTGCATGCATAGAATTTTTGCATACCGCACCAACTACGTTTTTTCCTGTTAATAAAGCTATAGACACAGCCCGAGTGTTTTTAAACTATTTTGATTCCTAAAGTTGAACTGTAACCCTCTGCTATTCCCCCTTTGTACATTGTAACAATGTTTTGCCTATGGCAAAATGAATATTCTATTCTAAAAGCTGTTACTTTTGTGTCACTTTTTGCAGACGAACTAATTTTGAGATCGGAAGACAAAGTACAGACGAATAGGCATTGAACATCTGGTAGATGCGCAAGAAAGAGTTCAAAACTTTTTACGCTCGGGGATGGGTTATTCTGAAATAAAGGTGGTGTCTCTAATACTGCTCGAAAAAGCATGAAAAAGACATCAAAATGAGCTAGGACACGGCTCCGAATTCTTCAGCACTTAGATTTCGGGACATTTTTGGTTATTTGACTCAAAATTCTTCAATGAAAACTTGTTGGCTTTGCAATGGGTTATTTTGAAATAATGATGGTGTGTCCTTATACTGGTCGAAAAATCATGAAAAATAGATCAATATATGCTAGGACACGACTCTGAAAGCCTCAACACTTAAATTTTGCCAAAATCTTTTATAGAAAAGAATTTACAAAAACTTTTCATTTATACAGAAACTTTTATTTCCACAAAGATTACGCTTTTAAAGTACTTGTAAAGTCTATAGACAACATCAGAGAGACTCACTTGACAGACGGCCTCCCACTGGACGGCAGGCTTCCTCTTCACCCTCTAACAGGAAAGTTGTGTTAACCTCTGATTTTCTCTTTGTCTCCGTCTTACGGTATCTCTGTCCCCCTGTTTCTTCTTCTGTCCTACGGTTGAGAGACGGCATATATGACTCGCTGGTCTGTGAATCCGCTACAACCAGCAGCCATCGTCGAGATGGTTCAGTCATGCTCTGTTCTCCCCCAGTTCTGAAGGCAGCTCCTTGGATCCACAGCGGTGTTTGGTACAATTCTTGGAGCCCTTCGGAACTGCATTGGGGAAGACTGATAGTGCTCTCTTCCAGTGTCTAGACTTATTTGGTAGATCTACTTTTCCAGTCAAGATACAATAGCAACGAGTAGCTGATTTATATTTCCTTTCAAAGAGTCTGTCCCCAAATTTTCAGGAAGTACAAGAGCGATTCTGATGGTCTTGGAAACGAATTACTGAGAAAAAAGGATCTACTGAAACACCACTGAGAACAAGAAGACTGAGCTGGTGCCAGGATGAACCTTGGAAATCTGAACACGTCTTCCGGATGAGTCAGCTGCTTCACTCCTTCATCTGGATACAGTAGTCTGTACAATTGTGAACTGGATTAACTAGATGAAGCCTCTGATCTGCACTACAATCTTGACTATAAGAAGTAACTGGTAGATGTCTAAAACGATGAATGTCAAAGCTGTCATTGTCAGACAGACAGGTTAGTTCCACTTTTTCATAGAATCTTTTGATCGTCCAATTTTCAGGAAATGGCGATACAAGACCAAAGAAGCCAATGGAAGTCTATCGAAGAGCTCTCGAATGAGCCTAAGACGAGAAAGCCGCTTAAAAAAGGTTAAAACCGTGAACGACTGAGATTGATGTTGAAGCGAAGATTCTCGAACGACCAGAATATCTTCCGGGCGATGATATTGAAACAGCTGCTTCACGCTTGCAGTAGTCCGTCTTCTTCTGGATTCAGTAATCGGCTCAATTTGGATCAAGATGGACTCGACGAAGCCACATAGTTATACAATCTCCTGACCGGACAATACTTCTGGATAAGGAAACAAACTGAAAGACATCTACAAAAAGACTTTTTTGGCATACAAACAGGTAGATCCACTTTTCTAAGAAAGTTGTGTTCACCTCTGATTTTCAGGAAATGGCAATAAAAGACCAGGGAAGTATAGTGAAGGACCTGGACCATATCGAACAAGGAAGAAGAAGCCTTGAGGGTTCGAGAACAATTTGGAACCGTGAAAGGGAACCTGGTTAATGTTGTGACAAAGACTCGAAGAAGTGAGGATCCGTGATCGTGTGGAGCTTTAAAGGACACAGAAATAGACGAAGAATTGCTGTCGGATGTGGTCATGAAGTAATGAGGAGGCCTGATGAGTCACGGATGCTCCGGAGGCAGGAGAAGGCAACAGTCTCCAGGAAGTTTACAGTCCAGGTCAGTTCTCTTTATACTTTTTTGTTAGCTACAGGCGTAAAAGTCCTGTGTGTTATTCTCGTGTTCCGTTTTTCTCTGATAGAATGCTCATGTCAGTTTGCTTGAAGCTCCGTATGATTCTGACCTCTCTCCCCCTGTCTCCTGGCTCGCATACAGTAAACTGTCCCTGTGCCTCATGTACTGTCCCATTACTTTGACTCTCACTCTCTAAAACTTTCAATCTTTCAATCTTTATTCGCTTAAATCAAGTCTGATTATCGACTAGAGCGTCTCGTAGGTTAGACCATTCATTCTCCGTGTGTCTTCACCAAATGTTACCGGCCAGCTCACCGATCTCATCGAGCCATCTGCATCGTGGCCCACCAGCTCTTCTTGAGACTTCTCTCGGTATCCATTCAGTAAATCTCTTGGTCCATCGGGAGGCCTTTCTTTCCATCAGTTTCGCGAAGACGCCAAGTTTCAGTTTCTCACCCCCAATGTCTCTCCATCTCTCAGTCCCTCTGTCCCTCTGCCTCCCAATCCTCTTTTCCAATGCGCACTTCCCTCCAAAAATGACGTCATTCTTAGGGTACCTGAGGGATGTTCGATAGCGTGCTGCCTCTGCTCCCTATTGACTGCACTCTGTCCATAGTTGGCCTTTCTAACGCTCAAGATTTCCTCTCTCATTCAAGGAAAGCCTATACTTTGTCATTTTTTCACACTCACTGAAAAATCCCGATATTCTCTTTCACGCCGGCTTTCTGCTAGATGCACTGCCGCATCGATCGAGGAGGCTCTCTCACTCACTCTTTCCCGAGACGAGAAGCACTGCCAACTGATTCCTTCCGAAGACGGCTTTTTCTTCGAAACCCCATAGTCTTTTTTGCTCGGTCACTCTGTCTCGGTGTCTCTGAAATCCAATTAGCATTAGCAGCGCGGCCAGTGTCGATTGTGAGCCCCCAAAAACAATAGTTCCTTTTACTAGAGAGAGAGAGAGAGATTTCTGCCCCGATTTCGTCATCTCAGAGCTCAATTTTCACTCCCTTTTAGGCTTTTTTGCTTTCAGAAAGCTAGAAAAGTGTAGTGTTGTCTCAAAGAATTTGAAGAATAAAAATACCGTACCTAATTGTATTTATTTGTGCAACTGTTGTAATCTTCGAGCGAGACGAAAAGCCCGCCGCGTGAAATTCTATCTCATTCTACTAACGCCCAATGCCTTGATAAATTATTGCATCTTCTTTTTCACGCAGAGAGCGTCAAAATGAGACCGAATAAGCCTGGAAAGTTTAAAAAAGGCATATTTTCTCGAAGTGAACGGGCGCTCGCTCCACAGCACAGGTCAAATGGTGTGTATTTTGGCGGAACTTTCTGGATCAAAAAGACCCAAAAAAAAAGATTAGAACATTTTTGAAAAAAAATGGAAGTTTCCATATAAAAAATCTATCTATACTTATCTCATCAAGTTTGCAGCGATTTTCTCCCCCTCCTCCATACCAATTAGGTTCTCCCCTTTTTTCTCACCCCAACAAGGGTGCAATTTTCCTCCACACGGGTCTCGAACTCACGATCATTAGCTCCGAGCCAAATCGATTCAGAACAACATGGAGAACGAGGCTTCGACACGTTCCGTGACCATCTTGGGACGCGTCTTCTCACGGGATGCCTTCATCTGTCGTCTCTTCTATCTGGCCTATTTTGCCTCTTTCGGATCGCTCTTTCCTCTTCTCGCAGTATATTTTAAACAACTGGGAATGACGGCTGCGCAGGTAGTCTTTTTAGAAGCTGGTTTAGTGAGAGTCAGAGTTTAGGCGGGTATTCTATTGGGATCTAGACCGTTGGTTGAACTGGCGTCGGGGCCATTCTGGGGGTCTTTTGCTACTAGATTCAGGTGAGTGAGAGACAGAGACAGGGACAGTACATTTTTCCAGAAAGCAGAAGATCCTGCTCCTTTTCTCCCTCTCTTCTCTAATCGTTTTCACCCTGGCTGTCGGATTCGTCCAGCCTGTCACCCCATATTGTGTGGTTCAGTTGCCCGGTAAGGCCAAGTAACATTCCCTTTACTGTAATTTTCAGAGAGCAACAAATCCTGTGAATTCTTCCTCGCTCCAGCTGGAAAAGTCGTCCGAGGAGGAGCTTTGGGTCTTCTTAAAGAGACAGTCTTGGGAGGACGAACCAGGAGACAGGCACAGAGTCGTGAGTTGAAAAACTGACAGGTTGAATCTCGTTTATTCAGAAATTATCGAGAAAATCATCGATCTGAGCAGTTTTGACGATGAAGAGGATGCTGTGGCCGGTATTGCTCCAGAATACATTACGAGAGACAAAGTGGGTTTCCTTGATTTTCGCGTGGAGTCTCGGCGCCGCACCAAAGTCCAAATCGTTCTGTGGAGGCGCTATGCCATGGAAAACACTTTCATCATCGTTTTCTCAAAAAGACCTTCAAAATTAGACCAAACATGCCAGGGAAACGCTTTCAGATTTGCAACTATGATGAAGACGAGTACGGAATTCTTCTTTCACCGCCCCACAGCACAAGAGTCTACCGACAACCAGCTGTCGAGCAAGCTTTCATGCTCCTTCTCATTCTCATCGTTCTGGGAGAATTTGCATCGGCTCCGGCTCTTCCTCTAGCCGATGCTGCTACTCTACAAGCCGTGAAGGACAATCCGCAAGAGTTCGGTCAGATTCGACTGTTTGCTTCCGTCGGATGGGGTCTGGCCATGTTGTTGATGGGAATTGGACTCGACTATTCTGATTCGTTCAGGAATCATCCCTGTCCAGCAGGTAAGGAGAGGGTCTGTCCCTCTGTCTCTTGGACTCTCTGTCTCACTCTCCTCTTCCAGACAACACAACCGAGAAGAACTACACTCTCTGCTTTGTCATGTGCAGCGTCTTTATGTGTGCGGCCGTCCTCCTAGCCACGCAGTTCAAATTCGATGACGATACCGCCCGTCCCGATGAAGTCCACGGTCTGGTCATGGACACCCGAGAGGGTGAGGTCTCCCACAACGTGGCAGAAAAGGCCAGAGCTAGACAAGTCACTGTAAGTCTCAGTATTTTCTAACAGTTCCGGAGCTTCAGATTACAAACACTGCCACAGAAAACCGTCTACTCATTGCCATCAAAGCTCTGGCCGACCGACACATTCTGGTCTATCTGGCATCTGTTACAGTCATGGGTTTCGGTGCGGGTATCGTCTTCTCTTTCCTCTTCTGGCATCTTCAGGTGAGTCGAAGAATTCAATATGCAGAATTTTGTTCTTTTAGGATCTGGGCGGTTCACCTGTCCTGTTCGGTATACTTACCGTCGTCAACCATGTCTCTGAGATAGTCAGCTTCTTCTTCACCTTTCAGATCATCAATAAGTATGGACATGTCAAGGTGAGAGAGACTGACAGACTCTCTTTTTATTAGACTCTGACTCTCTTAACTACACATCTAATCGCAAGTAGATACTCTGCTCAGATTCTATTTTCTGAGAATTTTCTCTGACTCTCAACTTATACAGTAGCCAGCCAGATTCTTTCCTCTTTGAGTACCTAGACTGTCCAGACGGTTACTGTACTGACCAGTATACTTGGGCAACTCGAGTCGAGTCGAGCTCGATTTGAGCCACGAGTCGGCTCGACTCGACTCGACATGGCCTGCGAGTCGGCTCGACTCGGTCAGTGACCAGACTATACTACTGACAGACTGACATACAGTAACTCACCCCCATCTTCCAGGTCATGTACATGTGTCTGGCCGCCAACGTTTGCCGTTTCTTGGCGCTCTCTTGGCTGACCAATCCCTGGCTGGTCCTGCCTCTTCAAGTAATCCAAGGCCTGACTCTTTCCGTCGTCTGGACCTCAGCATCTTCTTACATCTCTCTCATTGCTCCGCCGCACATCAAGAGTAATGCCCAGTACCTCTTACACTTCCTGTACCACGGAGTCGGCAAAGGAGTCGGCTCCATAGTCGGAGGACTGGTTATTACTAACATTGGTAAGAGAGAGAGAGAGTGTGACTCATATTAATAGAGTTCAGGTTCCCGACTGACTTTTCTGGCCTATGCTGCGCTTTGCGGAGCCATGTGGGGAGGAGGCTATGCTCTGAACAAGTTCTTCAAATACGAAGGCATCAAGTACAGCTCGAACATGTTCGAGGAGGATGAACTGGACATGATGGGTGAGTTGAAGGCGAAAGTCTTGAAAGGAGACTGGAGAGAGAAAATTGCTGGCCATATGATTTGGAACATCCAATAGTTAGAGATGAGTCGGAATATACATAAGGGATAACAATAGGGTCACAGATAGAGAGACTGTTAAAAAATAGACTGAAGGCCAGACTACAGTAAAATGGTAGTCAGGACAGATGGAGAGTGAACAGTGGTATAGCTGTTGCCAAATCTTCACCTTACGCATTTTTCATACGCAAAGCTGCGTACGAAAAATACAGAAGAAATTTGAGTAAAATGGCTTGCCCGCGCGTACGTATTATCGCGTCAAAAAAGTACGTAAGGTGAAGGTTTGGCACGCGCTATAGTTGAGATACTAAACTGGAAACAAACTTACAGTCAGAAGTCAGTCAGAAGACAGAGAGATAGATCAGATAACAAAGGTTTCGTCAGAGATAGTCACTGAAGATTCAGGTTTCCTGTCAGTATAGACAGTTATTGGTAGTCAAGAGACAAGAGGACAAAGTTTGTGGTAGTCAAGAGTCTGAACAGATTGGCTCTAGTAGCATAAATCTTTGGTTCTCTCTAGTAATCACGAGTCTGTACAGTGTACACATTAGTCTAGAGTCTGAATTCTCTAATTTAACTAGTCAGAAGCCTGAGCCTACTGGTTCTAGTAGCGGAGACAAAGTGCTTTAGTTGTGATAGTCAGCCAAGCGACAGAACTCACTGGTCAAGAGTATGAACTCATCGGTTCTGGTAGTCAGATGTCTGAACTCACTGGAGTCAAGCGTTCAGTAGTGAAAAGAGTTATGGCCGTCCAGTTTCTGAGCTTTTAGGTTACGGTAGTCTACAGTCTGAACTGTTTGGGAGTGGTAGTAAAAACTCTGAACTGGTATCCCTTTACTCTCTAATTCTTTAGTACAGAGTCTCTCATTTCCAGCCCCACAAGGAATCCCTGCAGCTCGTGACGGCAAGATCACCGACGCCTTCAACACCACCTCGGCGATGAATTCAAATTACGGCGCCATCAGTCAGCCAAAATCTGATCCGACGCAGGAGGCGTACGATCGCTATGTGTCTTCCTACCAGTAGATGGGTACTGTATTTTTTTTAGAAATTTCTCTCACAACCCGTGACCATTTCACTTACCTAAAAAAATCATATAAAATTGCAATAATTCAGTTATTTAAAAATGTAGTTTTTGCTAGGTTTTTGTTTTACGGAACTTCTATTTTACACCAAATTCCGTCCATTTCCCAAATCTATTTATGACCTTTCAATTCGAGTCTTTGGCTGAAAATAAAAATATTTATACGATTTACAAGGTCAAAATATTCACTTTTTGTGCTTGCCGTCGCACTCGTCCGGCTTGTCGAGTCCTTCGAGGACCATCTGATGGAGAATCCTTTTACTGAAGTCGTTTTTGATGCAGAGCTGTTTTCTGATTGTCTTCAAGCAGGGAATGTCCATAATTTTTTCCATTTCTATAATTGCAGCCTCTTTAAGTGGCTGCATGTCGAGAAAATCGGCAATCTGAAAGGTAAACGAGATTTTTTGGGCAAAAATAGCCAACCTTCATCGTATGGACCAAATCTTCGCCGGTCATTGGTGGCTCGATATTTTCGCTGTGGATTATAAAGTCTAGACACTAAAAAGGAGTTTTTCTGCCCCAAAATTGATAAACATCACCCTTTGGAAGTTGTAAGAGCTGAAAGGAACGACTAACGGCTCTTGATTCATCTTGTGTCCAGTATTTTTTGAGCCAAATAGTTTTTCTTCGTTTATATCTGAAGATCATCTTGTATGCTTTAAAAACTAAGTGGAAAACTGACTTTTTAGTATGGTTTTGATTACCCTGGAGGAGGTAAAAAGCTCGCAATCGACGTCAAAGACGAGATGCGGATCCGAGCAGGAGAATCTGATAAAGTCGGTCGTCGAGGAGCAGAGCATTTCGGCAGCATCTGCTACGATTACGTCGCGGTAGAAGTTGTACTTCATCTGAAACTTTAGTTAAAATGTATGGAAAGGCGAGAAAAATGAAAGAACGAAAGAAAATCAATGGACTTCAGAAAATACTGCATGCTAAAATTAAAAGGACTGGTACGACTGGTCCCAGCATGATTTTAAGATCTACAGTAGCCCGCCAAGACCAGCCTTCGTTTTTCGGATATTTCTCCATTTTTTCGCCATCGTTGAGTAGAAATTTTCAGGGTTTTTTTTTGAGAAATAAGCTGTACAGCAGTAGCCGTTGAAGACATGATAACAGTCCTTTGCTGTTTCCGGAAAAAAAATAGGCCTAGCGATGTTTCTCCAGTGTTTCGCCATTTTTTTAATGAAAATCTTCGTTTTTCGACGTGAAAGAGGCTAAGATTAGCCACCGACTGTTTCCCGAACTATTTAGGCCGTTCTGTGAACTATTTTCATCTGTTGTAGCTTCTTTTCAAGACATTCTAGCCGTACACTACTGCTTGTCGTATTGCGTCCAGTTGAAAAGCGCTACGTGACGCTTTCCTATTCGAAAACACGCCTGATATTCATTCCTGCTCTGCTTTCTTTTCATTTTTTTTCTTTAATTTTATATTTTCCCTCTAAAACCAGATCAATTTTGCAGATGGCTCTCCAGACCAAGCTCCGTCGTTACCGCAAGCCGCCTCCAGAGGGCTGGGAAGAAATTGAGCCGACTCTTCTGGAATTTGATGTAAAAATGCGCGAGGCTGAGACGGATCCCCATGAGGGCAAGCGCAAAACTGAGTCAATCTGGCCAATTCTGAGGTAAGTTTACTCAAATTTTTGGCCTAAAAACACTGCTTTTTTATAGAGTTCATCACCAGCGATCCCGTTACATCTACGACCTCTTCTACAAACATGAGACAATCAGCCGCGAACTGTATCAATTCTGCCTCGATGCCAAAATAGCCGACGCGAATTTGATCGCAAAATGGAAGAAACAAGGCTATGAGAATCTTTGTTGCCTCAGGTAAGCTCCAATTCATTTTTTCGATAAAATATCCCCAATTTCAGATGTATTCAAACGAGAGACACAAACTTCGGGACAAACTGCATTTGTCGGGTGCCGAAAAGCAAGCTGGACGCCGAACGAGTCATTGAGTGCGTGCACTGCGGATGCCGAGGCTGCAGTGGCTAATGTATGAATAAAGATGCCCACTTTCCGAAAATAAATATTCCCCCATTTCGATTTCTTATCGTGTCTACCTCTTCTTCGTGTCCGAAAAAGCCAAATCAGCTCCAGATGACCGATTTAGAGGCCATTCAAAGTCCTCATCGTGATTTCCCCGAGCTTAGCAGTCTCGTGAGAATTGGGAGCGATGCAAAGAGAGGTAGATACATCGAGGTAGCGATTCTGTGAGGATTTTGAGACAAAACTTTAGGCGATCGAAGATATACCAGCTGGGACGGTCGTATGCTCAGAAAAAGGCATTATCGTCTCGTTGAAGCCGGATAGATGCTCCTATTGCTTGAGAATGGCCTCTCCGGCGAGAATACAGTATTTTACAACTTTATTTGGCTTAAAAATATAGATTTAGCTGCTCAAATTGTGACTCAATCCACGAAAAGTTTGCCAAAATTGAGGGAGCTTTCTGGCAGGAACTCGGCCAGTTCGGAATGGTCGCTCCCACAATCAGAATTTTGCTACATTTTACGGCGAAAACGCTGGAAGAGCAGTTTATTCATAGTAAGAGCATTTTGTGAAAAGACGGAGGTTGTATGCTTGTTTTTGGCTGCATATTGGTGAATTCATGTCCTGGTCTGTATTTTCCCGTTTGTTGAGGAAATCTACATATTTCCGGCTCGTTCGACTGCCCAAACTTGATTTCAACTAAATCTAGCAAAAATATTGTCAATTTTCACTACGTTTGCTGAAAAAACCGTCCAAGCTTCCCCAAAATGAACAACAACCATAAAGTTACAGAGAAACACCTTCCCGAGTGCCCCTTCACCAAGATTTTCGCTCTAAAATGTTCTGCCGAGCCGGACGACTTCAGACCGATCCAGGACTTTCTCCAGCGCTTTGAAAAGCATCTATGCTCGGTATTTTTCTCCAAAACCTCTAAAAAGACATTTTTCAGCATTCTGATTGGAAAGAAGCCCCAAAGACGCTATTTCTGTCGGCATTTGGCGGAATTTTTAGCCGGCTCAAGATTAATGCTCATGTTGTCACGGAAATTAATCGGTAGGCTCTAATTTTTCCTAAATTGCTATAATTTACAGAAATTCCCTTGTAGAGGAGCCAATAGGAAGCGGTATCTTTCCAATTTCGAGCATTTTTAACCATTCCTGTCGAGCCAACGTCTTCAGCTTGTAAGGCACCTTTTTGAGCCCAACAACAGCTAACTTTTAGCTTTTCCCGCGACCGATTTGTCTGGATAAGCATGGGAATTCGGAAAGGCCAAGAAGTCCTAGATAATTACGGAATACAGACCCATTCAAGCTCATTTAAAGAGCGGAAAGTATGTAATTTTCGGCCATAAAATCTAAGAATAAATTGCAGGATTTTCTAGCTGGAAGAGGCTTCATTTGTGGCTGTAAAGATTGTGAAAAAGGAGCAGAAGGAGAAGAGCTGGTCAGGAGGCCAGATTTTGAAGTAAGTTGCGGCTTTTTATTCTGTAAATTCCATGAAAACTGAATGATAAAAAAGATGATTTTATGGCTAGGAATGTTTCCGGAACGAAAATTTGAAAAAAACGTTCTCGCGACCAGAAGCATCTCTATTCCCTCATTTTTGTCAGAAAAAAAGCTCCCAAACGATGTAAGCAACTTTCCTTGCGCCGCCAACTGTTGACCGTTTGGCCGAGTGCCAAGATGTTCGATTGCGGCTCAAAAGGTCGCGGGATCGATTCCCCGACAGAGCAATGACGACAAGACTTGATACGTCTGACAACTCATGTTGACAAGACCCAAGTCGAAATGCTGTCCTTCCTACTGAGCTCCTTTTTTCATTTATGTAACTTTCAGATTCCTCCGTCTCTTCCCCTCTCGGAAATCTCAAAATCTGTCAGACGCGCCGGTCTTTCCAGCGATCACATTGATGTTTTTCGTCTCCTAGAAGGCAACGTTTTTGAAGGTTTCGTCTTTTTTAGAACAAAAAAATCAGTGAAATTTAGGAACAAAAGACGCAGTAGAATGTTTTGAAAGACTACGATCCAATCAGATGGGACGGGGAGTCGTCTTCGAGCCGGACATGGTCAGTCACTACATTGTGATGATCAGACACTTCAAGGACACAAAGTAGGTCACTTTTTTAACGGTTTTGAGACAGAGAGCAGGATACTACTGTAAGAGAGTGACAAAAAGAGACAGTTTAAGATACCGTAATAGAAAGAGAGATTGACACAGGACAAGACAGAGTACAACATACCGTAGGAGACCTAGGTATAGAGAGAGAGGGTGATCGACACAATGACTGCACCGGACAAGACAGGAAAAGAGACTGTATCGACAGAGTACTACAGACAAAGACAGTTTTAGAAGGACAGATCAACTGAATAAATGACACAGTAGTACAGAGACTGTAGGCTAACTAGAACTGTGAGTACAGAAAGACACATAGAGAGAGTCTGACAATACAGGATGACAGTCACAGAGATGGTGAGTTGGGAGGAACAGAGAGTCACAATAACATTAATAGTCATGGAGAGAGTCTGACAGTCCAGTCACTGAGCTGGAAGGAACAGAGAGTCAGTAGTAGTTACAGAGACAGTTCAGAAACAGTAGAATGTTTAAAGAGAGTAAAAAATGTTACAGTACATGGTGTGAGAGATAGAGATTGTAGAGTAGTAGTAACAGTCACAGAGATAGCCGAGGGACAGTAACCTTCACAGTTCAGACTCATTACAGTATGACAGTACAGAGAGTCAGTTACCGTACCCTTTTACAATCCCCCGTTTCCAGAACTCTCGCTCCAAAAGTCAAGGACTGGACCCTTTCTGCTCTCTTCCTGATGCGCCTCTACTACCGTAACCTGCATCCCTGCTACGACGAGCTAAATCAAATTTGGCTTAATATAAATTCTTAGTATGTTATGTTTTATTATCTCTCGTCTCTCCTTTTACTGTTTGACGAGTTGCGAGAGACGCAGCTGATTGCCCTCACCTTCCCAGTCGTACGGGGCCTTCTCATTGAGCTTATTGTTCAGAAGGGCATCTTTTAGCAGTCCACGCAAAATGGAATATTTCGGATCGGCATAAAATTCCAGCGAATCGACGTAGAGCAGCATGTAGAGGTATTCCTTGGGACAGCTGCCGAACAGGTCCTCCAACCGGCCGCGCGAAGATCTATAAAAGATATGTTTGGGTTACTGTAGCTTCGGGTCACTTATCCTAAAAATGACTGGATTTTAATGATCTTATCTTTCTGTTAGACTGGACTGAACCGTCAAAGTAAGTGAGAGAGACAGGAACAAACAGTGAGACAGAAACTGGGACAGAATGGGTAAGAGAGACATTAATAGGAGACAGTAGGCATGGGCACCGGATCCGTGTCAGTGTTGACCGAGACCGTGCCAACAAGGCGCATTTTCGGGGAGGGGGGGAAGACTACTGGAGCGCAAAAATTTGGCACCCATTTTGAACATAAGCTCCGGGTGGCATATTGAGCCTATGTTCAAATTGGGTGCCAATTTTTCATTGTTCCCCTAAAAGTGCGCACTGCTGGCACGGGTCCGGTGCATAGGGGACAGTGACAGCAAGAGTGGGAGAGATTCAGAGCATGATAGTGCAACTGAGAAAGCGTCAGAGGATGAGAGACCGTGACCGTAAGAGAGGCAGTGGTAGTCACAGTAAGACTGAAAGTATCTGTGACAGCGACTGTAATAGGGGCCGGAACAGTGACTGTTACAGTAACCCAACTTTCTCTTTGTTACTGCTTCTTTCAGCCTTACAGTTACTCTGACTTTTTGTTCCCGCCTTTCCCTCTCTATAACAACCGACCTGTGCTCCAGCTTCAACTCCATGACCAGCTGTATGTCGGCCAGATGACTCCAGGGCAGGCATCCGGACGTCAGTTCGACCGTCTGGTAGACCCACGACTCCAGATCGTCCTTTCTGCTCATCTCCATGCAGTCGTGGCATCGCAGCGAGGCGTAGCGCAGCGTTCCGCGGAATCCGGCACTGGCACGCGGCTTTCGCAGCAGATTCGCGCCTTCGACATACTTACGAGCCATTCCAAAGTCGAAGAGGACGACACGGCGGGGATTTTCAATAGCGATGGCAAAATTGGCCGGTTTCAGGTCGCGATGGAGGTAGCCGATCGAGTGGAGCTCCTTAAAAAAAGTTATGGACTTTTCAGTGTTTAGAGCGTGGTACAGACTGACAGACTATCTCTCTTCCTCCAGTAGTCTGGACAGATTTGGACTTTCTTGACTACCACATCTAGCTGCCCAGACAGTCTTCATTATCCAGCAGATTTACAGTAGATACTCTGACTCATTGTGAGACTGACCATTCTCTGACTCTCAACTGTTTTGCCGACCTAGACAGACTCTCTCTCTCTCTCTTCTTCCAGTCGTCTGGACAGACTCTAACTCTCTGATATCCAGCTGTCCAGACAGTCTTATTTCTTTGCTAGATTACAGTAGATACTCTGACTCTCGACTACCGCCCGAGACTGTTCTCTGACTCTCAACTGATACAGTAACCAGACAGGAGCTGTCTCTGGACTCTTGAACACCTAGCCTGTCCAGACGGTTACGGGCAAGACTAGTTCTTGTCTCTCAACTGTTTTTGACTAGCTAAACAGGCAGTCAGAGGGGGGATAGGTTGAGGGACTGATGAACGGGGGGACAGATTGACATAGAGACAGTATGAGAGACAGGGACAGGAGGACAGAGAGTCTGAGTGACAGTAATACGAGTTCAATACCGACCTGAATAGCTGCAAGACACTGCAGACTGACCGAGATGGCACAGGACATGGTGAAGCGGCTTGACTTATACGATTTGCGCAGCTCTCCGAGCGAGGCCCCGATCAGCGTCATGACGATGTAGAAGAAGCCTTTGGTGGCACTGCGACCCGCATCCAGAAGAGTACAGCAGTGCTCGGATTTGATCTTGTTCAGTTCCTGGAGCACGACGACTTCCATCTTCAGCACGCGCATCTTTGCCTTTTCGCTCTCACATTTCAGTGCGTACTTTTTGCCAGCCGCGTTGCTGACCTCATAGACGGCGCCGAAGGCTCCAGAGCCGAGTAGTTTCTTCTAAAAATTTGTTGTTTTTGTAGAACCTTGACAAAATTTTATTCTTCTCCCACTTGCCTACCACTATAACTGTATCCAGCTCTGTCTACTGAACTTTCACAGGAAACTGGTTTGATAAGACTGTTGACTACCTAGACCTGATTCGTTCGTAGCTGACTCATACTGTCTCTTTTCTATTGAAAATATAGGCTGCCTGAACTGAACTTCCTGACATTGCTACTGTCTTCTTCTCTGACTCTCACTAGTTCTTCTAGTATACCGTACTCTTTTCCCGTCGCTCCTGTTTCTGTACTACTCGCAGTTACTATCTCTGTCTCTCATCCTGTCACTGACCCTGTCCTTTGACTCTCATTTACTGTCCAAGTTTCAGTCAACTTCTTGGTCCTGTCACTATCCCTATTACTGTCCCAGTCACTCTCCTTCTTACTGTAGTTGCCCCAGTCCCTTTTTCTCTTACTCATTCTGTCATTGTTTCTCATTCTATCACTGATCTAGTCACTGTATCTCACTCAGTCCCTGTCCCAGTTCCAGTAGCTGTTCCCCTCTCTTACTGTCCCCAATTCTACAATAACCTTGTCTCAAACTAACCACAGTCCACTGGTCGATGACATCGTCGTTCTTCAAGATGACCATCGTAATCGCTGCCTTGCCTAAAAGTTCCTGGTTAAAATTCAGAAGCAGTAACTCTACCTGCAACTGCAGTCATCTTATCAGGCTTCCACGACAAATAACTCTTCTTTTTTGTTTAATTGCTTTCTATATTTAATAACTTTTTAAAATGTTTTTTCGTTAGCAACAATCATAAAATTAGTTAGCTTCCCAGCTCTATGTGATGGACGCAGAGATCTTGTTGTAATCCCAGCCGCTCCGGACGCCATTGTCGCCCTGCCAAAATGCCCCATCCGGCTTATATTCGTTCCGGCTCCGAGACTTCTTTTCCGTCGGCTGCTGATAGTCGAGAAGATGAGGATAATTTCAAGGTAAAAAAATGGAATTTGAGGTTACATGAATGTCAATGTTTTGGGCCAATTCGGTCAATTTTCTGGGCTCCGGGACCATTTTTTACGGCTTTTACGGTGTAGAATGTCAAAAGATTTGAAAAGAAGAAAATTATAAAAAACAATGAAAGAAGAAACTGTTTCCGAGGTTCAATAGCCAAGTTTCCACGATTTCAGTCATTTTCCCGATTTGACAGTGTTCTGACTTAAAATTTAGCGCCACGTTTACCGCCACTTTTCTTAGAAAAATTTTTGTAACGAAAATCGCACTCCGCGCGGAGCGCGGGGTCTATTTGGCTTTGCCTCCCACTAGCGCAGAACGCTTTGACACTAAAATCGCGCGCAGCGCGCGCCGAAAGCATTTTCAGGTTCCGGGACCTATTCCATCGGATTCAGCGTAAAAAGACCCCTACCGCCTTATTTTCAAGTCAATAAGACGAAATCCTAAAAAGTTAGGCAAAAAACCGAGTTTCCAAAATATCCCGCGTCCGGCGCGATTGTACGCGATTTGCGGGCTCATTTTTGCGAATTTTTCTCTGAAATTTTGGATAGAGGTATAACTAAGTCTATCTCAGAGGGGGGTATCTTTTAGAATTTTGATTTTCGACCCGGATCACACCTCTACGCCCAACATTTTTGGACTTAAAAATATATTTACCGAAAAAGTTGATGTATTGTTAAGTGTCGCCACTCCACCCACACGACCCGGGTTCGATCTCGCCCTTCTGCAAACCTTTTTGCTAAATTGTTTTGAGTAGAAAATGAGTTTAACCACACTCTGGCAGATTTTTTCTGATCGCATTCGACCGTACCCCGCCGTAAGGCGAAGGCGCAATTTTGTTGTTCTGAGTTTAGTGAAGTCTTGTTCATAAGGCAAAGCCCAATACTTTTAGGAACAAGGGAGTATGGTAGTTTTCTTCTTATATCCTTGTCCTGTAAAACGGCTCAAGGTATATACTTAGGTTTGCTGAAGTTCTGGGTATATACTTTCCCCGATTCTGATGACGTAGGTCTCGAAAGGTGGTTGGAAACATCGTAACAAAGAATCAAATACCAGAAACTCGATTGTAAAGGATTTTTAAAAGCCATGATCTCTAACCAATCCAGTCTCGATTCTTTTTTGGAGCAGCTCGACATCGGCGCGGTAAAATTCTGACCGGTCTGGTCTCGATCTGGTGTGGGCGCAAAAAGGAACCGGACTGTGCCGAAAAATTTGGTTCACACTTCTTGCTAGTGTATGGGGGAATCACTATTCATAAATTCTATGAATTTTGACAAAAAGAGAACAATCTGGATCTGTGAAAAAGTGGATTCTTTGAAGAAGAAGAAGGAATTTGCCTTTGCCGTTTTACTGACCGAACAAAAAAAGAACAATAACTTGTCTGAACTGCGCAACCTGACAAAAAGTGAACAATAACTCTTACAAAAGTCAAATCCTCGTCTTTTCTCATAAGATCACTCTTTTATCGTCTGTTCCAGAAACTGTATAAAAATAGAAAAGAGTACGTCGAGTTAGAGAGAAAAGTTGGAGAACACCTTTGGTTTGGTAGAGAGTCCAGTTCTTTTTCTTCATATTTTCATTCTGCTCGTTTTGTCGGATCCCAACTATTTCCCCTTGTTTCCAGATTCGGTGTGTTTTCCGTAACTGCACTTCTGTCACTAACAACTAGAACAGTTAAAGATACTAATCCTTGCCTCCACCCAAACAATCTCACGCCTCTAAAAATAACGTGCAGTTACATTGAACGCTAAACATTGTTCACTAGCTCATTTTTGAATGTGGGTCGAGCTTGTTGAGTTTTCTTCGATGTTACAATCAGGTTTTCTGGAACAGACGATAAAAGAGTGATCCTATGAGAAAAGACGAGGATTTGACTTTTGTAAGAGTTATTGTTCGATTTTTTCCAAAATATTTTTATGGTACCCGGTTTGTAATCACACGGCGACTACTTTACGAAAAAAAAATATATAAAAAAGTAACGGTCAGCAAATTCGACCGCAACTTTTCTTAGAAATTTTTTTCTAAGAAAAGTTGCGGTGTGACTTTTCTTAGAAAATTTTTCTGAGAAACCCATAAAATCAGTATAAAAAGATGGAAAATGGGAAATTTTGCTGAAAATGCACTACAAACCGTTTAGACTGGCTTGAGACAGCGTCGACTCGTCATTTTCTTTATTTTCGTCATCGGTCTCTTCTTGCTCAGCGTTCTCCTTCTAATTGTAAGTTGTTCTGTAAAATTGTAACTTTTTTCACGTTCAACTTGCTGATAATCTTCAAGCTTCAAATAGGACAGCAGGGAATGCGCCACGTTCGCTTCCACTCGGCTAAAAACATTAAAAATGGCGAAGAGGAGAGGGTAAGCGGAGTAAAACCCCATAAAAATCCGTCCAGATGGTCCATTTTACGGGAAGCACGGATCTTGGGACTGTTGTGACGAACGGACACGTTCATGGCTATCCGGACAAGGATTTGAACGCCTACGGATCACGAATTTTGCTTTCTGGAGAAGAAAATGGGGCTCAGCTGATCCTACAGCCAGGATCCTGCCAGTTGAAGATGGTCGACAACTTTCAGGCAAGAATTGCATATTTTTTCGGATTTTGCTATATTTTTTATGTTTTCTAAACTAACTCTGTGCCTTTGAGCAAAATGGGACAGAAATTAGCAAAAAGATGAACAAATAGGACGGAAATAGCCGTAAGACTGAAAATCATCTTTTTAGAAAATACCTCACCAAAAATAGGCTTAAATCACAGGAATTTGGCTTCACGTTCTAGCTGCTGACTCTTCTAAGCTTTCACTCTTTTTGTGAGCTAATTTTCAGCATAAAACACGTAAAATGAACAGAAACTGAAGGAAAGTAAAAAAAGAAATGAATTTTACCCTGTTCAAATTCGCGGCTATTGAACTCCCGCGTAAATTCAAACTACCAACAACGCGGGAATTCGAACACTTGAAAATTTGCTATTTTCTCGATTCTTTCGGGGAAAACGAGTGTTTTCTGCTTCAATTTTTTAATTTTTGCCTTCACAAATAGGGAAAAGCATGCAAGAAACAATGTTACACGGTTTTAGAAAAAATGACAGTCAATATAGCTTCGTTTTTATAGATAATTTCGACGGAATCCCGTCGTCCAATCTTCAGCGCCCGTCATCCGATGATCACCATCGACCGCAAGATCAAGAAGCTCTCCACGCAGAAGATTATCACGAATAAGGTACACTTTTTGTAGTCTTATCGTCGTCTCCGCGAATAGAGACTTCCGGTCCCATTTCTGGCCATCAGGCGATCTTTTTTCGTCTCAAGGTCAGAAAATCTGCAGATTCGAAGTCCAGTTGATGAAAATCTACGAATCGAAGTTGACAGCGTGTCGTTGCGCGGAAATGAAGGTATCCGGCTGGAGGCGAGGAATGTTCTAACTACCGGAGCCACAATGATCACTTTTAACACTTCTGTGAGTAAATTTTGTAGGAAAAGAGCTTCAAATGTTCAGAGAGACGGATCAATTCGACTGGGAGGAAAAGTAAGGGTCGGGAGCCAGGCCAAGGGCCTGGCACTGTCTCCTTCTCCGGCTCTTTCGGCTTCGATTGATGCTTTTAGAGTCTGCGTGAGTTTTTACCTCTTTTCTCTTCATGAAAAAGACAGGACGACAATACTTTTGATGCCAAATTGACCTAAAATGTGTATTCTCATTAAAATAATCTCACTACTAGCCCTTCCAGTCAAAATCCCCATTTTTAGGTCTGCAACGGCGACAAGCCACGCCTCTACCTTACCCCCGGCAACAAGCCCTGCAATGCCGGCCAAGACTTGTGTTCATAGCTATGTAATTTTATTACTTTTTCGGTCCTCAAAAAGAGAGCACCTAATGCACAATAAGCACATAAAATCGGATCAGAGAGAGAAAAAAGATCGAGAGAGGAGGGGGAAATGTGGACCTGATTTTTTGTACACAGAAATAGTCGTCATAATTGAAATTAACACCCGCAGGCAACGTATACAATTTTAATCCAAAATTTCTAAACTAGAAGCTAACTTTGGGGCATCAAAATGGCATGAGTTTTAAATGTACACAACAGGCTATTTTTTACCCATTGAGGACCCGTGGGCGGGAACAGATTCGGCCGGAAATTCAAACGCCGTCCACGACGAGGCTCTGACCGTAACGGAGCGGATCGCCGGCCTTGATGGCAAATTTAATCGTCGGCGGGGCTTGGAAGACCTAAAATAAGAGTCTTTTTCTTCAAAATGGCAGGAAACTGACCAAAACGATGGTCGATCCGAGACGGAATTCGCCGACGCGGTCGCCGGAAATGTAGGGAGCGTGAACTGGCAGCTCTGTATAGGGAACGAGCTTCTTGGTGACGCGGCGTCGTTGAATGATGTTTGTTCGAAGAGAGGGCTCCTGAAGAAGGGTTAATTAGACTGGATACTGTATCTTTTTGGCGGGTTTTCTAGACTTCCCAGTTCAACAGAAAAACGCTACATTAACCCGCAATTCACTTCCCCGCTGTACCCTTGTGTACGTGTTTGGGCCGCCGAACAACGAAATTTTCGAATTTTAGCTGGTATACTGGCTGTTAGGCTGCCCAATTACGTAGGAAAGGTCCTGCAGGGAGGGGATTTTTGGGTAAAATGACGTTTTTTAAAACAGACTTAATAAATTCCACGCTCAAAAAGACTAAAGAATAGAGCTGAAACCTACCGCATCGATGATGATATCGCCGACATTTGTGGCTGCTACAGCGGCCATTGAGAAGAAGCCATGCTTCCATGAGCCGTTCATCACGACGCGCTCGTTTAGGCAGAAAAGATGCGGCACGTGGCTCAGCAGCGTCGGTCGGACCGAGAGCAGCAGTCCCGGATAGTGACGGCACTGGTTGGCGATCCAGCGAGCCGGCGAATGGAAGGCATGGTAATTTCCGGGTGCTAGATAGATTACGATCTGGTACAGGTCCATCTCGTCCTGAAATTTTTCTATTTTTCCAAGAGTGTTAATTTCGGTGAGGAAGATACCGTAATCTTTCTATATTCGTTTCGAGACCCATTTGGCTGCGTATCTTGACGAAGTAGATATGCAACTTTTGCGCAGTAAATGGGTCTCGAAAGGAAAATAGAAAGATTAGGGTGAAAAATGAGAAAAGGAGAAGAAAAACGAACCTTGCATTGCATTTCAACGTCTCCTAGAAAACTGCTGATATCGTAGTCGTGTCCCTTTACGTACTCGATTTTTCCCTCTTCGACTTTTCCGAAATGGAGGACGATTCCGTCGGCTGGAGAAACCTGGAAATTGTTGGTTTTATTACTAATTTAACTCTTTCTTTGTACTATATCAGTCTGTTTCTAAACCTGTCCCTCTTATTCGTACTGTCAATGTATGATTCTTACGTCCCTTCTGAACTACCGCCCCATCTTCCTTACTGTCTCTGTACCAGTTACTTTCTCAGAATCTCATCCTATCACTGATACTGTCCTATTGATCTAGTGACTGTTCCTGTCCCTACTGTCAGTTTTAGATACTGTAAGTCTACCTGTAAGTGCCTCTCTTATTACTGATCCAGTCATCGTCTCTCACTCTGCCACAGCCCCTGCCACACTTACTGTTACTGTAACACTCAGTTCCAGTTACTTTAACTCTTACTGTCACTGGTACTGTCCGATTTCATGTTATTCTTACTGTCTTTCTCCCACTTTCATTTTCTGTCCCAGTTCCAGTTACTTTCTCTCTTGCCCTTACTGTCGCATTTTTCTTTCTGTCCCAGTTACTGTCTCTCTCACGTACTTTTACTGTCTATATCCAGTCTTTCTCCCCATCTCCCCTCGCTTCCAAAGATCACTAACCAATGAACTGGCACTGATCGGCCGGGCTTCCTTTTTCAGCTTGCGATTGAAGAATGCCGCAAAGGACGGATAGCTCTTCAAATCGGGCTCAATGGCCTCATCCATTCGGCAGTCATAGGCTCGGGCAAAGAGTCCCAGCAGTGGTTCCCGAAGCCAGACGGGAATCTCCCGATTGGCGAAACTGCCGACGATTCGGCTGGCAAGATTGAAGGGCAGTGAGAGATAGGTACGGATCTAAAAAAATGCGTGTTTTTGTAGATATTACTGATGTAAAAAATAGAAAGTGTCCGCCAATGATCGCTTCAAAAATAGCTTCATTTTTAGACATTGTATCACGCCACATTATTTAACAGGATGATGATCGTCGGACGAGAAATGATCTTATCCGCTTAATGTTTTTATATAACTTAAAAAGAGGCAGTTTACTGATGAAACTCTTTCTGGAAATCTCTCTTATCTCAAAGTCCGTTTGCTCTTTTCCAGGACATCATCTTATCGTAGCCTTTGGTTCTGTCCTGGACGGCATTTGAAAGGAGAAACTCACCCCATATATGGGACATTTTTCTGTTTGTGTTTTGGACTTTTCCTGCAAAAAAGGCTCTCATTACCATCGAAAAAAAAACGCTCTCTTTCACTCCAAAGCGACCAGATTTCCGCATCGAACGACAATTTCTGCTTAAAAGTTAAGTATTTTACAGTAACCATTATAGGTCCAAAAGAAACACGAAAAAAGGCTCACCTTCCAGTCAGAATAGTAGTGCCGACTATCGACGATTTCTCTCCAATCC
Organism: Oscheius onirici; assembly: GCA_932521025.1. Taxonomy (NCBI): domain Eukaryota; kingdom Metazoa; phylum Nematoda; class Chromadorea; order Rhabditida; family Rhabditidae; genus Oscheius; species Oscheius onirici. The sequence goes on along the minus strand of OW051470.1, from coordinate 9,913,394 downwards.
GGCGTGAAAAGATAGCCGAGGTAGCTGACACCACCGAGGAAGATTGTGCTCAACGACAACCATTTGATCCATCCCCCTGAAAAATAAGAGCGTTATTGGTTCAAAAACCGTCTCTCTTTCTGCAAAGAGAATTCCAAAAATAGCCCCTGTGCAAAGTTTGTTTAACCGAGCTTAGGAGAGGCTACTTACATAGTGTAAAAAGTACGAGGAACGGATTGTACATCATTTCCACCGTGACGTACAGAGAATCCACTAGCAGCGACAGTTTGACGGCTTTTTTGGAGAGGAAGAATGAACAAAGGGGGATGAGAGTCGAAGGGGGAACGACGCTAAAAAGAGTGGACTGATTGGAAGATGAGAGAGAGGCAAAGATGGCGCCAAACAGAGAGATTTATGGAAATTGGAGGGAGAGTTTAGAGGATTGGAGGAGAGTCAGGAAGAGAGAGACACCGAGCAAGTGATTCGTGAGAACAGAGAGTCAAGGAGAGAGTCAAAGACTGGGTGGTACTGAGCCGAAGAGTCAGAGTCTGGGAGAGGTAACTGGTAATTTTTTATCGGTTCAGAGGGATAGAGAGTCTGGGTATCTCGTATTGTCTCCTACTGTTTCAGAATGAAAGAGTCTGGTACTGTCTCTAACTGGTTCAGAGATAGTCAGAAAGTTTTGGCTCTCTCAGTAAGGCGAATCAGAGAGGGAGAGAGTCGAGAGTCGGAACAGGACGAGATTTCGCAGTTTGACTCATCAAAACATGGAATAACAGGACGAGATTCTGTGTCAGAGAGAGATGCTGACGTAATAAAACAATTGCCAAGAATCAGCATTATGGCATCTCTGGTGATCTTTAACGGGGAATGCCATCGGAACATCACCCCATTATAGACAAAAAAGGCCAAATAGACAGGACGAGAGAGTGAGAGTCGGGACTTGATAAACCGTAGTCGCCGCCTTTTGTACCCCCCAACCTACCTAATCAGTCGCGCTGATAACTTTTGCACGAAACACCTGGGCATCTTATCTTTGTTTTTCTGAGAGAGAGACAGTTCCGATTCAGTCTAGTTCACGTGAGTAAGGGGGAGTTTCCCTCGAAGAAGAAAGCAAAGAATGTTCTGGGAGGCCGAAGGTCAAAAGAATGAGAGAGCTGGTACACAAAGAGACAGGGAAAGAATGTTCGGAGCCGTGAGTCTTTGAAAAGGACTGCAAAGAGTCGACTACTGTTTCTGTTGGAAGAGATAATTTTAATTCAAAAATTAGAGTATTTTTTCTGGAGGAGGTGACTACCAGTCTACTGGATCAACTGTAAGAGAGTCGACTCTCTGGACCGATTGGTTAAGTAGGTAGGACTGAGCCCTCTGGACAGGCTGACTCACAGACTACTGGATCTACTGGAAGAAAGTTGACTTCTTTAGGAACTACTGTAGCTTGTATTGACTTAGAACTAGAAGCCATTGGCTCTACTTGAAAAGTCTCTCCAAAGAACTTTCCAAAGTTTCTGGATAAACTGACTCTCAGACTACTTGATCTAATGAAAGAGCTCAGTCAAACTCCTGACTCTCTGGACCCTTTGAGCTAGACACCATTGAACTACTGGAGTTTACTCTCCGTCTCAAATCTTATAGAAAGAGTAGACTGACTAACTAACTACTGTAGTTTATCCAGAGTCTGAACTTGATCTAGAACTCCTCTGTTCCAACTGGAAGAAGTACTGAACCGAGAGAGACGCTCGTCCCATCACTTTACATTAATCTAGAATGAGAAGTGACGAGCTGCCCTGATCCAGTTTCCAGTAGGTTATCCAGACTCTCTGTTCCTGTTCAAAATTAGAGAATTATAGTTAGTAGGCTACTGGTTACTGTGGTCTCTGGACAAAAGAGATCTTTATCACAAAGAGTGTGTGCGAAAATTGGGAGGTCATTATCTCGAATCCCAAGAGAGGGTGGTGAAGTCGAGGCGTCTGAACACTTCCTGATCCTGGTTCAGTCTCTCTCTGAAAGAAGCCAACAGGGGCCGCTGTTTGTCGAATGGACGACGAGAGAGAGAGAGAGAGAGGCCGGGATGACTGGTTCCAAACCGTCTCTCTCAGTCAACTGGAAAAGAGTTTTACAAAGAGAGAGAGATAGAGAGTGTGAGAAAGTACAGTAATTCGAGAAATAGTCGAGATCTGATCTGGAAGGAAGAGAGACTGTTTCAGATGATCTCTGGGTTCCAGACTCTCCGGATATGGGAAGAGTGACAGAGATCTCTGGATTACAGACTCTCTAGACTAGGGGGGAGAGACAGTTCTTGACTCTCTAGAAATGGGACGAGGGACAGAATTCCAGACTCTCTGAAATAGGGAGGCGAGACAGTTTTTGAAATCCAGTAGATCTCTGGATCCATTACTCTTCCAGTAGTCTGAATAGAGTAAGAGGGACCGAATGACAAATTTCCAGAGGATCTCCCCGACAGACTACTGGAAAAGGAAAGTAGTTTCGAAAGTAGAGAGGAATGAGTCAACACGGCGCAGCCTCACGAGTGGGCCAAATTGGTCGAGGCGGCAGCGTGGTCATGTGATTCCCAGAGTCCACATGTCCTCCTCATCCTTCTCGTCTCTCAACTCGCGCGAAAGGCCCAACTGGCCGAAATGACGATTTATATAGTGCTGGCAGAGGGTGATGTCAGATTACAAAACGGGTATTCCCCATGGATCGTGTGACCGTGGGAGACAGAGAGCGAGAGATGGTAAATAAGTTCGTCTAACGCGTTTCGTCGCCTTCTTTCTAACTGATCAACAGAGTTCAAAAAGTTGCACTGATCGACAATTGGACTAAAATTGGAAATTGTAGCTCACAAGATAGAGTCATTTGTTCAAATTTAGGCGGAATCATGAAAAGTAGCTGTATTTTCAAGAAGGGTTTCTGCACTGATTTCCACGGCAAGTTTCATGTAAATCTCGATCATTTCGACGATTTTAACGCTGAAAATCTTATGGGCAAAAAAAACGTGAAGACGAGTGCTTTACGCATTATTTTTTTTCAAGCCTTCCTCACGATCCGTAGGCTTTGCCGTCTGAAACAAGTAAAAGCAGCTGCTGTTGCAAACTTCCAGCTGGTCTGAGCGATTTTCTACAAGAATTTGAGTCAGGAACCGGCTAATCATGGAACTTGTCTAAGGCTAAAAATACTTGGAGAATGGCGACAATTCAGTGTCTTTTCTTTCTCAGACATCTAAAATTTAATTTTTGTGCGCTTAACCATATTTAGGCGAGGAAAACTGTGTCATCAACGGGTCGACAGGCGCTACGAGTGGTCAGTTCTGCGTCAAAGAGAGCGTATGGGGCCATCACCGGACAACAACACGTGACCGGCCGTTGACCTTAGCTGCCCCCTCCTTCCTCACCAGCTGGTGCGCATATAAATATGACACAGATCATCGTCAGATTACGGTATATTCGATCCGTAAACATGATTACGCGAAAAGATCACAGTTTTTGGAACATTACGCCAGGAAAAAGATTGATTTTTGGTACTTTTTCACGGGCTTTTGTTGCGGTGTCCTTATGGGGATAAATATAAACAAACGTATAATCAACGAAAGACAAGAAACAGGTTTTTGGAAGGGGCCTAAAAATAAGGGTGGCGTGGGAATCGGGAGAGAGAAACCAGAAGTGAATCATATGGTTCGTATATGCGCGTAAACAAGAGAGAGGCTCCATCCGCCTATACTAGCAGGGGGAAACGAAGGCGTCAAAGATTAGGTGGTGTCTAGAGACAAAGGTAAAGTTTCTATCCGAATTAACGACAGGTATCTTTAGAGGGACCTGTGAGACAAGCTCCTGCGCGGTCTTCCGATGGCGACCATTGCGGAGAAATAGAACCTAGAGACAAGGAAATTCAAAAAGAAGCGGCTGTTTTTCCAGGAAGGAGTTGACAAAAAAAAGTTCAGTCGGGGACACAGATATAGGCTGGACGTAAAATTAGAAGAAAGTGGTTTTCTCAGAATCACCCCGTTGTTGAGGAGCGTTGAAGTTGAGAAGTCACAAATGTTAGACCATCTAACATTTGTCGAGTCTGAGGCGGGCCGTCCGAAAAGGAAGCAAAGAATTTGGACCATTCTAACGAACCAGCTCAAGAGAATACGATGTTGAAGAGAAGAACAAAATTGAAGAGTGAATCATTAGGCACGAGGAAATACGATAAACAGTCGAGTATGTTTTCTAGTCGGAGCTACATTAGTCACTTTCGTGAGAAAGATATCAAATTTGGCAGGACTCCGCCACAATAAAGTGACTACACACTTCAAATCATGGGAAAAATAGCCTAGAAGCTTCTTTCCAGACAGAAAAACGCCTCATTTATCAAAAGACACCGAAAATGGTGTTTTGACGGGCACTAGACGTCGTCGAAGTGCGTAAACAGAGTCAGACGGCTTGTTTTGTCAACAAGCAGCTTATATCGCGTTAGTTTGCATTAGTTTGCCCTATCAGCCGAAAAAAAAAGCATCGGAAGTGCGGAAAAAAGTAGAATTTGGGCTGGGAAGACGTCTTAATTTCGGTCAGCTCATTTCCAGCCCTAAAACTGCTGGCCTAAGCTCGGTTATATGTACAAAACGCTTTTTCGCCCAGAGATGAAAAATGGCAAAAAAAAACCTACGTTTAGTCTTGGGAAGACGCTCTGCCACGGTCGAAGAGGGTTTGACGACGAGGAGACTGGTACTTGGCTTCTGTAGAAGCAGGACGGGTTTCTAAATTGGTTTTGTAGTAAAAATTGACGAAAAATGGCTTACCGAGAGCTGGTACCGAGGTAGAGAACACCGGGTGAGAAGACGAAGCATTCTTCTTGCTTAAATTGACATACAATTATGGAAATGGCCATAAATTAGTGGGATTTCACCGAGAAACGGTTAGATTATTTAGAAAATGGTGTAATGTGAACGAGATTTAATAATCAACAAGAAGATAACAAAAATGGCATCAGAATTAGCTCAAAAGCTGCCGAAGACGCATTGTCATCTCACTGAGCGTGATCAGAATGTTCTCTTCGACTCGTTCCGTCCTCGTACCTTTGATAGGAAGGCTGTTGATTAAACGATCGAAGGCTTCCTAAAATTGGTTCTTTTTCAACAAAAATGGCGGGGAAACCTCGGCATTTGAATATTCTAGAGCTTCTTCACTTTCTAGAGCTGCATCAACGCCCTGTACGCCGCCGAAAACGATCAGAATGTTCCTAAAAAAGGAATTTGACTTAATTGACGCAAACTTGCGTTTTTTTCTGTGAAAATGTTGCAGTTTTTCGTTAAAAAAAGGCCTACGTTTTGTTGAGAAGGCAAAAGTCGACCTCGGCTGCGGGACATCCACGCGGTGACGTGCCGACAATGCAATCGTAGCGGCTTCTGTCCAAAACCTCCTTAAGACTCGTGGCCAGACGAACGGAATAGCCCCAATATTGGCCAGTAGCTTCACGAACCTTCTTGGCGCTGGAGAGGGAGCCGCGGAACCGACGAGAGTCTGAAATAGGGCGGGTTTTCATAAAGAAGACGTGTGAAGAAGTGGGCATATTTCTGTACTTCTGGTGATTTTCAAAGTTTAGCAATTAAGACCGTGTTTCGTCGAAATGCCTGCACATTTCGTGTCTTTCTAGTGGTAATGGCTATCGAATGCAAAATGCAAAAAAAGATACGTTTTCAACAGGTTTTCATTAGAAATGCGAATATCTACCAAAAAGCTTTGGAATTTTCAATCTGACTGGCCCGGTGCCTGCCATTCTTTCCAAAGCAACGAGGCTCGGCAAAATAGTAACTTTTGCGGATAGGCAATCATTTTTTTTCTACATTTGCCCCCAATTTCACAGCAAAAAAGATGAACTTCACACCTCTTTCCTCCTCCAGATTTTTAATTTCTACTGTGACTCTGGTATCCGGCGGCAGGGAGACTTCTTCCTCGACCTGAAACTCCTTGTCCAGTCCAATATCGACCAGCGGGCCTCGTCCCTTCTTTATCGGCTTGTTCAGAATGACGCCCTCGCGAAATCGATGGGACAGATCGTCACTTTTTAGGTGATGGTTGGCGTCCAGTGGATTTAGAAGACCTATAAATTTTTGAGCAAAATATTGAGCTAAAGAAATACCGGCAAATTTTAGGGCTCTGTGATAGGGAAAGAGTCGTTTCCGTAGATACTGTGGACACTCTAGATATTCCAAAATTTTAGCGAGATGAAAGCACGATTCGAAATTCGAGTCGGCCGGCATAATGTCGGCATACCAGTGACCGGACCAGTAGGCATTTATCGAGCTGAAAAAAGAACGAAATGTGGTAAGAAAAATGACGTTAAATTTTGGTCAATAGTAGCCAAATAGTACCAGAAGGCAACTTTTACAAGAAAATTGCCCATTTCTGGTTAATTTTCACGTCTAATAGGTTCTTTTACATGCTGAAATCAATAAACTTAGTTAGAAAGGCTAGAATTGGTGAAAAACCAGTTATGCTCTTCCTTTTTTGTGTGTAAACACTTCAAAGCCAAAAAACTCACTCCTGAGTCATTCTGGAAGTCTCGTCGTAGATGACAATCTCATTGGCGCAGAAGATGGTAGCCGCTCGAGCAATCTGTCCTGCCATGTAGCTTCGCAGCTCTGCACTTTGTCCGTTGTTTAGGAAAGAGCCCGGAATGGCGATTGACAAGGTATAAGCGGCTGCTGAAAATGGATTTTAACTAAAAAAATGTCCTGAAAACTAACATTTGTCCTCTTTGAGCTTCTTTTCCACCAACTTGGCCTTCTTTTTGGCTACGACCTCTTTCCGCAGCTTCAGCAGCTTGTCTTCGCGGTCTCCTGCCGTTTCTTGGCGTCCTAAATTGTGTGCATTTCTAGGAAGAACATAGATGAAAAAATACGTTTTCTCCAACTAAAATCCTCGGCAGTTTCGCCATTTTTCGAGCGGAAAAGCTGTCCCTTCAGTTTCCTCTTCTTCTTGATCAGTTTCTGCTTTTCGGAGCCGCCATCCATCTGGAAATTTGGGCATTTTTTGTAGGGAAAGGATAAAAATAGAAGAAACTGAGAAAATGGGCCCAATGGACCGATGACAAAACTCCGCTATCAACATGCTTTCATTTCCGGCCCGAAACAATTGTTTCCAACTGTTTTTTTGCTTTGGAAATTCTTTTGGTCACACGCCACCCAGTAAACAAGACCTGTTGGCAGGTCATTGTTCCCTGGCAGCTGCCCTCTCAGTCTCGAAAGTTTCGTCGGTCATGAAAAGTGCCGTTTTATTTTTTGCTTTATTCGTCTGTTGCTTTTGTGCGACTACTCCGCAGCCTGCTTCGGCTAAACGTGAGTTTTTTATGGATGGAAATTCAAGGAAAAAAAACATGTCAAAATTTTGTGACGTAAAATACGCAAAATTGCGTGACGTAAAATACGCAAAATAAAGATTCTGAGGGAATATTTTCAGCACCCTGTCCAAAGAATGCCGAATGGAAAGAGTGCACAAATCTCTGCGGGGAGAAAAATTGTCAGGATTTTGATAAGGTCAGGTACAAAAAAGCTATAAAAACGTTAAAAATTACAGATTTCTCCATGTTTCTCGCTGCGCTGTGGAGGTCCGGCTTGCCAATGCAAGTCGGGTCACGTTCGTCTGAACGGCGAAAATGAGAGTCTCGGCTGCGTAAAACGTGAAATTTGCAGATTCTCCAAGTCTTTCTTGGAGCCAAAATTAACCTTTTCAGCAAACTCCAAGCCGCAGCTAAGAGCATAACTCCAAAATAGACAACTTCACAACAATAAAACTGTCTGATGTATAACAGTTTCCAAAAAAAATCGATAAATAAAGGCTAAACGTGTTTATAATGAACAATCTAGGGCAAAATCAACGAGAAATATTCAGGATCGAGGCTTCTTGTCGTGTCGGCTCAGTTCCAGAAGAGGCTTGAAAGCGAGAGCGGAATGATCTGAAAATGGACATTTTCGACGAGATTTAAATACATAAGTGCTTTCGGGGTTTGTTTAGCAAAACTTCCTCGAAACGATTCCAGCATCATATTCTTACGTAACACAAGACCGGATTTCCTGGTTTTGGTCGCCAAAAAAAAGAGTTTCTGTCGTTTCTTACCAAGCATTCCTGCTGTTACGAGAATCGTCTCAACCTGCTTTTGTAGATTTTCACATAAAACAAGCTGGTGAGAGGGAAACAAATCGAATCTCTATGAACAACCTGTATTTTTGCATCAGTATTGTCTTGATTTAGTTTTTATAGCAAAAAGCAATCAAATCGAGAAAACATCTACGAACCTGTCCATTTGGCATCGTATCGGGTCCCTGTCTGAAGCCAAGGTAGACGATGAGCGGTACAAAGCCCCATCGGATGGCGAAAGTGCTCACATCGACGGTCTTGTTGACGAGATTTTTCTGGCCGGCTGTCAGTTGCATCTAAAAGTTTTGAGAATAGCTCGAAAATGGTTTTTAGAGGAGGTAAATTCATGGAAGAAACGGTTTTTTTACGTCAGAAAATGGTCTGAAAAGGAAGATACTTTTTATGGAAACCCCAAGAAAAATGACAGTAAATCACAGACAGGCAGTACATAAATAGAAGCACATAGAATCATTTTCTTCTAAAGACGTCCGACGCGATCTCTGGGAATGAGTCGAAGCTCGCTGCCGTGCTTCAGAAAAACGTTTCCGGCCGACTGCGACGGATTAATGCCGACTCCTTCGTTCGTAATGATAGCCGATGTGGCGGCGGGAACCTGAACATTTTGAAGTTATTATGAAAACATGAGTGAAAACCTTGAATTCCTCGGCTACGTACTTCAACACGGCTGTGAAGGGAGTGTTTTCTGGCACTGATAATCTGAAAAAGTTTTTTAATGTCAAATAGCAGCAAAAGGGTCTGATAAAGAACAGAAAATAGAAGAAAACGTACACTTTGAAGGGGAGCTTGGGGTCACTCGTCAACGTGATCTTGAAGGTGACCTTGGAAGAGCTTCCGGCGGCTGGAGCGTCCGTCATCCTGTAAAATGGTTCTTTTTGGAAAAATAATAGTAAAATAGCCAAAATAAGAAAAAAAAACAAGAGTTTGATGCCAGAATTGCATAGAATTGTCCAACTGGGTAGTTGGCCAAGGAAATGTCGCTCCAAGAACAAGGCCTATCAGACCTTTAAATATCGAGTACAATTTACTTTTCATCGATATATGGAAGCTTGAATAAGAGAAATACAAGAGAAATAAAGAGACGGTGAGAAAAGTGTTGAGAACGTGCAAATCGAAACATGTTTCTTTTGGATCAGATTTCTTATCCCGACTCTTTCTTTAACGATTTGGTTAAGAAGACCCTGCTTTCTAGAGAACATGCGAATGATATAAATAGCAGGGCATTACACTTTTCTATGGTAATATACCAAGGCAGAATAATTGCTCTACCGGGCATCAGTTACTTTGTTTTTCTTTCTTTAAGAGGTAAAATTGAAGCTTATAACTGAAGTGAAACAAGAATGAATGAAAACACGAAAAATATGAACCAAAATGGTCGAAAGCAAGAAAATATGTGGAAAAAGAGATCAACTTGCATGAAAAAAAAAACAATAAAATCAATTTGAATGCGCGCGCTCATCCCACATATGGACGCCGTTGGGAAAACAGACTGGCTTACGGTAATCATTTTATTTTTCGAGCAATGATAAATGTTTGCATTTTCTGGTTCAAGGCAGGTTCTTAGTCGTTGGTTGTTTAGTGGACAACGGCTGGCCTAAAATTTCGTAATTGCAAAGTATAGTCAACTCCAACCTGGAAAAAGATGTCTCACTGGCTGAGATCTAGCAATCGTGCTGAACGTGATATTTCCGCTAGAAATCTGCTCCACTTGTTGGAGTGTCACTTCGATCCAGAAGGAAACCTCTTGTGCACCTTCGAACATGTCCGTCGCGAAATTTGTTTCGAGATCAGTCCCATCGTCATAATAGTAGTGCTGAAAGTGCTTTATTCTTTGGCCTAAACAGCATCCAGATGCTCCATCTGGAAGCTAGAACTCACATCTTGCGTCCTGTGATCAATTCCAGGCATAGTCAAACGAATGCGGAGGAAACACTCGTGTTCGCTTCTTCGCTGAGCTTGAATGGAATGAATATCGTGACATGAGGCATTTTTCTGAACAATTTATCAGTTTTCGCTTTTTTTCACACTAACTGGGGTGATGAAGTGGGCCAATAGGTGAAGATTCGAAGGAACACGGCTTGCAAGTCTCGGCTGTATAAAGAAACGATCAACGATAACGGAGAGAGCCGCCGTTCCTTCAGGACGGATAGTTGGTAAAGGAAGAGGTATAGCTTCTGAGAAAATATCTTTTTTTTCCTTACGAAAACACTAAAGAACCTGGCAAATAACAATACGTCGCCTGTGTAAAATTTGACAAAACTGTACGAGAACATGTTGCCGGAATAGATGAAGCACAGCCGCACGAGTTATTTGTTCCCGTCACACAAAACCTACGAATATTTTAGAGGAAAGAAATCTTAAAATTACTTAGTCTTTGAAAGGCAATCGGTGCAGTTAGTACAGACAGCATTTGAAGTCTGGCGGACAGGAGGACAATTCAGAATGGCGCAAGTACAGTAGACTCTAAAATAATAGTTTACAAACAAAACCAAAAATTCCCACTCTGTTACAAGGGCTGCCAAGATGAAAAGACGCAGCATAATGCTGAGAATAAGAGGGCGGGCCGGGCAATTAGTTCATCGGAGGTCACAGACATGTGGCTCTGGTTACTTGACTGCCGACGACTAAGAAACGAGAAACTGGAGAGTTGGTTTCCTATGTCGTTACATATAGTAGGAAGTTCTAATAGTTAGTGCGTAGGAAAATACCAGTCTGTCGGAAGCTTTAATTGGCAATCAAAATGGAGCAATTTGTGCGCACAATTAAGGGGAAAGGAGTTAGTGTAACAGGTTTGGACAAGTCAATTTGCAATTGCATGGACTTTGATTATTTTTGGCTGGGGATAGTTTCCCGACAGTAAAGAATCAAGTGCGGGTTAGAAATACGGGAAAGCGGTCAGGGGGGTTTTGACTTTAATCCCAAAGGAGCGGTATGACAACTGGAGAGGAGAACAGGAGCACGTGGAAATAGGGACAGGGAGATCAGCAGGGAACGATATGCACACGGAAATTACACGAAGGGGTACAGGGACGACAGGAGGGAAAAATTAGACAGAAGAAAGGGGACCTGGCGATAGGTATATCGTAAATGGTAGAGAAGGAAAAAGCAGATGACAACGTACAGGGATAGGAGAAAACTGGGAAAGTCAGAACACATCGCAGAATTTAAGGGTGACCAAAGAGAAAATGTCGAGAAATTAGAAACAGAGGACAAACGGGCAAGAGTATAGGAACAGCAACACATGAACATAATTGACTTGGAGAAGGATCAGATAGCAAGCTGTTATCTTTTTTTAAACGGACCAAACTATTTCACTTAGCCCCGAAGGGGGCGTAGCTCAACTTGTGTTTACAAACTTTTCGATTGATCTTACTCAATCATTCATTTAGTGAACTGTTTTACACTTCACGACTTTTATAAATCGCCTCATACCTTCTCGTCGTGAATGGGCTACCTTTCTGCAGTAGAACACCAATTTCTTGTTGGGACCCATTCTTAGCCGAGGCTGCACACCTCTTGCTGTCATCACAAAATACTGTGCGGCGCGTATTCTTTGAAATAAATTTTGCTCTCATCTTTGTTTTCTTCATTTTAGGAACTCATCGTTATTTTTTCAGATCGCTGACGATAAAGAAACAAAGATGGAGGTAGATGAGCCAAAGCCTGTGGAAATTGACTTGAAAGCCCTAGCCGTGGAAGGTAATATAAAATGTGCTATTTTGCAATTTATATTCTTCAGAGATAAAAGAGCATTGTATTGCTCTAGAAAAAGGAGAACATCATACGTGGAGAAGGCTGATGACAAATCTTCACAAGACTCGAAAACAACTTCATCCGGAAATTTTCACCGATCAAATCGAATGGCCGATTGCGATGAATCCTCAAGTGAAGCAATATTTTGCGAAGTATGGCTCGAGCTCGTCATCAACTCAGCTGCCAATGGAAGTCGAGCAAAAGTCGGCAAAGTAACTTATTTTTTTTGTGCAGTAAAATAGTTTTTAGATCCCCAAGCGTGCGTCGCAAAACTGGAACTCAAGAAGGAGACGTGTACATGATGCTGCTGGCGGCTCTTTACTATTTTGACCAAGGAATGCTCAAGGAAGCCAAAGAGGGAATCATGATGGTCATTAGCAAAAGTAGGGAAAGCAATTTTAGTTCCTAAACATAATTTCGCAGTTGATGAAATGGACAGACCCCATCTTGACGTCGTCAATGCAAAGGGTCTATATTACTTTGCTTTGATCGCTGAGAAGGAAGGTAATTTGTACGAATTGAGAAGGTTTGTAGTGATAGCGCTTCTTGATAAAAATGAAACAATTTTCAGCATTTTGAACAGCCGGCTCCGCACTGCGACTTTGCGTCATCTGAACGAGTCTCAGGCTGTTCTAATAACAACCCTTCTACGTCTGTACATAATCAACCGACAGTATGAGGCGGCTGCTAAGCTTGTCTCAAAGGTTCGCTTCCCGGAAGGGGCCAGCAACAACGATCTGGCTCGATTCTTGTACTATCAGGGACGTATTCGTGCTCTGCAGCTTGACTACACAGCCGCAGCTGGATTCTTTATGAATGTAAGTTTTTTATGATTTCTGTAGCAATAATCCGTGTCTAGGCTCTCAGAAAAGCTCCGCAGGAGGCTGCAATCGGATTTAAGCAGAACGCACAGAAGTGGGTCGTAGTGATCAATCTGCTACAGGGAGAGATACCCGAACGCTCCATTTTCCGTCAGCCAATTTTCCGCAAATGTTTGGCTCCCTATTTGCAACTGACTCAAGGTAGGCTCGATTTTCATGCTTCGTTTCCCTTCGTTCAGCCTTTTTTCTTACAAAAACGTTGAACTTTCAGCGGTCCGTCTCGGAGACCTGGCCCTCTTCAACCAGGTCCTCAACCAGTATTCGGCTGTCTACGAGAAGGACGAGACTCTGACCCTGATTGTCCGTCTCCGCCAGAATGTCATCAAGACGGCTGTGAAGCAGATCTCCGTCGCTTACTCTCGCATCACCATCAAGGTAGCTTTATTCACAAAAGAGTCAATCCAGATTTTTCAGGACATTGCAAAGAAGTTGCAGCTGCAGAACGAGGTCGACACGGAGTACATGGTCGCCAAAGCCATTGCTGACGGAGCCATTGATGCCGCGATCACCTGCGATACAAAGGACGGCCTGCGCTATATGCAGAGCTCGGAGACTGCCGATATTTACCGCACCACGGAGCCGCAGTTGCATTTTGACACCCGCATCAAGTACTGTCTGGATCTCCACAATCACGCAGTCAAGGCTCTCCGTTATCCACCGAAGAACAAGATTGAAGTCGAGACGATTGAGGCTCAACGTGAACGCGAACAGCAAGAGCTTGATTTGGCCAAGGAACTTGCTGAGGAAGACGATGAAGACTTTTAACTTTTCCCCTTCTGTTTTTATTTTTCTCGGGGGACAACATAAATTATTGCTCTCGCTCATCGTGTTTTCCGCTAACAACGGAAATCACCCCTCGGACTTTTGAACACGTCAACATAGCAACATTTTGTAAGCAGAGAGTCAACAAAAAAGATTAATTCTAACAAAATAACGTCGGTTAAAGTAGCCAAAGGGACTGGTAGTCAGCGAAGAGTTTTTCGAAGAGATCTTCGCCTTGGTAGTCGACATATTTATCGTACAGTGTCGAAAAGTCGGCTATGAGATTGTTGCCACCAACCAGTGTATTTTCCAATGCCATGAGGATGCTCTCCACATTTCGAGTATCCAATGTAATCATATGAACGTCAGTTCGCTGAAAAGGGGCTTCTGGCAAAAAAACGTCTTCGAACTAACCCCCATACTAGTCACATGATGTAGAAGTAAAATATCGCTGCTTGTTTATTTCTTCAGAAATATGTCGGCATGACACACGTATTGCGAAGTGATGAGTGTTGATCGTCTCAAAGCTTAGTCGATGTATTTTTGACCAGTTGTACAACCAATCTTGATAATGTATGATGCGAAAGAAAGCAACTCTTATATCAACGGGGGGTTCAAGATTTCGGTCGGAAAGTTCCTGAAAAAATAATTACCTGAAAGTATCATGCACATTTTGTAATGGTGACAAATGATAATAGTGCACGGTGTTTTATTGCACGGCGTTCTTTCACAAATGTGTGAAATAAAATTTCGGTCAATAGTCGAAGACAACGTTATTTCACAACCATTTGTGTCACAAGGAAGTGGGAACGTCTTTCCCATCGCCATAAAACATTTTTTTAAAGCGAGTCTGCAGCTTCGAAATTTGGCGGGGCGATAATACTGTAAGTTTCGGCGGAAATTAAATACGATTTTATTCCAAAAACAACGTTTTTAACTGAAGTTTATATGTTTTCTCGAGTGTTTTCACTTATAAGCTATCCATTTGAAAGGTCATTTGACTTTTCTTTACAAGAAACAACATAAATGGAGCTGTAATCGTCGAAACATTGGTAAAAATCCAAGATTTTACAGTTTTTTTTTTTCGTTTCGCGCCATTTTAATTGAATTGTGCGCACCAACTTAGTGCCCACGTTCCCAGTAGCTGCAGACTTGCTTTAATGTAAATCGCACCCCGCGCGGAGCTCGGGGTGGATTTGGCTTTGCTTTCCATTAGTGCGAAACGCGTTTATTCTAAAATCGCGCGTAGCGCGCGTTAACAGCATTTTCAGGGTTCGGGACCAATTCTATCGGATTCAGCGTAAAAAGTTACCCTAGAAACATATTTTCAAGAAATTTGTCGAAGAATAAAAAAGTTAGCTAAAATGTTATGTTTCCAAAACGTCCGCCGTCCTTTGTACGCGATTTGCGCTCTTATTTTTCACCCAATCGGGCTGAAAATTTGGCTATCGATGTAACTTTTCCGACTCTATAGGTTTTTCTTCGACTTCGGGTTTCGACTTTTCGATTTTTGATTTTCGACCCGGATCACACCTCTACGCCCTGCATTTTTGGACTATGTTTTTCATTTTTGGAAAATTTTGACGAAAAAAGTTAATGGGTTGTACTGCAGTAGGCGCCTCAGCGTGCAATAGCCACCTCAGTTCGTTCAAACATCCTTGGAGTTTCGTTTTTCTCTATTTTTCATATTTCTAAGCAAGTTTATCGAGTTCTGCGTGCATAAAAACCTCCTGGACGTAAAATTTGGTCGAAAATAACATAAAATAGACGCTTTCCCTTCATAAGCCGTTCTCGGTAATATTCCTCTATTTCTGATTTTTTTCGACCAAAAACGTGGAAAATGAAACAGAACAGGTGAAAAACCAAGATAAATAGGAATTTGGAAAATGACGCCAATTTTTTGAACGAACTGAGGCGCCTGCTGCAGTACAACCAGTTAGTCTATTGCTAAGAGTCGCCACTCCACCCACACGACCCTGGTTCGATTCCGCCCTACTGTAAACCTTTTTGCTAAAATATTTTGAGTATAAAATGACTTTAAACACGCCCTGAAATCATTTTCTGAGCGCAAAAAAGTTTTTGGTTTTAGTCAAACCATGTTGATAAGGGAAAGCGCGGTACTTTTTTAGGTACGAGGGAGCATAGTGGTTTCCTGATTTGCATATCCATGAACTTGCCTACTCTCGACCTGTAAAATTGCACTGGGTTTATTTAGGTTTTCCAAATTGCTAGGTAAAACCTCCTTCTGGGTTTCGAAATCCCCACTCTTAAAAGCTTATTTATAAGAAATTGGAGTCGAGTGTGACCCCCCCCCCCCCCCCCCCCCCCCCCATCGACTCCGTTCTTGACCCAGTCTCGATTCACTCTTTCTGTACGGTCCTTGTCCGGCCCGGTCTCCATCTGGTCTCCGTGCAAACAAGAACTGGACCGTGCCAAAAAAGGACCGAACAGCAACCGATCTTCCACTCTTTTTGTTAGTATATAACTTATTCGTAAATTCAATGAATTTTGACAAAAAGGCAACAATCTGGATCTGTGAAAAAGCGGATTCTTTGAAGAGAAAGGGATTTGTCCCTTCACCCCTTGATTTACAGAATTCAACCGGACAAAAAGAGAACAATACTTTTTGATAGAAACTACGCAACTGAACAAAAAGGGAACAATAACTCTTACAAAAGTCAAATCCTCGTCTTTTCTCATAGGATCACTCTTTTACCGTCTGTTCCTGTCCGATCCACATCCAAAAATGAACTTGAGAACAATATTTAGCGTCCAATATTTTTGTACGTTACGTTCTAAAGGCTTGAAACTGTTAAGGAAAACCGGCATGGAATGGTAAATTGGACTGTTTTCGGAGAGGTTTGTGGACAAAATAGACCCAGTTTCGAAAAAAACGCAGAATTTTCTTTTTGTGTTTAGCACTTCTGGTAATAAGAGGGACTAGTTTATTTCAAACAGAAAAAGCCTGAATTAAAAAAGGCAAGATACTCTACTTTTGAAAAAGGTGTCTCCTAACTCGAGAGTACTCTCTCTTCACTCTTATACAGTTTCCTGAGCTGGCGATAAAAGAGTGGTCCTATGAGAAAAGACGAGGGTTTGACTTTTGTAAGAGCTATTGTTCTCTTTTTGTCCGGTTGAATTCTGTAAATCAAGGGGTGAAGACAAATCCCTTTCTCTTCAAAGAATCCGCTTTTTCACAGATCCAGTGAATTATTGCGATGCAAAAGGGTTCCCAAGTGGTTGTAAAATGACGTTGTCTTCGACTTTTGGCCGCATGTTCATTTCACAATTTTGTGAAAGAATGTCACCAAGATTTGTGTTGCTTTGTAGGTAAAGTTTGTGCATCTGAAAAAGTTGAACAAACGTAAAATGCCGTGTAGGGAACAAAACAGAAGACTCACATTATCAACAAATAGATATCATCCAAGTCGAACGGTTTTTTGTATTTAAAAACCTTCGGAATTTCTTGCCAAATCTTCCCTTCTTGGTCTAAATTAGCCGTAAAGAAGGCAGGTTCTTGTGTATCCCAGAAATAGTTCCCTGCATCTCTAAAACTAACTTACCGAATATTTAGTGTTTCCCTACCTTTACTTGTGGATGATTATGAACAATATGCTCGTAAGCAGTATGAAGAACTGAAAATTTGACCGTTCGATATAAATGATCCACTGCTTCTTTATCCAGATTGCCGCCGCCATTGAAAAGAACGTGGCAGTGAACCCTTCCTATCTTGCTCAATTCTTCTCGCAGTCGCATATAGTAGTCGTCAGAAGAAATCCAATGACTATTTGTGTTGGAAACATACACCTGGTGAAAGAAGTATCCTCTGAGTCCCTCAGCATTGACTTGAGAGGGTCTAACCGTATTATACTCCAAATTTTGAAAAACTTCACGCTCTATCTGTACATACTTGTAAAAAATTTTAAACAAGTGAACAACCTCGTCTCCAATACAGAGAGCTACATTTTCCAGACCATCATCCCCGCTGGCAATTCGTAAACTTTGGATGTTGTTGTCGATGAAGGCCAAGAGACTATTACAAGTTCTACGAAGTCGAGTGAACGATACGGTAGATGTCTGAATTATTACGAAAATTTATCCATCCATTTTAAATTGCTCTCGCGTCTATGTCTGCTGAAGAATTTAATTGGCAACCAGCCGTCTACGACGGCTTTCGATAGTTTAGATTCCCCTTTTTTAGACAGTTTAGATTCCCCAGACGCGTCCTCTCAAAAACCTATCTCGTTCAATAAAAGATTAACATGACAAAATTTGACATGTTACGCTAGTCTCGACAACTGTGCGGACACCACGACGGACGGACACCATTATATTTTAGTAAAGAAAGACCAGCCGGCTTCGCCGCCTGTCGGCGGCTTTTCTACTTGTGTTTTGTTCTTAACTTCTGCCCCCTTCCCCAGTCAACCGATCCCTTCTGATCCTGTCATGTCTTCTTCCTTCCCTAATCAATCGGACCTTTTTTATTCTTTCCCAGGCTTATCCCCTCCTAAAGAACCGATACGAATTTTCCTATTTTCTGGCCATACGATTCCTCTCTGATTATATACAGATCAACCGCTCTGTTAATCCCCTAGCGGTTATACCTAGTGGACTGACTGGGGGTTTCCAGACAGTAGAGAACCAATTGCGGGTTAGAAATACGGGAAAGGGTTCACTTCACTATAACTTTATCCCCAAAGGGACGATATCACGAGAGAGAGAGAGAGAGGTGGCTGGAGTTACAAACATAGGGCAATACAAAAGCGGAGCAATTTTATTTTGCGTCAAAGAAAAACCTCAACACCGTCAGAGCAAAGCTGACAGTGACGTTGTTTGTGGTATTGCACATAAAAATTCTGCGCTTTTGGATACCAGCGCGCGTCGACATCGTGGTCAAAAAAGATGAAAATGCGAAGTCCGGAAAAAACCATCCGAGGAGATCCATTCAGAGTTATCCAATCGGTCTGAAAGTTGGCGCCGCACGAATGGCGTGGATTCCAAACCTCTAGCCAAAATTTGGGGTCAATCGGTTCGGTAGGTTTTCACTTAAGAGGGGCCATTCAGCCTCCCTCCCTTTAACCACCGCTCTATCTATATCATATAAAATAATTCTCACGTCTCTCTTTCTTATGAAGATCATACTCGCAACAGATATTTGTCCCTGCACAAGATCAGGCAGAACCGAGCCGAGAACGCCTACATCGCGTTCAGTGAGGAGTCGTGCGTCTTCCAAGGAATGAGGCTGAAAAGAGTTTGGGTAGATCATATCGCCTACAGTTAGTGTTACATTTCTTGACTTTTACTGACGTTTTTCTCAGAGAATTCTGAAGTTTACCTTGACATGGGCGTGATGATCAATCGCGATCCAAACTCCCTCTCGTGGTCGAAGGGCTAACGTTATGGAAATCATCATTGAGACGGGTATGCTGAGGACTTTATTCCGGTTCTTCCAATTTGACGAAGATGATGCTCGAACTTCTCCAAAGTTTCTAAGAGAACCAGGGAGGGGAGGAGAACCTCAGGTCCTACACGGAGTTTAAATCTCTCGGTCGTGACCGAAGTTAAAGACTGAGGTGACCATCCATTTTTTGGTGACATCGATGAGGAATATTGTTCTGATGACAAGATTATCCAGCTCGAAAGAATGAACGTTGTTGGTCAGTCTTGTTCATCAAAAAAGGCAAAAACACACATACAGAACCTATAAAGCTGATCATTCTATCGTCAGTGAATCTCATTGCCGTCGACGATCTCTCCAGTAAAATCGCGTTTGCACCTTGTAAAAACAACTACAGACCTATTGATGATAAAATAGCACCCGGTAAGAACGATTAGATTACGAAAAACACAAATAAAACAATGAGCGAACACATTTTATGCTATTTGGAATGAAAAAAAATAATGGGGAAGGTGTGCAAATTTCCATGGAGTAATTGAAAATTGGAATAAAACGGTTATAATGGAATAAACAGGTCGAATTCGCGCCGGTCCCCCATGCAAAATGGGTCTCGCGCGGAAGCAAATGGGTTACGGTCAAGCTTTTTTTTTGTTGTTCAAACCATATTTTCCTTCCATTGACTGCTAGCTGTTGTCACCAAACAGAAGGGGCGTAATTTTCTAATTTGCAAGCTTGGCTTTGTCGAAACCCCAAGAACACTTCATCACGTAAAAGTTTATCTTTTTCTGCTCCTTTTTCGACGAGCATGTCTAAATCGTGTCGAGACCCAACATTTTTGTTCTAAATTTAAAGGACTAATTATTCTCAGTAGCTACTTTACAGACTATAACATTGCTATTTGTTAACAAAATCCTGGTACCCAAGCTAAGCCGCATTTATTTGTCTTCAAAGGACCGAAGCGCTTGCAATCCTTCATGCTTATCGTGCAATAAGAGAACAAATTTATCTGAAAACAACATAACCTACAAAATAATAACAAAACAAAAAGTCATGAACGGACGTTCTTCTTGAACCAGCTTGGGCGTTCCCTTTCCATCTCGACGACCCTCTTGCCCTTGAGAACTCCGCTGTCGAGCTCGTCGTCTTTGAATTTCACGTACACCTGCAAATTGAATAGAATTGAGAAAGAAGAAACTTTGACACACTTGTTTGTTATTCTTGTCGCCCTTGTACGGATTGTAGTCCATCATCTTCTTCTTGATCTCGTTCGTCAGCTCACGAACCTGAAACATATGTTTTGATCGGAAAAGAATGAAAAAACCTTGCTGTAGCAGTTTCCACAGATCGTTGCGGCTTGATGTTGCGAGCCGCAGGCCGGACATGTGACGAGATCTTCAACAGGCGACAGCATCCGAGTATAGGAGAACTTCCTTGTGACCTTCTTTGCTAAAAAAAACAATGAGAAAGGCTAACAAGATTCACTAACGTTTACTTGTCCTGTACTTCGGGACTCCGAGCAGTATACGCATATCGTTCAGGATATTCATGATGCCATAGCTCGAGGCAGACTGCTGTCTGACCGAGAAGGGAGCAAGACATGGAGCTAGAGCTGAAAATTGACTATAAAATGGAAAAGACTTGGGTTTATGGGTCGAAATTTTGTTGAATAGGTGATGCGGCACGATTAGCTTTTACAAAAAAGGCTGAATCAACACTAGGACGCATAGAAACATCAAGCAAAATGCGAAAATAGGTTGGTAAATGAAAATGAGACTAACATGAGTGTTGTAGAGATAGCGTACGCAAAGAATAGGAGAAAATATGTTTACGTGTGACGAAAACGTGTAAGCGAGCTATGAAACTGGCTAAAAATGAGCGTAAATAAGTGGGCGGTAGGACTGAAAGAAGAACATAGCTGATCGATTGGCGGCCAAAGCAGCATCAAATCAAGGTATTGTAAGAAGTTGAGGCAAAAAATTAACCGCATGAGAACCGTTTTCAAATAGCAAAAGACAAAAGAGTAAGAAATATTGACAGGTACGATGGGCAGGGAGGATGGAAGAAGTTCATAAGAGTGCTTGGAAGGAAAAGGTCGGATACTTTTGGTGGATAGAAAATGTATGGCATGGGTGGTAAACGCGCAGTGCTACCAGAAAATTACGCAAAGAATCTTGAAGGATTTGCAAAATACGACCCTCGGAGTGATATAAACACCAAAATAAGGGAAAGAAACTAAACGGAGGAACAGATAGGTTACTGTAGAACAAGCAAGCGAAGCAGCCTGACGGTAAACTGTGAAACTGGGATTTACTCGCAGATTTTCCAGAAAACACGAAAGACCAACCTAGCGGTGGAAAGTTGGAAGAAGTGCCGAGCATCTCATCCACGATGCGTTTCAGCCGTTGTGACAGCACTCGCAACATCTGAACAGCTATTTTTCGTTCACTTCTCATTTTTATCAGTATCTCAGGACCAAACCCCCGGAGAAAGAAACAACAAAATGAGGGTACGAATAATTTACTATAATCACCGAGGAAAAGATATGAACAGAAGATCACCGAAACTGCCTAGCTAGTCAGACCCGTACAGAAATAAAACCACGTAAATTTTAGGGGGAGCTTCTCTAGAAGTCTTCATCGTCTTCCTCAGCAAGTTCCTTGGCCAAATCAAGCTCTTGCTGTTCGCGTTCACGTTGAGCCTCAATCGTCTCGACTTCAATCTTGTTCTTCGGTGGATAACGGAGAGCCTTGACTGCGTGATTGTGGAGATCCAGACAGTACTTGATGCGGGTGTCAAAATGCAACTGCGGCTCCGTGGTGCGGTAAATATCGGCAGTCTCCGAGCTCTGCATATAGCGCAGGCCGTCCTTTGTATCGCAGGTGATCGCGGCATCAATGGCTCCGTCAGCAATGGCTTTGGCGACCATGTACTCCGTGTCGACCTCGTTCTGCAGCTGCAACTTCTTTGCAATGTCCTGAAAAATCTGGATTGACTCTTTTGTGAATAAAGCTACCTTGATGGTGATGCGAGAGTAAGCGACGGAGATCTGCTTCACAGCCGTCTTGATGACATTCTGGCGGAGACGGACAATCAGGGTCAGAGTCTCGTCCTTCTCGTAGACAGCCGAATACTGGTTGAGGACCTGGTTGAAGAGGGCCAGGTCTCCGAGACGGACGGCTGAGAGTTGGTAATTTTTCCAGAACGAGAGATAGCGGTACGAAGGCCGGAAAAAATAAGCTCACCTTGAGTCAATTCCAAATAAGGAGCCAGGCATTTGCTAAAGATTGGTTGACGGAAAATGGAGCGTTCGGGAATCTCTCCTTGGAGCAGATTGATCACTACGACCCACTTCTGTGCGTTCTGCTTGAATCCTATGGCGGCGTCTTGAGGAGCCTTTCTGAGAGCCTAGACACGGATATTTGTAACCAAAAATCCTACTTACATTCATAAAGAAACCAGCCGCAGCAGTGTAGTCGAGCTGCATGGCTCGAATGCGTCCCTGATAGTAGAAGTATCGCGCCAAATCGTTGTTGCTGGCTCCCTCCGGGAAGCGGACTTTCGAGACGAGCTTGGCAGCTGCCTCGTACTGTCTGTTGATGATGTAGAGCCGGAGCAAAATCACGATGATGGCGGCCTGGGAATCGTTCATGTGGCGCAGCGTGGCCGTCCGCAGCCGGCTGTTCAGAACACTGTAAACTGAATTTAAGACTGAAACTACGAGACAAACCTTCTTAACTCATACAGACGGCCTTCTTTCTCGGCGATGAGGGCAAAGTGATAGAGACCTTTGGCCGTGTTGACGTCGAGCGCCTTCTGGTCCTTTTCCGATGGCTTCGGCTCCTCCTTTTTCGGCTCATCGACCTCCATTTTTGTGTCGTCGTTGTCGGCCATCTGGAAATTACGAATTGATGACTGCGAGGCAAAAAAAAGATTGTTTGACAGGACTCTTAGCGTGAAAGCTCAGCAACAAAAATGTGGGTCATTTACTCGCTCAAATACAAATAACACGGGAAAATGGAAGCTGGAGTTGCAGCAATATAACTGGAAACTTCTTCAACACTTCTAAGTTTTGGAACTGAATTCCTTACATTACAGTCCATATTTCATCGATGCCGGCGCAGGACCCACTTTTGTGATTGCGATTCCGGAAATAAATTTGAATTTCATCGATGCGAACAGACATAATAAATAGGAAGACATAAAATAGGCCAGATAATGCCGATAATTCGAAGATAGCTCCCACAGCAGTAATTTGTCCATAATACTATGTTTACAGTGTGGTGCATTATATGAGTCTTTCCTACAGCTGTATGGCTAAAATATGGAAATCTGGAAAGAAATTAAGAAAAAAGTGGCGCAAAGTATTCTGGGCGTTTCTTTTGACTGTAGCAAAAAGTACGCAGTTCCCACGCAAAGTGCAAACGAAGACTTGGTCCCGACACGAAATTCAGCCTCTTTTCCAGAAAAAGAGGGAAGGTTCGAAATCTCCTTTCTTCTCGACCCACGGCACTGCTTCGTTCTTCTCTATGCTATCCGTTTGTTCTTATTTTAGGCAATCCCCTGTTGTAATCGTGTTCCCCGTACAAAAAACATGGAAAGCAGATAAACTTGCGTCACAGTCAGGCTTGTTTACGTTGGTATAGATATCATGACTTTTCTACCCAAAATATTAAGGTTTTACCTTTTTTACTTTGTTGTAGACATTTCTCAATCCTTCAGAAGGATTTCCCGTTTAAAAACAATTGTAAAATGCTGAAAATTACGTCATAATTGCGCTTGTTTACGTCGATATGGCTGTCATGCCGTCGCTGCTTCAAGTTCCGTAAACAAACCCCAGCATCTGCCTCTTTTCCCTCTTCACACATTTATTATCGACAAATAGCCAATAATTAGGCAATTATAGGTCGTTTCACCTAGCCAATAATGTCTGTCGTCGGCTTCGACATCGGCAATCTTAACTGCTACATCGCCGTAGCCAGACAAGGAGGAATTGAAGTCATCACCAATGACTATTCTCTACACGCTACCCCGTAAGTAAACTTTTGCGCTATAAATGTGAGCAAAATCTTCAGTGCATGCGTCTCCTTCGGTACGAAGAATCGCCAGATGGGAGTCGCTGCTCGCCAGGCAGTCAACTCGAACTTCAAAAACACGATCATCAATTTCAAGCATCTGATCGGGCGCAAGTACAGCGACCCAATCTCTCAACTATACATGTCATTTGTTCCCTGCGGAGCCGTCCAGCTGCAGAACGACGAAATCGGCTTTGAGGTATTTTGCTGATATTTCCTGCTTTTGTACATCGAACGAGGATAGCGTTGTTTGAGAGGTTCTAAAGCTGCCAGCTAGTGTAGTAGATGTTGTATTATACTTTTCGAAATTTATCCTGACATCTTGCTAACAATGCTCATTTCAGGTCCAATATCTCGATCGCAAGGAAGTCTTCACCCCGGAGCAGATTCTGGCCGCCCTTCTGACCAAACTTCGGGAAATTATCGAGCTCCAGCTGGCCGATGTCAAAAAGGTTTCCGATTGCGTCGTTACGGTTTGTCTTCAACCCGTTGTCCTTCATTACAAGCATCTTTTCAGGTTCCGTACTACTACACGGACGTGCAGCGCCGAGCCACCCTGGCCGCCGTCCACTATGCCGGCCTGAATCCGCTGCGCGTCATGAACGAGACGACAGCCATTGCTCTCGCTTACGGAATCTACAAGCAGGATCTGCCTGAATCGGCTGAAGGCGTCCGTCCGAAGCACGTCGTCTTCCTCGATCTCGGCCATTCGAACACTCAGGCCTCCGTTGCCGCCTTCAACAAAGGAAAGCTGCAGATGCTCGGCGCCACCTTTGATCTAGAAGTCGGCGGCATTTGGTTCGACAAGCTCATCGCCGACCACTTCAGAGAGGAGTTCATAACCAAATTCAGTGAGTTTACTTTGGTTTCAGCCTTCTAATTAGCCTCAATTTGCAGAAGTTGACGCAAAGGAGAATCCACGAGCCTGGCTGCGCCTTCTGGACGAGAGCGAGAAGGTCAAGAAGCAGATGTCAGCAAATCAGACGCCGATTCCGATCAATATCGAGTGCTTCATGAACGATAAGGACGTCACCGGAAAGATGCAGCGAGCCGAATTCGAAGAGATGGCTGCCGGTCTCTTCAATAGGGTTCGGGCCCTGCTCGTCAAGCTTCTACAAGAAGCCAGCTTGAAGCCGGAAGACATCGACGAGGTCGAAATCGTCGGCGGCTCGTCTAGAATTCCGATGATCCGAAACATAGTCCGCGAGATCTTCAATAAGGAAGCCAAGACCACCATGAATCAGGATGAGGCCGTCGCCCGAGGTTTGTCTTGTCTTAGTTGCTAAACTAAGTAATTTTCAGGAGCCGCCATGCAGTGTGCTATTCTCTCGCCGTCTTTCCGTGTCCGCGAGTTCGTTGTCAAGGATTCACAGCCCTACAGGATCAAGATGAACTGGCATGGAGGAGCCGTCGAGAATGGGTTAGTTTTGGACTTTAAAATCTAGGTATACCCAGCTGAGCTATAAAGACTTTTCCCGACTAGTATGCCTAAATTTTCAGCGAATCTGACGTCTTTGCCGAGCACGACGAGTTCCCCTTCTCCAAAGTCATCACCCTGTACCGACAGGACGTCTTCCAGCTCGATGCTCGATATGCCTTTCCCAACACCGTCCCACACAATACGGCTGTCATAGGTTGGTATCCTGTTTTACCCGAAAAATTGAAACTACCCAGGAACTTGGAAAGTCCACGGAGTGACGGCTGACGCTGACGGTGAGCCCAGAAAGGTCAAGGTGAAGGTCCGCGTCAACCCGAACGGCATCTTCGCCGTCTGCTCGGCCTCGATTTCGGAGCAGAGAGCCGTCGAGGCTGAAAAGGAGCCCGAGCCGATGGAACAGGACAATTCGAATGCCGAGGCTCCCACAGCTGAAGAGCCGGCAAAGCTGAAGACGAAGACGGTCACGACGGAACTGAAAGTAGAAGAAATCCTGCCGGTGACCTATGATACTCAGAAGTTCGCCACCGTTGAGGTAGGTATCTTCTAACCGGGAAGAATATAATCCACCGCAGAGGCTGTCATTGTCAGCTTCCCAGTGGGTCCCGTGACGGTTCTGTGTTAGTCTGTCCAGTGACTTTGTATTCCGTCTTTATAAAGCCAAACCAACCCATTTTCAGTCTCAAATGCAGCAGAATGACCGTCACGAGAAGCTCAAGGCTGACGCGAAGAACGCCGTCGAGGAATACGTCTACGAGATGCGCGAGAAGATCTCGGACCAGCTAGCCGACTACGTCAAGGAAGCCGACGCTGATGCTTTCCGCAGCGAGCTGACGGCCACCGAAGACTGGCTGTACGACGAGGGTGAGGACTGCGACATCAAATTCTACCAGCAGCGTCTGGCCGAGCTCAAGAAGACCGGGGATCCTATCGTTGAGCGCTACAGGGAGGCCGAAGCCCGTCTGGTAAGATCCACCATTTTGTGAATCGTGTGTTTTGTTGGAAAAGTAGAAAAATTGTGATTTTTACCCGGTTTTTGTGTGTGCTAAACAGTTACGAGCCTTCTGTACTAATTCCAATCGTTTTCAGCCCGCTTTCGACTCCTTTGACCAGTCGGTCATGCGAGTCCGCAAGGCCTACGAAGATTACTGCGGCGGCGGAGCTCTCTACGCCCATCTGGACAGCAAGGACATGGAAAAAGTCATCAGCTCGATTGAGGAGAAGAAGAGATGGCTGGACGACATTAGACACAAGCAGGAAAGAAAGAGCAAGGTCGACACGCCTTGCGTCTTCGTTCACGAGATTCAGGCACAGCAGAAGGTGGGCGTTTTGAGCTGAAAATTTTTCTTGCTCTATAATCATTTGTTTTCGATCAGCTTCCAAATCTGTCTCTAAAGGTATATTGGTAGAAAATCAAAGATTGTCCTCCTTGCTTTCCTTATCCAACTAAACCTCTCATTTCAGGCCTTCGAATCGGTTGTCCAGCCAATTCTGAACAAGAAACCGCCTCCGCCAGCGGCTCCTAAAGCTCCCGAACCTGCTCCAGCGAAAGAAGGCGCCGCCCCGACCGAGCTGGCTCCCGAAATGGAGGTCGATTAAGAAGACGTTCGTTCCCCCCTCCTCTTTTTGATCCCCTAATTTCATCCATTGTGATTTTTTATTATAATTTATCCCACATACAGTTTAGAATAAGTGGTAATTGATGGTTGTTACTTCCCCTATTGTGGCCTCTTATTTCGTGGCAAATTTCTCCCAGTTTTCTTCCATCTTTTTCGTTGCCCGAATGAAGCCCGTGTTTTCAAGTCTTTGAACTCGCTTTGATTAATGCGGGGCACTCACACAAAGCCCTCGGTTCAACAGAAAGAGGCGACCACACCCCGAACACTGGTTTGTTGATTTTTGAAAATGAGTCAACCGAACGGAAGGGACTGGAAGCCGAACATAGGGACTGAAAATTCCCCGCAGTCTGAGAAAAAGACTACTGCCACGAAAAGGATCTGCAGCTACAGGAAAATCTACCAAATGCTGGTCAAGCTGAAGGAAAGTAGGAGCTGGACAGTGCGATGAAGATGAACGGAAACGTCCCAACTACTTGAAGAAGAGGCTCGAAATGGACGAAGAATTAAAGCAAATCCAGGGACGTTCTATTCTTCTCCGTCAAGGTCCTTCAGATCTTCAGCCGCATCACTTTTTTTTCGGGAACTATTAAACGGTAGAGGACTATGCGGCGTCAAAACAATGTCAGGCTTTTGGATCTTATCCTAAAATGAACAGGTCACTTTCAGCGTTACTGTAACTTTGATTTCCGCATAAATCTTCTTTTTTTAAAGATCCACGCAACTAAAACTATGAAAAGAAAAAACTTTATTATACATTTGCGAAGCGTCAGTCGATATCACGAGGCCTACGGGCAGTGGCAAGACGTTATTATAGTTCCCTAAAAACGTTAATTTTCTTCCAAAAAAGGCTGAAACTCACGAGGATTCAATAAAACCGTTTGTGAAGATGCGCAGCATAAATTCGGCCTCTTCGTTCGGCTCAAAGGAGCTCGGAACGATGACATATTCTCCGGGAGGGACGCGGAACCGTCCAGTCATCTAAAGTTTCCAAATGTTGGCAAAAAAGGAGGCAAAAACCTCGCGCAAATTAATAAAGGCAGCACTCCTCATGGCTGATTTGTTGGCTTGGAAGAAGCCTTTCGACAGACGACCGCCTGTTCCTTGGGTCTGAAAAAAGTTGCGTTTTTTTCGGGGCAAGAAATGAGAAAAACACTTTAGGTTAGAGCCTTTTCTACAAGGATTACGGTAACTGAAAATGTTGGGTGGTGAAAGCAAACTAAAGCTAAGAACAGCTACGGGTGTCAAACCATGTCTCAAGGACGAAGGAGGAGACTTACGCCCATCTAAAACTCTGGATTAGTTAGTTTTCTGGAAGGTTTGAGAACAAACTGATACCGTAACTGTTTCTGTTACTCTTTCTCTTTCTCTTTACTGTTACTATTACTGTAATTGTAACTGAAACTGTAACTCTTACTCTTACTTTTCTGTTTCTGTCAGTTACTTTCTCACTCTCTCTGTCAGGGTTACGGTAACAACAACTCACATCATAGACAGCGAATCCAATAGGAATGTTGTCCAGTCCGAGATGCTTCATGTTTCTTCTGAATTAGGTAAGTTTTCATAGTCAACTAGACTGTGACTTTTGTCTTACTGACTCACTGTCACAATATATTCTGGATATATCATCCGGTCTGACCAGTTCAGTTCAGTTGACATACTCTTCCCAACAGTTCTGCACTCTGTTCCATTGGATGAGTCTCTTCCCTGACCAGTTCCTACGATTGACTCATCCTCTTGGTCAGGATTCCAGACATTGGTAAAGTAATGGTTCACTGACTCGCCTGACTCCTGTACTCATCATATCTATTGCTACTGTAACTACTGATTACTCTAGCTCTGGTACAGTCACTGTTTACTCAGTTGCTCTGTCATACCAAAGACCCACAGTCTCTCTCTCTCTCCTGTCTGTCTCTTAACAAACTCTTAGCCTGACCCCCAAAAACATACCTAAACTTCTGCATGACGGCGAAAATTACGGTACAGAGCTCTGAAAAACCAGCCATTTGTCAAGAAACAGAGAGTCATACCGTCATCATCATCCGGATCCGAATCAGTCAACTGAACACGAAACTGTGGATTGTTGGCGAAGGTGTCTGAAGCAGAGACTGTCTCTCAACCTCTCCAGTACTTACTGATATAATTCCTGCATCCTCCGGCAGTCTGGTTTCTGATCCAGGCTCCGTCATGCGTATTGGCAGCCCAAGTCTGTCCGGCTGCCTTCACGCCAGTCATTTGGTAGACTTCGTCCATGACGTCTGGGCCAAGATTACAGATTTCCATCTTTTCAAAGTTCTGAGAGGGGGTACGTTAGGTAAGTGACATTCTTACTCTCATGAAATCCTCAAAGGACATCCAGAACTCTCCGTCGTGGTCGAACTTCAAGCCCATGTCCTGTTTGATACTGTCTGAGACGCTTCTCCATTCGGATGAGTTGTCACTCCAGGGACCCTAGAAGGATACTGTATCT
Source organism: Oscheius onirici (assembly GCA_932521025.1). Lineage (NCBI taxonomy): Eukaryota > Metazoa > Nematoda > Chromadorea > Rhabditida > Rhabditidae > Oscheius > Oscheius onirici. The sequence continues at coordinate 9,883,893 of OW051470.1, read as the reverse complement.
GTCCCTCTGTCCCTCTCTGACTCACATTCCACTCCTGCTCATTTCCCCAAGGATTCCTGATGCGAAGGAGACAGACTTGACCATTCGGACCGTCCACGACTCTCATTCCAGTGATGGAGTAGGCATGTCCACGAACAAGACCATTCCTCAGACGGGCTTCCCATTGACTGGGATCAGCTTCCAGAGAAGCACCGAACAGCGAACCCATCTCTATTCCACGGAGCATCATCTGCATCAGGTTTCTGGGAGGATTCTGGAATACGGTGGAATTTGGTAGGACTGTCACTGTCTCACCTTCAGATCAAAGAACTCGGTCAATCCTCCGGTCATGTCTTCCAGAGCCTCAGAGGTAGTTCCTCCCTTCAGCGCCTCATAAGATCCATGGAGCTTGGCGTAAGCCTTCTCCAAAAGAGCCGACCAGAACTCATTGTTGCTCTTCGAATGCATATAGAGCAGCTCTCCATTGCTGGTGGGAAGACGGTCGTCAATGACGACATCAACCCATTTCTGAAGGTTTCCATGATTCTGGGAAGAGAGTGAGACCTACTCCGTACTGCCAGAACTGGAAGTGGAAGATGCCAGCATAGTTCTCGGTAAAGGACTGATCTGGAGGCACGACTCTGTAGAAGAGCTCGTCCTTGAGAGTCAAGTTGGCGGCAGCGGCCAGCAGCCAGCAGTCTCCGAGCTCTCCTTGGATGACATCGAAGCGACTGTGACCTTCGGTGATCAGTTGCGGCTCACTGACAATTTCCTGGAAAGAGTAAGAGTCTATGTAGACAGAGGCACAGAAACTCACTCCAGGACGAAGCCAAGTGATTCTCTTGGGTGGAGCACGGGAGAAGTACAGCGAAGAATCATCGGCTGGGAAAGTGTTGTCCTCATAGAGTCTTTTGTCTGCCAGACACTTGTCTCTCTCATCGTAAAAGTCCACCGGAGCTTGGGTCGGTTCTGGTCTGATGGGAGTAGGAGTTGGTCCTCCACCTCCACGAGGCATTGGCTTGACGAAGGGGTCAACCTGAAGGATACCGTAGGTTAGTCTCTGTCTCTCAGACACCGAGTCCCTCAGACTGTCAGACTGTTAGACTGTCAGTCTCCCATTGTCAGACTCTCAGTCTCTGAGACACTCAGTCCCTCAGGCTGTCAGTCACACAGACTGTAAGACTCTTAGTCTCTCAGACTCTCAGGCACAGTCTCCCCGACTCTCAGATTCTCTGTCTCTGAACTCACATCTCTCCTGAACTTTCCAGAAATGATATTATCCAGGATGACTTTTCCAATGCTGCCCAGGCTGTTGTCCTTTCCTCCCAGTCCCATGATCACATTTCCCGCCACAGCTCCAATAATTCTCCCCGTCGACGGATCCACTCCGAGAAAACGATGAGCAGCCTCTCCAATCAGATTTCCGATCACGTTTGCCATTCCACCGTTCATTTTGTTCGGATTGACGTTACCGCCACCGCCGCCGTACATTCCTCCACCGCCACCTCCAATGAGATTGCCGATCAGGTTACCGAAGCCGCCACCTCCACTTCCTCCACCACCGCCTCCCCCGATAGAATTGATGATTCCGCCAATGTCGTTGAAGTTAAAGCCACCGCCGCCGCCTCCTAAAGGAAAAAATTGGAACTTTTCTCATCGTAGTGAAAATGTACTATTGCGTACCAAGTCCAGCCTTCTACAAACCTGTTTTCACGACCACGAACCAGTATTTTATATTTTCATGTTCCACAAAGTTGTAACACTTCTTTTCCTCTACAGCATTGCAAAACTTTGGCAAACCGAAATGTCGTAGTTTTCTATTCAAAAAAGGCGGCCGATGCGATGTATTCCTTACGCTCAAAACTTTGTGAAATTCATCACATTCTAAACTTATTTTCAGTCATATTTGGTCTCATTTTAAAGTTCTTTTGATAAAAACGACAACGGTATAACCTTCTAGGACAGAGACGCTTCTTACAAGAATCTCTCTATTGTGCACTAATTTTCCAACTTTAACAACAAAAAAGACATCACGAACAACATTTACCTCCTCCTCCTCGTCCACCACCTCCGTAGTTATCATTCCCGCGATTGCTTCCTCCTCCTCCGCCTCCTATCAGCCCACCGATGAGGTTCCCAAAATCGGGACCGCTGCTACCACCGCCGCCTACAACACGACATTGATCCTATTCTGTGCCAGGAAAAGCTTTTGGGGAAGAGCAAGACACAGTTAGACCAAAACTAAAAGGCTATATGACCTGGTTGTGGCTGCTGGCTCTTCTTGTTGAGGACACCGCCGATGAAGTCGAAGACCTGATCCCGCTTCCTTTTCGGTTGGTTGTCGCCTAGGGAAAAGCACTCTACTGGTGAGATTATGAGGGTTAGAAAAGCATGCAAGACAGTGAAAGTGTAAAGGTTTTTTTAAATGGTTTTGGGAGTTACCTCCTCCGCTTCCTCCGTAGTTGCTGCCGCCACCACCGCCAGATCCTCCACCTCCACTGAAAATGTTGCCAGCCAGACCGGCAAGGATATCTCCTCCAGGACCTCCGACCTAAAGACTCTATACTGATATATCTTCTGTCTCTCTGTCCCTCTGTCCCTATCTCTCTTACTCGCCTTATCCCTGATCAGATTCCCGGCAATGTTTCCAATGAGTCCACTGAACTCATCCTCCTTCACCTCGACCTTTTGCATAACCTCCTCGTCTGCCATTTTGTTCTCGGAGACTGGCTGTTCTGTCCTCTTCTGGTATTGGTCACCTTCTTCCACTGGACGAGTCTCTTCTGAAAGAGGACTGATTTTTGGTCTATCTTTTTTTCTCGAGCGAAATGCGAGGCAATCAAGCAAAGTGGAAGCAGAAAAAGGGGAGTTTGATGGATGGGTTTCGAAACAATACCTTGTCGTTTTTGGGCTGGAAACAATCACTTGAATTTCTATGAATCGTCGACGGGGAGACAGAGATATTAGACATCTCACTGGATTGGAAGAGAGAGAGAGATACAGATGATTGACTGAACAGACATAGAGTCAGAGTACTAGACCATCGGGACAGAGAGACAGTCATTTGAAGAGTCGTGTCAGAAAGTCTTCAAAACTGTCTATTGGATTGTCTGGATCGATGGACAGTCTATTTAGAGATACAGAACAAACTGAACTGGGAGACAGTCTACTGGATCACCATAGACAGTCAACTAGACAAATAAGCAGGTGACTGGATCATCTGGACAGAGAGACAGGTTATCTGAACACGAAGAGTCTACTGGATTATCCAGACAGAGAGACAGTCTAGTAGAGAATCATCCCAGTTGGACAGAAATGTGAAGAACCGAAGGCTACTGGTTTGTCTGAACAGAGACTGAGAGAGAGAGACAGTCTATTGGAACTAGAGAATAAAAAGAGAATATTTTAAACCAAAAAATTCCCGATTTCTCACTGCAAAGAGCAAATAAATTCAGTGTTGTTATGTGGGACAAAAGATAAACAGCGGTAGAAGGGAGAAGAGTGCTGTGTCCCCCGTTGGCCAGCTGTTTTCGACCCCGCGATCGATGCCGCCAAGGCCTCTTCGCAAAGCAACAAAACAACAACTTTTATTCGTTTTCTCGGCATTTTTTCGGCTCAAAACCATGGGGAAGAACAGCGGTTTTTGAGGAGAAAGACCAAAAACAATGAAATAAAGTGGGAATGTTTATAAGACTGTCTGAAGAACCAGCGAAATTTGCGGTCGAGTGGTCTAGTGGTATGATTCTCGCTTAGGGATCGATTTCCGGCTCGGCCCTCACTTTTTTGCCTTTTTTCAAGTTCGAAAAAAATTGCCTGCAATAACAAAGGACGGGAAGTTGTTTATATACACGAAGCAGAGAGTATTTATAGTCCATCGCTAGTCCCTCATCAATTGAGAAAGAGTCTCGTCCACATCATCTCCCTGACTCATATCTCCTTTTGAGAAATACGGACCCTCAAAATAGACTCTGTGACTCACCTACAAAGGCCTGACAACATTGGAGGCAGTTCATTGGAGAGAGAGAGGGTATCGAACAGCCAAGTAGACACGCTTTGGTGGGTTGCCCTGGGCCAAAGGGACACGACATGAGAGATCGGTTCTTTGGTCAGGGAGCAGAGGGACAGAGAGTGAGGAATCAAAAGAAATGTCATTATTTCAGCTTGGAAATTCCTTTGGTAGAGTTTTGGTCCGACTTTTTTTGTCAGTTCGGGCTCTTTTGGATCAGTCAGTCAAGGAAATAGGACTCAAATCATGCTTTACTTACTGGAACAGATTATTTTACGATTCTACAGAGATTTTTGTCCAATTTTTAGCGTGTTGTACAGCCACTACCGTAATCAGTTCTGTTCTTTGCGAGACCAAATTTTCAAGACCCAAGAGAAAAAGACTGGGAACATTGATATTGGGGAACATTGGATATTCAGGCATGTTACCCAGCCAAAAGTTGACTGAGTATTCAACGTTTTGGTCCTCCTTTTAGTTCTGGTCCTTTTATCAATATTCTCGTAACTTGTCTCAAAACAAAGCAATCATTCAAAAGATCAGGTCTGAAAAGAGGGACAGAGAAGGGCGCGTCAATAGCAAACGGAACTGGAAACAATAACAGCCCGCCAACAAACCAGAAAACTGTGAAAAAGAGCAGTTTACCTAGAGTCTCTATTGATTTCCAAAGGGGCAAACACAAACACTGAAAGAGCGCGACAGGCTGGCAAGGTTGTGCAGGCGGGAAATATAGTGGCGCGAGGCCGTCCGCGCGTTTACGATTGTGATTGAATGAATCAGGTGAAGGTAATTAAAGAGAGAAGGAAACAAACTGCGAGAGCAGGCGTGTTGTGTTGACAAACGAAGACGAAAAGTGTAACAGGAGGCGGCTGATAAGGAGAAATAGCTTGATAGTATGTGGAGAAGGGGGACAGAGACATTGAAAAATTATTCATCTATACCGGGTTCAAACAGCAAAAACAACATTTTGACAACAATATTACGAGATCTTCTTCCATTTTTTTAGAGTTTAGCCTCCTCTTCCGAAGAGTGATCAGCATTCTGGCTCTGCCACATGTGATAGTAGGTTCCGCCGCGGGCCAACAGTTCCTGGTGACTTCCACGCTCAATGATTCGTCCCTTGTCCAAGACCAAGATACAGCTAGCTCCGACGATTGTGCTCAGTCGATGGGCCACCTGTAATCACAGAAGACTTTTCAAATCCAGTGTACAGTTACTTACCACGACTGTCGTCCTTCCGACACAAAGCTTTTCCAGACACTTTTGAATGGCTCTCTCGGTGTGAGTGTCCAGGGCAGAAGTAGCCTGCAAGTTTCAATTTGTATATCTATATCTATCACTGTCCCTGTCACTCAGTCCCTCAAAATCACCAACCTCGTCCAAAAATATGAATTTCGGCTTCTTCAAGATCGTCCTCGCGATGGCGACACGCTGCTTCTCTCCTCCCGACAGCTTCAATCCGCGCTCTCCAACCAGTGTCTCATAGCCTAAATGTCATCTTAAAATCATTCTCAAACTCAAGACTAACCTTCAGGCAACGAGATAATTTTATCGTGAATCATTGCCGCTTTGGCCGCTTCGACAATCTCCTCATCTGTGGCACTAGGGTCTCCGAAGCGGATATTGTATCTGATCGTGTCGTTGAAGAGTACAGTATCTTGCGGCACGATTCCAATCTGCTTTCTCAGCGACTTCAGCGTCAGGTTCTTGATGTCAATTCCGTCGAAACTGACACCGCCAGTTTGAACTTCAAAGAGGCGGAAGAGCAGACGGATTACGGTACTTTTTCCAGAGCCGGAGGGTCCAACCTGAAAAAGAACCAATTTAAGACACATGTTTTTGAGCTTTTCCCAGAAAGACAAAAATGTTATTTCACGCAGAAAATCGAACCCGGCTCCATTGTTCCGCAGGCGAGTCACTAACCGATTGTGCCATTTGAACAAGATCGAGCAGCTTTTCTGTCCCGTACTTGAATGAAGAGAGAAAAACGTACCAAGGCGATAGTTTCTCCACTGGCCACACGGAAACTGATGTCGTCCAGCACGTTACGAGATTCATTGTATCCAAAGACGAGTTTCTCAACCTGGATCACTCCTTCGGAATGGTTGTACTCGATGGCATTGGGACTGTCTTGGACCTCTACATCCTCGTTCATCAGATCAAACATGTTCTCCATGTCGACGAAACTTCGCTGGATCGTTCTGAAAATGGGTATGATGAAAGATGAGAAAGTACTGGGTCATACTGTACTACCAGCCGTCTACGACGGTTTTCGCCGCCCAATTCCTACTGTTCATTCAAGGCCCTATCTCTCTACTGATCAGTCAGAGCCTCCCACTGGAGATACTTGAACTCGCCTGAAGAATAGATCAGTGAGTCTAATGGACAGTCTTATAGGTTACGGTACATAGACTGAGAATGAATCAGATGTACTGAACTTGACTCATGCCCAGGACTAGACGAGCAGTACGGTATAAAAAAATCTTTCAAGTGTTCCGCTGAGAGTCAGGGGCTCGTTAAGAACGCCTTCTGGCTCTGGACAACTGAGTGACTTTTTAAAAGTTACAGTACAAGAATCCCTTCGAACTGTTCTAACAAGAATCAGGGGACAAAAGAGACTGGAGAATGACTCTGGACTACTGATTTCTGTACTGTCAAGCAACAGCACAATAAATTCTTTGAACTGTTCCAAACAGAGTCAAGAGAGTACAGTGAGGAAACACTCTGGACTATTGGTTGACTCTTTTACAAGATAATAGTTTAAAGCGAGGGTATCTCTACCCCCCGTTTGAATTTTCCCGCGCAAAATTTCAGCGCTGCGGCGGCCTACAAAGGACACTAGCGCAGTGGATAAGATATGTTTCTACTAATTTTGAAGTCACAGGTTCAATTCCTTGTGTTGTCGATTTTTTCTGCATATGAGTTCAAGGAGTTTCATGTGAAACAGAGAACTCAAAGAGCGGCGGAACCACCAATTGAAGAGGACAGTTCGATGGCTCGGCGCGCTGACATAGTTTCTCGCGAAGAAACTCGTTTTTGAGTTTTGCGATGTTCTACAAACTTGTAGTTTTTCATCTGTTCTACAACTTTGCAGCACATTGTTTGGGCTAAAAATCCCGCCTTCGGTATGAAAACCGTTAGACAATTTTTGAAGAAAAATCAGTTTTTCGAAGTGGAATAATAAACAAAAGGGAATGTTAGACCTATCCAAGAATATTAACACTTTTGACACACGAGGGAGTCGAACCCTGACCCTGTGTTTCACAGTCGACTCTCTTATCCACTAGGTCATGCGAGCCAAGTTCAGCCCCGCTTTGGCTACCTTCATGAACTTTGATAAAAGGCTAATACACTGAGATAAGCAGGCTTGTTGCGCTGCGCCGCGGTCTGGGCTGCGCTGCGGCCAGGTTGGACTTTGCGGCGGGCTAAAAAAATTCATTTCGAATTTTTTTCTGATTTTTTTTTGTTTCCAAATACGATTAGATTTAGTTTTGCCATCAGAAAGAAAATCGAAAACTGACAATGAAAATAGAAGAAAACTGCTATTTTTACCGAATTTCGTCAAAAATCCGCATTTTCTTCTATTTTTGTCGTCAGTTTTCGATTTTCTTCCATTTTTTCTGATGGCAAAACTAAATCTTATCGGGGGACGTATTTGGAAACAAAAAAATCAGAAAAAAATGCGAAATGAATTTTTTTAGCCCGCCGCGTCCAACCTGGCCGCAGCGCAGCCCAGACCGCAGCGCAGGTTTCCAACAAGCCTGGAGATAAGAGGTAGTAGGGGGAGGCTCACTTTAAGACTCCAATGAACCAACCTGTAAAGAGTTCCAAAGAAGTTCAGTGGTCCGTAAAGCTGGAGCATGTAGGTGGTGAAGAGAACATAGTCTCCGACAGAGAGGTTACTTGTTCCAGATGTGATAAAGTAGGCGACCAGGACAGTTCCGCCGAGCATACCGAATCCGATGGTACTGTTCTGGACCAAGTTGAGAACTGCTAGACTGGCTTGGGCTCTCCATTCGGCTAGTTGGTAACTGGAGATTTGGGTTTAGAGAGATAGTGATGGTAACGTACTCTTCAATCGAACCCCGGAAGCGATTGATCTCAAACTCCTCATTTCCGTAGTACTTGACCGTTTCGTAATTGAGCAGAGAGTCAGTTCCGATGGCACTTTTCTTATTGTCCAACTCATTCATCTGTCTACTGAACTTGGTCCTCCATTCGGTCAAATAGATGGTCGCAGCTGAAAATGGTCTGATAAGAGTCAGGAAAGAAGAGTCTGTGAGACAGAAAGACAAAGACCTACCCAAATAGACGACCATGGTCACGAAGACTATGATCCCAAAGTAGACATCAAAGGCCGAGAAGAAGAAGACGACGGCAATCACGATGTCGGCAATGGTTGGGAAGATGTTGAAGACGAGGTAGTTTAGAATGTTGTTGACTGACGTCGTACCTCTGTCCATGACTCTCAGAACCATACCGGTCTTACGGGACAGGTGCCAGCGCAGAGAGAGCGAGTGGAGATGGGCAAAGAGCTCGACCTGGAAAAGGGGAGATTGAAGAGAGAGAGAGAGTCAGATGAACAGAGAGACAGACAGTAGCATGATCTGAACCTACCTCCAGTTCCCTTGTCGTATACTGCTGAATTGGAATCCAAAGATACGTCCTGAGAGTGTTAAGGAATCCTCCCATGGCACCGTTACCCTGGAGAAACTTCAAGAAGGTCGAGATGTAGATCAGAGAGTAGTCAAAGTGACCGGGAACGGCGAGGGCATCAACTGAAACAAAGTCATAGCTTAGAGGAGAGAGTCAGAACTAACCAATCCATTTACTGTAGAGCGGAAGGGCCACGTTGATGACACGACCAAAGATGAGGAGGAAGACACAGAGAGCGACTTTCAGCTGAAGAGGGATGGACTTTTTCGGCCAGATGTACGGTGAAATGAGAGCCATTTTGCGGGAGAAGCCACTCCAGGTCTGGAAAGTTCACATTAGTAACCTTAGTGTCACTCAGTCTCTTACCGAAGGCTCTTCTGATTTAATCGGCGAAATGACCATGGTACAGAGAAAGACGACGGCAGTCAGAGCCGATTCCGTTGCATAGAAGGCAAACTCTCCATTGTGGAATGATCTAGAATCATCTTTTTTAAAAATTTAGTTTAAAAAATCCTACTCTGATGGGAAGAAAGTCGACCAGTTCATCAGAGGGACGATGTGAAGAAGACAGGCCGTCGTAAAGGACAGAGCTAGTGAGATGGGCATGAACTGGAGGTCGCGCCATTTGATGAAGGAGACCAGACAGCTCAAGTAGAAGAAATTCTTCGAAATGCTGAAGAGGAGCAGAATGTGCGTGTAGGTGTGGATGTAGAAGATGTAGAATACGTAGGCGACATCAATGGCGACCAGTAGAGACAGAGAGACGGAGGCGATGAAGTAGGAGAGGGGTAGATTTCCTGGAAACTTTTTCTTTCATTCTGTTCCAGACACTGCCTCTGTCTGTCATGGCAAACCCCGAAATCAGGCCAGGTGTCAACTTTGCGGCGTACTTAAGATTCATTCCACATTTATTTCTGATTTTTCTTTTTAGAAATACTTTGTAGGGTAAGATCGAATTATTACATCAAAAAATTACAAGAAAACAGACGACGAAAAGAGAAGAAATCGAAAACTTTCTGAAGATTTCAACGAAATTTGTGGAAAAGAAGAAGATTCTTCTATTTTCGTTGTCAGTTTTCTTTTTTTCTCTTAAATTTTTGAGGTCATAATTAGATCTTACCCTACAAAGTATTTTTAAGCAAGAAAGCGACATTATTTTTTTTAGCGGCAAAGTTGACATATGGCCGAATCTGGCCTGATTCCGGGCCAAGTTGGCCATGCCTGCCCCCATCCTTCCTGATCTTTCCATCTTCTCACTATTTGTTCAGTTTCCCATTGACCCATAGTTTTCTCACTCAAAACCTCAAAAAGACTTACCAAGTCTCCTGTAGTTGACCTTGAACGGTAGACAGAGCAGGAGGATGTTGAGCGTCGAGAAGACGAGGAAGGTAGCCAGGGAGATTCCTCTGGAGCACTCGACCTGTATCGGGAAGCCAAGTTTACACGAGGCTATCACATCGTCCATCCTGCAAGAGAGACAGTAAGTGATGAAAGGTCAAAAGTGAAGGTATATATTCGAAAATGTCTGGCCTTTCGAAAAGCGGAAGGAATTGTCAGCAAACAAGATTTCTTCATAGATGAACGTCTGGGGGAAACGGTGAGATTAGAGGGGGAAGAGAATTTCGAAAAGTGTAGACTTTTACGATTTCGGTCTGTTTCTGAACACACAGGACACATATATGACGATAAACCGCCGTTAGAGAAAAAGACCGCCGCCACCTACTGAATCCGAAGAAAAGCGCGCCGCGCGGAATTTCAGATCCTTCTGGTATGGTTCTCTGCCCTGAAAAACTATCTTATCGTCTTTTTCATGACAAGAGCTTCAAAATGAGACCGAAGATGCCGGGGAACATGTGAAAATTAAAGTTTTTTTCGTACTTCTTGAATGCAAGTTGCTTTTCATTCTTTGAAAAGTTTAAAATTTCTCGGCATGTTTGGTCTCATTTTGAAGCCCTTGTCCTGGAAGAGACGATAAAATAACTCTAAAGGGCAGAGAGACCCGTCAGAATGATTTGGAATTTAGCTCCCGATGACTCGCACTAACAATCCGACGAGAAAGGAATGAGAAAAGTAGTAAAAAGAATAAAAAGCAAGAATTTTCAAAGCAAAGAGACAAAAAATGAAGAGAGGAGGAGGAGGAAATAGCCTGGTGTTTGTTTTATGACAACGTGAACTCTGGTCAGGGGGAAAGAGATCTGCACCGCTGGTCAGAATGATGACATTGCAGACGGGAAGTTGTGAAAGTGTGAAAGATCAAGAACAAATTTGGGGCATTTTACAGGCTGATGAGGCTAATTTTAATGAAAAATATAGCAAAAAGAAACCTTTTTCCGAGATGCAGAAGACAGTCGTCCATCGTGAAAATGCCCAAACTGTTCGACTTGAAAAAGCGCTATTGTACTTTGTAAAAGTTCAAATGTTAAACGTACAAGTTGTGCTCCGCCCCTCCGAGGCTATATGACTTGGTTTTGTTTTTTTTCAAAACATAACAGTTAACAGTTTGCTGTTTGATCCCTCTCCAGATCAATTATGTTCCTGTCCCTTCTGTTACTGTGTCCCCTGCCCTCCCTTGTTTCTAATTTCTCGACACTTTCACTCTGTCCACCCTTGCATTCTGCAATGTGATCTGCCCTTCCCGGTTTTCTCTTATACATGTCCGTTGTCATCTGTTTTTGCCTCCTCTACCACTTACGATGTACCTATCGCCATGTCCCCTTTCTTCTGTCTAATTTTTCCCTCCTGTCGTCCCTGTACCCCTTCGTGTAATTTCCGTGTGCATATCCTTCCCTGCTGAAACTTCCCAGTCAAAAATAATCAAAGTCCACGCACTTGCAAATTGACTTGTCTAAACTTGTTACACTAACTCCTTTCCCCTTAATTGTGCGCACAAATTGCTCCATTTTGATTGCCAATTAAAGCTTCCGACAGACACACTAACACACACACAGAGACCTGGGAGCAATTTAAAGTGGATATAACTTAATTGGACTTGTAAAAGTGAAGAAAGTCTTTGTAAACGTCCTAAAAGCACTTGTCTGGAAGCAGAAAAGATAAGAGACGGAACAATGAGTGAGAGAGCCGATAAATTTGCACTTTTCCTGTTCAAACGATACATTTTCCGTCTTTTTAGATTCTCCATAATTTTTTAGCGTTTTTGATGATCAAAACTTTGCAAAATGTCGTAAATCTGTTAGGGAAAACTTGTCGTACAAAACTGTCCAAAAATCTTCAAGAAACGAGATTTGGAAGGCTGGAAATGGCCGGAACTGCATTTAGTCATTTTTTAGCGGGAAAAGTGCTGCCAGACGGGTGAGTACATTCTCCTTGGAGCGCGTTTATGAAGCCTCCCGACGTGAACGTGAATTTTATTCGAAACAACTGGAACTGTAACAAAATCACGATGATAACAAAAATTGCAACAACAAGGACCATAGTTCACACCTCCATCCAAGCCACAGCTTGCCGAATTCGGTCGCTTTTCCTTGTCTGGGCTGCTTTCCGTGCCTGTGACCATTCTTGCGTCAGTTTTGCTTTAAACTCCGGCACGAGAAAAGAGTTGGCTTGCTGGCGACTGGCTCGTCCTATCGCCTCCAAAATGGCCAGAGTTGGGCTGAGAAAAGCGCCAGCTTGGTCCTCCAGGAGCGAATTGGTCACTAGGGGAGAGAGCGACTGACTGAGAGCGATGAGATTTTCTGGCAGCTCGAAAGGAGAAGCGAAGACACTTCCACCGGCTGTCGAGAAGACGGCAAAGTCGAAGGGTCCGGTGGCCTGAAAATTTTGGGTTATTTAACTGCGTATAATTGGCTACGAAACGTTGGATGCACAGCTATGTTACGCAGCGAAATGTTGACTGAGCATCTAATGTTTTAGTGTCAATTTGACTGAGTATTCAATGTTGCGTTTTACAGTAGATTTTGGCTAAGTATCTAATGCTCGTGTGATCAATACGGCAGCGTATCCCACGTTATGACAGAGTATCAAAAATTTTGCACGGATACCCATAATTTAGCCAGAAAATCTTACCTGAGGAGCGATAGAATCCAGCAAATTGACACTTTTTGAAATGTCCTCCTTCTCGAACGACAGGCCGATTTCTATTGTTTTTACAGCCGAATTTGATGCTGCCGCGTCGTAAACCTACAAAATTATCCAATTTTTAGGTAGTTTATATAAAGATTTACCGCCAAAAATGAGAGAATTGTCTCCAAGAACTTTGGCGAATTCCATTTTGGCTTGCGTGGACTGGCTAGGAATTTGACGAATCTGTTTTGTAACAAATTAGATTAAAAGTCATAACAATGCTTACGATGTGAATAAATCGGGACTATTTCGACATAAACGGGGATAGTTGGTGATGATGATCGACAGGATTGATAGCGCCAGCACTCGTGTCCTGAAAAAAGATGTTTTTAGCTTAAACAAAGGAAATTGTAGGGTAAATTTTATAGTCGCCTAGACCTTCAAAATTGGCTAAAAACTGAGCACTAGATTGAGTAGACATCAAATATTAGCCATCGATAAGCTTCTGGTAATGCCATGTTTTGATTTTTGGTGAGAAATGGCTGGAACGAGCTTATTTCGATCCATTTTTGTCCCGTTTCTCGGAGTTTATCTGGTTCTGCAGGAAAAACATTTTTTTTTGCTTAAAAGCACAAACAAATACCCAATTTCCATGTTGGTCAATGCTCTGAGAATATGTGCCAGAAGGAGCGTAAAATGTGCGCTCATGCTCTGCTCGCTGACCGAACAGATGACAGAAAGGAGTGATTTCAGCTGTGAATTTAGCCCCGGATCTGTGGCCGACTCGTTCAGCAGTCTTGCTACGGAAGGAATCAAGGTTCGGAGATGAATGGAAATGAGGTCCGGTCGTGATGTGAGCAGCTGTTTCGTGCCGGAGAGGGCTTCTTTTCGAATAGCCTTAAAATTTACGAGATTTTATACAAAATTTGGCCTATAACGGACCTTATTAAAGTGTCCAATCTGTTTGCAGAGTTCATCCAACGAAAGACCACGAAAACTGAGCGGCTTTTCTTCAGTTTCAGTCTTCTCACCCAGCTGCGACGTTAGGACGATCTTTTTGGCTAAATTTGACTATACAATGGACTGGAAAATGATGTTTACCGTGGATTGTAGAGTCTGTGGTGCCGGTCTTCTTCAGCTTTTTGCCCACCTTCAGCTTGACCTTCTTGAAGTCGGCATTTTTCTTCTCCTTCTGCTTTTTTGTGACCATCTGAAGCTTTTTATAGAGTAAACGAAAAAATAGGGAAAAGAGAAACATTTTACGAAAGTTAGCAGCCGAGCAAGGTTACCGGAGGTCAGAAGGTCCAAGACTTTGAAAAACGGCTCGGCCCTTGCCGCTTCGTTTTACGACAAAGGGCTTTGGCGAGAAAGTTTTCACAAGTTTTTTTTCTCACTTACAACTATGTGTTAGTGAAATTTATGACAAAAAACACGCGTTTCCCTTCTTTTTATGGTTGTTGACGCGGTCTATTTGCCTTTGTTACTCTTTGCATAGTTTTCAGAACAAAAATCATCAAATTTTTAGCAAAAAAAGTGAAAAAAAAAGTAAAACGGCGAAGAAAATTTTAGAAATTTTATCGATTTGAACTGCCGCGCGACTCCATGGTCTCGTCACGAGTTCCCTGATTTTCAATCGTGTTAAGAATATAGCGGGAACTCAAACACAATTTTTTCTAGTTACGTCTCAGTTTTCTTCCGTTTTCGCTTTTTCCTAAAACAGATTCACATTTTTCAGGGTAATAGAAGATCTTTTCAGGGTAATAGAAGATCTAGAAAACGTCAGTGATCAATGTCAGCTACGTTAGCCTTCATTTTTAGCCCAAAAATTCTATTTTTAGTTCAGGAGGATCGTACGACTGCCAGCTCTGCCAGAATACCTATGATAACAAGGTGGCTTTGACTGTGCACTTCTGCAAGCATCTCACATACAAGTTTGTCCAATTTTTAGCTTAAACTCCTCAAAAAATTGCAGAAAATATCCATGCAGCAGCTGTCGCGAAAGCTTCTACACCGAAGACGACCGCGGCTCTCATTGCCAGAAGAAGAATCATGATAATAATTACACGGTTTGTTGCAATTTGTTTAGCTTAAATTCACCTGATTTTAGGTCATAAGCAGTCCATATTGCGAAATGCTGATCAATATGCTGCTAAAGGACGCCAAATTGCTGGAAATTTACGACACGAACGTCATTGTGGCCAAGAGGGCCAAGAAGAACTTTGAATTGTAAGTTCTCGTCAAATTTTGGTTGAATTCCAAATTCAGTGAGCACGAACTACGGGATACGGAACCGAGAGCAAAGAAGGAGCTTCCCAGGACGCCAAGGAAATCGTCTCCGCCTTCAACTTCGTCCAGAGGCCGTCCCACGCCTTCTCCGAGGTCCAGGAAAAGTTCACCAGCGGCTAGAAAGTCTAGAAGTCCTTCCAAGACGAGAAAGGAACCAATGTAAGATTCTGTGAGGCATTCTGCCCAAAAACAGTGTATTTTTCCCTATTCTAGTTCATTTTCTCACAACTTTTCTTCCAGGAAAGGAATTTTGAAGAGAACCTACTCCGAAACGGCCTCCGATACGAACGAGACGCCACCAGCTGCGAAAGAGTCGAAGAGGAAACGAAATCCGTCCCAAAGTGCCCCTGAAACTCCGAAAAAGGCCGAAACACCGAAAGAAACGGCTTTTCCTCTCGTCAAGCTGCCGAACGGCTCTGACGTCAAATTTCCGTGTGGGCTGTGCAACAAAAAAGTGCCCTCAGATTACGGTATTTTTAGCGTTTACAGCCTAAAATTTCCCTCAGTTTCTCGAAAAGACCACGTTTCGCGCAAGCACATGGGCACGGATCATTCGGACGAAGATTATGTCCTCGTCTTGGAGGGACAGATGAAAAAGGCCTTTTTGGATTTGACTGACAGCGATCTAGAATGTCAGATCTGCCGCAAGCAGTTTAAATCGCTCGGCGGGAGGAAGGAACATGTAGCGAAGACGCATCTTCTGGAGCGATTAGCCTGCCCGATCGACAACTGCCAGTTTGCCGGAGAAAGTATGCCCGTAGTGAACAAACATCTTAAGGTATGGGCGAATTTTTGTCGACAACAGCAACGGGGTCGTCTCAAATATCTCGAAATACCAAATTGTGCAGCTAGCTCCAAAAATTGGCGAACAGTGCAATAAACCCGATACAGTAGACCGCGCTTATCCTAAAATTGCACCTTCTTTGCCTGAAGTTACTGATTGTTCTAGTGCAACCCCCGGATGTTTCCCTGAAGAAGTAGCAATTCTGTAGCTGTCAGGGTGCTGTAAAAGAACAGTATGCTCGAAACTCTAATGCTGCAATATTTGCGCACTAACTCGTAGCGATAGACGTCGATACGTGGCGAATTTTCAAATCTTCCTGCATGTCGATATCAATGGCTCGAGATGACGCTCTTCTTTCGGGTATACGATAAAAATGACTTAAAAAGTTAGCTTCTCGAGGCTCAATGTACCTGTTTCGACACTTTATGTTTGCTACATTTTAACCCGATTCTGTTGCGAAAACTTGACTGAAAACTGTTCGTTTTCAGCAAAGCCACAATCTGGAAGAAGGCTACAAGTCGATGGAAGTTATTGCGGACAGAAAGGTCTTCGAAGCCAAGTACAGACGGCACAATCAGCAGCTGCTCGAGATACAGAAACACTGCTTCCCGTGCCCCATTCCACCATTCTATCAGAATTCGGCTGCGAAGAAGAACACGCCGAGAAATCTCTACGAGTCCATTATGCAGGATGTCAGTCGCGTCTATCAGACGACGCCAATGACCAGACCGCTGCGACGAATGTCGGAGTCGTCGGATTCTGACGAGGTCAGTTTTTTTTTTTAGGATTTGGAGTTCCAGAATCGTTGCAAGACAGGCTTTTAAAGATTAGGATTGTTTGATTATAGTTTGCTCCTTAAAAGTACGGTCATTACCGTAGCCCGTTCACTTTCGTGGTGAGACCGAAGAAATCGCACGTAAACGTAGGATACTCGTTATGTTCATGCCAAACTTGAGTGCTCAGCCAAAGCTATGAAGCTAAAAAAACTCCCGCAACGAATCTTCCAACTCAACTGTTAAAACTCAAAATTTTGCAGGATTCCCGTCGCCAAGACCCGGCTCCCGAGCAGCAGGCAGTTTCTCCCGAAAATGCTGATACTGACGTAAGTTTTAGTCCTATTTTTTTAGCCTTTTTGGTGAAAGTTTTGCTAACACATCAAATTTAGACGGCGGAATTCGACGAAGGAGCCGAATCGCCTCTGGTTTTCGCCTCGGAAGATATCAAGAACATTGTGCCGGAGCCGATACCGAGCGAGGAACAGTCTCAGCCGGAAACTGTCGTTGAAGAAGAGGATATTTATTTCGTTAAAGAAAGGGGCAAGAAAAAGACGAAAAATTCTGCTGTCAAGGTACTTTTTTTGGTTCATAAAATAAGCGAGATTTTAGGAAGAAACGGTTGAAGAAACGACACAGATTCAGCCACCAGCTGAGCAGCCAGTTCAGTACAGTCCTCAGGTACCTATGGATGTTTCCAAACCGGTTTGTTTTTTTGTTACTTCAGGCTCAAAAAATATGAAAAAAAATGACTAGCCTTTCACATGACTTGAATTGTAGCAGGCAAACCAAGCTGGTAACCCGCATTTTCTGTTTTTGGCCAATTTTCACCATTGTTTTTGCGAAGTCTTTTTACATAGGCCAAACTTCAGGCTTCACCAAACTGCGCCACTCCAGCTCTCAGTCTTTCCGACATAAATCTTCAGGTATTTTTCCTCCCTCTTCTCTTTCAGCTCAAAATCTAAACTTCAGGGCAGCTATTCGCCTCATTCGCCAGAGATCTACCGTGGAGCTCTTTCCGACGATCAGCGTGACCAATATCGCCGCCGTTTTCACGATTCTCGTAAGTTTTATCGCTTTTTCTTGCTTAAAAAGACACATATTTAGGTTCTCCAAGCCGATTTTCGCCTGCCCTGAACCGCCGCTGGAATGGACCGCCACGAGATCGACGCCGTGGTGGTGGCGGCTACCTGAGCCACGAGCGAAGAAATTCCGAAAATCACGGCAGTTATCCGCGAGACAAAAGTGCCTTCAGAGGCAGTAATTCTTACGGGTACTTTTTTAACCCTTTTTATTCCTGAAAAACTACAAATTTAGATATCGAAATGGAGGGGATTCGGGTAGATATGAACGAGAGCGACCAAGAGATTCTGGCGATCGCTATCGAGGCAGGGAGCAGGATCGTAGTCTGGTAAGGCTCTCTTTTCCAAGATATTGATCAGTCTTTCGAATGAAACCGAGTGCGAAAAAATGCCCCATCTATTTTGCCAATCTCTTATTTTGTGCGTGCAACATTTGACCTGCTCGAACCAAGTTTCTTGATCTTACCGGAGCCCACTTTTTGTTGAACAAACCATAATGTAATTTTCAGGACGACAGTCGCCATTACCGTAATCCGAGCGGCCA
The DNA here is from genome assembly GCA_932521025.1 of Oscheius onirici. Taxonomy (NCBI): domain Eukaryota; kingdom Metazoa; phylum Nematoda; class Chromadorea; order Rhabditida; family Rhabditidae; genus Oscheius; species Oscheius onirici. Next base: position 9,865,766 of record OW051470.1, on the reverse strand, counting down.
ATATCCGACCTACTCGATTCTGCCGGTAATGAGGCCCCTTTTCGAATTCAATGACGAATACAATTTGCAGAAATAGCTACTCTCTTCCCCGTTTTCTTCTCACTTTTTGGTCAATTTTGTTCCGTTGTTATTCCATTCAGGGAGTAAATGTTTTGCCTTATGGGACTGTCGAGAGAGACTCTATTTGCATAAGAAGATATGGTTATCGTGTGAAAGTTGCCAAAACTGGCAATCTCAAGACTCTCCGCCTGATGTATCATCGATTTTGAAAGTTTGAATCACATGTTACTAGAAGTTTCCTCTGATGTCATTCCCTGTTTCTTATCATTTTTTGGATTGTTTTACCTCGCAATTAGACTCCTCAGATAGTAAGACTGTTCAGACGAAAAGACTGAGAGACAATTACAGTAGTTTGGAGAGAGACAGGGATAGTTTAGTAGGAGGAACTACAAGAGAGAGAGAGTCACAGTAAGTGAAAGAGAAGAAGAGACAGTTACAGTAAGTTAGTAAGGTACAGATAGGCACAGAGTTCACTAGAAAGGATCTAAGTGAGGGACAGTTACAGTAACTGAACTAGAGAGACAGGGACAGTACAGGTGAAAGAACTAGATGAAAGAGAGTTACAGTAAGTCGGAGAGAGACAGGGACAGTTAGATAGAGAGAAATGACAGAGTTACAGTCACAGTAATTCCAGTAAGATTGACCGAGACAGTCTCTTGAACCTAGTATTTTGTAGCCGGAATTACCCCTCTTTTATCGAGAAATTTATATTTCCTCATTTTTCTGACAGCTTCTGGTAAAAGTAGAGAAGATGCCTTCTTCTCGCCCAGACTCTCCCGTATCACCAGACAGACTCTCCGCGTAAGAATTTGGGCTAATCAATCTCTGAGCATATAGTGCAGGGTCTGAAATGGCGGAAAGCAGGAGATAACAGAACTGACCACCACTACAATCACGGGAATGAATAATATCGCCAAAAATTTGGGGAATTTCAGCCTATTTTCGAAAAGAAGTTGTACTTTGCTATCAGAAGGCTTACTGTAAGAGGCAAATCAAAACAGACTGATACTGAGCGAGAGAGCAAAGTTAAAACTTATTCTTCTCCTTTTTCTGTGTTCTGTTTGCTTTCAAGTTTTGGGAGGGAAAACATTCCATTCAGGCCAAATAGTAGACCTTTGCTATCTCAAACAGACACATACAGAAGATGCTACGTTCGGCGCCGCCGATGGCGCCTCACAAGCGGAAATCCGTCACCTCTCTCGATGATCTGCTGGAGGTAGGCACTTTTTATCATTTTTTGAGAAAAAACGGCCCAGAATAGCTTGAAATTGAACTTTTTCAGCATTTTCCATCTCTTTTTGACTTTTATGAGACTATTGGGAAAAAAACATTGAATATGGCTCGTTTTTTGGTGAAATCGGGATTATTCCACCAATTTCTGGCTCTCCGAAGGCATACAGCTTCTTTTTATTGAAGTCAGCGTGGAAAATAAGCTATTTCAAGCGAAAAATGGTAGGAAACATAAAAACTTTTGCAGTGAGACTATTTTTGCATGTTACTGACTTCATTTGTACACTTTTAACCTTAGAGGTTTGTTGGACACGGTGGAGGGGGTTAAACGTTGTTATAAAGACGAAAAATTGACGGAAACTATTGAAAAAATCTGGAAAATGGTCGCGTAATGAAAAATTGCAAGATTTGTTGACAAATTCAAAAATCCACCAAAACAACCACACCTGAAAATCAGGCACGTCGGTCTCGTCACGATTTCGCTGAGACTCAATTTGCGCACTATTTTTCAAATTTACTAGCGGGAAGGAATAATTATTTTTATTACTTTCTAATGTATTTCTTACTGGAAACAAGGAAAGACAGTCTAGGAAACCTAGTTTTTAAAGACACAAAAACGATATTCAGATCAAGAGATCAAGCGGAATGTTCGCCTTGAAGCAGGAATTCGTCCGGCTGCTTCAGAAGAAGCGAGAGTTCCTGGCCAGACAGCGGCGAGGCTCTCTCCTAGTAGAGCCCGTCTCAGTCTCTGGAGAGGATCATCCAATGAAAGAGTCAGTGTTTTTTCTTATCACTCTGTCGCTGTTTCTGTACGGCCATTAGTCCAAAACTATTGTTTGGACCAAAGCCAGCGGGCCCCTATCAAAAAGTCAACAACGCACAAGGCAAAAACACGACACAAGAAGAGAAAGACAAAAATGGAATTTTCTAGATTTGCCACCTTCTACAGAAGAGTTTCGAATGCTCCAATGAGTCCGGACGAGCATCCGGCTCAGCTTCAGCTAATTGAACAGATCATACAGGAGTAGGTTCAGAGGGTCACAGTATGAATAAAAGAGTACAGGTCGATGGTGGTCGAGTGGCCAAAGTCAGTCCAAGGGATCCAGAACGAACTGGATATCGATATGGCTCCGCTGATCCATAGGGCAAGGAACGTGGTGAAGTGTAGAACGAGTCATCCAACTCTGAGAGTCAAGTGGGTTACTGTAAGAGAGAGGGACAGGGACAGGGACAGAGACAGTAACTGATCTTTTCAGAGTCTTTGCCATTTCCAATGACTCTGATTCCAATGTATTACGAGCACCTCCAACTATCGAGGCCTTCTTCAGAGCAACTCTGGTCAAACTTTCCAGCGAGGGCGGAGAACCGAGGTACGTCCAAAAAGGTAATATTGTACACTCTCTCTGATCTCTAGACAAGTTGCTGGGCGCATGATTCTCACCCAACGAGAGGGTACAGCCGCTGTAAAAGTTCCCGATCAGTCTACGGCTACAGTAACAGCGGATGGGAAACTAGTGGCTAGTCAGGTACAGAACTCAAAATTTTGGGATACAGGAAATGTTCAGGCAGCTCCAGAAACTACTACCTACGTCATTTTTGATCAGATGAATGAGCCGGCGGCTAAGACGACTCCTTTCAGATACGAGAATGGGGTTCTGTGTGCGACATTCCCGGAAATGGGTGTCACTTTGAATTCTATGGTGAGAGAGATTTTGAAAAACAGAGGAACTTTGGATAGTGTTATTAGACATATTTATTTGAAAAATTGAGCACAATAACGCATCCGACCACGGGCTCTCCGAGCTCGAACCCCGCGGGGTTCGTTGACGGCGATACAAGACGGCGTACGGGTGCGAACGGTTGACCCCGGGTCTGAGAGACAGAGTCAGATGTCCAGACAGTTACCGTTATCCACCTGTTCAGATCGACCGCCGGCAACTGGCCACCCGTTATGCTATCCAAGTAGAAGTCGCCCTGAACGTGGACAACAAGCTGGTAGTCAATCAGACGGCCATCTCTCACGCCTTCCTAATAGCCATAACCAATGACCAGACGGAGCCTCTGCTCCAGTCAATCTTCTGGAGCAGACTGGCTGATCCAGTCGACCAGCCGGAAAGTGTTGATGCTCCATTGGAATCTCCTCTGGGATGGGGTCTTCTCCGGACAGCCATTCAGAACTTTGTCAAGGCGCAGATGGTACAGGCTAGACAGCTCCACCACCACGAGATCTGCCATGTACAGACGATGATTCTTCTTCCTAGGTTTTTTGAAACTGTCTACAGTTTAAAGAACTGTCTTTAGGATAGTTAGATGCACCACGACTGGTCAAGTAGTTCTACTGGAAACGGAACTCTTTGGAAGCTCCAAAATCAGAACCAGTCTGGACTTGCTGGAAGCGAGACAAGAGTTGAGAGACCGACTCTTGGCTGAACTGGTACTGGATGAAGTCATGGTCGAGAGGAAAGAGTTTATGCAGGTACAGGCACACTGTCCCTGTCTAAAGTAAAGTAAAGTAAAGTATTCTCCCGTCTTCAAGCCTTTGACTAGCGGGTGCATCTGAGGGGCCAGATAGCGAGGGGCTTTAAGCCTTGGTTGGGCTGAGGCGGGGATCGAACTTGTGACTCTTCGATTGACGCTGGCGCCTCCTGCCACTGCGCCAATCCGCCTATGTCCCTGTCTATCCTTCTATCAACTCTTTCAGGATAAGTGTGTCTCCATCCTCGACATGTCCACTGAACTGTCCCACTCTCCCTGGCTCTGGCTCTTCCGAGTCTCTGAAATGATCCAGGACGTCGGTCACCGTCTCTGTCCCAGTCCCCAGATCGCTGATAAAAAATCGACCAAGACGAAGAAACAGATGGCTGCCAGTGAAGAATACCAAACCATGTGTAGTCTCTTCAACAAAGAGTCAGTTTCTCGAAGTTTCTCGACTCATACTCTCCTTACAGTATCCTGTCTCTTTCCAGCCTCCAAGCCGCCCGACACGCATTCCAGCACACTACTGACGGTAGTCTTCTAGTTCGATTCTGTGACGAGAACTGTGGCTATCTTTCTCTGGTCTTTGGTCTGAACGACTCTGCTCAAACTATAGTCGGATCAGTCGCTTCTGAACAAATCAAGGACTTCAAGCAAGGACTGGCAGAGGTGCTAATGGACGAGTCTTTTCCCGCCAAATTTGACAAACTGGTCAGATTGGAGACCAGTGCGACGGATGGGACGCAAATTTCGGTCGGGATTGTGAGAAAGGACGTCATTTTTCATAATTATGTCACGACAAGGACGAGGAACAATCTGGTTCAGGTGGGAGAGACAGAGGGACAGAGAAACAGATGGACAGAGGGACAGAAAAAAAAATAGTTTCAGATCATGGACACCGATACCCAGAGAGTGAATCCGTTGACTGGAGAGAAACTGGAGAGAGTCGCAACCCTTCCCACGACTACTGGTCTCTTCCCATCCCTTCCCAATCTGGGACAAGGTACTCAGTTCCCTCGAATCTGAGATTGGTACAGTCGCAGTTCTGTGTGTGTGGAAAAGTACATTGACTCTAGCTACTTTCTGATTACTGTAGCATAGAAAATACGGTGTCAATGTGCTTTTCCCAGAAACAAAATTTACTTTTTGGATATTCTCAGATTCGGCCTTGGTCTTTCCTGCACATCTTCTGGCTCTCTTTCAGCAGCATTTTGCACAGATGAAGACTCCCGAAGGATTCAATGTCGGCACCCTTCTCGGTCACAGTACTGATGGGTAAGTCTGTCTGTCCCTCTGTCTCCCTCGTCGCACCCGTACGCTCACTTTTGGCGACCCCACGCGACTTGAGCTCACCAGTGCCCGTGAGACATTCTTATCGGATGAACATTATTATGCTCAAAATTAAAAAAAATACGGCCATTGTCCCAACAATTCTCTCATTTCCAGAGAAGACGGCTCCGATGACGGAACTGATGAAAAAGAATAACTCTACTACCTCTCCCAATTTCTAGTCTTTCACCACCCAGAGCCAGGTCTCAAATATTTTATTCGTTTTTTGTTCTTATCCGTTATTTGGCAAGTTGTTGTTGTTCAAAGAGAACGAGATTTGAAAAGTGGAATCACCATTGGCATTTTGCCTGTACTGTCCTTGACTAGCAGGCTGACAGCACTGGAGTCGCTGCTGACAACACGTCTGCTGGTTGTACTGTGGCTGTTGAGGCTGTGGCGTGTATTGGTACTGGAACTGTGAACTGGGTTGGGGAGAGTATTGATAAGGAGGCTGATAGGTAGTCGGCTGGTCCCGCTGAGGTAAGAGTCCCTGCTGCTGTTGTGACTGAAAAGGAATTGTCCGGAAAAGAACAGAGAGAGTATGAGTCGGTAGTGAATGAGATAGTTACTAGGAAGGTTTAAAGAGATCTGGATCAGTTCAGAAACCTATAGTATACCCACTAGTTGACCAGTAAATGTAGTCAAGTGGACGGTAAGAGTCGGGGGGCTCTGGATCAATTCAAAAGCCTACATTATACCGACTAGTCGACCAGTCAAATGTACAGTAAGAGTCCGGACTTCTAGATCAATTCAGAAACCTACAGTATACCCACTAATCGACTAGTCAATTGGACAGTAAGAGTCAAGAGATCGGGATCAGTTCAGAAGCTTACAGTATACCCACTAGTTGACCAGTAAAGGTAAACTGAACAGAGTCACGCAGTCAACGAACCTGAGTAACAATCGGCTGGACCTGTTGCTGGAACACGTCCCTAGCCTGTTCTCCATAGCCAGCCTGTTGCGTCGACTTCGTGTTCAGATTACAGTAGTTGTAGTTCTGACCGTTGGTCGGCTGCCAGCTCGTCACCTGTCTGAAAAACTACCGTATGCCAAAGAGACTACAGTATCCTTACCCTGTCTTGGCAAACTGCGTCCACTGCTGACCCATCTGATCCGCCATGATTCTGTCCTGAGAGGTCGGAGACGACTGGGTCCAGACTGTCTCACTCATGAACAGGAAAATCTGGTCAGTTCCTTTGGTAACAGCTGGAAATTGTCTGTTTGATTTTCAAAGTCTCGACTTACGCTTCCATGTCCCCAAGTCTGGCTGTCCCTCTCTTCCAAGATCGGTCACATAACTGAACTGGAAGACCCGAACCATGGTGTTTCCGTTTTGGGTGAAAGAGTCTATGGCTGTGGCGGTCTGACTCACAATTCCGGAATCGGATGTGATCTGGAAGAGACTGGTAACTCTCTGTCCCTGTCCCCACGCTTGTTGAAAACCTGCGCTGCGGTCTGAGCTGCGCTGCGGCCAGGTTGGACTTTGCGGCGGGCTAAAAAAATTCATTTCGCATTTTTTTTCTGATTTTTTTGTTTCCAAATACGTCCCCCGATTAGATTTAGTTTTGTCATCAGAAAAATTGGAATAAAATCGAAAACTGACAATGAAAATCGAAGAAAACTGCTATTTTTACCGAATTTCGTCAAAAAACCGCATTTTCTTCTATTTTAGTCGTCAGTTTTCGATTTTCTTCCATTTTTTCTGATGGCAAAACTAAATCAAATCGGGGGACGTATTTGGAAACAAAAAAAATCAGAAAAAAAATGCGAAATGAATTTTTTTAGCCCGCCGCAAAGTCCAACCTGGCCGCAGCGCAGCTCAGCAACCCACAATCAACAAGCCTGCCTGTCCCTGTCATTGTTTCTCTTACCGTAGACATTGTCCTCAGCGACTGTACTGTAGAAGTAGACACCGGCTGGTTCTGAAGATTCTCCCTTCCAGGCAAATCCAGTCGACTTACCGGACTGTACTGTTGTACCTGACCATTACCGTAACCCTGCTGCTGGTTCTGGAACTGTTCATTCTGTCCTGTGTAGTCATAGACTCTCTGCCCCGTGATCGGCATAAAGGTGGTCGTCGAGACAGGTGGAGTAATGTTATAGTTCTGGGCAATGATATTTTCAATCTGAAGATATTTTTCCAAAGACCAAGAGTCAAAAAAACCTGAGACTGTGCCTGAGGATCATTGTTGACCTTGTTTTTTCTGGCAAAGTCGACCATCCAGTTGTTCAAAAGATCTCCCTCATTCTGGCTGGCATTTCCGTTTGCGACCAGTTTGAAAGCTACGATTACTGTAATTTCATCGTCCTGTACCCTTACCGTAATCAGCATCCTCATCCTGAACCGTTCCGATGATTATGGGGATGGGAGGGCGTCTGGAAGCCAACTGTTCCGGAGTCCCAGGTAAGAAGGAATTGTCCCGGACGATCAACCAGGTGGCAACTTTTTGCTGAAGAGAGGATGATGAGAGTGAGAAACAGTACCTACCCCTTGGGTCTGAACAATAAAGTCGACTGAGTAGTTGTTCAGACAGTCCTTTAAATTTCCGATGTTTCCAGAGTTCCATTGAGAGGATGAGACGTTACAGAGCTGAAAGAGTGGGAGTGAGAGTCAGAGTGTCAGAGAGACAGAGAGACAGAGAGTCAGAAAGACAGAGAGACAGAAAGCCAGAGAGGCAGAGAGTCAGTAAGTCAGAAAGACAGAGTCAGAGGGACAGTACTCACCTGTTGTGCCAACTGTTGACTAGGATTGACGAAAGAAGAGTCATACTGTGCATTAGCACCATTGTATCCTGTACTCTGAGAGTTACTGTACTGGTTCTGTCCAGTTCCTTGACCATACTGTTGGTTACTGTACTGATTCTGTCCGCTTCCCTGGTACTGTTGGTTCTGACCAGACTGCTGGTTACTGTACTGATTTTGACCAGTTTCCTGATACTGTTGGCCAGACTGCTGGTTACTGTACTGTTGGCTCTGTCCAGTCTGATCACTGTAGTACCCCTGATACTGAGTACCAGAGTTGCTCTGACTTCCTCCTTGCTCCAAAGGAACATATGGAACTCCTTGATCGTACTGTAAACTGGGCATCGGAGTTGTTTGATCAGTAGAGACAGGAACAGTTCCGTCCGGAGAGTAGCAACCATAGATCGTACCCGACTGGATGATGGCCTGTTGGAAGAGATCTGAACTCGTACTGTTTTGTTCTCAATGAATAAACAGACTCTGACTCATCGGAGAGAGGGTGTGAGCATTTACAGCACAAGCTCCGTCACCCTGTCCACACAGAGTGACCTGGTTTGGATTGCCTCCAAAGCTTTGGATGTTCTGTTGAACCCATTGAAGGACCATGACCTGGATACTGTACTCAGTACAATTCAGTAGAGAGTCTACCTGGTCAAGCATTCCGTTGTTCGACTGGAATCCCATGGCGGTAGTCGAGAAGAATCCTAAGGCACCCAGACGGTACTGGAAGGTGACGACGACTACTCCTCTACTGACCAGATTCCTTACGGTTCCCTAAAAGATACTCTGAACTCTCTTTTCTTCTCTTTTTTGTCTCTCTTTTTCTTTGCCTCTGTGACTCTTAGTCTCTCTGTCCCTCTATACCTCTGTCCCTCTGTCTCTCTGCCTCTCTGTCTCCATCTGTCCCCCTCTCTGTACCTTCATCTGTGACTGATCTGTTCCTCCTGAAGTCAGACCATCTCCCCCATCCACAAAGACCATGACAGCCATAGATTGTGTCCCATTGGCCTGTTGCGTGAAAACATTCAGATACAAACAATCCTCATTGACATAGCTTCCCCCATTCATCTGAGGACACTTCGGTCGATAGTATGTCGCATCGTAGACCTGTTGCGGGTAAGATCTCATGGCTTGCGGTGCCTGAAAAAAGATCGGGCTCTTGTAAATATTGCCACTTCGCGCCCCGGGGTCCGGCTGGTAACTATTTACACTGTTTCAGCACACCCTTGACACAATATTTGAGAACATTTTCTGCCTCGAAAACAGTGGCGGGACTGTATTCGAACCTGAAAGCGCAGATCTCCTGTCGGTGGCTGAGCATACGGGATTCCTAAGAAGACGTCAGCCTGTCCATAGTACAGTTGGTTCGTGTCGCTGCCTAAAAATTTTTTTTTTCATTTCTGGTAGTTTAAAGGTTGAAAATAGAGCTGAGGGCACGAAAGATAGCAATTTTAAAATTTGAGTTTGACGCGCGCCAAAAGTCGAAACATTGCCCGCCGCCAGAAATTTCAAATCTTTCCAAAAACGCGCTCTGCCCTGGAAATTTATTTTATCGTCTTTTTCACACTTTGAGCTTCCAAATGACACCAAATAAGCCTACCGTAGTTTACAGTTTTGCCCTGAACCGTTCCCTGTGACGTTGGAACGGAGACGTATGTCTGTTGACCGTGGACTGCAGCCACTAACAGATATATAAGTGGAATCATTCTGGAATTTTCTTAATCAGTGAGGGAGAGAGAGAGAATGGGGGACAGAACTGGTAAGAGAGTCGAATGAACTGACAACTGGGTGTGCTTGCCAGATCTCGCAACTCAAACAGCAGCCACGGTCTGTTTGACTCGGTCGGCAGGAGCCAGTCATCGAGTAAGTTTAGTAATTAGACACTTGGAGCGGTGAGTCATTGGAGGGGGTGTGAAAAAGAAGCATATCGATATACTGTCTCTTTCTCTCTGTTACTAATGAAGAGTGACGACTACTAACTGTAAAAAGGCTTGAACACTTGAACTAGTTGGCTCTTTCTTTGAATTTTTCTGTCTACAAGGTTGGCAACGCCCTTCCAGGGCTAAAGTACAAATTCATGACTTCGCTCTGTCACGGAACTCTAGTCGTGGTTTCCCTTCCATTCCTCCTTTGTTACTCTCCTCCAGTCAGTCTCCCTCCAAGGAAACCACCGAAATTATGCTGAACTCGCTTCCTCCCAAGCCTATATTCAAAATGTAAGACTTGAACGGGTCGCCCGGCCCGTTCGTATCTTTAGTGAGTCTCACAATCAGTCCTACTGTGACTTTCCTTTTTCCCTTGTCACATTACCAAAGTGATAAGAACCCTTCGCGCACTTGCTTTTCCTGTCGCGACTTGTTAAAAATTAATTTGCGCACAAAGCTCCCCACCCCCTTATCCGCTTCAGCCAGACAGACATACAGACACTTGGGAGCAATTAAAGTGGATTGGACAAGCATTTTCTCGTTTGTTCTTCAATCCCTTGAAACTCATTATTTGATCACGAACTTCTAAAAAAGCAAAACATGTGACGATGAAAGCAGTTTCATGAAGAAACGCTGGGCCAAAACGGAAAGAACAAAAATGACGAACATAGTAAGAAGAGTACTCGTATTTATTCAAAAGTGATTGAACCGTAAGCAGCAAGAAGATTACAGAAAGCAATTGGATCAAGAGGAAGCTCGGGATCCATTGGATATGAAGACGAATCAAATGGAGTCAAATTGTTGAAGCTTCGTTGAAAAGGCAGCATGTCAGACATCTTTTCAATGCCCGGATGCATGTCAATTTCCAACCAAGTGACGTGATTGACAATTGAAAGTACGAGGTAGCTGTTCTGCGGGTTCGGTACAAACACGAGACTCCGATTCTGATTCTTCGGAGCAAACGTGTAGTAGGTTTCCAACGTTGAGAGCACTTTCGCTTCTATGCGGCGAACGCCAATTTTGGCGACCTTAATGTTAGAAGTCCAATTTCCAAAATCTGAAAGTAACAAATTTGTAGAGGGGCTACACTAGCTAAACGGTGTTCACCAAAACAATCCACTTAAAAATGCTCTCGCGTCTCTGTGTGTCTGAAGCTCTAATTGAGGATAAGGAGGGGAGCTTTGTGCGCAAATTAGCTTTTAACAAGTCGCGACAGGAACAGCAAGGGCGCGAAGGGTTCTTATGACAGTTTTTTTGGAGAGTCTGGGTGACTGGAATAGAGTGACAAAGGAAGAAGGGAAGGGACAGTAGGACTGAGACTCACTAAAGATACGAACGGGCCGGGCGTTCAGGTCCTACATTTGAAATTTGGCTTGGGAGGGAGCCGGTTCCAATACAATTTTGGTAGCTTCTTTGGATGGTCAGGGAGAGTGACTGCAGAAGAGTAAGAAAGGAGGAATGAAAAGAAAACTACGACTAGGGCTCCGTGACAGAGCGAAGTAATGAAACTTTAGCCCTGGAAGGGCGTTGCCAACCTTGTTTCAAAAATATTTGAGTTTTCGAGTTAGCACGATTTGGGTTCCAAATAGTGTCTCTCGAAAGTTTCGGCCGATTTGGAGCATGGGAACGGGCCCTACACTATCAAAAATATTACAAAAGACACATCGTACATATAAAACGCAAGAGGGGAAAGTGATACCTACCTCAATCATAGCTTCGAAAACATTACACCCCGACAAATGAACGTGGTGGGCCGAGTTCAAAATCTGTTCCAATGTCAAATACCAACTCGCACGGAAATCGGTTTCTGAAACGGGTTTGACATTTAAAACATGCGTCATCTCACCGTTTGTGCAATAAATTGCCAATCCTTTTCCTTTAAATTTCTTCGAAAAACAACCGATTTGACCTTTTTTAGCCACTTGTGCGGTGTGTCTGCACAATAGAAACGAATTTCGTACAGGAAGGGCTGCTTCATTTGGGCAAAGAGATCAGCCACAATTCTTCGTGAAGGTTTGTCTCTTTTTGTCTTCCAATAAGCATCATCTTTGCAGATGCATTCACGAGCCTTCGCCCGTTCCTTCCGACTCTGCAAACCTATAAACGAATTCTTGACAAAGAATATATGTAGCTTCAATGTTCGAATCAGAAAAGGTGTACTCGAACGGTTCCCTTCAAAACAGGCAAGTTTCACTGACTTTCACATTTTCGCCGCGGGACAGCCCCGCTCACTATCGCTCTAAATAACAGTCCTAACAAATTGCAGGATCAACTGGTATTTATACAGTCATTTGGAGTAGGGCACCCCTCCGTACAGCATATCCATGATCCCTCCTGCATTCTTCCGTTCACCTTCGAAAAATGGCACGAACAACATGGGTGGAATGGAAGAATTGTGGCTGATCTCTTTGCCCAAATGAAGCAGCCCTTCCTGTACGAAATTCGTTTCTATTGTGCAGGCACACCGCACAAGTGGCTAAAAAAGGTCAAATCAGTTGCTTTTCGAAGATATTTAAATGAAAAGGATTGGCAGTTTCTAGCACTAACGGTGAGATAACGTTTTTTTTTAATCAACCCCGTTTCAGAAACCTCAGAGCGTTGATTTCCATAAGAAGGGGAATTTGACATTGGAACAGATTTTGAACTCGGCCCACCACGTTAATGTGTCTAAATCATGTGATCATATCAAAGCTATAATTGAGGTAGGTATCACTTTCCCTCTTACGTTTTATTCTAGACCTTTGACTAATCTTTTGACAAAGCTTGTCGGTTCTAGTGGTCTTATACAAAACACAAGTATATTCTTGGAAATTGATGATTTCGTTCGTTCGGAGCGTATATGATTTGTCTTCGAGTGCTGGGACGTCCAAAAATCCGGACAAAAAAATCTTGGTCGGGCGGGGGTTCGAACTGGCAAATCATGTACTGTATATGCACTGAACAGTAGGTATTTGCTCTGGGCAAGAGGTGTTCATTACTGGTATACACTTGCGCCGTTGGAAGGCGTGGAATGAGATTCCGTAACGTTTTTACCAATTCCTATTGGCTTTCACGAGACACATACACAGAATATCAAAACTCTTTCCTGACTTCCAGGTAGTCGAAAAGAAAATGCAGGTCTTGCATAGAGTACCTACTGTTCAGTATGCTCGAGTCTTGACTAGAATCCGCTTCGAGTCGAGTCGTACGGTGACCGGTGACCAAGACACTATCTGGGACCCAAATGGTTCTTTCCTAACTCGAAAACCCAATTTTTTATATATCGTTTTTGTTGAACACCGTTGTGCTTTAGTTAGTTTACCCCTCTACAAATTTGTTACTTTCAGTTGTGGCATTCGGGAAATTGGACTTATAAGTCCGCCAAAATTGGCATTCGCGACATAAACTCGGAATATTTGCTCTCGACGTTGGAAACCTACTACACCTTTACGTCGATGTATTTTTCTCAGAGGCTCGTCTTTGTGCCGAACCCGCAAAATAGCTACCTCGTACTTTTAATTGGATAACTCGGGTGAACATTTATCTGGGCATCGAAAAGATGTCTGACATGCTACCTTTCCAACAAAAAATCACCCATTTGACTCCATTTGATTGGTCCTCCTATCCAATAGATCCTGAGCTTCCTCTTGATCCAATTGCTTTCTGTCAGTTTCTTGATGCTTATGGTTCAATCTCATATCATTCGCTTGTGTTTGTTGAGCCCTTCCAGAATTAAAGTTATAGGTTCACTAGCTTCCATAAAATTTGACTCTCTCTCAGAGCTTCAGACAGAATCAGTCACAGACACTTTCGCTTTTTAATATTTTAGACCAGCCGCCTTCGCCGCCTGTCGGCGGCTTTTTTACTTGTGTTTTCTTCTTTACTGCTAATCTCGTCCCTGGTCAACCGATCTCTTCTGATCCCTTCCGCTCCCTTCCCACTCAACCGATCTCTTCTGATCCCTTCCCTAGTCCACCAGTCCCTTCCAATCCCCTATTTTCTGGCCATACGATTCCTCTCTGATCTTATACCGATCAACCGATCCCTTCTGATTCCCTAGCGGTTACCCTGACTCAATTCTCTACTCAAAACAGCAAAAATATTTGGCGACGAGAGGATTCGAACCCGGGTCGTCTGCTTGACAGTGGCGACTCTTAACAATACACCAAAATTTCAGGTCTCGGAGAAACAAACAAACAAATAAACAGAGTCCACCACAGACACCATTGAGCTTTAGTAGTAGAGAGATAGTTACCAGCTGGCTTCGGCCTTATTAAGTTGGACAAACTATCATGGTGCATACTTTTAAATAAGTGTCTTGTGTTTTCAATAAAGTTCTTGAAGAGAAACAATTTGTGCCGCAGGCGAGTTTTGACTAGCAGAAAGCTCAGAGGATGAGAGACAAAGAGACTACAGTAACCCCCACTTTCAATACTCTCTGGAACGCGACGATCTCGAATGTCTCGGTGCTGCCAACTTGTAATAACCACCTTCATTGCGAAAACAACAAATAAATATGTATAGAAGAATATCTCGGGAACCGGATTTTGTGTGATCACAGCGGCTGTACATAGTTTTTCTGTCTCCCAGTCTCTCAGTCCTTGTCCTTCTCCTTTTCCATTCTCTCTTGAAGAGTGTGCCAAGTGACGACGGGACGTCTGGAGATGAGCATCTCGGCCCATTGCTCGTGGCAAGCATGGGACACCTGAAATTTGTGTGAGTTGGACGGATTCAGTGGACAGATACGGTAACTGGAAAGAGTAGAGAAACAGTTACTGTAGTGGGGACAGAGCCTGTATCCTATAGGGAGAGAGTCTGAGAGACTGTAGGTTCCAAAGGGGAAGAGTTTCTATCAATAAACTTAACGGTAAAAGTACCAGAGAAACAGATACAGTCTAATTGTAAAACAGGGGCACAGTGATGAAGAATTTAATAGTAAGATCGAAGTCACCAAGACAGATACAGTAAGACTATCTCAGTGACTCCCATTTCACGGGGAACGGTTCAGGGCAAGACATCCAACTACGGTAAGCTTATTTGGTGTCATTTTGGAGCTCCCAGTGTGGAAAATACGATGAAATGACTTTCCAGGGCAGAGCGCGTCTTCAGAACGTTTTGCATTTTCAGCCGGCGGGCAATGCTTTGGCTTCTGATGCGCTCCAATGTAAAATATAAAAACTGCTGTCATTCGTGTCCAAAGCTATATTTTTAGGCTCTAAACGACGGAAAATGAGAAAAAACTTTTTTAGGCATGAACTGAACTACAGACAGGCATTCTAGGAATTTAAGGTTTTCAGTTACGGACTGGAGAGCGTTTTCAGGATCGGGAACTGTCTCAGTTTCTGTCTCTCCTTCCCCCTTCTCTGCTAATTCCCACGTCATTTAGCTCATCTTGACGATAACAAATAACAAGCTGACGATTCTCTAGGCCGGCTTTCATCGGATCAAGTGCACGTTTTGCTGTCATCTTCAGTCGAAAAAACAAAGTTTGAAACTTTTACATTACTAGAAAAGGTCCCTTTGATTTTGTTCCAGTTCCTCTTCCTCCACCCCCAAAAACTCAAGAGACATTTGACCGACCCGACCAGGATGGTGGGATAATCCGAAGCGAGAATCGCATTCTTACGTGACGCGTGTTCACTCCAAGCTAATGAATTCCCAAAACCCCTGTGGCTCCGTCTAATTGCTCTGCGGGTCATAATAGAATATGAGAGACTCTTACCTGAGCTAGATTGAGCTCTCTGGAGGCTAGCGTGACCTCTCCGATAAAGTCGTTCTTTGACATCTTGTCATAGTCCCAGACGGAAATTACCTGGAAACGGGAAAAGTTTTTGGTTATTGAGCTTTGAACTCGGACAGAGACAAAGAGTCTTTGGTCCCTACTGAACCAGAAGACTTCCCAGACCAAGTTCCTTCTGCAGCGACATATAAATGTACTCTTACCAGGTGAACTTTCTGAAAATGACAGGCCATTTAGCCACAATATAAGTTGACGTACCTCCACAAGGTTAGGTTCAATTTTAAATTGGAAACTCTCGTTGTAGTACGGATTCAGAGTCTTGTACTTTCGGGACGTCTTCTTCTTGCTCATCAACTTCCTGCCGTGGTAGAGGTAGATCTTCACATAGGGATCTAGACCGGCTCTAATTTTGGACAAAAAAACCAGCTAGAAATTACCGGAAGTTCCTCCGAGATCCATCTTTTTCAAATTTCTTGCCTCCATGATGGTCAGAGTTACAGTACCCGTGGCTGGTCGATATCTCGTCGAGAAGCAAATGTCTCCAAGGCGGGAATCCTTCTGGAAATCAAGACTGTTACTCTCCGCCTTTCCCCAGTCCCCCAGCCACAACACTTATTGAGAGTCGAGAAACTAGTCATGCGTGAATTGAGGGTCATAATCCTCTTTCAGAAGAAGACCCCCCTCTCTTCAAGACTCACGTCATCATCATTTTCCGGCTTCTGAAGCCGTCGAGTCAGGTCGTTCGTTGTGCCAAAGTCCACAGAGTCTAGGGCCACTGACAGCTGACCCATCTTGTCGTCTTTTGACAGACGGTCATAGTCGTAGACTGTCAAGCTGAGAGTCTTTGATTGTAGCTCATTGAACGGGATCTGAAAGTTTAACTGTGCACACACTATGTTTGTCACTGATTTTACTTCCTTTGCCCGAATCGCGCCGCATGGCCGAGTGGTCCAAGGCGAGTGCATTGTTCATGCAACCCAAGATCGAGTACAGCCCGTCGAAAAATCTTTTTGCTTTTTCAAAACGCTCCCCATTCTCTGTTTATTTTGGACCTAGTCCCTCCCCCAGATGTGTGTTCGAATTTGAAGAGGCGATAAGAGCTGCGTGATGAGACTGTCCTCTGGGAATACACGTTGCAATCAAGATTGGGATATCTTCCATGAAAAAAAAAACTCACACTGAAGAGAAACGTCTCATGATAGACGGGATTCAGGGTATTCCTCAGGATCTTCGTCTCGTACTTTTGCTTTCTTTCCGGCATAATGCACAATTTGACGTAGGGGTCGGACATGCCGTTACGGTCCATAGCTGGTAGACCGGAGGCTCCGACAATCGTGACAGAGAGCTGAAAAGAGAGGTTACTTTAGGTACTGTTAGTTTGTAGGCTTTGTTAGTAGTACTCCCTGTCCCTGTCCCTGTCCTTCCAATCATGTTTTCTGGTTTCCGAGCCTGAGATGTGATACTCGCTCTCGCTCTCCCTCTCCCTCTGAGCAATTTCCGGCTCTGGCTAATCTAGGGCCCGCGTCACTACGTCTTCCTCTCCCTGCCAGCCTCCGGGGGCGCCGATTAATTGAGAAATAAGTTGCGACTTTTCGTCTTCCCCCAAAATTGAAAATGGGCCATTTTCTTCTCCGTTGTCAAATCAATCACGACATGTTTTGTCTTTCGCCGTCGATGTGTCAAGAACAATTTTGAGACAAACCTTGCTCTGGGCAAAGTCATAGTCCAGACGGAAGTGAATTTCTCCGTATCCTTTAGTCTCTTCGATGAAGTCGGCCTAAAAAGGAGTAATTTCTGTTCAGAAACTCAAAAATTAGTCCCATGCTGGACAGAACAAGTTACGTTCCTGTCTCTCTGACTGAAGCCTCGTTTTTGTGTCCGAAAGGAGGGAAAAAACATTCCAAAAATGTGCTTCAATTAGAGGGCCAAATCTCAGGCAATCAACTAAAAAGTTTAACAGAAAGCAGACAAAAACAATCTCTAGAGATCGACTACCTCCTCTTCCAACGGACTCTCGATGGTCCTGGGCGAGTATTCTTCCGACGCCTGAGAAAATGAAAACTTACGCCATTTTTTCCATATATTGTGTTTTTTCCGAGTAAAATAGTCAAAAAATACCTGTGGCTGGACGGAAATTGTCTTGGAAGAGAGCGGAGGCAGGCCAATTTGAGGTCCTTTCGGTGCGGCTGCTTGGTACTGAAAAACCGTATTTTATCAAAAATTTTCGGGCATGTTTGGTCTCATTTTGGATCTTTTTGTATGGAGAAGACAATAAAATAGTTTTCCGTGGCAGAGAGACACGCCAGAGGAATTTAGTTTTTCGCGCGGAGCCGAAGTATTCAGCTTGTCGCGCGCCCTCGACTTTTTTTTTGAGCTTAAAGCCCTTATTCTGTCACAAAAGAGAGAAAGATGATCTCTTCAGACATAGTGACGGGAGAAGAATGATTTCAGAAAAACAGGGTCTTATTTGACAGATCTTGTGACCGGATATTGAATTTATTAGACCCTTCTTTATTGGCTGTGTTCAGTGGAAATGACACCAAAAATTTAGACTTCTTACAGTCCCTTTCAAATTTCTCAACAGAAAAAAAGAACTGATCTGTATCAAACATTGTGTGCACATTTCCTTCAGTTGAACAATTAATGCGTCTGTCGACCCATTACCGCCTTCGGATCTAGATCGCTATGAACTTGTGGAATGGGAAAAGGGTAGAGGAAATGGATACAATATTCTGGGTCAGAGAGTGTCTGTTTGTCAGTCTCTCTATCCCAGACTCAATTATTCTGTCCACCTGTCTCTGTCACGCAGTCTCTTTGTCTACTTGACTCTCACTATCCCTCAGACTCCTTGATTCTCTGGCTTCTCTGACTCTTTGACCTCCTCACTCTTTGTTTCCCTTACAATTAATCCCAGTCTCTTACAATTAGACTCTCTGATTCTATCTCTCTGTTCATCTGACTCTGTCCCTCAGTCTCTCTGATCGCTCTCTCTCTCCCCCAATTATATATGGGAATTTCTAGCTCAAAACATCCTCATCCGGAGAGGATCAGTTCCGTTTTCCTGCTCGTAATTCCGTCATTTTACGGCGACTAGAGGGAGAGAGAGCTGACGTGGGGACACAAGAAGCGCGCAATTTTTTCAAGTGCTCCCGTCAGGAGCTGTCTTTCGGGAGATACGAGAAAACGAAAATGGACATGCAACCAGACATTAACTAGACGAGAGTTACAGTACACCTCGATACCTCTAGAAAGCCTTCTGGAAGGAGGGCTCTGAGCCAAGAGAGGAGAGTTTCCATTTCGAGAGAGGAAGAGGACTGAACTGAAAGTCTCATGCATAGAATAGAGAGTCATCCCGTCCTTTTTGACCGGCTCCATGTCCTTTCCAGAGAGTGAAACAAATTCCCAACTAATCCCATTAGACAGACGATGGGAAAGGCCAGTACTGATTCATCCGAACGAATTATCCGACCTTTCAGTGGCGCTCTTTCTATGGAAAAGTGCGTGATCAGGATGGATTAACCTTCCCCAGTTATAGACTTTTCATGCTTCTCGAGAGAGGCTTTTTTTCTGAGAACGATTATGGGATATCCTAATCTGAAATCAAAAGAGTAGTACCCTTTTGGCATTTTTTCGGGGTCAAGAACTAATTTTTGAACTTTTTGATGTTCTGCAAAGTTGTAGCTTTTGACCTCCTCTACAACTTGTCTGAGCATGGTCAGGCGCGAAAACGACGTTTTGGTGGTGAAAAATGACCTTTCACTTCTACTTTTTGTCCTCTTTTCACTCGAAAAGAAGTAGTTTTGTAGTCTTCTGCATGTTTTGGATCCCAAATTTTTGAATAATTCCGAAAAGCATCTAAAAGCTTACAAAAACACTTTTTTACAAGTCAAACTAATTCGTCAAGTTTGAATTCCCGCGTAAAGCTCGTACGTAATTGTGAACGGTTTCCTGACCTCCGTAACTTTTAATCCGCCTAAAAATCTGATTTCTTCCACTTCATGCTTTTTTCTCTTTTTTCGTGTAAAAATCTTGTTTTCCTTCCAATACGCAAAGATTTTTAGAAAGCAAAGAATTTCCGGCGAAAAACTTGTCAAATAGCTGCAGTTGTTGTTGCCGGTCCCTTTTTCAATTAAACGTAGCCCCCTCTGTCGGATCAAAAAGAGATTTTGTGTCTGATTCACGGGAAGCCTCTCTCTTCCTCTCGAGATCAGTCTAACATGCGATTTGGGATGAGACTTCCGATCGGGGGTCTCTCTTCCTAACACGAGGCCACCAAAAACAAAGGGTAAATTAGACGATAAAAGAGTCATTGGAATGGCTAAATAGAGCAAAGAGAGAGCCAAACAATCGAATAAAAACACGAGAGTGGGCTTTTCACGCCTGGGAAACGACCAAAAGCGTCCCGATAAAGTGATAAGCCAGCGAGGAGGAAGACTTCGATCGAAGGTGGGGGCGGCATAAAATCATAGAAAATTGGTATTCGAGACAATGGATGACGAGAGAATATACGTCTTTTTGTGTGATTGACGACCCAAATTAGAGCAGAAGGCCCCTTGGCTCTCGCGTAATTTGGGCCTTGTCAATTGCTGCCAGAGAGACTCCCGTTTGTGGACTCATCAAGGGTTTTTCGCCGGAAAATGAGCTCCAGATCGGACGAGTTTTGCCTTTAATTTCAAGCAAAAAGCTGGGATTTACAGCTTTTCTTCAATCTACCTACACAAAATTAGAGTAGAGTCACAAGTACTTGCTCCGAGCAGTTACTTGAGTCAGAATGGACAACACGGGAAGGTTCTGGCGTAAATTTACGCCAATTCAACCATTTTTCCACTCAAAATGGTAAAAAATGCGTGAAATATGAGCTAAAACTGGCGAGAACCAAAGGAACCTACTGCTCGAGTCAGAATGGGATCTCGGACAAAATCAAATTTTTTTGGACCAAAATAGCGTCCACTAACGATTTTCTACACTAAATCAGTCCAAAAATTATGAAAATAACCAAGGAATGTTGTCTGGAGACAGATGGAGGAGTAGGCTAACTTTTGGAAACCTCTTTTTATACTCACCCTCTGTACAGGATTCGGTCTCCTGGCGATTGGACAACATGTGGCCAGAATGCGGTAAACTGGGGTGCAAACAGCTGCGCCTGTAGCCCACATGCTCGAAGAGGGGCTGGCTCCTTATCAGGAGGACTGGGAGATACTCTTCAAAGGGTGTCAAGTGTGGATTTTTCCCATGAACTGGCGGTCGGGATGATAACGACTGGGCTCTTCTTTCTATCCAAAACAGCAGTATCCAACGAACGAGACCTTCGACAACCACGGCAGAATAAGATGAATGTGAACGAGACGAGAGAGAAGGCACCGCCCCCTAGGAAACCGCTTGAATTCGCGCTCAAATCGAGGTGTCGTGGGTCCCGTAACGAAAACCCTGACGATCAATTTGGCCTACCGTAATCGGCTGCAGAGAAAAAGCTCTCCTAGCCTTTTTGTTTTGCAGGATTTTCCACGTCGGTTTCTTCAATTTTCTCCGTTTTTCTGACTTTTACTGGCAAAGAAACATGCCTGGACATAGGAAATAAGTCTTATTGTAAAATTCATGTCGAAATTGGAAGGAAGTCATTTTAGGCCAACTTTTCCTTGTCGAACGCTCTGCCAACGCAATTCCTCCTTTTCACACAAGATTTTTTTGTATTTACCTTGAAAATTGTCTAATTGATGACCGTCTATTGTTTGTACGTTACGAAATGTTTTTAGGCTAATTTTTGCTATTTCTTTGTGCTTTGACGCTTTGCCCACTTCCCCTACCATTTTTCCTTGCCGTTCACCTAGATTTTATTGACGTCCTCCTTAACTTCTTTGACCGCGATGCGCTTTATCTCTACACCTCGTATTACTTTCTTTCGATTTTCATCCATCAAACCTATTTTTCAGAAGCTTCTCGCTCAACATGGGATTCGCACAGCTGTGGTTCTCGCACCCCCGTAAATTCGGACCTGGATCCCGCTCCTGGTGAGCTTTACATTCCGTTTTCCGCTTGGAACAAGCTGCAGGCAAATTTTTGTGGTTCGGGTCTTTGTGACCGTTTCAATAGTTGCGCTGCTAGATTAATGATTCAATTCGAAGACTTCAAAGTCGCTCGATCGTTTTGCGAGTTCAAAATTGAATGACATTTTTCAGCCGTGTCTGCTCTAACCATCACGGTCTCATTCGCAAATACGGACTCGACATGTGCCGTCGTTGCTTCCGTGAGTACGCTAAGGATATTGGATTTAAGAAGGTTCATATTCCTCGGGTTCTTGTAACTTATCGTTCAACTTTCAGCTTGACTGAGTGCTTACACCTTCATCGTCCGGAGCGGCCGCATCTGTTTTTGTTATCGCATCTGGATATAAAATAAACTGTTACTTTCCCGTACTAACTTTTCCACATCTTCTGGTTCAAGTCCACTGGGATATTGGTCGTTGTTGCCCTCATCTCCCATTGACTCATTCCAGCACAAAAAAAAACGAGTAAAATGGATCCGGCAGAGGCCGGTGATTGGCTATCCGGCAGGCCGAAGCAGCTTGTCTTTCTCACGGGTCTCGATCCAGCCAACAAGAAGAGCCACAAGGCGCTGACTGAAACCTTTACAACCAGATCTCCGTCCTCGCTTCCCCTGAACTTGCGTCAAGTCCGTGGCGAGTTGGATTTGCCCGGAAAACGTGCTCTTGCCCTAGATAAAGGTTCTTTGCCCCCTCTTGTTCCACCATCTCGTTTTTTTCAAGGAATAATTCGCAATGACTGGCCACTGAAATATTTGGACAAGGTCCCGGCTTTGATCGTCTTGTTCCTCGATCTCGACTGGGATCATGCCTCTTGGACCGAGAAGAAGACGGAGGCTGAGAGCAAATGCGCCAGTATCCGGGCCAGCTGTCGTCAAGGAAGCCGTCTGGCTGTCGTTTTGTTGCAAGAAAGGTTACAAAAATTGGCGAGACGTTGAAAAATAGGATTTAGGGCTTCGCCAACTCCGGTGGAGGATCCGTTGGCTACTGAGCGTGCTCAGGAGCTCTGTAATGTCTGTCAGCTCAGCCCGAAGCAGCTTTTTGTCGTCCCGATGCTTTGTAATGATCTTCACGTAAGTTTTATGTTTTTTTTTTCTGAAGAATTTGTAATAATTTAGGGCTATATCAATAAACTCGAAGGAGCCTTCCATGAGCTCGCACAGGGATTCTATCAGCAGAAGTTGAAGGCGATTAGGGCACGTTCGATTCCAAACAATACGCCATCTCTGATTGTTCGTCAGCTCTTCAAGCTGGCCTTTTTGTCGGAGCTGAGGCAGGATACTCATACGGCTTTGCGGTAGGTTTTTCTTGGCGTTTCTTGTTGAGAATCTTTATATTTGAGTTGGCAGCAGTTGATTTGACGAAGACTTTCACCAAACATGTTCTTTCGAAAATACAACAAACGTTTCCGCACGTTATGAGTTTAACGTTCCCAGGAAAAGTCTTGCCTGGAAGCTTGAAACTCGTCTATATGAAACGGAGCTGTCTTATTGCTAGACTCTGTCACAGAATTAAACGCTTCCAAATGACCAATATTTTACCCATTTCTGTTCAATTTTAGCCATAGACTCTGTACTTCTTTAGAGCATAATCTGACCAAAAAAAGATCGCAAATAGGCGATTGTAGTAAAGTATAGCGCCAAAATGAGAAAAGTACTTACATCTAGCGAAACTCTCGTAAAACCATCCAAGTTTACTCGGAAACTAGTAGTTTTCTGCGCGGAAACTAGTAGTTTTCTGAGAAAGTTTTTTTCTAAAACAATCACGTCTTCCAGGAACTACCGCCTAGCTTATGAGCAGTGCAAGGAATCGCTGGAGCAGTGGGAGGACAGCAGCATCTATGAATGGAGGAGCATCGTCGGACTGCTGAATTACAAGGCAAGCTTTCCTTGTCTTTCTTCCAAATTCAGTAAAAAAACCGTCACACTTTACACTCTTAAGACTCAAAAATTGGATTATTTTTGCGGTACTTCTATGATACACAGACTCAATTTTCAAAGTGTCCATAAACTCAATTAGAGAAATTTGTTTGAAATCGTTAATTGAGCAACGGAGTTGTTAATTTATGTAGAATTAAGTTGACTTAAACTTTGCTTGCTTGAACTTTTCTTTCCGAAATGGGCAGGTTAGAGAAACATGGAAATATGGTATCACGGTCTCAACAAAAAAGGTTCAAAACGTGACATGGTTATTTAAAATTTCTCGAAAGATACAGTGCTGATAAGACCTTTTTGTTTTATAGCCAAATAAATCCAATTTTCAGTGGTGTGAGCTCTGTTTCTTGCACAGTACGGCCGTCGAATCGATCAATCAAATGCGCAAGCACCAGCAGAACTTTTTCAACATAAAGCCGGGAGCCTATCCGACGCCACAGCTCGCCTCAATAGAGCACCAGCTCTGGAAGGCTAGACAGGTTTTTCTGGTCTATTTTTCTCTTAAAAATAGCCCAAATTTAGTGCTACAACTTTGCCAAGCTGTTTGAAAAGGCCGTAGCCGAAGGACTGACAGCTCTACCTACCCTAAATCCTGGAGCTCATTTGGAACTGGCGGCTCAGATCTATTCGCAAGCACACAACGAAATTGCTCAGCTGAAACAAGGTGGGGCGGTTTCTGCCTTTTTGAGGGTTTCAGCGGGAAAAGCATAAAATTTGGTCTAGATGTAGCCGTAGATGTAGCCGAGAATGATACCCACGAGTTGTGGTTACTTGACCAAATAGCTGTCTAACTGGCTGTGGATTTTTGTACAGGACTAGACAGTTAGACAGCTCGTAACGCCACGGACTATAGTTCGTTTCCAACAAAAAGAAGTACTTTTGCAATGCTCTAAAAGTATATAAAAGGGCTATATTCTCCACGTAATCCTTTACAAATTCCATCATTTTCAGTTGCGCCGTCGACTCCCTACCCGTCTCCGGATCCACTAGCTGCCAGTCCAGTCTTTCTCGGCCAGCGTCCTTGGCGAGTCGGCTACGAGGCTCTAGCGACGCCGGACGTCGAACAGTCAGCCATTACAGCTCTCCTGGTTTGTTTTTAAGCTGTTTAAAGTCTAAAATCCCACAAATTTCAGCAAAGAATTATCGTGAACCATGCAGGCGTAATAGACCTCCTTTCGGCTGCCATGAATCAGTACAAACGCTACGGCTGTACCAGAATGCGACTGAAGGTTGTTAATGAGGTTTTTTTTATCTTTAACCGGCTGAAATGGATATTTTAGATGGCCGGAGTTTATTACGCTAGTGGAGATATGGTCAAAGCACTACAGCTGTGGTGTTTCGCCGTCGAGGGCCTGCCGAAGACTGTTAGACAATTTGTGCTGCAGAAAGCCATCTGGGCAGCTTATACGACGGCGGCTGTGAAGGTCGGTCGTGTTTTTGGACTCAAAGCTGTTAATTTTTCTCATTTCGAGGTTCACGAAATCAGAAACGAGCAATACACTGAGTTTAGTTTCAATTTTATGTAAATTGCTGCTGAAAATGGATCTCGAAACGATCACAAAGCACATATCGTCCTCTTCAAAACTTCATCTTCTTCTTTTAAAGTTTGAACCGTTTCTGTCTGTCCTTGTGAATCCTCGACAGTGCAAAGTGAAAAAACGTTGGCGCGGATTCGAACTTATGACTGGATGTGCTACAGTCCCAGTCAATCTGGCCGGGTACACCTGCGAAGTCGGTTTCTACGTAGTCCCAGATCTGCACAGCGGCAACCTTCTGAACTTAGGCTACTTTTGGACAAATTTTGAAAAGAAGGGAATGTCTGCAGTGCTCAAGCTGGACAGAAGATTCTAGAAGTCGGAAAGAGACGAGGGCGAGCGCTGACGCCGCCTATAACTGACGCTTCAAGCCTAAAAATTGTCGGGTGACTGACTGATTAGTCTGTCTTTCAATTCGACAGCTTGCAACAGCGATAAAATCTTCCTGATTACTGTTGTGAAAGATCAGGATGTAGGGGACCAAAAACGTCTCTGTCTCTAAATGAACGGGCGTAGGACAAAGAAAACTATAATATAAAAAAAACTAAAATAAAATAAAGTTATTATGTAAAACTCACAATTTTCAGGACTTTGTCTGGTGCTGTCTCCAGCTCGTCCAGAAGGAGCCCGAAACGGCCCAAGCCTTGACGAGTATTCTGGCCGGAACAGTCCCGAATGCTCCCTACAGATACGATCTCGGATCTGAACAAGTTCGTCCCCTTTTTCCTATCATTTAACAGAAAACTTTCAAGAAAACACAAATCGAGCAGCTATGGACTGCCGCCCTGGCCGAAAAGCAAGAATTCAGCCTTAACATGCAGAAAGTCGACTCGTGCTTCCAGATTGAGGTGATTTATGCTTTTTTACCTATAATAACCCAATTTTAGGCGTCGTTCTTGAAATTTGACTCGGCAGAGCCGTCAGAAAGGGTCCCGATTCTTCTGAAACTTTCCTCCAGTGCTCTGAATCAAGCAACGTGGGTTTTTCTTATTTTTTATAACAATTCGAAAAATTACAGGCTCTCAAAGGCGGTAATTCATTTCGTGACCGGGAGTGACACCAGGCCACAAGTCGGACCTTTGAAGGCAGCATCAGACGGGAAAATTGAGATTACGTGCCAAGTTTCGGTAAGTTTTTAGTCTTGTTTAAAGAATTCATCCCTGTTCTTGCTGCAAATTGAAAACATGCGGTCGAATCAGCCAAATCCGGTTGTTTTGATCCCCAGCCCAAATTACAAACTTTCAAACATCCTTTAGTCTGATTAAATGAGACAGAAATCACACTAGATGAAGACCAAAACATGGCGATTATTTGATGACTCAGAAGAGGATACATTTCTGGAAATTAGCGTACAAAAACAGCTACCGTAACCCGAAATGTCTCGGCTGTGGGAACCATTTAGTGTCCCGAAGGTGGATATGATATTGAACTACAATTTGGCTTCGTACTCGACTGATTGTGAGTATCCTATGTTGGGCTTGCTCTTACATTCAGTGAAGTTTCCCTTTGACGTATTCTACACAATTTGTCTGAAATTTTTGGAATAAAACACAGAAAAATGGATGAATGAAGACTAGACAGTTAGGCAACTCATGAGGCCACAGACTAGAGTTTTAGACAGTTCATGCTGCCACAAACTAGACAGTTAGACCATGAGGCCACAGACTAGACAGTTCGTGACGCCACAATCCAGGCAATTGAACATCTTAATGACAACTAAAATGACGTTGTTTTTGTCATTGTACAATTATTTTTCAACCCCAAAATTTCCAGAATATCGTGCTGGAGCCGCAGTCCACCACGTCGTACATCTGTCAACTGGATCTCTCCAAGGCTGACGTCAGTAATCTCGAGACCATAAGTGTGCGTTTTTCTCCCATTTTCCCATGAAAAACCGTGTAATTTACAGATTTCCAAGATAGTTCTGGAGCTGACAAACGGGCAGGGAACGCTGAAAGCTCTCCTGGTCAACGACTCGTCGTCGAGGAAAAGTCTGCCCAGCTGCGGCAGTCCCATCGTCAAATTTGCCCGTCAAAATGGCGGAATTGACGCTGATGGAGAGCTGAAAGTGAGCTGTCTCGTGGGAGAAGTGGCCCAGACCGAGATGCAGCTCAAGAACAATACCAGTCGACCTGTTCAGGATCTGATGTAAGCAGGTTTTTTTTTCGCATAAAATCACGAAATTCAGGCTGGAATTCAAGCGGAACGAGCAGAGCAGTACGGCAGCAGCTGCCGTCATCTTTATCGACGAGGCCAATGATCTCCGCTCCGAGCTCGTGATTCCCATTCCTTGTCCCTCGAACGTCGAAATTGGACAAACGGTCAGTCTCTTTTTATTCAAAAACGTGAATCCTCATTTTCCGCTATAAAAAGCACCAAAAGTTCCATTAAGGAAGCGGAGGCGCGCAAATTTTATGACTATACCCAAATTAATCGCAAATTGCACTGGAAAACGACACTTAAATAGATGAAAAAAGCGCGTACAATCCGAGGCTAATATCCCGTGCTCTAGGTACAGAATCGGGACGGATTTACGGAAAGTCTTAGACTCGCTGTCATCAGACAGTCACTGGGACTCGGAAGAGATTTTTTTCATAAAAAGCGGGAGATTATGGGAAAAGAGGTCAAAGATCCGGAAAGGACAGAAAATGGGCCTGGATTACTGTAAGAGAATATTTGCTGGGTTACTGTAAAAGAGAGAGAGAGAGAGTTACTGTAGGTACTTTAGTACTCTGACTCTCTAAGAGAATGACCAGAAGAGTAATGGTTACTGGGAACCGGAGAGTCTGTATTCTGAAAGAGGTTACTGTACTCTTGAACAGTTACTATAGTTCAATTAAAAGGGAAATACAGCTACTGGAGGATTACTGTAGGAGAGACATAGTGAGAGTATTTCTTGGGAGTCTACTGTAGTTCTATTGGCTAAGAAATAGAGTCTGGTTACTTTTCTTTAGGTTTTTCTGAATGAGACGCTAACAACAGTTACTGTAGTTCCAATAACTGATAGATAGGGATTTTGGTTACTGTAGAAGAATAAGTCTTGTCTTCAAAACCTATCCATAGTTTTCCAGATATCCGTGCCGATTCGCTTCGCTGCCCAGCTCGTCGGGGACATGGAGCTCTGTCTGGAAGCTTCTCATCTCGTTCCGGGAGAGACACAGCGCCGAATCAGCAAGATCCGACTCTCAGTGGCTGCCAGAGATCCCTTCACAATCACCAGTCAAATTCTGACCATGAATGTGAGTTTTTGTCTCTCACTCTGATCCAGAGGAATTACTGTCTCTTCTTACTCAGCTACTGTCTCAGACTCTGTCCCTGAATGTCATTCTGACCCCTTTAACCTCCGTCTCTGGAACTAGCCATACTCATACCTTGCCCCCGGCTGTTACCATCTCTGTTCCTGGCTCTTTTCCAGTCTCTGATCAACACTGTCAATTCCACATACTCTTTCCCCCGTCTCTGAAACTGTCCAGACTCATACTCTGTCCCTGTCGTTGATCCGGAACCCTTACTGCGTTATACTCTGTTCCTGACTCTTATTCTGACTGAGACGCAGTCTCTGGATCTAATCAGACTCATACTGCACTCTGCTACCGTTGCTGTTTCTAACTCTCTCCCAGTTACCGTTTTTCTGTATCTGATGATACAGACTGTCTGTCTCTGTTCTAAACTCATTACTGTCCCAACTCTGTCCCTGTCTCTGTGAACCAGATTCATTACTGTCTCATACTCTCTCTTATTGTTCCTGACTCCCTCAGTCTCTCTTTCCCTCCACTTCCTGTTGTCTGTTTACAAGTCCCAACTCTGAACCCTTCTTAAACTTTCCAGCTGATCTTTTTGTAGCGAATTACGGGGTACGTTTCGTTATAAGAAGCTTTCTTAGCCACCGCTCCCAAAACAAGATTCATCCGTCGGTATTAGCTAGAGAAAACAGCAAAAAACACCTCAAAACTAATTTTTTGCAGGGGATTCCTGTCGACGCTCTACTGAACCATAACGAGCACATTCTGAAAGCTGACATCAAGAGCAATGCGGATATTGTGGTCTCGAGACTCGAGTGGCTTTTGGTACGTTTTTTAAGGTTTTTTGGAAATTTCAGGAAAGAGACAGCTTTTAAATTGAGCAACAATAACTAGGATCGCTGTGAGACCCACGTGAGCTGACAGTCCTTTAAAAAAGCAGTTTTTACCGTATTTTTTTTGCTTAGTTTTCGAAGTTTTAGCTTGGCTATCAAAACCCTGAGCCCAGAAGCAGTAAAATTGATAAAATTGAGTCCGTTTTCAGTAATTTGTAACCTTTGACCCTGCAGCGATTTCCTCCGCTTTCGGTTCAGACTTTTATTGAAGACGATACCGGAACTCTTTCTTTTTCGCTCCGAGACCCATTTTCCATCCAAAATTGGATACTCAAGAGTACGTAGCCAAATTTTTGTGCTAAATGGGTCTCGAAACGAACAGAAAAAACTACCATCTTTAAAAGATTTTTGAAGGACTGCTTACAAAACTATACACTTCCCCTTTCTTCCCGATTAAAACTTGTTTTGTAGGCGGATGTAGTGACGGCAGTTCATCACGACGAGCACAATGCCAAATCCGTCCAAGGTCAGTTTGTTTGTGCAAGCTACAATCTGATGTTTAGAAGATCTGAGTGCCGATGATGTCATCAGCTTTTGCAAAGCTGTGGCTGTCAGAAGCAAGGAGGAGGATGTCGAAACGCCGCTGGGCCGGCTGGCTGTAGAATGGACGAGGTATACTATTTTTAGCATTTTAGTGGGAAAACTACGAAACCTGCAGTGAATTGAGCCTTGACGACTTTCAAAATAGCTTGGAGATGTGAGTGACATTTTTGTCGCCATAGCCAAGTGGCTAAGTCATTAGCACGTGAAGCAAGAGGTCAGAGGTTCGAATCCCGAGAAGCCAGAAGCTTTTTTTGCTCTTGTTTTTGAGCTATCTCGATTCCCAGTAATTTTTTTTCTGTGGCAGGAAAGGATGAAGTATGCAAAAATTTCTCTATTTTTTTTATTTCCAATATCCACTCATAAGTCGACATTTATAGCTACTGATCCCTGAGGTTTTCAGCTGATAAAGCGGTTTTCCAATGCGGAAATGATGTCAAATTAGCCCTTCTGTTCCCCTAAAACTGTACAGTTAATTGTCGGAGCTACGTCAAAGTATCTCGGGACTTTCTCTTGCGTAAGCTCGTCGGAGCCTAATTGTTCGCCTGTAGCCGCCAATTTTGCGACTTTTCCAAGCAGGCAATTTGTGGCTGAAAGCAGAACAAGCAGAAGATCGTCTAAAGGGCGTCTGGTCGACAGATCAGAGGGGCAGAGTACAGGATGAGGACAGTATGCTGCAGAGAATTGGCGCTGTTTTGGATCAAAACTACAGTATGATCTGGGGTCCTGCCACGATTCGAATATGTGTACTTTGAAATATTGTAGCGTTAGGGCTACGTATCTGTTTATAAAAAAAGAAGCGCCACGTAGGACGGCTTGCCGCGCGTTCAGCCGCAGCTGATGAATTTAGATAAGATGCAGCTCCCTTTAACGGAGTATTCAATTTTTCTCCCAGTTTCTTCAAGACCACTCTGATCTTCCGCTCCTCTGACTTCCAATCTCTCTATGTTTACCTACTCCCAATGAACCCCCAAAAATCAACAAGAGATAAGCATGACCGTTTGATAACCTACGATATATTAGGCCCATCTCTTACAATCATCCTCTCTTTCCAGAAATCTATCCCCCAGGGGCTTCTCCTCGATTAAATCGAGCAGCTTTTCTCCAAAGAAGTGAAACGATAATGATAATCCTCCTCTCTAATCTCATCAGTTTCCGGCATTTAAAGTTCACACGGGATTGATGACAAATGCCAGAAAATTTGTGCTTTTTCCGCCTATTTTTTGAGATTTACGGACTGAAGACCAGTCTCACTCGATTTAGCATCACCGCTTTTTGATCAGAGAAGAAGGAAACCTAAAAAGACAATTAGTCAGAGTCAGATGCAGGCCCTGACGACTCTTAGAATACGTAGGAGAGACGGGGAGCAACGTGTCTGTGCCATTTTTAGAGAGTATTGCATAAGGGTCAAGGAACAAAAGAATATGAGCTATAAGCTGAAACGTTATTAAACGAAAAATATGTGGACTGTATTTGTAATACTGTAGCCGAAAAAAAAAAGTTTTTTTGTGGCCAAATGAAATTTTAGTAGTACTGCAGTAGGCGCCTCCCTTCGTTCAAACAATCCTACACTCGCGTTTTTCACCATTTTTCTTCTATTTTTCCCGTTTATAACCAAGTTTATCGAAAAAAAGGAAAAAGCAACCACCAGGATGCGAAAACTAGTCGAAAAGTTCATGAAGCCGGCGCTTGCTCTTTATAAGCCGTCCTCAGACATTTGTCTTCCATTTCTGGCTATTTTCGACCAATTTCTGCATCAAGGGGGTTGTTTTACACGCTGAATTCATTTAGCACGCTTAAAAATATGAAAAATGAAAGGAAAATGGTGAAAAACGCATTTTCAGGCCAGTTTGGGAATTCGCGCCAAAAATGTTTGAACGAAGGGAGGCGCCTACTGCAGTACAACCGAAATTTTTTTTAAATGGCAGCAAAAAACTACAGTATTCTCCGGGTACTGTCACGAATTGAACGAAATTTGGGAGTTTCGTTATTGCGTACCCATTTACCAGTTAACGGTCGTTTTAAACGTTGAACCAAAAAAATACAGTATACCCTGACACGATTTCAACAAATAACTGAATTTTGGGATACTGTGGCCACTCATTTTCAAGCTAACGCTTTTTTTTCAGGCTAGGCAGCTCGACAGCCGTCCGCTCCGTCTCCGCACTCTGTCGTCTTCCCGTCATCGGATGTCCTGTCACAGTCTCGGCCAAAGTTGACAACGCGCCGTCCGTCGTCCGTCAGGCCATCAAAATACAGTACATCTTGACGAATACGACAAAGGAAGTCATCGATCTCACGGCCTCTTTCGATTTTATGGAGAATTTCATGTACTGTGGCGATAAGAAGGTGAGAGACTTTACTTTTTACTGTCTCTTACTGGAGAGAGGCTGAGGGACAGAAACAGTTGATCAGACTGTAACTGGAAGTGGAAGACAGTTACTGTAGTTTCCTGTGCTCTTGACTCACTTGTCAGAGACAGAAATCAGTAGAAAACATCTAATTCAGTAAACTTTTGCGAGATCTGTCTAGAACACTCTGTCCCTGAGTCTCCTGAAGAACTGATCCTGACTCTAACAGTCACTGTCAGTAGTTTCATCTCTTACCTTGTCACTGTTCAGTACATTGTATTCATAACCTCTGACTCCCTACTGGTCCAAAACTGTCCCAGTTCGTCTCAATTACAGTGTTTTTGTTTCTTTTCCAGTGAGAGGTACTGTTCAGAGTTTTTGACCATTTGACTATCCATAGATCTTCTAGACTCTTTGTCCAACTGTTACTGACTTACTGTTACTCTTGGTTCCTCTGAATACTTCTCTGAGTCACTGTTTCCGATTCTCTCACAATCTAAATCAGTTCATCTTACTGTCCCTCTCCTTCTGCGACTTGCTGTCTGTTCCAGACTCTCTGAGTTCTAGTTCTCCCCACTGCCCCTCTCTTCCTCTCCCCCTTCCAGGAACTTTCTAATCCCCACTGGATATAAACGCTGTAGAAAAAAAGTGCACACTCACTTTTTCTCCATTATGACTCTCTTCCTTCTGTCCTCTAGCACAAAGCGAGAATTATCCAGAACAATTCTGGAGTGGGTGTGATTATTGGTCTCTCACAGGAGAGAAGACGAAGAAAACATACTTACGAGAGGCTTTTACGCACATCTCTGAGCCCCCATGGATCCCAATTTAACATACTTTTTTCGGAGCTAATCGCGAACAGACAAAGTGTTACCGGATATTTACATAACAGATTTGCACTTGGCGGCTTTTTTGAATCGTTCTGAGAATTATAGACCGAGAAAGCAGGCTATTTTTGGAGGAAGGATTACTGTAAAAGTACAGTCTGAGAGGATTTTGAAATGATTACTGTAGAAAGACAAGATCTTACTTTTGTAGTTTTTCCGAAGAGAGTTCAGTTGACTGGTTCTTCCTTTTTGCCGTAAATTTCAATGACTATCAAATGAAAGACACGCAGTCATTTGACTGAGTATCCAATGCAAAATACGCAGCCAATTGTCTGAGTATCCATTTCTATAAGTTTGTCTGAATATCCAATGATATGCAGCGAATTGACCGAGTTTCAAAAAGATTGGATATTCAGCCAAAGATACGTTTATTTTAGCCGCGTATCTTTGCCTGAGTATCCAATGTTAAGCTCTTTAATTTAACAAAAATGGGTCTCGACGTGAAGGATACGGTCTACACTTCCTCAGAGCTGATTTTACTAAAAGTCTGTCGGCTGAGAGTCAAAAATTTAAAAGCAACAAAAAATCTTTAAATTTCCAGTGTTTCTACCCATTTTCCAGGTAAACTTCCGTCTCCTTCCCGACCGCAGTCGCCAGATCGACATCGTCGTCATGGCTCTCACAGGCGGCCGTCTCATGTTCCCCTGTCCTTCTCTCAAGTCAGTTTTCCTCATTTTTTGGTCAAAAAACTACAAATTTCAGATCCCCGACCATATCAGACGCTCTCCTGCAGCAGTCTCTTCGCTCCCTGCCGGCTTCTCTTTTCGTCTTGGTAGGTCTCATTGATTATTATGGTATTGACCACGTGTGAATAGATAACAGTCTCAATCTTTAAAGAATGCTGATAGTGAAGGAGAGGCGGCTGTGTGGGAATCTGTAGAGAGACGGGGAGAAAATTGTGGGAGAGAGACGTAGTAGTCTACGTAATGTCCGGGTCTTTTTCACAGGGGAGAGCAGAGAAACAGAATTTCGTAACTGTCTGGGAGCATGAGAGACAGAGATCGGGACAGGGATAGAGACTGACAGGAACAGTAGCAGGGACAATGACAGTAAGAGAGACGGGGACAGTGACAGTAACTGGGAAAGAGAGTAATAGATACAGAGAGACACGATGAGTTACAGGTTCAGATCGAGACACTAGGTAGAGGACAGGGAGAGACAGTAAGAGTCAGGGATATGAACTGTTTGAGAGTGGGAGAGAGAGGTAATGAGTCAGTGAGTGTATGATACAGTAATAAACGGTGGGAGACAGATAGAGACAGTAAGAGAATTCGAGATGACTCATGAGTACGAGTATTCATGTGATCCAATAAACTTGTTTCTCGAAAGAGGTGGGCGAGGTGAGAGGCGCAAATAAAGCGTCTTTTCTTGTGTGTAGGTGACATCATACGGGATTGTCATAGATTTCTTGGCACTCGGCCAACATGACGTTTATACATAGTTTGAGCTTTTGATTTAGAGAAAAAAAGCAGAAATCATGACCTGCAGCGACTTGTTTTGTTTGTGGCAGAGTAAGATTTTCCCACCGGAATTCTGGGAACGGTAGGGAGGGAGAGTAAACAAATTAAGGAAATAAAAAGTTTTCGACGGGTTAGAAGCAGAAAATAATGAAAGTTTCTGGAAGAGACTGGACTGGATCAGTAACTGTTTGCTGAAGAAATAAGACAGCTCCTGGGAGAGAGACTGGACTGGATACTGTAACAGGGGGAAAAGAAAAAGTCTGAGTTGAGTGGTACATGAACTGATAGAGACAGTAACTGGACAAGGGGAGAGAGACAGACTGACTAGATTTTGATCAGTAACGGGATTTTGAGAGACAGGAATGGCAGGAAGAGTCTGGGTTGACTGAACCATGTACCAAATTAGAATAACTGGGTAAGTTACTGTAACGGAAATAGAGACAGTTACGGACTGGTACGGTAACTAGATTTTAACCAGTTACTGTAACAGGTTACAGACTGGGACAGTGATTAGAACTTTTTTGGATTCAGTAGTACAAGGACAGAGATAGGCACTGGAACTGACTAGATTCTCAGAGAGACAGTAGTACCCCGACTCTCTCTTTAGTTCCTATCCAATAACCAGTTTATTTTCAGCCCCGAGCCAAGGACGGAACTTCTGCCGACGCCTGACTCTCTACCCGGTCGACCTTTCCAGTGATTTTTATACGGTTGTGACATTTTATAGAAAGATGTACATAAACTTTTCTTTTTGATAATTACCAGGGCATAGATCCGCCCCTTGTCTGTAGGCGTGACCAGGCTCAACGAACCCGACCACGCCCCATTTTGCCGCTCATTCTCAAGACTTTGTCCTACTGAACCGGTCTCTCCACTGGATCTAGATGCTCTATTGGATCAGTCACTCGTCCTCCACAGTAGCCTGTCTTTTGTCTCTTATGCTTCTGGTCAGGCCGAGTCAGCTACAGTCACCGTCATCTGGGACTAGTACAGGCTACTGTAATTCGACTTGTCAAGAGGACGCGGAAAAGTTTTATATTCAGTCTATTCAGGTTAGTTATTTTTGGGCTTATAGTAGTTTAAAGTTCAAAAATACAGTAGTAACCTTTGGTAGTATGAGTCTCTGCTTATCATAAAAATTTTGACAGTTCCCGCCTCTTTTTTGACTGTTTTGGATCTACAGGGATTACTGTAGCTTTTCGTTCTTTCTAGTCAGACTAGAAAGCTACAGCATACCTTCTGGAAATTACAGTAACCTACTGGACTCAATCAGTACATTGAGAGTCTAAGTTTTATCCTAAATCTGTAGTCTTGTAGTCCTTGTGGAAATGAAACTCTAGGTAAAGTTACTGGAAACTGTAAAGTACTGTAGTTTTACTGTGACTCCAACCCTGTAAAGACAGAGCTGACTAGAATTCCCCCAAAGGAAGACGGAAGAGCGTATTATACGTCTAATCTGACCGTATAGCTAGTATGGAAAAAGATAAGACGACCCGGGGAATGGGAGAGAGACAAAGAGTTTGGGGACTCTACAGAAGACAAATAGAGTCTGTCTCTTAGCCTATTGGTAATTTCAGTACCCTGTCTTTTTGTCATACTCTCTGTCCTACTGTATCAATCAGTAGCACTGTCTGTTTGTCTCTCTGTTCCCATGTCTCTGTGACTCACTCTCTTACTGTCTCTGTCTCTGAGACTCAGACTCTCTGAGTCTCAGTTCACTTACTGTGTCTCATACTCTCTGACTCTCTGTCCGCCTACCTCTGACCCTGTCCTCTGGCTCCCCCTCAATGACCAAACAAACGTCATATCCCCTTCCGTTTCTGATTGAACTACGCTTCTCAACTTTCACGTCTAGACCCTTAATTGTGAGAAATAGTGAGAGAGAGAGAGTACGTCATCGACTCGTGCCCTCCTCATGTCCATAATTAGAGACTGAGAGGAGAGCAATAGGGAAAAACAAAAGGTCGCTTTCGTAGGAATCCACAAGGGATTAGGAAAAAGACAATCAGGGAAGAGTACAGTTTTTAGGCCAAATTGCTGCAAGAACTTCATCTCAGAGGACCTCTGCATCATGTGAAAGTGCCGCGACTTTCAGAGGGAACAATTGCGGAACTGTTGGAGGACAGGAATACTCAGACTGATGAGGCTAACAGGGTCATGATCCTGTCTGAGACATGTAGTAATGACCTACCAGGTGAGGGTTACTGTAAGGAGAAAGGGACAGGGACAGGGACAGGGACAGGGACAGGGACAGGGACAGGGACTGATTGATCGTTTTCCAGACTGTGTCTCTTTCGACCTGGCGCAAACTACTCTAGCTACAGCTGTCAGTGCACAGCTCCGCTTCTACGTCGATCTCTCAATCGTCGGAGCCTTCGAGTCCAGCGAACTAGAATTTCCTGACGCTGTCCCTGTCACTGTTCGTATCTTCCGCGTCTTTGAGGACGGAACAGTCGAGTCCCGCCCAATTGTTCAGCGAGTTGTCGGAATGGAAGCCTCTCAGCGTGTGGAGATGAACATCGATCTGAATGAGCTGAAGAGCTGGAAGGAGCAGTCGATCGTTGGCTTGACTATTCGGGCAGAGTACGAAGCCGGCCGTGATCTGCTGGTCGATGGAGTCATCAAGCCATCGGCCAAGGTCAATCAGGACGTGATCCCTAGTCTGATTCTGGAGACGGAGAAGCCAAAGAAGAGGAACAGGAGACATGGAGAGATGTACTGTCCGGCTGGCTCCAACGAGAAGGGATGCTGTTTGAGGGACATGAAGGTGAGAGAGGGACAGACTTACAGACTTACAGACTGACAGACTGACAAAGAGTCTGTCTGACATACTGAACTAAAACCATTCCAGATCGACTTTGCCAAGCTCGGCTGGAAATTCATCTTGGCTCCGGTTCAGTACAACGCCTACATGTGTCGAGGAGAATGTGGTATTCCCCAGCACCACCTTCTCCGCTTCGGACACAGCAAGATTATCAATGATGCCAAAGTCGACTCCAATCATCATTGCTGCTATCCCGCAGAGTGAGTTTCTGCTCCTCGATCTGGGGAGGGGAGCTGGACAAATAGATTATACTTGGGCTCGTACTTGGCTCGTACTCGACTCGATTCCGAGTCGGACTCGACTCGACTCGACTCGACATGGCCCACGAGTCGGAGTCGAATCGGAATCGAGTCGAGATTTTTGACTCGACGCCCAAGTATAAAATAGAACAGTAAGAATTACTGTAGCACTAATGAGTCAGGGCAGTTCTCTAAGCAGTAGTCTCCGTAGTCCAATAGTCAATTCTCTAGACAGTATCGGTTACGGTAAGAGTACCTTTCGGAAGAGCACTGGAAGACCCTCAATCCAGAGAGTCAGTCCTGTAGTTTCATGCAGCGATTACTGTAGGAGGAACCAAAGTACTGTAAACAGTAGTTACTGTAGTGATTACTGTAGCAGACAATCATTCAGAGACCAGTCTATGACTGTTCTTTTCTGAATAAGCTTAGAGAGTATACTGTACCGGTTACTGTAATTCAGGGGGAAGAGTACTTGTCAGTACAGTATCCTTGACTGTCTCTCTACTGAACCTTCTTTTCCAGATACGAGAGTCTGAAGATCATCTACACCCGGGCAGACAATGAGGTCGTCATCACACGAGTGCCGGGAATGATCGCCAAGAGATGCGCCTGTACATAGAGAGAATACACCGATGATCTCTTTTGTGTAGCCGTAACCACATCATGTATTCTCCTCATTCTCTCCCCTCCTCCTCTTCCCCAAATATGACGAGCTTTACACACCCCTATATTTGTGATTTCATGTGATCTGATCTCGCTGTCTATCTGTTGCAAAATGCAGTGTTGGACTGTTTTTCTCTGAAGAAGAGAATCGCTTCTCTTCGTCAAAATGTTAACTATAATAACACCCGTCCGAATTACGGGTGTTATTATAGTTAACGGCGGAGGGTCGTTGCCGACTCTGTGAGAGACGGTACGGTTGCGAGTCGCTGGTTCGACTGCCTCAGCCATGAACCCCGGGCCCGTGTCAGTGTTGACCGAGACCGTGCCAGCAAGGCGCATTTTCGGGGAAGAACTACATTAGCGAAAAACTTGGCACCTAATTTGAACATAAGCTCGGCGTAGCATATTGAAACTATGTTCAAATTGTGTGCCAAATTCCCCCAAAAGTGCGCACTGCTGAGCCTAAGAAATTTTGTAAATACATCTTAAGATGCGCTTTGAACTGCAACACTTGCACTCTTTATAAAAACTACCGACCTGAACTCTCACTTTTTCTGTTCCATCCTCTTCTCTGATGTGAGTCGTTGGTCGACTTGCTTCCGTAACACAAAAAAAGAACTCCGGATTCTTTATTATTGGTGTTTTCAATAAGTTTTGTCCTGAGTTACAAGTAAATTACGTTCATAACTTATTTTGCGTCAAACTGCAAAGCATTTCATAAAAACGTGTAAATTACTTCAGACGAAAAACTATATATGAGGGCAAGCTATAGGCAACAGCAATGTCCGAAGAAGAGGAGGAACTCGACATCAAGCCGGGAACTGTCATCGATTCCAGCAAGACGAAATTTGTTGTGGTCAAGCTACTGGGAGAGGGCGGCTTCGGTGCCGTCTACAAGGTCTACGATCAGGCGAACAAGAAAAAGCAGTATGCGATGAATGTCGAAAAAAAGTTGGAGACGAGGAAGGATTCCAAGTTGAAGATGGAAATTGCGATTCTGAAACTGGTGACAGGACAGAGGAAGCAGAGCCACTTTACGGACATTGTCGATCGGGGCAAAAAGGACGCCTTCTTCTTTCTAGTCATGAAACTGGTCGGAAAGAGTCTGGCCGATCTAAAGCTGGCACAGAAGGAGAGGGTCTTCAGGTACTGTAGTTTTATTCTGTTACTGTTACTTTTACAGTTACTTATACTGTTGCTGTTACTGATACTGTTCCTACTACTGTTACTATTACTGTCACTGTCTCTGTCACTGTTCTTGTTACTGTCTACTATACTTGGGCGTCGAGTCGAAAAGTCGAGTCACGAGCCGATTCGAGTCGAGTTGAGCTGGCTCGAGCTGGCTCGCGAGCCGAGTCGAGTTCAAATTCCGCGGCTCAAATACTCTTCGATGAAAGGAAAAATACAGTCAATGAGGATTTTTTTTAAACATTTCCCGTTTGTTGAGCCAAATATAGCCTTTAAAAATCGACTCGACTCGAGCCGAGTCGAGTCGATTTTTCGACTCGAGTTGCCCAAGTATACTGTCTACTGTATCTTTCAGTGTCGGAACAGGTCTCGGTGCCAGCATGCAATGCCTCGAAGCTTGTGAAGATCTCCACCATCATGGTTTCATCCACCGTGACCTCAAGCCAGCCAACTACGCCTGTGGCCTCGGAGACAAGAAGCGAACAGTCTACATCTTGGACTTTGGAATAGCCAGAAAGATCTGGAACAAAAAGAACGAGCTCAAGACTCCCAGAGCACAAGTCAAGTTCAAAGGGACTGTCCGTTTCGCCTCTGTGAACTGTCACAAGAACTGCGAGCTCGGGTACAAGGACGACTGCGAGTCCTGGTACTACCTGATGCTGGATCTTGTAGTCAAAGACGGCCCGCCTTGGAAGCGTCTGACTGATCGGATGGAAGTCCTGAAGGTCAAGGAAGAGTGCCGGAAGGAGAAGAGGGAAACAATTTTTGGTGGCCTGAAGTGCAGAGAGGAACTGTCGAAGATTCTCGACTACATTGATGGACAGAAATATCACGACAAGATGGACTACCAATACATCTACAAGATGCTGGCCGAGGGCGCGAAAGCTGCCGGCAGCAGTGTGGATGACTCCTACGATTGGGAGAAGACTGTCTAGAGAATAAAATACTGTAACGGCAGAGCTTTTTTCAGGAAGTTTTTTTCTGTCTCTGCTGAACCTTTCTAGCTGCTTTTTTTGACGATTTTGGAATTCTTTAAAGCGAGTGTCCAGACCTTTTTATTCGAAGGTTTTGTAGGGGGTGTGAACTTCAATTTCTGCCGTAGTTCCTCCTGCTTATATCCGCTAAATTTTGCGGCAAAAAATGCTTCTTCACAACTAAATTTAAAGCGGTTGGGACGCTCTTTACGAAAACAAGAGCAACATGCTCCCAGTGGTCCCAAGTTCGAATAAATATTCCTCTACCTAACTCACTACTTGACTTGTCAAAACGAGTCATAACTTGTCAAAGTTAAGTTGGTAAGATGATAACTTTTGTTCTGGGACAGCGACTTTTAGCGCCTATATCTCGGTCAAAATCCAAAATAATACTGATAAAATCTATAGTCCCGTAATCAGCGAGTTTTTCTCTACAAGCTCTATATCAGAACTCATACTCGAAAAAAAAGGTCTGGACACTCGCTTTAAGCCATTTCAAATTGCTCCCAAGTCTCTGTCTGTCGGAAGCTCTAAAGTACGAAGAATTTGCTTCGGCATTCCGTAGTTCCCATACAGAAACGGATTTAGAGTGGTTCAAGACAAGGAAAATATGTTGGGTAGCTTCAGCCCAAAAAGGGCGATGCAAACCTTGTCTCTTTTAAATTGCTCCCAAGCCTGTGTCTGTCGGATGCTTCAATTGGGAAACCATCCGACTTCGTCGTCTGGCGGCGTCGTAACGTCAGTTTTCTACAGGCTCTATAGCTATTTCCAAAGCTTTCTACTTGCATCTGAGACAGAAGATGCCAAAAACTGAAAAAAAAACTCCAAGAATGTTGCCCAAGCACTAGATTTCTCGTTCGCACTCTAAGGTCAAAACTATCTAATCCTAAGAAAAGCTAACTTGTTCTGACTTGTTCGTGGGCACGAACATCTCCACAAACACACAGAGTCCATAACAGACACCACTGCGCTTTAGTTGTAGAGAGAATGTACAAGGGATCATTGCGCGCAGATTTGAATTACGGGCGTGACAGGTGAATTTTAAAAGTCCGCGAAATGGGTTGGGATAGAACTTTCTAGATGTTAAATTTTACGCTGATCCGATGGTGCAAGTCACGAGTCTTGAAAGTGCTTCTGGAGCGCGCTACGCTCGTTTTTATTTTGGCATTGGCCCATTCCCTACTCTTACCGTCTCTCTCGGCTTTTTCTAGCTATTTTTTCTGTCATTTTGGCCTCTCTGACTCTGTTTACTGTACAGCCTCTCTCCTGACTCATATTCATTCCACCCCGCCTCTGTAGGTTTCTGTAGAGAAGACTCTGAAGGGATAGTTCGAAGCTCCGATAGTGGCGGCAACTCCCAGAGACTCCTAGTGTAAGCCATAAGTCTTCCAGTTGGTCTCCCTGAAGTTTAGAGAGTTTCTCTGCCTCTGTTTCTCTGTCCCTGCTGCAGCAGCCAATGAGTCATGTAGTCCAGATGTACTGTCTGATAGAATCCAATCAAAAAGTAAAAAGAAACTCTTCGAAAGAACCTTCATTTCCAAAAGATCTCCTCGTAGAGAGACGCTACTTCTGATCCGGCTTGACGATCGACGTCGTCGAGGCGCTCGGCTGAGCCATAAAGCTGATTTGTCGAGTCTTGTGACATCCGCAGCAGACTCTGTTTCCACATTCGCTGCGGGACAACTTTATCGTCTTGGAATCGGGCGGAATGATCGAGAAGAAGATTGGTCCCTCGGAGGTCAACATCATTCTCGACTCTGCTCCTCTGTAGATGTACTGCGAACGGGCACGAATGACTCCATGAGTACATTCGTTTTTAGTATCAGCTGGCGGAATGTCCTGAACGGGCAGCGGCTTGGCGAAACGACTCGTCTTCTTGACGAGCTTCTTGATCTCGGCTCCCTTGTTCTTCGACGTCTTCGCTACACTCTGACGGCGTCTTCCCCTGCCGCCCTTTGGGACGACCTGCTGCTCCATGGAGACACTGGAAGCCGTTTTCTGAACCGGCAGACGAGCAGTGGTCAACAGACTCGGAGACTTGACTGGAAGACGAGCAGTTTTGGGAGATTGAGAGGCGAGGGGCAGCAACTGAGCCGTGACTGTCGAGCTTCTCTTCGCCGTCAGACAGGCAACTGAACTGGCTCTGGCCGTCAGGAGGCCACCGACACTGTCACACGAAGCAACACGGCAAAGCTTGGGAGAGTTGATCTGCTTGCAACGCGGCTTTCTCTTGGCCAGAACCCAGTCCTTGCAGTGAGTCTCGTTCTGAAAAGAGACGGCACTGTCCCTGTCCCTGTCCCTGTCCCTGTCCCTGTCCCTGTCCCTGTCCCTGTCCCTGTCCCTGTCCCTGTCCCTGTCCCTGTCCCTGTCCCTGTCCCTGTCCCTGTCCCTGTCCCTGTCCCTGTCCCTGTCCCTGTCCCTGTCCCTGTCCCTGTCCCTGTCCCTGTCCCTGTGCGCAATGGTGTCTGTCGTGGACTCTGTTTGGATGTTTGTTCGTTTGTCCGAGGCAGGAATGGGCGGATGTTAAAATGGTATGGCGGATGCGGATGCATCCGCAACCCAAAAAAACAGGTGCGGATGCGGATACATCCGCATGCCCAAAATCCGGTGCGGATGCGGATTTGCCGAAAAATTGCGGATTTGACCGCGGATATCCGCCGATGCGGATTTGAAACTTTTTCATTCAAAATGATGAAAAAAGGTGATTTCTGAGAAGTTTTTGAACAACGAAATCCGCGCAAAAAAAATATTTTTTGGTGCTGATAGTGACCTTTTCGAAATGCGATTGCGGATAGTCACTTTTGTGGCATGCGGATCTTCCGCCCATCCCTGGTCAGAGGCCACAAAATTTTGATATATTGTTAAGAGTGGCCGCTGTTACCCAGACGACCCGCGTTCGACTCCTCTCCTCGCCAAATATTTTTGCTACATTGTTTTGAGTAGGAAATCGAGTCAGGGTAACCCATAGGGGCTTCGGACAAGACTTCGGACGGGTATAATGTTTCGCTAATTGCTTTCGACTCGGACTGTTGGATTTCAATATTGCTCTACCGGAACAGAATACCAAACCAAATATCGTCTCGTCTTCTGCACTAGACGTTCTACTCTTCCCAAGAGGACGGAATCACAGTAGTTCTACTCTGCCACCAGTCGTTGCAACAGCGGATCCCGATCCACCTAGCACTGAAGAAGCTCGTA
Source organism: Oscheius onirici (assembly GCA_932521025.1). Lineage (NCBI taxonomy): Eukaryota > Metazoa > Nematoda > Chromadorea > Rhabditida > Rhabditidae > Oscheius > Oscheius onirici. The sequence continues at coordinate 9,822,318 of OW051470.1, read as the reverse complement.
TCGTACTCTTCATCTACGAAACACGCCTGGGAACGCGTAGATCAACCCCTACTCGACGACGCCCTGGACAAGCGCGAGAGGTACTGTTCCATTCTCCGAGGAATTTACAGCACCGCCATGGTCTGTCCGAAGAGCCGCTCTTGTCGAATATAGAATTGATACAGCGAATAAACTTGATGGTGAGAACCCATAGAGGATTAGAAGGGACCGATTGACTGGGGAAGGGATCACCGCTCCTTCAAGACGGCCAACATTGTCGATAGAAGAGCCCTGAGATAAAATCTTCTCACTTCCCTAATAGGACTAATGATCATTGTTCTTCTCCTTTTTTATCACAGCACACAGCAAAAGTTGCTACTCAGCTGAAAAAAAAATCCGCTTTAATTCACAAAATGTTCTATTTTCTTGAATAGACTATAAAGGCGGCTGGTTGAGCCTATGTTCAAATTTGGTGCCAATTTTTCGTGGTTCCCCAAAAGTGAGCACTGCTGGCACGGGCCTGGTGACCAAGCCTAACGGTAGTCATCGTAGGCGGCGTACTGGGTCGCACCCGTATGCTCTGTTGCGCTGCTGCTAACGACCATTCGCTGCTTGAGCACGTAAGCGCCCGTGATAAAGATCGGATGAGCATTATTATAGTCTATTTCCAACGAATAGGGACACCAAATCAATTCTTTAAAGGATTTTCGAAAACGAAATTGAAAGGTCCCGTCACGATCGCGAGCCGTCACCAGGCGAATTTCGTTGTGTTTAATTAAAAGCTGGCTTTTTTCACGGTTTATCGACATTTTTCGATGTTTTCGACCTTATTTTCACGCTCTACGTGAAAAAATACCTATATGACAACAAAACTGATAAAAAATAGCCAGTTTGTGGAAAAATATGGCCATTTTAGCGAGAAAATAGCATTTCTAGGCCAAATCGGCAAAAACGTGATGTTTTTACGTGTTTTTCAGGACAATTAGGTTTTAATATGCGTAGAGTTCGATTAGAACAAAAGAAACATAAAAAATGGCAGCAAAAACAGTAAAAAAATACCACAATTTATACCAAAATTTCACCGAAATTTAAATTCCTTCTGGTGTCATATATTTCCAACGAATTCGTTGGAAATATATGCCAAATTTTGAAGTAAACATGAAACACTGAAACAAAATGGCAGACAGGCACAGGACATGATCGGCAACAGGAAGCCCCAATTCAGGTATGTACGGACTGAACGGACCGACCGATCAGATCGCACCTGTCGACAGAACCGTCCCATGGCTCTATTTGTCTATCTTTACTACCTTACTGTGCCTATTGACTACTGTGATCATCTAGATTACTGACTACTGTGGTCATCTGATCCGTCTCAAAACTGTCCCTTCGTCCCTTACCTACCTCGTCAATCGCTGAGCCGACGGCACCTTCCTCATCTCCGTCTGTCCCGGCTCCAGCATAGTCATCGTCGACAAGGCCACAAGATGTCTGGCATCATGAAGATCCACCGTCGATTCGGTCTTCGTAATGGCCAGTGTCCTTCCAAAGCCTTCTTCAGAGCCAAGGCTGCATAGAGTTCCGGCTGTCTCTTCCTCAAAATCGGCGAATTAGCCACATCGGCACAGTCAATAGCCCTGGCTACCTGCGACTCCTTCTTCGGATAAATCACAACCGCCGGGTCCCGATTCACATACTCGCTTTCCTTCTTCTCCACATCCTTGATCTCCTTTTCGACTACCTGCTTGGCATTTTTGCGAATGTCCTTTTTCGCATCGATGAACATCTTGCGTCTCTCCAGATAGGTCGCCCGCTCAGAGACGGTCATCTTGTCCAGCTTGTTCTTCTCCTCCGTCTCCTTTTTCTTCACCTCTTGGCGCTTCTTCCTCTCCTCGTCCCGTTTCTTCTTGTCCAGTTTCTTTTGCTCCTCCTTCGTGACCTTCTTCTTCCGCTCCTCCAGTTTTTTCTTCTCTTTGTTCTTGTCGGTAGCTGCCATGCAGCTGGCCAGAAAGACGGGCAGCAGGAGGCCTGGGAGCAGCAGCCACATTCCACTAACTTGATTGGACAAACTGATGGGATTATGCAAAGTTTTTGTAACTTTACAAAGTTTATATTTATGAAACAATATTTTGGAATAGAAAGTTTTCTAGTTTGTAGACAGTAATCTTCAGAAACTTGACATGTCAAGGACTTCTTACTTGGACTTGGGTAGTTTTCTTCCGTTGACCTCTGTCTCCCCTGTTGTAGTCCTGTCCCCCTTCTCAATGGTTCAACCATTGAATACAATTTACGGGCAAAAATAGAAGAAAACGTTTAGAAAAGGCAAAAGATATAAAACAAAAATGGAATCGAACCCATTACCAAAGAATCATGAGTCCAGAATGCACGCCCGCACGATCCCTCTCGAAGCAGCTGCTCATGACTTTTGGACCAGTTCGGGCGATCCCTCCGGAGCAGCCATCGGGACCTCATTGTTCCTGATGATCTGCATGGCCTCGGCATTCGTCTTGGTCAGGAAGGGAACCGTCTTCGTGTGGCTGTAGATCTCCCACGTGAGGACGCCGAAGCTCCAGACGTCCGTTTTGGAGCTGAAGACTCCGCGCTCCAGCGTCTCTGATAATAGCCATTTCACAGGAACGGACTTGAGCTGGAAAATGACGAGTTCGTTGGTTCCGACGACCGACAGTCCAAAATCTTCAGCACGAGATTTTTGCCAAGGAGACAGTTACGAGCAGCGATATCGCGATGAATTACTCGTGAGAGACTCAGGTAGCACATTCCGCGAGCGGCTCCCTTCAAAAAGCTGAGCAGCTGGATCGGAGTCGGGTGAGCATTGGTCTTGAACCAAGACTTGAGACTTCCGTGCTCGCACATCTCCAAGACGATCATCAACGGCTCTTTCTGCGGTGCTATTCCCAGCATTCTGCAGAATTATAGGTTACGGAGATATTCTCATTCTCATTTTCTCGACAGCTCATTGGCCGCCATTTCGCTGCAAAAAGAAACAAGAATCTTTTCTGGGTGACAAGGACCAGTTGAAATATTGGATGAACACGGATTGAGGCACACTTATACAACTTAAAAGAAAGAGACTCACTTGACGCAGTTGGGATGGTTGAACTTCTTCATCAGCTTGGCTTCCTTGACCAGCTCCGTGAGTTTGCCCCTGTCGTGATTCTTCAGAGTCTTCAAGGCCATCGGGATCGGCTCGGCATTGTTCAGTCTCAGCTTTCCCACGAAGACGTCACCGAAAGCGCCGGATCCAAGCTTCTTCTCGCGGACGATCATCTCGGGGACGAAGTAGTAGTCGGGGCGAGGAATTCCCCTCTTTAGAATCGTCTTGTCCTTCGAGAAGGCTATCTTCTGGTCGATCAGACCCTTGATCAGCTCGGGTAGGGGACCGGGCGGGACTTCGAGCAATGTCTATCCTCCGTTCTTGAACTTCAGCGGGTAATGAAGGGCCGTCCCGGACTTCAGGACCGAGATGCAGTAGGCCGATTGTCGGTTGTGGATCGTCCTTCTGACGATAAAGTCCCCTTCTTCTTTGAGCAGACACTCAATGTCGGGGCGAGGGACGAGTCTGAAAATGGGACAATCTTTTCAGTAATTCGAACAGATACAAGACTCTTTCAGATCACATGCGTCAAGAACGACTTCAAAACATGGCACATATCTCTGGCAGTAACTATTTGTTTAGCTGTGCCGCTTTGATAAGTAGCGGTAATTCGGATATCCTAGAAATGTAGAAGTTCTTGTAGCATTAAAGAGGCACAGAACAGAATCTGTTACAGCGGAGCTGCTTGAATAGGCACAGTACTTCTCCTTCCTTTACCGTCTTGACTGCTCTTTCAAGCCCTATATGGTCATAATAAGAGGAGATATTCCTTTGATTTGTATTGGAAAAGTTTCTTTGAAAAACTCAAAAAATCTATCCGACAGGTCGTTGGAGAGTCCACCCAGAAGAGAGTCCTCAAAAGTCTACACATTTCTTTTTGCCTTCAACCCTTCTAACAAGAACAAGGTGTACATCATGTTACAAATCTACCCAAACATTCAGTCTTCGGGGGTACAAATAGAAAAGGACCTACCCGTGGTACCAGCTGAAGTTGCAGAGGCTCTTATCGCACATGCCCATCAGAACGTCTGTCACGCTCGGGGTCTTGGCCGGCGGAGGAGTGGTGCATTTGGAGAGGGGGGCAGTCATCATTTCCGTGCTCTTCTGACGATTTGCAGTCAGTCCAGATCCAGTTCGACGAGTCTTGGAGATGGAAACTGCTTCTCCCGACTTTGGAGCGTTCCTCTCTGTCGACGCTTTCTTTCGTCCAGCCTGCACTACCGAACTCTTCTTCTTCGGCGTCGTCTTGGCAATTGTACGACGGACGGGAGCGGACGGGAGGACTGGAGTAGTCGGTGGCAGAGCGACTTCCTTTGCTGGGTCCATGTTCTTGATTGAGGGCTAACTGTTGTTCTGGGAAGATTAGAGAAAAATTCAATTTTTTTGAGGTTTTTCTGAATGTTCTCCAAAAACATCTAATTACAGTCGAAGCTCTTTCTCGCATTAGAACAACGAGTTAGAACCTTTTGACTTTCAAAACGCCAAACTTTACCTTGAGCGAGAAATTCCCTTTGGAACAGTGCTTACAGATTCGTCCGTTTGGACTCTCGATACGATCGTGCCGTTAACAAGCCCGTTTCTCGACTCACTTTCAATCTTACCATTCACATTCGATGAAACAGTCGAAAGATGGGATGGAAAGGCTCACCGTAGTCTACTGAGCAAGATGAAGTAGCCATTCGAAAGTCTTCAAATATATAGTTTGGTAAAAACACCAGTATGTCGGAAATGAAGCCCTGGATGCTTGGCTGTAACGTCTTTGCTAATCATTCTTTCGATGATTGGGAGAAAGGCAAAAAAAAAATGGTTCGGATCGCTGAAAAAATTTTGTAAAATTAATTTCAGGAGATGACAACACTTTTTATTAAAGATTTCTTCCAAGTTCCCGGTGAAATGGAAGTGCATCTGAAGTCTTTTGATACCGTCTATTTGGACAACCTAATTCGATAATTCGAATATTTTTATTCTTCTAGAAATGGAGATCGGGAAAAAAAGGAAAACGAAAAACAATAAATAAATTGGGACTGGCCTACGAACCAGTGAACATAATGGACTTTGCTCTTCGTGACGGGACCCAAACACATAGCCAGTCCTTTAAAAGGCGGGCTTACAAACCACATCAAAAGCGAAGCTGTGGGATCCGTGTGAATGATATACAACAAAAATAGGGTTTTTCACATGAAAAGTGGAAAATTGACCAATACACAAACTAAGGCAATACCCTTACGTGATTGTGTCTTTCCGTCAAAAATCAAGAAACCCTTGGTTTTTGGCGTATAAACGGCTAGAAAAAGCTCGTTTCTCCAGGAATTTTGCAAGAGTAGTGTGAGTAGGTGTGGTATGTCGCAAGGCGCTCCGGCCACGCACGAAAAGCACTCGGAAAACTTGCTTAATTTCTGAAAATACCCAAGAAAAGGTATTGTATCTCAACGGAGCAAAGGACAGGTAACTAGCCTTGTGCTAGGAATCCTAGGGAGCCTAGAAATAAGACCACTGATGGTGTACATTTTGCGCACTGGTGATCAAACAGCTGTAAAGCAACCATAAGGCCGAGAAACCTGAAATTTCCAGATAAATGTTTAGTTACCCAGGTTTGGACTCTCAAAGTATAACAGTTGTTTCTCTTCAGGTTCTCGGAGACTTTCTTCACGTTTTTCAATGACATTATTCAGTGTATCTGGACCTCAGTGAGTGAACCGCTGGGCTGCTATCCAACTGTTCCTCTCCGTCTCTATCACCTGGATCACTGTACCGGATCATGCTGCAATTGTTACCCAAGTTGAGGTACCGATGTAAAATCGTAGTTTTTCTTCGGACTATTGCAGTCTTTCTTCAAGTTTCCGAACGGAATTGATCTTCATTGATATCTGCAACTGTTTTTCTCTGCAAAAGTTCAAACCCTGAGAGCTGAAACAAGCGGAAGTCTACAGTAATGGAGTGCGCATGGTTCTATATCAATTCCTGTCTGATTCTCTCGAATCTGGCACTTGCTTTGAGGGTTTCTACGTCGTTTTCCGTCTTTCCGTTCAACAGAGCCAGTGTCGACATCAGAAGCGAAGTGTGAACATTTTCAGAACATGAGGGTGCGGTACCAGTCTCTATAGTTTTTCGCGCATGTTACGCCTGTTTCTTCTGTTTTCATTGCTCTTCTTGTTTCTCCCCGAAGAGAGAGGGTTTGACCGAATTTAGGAGTTTTGGAGAATAAGAATAAGGAAAGATAAGCTCGATTTATATAAACTCTTTACCCAAATTACTGGTTTTGTTACTGTTCCGATCGCTCCGAGGGATTAATGCGCAACTTTCGAGACTACAGGGTGGCCAATAATTACGGTAACACAGTAACAAACTCCAACTAAGCAAGAAAAACGTGATATGGCAATTTGCGATATATAGAAATGTTTATCACAAAATTCTGAACAAGGAACACGTTTACGTCTCAAAATGGCCGCCATCTGCGTCGACACAGGCTCGAAGAGGCCCGAGGACGAAGTTGACCGTATCGTGTAGATAGACGCCGTCCACCTCGTTGAGCAGTGCTCTCTTCAGGGAATCCACATTTCGATGGGGTTTTTTGGATGCTTTCGATTCCAGAAGGGATTAGACAGAGAAATCCATCGGATTGGGACCAGGGGAAGAAGGGGGCCACTCGTGGAATGAGATGAAAGACGAGAGACTGTTGAGAGTCACGTTTGGACAATTATCGCTCTGTGAGCTGGAGCTCCGTCTTGTTGAAGCGTCCATTGGCAATTACCGAAGTGCTTTTGAGCCCAGGGAAGTAATTCATGCTTTAAAATACCCGAAAAGTAAGCGCTGTTCACCTTTACTCAGTGTGGATCGTATCGAAGCTTAGCGCGTACCTTCTTGATATTGGCTCTGGTGACAACTGTTGCAGGTATTCCTCGCCCAAAACGATCGGCATTTGTTCCCAGCTCATTGATACGCCGAATAGAAGTAGGTATGAGCTTTCTTGATACTTTAGGACGCCTAGCAATCTCACACGCCTGAAGGAGTTCGCGATATAACTGGATGATAGATCCTCGATGTGCTGATGTCTTCGTAATTTTAAAACAGTAACATGCTAGGCTTTAATTTTATACAAAAATATGTGAAAAACTAAATACATCAAAGAAAATGTAGAAATGCTTTGAGAAAAACTCAAAAAATGCAAAAATTGCGCCCCACCTGCTGTTACGGTAATTTCTGGCCGCCCTGTATAGGACGGACCAGTCCTCTGCGTCTCTACCACAGATTTTCTTATCGGAAGATCGATACGTACCAGATGCACAGATGCCGCGACACAAATGTTTAGTTACCCAAGTTTGAGGTAATGAAGGGGAGCTTTCTTTACAAAAGGATTTTGTATGAGAATTGGGGGGGGGGGGGGGGGGTGCAGTAGCCATAAGGCCGAGAAACTGTTGAAATTTCTCACTCCCATATAACATTTTCCTCTGGTGTATTTAGGTATTCTTCACTACCTTTTTGTATATAACTGTAAGATGACTGTCCAGCTGTTCCTCTTCGTCTCTATCGTAGACTCTGGGTCAGGCATGTACAGGACCCTGTTGCAAGTGTTCTGTTACCCAAGTTTTGGGTATCGAGGGAAATGCTTGCTTCTCTTCAGGGTTTGCAGAGTTCTATCAAGTTTTCTTTTGAATAGTACTGTTCTTCACATATTCTTTCTTGTTATTTTCCTACAAAATATCGTAACCTGAGGGCTGAAACAGAAGCGCTCCAACTGAAAGTACTATAACTACTGTTATTGAGCGCGCATTGTTTAGACCTACTTCTGTCCCATTCTCTCGTATCTGTTCAATTCATTTCTACACAGTTCTACCACTAGACCACCAGTCATGTATCAAAAGCGAAAACTATGAACTCAAAGGGCGCGACGCCACCTCTTCCCTTTACAGTTCTTGTATCTCCCCCAGGGAGAGGGCCGGTCCCGGCTTTAGTGCAACGCCGGGTCGACCCGTGAGAAGGCGCTGGCAAGCCAACGACCAACTCCGGTCTCAAAAATCGGTTAACCTTGTACGACGCAATAGCGACGTATATCGAAGGTTAATTCGATAAGAACGATTACTACACTTTGATCTTAGCCATAAGGCCGAGAAGCGATAGAGAACGAACGAACAGCAGGTACTTACGTCGAGGGGCACGACGACGGGGAACGGTCGTGAGCGAATGGGAGCGCAGGCAGACACGCAGAGTGCGCCGCGGCGGCGGGGCGCCCTAATTGCACCTTTCGCTTCTGTTGCGGCGGGCTCGGGGTGAAGGAACTTATAAAACAGTTATCGCTTTCTAATGCTGTCAAAAAATCCAGAAAAAATGGTACAAGAATCACCAAAATTGACCGAGTTATGGTAAGTGCAAGTGGTGCGACATGAGACTCTGTGACCATTTCGCTTCAGTTTTGCGGCCTTCTTGAGGTTAGTACTGATAATTTAAGCGCTTTTTATCAGAAAAACAATTCGAAATAATCATTAAAACATTCCTGATTATTTGATTTAATAAAGTCAACAGGAACCTGAAGTACTTTACTACTCGTACAGTCAACACTCACATTGCATTCATAGCGACTCAGGGTGAGGTTTTCAGCATTTCGGAGTATCACTAATCGATTCAGCGCCTAATAAAACCCCCAAACACATTTATTTTGAATAATTTTCGTATTTTTTTCACCGACCCGAAATGGAAGGGTTAGAACGCAGTGTGGGCGCGTTGAAAACTAAAAAATATAATAAAAAAGCGCTAAAAAAATAAAAAGAACAAAACATCTAAAGGGTTTCTGGCAGTCAAGAGTCACCAGATCACTAGATAAGCTACTAGTCGGTACGAGTCCGGCCTCTTGCCCAGACGACTCGTGTTCGATTCCCAACAATGGGAATCCCTTTTTGTTTTTGATTATTCAGCTAATTAATAAAAAAAAACTAACCTCTGTTGCACAAAAAGACCAGACAGGCATCCTACCAAGTCGGTAATTCCAAAATTCAGCAAAAGAATCGAGTAGACAGCAATATGTTTCGGGGACTTTTTGACGACGAGGAAGATGAGTAGGAGATTGGCCAGAATACCTATACTGTTCGAGATGTAGTCAAAAGACGAGAGAGCTACTTCGGCCGGAGACAGACCCATTTGTGACGGAGACAGTCACAAGAACAGGGTGAGAAAGTGGTCAGGGATCAGTTCTGATGACTCGAGACAAAGGCTTATTTATGTGACTGTGACGAGAAGGATTACCCTTTCCAGTTAAATAGTTCCGGACTGAGGAATAATCTGATGTTTTGAGTAGGTTCAGAGGATGAGATGGGATTCTTTGGACCGGGTTCAAGTGTGGAAAAAGAGGAAAACACAGGATACATTTATGGAAAGAGTGCTGTGAGTCACAGTGATGGGAAAGGGAAACTAGCAGTTCCTGGAAAAAAGTGCTCGGAGGAACAAAATTCAGATGATTCATAGTCTGTGCCCGAGCTCATTTTAACCACCATTTTATACTCTTTCGAATGACACATAGCTGAAACCGCAGTTCTCTCAAATTACCCCACAATGAGGCTAGACAAGTTCTGCATTGTTACTTTTTATTGAAAAATCAAAAGCGCTCAGAAACGAAAATTTAGAAACTTTCAGATGCGTCGAAGTTCATTTTAACCCATTTTTTGTGCTTTTTCGACTGGTATATGTTTGACACCAGGGATATTTCACGATACCCCATTACAAAGCTCAACAAGTTTCCAACTGTACATTTCAGTAAAAATGTCAAAAAGGGTCCGGAAATGAAATTCGTGAGAATTTTTAATCTCTGCCCAAGCTCATTTTAACCCGCTTTTTGTGCTCTTTCGCGTAGTATTACTTACACATCACAATTATTTCAGAATAACCCATTGCCAAGCCAAACGTTTCCACAGAAGAATTTCTAGTCAAAGAAGCAAAAGTGTCCGGAAATCTAAGTGTTGAGACATTCAGAGTCGTGTCCTAGCTTATTTTGATCTCGTTTTTAGGCTTTTTCGAGCAGTATACGGGACACATCACCAATATTTCAGAATATCCCATTGCGAAGCCAAACAAATTTTTACCTGGAAATTTCAGTAAAGAAATCAAAAATGCTCGGAAACGAAAATCTAGATAATTCCAGGGCTGTGTCTATGCTCATTTTATCCAGAATTTCATGATCTTTCAACTGGTACAAGCTAATACCACCGTTCTCTCCGACTATCCAGCCATGTGGTTCAAAATTCTCTACAGAAAACCCGTCACAGTACAGGGACGGGAAGTGTCTAGTAGACAGTCTCTAAAAAGCTGCGGCTATTGTCCTCCCCAGTCTCTTTTTCCTCCTCGCCCGACTATATAACTGCGCCTCTCCTCCAGACTTTCATTCAATTATGCAATCTCTTCCTCTCCTCCTCTGCCTCCTTGGACTCGTCGCTGCCAACGGTTTGTACCTTTTTGGGGGGAATTTTCACGACAAATTTTAGACTACTACCCCGGCTTCAAGTACCTCAACAACTACCACGGTCCGGAGCACGGAGGAAAGTACGGAGGACATGGATATGGCGCCGACCACTCGGTCTACGATTATGGAGCTTCTTCGTACAGCGGCTCCAATTATGGAGGAGCCTCTTACGATTCCGCTAACGGCGGTTACGGCAGCAACTATGGTACTGGATACGGTAACGGAAATGGTCAGTTTGGGTATAGGACGACAGAGTTACTGTGCTTTAGGATACGGCTACGGAGCTCCCAACCATTATCCCTATAGAGGATACGGTGGAAAGTTCCCTTACTAAATAAAGATTTGAGTTTTGATCCTTCAGCTTGTGAGATAAAGAGAGAGTCATGATCGATCCTCTCTTATTAAAACGCTAACAATAAGGTATTTTGAACTTTTCAATTCTTGTCAAAATGCAAATCTGAGGACAACTGTTTTAGCGAAATTTTGTGAGGAATCCAGCTACAATGTCCGTTTTTCGAGATGATCCCCTTTTTACTGTTTTCAAGTCCCCCTCCGGTTTGGCACTGTGAAGCCGCAGTAACAAGTGATGCCCTGCCGAGAATTTTGGCAACAATTAAGTTTTGCACCTGGGAAAAAGGTGGAGACTTCTATTACTGTTGTAGGGGTACGAAATAGGGTAGGTACGAGGTCGTCAGACTACGAAGTTGGCTGGTATATGTGGTGATAATCCAGTAGACAGGGCTCAGTTCGATTCAGTAGCCTCAAGATCGGTTCAACCCAGTAGGTCAGTTAAGTTATCTGGTCTGAAACCAAGAATCTACTGAACTGTTGGGCAATCTAATGCATACAGTACAGATAGGGCAAGGAGTAAGGGACAGTTCAGCCGGTGGTCACATTGTCGGTTCAGTTCAAGAGTACACTAGGTTCGTCAAGACTCCTCGAAGATGGCAGACAAGAGCGCATTCATCCCTGTGGACGTCGGACCAACTACTGGCGGAGACGTGGACATGGACGCGGAGCTGTTTGGCACTGGAAAGGCCCCAACTACCAAGTCGCCAGCTGCCCCTGCTCCTGTAGTTGCACCGGCTCCTCCTCCTGCACCTGTACCGGTACAAGCCCCCGAACCTCCGAAGCCTGTTGAGCAGCCTCCTCCGCAAGCTGCCAAGCCCAAGTTCCAGTACAAGAAGGCTGATTCCTTCACGAAGACCTACGCTGGAAACAAGAAAGTAGTGACTGGATTTCGACTAGTCAAGATCTTGGATTCAGAATCACTAAACTGTCTCGAAGGTTTGAAGATATTCATAGACACAGTCAGGGAGACAGTCTATATATTGTTCCGACCAAAAACCTGATGCAACTCAACCCCTGTTCTCTATCGATTTCAGTTGACCCCCTGTCTCTTTGTGTGCATTTTTATCATGAGGCGTTCGGTGTTTTTCTACTACCCTTCTAGTGTCTCTCAGACTCTTCTAGACTCATACTCTTTGAGATTTTGAGAGCGTTTAGGTCTATCTATGTCTCTGTTTCTTTATCTTCTATAATAAGAAAGGTTCCCTGATCAAGAACATCTTCTTATCTGGTCCCATCAATTGATTGTCAAAATGTAATCACAGTCTTCTCGTCTTTCCACTACTCTGTCCCTCTGTCTCTGTCTCTTTCCTCCTCTCTTTCGTTTACACACGAACCCCATTCGATCTCGTTTTAATCGTTTGACCCGTCTTGCTCCCTCTCTAAGAGAACAGGCGCCAGGACAAGCCGCCTTGACTCCTCTTCTTCTATTCTCTGTTGTTTCCAGTCCTATCTTATCAGTCTCTTCAAAGAATCGTTCGACTATTCCTCCTTCTTTTTTTAGCATGGAGATTCCTTCTGACCTGTCCGGTGGACTGTACTTCCTCGACGGAAAGAGGACCACCGTTGAGGCTGCCGAGAGCTTTGACGTCTTCGAGCCAAGAACTGGTATGTTTTAGCCTGGCTAAAAGTCGACAAAATGGTAGTCAAGAGTCAAAAATCTTGTCTTCTCGCATTCCAGAACGCTTTCTGCACTAAAAAGTAGTAAAGTCGCTTTCTACTTCAAAAAATCTGTATCGAAAAAAAAACCTCCATGGCCGAGTGGTTCAAGGCGATGTCCGCATCCAAATGATCAGTGTTCGAATCCCCGAACAAAAAATCTTTTTTGCCCAAATCCCTGTTTTTAGGCTCCGTCGTTGCCAAGTGCCCAATTGCCGACTCTGGCGTCGTCGACCGCGCCGTCCAGGCTGCCAGCAAGGCACAGAAGGAATGGGGAAGCATGACTCCATTGGAACGGGGAAAGATTCTCCGAAAGGTTGCCGAAACTATTCGGGTGAGTGATACCTTTCATTTTTTTTCTTCTTCGGTACTCTGGCCACGTGGAGCAGCTGTGATCGTTTCGGTCAATCGTCCAACAGCCGTGTTACTACCTCTCGGCTCACGCCATTTGAACGATGACAGAGATCGAACTGAGACTGAGAGACTCTGACCTACAGTATCCCTTTGGTGGACAGTAAGTAGTCAGGATCTGGTAGACAAGATCAGAAAAAATGTTTACATTTCAAGAGACTGTTCAGTTGACAGCCTATTGGACAGTTAGTCAATCCACTAGATACCGTATGTCGTCTAGTAGTAACGAACAGAGAGTCTGAGAGACTGTTCAGTCTGAAGACAGAGGTCGACTGGACAGTTGGTGAGATACTGTACATGGTCAGATCAGTCTGTAGTCAAGTCACTACTATAGGTGGTAAGTATTCAGTCTATTGACTAGAAGAGTACGGGGACAGTAACTGGATTCACAGGGGTCTTCCAGTAGTCTAGTTCTCTAGTTCAGATAACCAGACTGTCTAGAGGATTTAAAGAGTATGGTAACAATTATTCCGATGTTTCTTTTTTATTCAAAACTGCTAAGGGCTTTTTTTGCTACTAGATTTCCAAGATATCCAGAGTGCCGCTCTTCGTCTGGTCTCCCGTCTTTTTCATCTTCTCCTTTGACTTTCTCTTTTGCTCGTCACCGTCTTGAGTCGCCGTCGTGTGAATGTCCCCAAGCAGATTGTCCAGATACTTGTCCCCTCCTATCGTCTCTGACGTCTTTTCGACCTTGCCCACTAGACTGCCAGTCATCTCGCCGGTCAACTGATCGCACTGGGTAGTCTGAACTACCAGGGAACTGTCACTCGGCTTGCTCTTGCTCTTTCTCGTCGTCGTTTCGCCAGCTCCTCCCGACTTTAGACTCTTTGACGGTTGTGCCACAGTGGCTGAAACCGAAGAGATTGTTGGTGAAAGAGTACAAGGGGTGGACGTCTAGATTACTGTAGGTAGTCTGGAAGTCATAGAAAGACAGTTACTGGAGAGTCAAGTAGTCTAGTAGTCAGGACAGGAACTGGAATAGAACTAGTGGATGCTGAGTAAGTAGTGAGACAGTCTAGTTTGTCAGAACCAATCAGTTCTCAGACCTATAGTCATTAGATAGTCAGGTAGTCATAGAGAGACAGGGGTCGGTTCAGTAGGTAGGCAATCAGTTGCAAAGGTTCAGAAGTCTAAATTCACAGTCGATGGTCAAGAGAGTCAGTATATAGTTGGTCATTAATACAAAAGTTCGGTAGAGAAAATGGGAACCGGAATCCTTTGAACTGGTGGTCAAGCATACGGTAGGTAGACAGTAGTCACGATCTAATGGAACTTACAAAGAACAAGAGACAGCAAACTGGGGACAGAAATGCACTGGACAATTGATCAAGGCTCCAGATAGGTAGTCAGTAGTCGTGATCTAGTGGCTCGGAGACAGTTCAGACAGTAGTCTGAGGACAGGACACGCCTCAACAGTTATTTCAAGATCTGCATACAGTATATGGTCAAGCTGTAAAGTACAGAGAGAAGTCTGTGGTCAAGTCATCCAGTAGAGTACAGGGACATAAAATAACTAGAAAGAAACTCACAGACAGTCGGCGGTGTCCTCTTGGTCTTTGCCTTTCTTGTGCAGAAGACGAGTAGAAGAAATACCGTCGTGAGTGGCAGTACGGATCCGATCCAAAGGTAGAGCATCTGACGACGGGCGACTACAGAATACACTTTTTTTTCTACAGTAATCCTAGCAATATTTTGTTTTGTTTCAAGTTACAGTAATTTGTGGAAACTACAGTAATTACCAAGCAAGTTACAGTAATCGCCTGTTTTTAGGCTAACCACGAAGCTATCGCCGTCTGGGAAGTCAAGACTAATGGAAAGCCAATCTACGAGGCTCGCGTTGATATTGAGAGCTCTGCCGACACTTTTGACTTCTTCGGAGGAATCGCTCCGGCTGTTCTTCAGGTAATGAGAGAGGGACAGGGACAGGGACAGGGACAGGGACAGGGACAGGGACAGGGACAGGGACAGGGACAGGGACAGGGACAGGGACAGGGACAGGGACAGGGACAGGGACAGGGACAGGGACAGGGACAGGGACAGGGACAGGGACAGGGACAGGGACAGGGACAGGGACAGGGACAGGGACAGGGACAGGGACAGGGACAGGCTGTCTGAATTTCAGGGAGACCAACTGGACATTCCTGGCGGACCGACTGGACGTCTAGCCTATACTCGCCGTGAGCCTCTGGGAGTCGTCGGCTGTATCGGAGCCTGGAACTATCCTTTCCAGACCTGCGTCTGGAAGGTAGCCCCTGCTCTGGCTGCCGGAAATGCTGTGGTTTACAAGGTAAGAAAGGCTGACTGAGAGAGTCTATCCCAACTTCCAGCCATCTCCCTTCGCTCCCGCCTCTCCTGTCCTTCTTGGTGAAATCCTCAAGGCTGCTGGCCTGCCGGACGGTGTCTACAACGTCATCCAGGGAGAAGCCGGTACCGGAACGACTCTCTGTCAGCATCCTCTGGTCCGAAAGATGACCTTTACTGGTTCCGTTGTCAGTGGACTGGCTGTCCAGCGCCAATCGGCCACTGATAATCTCAAGCCAGTGACTCTGGAGCTCGGAGGAAAGTCCCAGTTGATCATTTTCGAGGATGCTGATTTGGAAAGTGCCGTAGCTACTGCCATGCTGGCTAATTTCCTGAATCAGGGACAGGTATGGTGACAGTTACAAAAACAGAATGAGTGTCTGGATCAGTAACTGAATGAGAGACTGTTTGGACCAGTAACAGTAACTGACACAGAGTGAGAGTCAGTGACAACGTCTGGATCAATAGGAAACGTAGAGACAGTAACAGTAACTGAACCAATAATAGAGTGAGAGAAAGTGAGAGGAACAGAGTCATGTACAGTAATCTTGCCTGGATCAGTGACAGGATGAGAGTTTCTGAATCAGTAGCAAAGTGAGTGACAGTGACAGTAACCTGTCTCGATCAGTAACAGTGACAATTCAGGTCTGTACCAATGCCACTCGCGTCTTTGTCCACCGTGACATCGAGGCCGCTTTCGTCGAGCGACTGACCAAAGAAGCTAACGAAAAGCTCAAGATCGGTGATCCTCTGAAGGAAGACACCCGCGTTGGAGCCAACATCAATGAAGGACACCTGAATCGAATCCTCGGCTTCGTCGAGAGTGCCAAACAGGAAGGAGGTCAAGTTGTTCGTGGTGGAGTTCGCGTCCATCCTGAGGGAGTTGAGGGCGGCTTCTACTTCGATCCTGCCATCATTACTGGTCTTACTGTAAGTTTTAGGGTTTCTATTCCCAAATAGATTCATTTTCAAAGAAAATACGACCAGTTTTAGCTGTGAGAAAGTCATTTTTGTTACTAGCCTGTGCGGCGGTCTGCTAGTGCTTTGAAACCTTGTTCTAGAAGCAGCATTGTAACGTTGGATACTCAGCCAAGAAGTTATGAAAGTCTAAGAAGCCTGTTCAATCAGAAATTCACTGCGTAAGTACAGCTGAGTGTCCAAAATCAGCAGGCAAATTTGGCGGTAAAAGCTTCCTTACATTCTACAGGCAGGTAATGTAGGCAAAATATAAAAAAACAGGCACAAAATGAAAAAAAAAACTTACAGGACAACGCCCGTGCCGTTCGCGAAGAGATCTTCGGAGCCTGCTGCCTCATCCTTCCCTTCGATAGCGAGGAGGAAGTCATCCAGCGATCCAACAACACGCTCTATGGTCTCGCTGCCGGTGTCTTCTCGAAGAATGTGGCCCGTGCTATCCGTGTGGCTCACCAGCTTGAAGCCGGAACAGTCTACTTGAACACATACAACGATACCGAAGTCAATGTGCCGTTCGGAGGCTACAAGAACTCTGGCCATGGAAGGGAGAACTGCGTCGACACTCTCAAGGCTTTCACGCAGACCAAGGCCGTCTATGTCAATCTGCAGGATCAGACTGAGCACTGTTTCTAAGCCGGAATAAATAAACAATTTTTTACTTTGTTAACAGTTTATCAACAAATCCGCGTAACAAAAAAATTACTCAACGACGGTGGTCTTCTCGGAGACGTAGATTCCGTCCAAGAATTTACGGATATCCTTCTCCTTGACGGTGGTCGACTGTTGAATACGGGCAGCTGAAAATTGATAGGTGAGTGATGGAATGGATAGACAGGGAACATGTAATGACGGAACAGGAAAAGATGCTCACCAGCTTGAGAAACAGCCTGGATGTCGTTTCCTTCAACGATCAGCTCGTCCTTTTGGGCGGTGGAAATGGTGGCGGAGACTCCTTCGGGCAGGGGAACTTTACGGATGATCTTCTCTCCCAAGAAGTTACGGATCTGCAACGCGGACATTAAAACACGAACAGGGAGCTACGACATACCTCAATGGTGCGGTTTCCGTCTTGTAGGGTGACGTTGATGGGGAAGTGAGCATATACGGAGCGCATCTTGTAGCGGAATCCCTTGGTGACTCCCTTGACCATGTTAAGGATGTGGGAGCAGACTGTACGGATGGCGGCGATCTCTTTGCGGACTCCGAACCACTTGCGGACGCGAAGGATATTCTTTCCGACGCGCTCGAGCTCCATGTGGAGGTGACGGAAGTCACGGACGAGGGTTCCTCTGGGTCCGGTGACGCGGACAATACGGTTCTTAACCGTGAATGTCACTCCCTCGGGGAAGGTTACAGTATCGTTGGACTCGACCAGCTTCATGATCCGTCTGGATTACCTGAAAAATGGACAATTATGAAGGTGGAAGAAGTTGAGGGAAGGTAAACTGGTAGGCTAGAAAGTATGGACAGGCAAAAAAATGAATTCTAAATGATTTACGGACAATGGAGAAGTCATAACGTAACAGTAAAGTGAGGAAAATCTACGCAAAAAAATCTGTGCAAAGCACACACAACGAATTTTCAGCCTAGAATTACGTCGCCATGCGTAAATTTACGTTAACTACAGTATTACAGCATCATGGGAGCAGGAAATAAAGAACATGGACTACTACAATAAATTTTATAGGAAAAATGGAAGGGGAAGCTCAAAGAAATGAGTCAAGGCATAACAATTTTGCAGCATCCTTTATCTACGAAGATATGTGAAACTATTCTGCAGATTTTTCTTAATAGAAATAGGAAAAGGACAAAAAAAAATCAGAAAAAGGAGAGAAGAGAAGAATAAACTCTAGGAGCTCTGGCCCAAAGTCCTAATTTCCCCAGCGGCTACAGTAAACTGCGCACCAGCTCTTATAGCATTGGTGCCTCCGATTCGTCGATACGCAGCCTAAAATGTGCGGCAATTGCAAATGGGCCCGCCTTGAACGGCACTTCGTTTTCTTCCGTTTCTTCGTATTTTTCTCTCAGGTTTTCTCAATAAATCGATAAAAATGTTGCATAGGATCTAATCAAAGCATAGGAATCGTCTTACAAGTAAAATTCACAGCACGTGACTCTTTTTAGCCTTGAAATTTACCTCTTCATTTCTTGCTCTCGTTTTCTTCATATTTCTGGCCTAAATCACCCACATTTTTCAGTTTGAAGATGAAAACAAGGGTAAAGCCGAAGTATGAGGCCGGAGCTGCC
Organism: Oscheius onirici; assembly: GCA_932521025.1. Taxonomy (NCBI): domain Eukaryota; kingdom Metazoa; phylum Nematoda; class Chromadorea; order Rhabditida; family Rhabditidae; genus Oscheius; species Oscheius onirici. The sequence continues at coordinate 9,803,836 of OW051470.1, read as the reverse complement.
GTCGCCTTCATCTCCAGAAGACAGGCTTTGAAGAAACTTCAGCTCAGTTTGAAGGACTTCAGAAGACTCTGTATTCTCAAGGTATCGTTATTCCTCAACAAATAAGCCTAAAAATATTTCAGGGCGTCTATCCTCATGACCCGGCCAACAAGAAAAAGGTGAACAAAGGATCGACGGAAAATCACGTCTACTACTACCGCAAAGACATCAACTTCTTGGCTCACGAGCCGATTATCAACAAGTTCAGAGAATACAAGGTTTTTGTTTTGTCTAAGCACTATAAATACGAAAAATTTAGATCTTCCTGAGAAAGCTGAATCACTTCAAGGCCAAGAAGGAGGAGAGCAAGCTGAAAAAGCTCTACGAGAACAAGCCCGAGTACAATTTGGACCGCATTGTCAAAGAGAGATATCCTACCTTCGGCTCGGCTATCCGCGATCTCGACGATGCTCTCTGTCTCTGCTTCACCTTCGCCACTCTGCCTCACACAAAAATCCTGAAAGAAGGTGTAATCGACTCCTGTCGCCGTCTGACAGCCGAATTCATGCACTACGTCATCGAGGCTCAGTGTCTGAGAAACACCTTCATCTCGATCAAGGGCATCTACTACCAGGCTGAGATCTGCGGCGAGAAGATTACCTGGATTGTGCCGCACGAGCGAGGTCTGCCCCACGTTACCGACGTCGATTTCTCCGTTTTGGTAAGTTTTGGCCAGATAGACAAATTATCGCTGTAGCCACAGTTAGACAGCTGTTAGGTCAAATTTCTTGTAGCCACAATGTCCACAGTTAGACAGCTGTTAGGTACAGTTCGTTCACAGTTAGACAGCTGTTCCTCCTTCTTTCAACTCATAAAACCTGTTTCAGGTCACCTTTGCTGAGTTTTACGTCGCCATGCTGAGTTTCGTCAACTTCAAGCTCTTCCAAATGGTCGGACTCTACTATCCTCCCCAAATTCAAACCGGACAGAATGTCGTCAATGCTGAGGGTTCGTTTTCTCTCATTTTTTTGCCATATCTCCCTTTGTGTGGAGTTTTGAGCCATGGCTCAGTGCCAGAGCGCTCGATTGGCTTCCAAACGCACCGGATTCGATTCACTAGAAAGTTGCTTGTTTGCGGTCCAATCCGGAACGATTTGCTTCCCAAAATAGCCCAATTTTCAGTTGAAGAAGGTGACGAGGAAGAACACATCGAGAAAGTCTACAGTCTGGCCAAGCCGCTGGCCAAACGAACCGATATCGAGTCACAGGACGACGAGGAACAACTGGAAATGTTCGGCGATGATGACGGCTCCTTTGCCGAAAAGATCAAGGAAGCCAAGTCTATCAAGTACAGATTTATGTGAATTTTCATCTAGAAACTCTTCCAGAAGCCTGTTCAAAGGCTGTGTCTTCTTCCTCAACCGCGAAGCTCCGAAAGAGGCCCTGACGCTGATTATTCGCAATTGTGGTGGCACTGTGGGCTGGGAAGGCGGTCCGGCCCATTTGGACGAAACAAATAAGGCGATAACTCATCAGATTGTCGACAGACCGTTGAAAAAGCTCGATGTTCACAGGTAGGACTTCCCTGACTTTTTATGCCATTTTCAAAACGTTTTTTTCACCAAAAATCACGTCATTTCAAGCTAGAGATCGCCATTTTCAGACTGTACATTCAACCGCAATGGGTCTTCGATTCTCTGAATGCTCGACGCAAGCTGCCGACGGAAAAATACATGCCGGGAGTAGCGCCGCCGCCGCATTTCTCTCCTTTCGCCAAGGAAACATCGGGAGATTACGTTCCCGTGGAACGAATTGAAGAGCTCAGAAATCTTGGAAAAGGTACAGATTTTAGAGCATTTTCAGGTTTAAAAAAGCTCGTCGTGAGATCGGTATTTAAAGTACTGGCGTAGGATACTCGGTAATGATACGCAGCCAAATTCAAGCTTGGTCTTTGCATGAACTTTGGGTCGCTGTCAAAATTTCCATTTCAAATGATTTCCCAACTTTTAGACGTCTCTTCTATCGTAGCCAACGAGCCGCAGATCGCCGAGCCCAAGCCCAAAAAAGCCAAGAAGGTGGCAGAAGAAGAGCCTCAAGGAATGCGTGTCTCGCTCGGAAAGATGCACAAGAAGAACAAGCAGTTGGAGCTCAATCAACAGGTAATTAGAGCCATTTTATGTTGTAAACAAATAATGAATTAGGGAGCTGAAGCCAAGCTGCGCGAGATGATGATTACGAAGAAACATCAGCGCGTCTATCACAGCATGAAGAAGACCTTCAAGAGGAATCGCAACGATGCCGTCAAGCTGAAGATGAAGAGAGCCAAGGCTGATGCGACTTCTTGAGAAAAAACCACCCGTTTTTGTTGTTATTTGTTCCATTCCCGTTATTGTTCCCTTCTTGTTATCACCGGCAGAAAAAATCGTTACTTTATTGACTGAACCCGGGGTTTATTGAGCAAAATTGACAAAAAAAAAACTACGAAAAGCTAGCCGAACCAGTGGTCCCATTGGCACTCGTCGGTCCACAGTTTTTCGCATCTAAAACACCAGTCGGCGCCGCAGGAAGTGCAGTGAATATGAGCACAACCGCCGTTCTTTTCGGTTGAGAAGCTGCAGCCGGGACACTTTCTGAAATGGCTTTGTTTTGACTCACGCAACATGATTTGCTGTCCACTTAGCCACAAAAATATAGTTTTCTCATTGAAAAGCAATTTCTCCAGTCTTGGGCGTTGTACGAACAAAGACCTGGATATATCGTCCAGTGGAACCGACTATCTTCGCCTTTTTCAAGCTTTTATTGCGAAATGGTTTTGGTTACTGTCTTTGGAACCCAAAGAACATCCGTCCAAAAAAGCCCGGAAATCTTTCACTCATGTTTCTGGCTCAAAAACCGTGTATTCACTTTCTCAATTGTCAAAAAATCTTTGTTTTAGATGCCAGGCAGCAGAAAATTGACCTTCGAGCTCACAAATTCAACGAAAATTTTGTGTTCATTAATGTTTTTGATTCTAGCAACATGTTCCAGTATCTTTTGACAAGGTTCCTTGATGTTTTGCACGGTTTTCACGTGCAGCTTACGAATAGGTTGTACCTTCAAAGGTTTGATTGATAAACTTGGAAATTTTGAGAAATGATAATAAATCTGCACTCACCTTGTCGTTGCAGCAATTGTGACCCTATTCAGATCCTCCTCGCTCATGCAAGTGCAATCGCGAGACTTGCAATTGCGACAAAAGTGTCGATAGCAGCTCGGACAGTACGTTTTTCCGTCCTCGTTGTCCATCTCCCAGAAAAAATAGCTCCCACAGTCGGGATATGGACAAAAGACGCCCTGCTCATGCAGGGCTACAAGTTTTTCACATGCCAGCTGCTGATATCGCTGATATTTTTCCTTGCCGAGCACTTGGAAGTGGTGAGCGTCCCTGACGGAACCTATTTCTCGATTATTTTGTTCATTTTCGACTCACAATCACAGCCAGCGTAGACACAGCCGATTGTATAGCCAAACGGCGGGCGGAAGACGAAGTTTCCAGAATTTAGGGACGTTTCCACATATTGGGTAAAGCAGTGCTGGCAGACGGGATGATTACAGCCGAGATCGAACAAAAATGGCTCGTTTTCTTCGGTACAGAGCATACAGCTGGCCTGCTCCCAGTTTCCACGGACCTGGGAAAGAGGAGCCGCTACGCCGCTGCATTTCACGCATTTGAAGCGGAATTGAGCGAAGGTGTCGTCGGACTCGCAGTCTTCACAACGGATTGGGATTCTTTTGCTGAAAAGTTTTAGGTGTTGCGGCTCGTATTTGAGCATTTTCACGTGTATTTGTCATGATCTTTTGTTTGTTTCACTGCAATCTGAGCATTACAATTAGGCTATTTATCCAATTTCTGGTTAAAAAAAGAAAATGACAAAGAGGAAAACAAAATTTGCACAAAACTTTGTATTTTCAGCTATTCAAACCCGCACCATTTCGACCGGGATCGAAATGGTGCGGGTTTGAACTAAAGATATTCCAATTCTTCTTTTTTTTCTCCCAATTTTTTTCTTTTTTTTTCCGTTATGTTTTGTTTAAAATTTAGATGCAAACTTTCCAAGATATTTGTTCCCGTGTAATAAGCAGGTCTTAATAGCAGCAAGGCTTGAAAAATACGGGTTTTTGTCAGAACCAAGCTCTTTTCACCTACCTACCTTATTAGAACGTCTTCCCATCCAGTCGGCTCCTTTTTTACCACTACAGCAGCACCGGAACATGCGCTACAGTATACACGAAGCTTCCCTTTGGTCACATCATTGCACTGCTTGCACCAGAGGTAAAATGACCCGATTTGAGAGGAATCTGACAGTGAACTTGACGGGCTTTTGGCCAAATCTCCCGTCTTCTGCTTTTCCACGACCAAAACCACGAGATTCCTGCGACAATTTCAGCAAAAAGTAGGTGAAAATCTCACGTTGTTGGACCAAGAAGGAGGTCCTTGATTGTGGTCGTCTCGTCCAAATGATGTCCACAGAGCACTGTCGAGAGACTATGCCTCGAAATTCCCGTCTTTAGCGAGATTTGCTCCGTTACTGTCTTGATCTAGTAGCCGATCAATAGTTTTTTGATAATTCTTTCTACTCACCGTGTCCCTTTCAGTAATTTTTACGAGAAGTTGCTGCTTTGTCTGCTTCGGACGGTTGTGTACCGTCACAGGAATTTCTAAGGACATTCCTAGATCAAAATAGTGAATTTTTGCTGTAATGATGCCCCTCTTTAGGGGAAAGTCAAACGTACGCAATTGCGTACTCTTGAGTTTCAAGGGCCTAGAAAACAGGTGCGTCGATATATTGCTCTCGTCGTTGCCATAGTCACCCTGTTTTCTGATCATTTTTTATCATCGATTTTAGAAGATGGAAGGTTTTCTTGGCTGTTAAGGGCAAAATATCACAAAATTCCCCGTCGTTTCAGCTCGCTTTAGACCTGAAAACCGGAGATCTCTAGTTTGAGGTCAAATATGCTAATTTTCCGGCATTTGTTTCATCATTTTTTGTTGTTTTAATTGTTAGAGAGCTTCATAGCCTGCTAAGAGCATTTTAGCTCGAATATCTTTTGCTTTGGATGATTTTAGGACGAAACTTTAGGGCTAATTCCTCTGTGAGCTATGTTTCCATTCTTTCGTCATTTTCCTCTCTTTTTTCCATTTCCTTGATTCTTCCATGAAAACCCTTCCTCATGACTCCATGGTCCTTCCTAAATTACTCAAATCTACTATTTTCATGTTTCACCCTCTTTTCTTCCATTTTCTTGAATATTCCGCTAAAAAAATCAGTTTTAGACATGGTAGAGATTCGCGAAGAGCCTTCCGAGCCCACCGCCGACGTCAATGGACCTTCCACGAGCCGTGGAGCTTCGCAAGACGACCAGCCGTCAGCTCCTGCTGCTATGTCAATTTCTGTGAATTTTTAGCTTATTTTCCATGATTTTTCTCTCATGTTTTCCCCGAATTTACGCCAAGATTCCAGCAATTCGTCTCCAGAAACTTGATGGAATGCTGTATGAACGCGACGCGGCTTCTGACAATCTTCTTTGCCATCTGCTACGTGCTGCCGATGCTCTCGCCGGTCGTTCCCGATTCTGCTTACTTCAAGGCTTTTGCTGCAGGTATAACTTGTTATGGAGAGCATTTAGACCTTTACATTTTCGTGGCGAAACCGGTCTGCGTAAATTAGCGCGCAAACGCTGGATACTCAGCCAAGACACGCAGTTGAACCAACAATTTGACTGTGTATCTTTAGCTGAGTATCCAACGCGTATTTATAGCCTGTACAACGCCGTTTACGTCGAAACGTTGGATACTCAGCCAAATCAATTTTGCTGCTTGCAAAGAAAATCTTAAAGGTCTACTTTTCCTCAACAGCTAGTAATTTCCCGTGTAAACCCCCATATCTTCAGCTGCCGCTACAAACGCTCTCCGGATGCAGCAGCGCGTCGGCACGATCACTCTCAGCCGTGAATTCTTCGCCCGTCTGATGCTCGAAGACAGTTGTCACTACATTCTCTACTCAGTTCTCTTCCTGACCTCACAGCCCGTGACGATGGCTCTCCTGCCAATCTTCATCTTCAGCGGACTCCAGGCTGCCGCCTTTGTCGTGAGTTTTCTGTTTTAAATTTTTCTCCTCTCCTTTTCCTTGCTAAACCGGCTGTCAGGCAAATGACAAAACGATGGGAATCATGGAAAGAATGCAAGTCTTCGAAACTCGACTGGTAAACTGTAGAACACAAGAGGGACTAAATCTAGCATGAGCTCAAAAGAGACCCGGACATCTTCCGTACCTTTCTCAAGCTGGTCCAGAATGATCAGGTGCCAAAACTGTTAACTTTTGCACTGTCCCGAAGTTGCTGAGTCTTTGGAAGCCAGAGGCTGTGTACTGTCTCAATCGTTTCGATTTCCACGTTCTCACGAGGCATTATCTTCTATAGCACCACCTACAAGTTCCTGAGAGTCTCTGGAAGCCCAGAGACTCTGCAAAATCCATCAGACTGAATAGGCTCTGGATACCAGAAGCCATGTACTGTCACAGTCTGCGAATTTCAGCTTCCACAAAGTTGCTGCCGGAATGACTCAAACAAGCTGAAAACGTTGGCTACTCAGAAAGATACTCAGTCAAAAGTCTGCTTTTGACTTCGTATCCAATGTTTCTTGTTATCTGTATCACTGTCACGTACACCAAAATGTTAAAATTGGCTTCAAAACATGTTCAAATTTCAGACAAAGCTGATGTCAACTACGGGAAGCGGCAACAGTGCCATCTGCCTCAAACTGGGCGCTCTCGTCCGTGAACATACACCCACAGCTCTGGGAATCGTCGCCTGTGCCGAAATCTTCCTCGTCCCCATTCTCATCTCCATGATCTTTGTGTAAGTTTCTTTGTCTCCTTTTAGCGTAAACTCACTGTTTTCTACTTATATTTCTTGTGCTTCACTGCATTTTCGATCTCGACTTAGAAACAAACCTGCTTTAGCGATTTTCAGCTTCCAAACTGACTTACAGACTTGTTAGTCCAGTGGTTCCGGCCGAATAGTTCCGAAACTCCAATATATCGTGTATCCAATACACCCCTAATCACGTCAATTTTCAGCGGAAAGGCCTCTCTCTTCATGCCCTTCCTCTACTACCGTTTCCTGACGCTGCGCTATGCTTCTCGTCGTAATCCGTACACCAGGTATGTTCCTTTTTATCTACCAAAAAAACCGTCCAAACAATTCAGACAAGCCTTCGCCTCGATGCGCTTCAGTCTGGAGCAGGTTGCAGCTTCTCCCCGTTGCCCGGCTCCCGTCAGAATGCTCGTCAGCCGCAGCGTCAACTTCATCTCCGGACTTGCTCCGGCATTTTAAATTTTGTTGCTGATACCAAAACTCTTGTAATCTCTCCCTCGTTTTTATACGTTCATATCCTACTTTAAGCTATAAATGCACGTTTTAGAACAACCTGTTTATTACCAGAAAACGGGGGAAATCGAAAAAAAATATCCGAGAACGGCTTATGAAGGGCGAGGTTTCTTCATTTTATTTTCAGTTTTTTTTTTCGACTAGCGCTGTCTCTCAAAAACTCCAAAATACAGTCACTTTCCTGTATGTTTCCTCTCCCACATCCACCTGTTTTCAAGCAATAATACAACACAAACCTTTAGGAAATATAATCTTTATCGGGGGGAATATACACTCAATAGAATTCGCGAACTGGAGAAATAAAAATAAATTATGGTGTGAAATCTGTGTGTATATAGATCAGCCGGGTCAAGAAGGAGGGTCAATCCTCCGCCGCCTTTTTGAGCCATGTCCGGGCGGTGACGGTGACAAATAAAGTTGGCGGGAGCTTTTTGACGAGAAATTTGTATAAAAATAAGAGGCTAAATGGTGTAACAATGAGCGATGAGAAAAACCCAGGAAAAGTGAACAACCAACGAGCAAATATGGGCGGGGAAATGCGCTCTTTTAAAAAGAAAAGACGAGGGTAAGAATAGGATGTGTGAAAAACGTAAGTGACCAGAGAATTTTGATACAAAAATCCGGGGAGAAAATAATTCTGAGCTGGGCGTAGAGTCTTTTTTTAAGTCACACAAAAACGTGGCCTTAACAATAAAATCTAGAGGTACTCGTAGTATTTCTTAAACACAATATAATACAGACATGGTTTGGGAGTCAAAAATTCTCTTTGGGGAAAATCACGGGAGAGTATAACGAAGAAACTAACAACCAGAAGAGAGAGACGGCGAGCCAGCACCATCCCTCGTAGATCACAGAAGAGAAAGAAGCTATCACCGATATGTTGAGGGATCTTGTCCTTGAGGGGGCATCATTTGTGGCGTCTGACCCGGTGGCCCTTGTCGACCCTGGAAATGGGAGAGATTAGTTGGGAAAGTCGTGATTTTTTCGATCCGAAAAGAGTTTTAGCATCGGTTCCAATTCGAAACCATTTAGCAAAAAGATTTGTCGAGGAGAGGAACAGAACTCGGATCATAAAGCATAAATTTTTGACGATTCTTCCAATGAAATATGTTTGAATTGCGCTTTAGCTGATTTTCATGATATTTATTGCTTTTTCCACGTTTTTCACAATATTCAGCTCAAAACCGCTCCAAAATTAAAGGTGAAACTCACAGGCATTCCCGGAAACGGTCCGACGTTGCCAGACGGCTGTCCTGGCCTATGACCATACTGCTGCTGTTGTTGCCAGCTCGGATGCTGTCCCATCATCATCATTGACGATTCCCGTTGCAGATATGCCGTCGCCGTCGGGAACATTCTCTGTCCTTCTTGATTCCGCGACATTTTGAGGAAGGCACTGAACATGAGCGGTTTCCTCTTGAGTTCCTGATAGAATTGGTCTCGTTCTTCTTGTGACCGGAGCGTGAGAAGCCGAGTTTCCAACTGACGCATCTGTTCCATCAAGACACGTTCGTCGTTTATCTGTTCGCGAGTCATGCCGCCGGCTGAAAGTTTGGATGGTTAAATAGGGGAAATATAGTATTTTTAGTAGAAAATTTTAGGGAAAGTTGTTTATAAAAGCTTAAAAATATGAACTTACGCATCTGTCCAGCCATTCCTCCTCCGGGCATTGATTGCGGCATTCCGGACATCGTCTGTCCCTGTGGATAATGTCCTCCTCCCATCGCGCCGTTATTTGGTGGCCTATAGGGTGGCGGATTCATCATCGTCTGCTGCTGTCCGCCTCCGGGCATTCTGCCTTGCATTCCGGCCATTCCTCCGGCGTTTGGCGGCTGTTGACCTCTTCCAGCCGGTGCCATCATTCCTGTTCCTAAAATGTATGTTTGGAAACGAAATATTGAAAAAATAAGCCTTTTCCAGCAGGAATACAAAATGTTGTTGGTTTTAGCCAAGAACCAGCCAATTTTTCAACTTTAGAGGCAATAATGAACACATGAATTACCTGTCATTGCTCCTCCAAACGGCTGTTGCATTCCTCCGCCGGGACCTGGGAAGCCGCGATTCGGCTGCATTCCCATATGACCTCCCATCTGTCCCATTCCCATCATTCCCGTTGGCACGCGAGGCGGCTGATTCTGCTGATTTCCTCCAAGCATCGGATTATTCTGCAGCTGCTGCTGGTGATGGCTATGCATCGCTCCGAACGGCGTGGCATTTTGAACGCCGCCTCCTTTTTTAGCCGCAGCGCCGGAAATGGAGCTGACTATCGCTGGTGGCGTTGTGGAGCTTGCTGAGACTGCTGAAGAGGTTGACGGAGCCGTCGTGTTGGCGGCTGTATTGGCTGAAAAAGGACCATTTTTAGGCAGGTATGCGCTGAACTAAAAATGAGAATTTGCGAGGAGTATTTTGAAGGAATTTTTCGAAAATTGCGAGGATTATTTTTGAATTTCGTGGTTAATTTTTTCGAACTTTGAAGGTAAAATTCGATTATTTTTAGGCTCCTCTTTTAGGCTCTGATCAGTTCCGCAGGAGGAGAGGCCGCCGAAGATCCTGAGGCCGGCCTGGTCCAATGAAACTACCGAATAAAGTAATTGTTGTTATTTTTTTCTTCATACAATAAAGAACCCACGAATATCTTTATACGTGTTTCGATTACCAGTATCGGAACAAGCTCTGAAATAAACAGAAGCAGTCAGAGAGAGAGAGAGAGAGAGAAAAACTGACCTTTTTCTAACGGAGAAAAAAATCATGATCGAGGGTACAAGTGAAGATCATCAGGTACGTTTTGAAATTGATCATGTTCCAATAGGGCATCTGTTTCAGACGTTTTGACAGACTTATTCTCTCTCTCTCTCTCTCTCTGACTACTTCTGTTTATTTCAGATCTTGTTAGGATACTGGTAGTCGAAACACGTATAAAGATATTCGTGGGTTCTTCATTGTATGAAAAAATAAATAACAACAATTCTTCGGCGGTCTCCGTGATGGTTTCCGTTCTGCCGGCGAAACAACGGAACTGATCAGAGTCATTCTTGTAGTCTTCTCTCAGTCATCATCACAAACGCGCTTATTATACTAGTATTCAGTCGTTCTGAGTCATACGGGGACCCTAAACATAGTCGAATTTTCCTATTACGACGTCTTTTTCCATTAAAAAAGTAATTTAGTTTTCAAAATTTGCGAGGAGTCATTTAAAATGGTTGTGAGCCAGCGCATACCTGTTTTTAGGATAAGTTTGAGCTCTAGTTCGGGAAAAGTAGAAAATTGACAAATATATGAACATTTTTGGACAAAAAAACTCACCATTTCCACCTCCTACTCCGGCATGAAGTCCTTCCATACGTCTCCTCATCATCATATCCGCTCGGCGAGCTGACAGTCGCTTCTGTTCGGCCAATTTTTGTCGAATGTTCATGCAGAACGGCACAGAGCAGCTGTCTCTCGTACAGTGTTTCGCGTGGTAACAGCACAAAGCAATGAGCTGCTTGCAGACGGGACAGCTGGCGTTGACTCTCTTCTTACACATCTTCGTATGCTGGACGACTCTCTTCATCTTGTGGCAGCTCATGCGGCGACAATTGGCATCTCGGCACTGACAGGCATGGACCAGCGACTGGATGCAACGCTGAAATTGGAAAGTTTCGTAACTGTCTCTCGTTCTTTCACTGTTTTAGTTACTGTCCCTTTTCTAGTCTCAGTCTCTAACTCTGTCGCTGTCCCTCTGTCCCAGTTACTGTTTCTCTCCTTCTCTTAGTCTTCATGACAATCTCTAATACTCTTGCTGTCTCTCTCCTTGCCCTAGTCACGTTTACTATCTCTCACTCTGTTCCTGTATCTTTCCTAGAACTAGTCCCAGTAACTGCTAGTGTCTCTCAGTCTGTTCTAGACACTATCCCGGTCCGTCTTTCTGTCACCGTCTCTCTCCTAGTCCCAGTTACTGATGCTTTATTCTCCCAGTTACTCTTATTGTCTCTCCAAATGTTCCTTTCTCTCTCCCATTCACTAGTACTGTCTCTCACTCTCTGCCAGTTACTCGTCCTGTCCCAATAAAAGACAAACCTGAATGCTCTCGTAACGATTTCCGCCGCCAGCCTCTCCACCAGAATCTCCAATAAGTGACTTGATCTGCTCCATCGGGTGTTCGTGTTTGATCGTTTGATTGCACTTTTCGCACAGATCAAAGTCATCGCAGGTGTTACAATGGAATTTGGCTACGTTGTTGCACTTGTTACAGTAGGCCGTCTCCTTGGCAGAGTCATTCTCATGGAGGGCGAAGCAGAGACACAGCGTCGAATATCTAAAAAAAATGTCAGGTTAAAAACTTGTAAGAAAAAGTATAGGTTTTAGCTAAAAACGTGAAAAAAAACTCACTTGGCTCTCCGCAACGAGCTGAATTCCCAATGATCGTCGCGGGCGCGGCTGAGGAAAGTATCTCTTCCGTCCATCATTTCACTCGACAATAGAGGATCGGGATCGGACGTCGGCGATTCCAGAACTTTCTGTTCCTGTTGCAGCGTCACCAGGCGGATCGTGAAGAAGACTTCCTTGTGTTTTTCGAGCTGACTGAAGAGCTTGTCCGCCACTTCATTTCCGGTGCTATTTGCCTGCTTTTTCTTATTTTTAGAGTTCTTCTTGAGGTTATTCTTCTTGTTTTTGGAGCCCTTCTTCTTGCCAGCGTCCGAGGAGCCGAAAAAGTCCTCCTCCTCGTCAGGATCTTCCTCTTTCATCTGCTGCGCTCGCTGGGCCTCTTCGTTGTTCGTTTCTCTGCAAAAAAAAAGTTTTAGAGGTTTTAGAAACATTTTTAGGGGATTTCAAGAACAAATACTCGTTTTTCTAGCTAAAAAGGGTAAAAAACTCACTTAATGATGTCCTCTATCACATTCGGCCAGAAATCCCCCTCAAAGTAGGGTAGAGCCATCGGAGTCGTCAGCTGATCATCGCGCGCCTGCTTGTAAATGTCCTTGAATTCGACGACGGTCTTTTCGGCGACTCCCTTCTCCAGCATCTTTTTGTACCAGTCTTGCAGCCGCTTCGGCTTCGGAATCTTCTGCTCCGGCGGATGACAGTGGAATATGTAGTCATCACCTTCGGACGGCGGACATGCCCAGATGTGAGCCATCGTATAGCCGTGGTTTTTCGCGTAACTGAAAATTTTGATTAACATACACGTAAATTGCTCCGAGTCATTTTTCACCCAATTTTCATGACTTTTCTCATTTAAAAGCGGTTAACCAGTAGAAAAGGTTTAAAAAGTGACTTACTCTAGATATCCGAGCAAAATTTCATGGTAGACGTCCGTTCGTAGCTCCCTGGGCTGGAAAAAGTGCACCGAATCCAAGTAGGCAATATAGACGCGTCGCTGATTCGGCTTCGAGCTCTGGCTACCGTATTCCTGAACGTGCAGGCCGAAAAAGCACACTTCGACGCCGTCAATGACCTCAAAACAGAAGACGGCCTTTGTTCTATAGGGGTACTTTTCTTGGAATCCGAGAGGAGCATATCTGAATCATGTTATAAATTTTTGGCTGGAAAAAATTTCTACTTTTGCTTCATCATGGGCTTGACTTCGACCTCTTTGTCTTGAACACATAGCGTTCGAATAATGACCTCGTAGTTGTCAGATTTGCCGGGCAGTCGAGCTCGCATGAAGCGGTTCACCTAAAAATTGGTTGTTTAGTGATTTTCAGAGAAGAATAAGTAAAAGTGTATAAAATAAGCGTACCCTATCCTCCAAGAAAGTGGACAGATCGTTGTGTGGGAGCTTTTTGGCCGTGAATTTGTTCTCACTCTTCGGATACTTTTTGTCCTTCCGGCATGTGTCGCAGATGAATCCTTCTGGGAAGACCTTCTTGTCGTAGAGGGCACAAATCCGGTGCCACTTCCTATGACAGTACTTGCAGACTTCGAACGGCTCGTAGTCAATTTGGTTGTTCTTGACCTGGAGGAAGCGGTCCTTCGTCACGTAGTTCGGCTCCGTGTTGGCTTCTGAAAAAATGGTGTTTTAGCGCAACATTACAGCAAGTTTATACGCAGGCACGACGGTTTTTAAGCCTAAAACAACCAAAAAGCAGTCAAAAAACCCACCAGCAAGATTCAATCCCTCCGGTCCGATGTTCTCGAAGCATTTCAAGCAGTACGTGTACTTTTCGCTGACAGTCACTCCGTAATTGGTCGCATTGTGTTCGAAGAGCATGTAGGGCTGATCGCGGGCTATTGTGCACATGTTGGCTCCGTAGCAGAAGAGGGCCAGGGGCGTAAAGCTGAGCTTTTTGGAGCAGCAGTAGCCCATCTGCTTCATCACCGGGTCCATTTCCAAGCAGAACGTTTCGCTGAGCTTTGTGCTGTACTTATAGACCTGAAATTGAGCCATAATTAACGTAACCTGTTTCTGTTATTCGAATTGGATGTCAACCAAGATATGCAGCTAAATTTAAACTTCGCTGCGTATTTTCGGCTGAATATTCACCACTTTTATGAGCCGAATTTGCTTAAATTCAGCTGACAAAACATTAGCTACTCAGCTACAGCATAAAAAGTTCAATAGGGGACCATCAGACACAGGTCAAGTACTGACGCTTGATACTCTGTCAAGTTACGCAGTGAAATTCACTTTTCCTTTTGATTTTATCCACCTTTTGCAGTAATAAGTCTCACAGTGAAAAGTTAATCTTAAAATGCCTTACCTTGCTATTCTTCTTGTTGTAGAGCCAGGCATTGTCGAACATGAGCCACATGTCGTCGCAAAACTCCCACGGATGTCTGTAAGCTCCGGTATTTAGCTTGTGCTCAATTGTGGCCAAGTCCATCGGATGCTTGATAATGTCAAAGTAGTCCGGAATGTTCAGCAAGAGTGGATCGACAGGGATCAGGAACGGCATGGCGTCTTCGCTGTTCCGCAGCCGCTCCCAGACGGGACGGAGGAAGTTTCGCAGAAGATCCGCATCAAAATTCTCGTCTCCTCCGGGCGGCGGCGTCGCCTCTCTCTTAATTTCCTTCTTCGGCGTTATGGGCTCCTGCTTCACGCTGGCTATGGAGACGGACTGCGGTCCACTAGACGTACTCGGAACCGACGAACAGCATTCTTCTTTGACCTGGACCGGTTTTCCGTTGCTCACGCTGCCCGGCTGCATCATTGGCGTTCCGTTCGTTGGCGTAGGTGCCGCAGAAGACATTTGCGACATTGCCGAAGCCGGATTGGCAGAGAGAGGAGCACTTGAGGGAGGCTCGGAAACTGGTGGAGGAAGGGGCTGAGCTGCCGCAGCGGCAGCAGCATTTCTCGCCACCTCGTTGTTTCTGACTTCTTCAGCCTCCGCTTTCAGCTGTCGGACAGTGTCTTGGACCTCTCGCTCGCGGATTTCGGCCTCCGATGGACCCTGAAATTGTTTTATTGAGTTGGAGAAGAAAATGCCACGCGTTCTGCCAGTTTTTGCTCTAATACATTTTCATTCTTTTCAAGTCACTTTCAAAGAAAAAAAGGCTTACATTCTGCCGCCAGTTGTTATTGGGCATCGTTCCGTCCGTATTTAGCGTAATATTCGGCGGATAGGGCATGTTCAGATCGTCCAGCTCGACAAATTGGCTCGGTGCCTCCGGCCGTCTCGAGTCCAGGCGCGTATTTTTCTTCTCCTGTAGCTCTTTTTGGATCTTGTAAATCTTCTCGGCCAGCAAGTGGTAGTATTCTTCCTGTAAATTTACATTTTTATAGTTTTTTTTTCGTTTTTCCCTCATTCTTAGTCTCTGCACCAAAAATACTGTTCTCGGCGTCGGTTTGACAAAAAAAATTATGGCTTACCCTATCATTGGCCGTCTCGTACATTTCCTTCTCCACCTTCCGCGCATACGTAATCAAGTCCTTGATCCGCTGGTCCAGGAGAGCATTCGGGTCCGGAGACGGAAAAATGGCCTTGACGAGCTTGCCGACCAGATGATTGCGGAGATCTTTCGTCACGTGTACGTGCCACGGCTTGTCTAAAATATGTTTAAAGCTTTAAAAAAAACAGGGAACTATACCATTTGTTACTGGCTGCGGATCGGGCAGGCTGGAGAGCGGGAACTCGTTGATTGCGAGCTGTATCGCCGATGAGAGACCTGTGTTTTTCGGATCACCGAGTTGCTGTTGCTGCTGCTTGCTTGGCGGGATCGGAGAGCGGAAGGGGTCTCTGAAAATGAATTGTTTTAACATGGAAAATAGGCTGTTGCGCTCATTTTAGCAGAGTTATTAAATGTACGTGATTTTATGCAATTTTTTACGTACCGTATGCTAATATTGACTAGTAAATACAACTAGCAAAAAAAGGCTAAAAAACGAACTGTTGAAGAGCCGGATTGAAATCGCCGGGCATAGAAGCTGCGCTCATCGGACCATTCGTCATTCCTAGCGGTTTTTGCTGTCCCTGTCCTTGTTGAGCAGGAACTGACGACGGCTGCATCTGCATCGGATGTCCTCCTGGCATCGGAACGGAGTTCATCTGCTGCATGCTGGTAACGGAAGCCGGTCCGGGACTGCCAAATGTCGCTGCCAGATGATCCGCCGAGTGTGGGCCTCCGAAAGAGACGCTTCCGGGACCTCCGACGCTATTCGGGCCGAGAAGAGTGTTCATGTCCGTCGGCGTGAAGCTGGCACCTGATAACATTTCATTTTTATGAGGAACTTTTTGAAATTGTGGGTTTTTGGTGGTCAGAAATTGAATAAAGCTCTCACCTCCAGTCGGATTGTTCTGTATGTTCTTCAGCGGCTTGCAGACGGGACAATCTTCCCTCTGGCAGTTCTTCCAATGAGCAATAATCTGTCGAGAGCTGGCGCAGTGCGCATCTGCAACAGAAACTAGATTACCGCCGGTATTATCCGAGTCTCCGGCCGCGGGCCAACTGGTAAAGACGAAACTCACAGGCACAACTTCGGCCATTGTTGCAGCTCGTCATATGGCTCAGGACTTCCTTCATCGTATTGCAGTGGGGCAGATTACAGAGCTGTTGCTGCGATGGTTGGAGAGGAGGCTTTTCGCCATTCTGGGGCATCTGCTCGGCGGCCTGGAAATGGAGATTTTTGAGCTTCCAAAAGAGGGTTCTGTTACCGTAACCTGGTTATAAAAGTAAGTCTCATCACGTTCCTGGCGTGCTATTTTCATCAAACTTTTGCTAACCTCCCCAATTATTCTCCAAAAGTAACCTGTTTCTCTCTCTGCTGACACTTGTGCGCATGGAGCAACAAGACGAGCTGCTGCTGGATCAGTTTCCTCTTCTCCGGATCCTGATGACTGCCCGGATTTGAGAGTGACGGCGGCCGTTGTTGTTGCAAGAAGCTCGGTGTTGTAGCTCCTGCCGACTGCTGTGGCGGCATTCCGTTCGTCATTGGCATCTAAATGATTCTTTTAGTGAAAAAAAGAGGACAGAAACAGACATTTGGTGGCGCTCCCGGATGCATTCCCGGCATCGACATTGCTCCCATCTGCGGCGGACCGTTTACTCTTGCCGGATCCATCATCATCTGAAAATCAAATTTAATGGACTGTTAAATAGTCTGCTCGTTATGAAGAGGAAGATACCGTA
Source organism: Oscheius onirici (assembly GCA_932521025.1). Taxonomy (NCBI): domain Eukaryota; kingdom Metazoa; phylum Nematoda; class Chromadorea; order Rhabditida; family Rhabditidae; genus Oscheius; species Oscheius onirici. The sequence goes on along the minus strand of OW051470.1, from coordinate 9,786,880 downwards.
CCGGTTTCTATTCGTTTCGCACGAAAAATACACAAACACTTGAAAACGCAAAAAAGCCTTACCCCAGCTCCAGGCTGCTGTCCCGGATGTCCCATCATTGGCGGGTACTGAGGCGGCTGTCCCCGTCCTCCCATGTATTGTCCGGTGGCCATAAAATTCCTCTCGTTCGGATTCGGATACTGTGCCGGATTGAAGCCCGGAGGTCCGGCCATCATTCCACCTCGCATCATGGCCATCTGCTGCGGATCGTTCATCATTCTCATCTGTTGCGGGCCGGGACCTGGGCCGGCTTGTTGCGGCCTCATTCCGTTCATCATCCGATTCGCTGGTGGCATTCCTGGCTGTCCTCTTCCGACTCCCATTGGCGGATATCCAGGGCCTAAAATTGAGGTTTTCAGAACCATTTTAGGTATTTTTTAGTTTATTTTTCGTTGAATTTCAGCCATATTGCCTATACTCTCAGATTCCTACCTGGTGGTCCGCCTGGTCCTCCATAGCCTCCGGGATACTGCATCCGCATCATCGCATATTGCTGCTGTTGTTGTTGCTGCTGGCTCATGTTGGCCATATCGGCTCCCGGATACATTGGTCTCGGCTGCATTCCAGCTCCAGCCGGCGGTCCTTGTACTTGTGGCTGCTGCGCTCCCGTACCGTTCGGCATTCGTCCAGCAACAGAAGACATTGCTCCAGTTGGCGGCGACATCATTCCTCCCGGTCCCGTCGTCATTGGACTTCTGAACGCTATATTTTTAAACCTTTCTGGGGAAAAGTAGAGAGTTTTAACCACTTCGCATCCGAAAATGACTAATTTTCTAGCGATTTTCTTCCTTAAAAATATATAAACCTTGTATTAAAGCTGCCAGGCTGCTGTTGATTCACTGTACCGAAGCCTTGTGGCCTTGGCGAATTCGTTGCTGGCTGCTGTGACTGCATTAGGAGTTCCTGAATTATCGTTTTTAGTGATAAAAATCTAACTTTTAGCACACAAAAAAGAGCCAAAAACATACTTGGAGAACGGATTGCGTCTGTCCCGTCGATGAATTTGAGCCTGTGGTAGGATGACCATAATTTGGGGCTCCTCCGCCCGAAGGAGCTCCCCCCGATTGGCTCGTCGAGGGACCGGAATCTGGCAGCGGCTCGAGTTTGTCCAGTTCATCCAGTCCATCTAGGCCGTCACCGCTGTCGAATGCTGAAAAGATTGGGTTTTGTAGGTTTGAAATCGATGAAATTTGCATAAAAACACCAAAATAACAAATTTATCAGTGAAAACTCACGATTTTCCAATTTCGGCTTTTTCGTCGCCGGCTCTTCGACCATCATTGAGAAGCCTTGGTTTCTAATAAATTATACACTACAAACTGGGTTTTCGTTCAAAAAGCGGGTAAAAAACGTACCGTGTGTTTAGATTTCAGCAGAAAGCGCTGCAAAATGCAGACTAATTACAACCAAAGGATTATCATGCACTACCTCGCTTCTTGAGCGTAGATCTGAAAAAAAAATTTGGCATTAACATTCAAGATTTGTTCATTTTTTAGGTGATTTACGTCAAGATGATGTTATTTAAGCAAAAAAAAGGGTAAGAAAATGAAATGAAAGCGAGAGGGAGATTAAAAGCGTGAAATTTGCATAATGAAAGCAAGGAGGCTGATTCGATAGTATTGGAGGAAGAGAGTAAAGAGAGTGGAAGAGAGTCTGAGTCTTAAATAGTGTAATTTTGTTCGAAGACTGAAAACTGTTCAATTTTGTGAGTTTTGCCAAAAACTAAGTCTTGTCTTTTTGGAGTCGGAATAAAAGTTACGGTTCCTATATGAATTTAATTCTGAGAAGGAAATGTGGAAACAGTTGTGAAAAAAGTCCAGAAATTTAGCTGGCAAAGATATAGCAACACGAAGAAGGGAAGCAGCCCCTTACAATTAGATAAGTGGAAAGTACCTTGAAGAAGTGACAAAGCCTGAATTGTTTTACAACTGGCAATTTTCGTCAGGAAAGTAGGGAAAGTCTAGAAGAAAGACAGTATATTCGACACTGTCAGTGAACATGGAAATTAGAACAAAATCTCAGCAACCTCGTACCAAAAATTTCGAGTGAAGAACAAGCAGTACAAAGGGAAGGAAGAGACAAGTGATTTGCAAAGAGTTTGGCAATATAAGCCGCGAAGATACATTAGCTGAAGAGGATACGGGGGGAAATGCTAAAGTTCCAGTATTGTTCATTTTGAGGTGGAAACGGCAAAAAAACACCGGAAATGTGCCATGATATTTGTCTAATCACAGTCAAAATGTATAGAGTTAGAAAAATGAGAAATTGCATTTCTAAAACTACTAAAAAGTGAATGTTAGTTCAGCAAAAAGAAACGCTTGAAAAATACCAATGTCGTATAGATTTCCCAGTTTTACTTCCATATTTAATATAAAAATGTGCAGCAAAAGATGGTTTAGGTCAGAGAAGCAGAGAGATTTTCCAAAATTATAAGGGCTAGAGAGTACGGAAAAGGCGGAGAGGCTGCTGCTTGGGTGGTCACTGGGACAGAGAGAAGGACGGCGTCCAGAGACCCCCTCTGCCTGCCACACACTCAAAAGGTCCCGCCCCAGCCAGGATTACGGTAGTTTGGACCGCGTTGCGCCTGCCGCGACGCCTCCGACGGAAATTGGTGCAAATTTGGCATAAAATTTTGAGAGGATTTTTCCGAGCCGTAAGCTGTCATCTCAAAATTTTGAATACAGCAAAATGGCGAGCAGGAGCGGGAGAAATTTTGACGAAAAGGCCATTTTTGGAGGACTCGATGCGCAATTGGGGCAGCCTCTAGAGAATCTGAGGTTTCTTACTCGAAAAACTAGGCTGAAACTTGAGATTTGGGCATATTTCCGGTCCGGATAGTCTCCCTAGGCCGAAAGTGAAATATTCAAGCGAAAAAATGAGAAAAATGACAGATTTCTGTGGAGAAAAAATAACTTCGAAATCTGAGGTTCCAGGTCGGATATCTCCGTCGAAAATTCACTTACAAGGCCATTTCTAGCATCTAAATTCATTAAAAATGGCGGAGAGAAAGAATCGAAAAGAAAAAATTGAAAAAGTCCATTTTGAAAAGAACCGAATTTTTCAATGAGACACTGCCGCGGCGGCCGTTTGAACCACGATTTGAGCGACTAAAATTGGGGGAAATGGGAGCTGAATGGGTCGAGAACATGGCCAGGAAGGTTTATTCCAATATAATATACAAAAAATCTACAAAAAAGGAGAAGCAACCAGCTCCCGAGTGTCCTCAAGATTGTAATAAAGAGTGGGCGTGGCTTGGCAGGGGCCCTGGGCTCAGCCCCACAGTCGCGGCGTGGAACAGAAGGGCGCGCATGTTATACCGTTCCTTTTGATGGAATTTACATTTTGGAAAGGTTTAAAGGAATGTGGGAGGTTATAGACGTCGTCGGAAGTTCGGACAAAACGGTCCACAACGCCTGGAGATCCGACAGGGCCTGGGAAGGACACTATAGGAATTCAGAAGGGCCTGGACTGATTTTCAGGGAACTTTTTCGGTAAAATCTAGGAAAATGAGTAATTTGGAGAAAAATAGCTCGATTTAAATCAATTTTCATGGAAATTAGAATGGCAGAAAGGAGACATTGGTCACAGACACGATTAGATCTTATAAGACTTCTGCAGGTGGTTTCTATCGAGAAAAACGAGAATTCAATGATTTTCTACTATTTGTAATAGGGACAAGGAACGGCATTTGGAGCAAAATTCAGAAGAGCTGTCGTATTGAAATGACCGAGGAGGACTATTGGCGGGCGAGTAGGGAAGGATGGACAGGGGAGCTACAGCAAAGTTTAGTTACTATCAAATAAGCGTTTTTAGTCGTCTTTTAGAACAACATAAAGAAAAAAAAGTGAAAACAAGGCTAACATGAGAGCAGAAAGGCTTTGGATGAATTACACTTCATCTAAGGTTTGGGGATATAAAAAGGCGCATTGACAGGTAAAATAGTAGAAAGTGGATGGATTTGAAACTCCTACTACGCTTTCGGACATTGTTTCGAAGAAATTGAAGAAAAGGTAGTAAAACGAACCTTGTTAGAGTTGCTGGATGGACGATGGAGCCGACTACTTGTTGTCGAGCTCTGAAATTTGACATATTATTATATTTTACACTTTCGTGATGATTTCCGTTAATTTTTACTGAAAAAGCTAAGGAAACGAAGAAAAAATAAGGGAAAAGTGGTGAGAGAAAAAAAATCTTGAGAATTCTACAATTTTAAAAACGCGCCAGAAACACAAAACCTGTGAATTGCGGTGGGACCATTCGTGACGGGAACCCGGTCAGCTACAGTAATCCGCCGCAACTGTCGACGTAAGCCCACTAATCCTAAAATGATCCACACTCGCAATTTTTTTGCAATTCGTCAATTCGCAAAAACTATGTCTAATGTAAGTATTTTTTGCTTTTGTCGTGATTTCCCTGGAAAAAAGTATATTTGTCATTTGTTCGTGGAGGAAAATATGAAAATAGCTGAAACTTTCCCACTACTTCAATTTTTTGCAGAACGAAAAGAAGGGCCTTGTTGATTCCGCCAAGGAAAAGGCTAAGCACGCCGTGGACAAGACCAAGGAAGTAGCCGGTGAAGCTAAGGACAAGATCAAGGACGTCGCCCACGATGTGAAGGAGAAGGTTGTCGAAACCTACGACAAGGCAGTCGGCAACCGCGCCGAAGACAAAGCTGCTCGCGATGTCAAGGAAGGTGTCGACACCGCTGCCAAGAAGGTTTGTTAGAATTCTTCTTCCCGAACCTATTTTTTGCTTTCAGGTTGGCGAAGTCCGGGACGCTGCTGCCGAAAAGCTTCACGAAGCCGGAAAGAAAGCTGAAGGAAAGTGAAGGAGGGCTCCCTCTGGCTCGGATCAACAGCACCCTCTCACGCAACCGTGAAACTTGTACATATCATTTTGTTTTGTTCCTATATTTAGAGTAAACTTCTTCTCTCAATACTTGTGTAGTTTGTTTGTGTGGATTTGCTTTCGTAGAACTCTTCTTGTCTGACTTACTTCTTCATGCCTGGATAATATTTTGCCGCATGGAACTAGGAAATCGAAACATTTCGTTCTTCTCCACGATTGTCGAAAGCCGTGGCTTTTCCTCAACCTTGCATTGCCTTCATTTCCCCGAAACCACCGTTTGCGCCTATTTCTAAGCCAGTCCTTTTTTCACGCCCAGTTTTCAGCCAAAATCATGAGCACCTGGTCCGAATACAATGCCAACATGCAGTGGCACGAATTTGACTACAACGAGAGACCCAAAACGCCTCCAGTTCCAGGTTCTTCACATATTTTGAGCTTCTTCACCAAGTTTTTCAGATATTCCCCTCCCAGGAAGCGGAAATCCTCCCTTTGGCGACTATTATGCCAACAACTACCAGATGAGGCAGATGTTTGTCCCGAAATATGAAGGTACCTTCATTTTGTGGCTAAAAATGGATAAATTGAGATTCTCACTACCCGGACGACTTTGAGTCCGAGCCGCCGCTTCTGGAAGAGCTGGGCATCAATTTTTCTCACATCAAGGTAATTTTCTTCTAAAATTATCATTTTATTGCCTAAAATTTCAGGAAAAGACGTTCGCCGTGTTGAACCCGGCCGGCAGCACCTCAGCCGAAGTCATTGACGACCAAGATCTGGCCGGTCCCGTAGTTTTCTGTCTCCTCCTAGGTTTTTTTCCACTAAATTTCGTTAAAAATAGAAATTTCAGGTTTTGCCCTTCTCCTGCACGGAAAGCTGTCCTTTGGCGAGATTTACGGTATCGCCATCTTCGGCTGCACCCTCATTTATGGACTCTTGAACGCTATGGCTGGTTAGCTAGTGAATTTTCCCCAAAAATATCGTAATTTAGGACAAAAAAGCATCTCTTTCTGCTGTACAGCCTCAATTCTAGGCTACTGCCTCCTCCCAATGACCATTTTGAGCTTCCTAATCGCTGTCCTTCCCTACAAGATCAGTTTTAATTCTTGTTAGCTCAAAAATAGCGAAATTTAGGCCCTTGAATCGTATATTCTGGCCTCGTTTGCCGTCATCTGGTGCACCTTGTCCAGCTCGAAGCTCATCGTCACGGCTATGGATCTCGGCAGCCGTCATAGCCTCATCGCCTACCCCTGCTTCCTCATCTATTCAATGTTTGCCCTTCTGGCCATCTTCTAACAATAAGTGTATTTTATAGCTAGTCATCTGATCTGTAAGAATGAACTTGTTTTAGACTCCGTTTTTTTTTGTTTGGGTTGTAGTGGAAAGGCTAGAAAGATGAGTAGGTTAAAGAAGCAACCCAGTAAGGAATGAGAAACAGCCAGCGGTCTGAAGCTGAGAGGGACAAGAGTCTGAACCTACAGTAACCCAGAAGAGTTCAGAGGGTGAGAGTATGAGTCTGAACGTACAGTTACTCAAAAACGATTAAGAGACGAGAGATTTAGCTTGAGCCAAGAGTGCCTCTACAGTAATCCAGAAGAGTTCAGTGGGAGTGAGCATGAGTCAAGGGTCTAAACCTATGCCCAGAAGGGGAGAGTATGAGTACTAGACAAGGGTCTGAACCTACAGTAACCTAGAATAGATAATGAGTGAGTTCACAGTCTGAACCTACAGTAACTCAGAAGACTTCAGAAGGAGAGAGTCAAGAGTCTGAAGTTCAGATTCTGAACCTACAAAAACCCATAGCAGAACTGACGGAGAGAGTATGAGACAAGAGGCAGGAAAACATGAAAGCACAGTAATAAAATGATCTGTAGTCCAGTTACTCAGAAAAGTTAAGAAAGATAGTAGATGAGTAATAGTCTAGAGTCTGAACATACAGTAAACCTACTAGTTCAGAATTAGAGAGTCTGAATCTACAGTATCCCAAGAAAGACAAAATAACTTTACAAAATCCGTTTTGAACTCAAAGAAGCCAAGTTTTGCCGCTTCAGAACATAACTTGTCAAGACTTGTCAACTTTTATCTGGTTTTTGACTTGTAGAAACTAATAAAATGGCTTTCCTTGGCAACTCACTCGATCGTCTGCTGCTCGCCTGTGCTCTCGTCCTCTTCTAAATCAGGTCAGGTGTTTCTACTCGTCACAACTCTTTTGCTCCCTCTCTTTCTCCTTGCACCTTGACTAGGAATTGGGCTGCCCCGAACAACGCAATTTCCGAAAGCTTCAGTCTTCCGTCCGAGGGCCGATTCGGGCTTCGGTAAGGATCTCTTTCCCAAGAGTGACTAGCAAATTGGGCATTGGTTGACTGAGGCAGTGTCAAGGTGTTTAGGGGTTACTGTACAAGAGAAACTGAATAGAAACTGTTGGCAGAACTGTCCTTTTTCAATATTTTTCAGATAGTCGCTACTGGAAGAGGATGGAACTGTGTCTCTACTCTCTCATGCTACTGCGATAAGACAAAACTGAGCCTGTACTCTCTGATACTGGAAGCTATCGTTCTACTCTTTCATCCTACTGAAAGAGGACGTAAATGTGGAAATGACTGCTGGTTCAATCTCGACTGCTACGGTCCAAAAGAATGGTGTCTGTCGTGGACTGTGTTTGTTTGTCCGGGACCTCAAATGGTCGCGACAAGTCAGAAATTGTCAAGATAAGACAATTAGTCTTCAACTTGGAGTAAGAACGAGGTAGTCATGAGAAGTTAGGTTTTGTTAAAGGATTAGTCTATTTGGATGGGAATCTAGAACTTGGACAGAATTTATTTCGCACTTCTGAGTGTCAGGGGCGGCGACAGCCGTCGTAGACGGCTGGTACTCATTCTATTACTGATCCAGACAGTTTTTCTCTCAATAATTGATCCAGAAGCTATCACTGTCTCTCAATCGGTTATTGTCCTATTAACCATCAAACTCTCTGATACTGACTGTCTAGACTGTCACTCAACTCTCTGGTACTCTCTCTTTATTTTACTGTTTCTTTCTCCAGGTACTGCACCCTTACCCGAACACATACGCTCACAGTTGAGATTACTGTTACTCTAACTGTCACTCACTCAGGTATTATGTACTATGTCCCTAATATTTTCACTATCACTGTCTCTGAGACTCGTACCTTTACTGACTAGATTACTGTCATTCTCTAATACTCTCTTTATACTATACTCTTTGTCACTTTTTACCGTGACTCCTTAGAGCTGAGATTACTGTAACTCTTGCTCTGTCTCTCTCTCCCTTTTGAATCCAGAAAAAGTTCTTAACCTCTTCCAGTTTTCTCTTCTCCCAGAAGCCTTTTGCAGACTCTCTCTCTTTCTCTCGCATTGTCGCGGCGTGGTCAGTCTCTGAATACTGAATGGCTCTTGAGACTCGCCGGGAGAAGAGTGGAGCACGAGCACAGTTCCAAAAGACTCTCTCCCCCTTTACCCATCTGACCGGATAATTGTCTCCTCTTGATCTGTCAATTCCGTACTGTCCCCCTCTGTCTCTCTGGCGGAAGTCTCTTTCGGATCCAGTCGTCGCTTTGTTGCGCAATCTTCTATGCCTGCCTACCATTACCAGTCAATTACTCTAGCCTTTCACTATCCGTTACTCTGTCTCTGTATCTGTAGCTGTCCCTGTCCCTTTCAGCTTGTTATTTTAGAGCGTACAACTTTGAGATACCGTAATCCTCTGTGAAGATCTTCGGACAGACATACTGTGAGTCGTGAGAATATTTGGATTCTTTTATCTATGAAAGTGATTACGGTATTTATTTGGGAATGAGTTCGGAGTCTTTTTACTCTCTGACCCTGTCCTTTGTGACTACTATTCTCATCTCCCGATCCCCCGTTCACGTCAATTTTCAGTCACTTGACTGTCACTGTCTCTCTGCTTTTCTGTCATTGTTTGTCACTGATGCAGTGACTATCAGTGTCTCTCTGTTACCGATCCAAACACTCTCACAGACTCAGTCTTTTTTTACTAATCCAGAGTGTCTCTGTGAAGATCTTCGGGCAGACATACTGTGAGTCGAGAGAACTGAATTTTTGAATTATTTTATCATGAACTCTATCACTGTATTTCTTTGGAAATGAGATCTTTTTTTCAAGATCTTTTTACTCTGTCTATTGATCCTCATGCCGTTACTGTTCCAGACACAATCTTTCATCCTATCACTGATCTAGACACTATCAGTATTTTTACTAAGTTATTGATCTTGACTCTGTCTCTGTTACTGGTTGAGATACTCTCAAAGTCTCTCTTACTGATTCAGACACTACCACTGTCTCTCACTGTTTCTGATCTAGACTCTGTCTCAGTCTCTGTCCCTTTCCCTGTCCTCACTCTCTCCCGAAATCAAAAACACAGCCTGCAGTTGACATGTTTTGAGCCGTCTAAGACGAAAGTGTTCTGCCGGTGACAGTCGTGTTTTCTTCAAAAGACGACCCACTTTCGACAATCTTGAGCAAATAGACTGGCCCCCGTAAGATTGTTGGAATCATCTCTGGAAAAGAGTCTCTCTACAGAAGCCCCGCTCTCTTTTGTTCTTTTCTCTGAGGACAGCTTACAGTTCACCGAACGCATTGAGTAGCCGCGTAATTAGCGGGTCAGACACACCTGTACCCCGAGAGATACTTACACCCCGTACAGGCTATGATTACCATACGGTATGGTTTGAAATTTGACTTGGAGGTTGGCCTTTTTCTCGTCCCCTCCTGCCTTTTTAGCCTCTGCCTTTGCGTGTAATCAGCCTCTACTGGAGGCGCCAATTATGAGTCGATTAATAATTAAGCTGGCGCTTCTTTCACACAGCCCCGACCCACTAAGGAAGACGGATCGGTCTTGATGACTCTGGAGATTACGGTAGCTCTCTTAGAAATTCCACTGGTCCCCGGGTTCAGTTCAGTTGAGTCTGTTCGATCAGTTGGCCGCCCCTCTCTCTGATCGCCATAATAATGAGGAGCGGCTCTCATTATACCGTATCGGCCCCTTTTCCTGCCGAACAATCCCGGCACTTATTGATGGGCAAGCAATCAGGAGAACTGTGTCAAGTTCCAATAGACTCTCTCTTGATTAGCATAGGCTAGTGGCTGCGCAATACTGGGACTGAGAGACAGTAAGACAGAGACAGAGAGATGGAGGACAGCTCCTTCGAACTACAACACGCCTCTTTACAAGCGCGCCGCGCCAAATTCCAAATCTTTCTGAGCATCTTCTCTGCCCATGAAACCTAGCTAATCGTCCTTTCCATCGCAAGAGCATCAAAATGAGATCAAACATGCCCCTGGAAGTTTGAAGATTCATTGCTTTCAATACCATTTATTTCTTCTTACCAATTTTTCACCCAGAAGACGACCTTTTTTGACTTTTTGATGTTCTACAAAATTGTAGAGCTGTTAAAAAGCTACAACTTTGTAGGACATGAAAAGTTGTGAAAATGATTTGTGGGGCCAGAAAAACTGGGGAGAAGTTGTCGGGAGCGGCCTGTTGAAAGAATTATATCTCACTTTCCTCCAAATTATGTTCCCTTCTCGAACCATCTACCGTACCCCCCCCCCCCCCCCCACCCCCCCCCCCCACAGAAACTCATAATTTACGCCAATAAACTGCTCTTTTTTTTAACCTGCCGCCATTCTAACGGTCCTGCGCGATGAGGTGTCAGCTCGAGGCCGTTCCTTTGTATACGGTAATGCGCAGACAGTGCCCTCTCATTTTCCTGCTCATTCCGCTTCAGAAAAACAAGGCACGCGCGTGTCGATTGATTCAAAGAGTCTGTTGTTGGTTCTGACAAGGTGTAGGAGTAATTTCCTTCACGATTTCCTCCTGAAGAGTCTCTCGGAGACGAGAAAACGGAAAAATATCATTGACGTAGGAGGAGGAGGAATAATTGAGAAATAGAGAAGGGTATTCGGACTGAAGGCTGTCCATGGAAACCTAGGTTACGTTCGACTCCGAGAGAGGCTCCGATTCAACTACCTTAGGATACTCCCCGTCTTACTACTTAACGACTTTTGGATTCTTTCAGTTGGTGAGTTCAGTCATGACTCTTGGCTCATACTAAGTACTAAGTAGCAAAACTGTCTACGCTTCTTGGGACAGAGAAGCTCACAGTACTGATGGGAGGGGGGACTACTGTATCGTCTAGGAGGCTCACAGTACTGGTGTGGGAAACTACTGTCTCTTGACATTGAATTTGGGACAGAGACAGAGAGACACAGTACTTATTACTAGTCAGTAGGGGGAAACTACTGTATCTGACTCTTCCTGACAGAGTGAGAGCACCTGGGATTCTAATTGGAAGAGTAGTCTGAACTGTTCTAGAGATACCAAAAGAAAGCCTTGACTCTTCATTCTTTATTCCTCCTGAGTAGCTTTAGAACTGTCTAGTAGGCACTGTTTGGGAAAGACAGAGAGTTTCGGAACTAGTGTCGAAAAATTCTGTCTCTTGACTTTTCCCCAGAGAGTACAAGGACTGAGAAACAAGACTCCAATTGGAACTGGTCAGGGTAGTCTCACAGGAACCTCTGACTCTTGACTAATCTCTACTAGACAGACAGAATGAACCTGGGAAAGTACTGACTCTTGACTCATCTGACTCTCTTCAGTAACTCACACTCTTCTTTCCTTGTTTACTGTACCAATCTCTCTGTTCTCTGAGTACTATCACTTGGACTCTTACTGACTCTCTGACTCTATCTCTTTCTCTAGTAAACTACCGTAACCCATACCAGAACTCTTACAGTACAGACTCTTACCCTTCCTCTCTTGACCACCTCTCTCCAATCTTTATCCTACTCGTCCCATTCCACCTGACTTCCTCTCCCTCCGTCCCCCACCTCTGACTCTTCTGAAGAGCCGAGAGGGGCAGTGTTTGCCTTACTGGCCATCTTAATTAACGAATTGTGTCGCTGCTCGGCAATAAAACTAAGTGCCAGCCTGAGGCCAATTTAAGCGCATCCCATGCGTAAAGAATTCTCAATTGTGCCCAAAGTGGTAAGACAAATCTCTGTCTCTTTGTTGGTTCAATAGAGTAAGACAATTGTTGCCGACGGGAATTACTGTATTGTCTTCCAGAGGGGGCGACTTGTCCAGTCTCTTGTAATTACCGTAATTGCCGCCGTGACCAGCCGACTGTCCAGCTCACATCTATAGAACCGATGATTACCAGTAGAAAGTCAAGGGGACAGAGATCATTTCCTTAATCACTCTCTCTCCCCCTTTACCAGTAGAGGGAGAAAGAGACTCTCTCCCCTAATCCCAGAGATACGGGAACTGGATAACTGTCCTGTCGGATTACTGTAAGCGGCGCATCCCTCGGAGCTAATGATCCAAGTTTAGGTCAGCCGGACGACTGATCACGTTGCCGGTCTCCCGATCCGAAACAGTTCCTTCTGAGAGTAGGTAATTGGACGGTAAATCACTGGGGACAGGGGCTATTCGACACGTCGAGGACACTGTAACGGGATGACCTTAGTTTGTTTAGACAAGAATACGACACCTAATTGAGTGAGGACGAGTCATAACCGGTCAATTACCTCTCTCTCTCTGTCTCTCTGTTGGATCAGAAGGCTTAATCGAGAAGATACCTCTGGGGAGGGACTATTATTTCTGGGACGTGAGGAAGAGACCGGTACAGATCAGTTCTCTGGACAGAACAGTCTCTGATCCAATGGGACAGTCTCTCAAGACTCTTGATTAGCATAGTCTAGTGGACACGCAATACACTGACGATGTATTGGATCAGGCCAAAGATTCCAGTAGTCTAGAGTTCAGTCACTTTCCGATAGCAACGGGAAAGTTTCTAGAAGGGATCAAAACTGTACTTCCCGTTCAAAAAATTCAGACCAAGTTTGTTCACAAATAAAAATCGCTGCGAGAATTTGCTCTGATGGCCGAGTGGTTCAAGGCGCGCGTATCATCTGAAAGACCAGAGTTCGTCTCTTGGAAGCTGCATAAGCTTTTTGCTTTTTGTTCAGTAGGATTTGAGGAGAGACAGCATCATCAGGCGTGACAGGAACCAGAGTTTTTCTAGATACCGTATCCCAAAGTGAAAGTCTGCCCCTCTCTTCCGGTCGCTTTCCAGTGAAGACAATTGAGATGTTCTTCCACGTACTCCCCCCGGCATATAATGGACTAAAACCTGTCCGTTACGCATGGCAGTTTGGAGTAATGGCTCCACGGCATTGTGTGTTGATCGGACCGAATTCGTCTCAATTTGACATCTCCTTTAGTCCACCCCCTCAAGAGTAATTTGGATTGCGGGACCCATGTGCGACTTTACAGCTTCTCATCACGACCGTACCTCCTGGGAGAATCCGGCCTTAATTGCAAAAGCAACCGGCTGGCCATTTGTTGTCCGATTATCGCGACCTTAGAGTAAGCTTTCCCCCTGGTCGAGAAAGGAGCCGCTCCGGGTAGCGGTGCTTATCCCCCTCACCTGCTGGTCAATTAGAGGAAAACCTTACAGCCGGATGGCAGGTGTCTCTCGGTCCCTCTGGAAGGAAGGAAGCCATTTCCGGAGAATCATACTCTCGTACTGTCTCTCTGAATTAGGAAGACCTACTCCCTCTCGGTACTGGAAAGACTCATTGTCAGTAATTGTCTCTGACTCTCTCCCTCTCCAGATTGGTAAGACTCATACTCTCACTCTGTCTCTCTGTGAACTGGAAAAATTCACTTTTTGTGTTCCTCTTGGTAGGACTCTCTGTCTTTGTCTCTTAGGGAAAGGTTCGTACTCTGTCTCTCTGTAACCAGAAGACTCTCTGATCTGTACTGAAACAAGAGATTCTGAGTGCTGGGGATGAGTCTAGGTAAACAGAGCCTGGATTTCCGTCGGTAGGTATGAAACTCTCCAATTCTGGGGAGAAGAGTCTAGAGACTAGAAGCTCCGAAAAAACTGGGACACGTGCCGTGGGAACTCGTTACTCACTCGGTACGGAGTAGCCTGACTCATCGGACAGTTCCCAGAGTGACTGTCTCTGGAGAGGACAAGATTCTCCATCAGGAGTAGAAACCAGTCAAATTCTGTACTCTTCCAGAAAAATATTTCCCAATCCCAGGGACTAAAACGTCTCTGCTCCTCTGCTCATCTTGAGTACACAGCCGAAATTTGTTCATCTGCTCCCATCGGGGGGAGGAAGGTGGCCCATGCTTTGTTCACCTGTGTTTCCCCGAAGCAGCACGGCTGACCTCCCCCCTCTTGCCACCTGTGTAGGGACCCGACAAAAGACAAATTAATTGAGAGGCGGAAGGATTCTGATTAAGCCGAAAGGGGGGACGGTAATTTGTGACTGAGGACAGTTTATAGGGAGAGAGAGAGTCTCTGTGTTTAGACAATCCATCTTTCACTAGAGAGTCGTCTCACCTGTCTCTCACAGATAGTTTATTTAGTCGAGAGAAACAGTAGACACACTCTCCGGGTCATAAGATACTTTCTGACTAACAACCGGAGGATGAGAGAGAGGGCGAAATAATACGGGAACACATTTTCTTTGAGAGGCTTCGAACCCGGGACTGTTGAGTGTGGCTTGCGCCTTAGACCACTCGGCTACGAGAGCAAGGTAGCGCTGAATTTTGGAACTTTAGAGATTTCGACAGGGGACCATTTCTTAGCACTACATGTACTTCAAGCAGGTTTTTCGGGCTGATAATCAAATTTTCGAGTTTTGACATGTTTTGAAAAATTGTAAGCTTTGACTCGCTCTATAACTTTGCAGAACATGTCGAGACCCGAAAATGCATGTTTGAGCTAGAACTTTGGGCTAGAAAAGAAGGAGCTTGTAGACTCTCATTTTCAGTCCTAGAATCTTCCAGAAGCTGTAGAAACTACTAAGTTTGGTTCTCATATGACCTCTTTTCCGAAAGAGAGTGCAACAGTGGCTGCAAACAAGCGTGACACCCTCTCTCTCCCCCAGACCCATCATTACCTCCCGGATCAATAGTTCCTGATTCTCTCCCTAACAGAATTCAAAAACAGAATCTTCCGGAAGGGGACAGTAGATTTTCTCTGGAAGAAAAGAACCCCCAGTCTCCTAATGGAAGTGACCCGCCCCTCCTTGGCCCCGCCTTCTTCTCCTCTCGCCGAATCCAGACACTTCTCTCCTCTCTTCCGGTCACTTCCTGTCTCTAGACTCTCCTTTTTTGTTACTGTAGGAGTATAGACAGTTTTTTGGGTGAGAGAGTAAGAGTATGTCTCTCTTACTGTCCGGTTCAATAACTCTCTTTGTCTCAAATCTCAAGACTGTCTCAAGACGTCCTGTACTCTTTCCTCTAGAACTTTACCGCCTCTTACTGCAGGAATCTAGGCTTTTCAGTGGAGATGAGTATGACTGAGGTTGAGTATGACAGCTTCCAGTTCTCCTGACTCTTCTCTCAAGACACTGGATAAGATCCGCTTGTTCTGGACAGAGTAGTCCTTTGGAGAGAGTATGAGTACGACTCTCTCACCCAGAGACTCTACTAGAGAGTATGAGTACATCCTCAACCCACCCTCTGCGAAAATCCTTCGAGCCTAATTAAGAGAAAGTGAGACGCGCCTTCTCCTCCTTATTCTCAGATTTCAGTGAGACTCTTTGCTTGACACTTTTGACTCTCTCTTCTGAACTTCTCCCCCCAAAAGACCAGTCCAGTACTAATCTCTCTGTCTCTCTCCCGCTCTCCGAAGTGGGCGGAGTCGATTTCTTGAGACGACCACGCCCCAGTCGCGCAGGGGACCCCCTGCCGACTACAGTAACACCTCTTGTCTTCTGGACGGGGGTAGATTGATCAGACTCTTACTCTCACTCCTACTGTCTCTTATTGTTAGACTCTTACTGTTAGTCTTGCTGTCGCCTCATACTCTTTGATAATCTCACTGTCGCTTAAACTCTTGTTCTCTTACTGTTACTGTCTCACTCTCTCTGAACTGTTCTGAACAGTTAAGAATCCTCATTCCTCTCTAAATCTCTTACAGTTCCAGTTCTCGACTCGTACTCGTTCGGTTCAGACACTCTCACTCTTACTGTCTCTCTAACTCTCCGTCTCCCTGACTCTCTTGACTGACTGATTAAATGCCTGTTTCTCTAACTCTCTGACTCTCACTCTCTTGACGGAATAATGACTCTGTGTTTCATATACTCTTACCACCTCTGATTCTTTTTACAGCATTCTTTTGTTAACTTTCTAAGATGTTCTTCTGAACTAGACACCAGACATCTCTCAGATACTGTAGTGTTTTCGTGTTCCCTCTCTCTCTCTCTCATCTGATCAAGCTCCCCCTTTCCTTTCCCGAAACAATGGAAATCTTGTTATTGATGTCGCTTGCTGCGATTGAGAAACATGGGCTATGTTTATTGAACTCTTCCTGAGCATACTCTCTCTATGTCTCTCTGTCACTCTGTCATTCTGTCTCTCTGTCTCTCTGAACAAGAACTATCCAGTCATCCCCCCTCAAACTTTCTAACCTTGTCCCGACACAGTCTCTCTCCCTCTCAATTTGCATAATTCCTTCGTTTTCGCCCTGGCGATACGATCTATGTCTCCCGGCTTAAGACCCCCTGGTCCTCATGCCAGCCGACTGTCTATTGTGCTTACCCCATCTCTCTTCAAGCACGGATATGAGCTTGTCCGCCATTGTATTAGATGGCATTCAGCGCACCTGGTGGCCGGACCAAATTGCTTTTCTCTCCCCCTCCTCCTCCTGCTCTCTATATGAACAATCTGTACAAATATAGTCGTCTCTCTTTCAGATGTCCTCTGGAGGCGCTGTGCCACCGCCGCCACCCTTTAACCCCTTCTTCTCAATCTTCCCACAGGCTCCGCAGTTGAACAGCTTCGCCAGTCAGCAACAGCAACAACGGTACAAGATCAAGAGACAGCGACAGCGAGTTGACGCAGGCGAGCCCCGAAATTCGTATCAGGTAAACAGGCGCTCCGGACGGGGGGATGGAATATAAAGTGGTTGGTCTTCTTTTCGGGGCTAAAGACGTAGGAGAGAGAGAGGAAGTAAGAGTAACAGTAAACTAGCTGTTTTACTGTCTCTCATACTCTCTACTGTTGCTCTCACTGTTACTGTCACTATCTCTGTCTTTCTGAAACGTTTTTGACAGTTACTCTTACTGTCTCTTATACTGTTATTGTTACTATCTGAATAGTTGAACCAATAGAATCCAATAGACTCATACTCATACCCAATCTTAACATCCTCACTTGACGCATACTCTCATCGGTTCAGTCTCTCTGACTCTCTTTCTTGACTGACTGGTAACTTTCTTGTGTATATCTGATTGTGAGGTCTGGAAGGCAAAAGTGTCCAATGCATTAAAAAACATTAACAAAAAGAAATTTAGCATTGAGGACTCGAACAAGCGATCTTTAGATTGATAGACAAGAGCTTTAACCATTCGGCTACGGTGGGCAAAATTGCGCGGCTAATTTTCGCGGGCTCAAATACCGCACCTATTTTTTTGCTCATTTTCGATTTTAAGGTTTTCAACTACCCATTTTTCGCAACAAAAAAAATCTTTTTTCAGGGTTTGAAGAACGGCGCAAACGACCAGCTGGCTGCTCTCTTTCCCGGCATGTGGATGTCAGCCATGGATGAGGATCTGAAAGACGACCAGCCTACTGATCTCTCTGTCAGAGAGGAAGGACAGGACGAAGATCTGACTGATGAATTGGATCAACTGGACGTCGAGACCCACGATCCCGTGAAGATGGACTCAGAGGCGAAAGAGGACGATCGACCAGTGAATGACAGTCCAGCCAGCAATGAGAGTTCGGCCAGCAGTTCGAGTAAGAGAAAACAGACGCAGCCGGTGAAGAATCTCGCTGAGATGTTCGAAGAAATTGGGACTTGTGAAGAGAATGTCGATGACGCTGCTGAACAGAGTGACTCACCAACTCCAACCATCACGGAGGAGGCCGAAAACCCGCTGGAAAAGTTGACAGCTCTTCAGTCACAGCTGACCAGTCCGAGTATTCACGAGATGATGGAGGCTCAGAGACGAATCTGCTCAAATATGTTTGAGCAGCAGAAGAAATTGATGCAGCAGAATGAGGTGAGTTTTAGGAGAGAGGAACAGTATTCAGAGTAAGAGGAAAGGGAACAGTACAAGAGAGTTTAGGGGGAGTCCCAAAGAGTGACAGTAGTGTAGACAGGGAGGGTCAGAGTCTCAGAGACTGAGAGAGAATCAAGGGGACAGTACATGAGACAGTAACAGTAACAGTAATCCCGACTGTAAGAGTAAAAGTTTTGATAAGAGAACAGGAAGGGAGACAGTACGAGAAACAGAATCAGTAGGGTGTAGGGAGAGTAGTTGGAGTAACAGTAGTCTAGACAGTAAGTTCCGGAGAGAGTGACAGTGAAAAGGACTGACTGAGAGACAGAAAGAGTAGATAATTTTGGTTCAGTAAGAATCTGGATGAGAACTGGGTGACAGTGATCAGGACAGTATGAGTCTCAGAAAGAGTAATCGGAACAGTAACAGTAAGAATTGGGGGGGGGGGACAGTTCATGAGACAGAAAGAGTAGTCTAGAGAGAACAGAGTTACAGTTGTTTGGACAGTATATGAGACAGAGATCTAGAAGTTACAGTACCCTTGTCAGTTACAGTATTCTTATCAATGTTACAGTAACCTTACCACAATCTTTAGGAAAAGCCCCGAATGCGAGACTTCTCTCTCCTGGCTCAGACGCTCAAGTCTGAAATCAATGAGAACATGTCTTCCATCGTCGACAAGGTAATTTTACCTCCATTTTCCTTCAAAGCAGAAAAAATTGCAGATTTTAAAAGAATGGGCAGCTGACCTGGCCCGTTTTACGCAGGAAGCTCAGCGCTGTCAAGCTCCTCAAATGGCTCCAATGTTCCCGAACTTTTCACAGCCAAATCCTCTCGGTTTTGGACTTCATCCGGGAGCTCCGAATGGCATTTTCCCGCCCTTTAATGGCTTCAATCCACTGGCAGCTCTGAGCAGTCTCAGACGGCCGATGATGGAGGATGAGCTGAAGAGGAAGAGGGCTAAAGTTACGGACAGTGTCAGAAGAGGAACTCCGCTTGGAAGAGAGTCACCCGTCTCGGGACGCAGCACCCCGCAGTTGAATCTGTCAGCTTCCAGTCTAGCCAGCTATTTCCCGCCAACCATGGTCGGACATCCATTGTATGGCGGAGCCGCTTTCAATGATCGAGAAGATTCGCCGACCAACTCGGACGACAATTCTGATTATGGACCCATGGACGGGAGTCAGAGCACGACGCTGACGCCGATGCATCTCCGAAAAGCGAAGTTGATGTTCTTTTTCACGCGGTATCCGAACTCGACGCTGCTGAAGAGCTATTTTCCGGACATTCGCTTCAATAAGAACAATACGGCGCAGCTGGTCAAGTGGTTCAGCAATTTCAGGTAAGCCACAGTTCACACGCCAATTAGTATGAAGTTTTGTGCCACAGACTAGACAGTTCACACGCCAAGCAGTTGTGGCTTAAGATTTCGAGCTCTTCCGCTGTTCAGACACGTCGTTAAATCGCATTTCCGGTGCCTAATCTCCTGCGCCAGCGTCTCGCTACAGTAGTCTTCTATGCGGGGATTAGGAGAGAAACTGGAAGACGATGGTCGGGGGGCAGAGGGGATAAGAGTTTGGAGGAAGGGGGAGAAAGTTTCTAGAAGGGATCACTCTCTGTCTCTTTCTCTGCTGATACCTGTCGCGGCGAGAGAGTAATCTCCCCCTCATTTCCTCTCCTCCAGTAATCGCCTAGACCGGTTACGGTAGTATCAGGACTGGTCCTAAGCGGATTTTGCGATGATTATGAGGGACTATTGTCTCACGAAAACTACCGTATAGAGGGAGAGTGAAAGATGATGCGTTGTGGCGCAGGTGTATCAACCCCCTTCAAACAATGTGCGTCAAGGCCGCCGGCTGTGAGCTAATAAGGGGGAGAGCTAGTAGAAGAGAAGACAGCTGCCACTGTTGATAATTTCCGGGGCCAAGAGTGGCAGAAAAAAAGTATGTTTCGAAAGTTTGAGCCGCAGTTCACAGACCCTCTCCTAGGTTTGTTCGACTACGAGAAGAAATCTCAATTTTCTAGCTCATGCACATTTTCCAGTTTTGTGATGTTCTACAAAGTTTTAGTATTTGACAAGACCTACAACCTTGCGGAACATCACAAATATGGAAAATGCATGTGTGAGCTAAAAAATTGGGTTTCTCCCAGAGTCCCAAAAGTTAGCGAATTTCGGCCAGTTCACACGCCAGTTCGTTCTGGCCACTTCATAAGCAGCCACAGCTTCCGCAGTTCACACGGCAGTTCGTATAAATCTTCTTCTTCCACAATCTAAGAATCCAATCTGAGATTTTCTCGAGACTTGTCAGTCGTGTCATTAAAATGCGTCTTTGCTGACAGATGACGACTGGTGTGGTCAGTGGAGCGTGTCTGAAAGGCGCGCCTCGTTGATCCGCCAAAATTTATGTCCATCTCTAAATTGACGAACAACATCTTTTCAGGGAATTCTACTACAACCAGATGGACAAATTTGCCAGGAATGCACTGGCAGAGGGAGTGACTCATCGCGATCAGATTACGGTCAACAATGATTCTGAAATTATGAAGGCCCTGAACCAGCACTACAATCGCAACAATCACATCCAGGTAAGGGAAAATGGGTTCGGAAATATGGAAATTTTGAATTTTCAGCCTCCGGAGCGACTAGTCTACGTGGTTCAGGAGACGCTGAGAGAGTTCTTCGACTCGATCAAGCTGGGAAAAGATGCGGAAGCTTCGTGGAAGAAGACCATCTACAAGGTAAGGAAAACGACTGGAAAGTGGCTAGACAATCCTACTGATGTCGGCTTTGGTAGAGAGTACAGGGAAAGTGACTGAAAATGACTACTTAGTACTCATTTTCCAGAGCTTTGGAATTGAAAAGTGATGGTACATGCAGGCTTGTTGATTCTGGGTTGTTGCGCTGCGGCCAGGTTGGACTTTGCGGCGGGCTAAAAAAAATTCATTTCGCATTTTTTTCTGATTTTTTTGTTTCCAAATACGTCCCCCGATTACATTTAGTTTTGTCATCAGAAAAATTGGAATAAAATCGAAAACTGACAATGAAAGTAGAAGAAAACTGCTATTTTTACCGAATTTGAAACTTTAGACATTCCGACGGGCATTTTTGATCAAAGAAAAGAAATTGCTTGTTAACTCTCATTTCCAGTCCCATAATCTTCTAGAAGACACAAAATATAGTAGTTTTGGCCATGCAAATCTCACATTTTTAGGTAATCAACAGACTAGACGATCCGATACCGGAATACTTCAAGGATCCGAACTTTCTGGAACGTCTGGAACAGCAGTAACTTTCTCTCTCATCCCTCTTGACTGTGATCCCATTTCAACCCATATTTTTAACCTAAGTCAATCTCTTTTGTGCAATATCTAGCCCGTTTTTCCTTCAAAAATCACCATTTGTGCCTCTTTGTTGCGCTTCCTAGACATTCCAAGTGTACAGTATTCTCCCCTTGTCTGAATATAATAAGTCCACAATCTCCCTCTACTTCCGACAGCTGTGTGAAAGTTGCTTTATTTTCATGTTCTTTTCTTGGTCTGATCTTCAATAAAATTTATATTAATAGCAACCCTTTTCTCCGAACGAAAAGCTAGCGGTAGACCTGGCTCCGGGCCGGCCCGGACCAAAAATGAAGATGGGCATATTATAGCGCATTCTAGAACTAGATCAAAGAATAATAATATTGTTATATTGTGCTGAACTTTTCTACAAAAAATGACGAAAAAATGCATATTTTGGTCAAAAAACACCCCTTATTTCCAAAATTTCCCCGCGGGCCGGGCTTTTCAGGCTCAAGCCCGGCCTAGCTAGCGGGAAAGACTCGAAGCTGTTGTTGCCGTAGATTTGGAGCCACAGTTCACACACCGAACAGTAATGTTTGAGCCAGTCTCGACACACGCTCAAGCTGTTGTGGCCTCCAGTCTCGAGACTTCACACGTCAGATATTCCTGACTGCTTATTTTCAAGCCACATCATCGACAGTTCACATGACGATTCACTATGGCGTCATAATTTCAGGCTACTGACTCGACAACTCACACTTGAAGCGGTTGTGGTCTCCTAATTTTACTGCGGGCTCGACAGTTGTTGCTGTTCCTGTAGTTTTTCCATGTCTTCAATTTTTTATCGTAACTTTTTATACTGTGGAATTTTCTGTAAAATTTATTAATCTGAACCCATTTACCCGCACAAAAACACTAAATGAAAAGGCTACGGATTATACCAGTCAAGAAAGATTAAGGTAAGGGTAAGAATCACAATGGAGAAGAGAATAATCACTCGCCGGCTGGCCGAATTGCTGATGGCCTGTCTGATGTACTCGTTGGCATCTTTGAGCGATTCCGTCGTGCCGACAGCCATCTCGTTGATTACGTCAATCTCCTTTTCCTGATCGAAGACCTTGTCCGAGAAGGCCTCCTGCAGCCGCTGGATCTCGAAAATTTGCGTCTCTAGGCCGTTGACCGTGTCCTGGGCGCTGGTAAACTTCTTGAAGAGCTTGTCGTTTTCCTTCTGAAGCTGGTCCATTTCCTTTGGGCTGAGATCCAGTTCCGGCTCGTAGATATCTTGCTGGTTTTCATCATTCAGAGCTACGATATTTTCTTGATATTTTCGGTCAAGAAGTGGCTTTTCCTCGTCGTCTGCAGCTACATTTCGTCGACGGATCTGAACATTTGACCGATTTAAGTCTGTTCAAAGAAAATCCAAAATTCGCTTCTTTGCGGGACCTGTATTTGGAACAAAGAACGACTCACTTCAGCTCTCGGTGATGCCGAAGAAGTACTCTCCAGACTGGGACTGACGGGTCTCCGTGGACGCTGTTTCACGGCCAACATTGACGACAGTTTACTCATTTCCTTCCGGCTAGCCATGGACGTTAGACGCAGCCGTCTCATCTCGGTCACGACACGGCCAATCTTCTTGATATCCTTCTCCAGCAGAGCACAGACGGCCTGAAAGACGTTTTATGACAAAATTATGGGCACAACGAGTTGGCGTGTGAGCTGCCGATTCTGTGGCTCAAAAGATAAAGCTACAACTGCTCGGCGTGTGAATTGTGGCTGCTATAGCATCAAAATAGAAAATACCGACCTTTAAATGTTCCTTTTCCTGCTCCGATAGTCCTCGGTCCTTCGAAATCATCTCCAGCAGCTGCAGGACGAGTTGGCTGAGACTGCGTAGCACGCGCTCACTGTCCTGATCGAATCTGTCTCGGTCGTTTTGGCTCATCGTCGCCATCAGGGCATTGAAATCCAGATAGTCTCTCCGCTTGGCCAGAACGACCTGTCCAAATTCGACGATATCCATGGCATACTTTCGAGCCGAGAGCGAGTATTTTCGGTAGCTGATTGACGGCTCGGAGATCTTGGCCGTCTTTTCCTCCAAATTTCCAGCCTGTGCTTTCTGCCGCTTCTGGACCAGCGTTTTACATCGTGCCTTGAAGAATTGCGTCACGTCTGTAGGCATCTGAAAACTGGATGTTTTTGCAGGTTAAAATGTTCACTTTAGGAGAAGTTTCGGTCAATTTTAACTTGCTCAAACTGCAGTGGGGGCGGAAATAATCAAAATCGTGTCTACGCTTAGACTTTAGCGGAACAGGCTAAAATTGTGTCAAAATAGCTTCTTTTTACATTTTTTTTGCTAGTCAGATCCAACAACGGCAACTTTCGAAGCTATGGCTCAAAATACGAGGCTACAACTAGTTGGCGTGTGAAATGTGGTTGCTATGGCTCGAGTAAGGCCACAACAGTTCGAAGTGTGAACAGCAGCTGTCGTGGCCTCAAAATTCATCGAATGTAGCACAGCAAAAACGACGAGAAAGAGGAAATTTAAAAAATTTATGAACAGTATACCCTTCCAAATGTTCCAAACACAAAAAATAGAGGTAAAAACACGGAGATATAACATGCCAACAAGTGAAAACAATAGTTTGTCAAGACTTTTATTTCTACAAGAAAAAAAACCGGTTTAGTTTTAAATTTACACGCACATGTGGTACCCGTAATTAGTGTTAAAAAAAGTGGAGAGGAAGTTGAGGAAAACAAGAATAAATTCAATCATTCTTTTTTACATTTCAGCATGTGCTTCGGCATCCAGGCCCGGTATTCTTCTGTGCCGCATTTGGGGCAGTTAATAATGTCCAGCTCGGGGCCGTCTTCATCTTCGCAGGTTCTGCGATATCGGCGTCGGTCCCTGTATTCGCTTTCGTCGTGTCGCGGCGTCTTTCTTCTCGGCTCCCAATGATTTTGGACGACGTGTTCTTCGGATAGGATCTGAAAAAAGGAGCATTAAAATTGAGGGGAAGCCTCCTCCGATGGCCGATGATCTCATTGGATAAGGACGGCCAAAATCGCCGAATTATCGAAAAAAAATTGTACCTGCGCATTCTCAGGATTCAGGAGGCCTTCCGGAATCTTCTCCCATCCTCCTTCATCGACGGCTGCGACGACCTTAATCTGTTTCATGACTTCGATCGGCTCCTGGAGCTCTTCCGGAATCTTCTCCCATCCTCCTTCATCGTCCTTTCCCAGCTTCGTGCTCGATTGCCATTCCTCTTTCTTGAGCTCAGCCGGATTCAGGAGCTCTTCCGGAATCTTTTCCCATTCACCGTCATTCTTCAGCGATTTGTCTGCGGCCGGCCAGTGCTCCGGCATCGGCTGCCATTCATCCAGTGGAGGGAAGGGAACGTTCGAGTTGAAGCCGCCCTGGAACTGATAGTGCGGGTCGTTCTCGTAGAAGTCGTCGACCACAATGGGATTGGAGGCCGTGCCGATACTGAAAATTTTAGTTTAATGCGACGCTTTTCAGACCACATACCCCATGCTCGTATTAGATTCCTTCTTGATCGGGCTGGGCGGCAGGTCGTGGCCAAAAACATGCTCCTGCTTCACTTGAGCTGCTGTTTCTTTGAACTGTGGCCTTTTTTTGGCCATTTGCTTCTCAAACTCGTCCAGAAGCCTCGATCTTCCAGTAGCTGGTCCTCCGAGCATCACGCCCCCTCCCGATTCCGTCGTTTTCTTCTCTAGCTCGTTCAGAAGCCTCGATTTGCCGGCTCCACCTTCTCCACCGCCGAGTTTTTGACCAGGGGCAGGAGGGTCAGAATTTCTCTGCGGCGGAGCCATCCAGCCGTCCAGCGTGCCCTGGCTTCCGGAGGCTTTTGATTTTTCGGGACTGTGCGACTGGAATTAGTGAATTTTATGCAAAAAATACAAGGAAAATACCTTCGATTTGGGCTCGCCGGGCTTCTTTCTGGCCTTGTATCCTTCCGGTTCTGCAACTTTGATGAACGTACCGCTACAGTTGCGCTGGTGATCAGCAAACCACTTATCGTACGGTCCCGGGGGGCGATTCATGGCCCTCGTCACCCAGCCGCGATACGGTCCTCGCTCTCGGCACGGTCCGTCGCATCTGGAAAATGAAAAATGAGAAGTGTGGTAAAATTTAGGTTATGGCAACATAGCGGAGTATGTAAGATTACAGGTTACGGCCCAGAGGTCCCGGGTTCGGATCCTGTCTGAGTAGAACCCTTTTTCCTTTATGGAACGCACCGTTCTTACACAGCGCGCAGCGCCCACAGAGGCCGCGACATGGCGAGGGCGCGCCATGGCTGCAAGCGAAGAAAAGCCGCCTTTCAGCCGATTTGGCTCAAATTTGGACAGGAGACACTTGACATGATTCCCCTTGAGAATGCTTTTTTTTTGTTTGCCGAAATTCGATTTTCCGAAAAAATCGGTTAAAAGATGACCGAGATATGATGCGTTGAAGTTGGGTCAAAATCGGAGTTGGCGAAACACATTTCTCGAGAATGGCTAAACGGATTGGTCTAAAACTCTGGGCGGTAGTTGGCGCCACCAATGGTCATCCGGCGCCAATGGAATTAGCTTGGTTCCTTTACACAGGAAGGCTGGGATATAGATAGGGGTGCGCGAAGGACCTTGGTTCAAAACTCTGCCCATACTCGTAGATACCACCTAGGGGTCTGAATAATAAACAAATAAAGCCCAAATGTAGAGAAGGGCGGGGCATGTTGCCGATTTACAATATCTCATACAAAAACAAAATTATGGCCGAGAGGGTCAAAACTTATAGCTCGCCGTAGGAAGTCGTACTCTACAGTCTAATTTTGATTTTTTATTAGATTAAAGGAAAGAAAATTATATTTAAATTCGAATAAAGAAGAAAGAACAGCATTACAAACCCAAAAATGATTTGGCAAAAAAGACAAACGTCAAAAACGGTGAGCGGGATCGAACCCCGGTAGTCCGACTGGCGCTCGGGGCGCTAGCCACTAGGCTACGCGGTCGCGGCGGCGCCCACTCAAATTTTTGACGTAGTACCCTCCCTGTCGGGGTCCGCGAGCTGTGCTTAGCCGTTCCGGGCTAAACAAAGGGGGTCAAATCCATTTCAGAGTTTCCAAATACAGTAAAAAAAATGTAGCTAAGCTTACCTCCACTTGTGCGTCTTGTAGACGCGGACTTCGTCGTGAAAGTTGTGGTAGACGGAGATCTTTGTGCCGGCAACCCTGTTTATTCTAAAACTTGTAGATTTATAAGAGGGAAATTTGCACATTTTTTATAAAAAGAACGTACCTGTGCATGAATTCCAGGAATTCGGGACCGTGGCCGTCATGGTCTTGATTCTTTTTGGTTACGAAGAGGTACGCGTGGATCATTTCGTGCTGAAATGTCCAAAATTAACTGAAAATAGCCTAAAAACGAACGAGTAGCGTTTCGACGAGGTCGCTTCGTGGACGGAGCTTCAAGATCGGCGTAGAGAGACGGATAGAGCACATTCCTCCATTTCCCTCGTACGAACAGATTCCGGCACAGCTGAATTTCTTATGTTAGGCAAAAAAATAAATCAGATAAATTACCTTGTCATCCTAGGACTCCATTTGAGCTCACAAGCGACGAGACGGCCTTCGAAAAATTGCCGATTGTAGTCGAGAAAGAGAGCATGGATGTCCGGCGTCGGGTCGATGAGTTCGAAATCGGGATCCACCAAGTTCATTCCTAGAGCGCCCGCTGAAATTTGAGACAATTTATTCCATTGCAAACAAGAGAGGGGGTAGTCGAGATTAGCGCTAATTCTTGGGGTCCAATTGGCAACTATAGAGGCGCCTGCCATCTTGAGCTGTCAGGCCGATTCAGCTGGGAAAAAGGCCGTGACAATATCTTGGCCAATCTTGCCTCAATATTCACCATTTTACGTTGCCAAACAGCTTGCATTTGATTTTAAATGTGTTTAGCAGTATATTGTGCGAAAGTTCAGTGAATATTAAGCAAACACTCAGAGAAAAAATGTCGGAAAAAAGAGGAGAAATTCACCGGCGAATTTAGTGCTATTTGAAAATGCGCCGACTTTCCCGCTTAATTTTTACGCCGCGGCTTCAAACCGTCGTTCCCGAATTTTTTTCTCCCTCACTTTCCCCATTCTTCGCTGTGAAAAACGTCATTTTCTGGCCCTGCACAATTAAAATATCGCATAAAACCGCTAGATGGATCGAAAACTCACTTTAATCCATCGGAATTGCCGTTCCAACATGTTTCAGAGCCTTTCGGTGTGAAAAAACGAAGTCTGATGCGCAGGCTGGCCCGCATACGGTGTCTTTGCGGGTTAGAAGAGGGCGACAAGAACATGCTAGTGGATTTCTACTCGCAGCACTTCCCACAGCGGTTTTTCTCTGCTTTTCATGTTCAATGATTTTTCTGACCATTTTCGACGGTATATTCCAATCTACTACCCAGTTTCTATACAGCTGCGTTCCTTTTACATCAGAGTTTCCGTCTGGCTCACTAAAAAGCGTTAAACAGGTCCAAAATCGTGTGGTTTTTATGAAAATATCCGTATTTCTCTGTATTATCCCGTAAAACGCAGCCAGATTAGATATTCATGGGCTATTGGCTTTGCGGAATCCTCCTTTGTGTCACAACGTTCATAATTTCTTCATTTTATGTCATTTTTCTCCGGAAAAAATGCCCAGAATTTTAGACAGCTCGATGAGCATGAGAATGACGACAACGGACAAGCACAGAGATGAAATGTAAGTGCTTTTCTCGATATTTCACTGAAAAGAACCTTGTTTTCCCCACTGTAAAGCCTACACAAATTGTATACACAGGTATTTTCACCTTCGCTTGCAAGGTAGTAATTATCGAATCAGCCCCGATAGATAGCGAGCCCTTCTTAGCTGCCTCCTATACTGTAGCGTTTTTTTTTTTGCGCCGCCTAGCATGGAGCTTCGCCAGAAGGCAGTAGATTCCTTCCGACGGCTTGTCTGTATCTTTTTTGGTAGCCGGGGAAAGTTTTGATTCAACAGTTCTCTGGAGAGCCGAGAATACCCGTAATCTATGACATCGTAAACGACAAAACGTTCCTACTTTCTTCAAAACTGACTTTTTATCAAATCCTTAGAAAAATCAAACTTTTCATTTATAGGGTTGCCTTCTCCCGGCCCATAAATTGCGTCACATTCAATTCCTGGCTCAAATTTAATTATACGAAGGATGGCATCGGCCAGCCCTTTGGAGCAACAATTACACGAGACGCGCATCGTTGAAATGTTCATTAGGAGCTGGCTTTTTCTTGCGCGGCGCAACAAAAAAACTAGCAAACAAGAGTCTAGAACTGCAATTTTCAGAAATAAAGCGATCGCCGACTACCTTCAGTCTAATGGATACCAGGAGACGCTGAAAGCCTTTCGTGGCGAAGCAAATCTGGTAAATTTTCATAGATTTTAAATGTATACTTCCAAATTTAGGGCGAGAATGACAAGGCAGCCATCCCGGGCATTTTGGAGAAGAAATGGACGACGGTTCTCCGATTGCAGAAGAAATGCACCGATCTGGAACAGAAGCTACTCGAAACGGAGAAGGAAATTGCACATGGAGCACCCTCACGGTTCGTTTTGGCTCAAATCGCAAAAATTGAGCGGAGATGCTTCCTGCTGTCTAACTGTGGCTATTGTGGCTACATTTTTCAAAACGGCGCGCAAATCCACCGCTGGAAACACTGTTTACACCAACTTTCAGAGACAAACGTCAGCCCGGAGAATGGATTCCAAGACCGCCGGAACGCTTCGCCATCAGCGGACACAGAGCACCCGTAACGAGAGTCGTTTTCCATCCTGTCTGGTCCGTCTTTGCAAGCTGCAGCGAGGATGGAACGATCAAAATCTGGGATTTTGAGTCGGGAGAACACGAGAGAACACTAAAAGGCCACACGGATTCAGTCCAGGACCTGGCCTTTGACCAGAGTGGCAAAATGCTGGGTTAGTCTCTTTTTTAAAGTATATCTTAAAAATCTGAGACTTTATCAAAATCATCCCCATTTTCAGTGTCCTGCTCTGCCGACATGTCCATAAAGCTCTGGGAGATGGGCGGCAATTTCGAGTGCCTGAAGACGATGAAAGGACACGAGCACAACATTTCCTCCGTCGCTTTCCTCCCAACAGGCGACTTTATTCTGTCGGCGAGTCGCGATCGCAGCATCAAGATGTGGGAAGTCGACAGCGGATTCTGCTTGTTCACTTTCCGCGGCCATACGGATTGGGTTCGACAGCTGCGAGTACATCCAGACGGTAGCCATTTCGCCTCCTGTGGCATTGATCAGGTACTTTTTTTGGCATTTTCTTTGAAAATCCCGCAAAATTTGGCTCCTACTGTCTAACTGTGGCTGTTGTGGCCTATTTTGGCCTAAAATTTTGTTTTTACCGAGTATCCAACACTCTCAAGTGCTTACGGCCTAAGCAGTTGACGACATTGTTGTCTTCCTTCTAATTTCCATATTTCAGAGCATCATAATCTGGAACGTGCAGGCCAAGGCCGTGAAAACGCAGATAAGAGAGCACGAGAATGTCGTCGAATGCGTGGAATGGACCCCCGAAGCCGCCGTAGCTCCAATTCGACAGGGAGAGCCGCACGCGAATGGAGATCACGGAGCTGCGCACAATTATTTCGTCGTCAGCGGATCGAGGGACAAATCCATCAAGGTCCGTTGAATTTCGACTATTTTTATCGCGTAAAATTTAGATTTGGGACGCGATGACAGGCCTCTGTCTCTTCACTTTGCTCGGCCACGATAACTGGGTTCGCAGCTTGCGCTTCCATCCCCATGGCAAATATCTCATTTCCGTGGCCGACGACAAGACGCTGAGAATCTGGGAGATGGCACAGAGAAGACAGTTCAAAAAGATCGAAGCGCATTCGCATTTCATCACCTCCGTCGGTTCGTTTCTAGCCTCTGAAAGGCTGAAAATGATAATTTTTCGCCTGATAGACTAGTTGGGCAAAATTAGCGGTAATACTCAGAATGTTGGGTTACTGTAACATCCTATTTTAAACAAACTTTAGCCAGAGTTTCGACAGTTCACAACCCACATCTGTTGTGGCTTTAGTCCCTATTTAGGGCCACAATTCCGCCTAAAAATCACATTTTTTTTCAGATTTCCATCAGAGCCGGCCATACGTGATTACGGGCTGTGTCGATCACACCTGTAAGGTCTGGGAATGCCGATAGATCCAGTTCACTGCCAGCATGCTTTCTTCCTCTTTTCCTCGACCAAGGTTGTGCGTCACTCTGTTCATACACAAAATATTCCCCCCTCTACAGGCTCTCTTCCCCATCAAAATTCTACGATAGTTCGTATTTATTTCCTTCGCTCAAGTCCCCCCCCCCCCTTTTTTCTTGAAAAGTTGTATGGAGACAGGCTGCTCCCTCTATTCTTTTCCTTCTGCTTTGTGCATCTTTATAGTGTCTAATCCTGATAAATTGTTCAGCTTTATGAACGTTTCAACATCTTGGATCGAATGAACCCGGAAACTCTATCGACTAGCAGTAGAGATTCAAGTTCCGATGACTCTTGAGATTTCTAAATTGTTTTTATTACTGTATAGAAACTACCAAGTTTTTCGAAAAAGAAAAAGTTGGCAATAAATGATCTTGTGGCTGCTGACGAGCAGTTTCGTCGTCTACCAGCTGGTCTCCTGCGCCAAGAGACGTCTGGAAGCCGAGACCAAGAAGAAGCAGCAGCCGCCGTCCGTCAATCTGAAGACGACGAAGGAGGACGAGGAGACGGCCACTCCGGAGCCACGACGTCTGGAAAACAGCAGTCCCGTCATTGTGCTGCCGTCGGCCGGTCAGATGGGCGTCAAGACGATGAGGTCGCAGCTGAGTCGGAAGAAAAAGTCGCTGCAGGGAGCTGAAGACGAGAGACGAGTCACTTTCCGTCTGACCAGCACTTCGCCACAAACGGCCAGTCCACAGCAGAAGAGCCATGTCAGTAGCAGGAGGAAGATTAACTGAGGGAGAGACTTCGAATAGTCAACAAGAAATGAAAAGTTTTGAAAAAGGTCTGTTTTTTTTGTAGATTACGGCAGGTTTCTGAACTACTGGAGGAATATCTTGACTATGGACTCTTTGAAATACAAATCAATATGCTGTCCAGTACAGAAAGACTGATTGTGAGAGACGGAGATTCAAAGAGTAGTTACTGTTTTTGAGCTACTGAACCAATCACCTGACTACTTACTCTTCAAATCACAAATCTTAGTTATTCCTCGAGCATATATTGTTCCTCTGGATCTCTAATAGGCTTCGACTACTGATTGACTCGTTCTGATAGAACAGAGAGTAATGAGCAATGAAAATTCTGGGGGGACGGTGAGAGATAGTCTTCCGACAAGACTGAACAGTCAATAGTTCTCTGCATGGCCGAGTGGTCCAACTGTTCAAGCAACCCTCAATTCCTTTCACTTTTCCTTTTAGACTTTTGTATTCTCAAATTTTTATTATAGAGAGTGACAGATTGTACATAGGGTAGAGGAGAATAAATACACAGGAAACCCATACAGAGCGGAAAAAACTATCCACTATCTCACAGAGACTTAGAAAGGACTGTAAAATTCCTCTAGATAGTTTGCATCTGAGTAGCAGCAGCCGTCAGTCCAGACACTTTCCTCATGGTCAATCTCGAAAGACTGGCCAGAGGACAGGAGCGGATCTTCATCCTTGATTTCGGTGGTGGTCATCCAGTCGTCGACGGGGATGGGACTGGGTCGCGACGAGTAGGAAGAGGTCGGACTGGCGGGCACTTGACTACTACTCTGAGGGATTACGGTACATCCCATTTGCGACGTAGCGAATGGGGATTCCTGTAGAGAGAGATCTTCTTCGACTTCGGTACTCTCGTCGAACGGAAGCTCACTGGCGAGTTGGTCAAGGTCGAAGTCGTCCTGGAATATGGTAGGTTATATTGAAGTTCTGTTACTGTAACTCTTTAGTCTCTTACAATTTTTCGCTCAGTCTCTCACTGTTTCTGGTTGTCAGTGTATCAGTCCCTCAGACTCTCAGTCTCCGAATCTTTGACTCTCTCACTCAGTTTCTAACTCAGTGTCAGTTGCTCAGTCTCTCACTCAGTCCCTCAATCTTCCAGTCTCTTACTCTCTTCAAATCTGTGAGTCTCTCTGTCCCTCAGACTTTCAGTCTCTGACTCTCCGACTTTCTCACTAAGACTCTTCCGACTCTCTCCGACTCACTGATGCTCTCTGTCCCTCAGACTCTCAGTCTCTGTCCCTCTCTCTTACCTGGAGGTCCTGGAAGAGTCTGTTGAGCGCGTCTTGTGGGATGAGGTCAAGTGGAGGAGTTGGATGAGCGACAGAAGAATGGAGGCGGCCTGCACCCTCGGCAGGGGTCCACTAATGAATGCGGCAGATTCAACGGCCGGCTCCAAAATCTTCTGTTGCTCAATAACTCTCAGACGACTATTCTCCTCACGAAGACGCGCATTTTCATCCATCAGCTGCCTGACGACCTCCTCCAGTCTCTGTGATCGGGCCTTCTTTCGATCTCTGGCAGTCTGAGCGGCTACTCTGTTTTTCAGCTTTCTTCTGTCGAGTTTCTGTTCAGCTGTGAGGTGGTTCAGTCGCTCTCTCTTTCTCGGGGGTCCTTGTCCAGAGCCTCCGTTCAGCAAACTCTCGAGAGGGTCATCTTCATCGTCCTCTACTGAGACAGAGGGGGCT
Organism: Oscheius onirici; assembly: GCA_932521025.1. Taxonomy (NCBI): domain Eukaryota; kingdom Metazoa; phylum Nematoda; class Chromadorea; order Rhabditida; family Rhabditidae; genus Oscheius; species Oscheius onirici. Next base: position 9,753,911 of record OW051470.1, on the reverse strand, counting down.
GGTCGCTGAAAAAGAGACTTATTCTCTCCGTACGCAAAAGTACGTCCTTCTTACTGTACTTTTCTATTCCGTACGCAAAACTGCGTCTATCATACCATATCTTTCTTTCACCGCCAAATAAGCAGTCGCGTAAACTGCATATTTCGGCTCAAAAACGTCATTTTTTCGACTCTTCGATGTTCTGTAAAGTTGTAGTTCCGATCAAGGGCTACAACTTTGCAGTGCAACAAAAATTCGTAAAATGTCGTCTTCGACCAGAAATCAGCCAAATACGCAATTGCGTACTTTTGCGAATACAGGTTACTTATTTTATCCATTCTATTTTCCCTTTTGCTTACCTTCAAACAATGCGTCTGAACAGGTCTCGGTTGCCTTGACTGAACGACTGGAACTGGTACTGACGGAGCTCCAAGGACTCTGGTCTGAGCCAGCATGACTCTCGGCTGGACTCGTGTCGGGACGAGATAATACGTTCGTGGTGCGGACATTTTCTGCAAACATCATTTTTAGAGAGATAGGGACTCGGAACTACTGATAACCGGGACAGAGTTTCGAAATACTGTACTCTTGACTGAATGAGCTAAAAATGTGAGAACTAAAAATGGAGCAGCTGCCACGAGGCACCCGCTCTATTGATCGATATTTCGCAATCTGATGCTCTAGAGTTAAAATTTAGAAAACGTGTTTTCCCTATTTTTAGACCATTATTGAATGAAAAACATGTTATTTGTCCAGGAAAGCAGAAAACTAGGCGGAAAAACTTGTAAAAGAATCCCATTTTCGAAACTATGAGTCACTAGTTCCTGGTCCATCAAAGGCACTAAATTTTCCGTGTTTTTCACATTATTTTGCCTCAAAATCTTACGAAAGCCGGGAAAAGTCGAAAAAGTTAATATATGTTTTAACAAGAAGGGTTTTCGACCCTTTTTGAACCTCTCCCCCGGACCCCATTGATAGCCTCTTTTTATTTCTGAAAGCAGTGATAAATCACCCCAAACTCACCAATTAGTCACGTAAAAATATGGCTCTAGATGGGCAAGAGCCCGCTGGGCAGCGAAAAGTTAAAGCGGACTCCTCGGGACGAGGTGGGGACGGCTGAAAGACACGTCAGCAGAGCCACGACGGGACCCGTTTCTCGTCTCTGATTGGTCCGTTTTTGTCGATTGACCACGCCCATTTCGTATTTTGGAGCGCGGAAAGGGGAGCGTTTCGAAATAGGGACTGTTCAATGGAAGGAGGACTTACAGTAACCGGTTTTTGTTGGTTTCGAGACCGGTTTAGGATACAGAGAGACTGAGACATTGAGGGACAGAGAAACGGAGAATCCGGAAAGAGAGACAAAGTCTGTGAGACGGGTACAGAAAGAGAGTCTGAGGGACTGGGTCTCTGGGAGACTGACGTACAGAAATATTGAGAGATCGAGAAACTGACTGAAATGACAGTGAGAGTTTTGGAGACAGTAGACAGGGAGACACAGCATCATAGAGACTGAATAAAAAAAGAACAGAAAAACGAGCTCTTTTGGGTAGTGTTGGAAGAAAATGCGGTACTCCTCGACTCTGGGGATTCCCAGACAATGCTCGGGCTAGAATTTAGCGAAGTAGGACACGAATGGTGCTTTTTATCAGAATTTTTTTTCTGGTCAGGCTCTTTCTGGGTCAGTCAGTCTGATCCAGTTGGAAGTCATTTCACAGTCAGTTTTATATAAAAAAGAGGACGGGAAATGACTGGGCGATGAGATCTATTCGGTCCATAGACATATAGGGAGTAAAACGAGTGAATTCTGCCAATCTGCGGAAAATGACATTAAAACCGGGCTGGGGAAAATAGCATAAATCTAGAAGAGACCGAGGAAGCCTCGTGACTGTTTAGCCGGGCTGATCGTCGTCTGATATCTGGCCTGGCTGCTGCTGATCACATTTTCGTAGGCCTTCTCCCGCAGCTTCAACTTTTCGGCAATGTCCTTGTCCTCGACTTTTAGACGAATGCAGGATTCTTCGTACCTGGAAATTGGACGGGGTTTTGGAGGAAAAAGTAGCTGTAACTCCGTCAAATTTGTATTTTTAAGCCAGAGAGATTTTCACGTCAAAAGTCAGACAAAATCCTCATAAATTGACCCCATTTGGCAGAAAAAGGGTTGGTGCGCAGCGGTTTTACAGAAAAAAGTCCCAAATTTTTTGGAAGGAATAAGCACCTCTAGTTTCCATTTTAGCTCATGTTCACGAGATTTTTGCAAAAACTATGGGTTTGGATCAATCTGAAGGCTCTGGAGCGCTGAAGCTTTCGAGAACATGGCCTGAAACTGGCTCTACCATCTCAGAATGTTCTTGCACTCATTTTTGTTCCAATTTCCAGAAAAAAAAGTCTATAAAAGCTCACTTTTTCTTAGCATTCATGTATTCGATCTGGAAGCGAGCCATTTCGCTCTTCTTCTCCGTCAGCTCCTTTTCCGTCTCGAGGATTATCGCAAAGTCTTCTCTGGCCGTCGAGTCTATTGGCAAGAAGCTAATTGAATATCTGGGATCATTTTTTAAGCAAAATTCTTTCACAAATGGCCTACTTGACAGAATTGAGCCAATTGTCGCCGTATACACATAGAATATGCTTGCCGTTTTGAAGAAGTTGCGCCGTTTGGGTTTCTGAAGCGAACTTGGTGAAAATGACGGGAAAAACTACCTAAGAGATCGAGATAGTGGAAGGGAAGAGGCGTCTCTTTGTCCTCCATGTGGTATTTCATCGGGTTGAATTCGCCAATGTTCACAATTGTGTGCGGGACGAAGAAGAATTCTGCCTGTGTGCCGGACTTCTTTTTTTGGCTTTCCTTAAAAGAAAATGAATGATATGGGGCTTAAAATGGGATGAAATGAGCTCTCCGACGTCTTGCCAAAGAAATTTGGCGACAAAGATCAACAAAAAACGCTACCTGAATCATCCGGACACCGCCTTCCCTGTCGAAAAGAATAAGCTTGAATTTGCTGGACGAGGGGCTCTTGCAGATGATCGAGACGCCGTTCTGCTTGTACTCGTCCTTCATTTCGATGGCGTAGAATTCACCTTCTTGCTTCGCAACGCTAGCCGTGACATTTTCGCCGGGCTGGAGAAGACGCGCCGGCGATGAGTCGATGTTTTCACACAGCGTCCGTGCTTGGGCAAGAACCTGGAAGAACTTTCGTGAAGCGTGGTCAAGAAAGTCATTTCATGAAGTTTATGGCTCAAATTCCCATATTTCTTCCACTTTCCATAGCTACCGCCATTTTTTGCGGTCAATCAGCCCAACTGACAAAACATTTGGTCGATTAGACAAGAATTTGGGTCAAAGACAAGATTTCTAATTAAAACTACCTTGGGAACAATTTGTGTCGGAATTGGCACTCCGAGCTTCGTGAAAAGAGCTCCAAACATGCGTCCGAAGCCTCCAAGCTCCGTCAAGTCGAATCCCTCGAAATCCAGCTGACTCGAACTCGGTCCACTGACATCGTATTGCCGGCGTTTATTCGGGTCGGACAGGACGGCGTAGGCTATGCTAATCTTCTTGAACAGCTCTTGGGCTAAAATTTAGAATTTTCCAGCGAAAAATCGACTGAAATACCATGTTCGTCACCGGCATTCCTGTCCGGATGATATTTCAGCGCCAATTTGCGATATGCCGTCTTGATTTCGGTCTCACTGGCCGTCTTTTCCACCCCGAGCAACACGTAAAAGTCCTCAACTGGCTCTTCTTGTAGCGTTTTCGGCGGGGTCATCTAAAAACCCGAGTTGTTGGGATCAAATGGGGTAAACTCGAGTCAGGCATGGGGCAGGCATAGGTTGGGATTAAAATGGCTAGCTTACTTGGTTAAAATACTTGATAAATCTATGAAAAGAGGACATATTTTTCTCGATTTCGAGAGACGGCAATGGACGGCAAAAATGACTCAATCGCGCTCATTTTTCTGTGGAAATTCAATTTCGTGACGGGACCCGCGTGCTCGAATTTTGGCACCAACTTTGAAGAATAGGAAATTGACAAAGCCCAGTTTCTCATTCTTCTTCGACTTTTCACCAATTTTTATCATTTCCGGTCTGCTAAAACCAATTTTATCGAATTCGACGTGATCAAATACCCAAAAAAGCCATAATACATCTCTTGGACACTTGGCAAAGTCCTAAAAGATGGCCTTTGATATTTTTTAAGTAGATCTCTTCGATTTTCAGTGCTTGTCCCTCATTTTCCCTTTCCAAAACAGCTCTATTCCTTCGGCAAATGAAAACATGCTAGAAAGGCATATTTTAGCACTAAAACATCGCAAAATCGAAGAAATCAGCTGTGGTTCACCTTCAGACATTTCCCTTCCCGTCTGTTCATATTAGCGGTTTTTATACTTTCTCTCACTTCATCTGACTATTTTCTGTGCTCTGAACGGAAAATAAGCCAGGAAAAGTGCAACAACCTACCAAAATCGATTTACAATCGAGTGGCACGAAAACAATTTAAAATCACGATATTTCGCTCAGTTCTTTCGTTATTTTGGTTTTCGGATGTTTTTTCCCAGATTTTTACCCACTAAAAGCTTATTTTTGTAGACAGAAAGCTCTAGAACCCAGCTGGACTTTGAAAGGCCGAAACACATTGTTTCATCGAAGTTTTTTTTTTTTTTACAGCCTTCCTCGCTCAAATTCGTATTGCAGAATGGGAAAATTCGAGCGTATCAAGAAGTTCACCGAAGCCGCTGCAGAAGTAGAGATGCCAACGGCTCCGGCGGCTGAAAGCTCGGAGGAGAGCTCTGACGATAGTGACGCCGATTCCACGGTACTTTTTCGTCCTTTTTGCCCAAAAATATCCCAAATTTAAGACCCAGCAGCCGGTGGAGAAGAAACGAGCCACCCTGTGGACGAACCGCGAACGTGTCCTCGTCCTCTGTTCACGTGGAGCCGATGCCCGCACGAGACATCTTATGAACGATATCAAGGTGCTTTTTCGATCATTTTTATTTGAACATAGCCATTTTAAGCAGAAAATAACGTAATTTAGGACCTGCTGCCTCACTCGAAGGGTGACTCAAAACTGGACAAGCAGAAGACGCTGACCGTGGTTAACGAAATTGCCGAAATGAAGAATTGCTCCAAGATTCTGTACTTTGAGAGCCGGAAACACAAGGTATGCTTTTCTTTGGCTATTATAACCGTCTGGCCCAAGTCTTCGTTCCTTCTGGAGCTGGATCCCTATTTTTAGCCACAGCCTTACAAAACTCGGCTTTCAGGACATGTACCTCTGGATTTCGAATGTGGACGAAGGACCGTCGGTCAAATTCCTCCTTCACAACATTCACACGATGATGGAGCTCAAATTGTCCGGAAATTGTCTAAAAGTGAGAATCTCCCCTCATTTTACCTCTAAAACCAATCTGCTAGGCTTCTCGTCCCATCCTCTCCTTTGACAGCAAATTTGACGAGATTCCCCATCTGACACTGATTAAGCACAGTCTGATGCAGGTAAATTTCACCTCTTTTTGCCCGAAAATCTCCAAAATTTAGACGTTCGGCACACCGAACCATCACCCGCGATCGCAGCCCTTTGTCGATCACGTATTCAGCTTTTCCGTCACGCCGGACAACAAAATCTGGTTCCGCAACTTTCAAATAGTCGACGAGACGCTCCAGCTGCAGGAAATTGGCCCTCGTTTCGTGATGGAAACTATCAGAATCTTTGACGGATCGTTCGAAGGAGCTGTCCTCTACGACAATCCGGACTATGAGAGCCCAAATGCCGTCAGAAGAGCCGCCAAGCTGAAGGATAAGAGCAAGACGATCGAGAAGGAACTTCATCATAAGGTGAGGCATTTTTCTGGATATTTGAAGAAAACGGAAAGAGACGGGACTCTTATCCTGTAGGCTACTGGAACTCACGGTCTGGAAGAAAACTGTATCTGTTACTCTAGACTCTCGGAGAGGGAGTCTTATCAGAAAATTGATTATACGCGTTAATTTGTTAACAACACCATTTTCAGGCTGAAGCCGCCAAATCGGAATTCGTCAAGGAAGTCTTGAAGACGAAGATGGTCGACCAGCTCAATGAGGAACTGTTCAATACGGAGAAGAGTCTCGAGGACGAGGAAGCTGCCCGAATGGCCGAGAAGATTGACGAAGCCGTCAAAAGAAAGATTGGACAGAAGGACACCAGAAAAGCAGCCAAAAAGGCCAAGTTTTCGGGCTAAAAAGCTAATTGTTATGTTGTTGAACTTGTCCTCTTTTCTCCATTATTGTTATCTGTTTGAATTGAATTGTTATTCTTCTTGTTTTCTTTACAATTTTAAGCGGAAACTGTTCGAATCAGTTGCTTTACCTTCTTTTCTCGTTTTTAGTTCGAATTCTGTGGAAAACCGAGTGTTTTGGTGTCGCAAATGCTCAAAATTCGTAGGAAGGCCCCAAATTATCGAAATTAAACGTTTTGAAGCCAAAATTTGATCAAAATGGATGCAAAATTGGGCAAAAAATACTCGTTTTAGTTGAAACGCCAAACACTCAAAATCCTCAATTTTCAAGCTAAAAAATGCCCAAAAAATCGTAGAAAAGCCACGCTTTAGATGGCAGGAGAGCTGGGAAGCCACAAGGGCCCGTCCTGCCTCCAGGACAAGGCCACAGCCTCAGATTATGTGAAGCTTAACGTCGGTGGATCGCTCTTCCACACGACGCGCTCAACTCTAGCTAAACAGGACACAATGCTGAGGGCAATGTTCAGTGGACGGCTACCAGCCGTCTCCGACTCGGACGGCTGGATTCTGATTGACCGGAGCGGCAGGCATTTCGGGATTGTACTGGATTTCCTGAGGGACGGATCGGTCCCTCTTCCGGACTGTCGCTTTGAGGTGGAACAGATCCACAGAGAGGCTAGGTACTACCTGGTTCAGGTGAGTCTACTTGAGGAATTGGACAGACTCTTGACTCAAAATCATGTGTTGTTCTGAGAACTTCTGGATCAGTAGTACTACAGTACTGTCTCCAGAAGTTGAGAGTACTGTAGGTAGTGTCTTCAGTAGTCGGTATAGGTGAGTCTACTGGAAGAATTGGATAGACTCTTGATTCATACTTATCAAGTTACTCTGATTCCCTTACTGTTCTTAGACCTGTTCTCTGGATCAGTAGAACTGTAATACGAGAATTGTACTATTATATCCAGTCAAGAGTTGCAGGATTAGATAACAAGTAACTTTTGAACTTGGAGCTTATACAGTCTTTGGCTTTTACTGTGTCAGAGGCAAGTAGAAAGCTTGAGAAACCGATAAAAATCAGGTAGAAAAAGTTGACGTTACGACGAAGGTATCTGAGAAAATGGTCATTAGCGACAGTTGGTATGTGATAATGTCGGCTTTGGCAGAAAATTGGGACGGGATCCTGAGCTCGCTCTCAAATCCCGCGTCCCGCACATCTCTGGTGGGCACTGTAGGATACAGGTGAGTCTACTGGAAAAGTAATCTTGACTCTTGACTCATATTCAGTCACTACTCTGAGGTCTCTGGATCAGTAGTACTGTCTCCAGTAGTCGAGAGTTTGTGCCTGAATGACTCTTGACTGATCGGATCCAAAGTACTGTATGGGACAGCTGAGTCTACTGGAAGAATTGGATGGACTTTTGACCCTCATAGTCATATACTGTTCTTACAATTAGACCTTTACTGATCTCTGAATTATTAGCTTGTACTCTCACCAGTAGTCGAGAGCCTGTGTCACTCTTACCCAATCATTTCCAAAAAAAAGTCCTTTTCTCTAGGATCTCGTCACCGAATGCCAGTCCTGGCTGGATGCTCATGGAGCCAGGAAAGACGACAGGGAACCATTGGCTACTTGCAGTATTCCTATAGTTCACACCAAAGCCGAGTCTGACCGGCTGATTCTTGGAACTCATAAGCCTTCCATCAAGCTTCTGATTAATCGACATAACAATAAGTACTCTTACACAAGTCAGTCCGACGACAACATCATGAAGAATCTGGAGCTTTTTGACCGACTGGCGGTCAAGTTCCATGATAGAATACTGTTTGTTAAAGGTGGGGGGACAGGGACTGATCCAGTACTCTTCCAGACGTCGGTTCCGAATCTTCCGAAGTCTGTCAGTGGAAATTCTTCGGTAAGAATTCCCTCAGGGCTGAAGTCTGTTGTACTTCCATAGTCTACGCCACGGACAAGAAACAGACCAAGGTTAGTCTCTGTCTCTTTTTTTCACTTCTCCAGTACAGGTCGAGTTCCCTGACTCTAAAATCTACGACGAGGCCATGTCGATTCTTCGCTACGAGGATCGCGGTCTCTGTTCCCGCTGTGGAGGCGATGCCTGTCTCCCGGGCGGTTCTTCCGTCTCTACTCCTACTTACGAATAGAAATGTTGCCAAAAAATGTAGAATGATCTCATTTTCTAGTCCTTTAAAGCTTTAAAACCTTGTTTTTCGTTATTATCTGCAGAGAGTTCCAGGCTCTTTGAAATACCTCCAATTTTTCCATTGCCTTATTTCGACCATCAGACCCCATTTTGAAGCTTCTCGATGTTCTGAATAGTTGTAGAGCAGATCAAAAACTACAAGTTTGCAGAACATGAAAAATTCAGGAAATCGCTTTTTGGCGCTCAAAAAGCCAGAAGAACTCAGTTTTGATAAAAGTACGCAACGACATTTTCGTTGCGACGAGCAAAATATGATTATTCTTCCAGGCCATTTTTTATGCTCAAAAAGCGATTTTCCTACAATTTCATGTTCTGCAAATTTGTAGATTTTGATCTGGGCTACGCTACAAGTTTGTAGAACATAAAAAATTCAAGAAATGAGTTGTTGTACCTGAAATTCAACGTTTTCGGAGCATTACAAAATATATTGTTTCAGAGAAAATGGGCGCCTAACTCCGAATTTCCAGAAGGCTATTAGCATGAAAAGGTACTTTTTCCATCAGAAAACTTCTAAAAAAAGCTTTCAGACCACCACAGATTACGGTAGAATCTCATCCTATTGAGGATGCCGTCGTGGTCAGAACAAGCAATGACACTCAGCAAGTGTAAGTGTTTTTTCTTATGTTCCGGCCAAAAAATCTATGAAAAAGGATACTGCAGCATCGTATTTTACGCAATTACGTACATGTATCTGCGCGGGAAGATAAGATTACCCTACAATCTTTTTCAGGATAAACTTGAAGGAACTCTCGAAGGAGATTGATGTCCGTGAACTGGCATCGATGATCATTTCAAAGTCACCAGTTCTGTCAGAATCGAATCGTACAGAACTGGAACAGGTCCTGTTCTATTTGAAGAAGAGGAAAGGGAACAATGAGAGGGATGGGAGCGCTTCTTCGACGGCTACCATTTCGACTATTGCTGCTTCTCTGGATGAAGTTGATGTAAGGGGGAGATGGGGAGTCTGAGAGACAGAGTCAGAGTCTGACAGTCTGAGAGACATAGAGTCTCAGCGACAGAGAGACTGAGAGACAAAGAGACTGAGAGAGTCAGAGTCAATCAGACAGAGAGTCTGCTTGACAAGAGACAGAGTATGATTGTGAGATACTGAGAGACAGAGAGTTTGTGAGACCGAGAGTCAGAGAGACAGAGAGTCTGATAATCTGTGTGTTGTAACTTGGGCAAGCGACGAGCCAACAGTCTCAGACTTTACTGCCGCACAGAACTGACACACAATAATTATAGATCGCTTGTCACATAGGAGATTAGATAGAACACGTCTTGGCATGTTATCCTGCTGTAACACTGTGACAGGTTCGAAGAGTCTGACAGTTTGTTGGTCAAAGTGAGTGAGAGTCTCAGTGACAGAGAGACTGAGGATAGTCTGAGGGACAGAAAGTCAGAGAGTGTAATAGACTGAGAGTCAGAGAGATCCATATTCCAGAGCTACCTGGAACTGTTCTACGAAGGAATTGATGAGAAGAAAAAAGCTGCCCAACTTTTCTATAATCTATCCAAAAATGGGGCCAACTTACACGAGTTGGCAGGCAATGGTAAGCTTCCCAAAAGTTCAATTAACAGGACAGTTCAGAAGCCATAATGGGAGCCCTGGCTAGAGTCTACAGGGAAGACTGGAAGAAGAACTTTGAGCTAGCCATAGCTATCTCCTCAATTTTTGTGGAACTGTCCAAGTACCATCAGTTCCAGATGATTCTGACTCATCATAAGGTGAGAGTTACTGTCTCTCCCTACTCTCTACTTCCAGATCGGAGCCCTCTGTCTGACCACAGTCGAACATGAGCTCAAAAGAGGAGAAACCTGGGCAACTGAAGCCAAGACTGGCGACGAAAAGACAGCTCGCCGATGCCGTGTCGCTCTGAAAAAGCAGCAGGTCCTTCTGGCCGGCTGTATTGAGATTCTGACCAACATGGCCAGTGACCTTACTGTTGAAGTCAAGATAGTTCGCCGTGATTTTATTCCAATCCTGATCAAGTGCACAGAGTAGGTTCTGAGGGCGACTTTCAAAGGAAATCTGTTCAGATCAGCTACCAGTCCGGAACTGAAACTAGCTACTGTTCGGATGCTGCTGAAACTGAGCATCTTTCAAGAGAATCTTACTGTTATGGTAAGAGGAGAGAGTAAGAATAATAGCAACAGTAACAAGAACAGTAACAGTATGAGTAACAGTATAGTCTGTAGAGAGCATAATTTGAAAATGTAGAGAGCATAATTTGAATTGGCCCGCGTTTTTTGGTTGGCTGAGTATCCAACATTTACATGTTGTATCATCCTACGCACCTAAATTCCCGCCAATTTGATTTGAAAAAAAGTTCAATAAAGAAAGCGCGGGTCAATTCAAACCTTGCTCTCTACATTTTGAACAGACTATAACAGTAACACTGACAATTCATTTTCTTCCAGGAGAATTCCAACATATCTGACACGATAGTCGGCTGGTTCCCCATCGAAGACGTTCCTCTCTCCAAAAACTGCGTCCGCTTCCTGTTCAATCTTGTCTTCAACAGCCGGACCCGCACAAAAATGGTCAAAGGAGGTCTCGTGAGCCATATTGCGAAGCTCATAAAGAGTAAGACGAGAGAGGTTTATAATGTTCAGGTTCAGACGACACAACTGCTCTCCATCTTCTCTACCAGTTGAGTATAGATGATGAAGGGAAGGCTATGATCAAGTTCACTGACAGTATTCAGTTGGTAAGTGATCCTGACTCTCTGTCTAAGTCTCTCTGTCCCTCTCCCTCTCCCAACCCAATCCTTTCAGCTAGACATGTGCGCTTGGACCGGCTGAGAAAAAAATTGTCTTCAGTGCGGTGGGTAAAAGAAATTCAGCACGCTTTTTTTTCTGGGTTTTTTGTGTTTCCCCAGTCATTGTAAACAAAGACCGACTTGCACAGAAAAAAGTTAAGCAAAAAAAGACAAATCCGCAAAGAAAAATGAAAAATAAGACGAAATTCGCGAAAAAATTCGTGTTTTTCGTAGGAAACTTCAATTTTCTTTGCGGATTCATCTTTTTTTGACTAACTTTTTTCTGTACTAGCTGGTATTTGCTCACAATGACTGGGGAAACACAAAAAACCCAGAAAAAATCGTGCTGAATTTCTTTTACCCGCCGCACTGAAAGCAATTTTTTTCTCAGCCGGTCCAAGCGCACATGTCTACTTTCAGCTGATGCGAGACCTCCTCTCTGGAGACGGTAGTGACGTGACCAAAGCCGTCCTCTTGAACGTCTGTGTCGAAAAACGGAACGCCCAGCTGGTCTGTGGAGCCGAAGGAGGTGGTCTGGACCTACTGATGGAGATGTCTCTGGAGCACCGAGATCTTTTAATAGCGAAGATTCTTCGAACCATTGCCAGTCATGAGGGACCGACTCGGGACATGTTTCTGGTGAGTCACTCTTACTGTCACTGTCTCTCACCTACCGTACTCTCTGTTTCAGAAATGGATGCCCAAACTGATCAGTCTAGGAAAGACCGAGTCTATCGACTCTGCAGACGACAGGGCAGCCATTGGCCTCGAGTGGATAGCCACAGCGGCTGTGATCAAATCAGCCGACTGGGCAAAGTAGGTAGTCAAACGTTCTGGAAAGTTCCACGGTTCAGACTAATCACTACAAATGACCTGGTAGCCTGGATGAAACAGCAACTGAACGGATACAGTAAAGAGACGTCCCCTCTACAGTTACAGATCGTAATCATGTGCGGAACGATGGCCAGGAGTCTAGAAGCAGCGAGACATCTGGTCTCTCTGGTGGATGTCTTTCTGAATGTGCTACACAGTGAGTTGGATAAGAGAGAGACTGAGTATGAGCCAAGAGTCTCTAACTTACCGTAACCTTGGTCTGGAGGAGAGAGTATGAGTCACGAGGCAGGGAAAGAACTGGAAAAAAGAACAAGTCGAGGAGAGAGTGAGTCTACAGTAACCCAGAGGAAATGAGTATGAGTATAGTAGTAGTAAGTCTAGACAAAACTACAGTAAACCGTATCTGAATACCAGAATAATCCAGAAGAGTTCAATCAATTTCAATTCGATGTCACCGTGTTCATGTGTCGCATTTTATGCAGGTTCCATTGAGCAGGGTCTTCTCTTGCCGCTCTCATCCAATTCTGTCTGTTAGACAAACCTTGGTTTTAGTCTTTCTACAGGTCTGACTGCTCTCCAGAGCCGCCATTCTAGCATCCGTCTCGTCCATGTATCATCGTGAGCTATTTTTCTTGCAAAATTCCACTTCTTCTGACCCATCTTTCTCTGATATCGACAGCTTTTGTCTTCTCCTTCAACCATTCGTTTGTTCGTCTATCCATCAATGTGACACCAAGGAATCTTCTTAACATCATTCTCTGAGCCACTACAAGCTTTGTACAATCCTTCTCTCCGAGCGTCCACGTCTCGCTTGCGTACAAGAAAGAAGAGTTCAAAGAGAGAGAGTATGAGTTTGAGTCGAGAGTCTGAACCTACAGTAATCCAAAGAAATCTGCTGGAGAGTACGAATCTAGAATCAGGGAAATGAGCAGTCAACCTCAGTAGGAAGTAGAGTATGAGTCACGAGTGTCTGAACCTACAGTAACCCAACGTAAATCAGTAGGAGACAGTCTTACACCTACGGTACCCTTTTCAGACCTCCAGACGGACGACGAGTACGTCCTCCAACTACTGTACTTTCTGCTTCAACTTCTCCGTCACCGGGAGCTCTCGGACGAGCTTATGGGCCCCGATTCGGCCGTCGGTGCCTATTTCGTTGATCTCATGCACGATCGAAACACGGCGATTCGGGAAATGTGCGACAATGCTCTTCTAATCATCGGAGTAAGCTTTTCTCTAATTTTTAAGCCATTTTCCAGGAAAATTCACAAGAATGGGCTCGAAAAATCGCCGGGGCCCGTTTTCGATGGCACAATGAGCAGTGGTTGAGCATGATTGAAGGCGGACACGAGTTGGAGGACTTCATACAGGCTGACGACGATTTTGGCATGATTTTCAACGACCAATTTGACGATTTTGACAAAGTGGCAGAGCTGGACACGCCCTAGGGCCTTTTTGATCTCAAAATGCAACGAATCTCAAGGCTTTCATCTCCCAAGACAAGAATCTCAAGTTTTATCATCTCTAGTCCTAATTGATACTCATTTTACGATATTTTCAGTCATTTTAGCATCATTTTGGGACATAACCAGGGGAAAGTGAGGCCAGCTGGTTGAGGGAAAACTTGAAGTCAAGCAGGCTTTCCAAGAAATTTCTAGCGATTTTTATCCCTTTTCTTGCTCTGAAATGTATTTAGCATAAGAAGAGCGATAGAATCGCCTGAAATGAGGATTTTGTCATCAAAAACAAACAAATAGAGCAGAAACGAGTTCAGTATGAAAGAAACTGCATTCCCTCAACAATAAGTTTTGCAATTTTTTTGCTTGTATTTTTTTTCTTGGCGATAATACAGTTTTTAGAGCCTGAAAATGTGTTACAAAAAATAGAACAAAAAAATCGGGAAAGCAATGAGAAGGAACTTTGTTTGCCCGCGCTCTTTGCTCTTTTCAATTTTCTTCTGGTTTTGTCCCATTCTGTTTTTAGAAAATAAATATTTTCCATGTTTTTCTCCAGTTTTCTCCACTTTTCAAGTTATTTCTTGTCCGAATACCTATTCCATCGTGTTCTACATTATTAAATGCCTATGTCATGCTTATTTCAACTCATTTTTTCACAGAATGTCATGGGTTTCGGCCGCCATGCATCACCAACAGGGAAAAAGAGGCCTTTTTAGCTCTTTAGCTTGCCTCAGCTGTGTTCTAGTGCTGGCCTATTGCGTCTCGGCCAGTCATTCTATCCGTAAGAGTGCTTTTAACCTTAAAAAATTGTATTTTTTCCAGTTTTGATGTCAGCACTATGGATAGCCGTCTTTGCACTCTGTTCCCAGCTCTCAGCCCTTTATTCCATGAGCATAACGCATAAATCGACGGAAAAATACAGCTACGGGCTAGCAAGAGTCCCAGTTTTGGCAGTGTTTAGTACTACGGTCCGTTTTTTGAGGGAAATAAATTTTTACAATAAAAATTCCAGGTTTTGGCCCAGCTCTTCTCCATTTTCCTGTCAAAAGAATCATTTGAGCATCTGCTGTCACCAGATCATCACGGAGCCCATGATACCGACGTGGCGCATGAACATGAAGCCGAACAGATAGGTAAGGAAAAATTTTCTTGTGCAAATTGTCTCTTTGTCGTACGTCTGGTTGTTTTTCTGCTTCTAGCTTCTTTTAGTCTCACTGTAGTGAAAAATTAGGCAATTTACTGTTTATTTAGACATTCTTAGACCAAGAACAGCTTCTGAGAACAGTCATAGCTCAAAATCGTGTATTTCTGTCCAACTGCGATTGGCGTAGCCTTCTTTCCCGCATTTTCACCTTGAAAACAAACCAATTTTCAGGGAGCTGGCCCTATTACCTTGGAGCCGTATCCTCTTCAATTGCCCTCCTGATCTCGGCCTATTCTTTAAAAAATCAACCCTTCCAGTACGTGCTGACAGCTGCCAGCAGCTCTAGTCTACAGGTAACCGTTCTTTTCAAAAAATCTAAACAAATAACTTCAGGAACATGCAGCCGACATCTCGCAAGCCGTCTGCTGGATCATTCCAGGTCTCTCACGGCTCCTTCTGCCCCGAATCAACGCCATGGTGCTGCTGGCTATTTGCAGTAGCAGTCTGATCGCGCTCTGCGAGCATTTCCGTCACGAATTTGCCTGGTCCGACCCGATTTGTTGCCTCATTTTGTCCGTGGCCGTCTTTTCGACAATGTGGCCGCTCTCGACCTACACTGGAATGATTTTGCTGCAGACGGCACCGGCACATCTCCTGAATCAGATTGACAGATGCATCTCGGAGGCAAATTCAATCGACGGCGTCCTAGAAATCAAAGTCGGACACTTTTGGCAGCTGGACTTTTCGCAAATGGTAAGAATTTCTCTTTGGTTCTTTGTTGGCTCAGCGAAAATGAGATCTGAGCTATTTCTTACTCATTTTTGACCTAAACATTTCCACAACAATTTCGCGTGTGAACTGCCGATTCTGTGGCTCAAAATACGCTTTATAAAAATATGCTTTTCAGGTAGGAACTGTCGATGTCCGTGTTCGTCGTGACGCTGACGAGCAGCAGGTTCTGACCCAGGTCACCGAGAAGCTCAGTTCCCTCGTCGGCACACTGGCCGTCCAAATTGTCAAAGATTCAGCCGGATGGCATTCTCAAGAAGTCAGCTATGCTCCTCCAGCAGCTCCGGTTCCATTACCGCCAACTCACTATTCTCCGCCCCAGCAAAATCATGGTCAGCTTTTTCCTAACATTTTTGAAACCAAATTTACAGGACACAGTCATTCCGGAGGAGGACATGGGCACAGCCACGATGGAGACAGTCACGGCCACAGTCACGACGGCGTCATCTACCACTAAATTAAACATATTTTTCCTTAAAAAGCTATTTATTCGTGTCAATCCCTCTCTGTGATCTTTCCTGTTGTTTTGGGTACTTTTTCCCCCATTTATGTGTATAAAAAGGCGATGGTATATGATTTGATAGCTTGTTAACAAAAACTAATGTTCATGACCTGTCTTACCTCGAAAATATTGCATTTTCCCTAAAATTGATAATATTTTGCAGCGAGATGGCCTTGAAGACTGTTAAGTTCGCCTACGACAATGCCGCCGTCAACTGGATGAGGAAGACAGCCTGGAACTACTTGTGGGGCGGACGCGAGTACGGTCTCCAGTTCCACGATACTTATTTTGAGCCGGCTCCGGAGGTCACGGAAGCTCTTCATCGTCTCAATCTCAAGGTATGGTCCTTTTCAGCAAAAATTAGCGATTTTAATAAATTTTTTAGCCATTTTTCTCTCAAAAACGTAAAATTTCCAGGAGCCCCACCTCTTCGATGAGCGCAAGATTCGTCTGTCCAAAGCACATACGTTGGCCATGCACGGAGAGCGCCTCCCCAAGGTATTTTTTTCCTATAAATTTTGCACCAAAATGAAATTTCAGAACCAGTGGACCAAGTGGGAAGACGAGACCTGGTATCTGAAGCCGTATCTTGACGAAATTGAAGCCGAGAAGAAGGCCCGTGCCGAGACTTCCGGACTCATTCCGCCCTTCGAGAAGAGCGCCCACTAGATCAATTAGGAAGTATTGCGATTGCCTAGAGTAAAATGTGTTTTATGGATACCTTTTTTTAATCTTTTAGGCACTAAAAGATGAAAAATCTTTGAATATCTGACGGAAAATCTATAGGAGTGCGGTAGAATCAATCCTCTAACTGCACCAGCCCTTTATAGCCTTTCTGTTCCAAATGAGTTGAACAGACTATATTTGACAGAGAGCCAAAAATGAATCGGACCTTCATAAGACTGGCCAGTTCTTCCGCGACCAGAAAGGCTCTGATCGAGAAAATTGTACGGGTTGATCATGCCGGAGAGCTCGGAGCTGACCGGATCTATGCTGGACAGATGGCCGTTCTGGGAGGTAGCCCCGTCGGCAGCGTAATCAAGAAAATGTGGGAAGAGGAAAAGGAACATCTGGACACGATGGAGCGTTTGGCAGCCAAGAATAATGTGAAGCCGACAGTCTTCAGCCCAATTTTTAGTGTGGCAGCATACGCTTTGGGTGAGTTGGGAAAAGTAACAATTTTTTTAGGGAAAATGGGCAAAAATTGGAGTATGTTGGAGCCGAAAGTAGAAAAAAAACATCTTTTTATCGAACTAGCTTTTGCTAAAAATCGAATGTCAAAGCTGAACCTTTTGAACCACAGTTCACACGCTGACTCGTTGTGGCCATATTTTTAGTGCTACTGCTTCGACAGTTCACATGGAAAACAGTTGCGGTTTCTTCTTTTTTTCCTTTTCACACATTTTTAACACCAAATTTGGGCTTCCAGGCGTCGGAACGGCTCTGCTAGGCAAAGAAGGAGCTATGGCCTGTACAGTAGCCGTGGAAGAGCTCATTGGCCAGCATTACAACAATCAGCTCAAGGGTGAGTCAAAAACGTTAAAAAAAATGTTTTTAGAACTCCTGGCAGACGACCCAGAAGCCCACAAAGAGCTTCTGGCTACGATTACTCGTCTCCGAGACGAGGAATTGGAGCATCACGACACTGGAGTCCGTCATGATGGTCTCAAGGCTCCAATGTACGATGCTCTGAAATTTGTGATCCAGACTGGCTGTAGAGGAGCCATTTTTATAGCTGAGAAGGTCTAAATGAAGGGTTTTTGATCCTACAAGTTTGGGCCACAGTTCACACGCCGAAACGCTGTTTGTTGTCTAGTTTCAAGCCACAGCTTCCACACTTCACACGCCTAATCTTTTTTCGAGCTCCAGCCTTGACAGTTCACACTCAAAGACGTAGTCGCTGCCCTGTTCCAAGCAACAGACACGATAGCTCATAACCCACAACGTTGTGGCTTCCTAATTTCTCGACAATTCACGGTTAAACTCGCTGTTGCCTCATCTTTATTCGCTTATTTTATTCCTTCTTCTCCGGCTCGGTCATCTTTCTCCGCTCGCGAACTTCTCTGTCCCAGCTGATGAAGGGCTCAATCTTGAAGAAGCCGGCTGTCGAGTCGAAGAACTGCGAGAGATCAATGCCTAAAATTGTATATATTTTTTTTTACAAAAAATGACGATATTACCGTATGTGAACTCGTAATCTAGCGCCTGTGCGACCATATCAAATTTGTCGAGATGTTTGACGATTTTAGCGGTCGTCGTCTGCTGTCCTTCGTATTCTTTCCACAGCTCGAGCCAGTCATCTCCAACTAGCGGCACCTGACTGCAGATGTCTTGCATTCCCTGAAAAATCAATTAAGAAGCTTAAAAAGAAGACAAACCTTTAGCTCGAGCCGGTACTTGTCCTCCTCACTAACGCCACAATGCGGGGTGATATCTCCGACGACAGCTTCGGCCAGATCGTGTACTAGGGACATTCGGACGACGCGGGTCACATCACAGTCTGAAAAGTTAGTGTAACGGATGTGTCGCGAAGGTTTTTGAAGTTGAATTTGGCGAAAAAGGCAGCTTTTGCAACGTCCGTTAGAATCCGTAACTCTCGTACCCCAAAAATGGGACAAAACTGAACTAAAGTCCACAAAACAAGAAAACAAACTGATTTCGAGTGGTTCAGGTCAAGGAATATATGGGGGATAATAGGAAACTTTAGCCCTGAACGGGCGTTGCAAACTTTGTTATCCAAAACGCTCATTTTTCAATAAGAAATAGCCAATTCTTACCCGGAATTTGATGTTCAAGAGTCATGCCAAGCACGGCCATCCGGTACATATGGCAGGCGACCGTTTCGGGCTCCGGCACGCCCATCTTGACCCAGCCGGTCCGTTTCAGATGCTTCAACGAGTCTAGAGCTCCGAGCAGATCGAGAATTTTGACCTGCGGCTTCATCTGAACGGGTTTTTGTTACAATTTCATGGTTTACAGATAAACTTAGGAAAGAACCAAAAAAGACATTTTGAGCATAAAAACCAATAGTTTATGTGTTAAAACGGACCAGAAAGCTTGGCAAATATCACAGATGAAAGGTTCTAAAAATGATTTTTCTTTTTACAGTTTTTCGATGAGTTCCTGGACCTGGCGACGGCAGTCATCTGGATCGGTCACGGTGTGTCCAACAGTTCGAGAATCTTCGAAAATGGCGTGATCGTTGCCTCCCTGAAGCGTTTTTGGGTTAATTTTAAGCAAAAATAGAGCTTACGGGCATGGTTTTGTCTCCGAAAAAGTGAATGACGTCAAACTCCTTCTCGAGATACAGTAGACAGTACGTCTTGTCCCAGCCGTGAGGATAGACGTCGACGCTGATCTGACCGCCTAAAATAATTAGTCTTTTTTAAACGAAAAATACTCGCAGGAAATACGAAAACGCCTCAAATTGCTGTAACGTTCAAAACAACGGCTCGGCGTATGAACTCTCAAAACTGTGGCTTGAAAAGAACAGGCTACAACAGCTCGGCGTGTGACCTGTGGCGCAAGGCTTCAATTTTGGCCAATACTAAGGCCAAATACCTCTTTTTAGAGTCATTGATACGCCGAAAAGACAACAGCAACGCTATAATGAAGAAATCGTCGACCACAGTTCACATTCGAGCCGTTGCGACGGTATATTACAGGCCACAGCTTCGACAGTTTACATGTGAAGCGGTAGTGGCTTTTTTTTCGATGCTTTATAAGTTTGGGGACTCGATACAGCCGGTACAGTCCATCTCGGAGCGACTGTGTCGTGTAGTTCTTGGTCATGAGGTTATTTAGCCGTTTTTTTAAGTTAAAAAACAGTGAAAAAAACTTACCAATAGCGAAAGAGAGCCCATAGGATCCAAACTTTTCCTCGAGAGCCTTGACAAACTTTTCTCTAATTTTGTGTTCGTTGTCGTAGACGACAAAACTGTCTCTCTCCGATTGTGAGCAGCTGCGACCAATCGGGCTCAGATTGATCATTCCCTGTAAAGTTAAAGCTATTTTCTAGTAGAAAGAAGGTCCAAACCTTGCGGAATTCGACAAAATTGCCTCGTTTAACGGGCAGCGTAATTTCGGAAAAGTATTTTAGGGTAAAGTTGATCATTTCCTGCAGCTTCTGCTCGCCAATGTGATCCTGAATGGCTACGGTCGGGAACTGTTTCGAGCCGTGATAGCCGATGAGTCCGTTTTCCGAAAAGACGTAGTCGAACTGTGAAATCACTTAAAACATTAGTTTTTGGGTGAAACTTAAGCCAACATACAATCTTCGTGGCTCTCGGCAAGCTGTTCCTGGATCTTGGGCCAATCCGATCCTCCAACGACGGCCAGCGGGACTTTCTTGCGTGCCTCGGCCAGGAATTGACGCATTTCTGGCTTGATATTCTGAAAAATGAGTGTTGATGTGAAGAATATCCAGAAAATGACTAAACACTGTAAAAATTTGCTTACCCGTCTTGCCGGGGTCAGTGTCCCGTCCACATCGAAGATTAGAAGAGTTTTGGACATCGTGAGACGTCTGAAAACGGTCAATCTATAGCAGAAAATTGGTCTAAAGAATAAGGTAAAGCATTTTAAACCTAAACAAAACCTAAGAAAATAGGGTCTTCTGATCAAAACGAACATTTTTCAGACGTTATTGGTCAGCGAGGGTAAAATGTGTGCCTAGGAAGCTTCTACCGCTCTAAATTTGACGGATGAGCAAGGAACTTTATGGATTTCGCGAAATCTTACGAGACAATCAACGAAAGGCACAGCAGGATCCATATTTGAGCTTCAGGAGGACGGAAAGCCTTCAATTTCAACAAAAGGGAGACAAATTACTCAATGTGAAGCTATAGAACGAGGAAATATGCTCGGAAAAGGCAGTGAATGACACAAAATGAGTTGGACCGGCATTATTTATCCAGCCGCAAGGGCTAGGTGTGAAAGACACGTTTCAAAGGCATCGTCTAAGCCCAATTGGCTGACGGAGAGTCACGTACGGCCGGATATTGTTTTACTTGAAAGAAAAAGAAGGAAAATAGGAAGAAACTGAAAAAAGAAAGAAGAAAATTAGGTAATATTTCGGCAGGCGCCCCCCTTCGTTTGAAATTTTGCGCTGGAAGCCTCCTGAACCATTTTCGCATTTTCCTTAATTTTTCATCAACCTTTAGACTTTCTAACTACTTTCATCGGTTTCAGCGCGTAAAAGAACCCCCTGGACCATGAATTCACTCCAAATATGACGATATTCGGAAGAAAATAGCGAAACTTGCGAATTTTGTCTATTTCTCTCAATTTTTAAGTGAATTCGTAGTCTAAAGGGTTCTTCTACACGCTGAATCCGATGAAAGTAGTTAGCAAGTCTAAAAGTTGATGAAAAATGAAGGAAAATGCGAAAATGGTTCATTTCGAGGCTTCCCGCGCAAAATTTCAAACGAAGGGGGGGGGGCCTGCCGAACTATTACCGAAAATTAGGATTTTAAAACGTTCAAAAACGCGCTCATTTTCCGCAGCAAATTGAATTGAAGAAAACGCAGGAATTTGAACAGCATTAATTCAGAATTTCATGGAAAGCTTCGATTTTTTGCTCTTTCTTCATTTCCTTTCTTCAACCTTTCACTAGCAAGCTGCATAACAACTCACAATGGCTCAGATTTTAGAGGTTTTAGCTCCTGCCTAGAAGGCCGAAAAGAAGAAAACTGATAGCAATTCTTTATTACTACTTTCCTTTCGATGTCGTCTTCCACAAGTGGCGGTAGACGGGCATCTCCTAGATAGACGAGTCGAGCGAATGAGTTCCTTCTGGCAACAAGTGTTGGGATTAGAGGCGTTCCGTAGGACTTGTTAAAAGTCAGATTGATAAAAGTTCATTTTCTTTGATTTAGTTTCTGCAAGAACAGCACCCAAGTACTGAGATCTTGGTCTCCGGGATAGCCATTAGTACCATCCCATTCGTCCTTCATAACTCATGCATCGTCTTCTCGGAAACGACTCGCAAGAGCAGTCTCTCATCTGCTTCAAAATGTATGAAGAAGGGGGCCCCCTCTTTCGATTGTCCTCTCCAGGATCGTGTTACCCTCTTTAATGAATGTTTGCTCACCATCTAATGATTAATTCAATGACGCTCGAGGCCAGGGTTTGCCTACCAAAAAGAGAGAAAAGTACTATGTCTATTATTGGAGGAGAGAGAGAAAGTAGCGGGATAGAAAGACAGAGAGTCTGAGAGCCTGAGAGACAGGGGGACAGAGAGACAGAGTATAAAAATCAGAGAGTATGAGAGAGTCAGTAAGAGTCTGAGAGATAGAAATACAGTAGAGTGGATGAGAGACAGCCTTTCGAACTTCACAAACAACGAACAACTTCATTGACGTGTCCGTTGCTAGTGGTGGGTTCGAAAGGAACGGATCTCTCTCTCTCTCTTTATAGAGATTCTGACGAGAGACGAGCATTCAGGACGAAGACAGAAGGAGAGAATGCCAGTCCATTAGAAATATACGGTAGTAACCTGATATACTGTTTGCCCTGAAGGCGGGATCTCTCTGGAAGGCAAGCAGGGCCACCAGAAAGTGGGCGGAGCTTTGTGAGGAAGGGCCCGGGGTGGAGACGCAGGAAGGCCTCGCCTTCATTGACCTCAACTAGGGCAGCAGACACGACCCCCATCGGCTGGACAGCACTGAATCATGGTAAGTCTTGAGGAGCTTTGTTCCGAGCCTTTGGATCCAGAAATAAAGTCTAGAATACTGTAGAGACTCTTCCAGAACCTTTAATTTTTCTCTGCCACCGTACTCTCAGTTTTTGTGACTGAACTACCGTACTCTCAGTTCCTACAATCGTGACAAGACCCTACAGGGTCTTACCACGATTCGTGTTAGAAGACAGGACCTAGATCAAACAATTGGTACAAGGCGCAAATCCAGATCGTTCTGGTAGCTGAAAATGCTGCGCACCAACTCACGCAGCTAATATTTCGTAGCGTATCGAAGTTAACGAGTTGTTGCGCAGCTTTATGGTTACTGTACTTTTACTACCAGGCCAGTTGGTTCAGGTGCAATCAAGGTAGAAACTTTCTACGTCTGGTATTGGTTCAAATTCCCAGAAGTACTCACTCAGTTTCTTTGCTTCCAAGTTTTGGGTCCCGTCACGAATTACCTGGTTTTTCAAAGGGGATGTTGACTCTCTTATCTGAAAAAGTACCGTACTCTCAACAGTCGTGACAGGACCCACTTTCGGAGCGAAAGACCAGCAAAAAGCGTCCTCTCTGTCCTCTTAATTAGCTCTCAATTAGTCCCAAAACATCTGTCAGCCTCTTCCCTCCAACACCTGTTACTTTCAGCGTGAGGTAATCAGCATCCATATCGGCCAGGCTGGCGTCCAGATCGGAAATGCCTGCTGGGAGCTGTACTGTCTGGAGCACGGCATCCAGCCGGACGGAACGATGCCGTCGGACAAGTCTGTCGGAGGGGCTGATGACTCTTTCTCTACTTTCTTCTCGGAGACTGGATCTGGACGACACGTTCCCCGCGCCGTCATGATCGATCTCGAGCCGACTGTCATCGGTACGTCTTTATGGGTTTTGGGAGAGAGGGAGAGGGGAGTCTAATGGGATCCGTGTTCCGGACAGATTGCCAGATGTGAATTGAACATGGTATGGGGTCATGTATTGGATCAGAGGTTCAGACACTGGGAAACTGTCTGGAGCTCAGAATGAATGTATCAGACCCTGTTCCAGTCAGGAGAGAAACTGTCTAGATAATAGTATTCAAGAGTACTGGCTCATGATTCTCATCTAGACAAACAGTCAAGAGTCTAGAGTCTACTGTCTAGACTCTAGAGACAGTCTGATCATCTAGAGAACCAGAAACAGTCGGGAAAAAAAGAGTCTGTTAGTGGAACTAAAAAGCTCCAGAGTCTGGAAGCCGGTAGAAAAACTGTCTCTTTTTCCACCTAGCGGCTGCTGAACTGGAACCGCGCACCCACCGCGGTCAACGACCCTCGACCCTTAGAGCACATAGTGCCTGTGATTCAGATCGGATGGTTGCTGTTATGCTCAAATTTTTGAAAAAGAAACCAAGGAGAGACACTTGTTGACTCATTGTCTCTCTCTCTCTCCCTGACTACATCATCCCGTATCGATTCTCCAGCTGCCATCCGGGTAAAATTCCCTCGAGAACAAAGCGATGCCCCTCTCAGTAATGAGAGGGCATAAAACTGGACTGGTCTTACGAAATTTAATTAAATGTCTCTTTCTCTGTGTCCCCAAAAAAGGCATCGCGTGACAGCTTCCATCATTTCAGAGAGAGAGAGAGAGAGAGACTTCTATTCTCGATGCATTGCAACATAAAAGTCAGAGGAAGGACAATTATGGCAACTCTTATGACTCTCTCTCCTCCAGTCTGTCTCTTTTTGAGAGGCCGACGATCGATTCAAGACAGACGGCCCCCAATTGTTGACCAATTGTTTGAAATTCTAGGGGAGCGAGCTAATTCTCTGAGTCATTGGTAGTCCTGAGCCAAACGGAATCATCGGAGCAGGGGCTCCCGGTTCCGAAAGCAATTCGTAGCGACTAGGTTAATGGCCGATTTTTCACGCAGTGTCGCCCACATTTCCGCAAATTGGGCCCCGAATGTAGCCAATGTCGGCTCTCTCTCCGGATCCAATAGGCTACAAAGAGGGAGAGAGAGAGTGTTGAGTGTGGCTTTTGAACAGAGAGACAGAAAGCTGAACCTACTGTATCCAGACCTCTCGCTTAACAATTTGGATCAATGACCCTCTGAACCAGTTACCGTACTTCACCTAGTCAGTTCCCTCTCACTCGGCTGCCAATCCAATTCCTCAGGTTCTGAACAGAGTGACAGAAAGAGGAAAGAATGGCTAAGAGACTGTCGGAAAAATAGACGGGATTGCCAGATCCATGACTTTCTGATTTGAATCCATCAGACAGTATAGCTGGACTGCATGACTGCGAAAATTTCAGCAGAATAACACTCATCTGATCAGAAGGGAAACTCTAAACGTCAGGGAGACGAACTGGATCACCGACTATACTTCTGACTTTACCCTATGAGTCTCTGATGTTTGAATAGGTATGAGTCAGGAGAGAGGCAATACAGTAGACAAAGTCAGAGAGACCAAGTTTCAGTAAAGAATGAGCCGAGAGAGATGGCTAGAGCAAGGAATGGGACAGTGCTAGTATGAAAACGTGCGTAGCGTGCTCCAGAAACATTTTAAAGACTCGTGACCTGCACCATCGTATTCAGCGTAAAATTTTTGAAAAACAAAACTTTGAAATAAAAACTAAAATTCTGCTTTTCAGACGAGGTCCGTACCGGTGTCTACCGCCAACTCTTTCATCCTGAACAACTGATTACTGGGAAGGAAGACGCCGCCAACAACTATGCTCGTGGGCACTATACCATCGGAAAGGAAATTATTGACCTGACCCTGGACAGAATCCGTCGTCTGGCTGACAACTGTACTGGCCTTCAGGGATTCCTAGTCTTCCACTCGTTCGGAGGAGGAACTGGTTCTGGATTCACTTCTCTTCTGATGGAGAGACTGAGGTAACCAGAGAGTACAATAACAGTAACAGTGATAGTGACAGTAACAGGAATAGTAACAGTAACAGTCTCTGCATTTCAGTGTCGACTACGGTAAGAAGGCCAAGCTCGAGTTCTCCGTCTACCCAGCCCCTCAGGTCTCCACCGCCGTAGTCGAGCCCTACAACTCCATCCTGACGACTCATACGACTCTGGAACATTCCGACTGTTCCTTCATGGTCGACAACGAAGCCATCTACGACATCTGTCGTCGCAATCTCGATATTGAACGTCCCTCCTACACCAATCTGAACCGTCTGATTGGACAGATTGTCTCCTCCATCACTGCCTCTCTCCGCTTTGACGGAGCACTGAATGTCGACTTGACCGAATTCCAGACGAATCTGGTACCGTACCCGAGAATCCACTTCCCTCTGGCTACGTTTTCTCCGGTCATCTCTGCCGAAAAGGCCTGCCATGAGCAACTCTCTGTGGCCGAGATTACCAATATGTAAGTCTGGAGAATGGACAAAGTTACAGTAATCCAGGTGCTTCGAGCCTCACAACCAGATGGTCAAGTGCGACCCGCGTCACGGAAAGTACATGGCTGTCTGTCTGCTGTTCCGTGGAGATGTGGTGAGTCGGACTGATTTTGAACTGGTCGAGAGAGTTAGAGAGACAGTAAGTACAGTCTGGTTGAGAGTCAGTTTGATCTTTCGACTACCTCACACCCAGATCCCGACAGTAGTCTGGGTTCCCGACTCTCTGTCTAGTAGTCTGGATTGACTCTTTTAAGAATTTAAGACGAATAATCCAGGGACTACTGAAACACTAGATCTTTCTAGATGTTCAGAACTGTTCTTGGCTAGATCCAGCCTCTTGACTACCAATTGAAGACTGGTCCTCTTTACTGTCTATTAGTGAAGCTGGACGTTCGATCTTGTTATCTAGTTATTTTCTTGTTAGTTAAAGCGACAGTGTAGCTGTTGTGAACGTGTGCCGAAGTTGGTGCGCAGCAGGTTCAAAAAACTGGCGCGAAACGCAAAATTTTTTTTTAATGTTTTTCTCAAATATTTTGCTACTTCGTAGTGTTCATCGTAAAGAGCACGTCAAAAATACAGTTCCCTGTTCTCTGACTACTCATCTAGAGCCTCAAACTGTGTGTTTTTACTGCCGGATTACACAACTGAACTGAGCTCAGTTTCTTTCTAGATCAGTGACTCCCAAAACAAGACCCTCTGAACCAGTTACAGTACCCCTTTCCAGGTCCCGAAGGACGTCAATGCCGCCATTGCCACCATCAAGACCAAGCGTTCCATCCAGTTCGTCGACTGGTGTCCTACCGGATTCAAGGTCGGCATCAACTATCAGCCACCTACCGTCGTTCCGGGCGGAGACTTGGCCAAGGTCCCAAGGGCCGTCTGTATGCTCTCCAACACCACGGCTATTGCTGAGGCTTGGGCTCGTCTCGATCACAAGTTTGATCTGATGTATGCCAAGAGGGCTTTTGTCCATTGGTATGTTGGAGAGGGAATGGAAGAAGGAGAGTTTTCTGAGGCTCGCGAGGATCTGGCTGCTCTTGAGAAGGTACGAGGGACAGGGGGACAGAGAAACTGACGACGGATGGACAGAGTGACAAAGAGACAGAGAGTTCATCTGAAAAACTCGGTTTTCAGGATTACGAAGAGGTCGGAGTGGACTCCCTCGAGGACGGAAACGAAGGAGATGAAGAGTATTAGTCCAAAGAATTGTCTAGCCCTGTAGTTCTCATCCCCTAGAAAAACATTTGCTGCTTGCCTATGCTTCGCCGTGTATTTCTTGTGACATCGAATTTTTTATAAATCTCGTCTTTTCCTGTCTGACTGTTCAACTGAGAGACAGAGAAAGGAACAGTAGTACTTTAGTGCAGGCATGAATCAGGGTTCCCAAAAAGCCAGTCAGTTCAAATACGAACTTTCAATTTCTCGCTTCCGCTCATTATCATTATCATAACACGGCGGCGGGTTGTTTGTCCATAAATAGAGACTCCTCCGAACCCGTTCTCATTTCCGTCACTGTCTATCTCTATCTCTCCCACACGTACAAATCTTACTCATCCTCCAATACTCTTCAGTCCAGAGAAACCACATGATGGATTCTTTTTCACGTAATCGTGCCTATTACAGCCGGTCCCCCTCCTGTCTCAAGGACATCTTGTTTAGAAAAATATGGACAAACTTTTGATGGGTCTTCCCTATAACTAGAACGTCTGTCCCTGTCCCTGTCCCTGTCCCTGTCCCTGTCCCTGTCCCTGTCCCTGTCCCTGTCCCTGTCCCTGTCCCTGTCCCTGTCCCTGTCCCTGTCCCTGTCCCTGTCCCTGTCCCTGTCCCTGTCCCTGTCCCTGTCCCTGTCCCTGTCCCTGTCCCTGTCCCTGTCCCTGTCCCTGTCCCTGTCCCTGTCCCTGTCCCTGTCCCTGTCCCTGTCCCTGTCCCTGTCCCTGTCCCTGTCCCTGTCCCTGTCTCCATGACTCATCCCCACTCCCAAAACCCATAAATTTTCGAATGATGTGCTTCCTTGAGACTTTTAAAGCGTGGATCGTAAACAGTGTGACTGCCGGCATCGATCTCGGTACCTGTCTTATCCAATTTGTTCGTTTCCTTCTTTCTCCTTCGAACTTCCGTTGACCAAAGACGATAGATACCTTTTTTACAGTTCTATCGACAATTACCGCCGACCTCTCACGCTCCCACACGATGACGTCTCCCACCCCGTCAGAGGACGTTCCAAGGTCTGTTTTCTGTTCTCTGATTGGCTGACCAAAGAGTTGACTAGAAGAAAATATGTTTAGGACAGCTGAGTTTGAGCCAGCCTGTCTCTGCTGGGTTTAGCGAGACAGGTAGTCGAGTAGAGAGACAATACTGAACATTTGACAAGTCAGTACAGACAACTGTGACTCAGTTGTGATTTCCAGTAGAAATCTGTCCCTATCCAGAAGCAATTCCAGATGCTCCGAGCGACAGAAACTTTTAAAAAACCGTCCGAGACGGCTCCGTCTTCCAGCTCCGAACCATCACAACTACGGGGAGCCGTCTCCTTCCACTCCCTGCAGTGTCTTCTCTTTTGATCTGCCAAATTCTCCGGCCGTTTTGACGACTCCGAGAGTCAGGTAAGCTATCAGACAAAACACGACGGGGAAGGAGGCAATAAACCGTCCAATGTTCCCACGGAGGACTGATGGGAAAAGCGCGGCTGGGCCTAGAAAAGAGTTGTGGCACCTGTTTTTTTAGCCAGCCTCGGCACTTCACACGCAAAGTCTTTGTGGCTCGTATTTTTCCTTTTTTCAGGATACAACGAGCCCTGAGCCAGCCAGCCGAGCTGATTCCTGCCTCCCCACACAGTATCTTCAACTTTGATCTGCCATTCGAATTCGGGTCCCAAAAAACATTACGGTTTGTTTTTGACAATGACGTGTATTATGGTCTGTTTTTAGAACTTCCCTGAGTACACCACAAACACCCATCACGCCTAGTGTCAAGTCTCCGCCTTTTCTGACGCTGCCGACGATTGCGGAGGCGAGAGGATCTTTTAGGTAGGGAGAGGGACAGAGAGACGGAGACTGATTCTCCCTTGATCTTGACGCAATAGAACAGTCTATTCATTCTGAATAATGTGTCTGGAAGGGAGACGGAGAATAGGATGAAAGGGCTCCCACTCACAATGACACCACGTCTTCAACTGGTCTTGCACCATATATGCTTCCGAAATGACCATTCTCTTACAATCTGGTCTAAAAATAAATAAGGTTCACGTGCAAGAAGGTCCAGTACCTCCTAACAGGTAACAATAGTCGACAGTTCACACGGTAACTGGTTGTGGCTCGATTACGCGCCACAGCTTCAACAGTTCACACGCAGAAAGATTGTGGCTGCCCCTTTTCAGTGATTTTTTTGTTCAAAATACTCTATTTTTCAGCTCAACAGTCAACCGAGAAGAAGCAACAGAGCAACTGATACCATGTACTACAGACTGGAAGAGTATTCGTCTAATAATGGTTGTCATCTTTTTCACAAGGATCCAGTTTACAACCTACTTTGCCAGTCTTTTCCCCTTCATGAGAGAGGTATTTTCATTTTTTTCGAAGTTTAGTTCAAAACCTTTCAGTCTGATGAATCTGCTGATGCAGCTGACTATTCTTTCATCAACGTCGCCTATAGCATTGGTATCGCCGGAGCTGCACCGCTGTTTGGACGGTTTTCGAATAAGGTATGTGATCTCTATTTTTAGCTCACGCAAGCATTTTCGAGCTCCACGATGTTCTACAAAGTTGTAGAGCTTGTCAATTTATTTAACTTTGTAGAACATTTTCACATTTAGCATGATTTCCGACTCAACCAGGGCTGGGCGGATAGTAAAATCGGGTGCGATTAGCGATCGCGATTATAATCGCAAGCTCGAAAATCGTGCGATTATAGTCGCGGAATAAAAACGGCTGCGGATAGCGATTTGCGGATATCCGCTAATCGCAATCGCAAAACGGATATCCGCGATTGCGGATGCGATTAGCGGATAGTAACTTTTGAAAATTGCATGTTTTTGTGAGTTTACGGAATGTTTTTCTAATTTTTGAGTGCACAAGTATGTTTTGTCGGTTCAGTGTAAAATTTGCTCTAGTTTTGGCATTTCCGGAGAAAATACGAGTGAAATATGTGACAAAAATAAGATTTTCAACATATTTTCTTCAATTTTTAAAGAAATTTTGAAATTTTTGAAAAGGCGCCAATAATCGCTATCGCGGTGAAAAAATGCGATTGCGGATGCGATTTACGGATAGTCCAATTTTCAAAAGGCGGATGCGATTAGCGATTATCCGCCCAGCCCTGGACTCAACCAAGGTTTCAAAATAGTGCCTAATTCACGTAGACAGGTTGGAGCACAGCCCTATGGGTTAATGATGTCACTCCCGCTACCTCTGTTGATTGGATTCAAGGCCTCTCTCACGTATGGAGTAGATTTTCATTGTGCATCTGTAGTGGCTAGGGGGGATAGTTTACTGCGGCCCAGAGTGGTGAATATGAGATGCAAGCTAACTATTGGGGTTAATATAAAGTAAACTGATACATTTTATGCAACAGCTACGACAGTTCACACTCGGATTCGTTATGTCTCATTTTTTGTTACAAAAAAAATACAGGGTTTAACAAAAAAAAATTTCCAGCTCGGCTGCATCAGAAAGCCCTCAATTGTCTCAATGTACCTCATGCTGACCACCAATTTCATGTACATGTTCCTCCATCTTTTCCCCTTCAAAGCCAAATATGCCATGGGCGTGGCGAGATTCTTGGCAGGGATCGCTGCTGGTTTGGTGATATTTATACAACAAAAAACTGATTTCAGGAGGAAATGCTCTTCTGCCGACCTACTGGACGTATGCTGCTGCAGAACAGGACCGTTCTTCTGCTGCAGCTCTCTTTGATGGGGCTTTTTGCCTGGGACTGGCTTTTGGACCAGGTACAGTAACAGACTTTGCTTCCAGACACAACTAACAATCTTTATAGATCTCATAGGAGATTAGATAGAACACGTCTTGACATGTTATCCCGATCCACAACATCTCCCCCACCAGATTGAACGTTCCTCCACATCGTTTTCTTCTTCGGCTTCATGTCCTTGGTTAGTGGTTTTGGCTCCTTGTCCACTTTTGAAAAAGCGATCTTCGAGACATTCCTCTTTCTCGGCTTCTTCTCCGACTCGTCCTTCTTCTTCGGCACATTTTTCGAATCGTCGTCTTTCTCGATCTTCTTGTACTTCCATCGACGTTGGAGTCCCTTGCCCGGCCACTCAGCCATGTACAGCAGGATTCCTCCACTCGCCAGCGTCTTCTTATTTTTCACAATCGCTCCACTAGCCACCACAGTCACATCATCAACCGTCTCCACCATCGGCACCTCTTCAGCTTTTGTCTGTTTGTTTGTCCGAGGCCACGAAATTTTGGTGTATTGTTAAGAGTCGCCGTCTTCACCCAGACGACCCGGGTTCGACTCCTCTCCGCGCCAAATATTTTTGCTAAATTATTTCGAGTAGGAAATAGTCAGGCTAACCGGTAGGGATTAGAAGGGACCGGTTGACTGGGGAAGGGATCAGAAGAGATCGGTTGACTGGGGAACGGATCAGAAGTAAAGAAGAAAACACAAGTCAAAAAAGCCGCCGACAGGCGGCGAAGCCGGCTGGTAAACATTAAACATTAAACAATACAGTAACAGTAACCGTAACAGTGACCATTTTTCAGGCTTCCAGCTCCTGTTCGCCCCACTAGGATACCCCGGCTTCTCCCTGGGATTCATCTCCGTGAACATGTATACTGTCCCTGCCATGGTCAGCATCCTTCTTGTTATCATAACTCTCGTCCTGATGATCTTCCACTTCAAAGAAGTCCCAATGCCGAAGAAGGAGGTCAAAAGAGGCTCCATCGACAGTACATCCTCTTCTGAAGCCTCCACAGGACCGTATCTACCTCCCTACGACAAGCTGGCCGTTATTATTTGTATTTTTGGCAAAATGATACAGATGTTCGTCTACGCATGCATGGAAACGTAAGCTTATCTTAGAATTTTGAAGGATTGTGCGTTTCAGAATCGGACCAGTATATACGGAGAGAATGTTCGGTCTCAGTCTTGACAGTACTACCAGATTCAATTCAGCGCTGGTCTCTGTGTCTGGATTGCTAGGATTTCTGTTTCTGTTGACGTATGTCTGGACCAAGACTGGAAAGAAGTGAGTTCTAGTCTCTGTTGGACTCTCTGACTCTCTGTCTCTGTTTCTCTGTCCCAGTCTCTCTGTATCTCAGACTCTCAGACTTTCTAACTTTCTGTCTCTCAGATTCCTCGACTCTCTGACTCTCTGTCTCTCTGACTCTATAACTCTATGTCCCTCTGTCCCTGTCCCTGTCTCTCTGTCCCTCAGACTCTTCGACTCTCTGTCTGTCTGTCCCTCTGCCTCTCTCTTAATCCTACTGTTCCAGAGTAGACAACCGTCTAGGAGTCATCGTAGGAATTCTCGTCTGCATCGGATTCGTTCTTTCCACCTTCCCTTGGCCTTTCTACAACACTTACATTAATGCAAACAGTTGCCCAGAGACCTGGTCCTGCAATTCGATTACTCCCGCCATTCCAATATGGCTTTATGCTGTTGCCTATACCGTTGTTTTTGGAGTCGGATTCGCTCTGATGAACGTGCATTTGGCTGCTTTATACTCATCGGTTCTGGGATCAAGAAGACAAGGAACAATGCACGGAATAAACACGTTGTTGGCCAGCTGTAGCAGAGTATTGGGACCGCTAACAGTCACGTAAGTTTTCTGACCACAGCTTCGACAGTTCACACGTCAACTCGTTGTCGCACTTGAGATTTCACACGCCAAGACGTACAACAGAGGCAGTTCAGACACGAACTCGTTGGTGGCACCTTGTTTGAGCCACAACTTTGACAGTTCACACGCCAAATTTAAATAATCATTTTCAGTGATCTCTACAAACACATGGGCCCTACGTACGTCTGGATTTTCCAGCTTTCCACCTGGATTCTACTTCTTTTCGCATTTTTGGTCTTCTACCGTCGTCTCATCCCCTGTGTGCCTATCCAGCCTCAACCGGCAGTCAAGACCGATCCTTCAAAATAGTCCCTATATTACATTGAAAAAATTGTCAGGGTTCAATCCCACGGGTCTAGAATAACAAATAAACACAACGTCGAAAGAGAGCGCGGGGGTTGGGGACAGTTTAAAGCTGCGGGGGAACTCTCCGCTGGGGACCATGCTATCTAGCCAGCAGTCTCTTCTTCTTCCCATACTCTCTCAGCTGACAGCCTTTTTCCATGCTTAGGGGCGTTGATGAGCCATTCCCCCCTTGATTGTTGGTCCCCACTTCCAACCTGGTCGCTCTTTTAGTGCCTCTCTGACTATTTTTCTATTTGTTTATCTCTGGGTGTGGATAAGATCTCTAGACAAATAAATATCGTCACTAGAAGATGCGAGTGAAACTGTTGAGAGTATGGTTTTTATTGGGAGTAAAATTCAGTAGAGACAGCTTTTTTTGACAGCTTTTCCGCTTTGGAAATAAACCCATAGCTTTCCAATAACTCTTGAAAACAGACTCTTGAAAGACATGCTAAGCTGTGCCGCAACTTGTTGGTGTGTGAACTGTCGAGTCTGTGGCCTAAAATGTTAGTCTCAGCGACTGAATTGTGAATTGCGATCCGTCTTAGGAGTCACAACTTCATGTCTTGTGAATTGTCCAGTCTGTGGCTCTAAACTTATTGACTATACAACGAATTCAATTGTGAACTGTGGCCTATACCTGCAGCCACAACTTGGCGTGTGAACTGTCGAGGCTGTTTCTCGAAATTAATTGACTACAACGATAGAGAGTGTGAATATGTTGTTCGTCTGGTATCTTTCAAACCAGAATGCCAGATAGACTTTGAGTCATCCTCCCTCCCAATTACACCGATCCGCTTTTTGATCGTCTCATCCGCTCCCCCTCTCTCTCTTGAAAAAGCGTCCCCCGATGAATGTCGAAACAGTATATGTGCATTGTTTCCTGTGTGTCTCTGTGCAAAAACTATACTGGCAGAGTGCGAGTGCCCCCACTTGAGATTTAGTTCGCAAACTGTCAGTCCCAGCGCCATGCCACCTGCACACAGGTTCATCGAGAAAACACCAAGGTTTGAGTCAGATCTTCGCCTTTTTTAATGGAAGGACAAGAAAAAAAGGAAAAACTTTCAGGAGTGACGCTCTAGCCGAAGCGAAGGCTCTTCTAGAGTACTCGAAGGACAAAACCTGGCAGGTTTGTGTCAGAGACAGATGGACAGAGAGTAAGAGAGACAGAGAATCAGAGAGTCAGATACTGGGAGAGTAAGGAACAGAGACTGGGAGAGAGAAACCTAGAGAGTGAGATACCTAAAAACAGGTAGCCACAACTGTTTTGCGCGTGAACTGTCGAAGCTGTGGCTAAAAATAAGTAGCCGCAACTGATATGCGTGTGACTTGTCGAAGATGTGGTCCGAGTCAGAGACAGAGAGACAGAGAGACACGAAAAAAAACCAACTATCCCCTTCAGCAATTGGCTCAGAAACACGCCGACGAGGTCATAGACGCTCCTTATTGTGAAAGGTAAGAATATATTTCAAAGAACTGGTTAAAAAACAACTGTAGGTTGACAGAAGAAGAATTGGACAAGAGCCCAATGTCGTACAGAGACAACTACCGAACTCACTACAGAAGCCGATCTGTTGATCTGGGCTGCATTTCCAAGTAAGCGTCATTTTTAAAGTTGAAATATGAGAAGTGGGATTGGATTTCGTGGAGGTTAAAAGAGGAAAAGGATAGGCCACAACGGCTGGGCGTGTGAAGTGTCCAAGCTGTGGCTCGAAAAATCAGTGCCGCAACTAGTTCGCGTATGAACTGTCGAGTCTGTAGCCATATATGTTTTTGCCAGATTCTGACCTGTATCCTGGTATAAAACGATATCTTTCAGTGAGAAATATCTGTCACGTTGGTCGCGAGAAAATACTCCAGTCGAGAGCGCTGACAGGTATGAGAGACACATCCGAAGGAGCTATACTCCCGTCAGGGAAATCTCCGGCATCCAGGTGGGTATTTGAATTTTTGAGCCAAAGTATACGGTAATGTAAGGAAGAGAAAGAGGAAGGGATGCAGGAAGAGGAGGTGACCAACTTTTTTTTAAATTTTTACACCCACGCGGGAACAAGACATCTGTTCCATGCATCCCTAGTTCGCACTTTAACAAACTTTTCCTAGCATTCTTTTTCGAAGCATGAGAATCCATACCTTCTGGAGGTAAACCAAAAAAACAGAATTGACTACCTGTTTATCGTTTTGGTGAAGCTACAACGAAAAGACGTGTGAACTGTCGAAGCTGTGCCAATAATTTGCAGCCACAACAGTTCCGCGTGTGAACTGTCTATGTTGTGCCAGTGATAAAGTAGCCGCAACAAATTCGTGTGTGAACTGTGGCTCTTTTGTTTCGAAATTTACTCGGAGCCAGTTTCTGTTTAAAAAACAGCTAGGCTTTCCAGAAATCATTTCTCTCCTTCCCATTAAATTTTTTATTGACCAGGTGTTTATGGCGGGAGCATGCTGCCTGAATCCCAGTGTAACATTACCCTCTCTTCACGAAAACAACCTCCTTTCTGAATCTGTCACCCGAATGACTGCTTTGATTCCAATAAGACTAAAAAAATTCAGAGAGTCAACGACAATAGACTAGGAGTCCGTGCCAGAACTCCGCTGGCCATGGTCACCACCCCGTACCACACGAACGTTCACTACAGATCCGAACAGGAACCATTCAGGAAATATGACATTTTTGGAATCCGGACGTGGAGCTATCCCATCTACAAGTTGGTTTTTACGTTATTTTGGGCTCTCGAGGGGAACTTTTGTTTGAATTGGGCGGGAAGAGTGTTCCTCCAACTGACGAGAGAGGATATTTGCAGATATGTCTACGGCAGGACTCAGGACTTCCGTCGCCCCTATTCGTACAGAACGGATGAGAAGTTGTACGGGAAGACACCTCTTTATACACCGCCTCAGGTAAGAGTGAACTGTCGAGTGGCTCACAACTGTTGTGCGTTTGAACTGTCGAAGATGTGGCTAAAAAAGTAGCCACAATTGATATCGTGTGAATTGTCGAAGCTGTGGCTCAAAATCATTTTTAGATGACAGCTGAAAGCAGACCAATCACGACTCGAAGAGGCTATTCTGGCTACAACTATCTGGCTACCGAAACCAATTTCGACATTGCCAGTCGACCTCAGAGCCTCAAGTCACACATGTACACTAGGAGCTATCTGGGAACGTGGTAACGATTTATTTTTAAAAAAAAATTTTTTTTTACAGCTCGGCACCCTGGTATTGGTCCTACTACGGCAATTCCTCTCTGAGACATTTCAACTCGTACCGTCCTCACAACTACACGCCAGGCACTGCCAGCTGGTCCCGTTACTATTGAAAAAATAGTCCTGCCGGACTAAATTTCTTGCTGTCGTTTGAGACAGCCCCGTTTCCTTTGTATTGTAACACAATTTCTCTATATTGTAAATAGCTGTAGCCTCGAGCGAATGAACTGCCAAGATTCTGAAGCTA
Organism: Oscheius onirici; assembly: GCA_932521025.1. NCBI lineage: Eukaryota > Metazoa > Nematoda > Chromadorea > Rhabditida > Rhabditidae > Oscheius > Oscheius onirici. The sequence continues at coordinate 9,717,346 of OW051470.1, read as the reverse complement.
CAACTGATTGGCGTGTGAACTGTCGAGACTGTGGCTCAAAAATCAGTTTATTTTCTAACAATTCCTCTCTGTGGCTGCTCATTGACATGGAGCTGGAAGACATCTGGTCTGGCATAGTGTCCGACACAGTCCAAGTCGAATTTTCCTTTGGTTATCACCGATAGATCCACGTCGACGTATCTGACAAAAAATATCACTGTCACAGTCCCCTTACCTGATCATTTCTCCAGTGAAATCCGGCTCAATCAGTACCGTTCCCAGCGGATCCACTGCACAGGAGCCTCCTCTGATCAGAACTTTCTCCTCCCCATGCTCCTTTCTCAGCGGATGGTCCTCCGGATAGTCCGAAGCTTTGAGATACTGACAAGCCGAGACGACGAAACAGCGTCCCTCCAACGCGATCGTCCTCATGGTCGAGAGCCATACCTCTCGATCATCTACCGTCGGAGCCAGGTACAGTTGGATGCCCTTGGCGTAGAGATTCACTCTATACAGAGGCATGTAGTTCTCCCAGCAGACGGCCGCTCCAATTTTTCCCAGCTCCGTCTCGAAAACGGGCATGGTCGAGCCGTCGCCACATCCCCAGACGCATCTTTCCATGGCTGTCGGCATGAGCTTCCGATGCTTGCCCAAATACTTTTCTGGTGAGTAGAAAAAGACGGAACAGTAGAGAGTATCCCCGTCTCTCTCAATCACTCCGACCACTAGGTGAATTCCGTGCTTGGCTGCCAGATCGGCTAGACGCTCAGACTCCGGACCGTGCTCGTGAATGGAACTGTTGAAATATCTGCAAAAAAACGGGTTACTGTAAGATTACTGTTGTTACTTCTTGTACTCTTCTCTCCCTTCAGGAGACCTGGTTCCCAGGATGATTCCAAAGTCGTTCCATTTGGGATAGCCACCGACGAAGCCCTCTGAAATTATGTTGTTAGATTGGCCACAACCAATTGGCGTGTGAACTGTCGATGCTGTGGCTACAACAGACCTGGAAAGAGTACAAGTTTGGCTCCTTTTCCAGCCGCTTCTTCCACCAGTCGTTCCAGCTTATCCATAGTCTTCGGGGTGTCATAGAGGACAGTCCCGGCTTGTACTATCGCGATGGACATACTGGAAATATTTTTGTAGAGAGTGACAGAAACAGAGGGACAGTAAGAAATTTGCCTGAGAACGAGTTTCACCTCTCTTTTAACCGCTTCTCCTACGTGACAATTGGAACTTTCCAAAAGCGATCTCTGCCCCCCTTGTCGCGTACACACGTAATCTTTTGGTCGGGTCACTAACCTGCCGTCGTTTATTTTCGTCTCCGATCTGAAGTCATCATTTTTGAACAGACTCTCTGCCGGAATGCCTTCGTAAAAGACCTGCTGTTGTTCCAAGTCTGGCTCGACTTTTATGGTACTACAAGCCTGAAAATTGGGTTATTTTCTGTGAAACCGGAAAAACTCACAGCCTCACTGAAAATGTTCAGCTCTTTTTGTAGATTGTCATTGGACTGGTAAGACAGAGTCGGATTGAAGCGTGGGTTCAATCGATCCCTGGGATTTTTAGCCTGCTCTTCTTGGAGGAACTGAAAATAAAAGCTTTGAGTTTCTGTTTAAAAAATCCAGGAAATGGGTCCTGTCACGATTGTCCCACCGAAGAGCTTAAAAATTAGATAAAAAAGTACATGCTGTAAAAAAGAGTAGTCGATAACTTAAAAAATTGAGCAACAGACTCCTTAGTTGACGTTTCTGGTGCTTCAGCCACAGCTTCGACAGTTCACACGTCAAGTCTCTATGACTTCGTATCTTTCAACAACATCTGTGACAAGTCACACACTGACTAGGTGCGGCTTACTATCCCTTAGCCACAGCTTCGACAGTTCACACGCCAAACCGTTGTGGTCATTCAAAGTATGAAATAAATAGAATTTCTTACCTGTGCCAGCATTTCAGTGACGGGAGAGTGTGTTTCTCCAGCTGAAGAGTCGAATTTTCTCTTCTTAGCACTCTTGGTGTACTCTGCATCAGTCTCCATCTGTAGGGAGAAAATAAAAAAACTTAAAAATCCGAACCTGTGCATATTCCACGGGATGCAGTCTCTCCAAATGACGTTTAATAGACGTCGTTGAAGACACTTTGGTCATTTTTTGATTGCAGATTTTGCATTGAACGTGTTCATCACTGATGACCTCGAAATATGGCGCGTACTTTGACATGGCTATAAAAATTTTGAATTGTTCAAAAAAGTAGGGAGAAGAAATAGAAAAGGTTCCAGAAGCTTTGAAAAACCCAGGTCACCGATCAATAGATCGGTGCGGGACCCAGGTGCTCGACTCGACCATCGAGCATTGATCGAGCACACGGGGCATTTTTGGACAAACGACACTTTTTAAATTTTAATTTTCTAGCTGATTACGCTTCCGATATTGATTTTCCGACAGGAAATAGGCAAAAAGCAAGCTACAGATTCAACAGTTCATACGCGAACTAGTTGTCGCTGTCTGAATTTGGTCCACAGACTCAATAGTTCACACGTTCAACCAATTTTTTTCAATGCAACTTTCTCGATGAAGGGTACACGTATTAAATTAACTTGAAGAAACTGTTAGAGAAATCGTGACAGGACCCTTTTGAAAAATAAGAATGAAAAACCTTTAAAAACTGTTCCTTATGATATACATTCAGATGATTCCTCATGGTATTTGTTCCTCCATCCGACTGTCGTTTGACCATCTTCCCACAAAGTTGACACTGACATTCCAAGTCGCCGACGACAAAAAATACTTCATACTTTGACATTCGACGCCTGGACATCTGAAAAGACGAAAGCATATGGAAATCAGAAGAAAAATGAAGAGAAAAGTGGCGAAAGGGGGGCCGGTGGTTCCGTGTTCCGATCGATTAGAGCGCCCGGAAGTCGGAAGAGTGAGAAAGAGGTCAGGGCAGAGAGACAGTAATTGAGAGAGTTAGAGAGAGACAGTTCGGTCATAAATACGACTTTATCAGAAAATATGAAATTAGGTAAGGAATCGGAAGGACATCTTCTGCTCAATGTCGGTCTTCTCCATGGCCTGGAAGTCATTTAAAAATATTATGAAGAAACATTTGAAAATACATTGCAAAATTCGGCGAAAGTAATGCAGCCATCGCCATCTCCGTCAGCTTCTCTCATTGTACGGTCAGCGATTGAGTTGACTTGCTCTTCCGGGACGTTGGCGCCTAAAAAATACCAGTATTAGTCGAGTTGAAAAATATTGTGAAGACACTACGAATTGGCGTGTGAACTGTCGAAGCTGTGACCCAAAATACGATACCACAACGAGTTGCCGTGTGAAATGTCGAAGCTGTGACTATGTAATTGAAGCCACAGACTCCACAGTTCACGCACCAACTCGTTGTTTCCAGAGACTATCTTACCAATCATCATCTGAAGGATATCCTTGAACTCGTCCTTCGTAATCGTTCCACTCTTGTTCAGGTCGTACATCGTGAAAGCGACTGAAACATTTTTAAAACACATTTTTTTTAAACTCACATCTAAGTTTAGCCTCACGACTATTCCAAGCATGCGGCTTGTTCTTATTGATGGGACGGAAGTGGCTGAGAACTTTGACAAAGTCTTTAAAGTAGACACGTCGACGTTCCAGAACTCTGGAAAAAATGTGGTAAACGCTCTGTCTGTGTCTCCTTCTCTCTGTGGGAAAGGCCGGATCAGATTGCAGAGAGGCTTCCCCCCTCCATCGACTTTTCATTCCCCTGTCGACGTCGACGTTTTAGAAGGTTAGATTAGGCTCTCCCGTCTTCCCACATTACTCATCCCCACATACTCTGGACAGAGTAAAATGACTACCTTCACACTCCGTGCCTATTGAAAATTTATGAGCTCCAGGGGGATAAATTGGGAGCCCGTGAAGGCCACCCCCAACCGATTTAACAGGAGCCACAATTGACTCTCTCCCTCGTTAAAAGTCTCCCAGGACTAGTTCCGCCTTCTTTTCGAAATCTTTGAACGTTGTTTCTCATTGTCTGCACTTTTTTTGTGGGGCTGTGTATAAACAAGCGAGTCTATTGGGTGGAAAGTTCGTCACAGCATAGACAGTTCACACGCCGAGCCGTTGTTGTCAGCTATACTTTGTGCCACAACATAGACAGCTCACACGCGAACTGGTTGTGGCCTGTGTTTTCTAACTTCTTGCCATACATTTCACATTTGTGTCCTTTACGCTAAAAATCCTTGGAAATTGACATGCGGCTCTTTGTGTTGCAAAATTGACACTCTATATTCCCTCGTTTTCACTATCTCTCCCTCCCGCCTCTCTTTTGGCACCTCTTCGGGTCAAGAGACTCTAACGAGGTCCGATTGTGCTCCGCGTCTTCAGAGCATCCCCGTCATGTGTCACGTCGCTGTAATCCTGCCGCCGTTCCCAAACTTACTCTGCATCCGCGAAGAAAGCCTCAATGATTCTCTGGCCTAGCGGATTCTGTTGCAGTTCCGTGATGCTTTGGAAGTCGCCCTAAATGAACATTTTCACTGATCCTCTGATTTTCTGTCACTCTTTGTCTCAGACTCTCTCAAAATCTCAGACTCCCTAACTTTCTCACTCTGTCATGTTGTCTCCTAGTCTCTGTTCCTCTGGCTCCCTGACTCTGTCTCTCAGACTCTCGCATTCTCTGACTCTTTCTCTGTCTCCCCCTCTCTGTCAGTCTCTCAGTTTGTCTGTCTCCCTGTCCCCCAGACTCTCAATCTGTCAGGCGCTCTCACTCTCAGTTCGACATGGCTCCGGGCTGGAGCCCGGCCCGTCTGGGCCCGATTCTCAGACTTGGCCGTGGGACCCGGATCGGACCAAAAATGATGCCGGTCGTATTATAGTGCATTCTACTAAACAAAAGAAGAATAATATTGTTATATTTTTCTGAACTTTTTTTTTTTACTGAAAATGACGGAAAAACGCACATTTTGGTAAAAAAATAAACACGCCATTTTTCTAAACTTGTTCCAAATCTCGGTCCGCGAACCGAGATTTTCAGGCCCGGGCCGGGCTATCAGTCATGCCCACTCTCAGTCTTGCTCACCTCAGTCAAGAAGTGTTCATTATTAGTCTTGTCAATGTGCGTCGAGAGGCTGATGAAGCGACTGTAGAGCGTGAGAATGCCTTTTCGCGAAACTGAAAATGAGTGGCTTGCTGGGCCCTGAGAACACAAAAAAGCCCTCCCCGAGGGAATCGGAGATTTATGCATAAGCCTCCACGACTGCCGACGGAGGAGGATAAAACGCCCGTTCACACAGCGTCCCGTTAAATTCTTCAAACTTTCTTTTGATTCTCTCTCTCAGAGCTTCCCCCGTCTTTCCCATAAACTCTCGTCCAGAGCAATAAAAAAAAATTGGTTCCCTGCCTTTACCCACCCACTCAGTGTTCTGACTACTCTTTCTCTCTCCGTCTCTCAAATTGTTGTCAAAAATAATCCCGAAGCAGAAGAGTGGATTCGGGGCTTTTTGAAAAACAGGGCTTATCTTTACTACCCCGTCCAACTATATTGATTCAGTCGAAGCAATCAGATGGTCTAGACACATTATGGGCGAGTACAAGTGCGTCAGAATTGAGGGCGAAAACTAACCGAAGTTGAGCAATTGTAGTCCGAGTCACTCATTTGAAGCCACAGTTCACACGCGAACTCGTTGTGGCTTTTCTTTTCCAACAACAGATTTACACAATACCTCGTTGTGGCAGATGTCTTACACGTCACAGTTCACACGCATACTTGTTGTGGCTCTTCTTTTCAAGCCAAGCCTCGACGGTTCACACTCCAACCCGTTGTAGCTCTTTTTTTTCAAGCCGGACAATTCCGACATGAAGAAATCATGCGCCAGTAAACTTTTTTCGTTACATAGATGTTCCAGCCAAAAACTAAAACCCCATTTCCGAGCCATTCCCAAAAAGAGTAATCACCCTCCGTCTTGGGGGGGGGGGGCATTCACTCTGATCTACAACTCTTCGGAGAGACTCCCCATATGTGCACATGACGCGTTTCTGCCATTTCCGCGCATTAGGCAATCCACTCTCTTCTCTTTATTGGCATAAAAAGAGGGAGAGAGAAAAAGACAATTGCAGAAGTAGCAAACTCACGTCCGGACTCGATGCTCAGCTTTTCGAGCTCATGCTCCGGCAATTGTGAGCTGCCTTGTCCCATGGTCGAGCACTGACGCTTCTCGGGCTTATCAGTTATTTGAAGCGAGAGGAGTGACTGATTATCTCGCCACGCAACGAGACCAGGTAGTCCGGATCTTTCGGGGATGGCAGAATAACTAAAGAAGTTCAGAAGACATGCCTCGTCCCTGTCATCCGTTCTGCAGCGAAAAGCGCGACTTCATGGAGGTAAATAGTTTTTGTTTGTTCATCCTTTTTGGGTTGATTGAAAAGGTGGAAAGATTGTGTATGACTTTTGAAGCCACAGTGTCAACAGTTCACACGCGAATCTGTTGTGGATTTCATATTTTAAGCCATAGACTCGACAGTTCACACGTCATTTCACTGTGGTTTCTGTTTTTGAGCTACTGACATGACAGTTCCCACGACGACTAGTTGTGGCCCATTTTTCTGCCCCGTCCAAAAAAAAGCACCTTTCCAGGTGAATCCTCCCCGATCGGAAGGCGACTTTTACAAGGGCTACGATCCCTGGGTCGGCCTAGGCACAGCCATCGTTCTCTGCATCTTCTTCTTCGTCGTAACGATAAAATCCTGCATTCGGTATACTGTCCGCCAGTGGCGAATGTACCATTTCTACAAAAATATGGAAAAGGAGCAGACAGACGATAGTCCGGAGGCTGTTACCATAAAGTAGCAGGTATTTTCTGCTTTCCTTCGTATTTCAGTCAATTTTTAGGGAAAAACCATCTCAAAACATGTGCCTTTTCTGCTCTGCTCCCTACTGTTACGGGTATTTTTTTTGTGCATAAATAAACAGTGTATCTATAAATGTACTTTATACACAAGGGTAGATGAGAAACACTGGAAAATAATCACCGTAGAGAAAGAGAGCACAACTTTTTTGACGGTAGGCAATAAATATACGAATACCTGTATAATTTACATAGATGTCTACAAGGCTTCTAGGTCGACGTGACGGATGTCCGGATGGCGCCGGGTGATGTCGCTGAAAAATGGCGTTTGTTTTTGGCTAACACATAAACATTCAATGGGAAATGTAGTTTTTTGGCTAACACATTAGCTACATTCTCGACACTTCATACGCGAACCCGTTGTGGCCTCACTCTCAAAAGTTTTCGGCTACTATTTTTAAATCTTTTCGGCAAGGCAGTTTTCGGCTACTTTTTTCATCTTTTCGGCCACTTTAGCTTTAAAAAACTCACCTTTCAATCCTATCAATTTCGTCTCCTAATCGGTCAATAATCTTCTCTCCCTGATCTTCCATGAAGTTCTTCAACTGCTCTTCCGTCTGGATTTCTTTCACTTCCTGAATTTTCTGTCATTTTGCGAATTTTTTTCAAAGTTACCGTTAGCATGGCTCCTAAAGATACACTATTTTTCAAGTAGGCATGAGTAATTTCTCGACCATTGAAATCGAGCTCGGCCTTGAAACGGGACTGTTCGACGCCGAGAGATGTGGCTTTTACGTCGTGAACTGATCTTAAAGTTTTAAGAGGTAAAGGAAATGTAAAAAGTAAAAAATACCTAATAACTGGGTCTCTCTTCAGCCGGCTGACAATATCTTCAGTGACGCGAGGCGGCAGACTCCGTCCGACGAGATGAACGGCATTCGTGCGTATTATGAATCCTGCCACGACGCCGAGGAGTGTACCGATCAGAATCGAGCCAACGGCATCTGGATACGGCGAGGCGAAGATTGAAGAAGCTCCGACACAGGTCAATGCGATTCCGACCTGAAAAATGAACAATGAGGCCGAAATAAAAGGTTTCCGCCAAGTTATTGGACTGCAACATCGACAGTTCACATGACAATCCGGTGCGACATCATATCTCTAGCTACAAACTGAACAGTTCACATGTGAAAAAGTTGTTGTTTAATTTTTTAGCCATAGCCTCAGAGGTTCACACGCCAATTCGTTGTGGCTTGACTTTTTGAGCGACAAAATCGACAGTTAATGCTCAAATTAGTGGGAATGGAAGACAGCAAATGTAGCAGATATCTAAAACTGCTAAATCAATTGTATTTTTGTTTAAAAAATACAAAATACAGAAAAAACCTACTCCAATGACGGCAGCCGTATCTTCGAGAAGGACAACATTGAGAGAAGGATCCGCGGCCGTTTTTACATAGTCCAAAAGGGGAAGACGGGCATCTTCGGCTTTTCTTTGTGCTTCTCTCCACGCATTGGCTGCCGACGTGCCCTGGAAGCACAGGGAGGCTATTAAAGCCATATAGGCCTAAAATTACGCGTTATTTAATGATAAAGGTGTGAAAATTTACGTAAGTGAGTGGTTCCAATTCTGCCGGATTCAGGAGGCCGCTGACGCCATGATAGATCGAGAGACCACACCCGAAGGCCAGAATTCCGCAGCCGGAGATGAGAGACGTCACGTAGCGCATATTTCCTGCAATTTAATCGTAAAGATAGGATAAAAGGAAGGAAAATACCGTAACCGTAGGGAAACAAGGTGTCCGGATTCTTGTTGGAAACACGGAGCCCGTAGAGCAGAATCATCTGATTGCAGGTATCCATCAGACTGTGAATGGCTTCGGCGAAGAGCGACTTGGAGCCGGTCATATAGGCGGCCGCAAATTTGAAGGTGCAGTCGGTAACGTTTAGGGCGAAGGCCTGCTTCACTACCCAGTCGGAGCCCTGAAAAAAGCAAGTAAATTGGAGAAAAACACTATTTTAGAGCCATAGCTTCGATAGTTCAATAAGCCAAACTGTTGTGGCTAAATATTTTAGAGCTACAACCTCGGCAATTCACACGCCGAGTAGTTTCTTCGTTTTTCGAGATTGCAGCCGTTTCAAGTGAAAAAAGTTTTGTTTTTTGAATAAACATTTGAATAGAGAAGCAGCGAAAAGACCCACTTTGCTCTTATTTGCCGTCGTCTCGACCCTCATCCGCATCCTCATCTTTTCCGCATCGGTCGGCTCGCTTCCCATCGAGACGAGCGGCCGTCTATAGGCGTCTACGGCTTCGCTGCTGCCATGAACCTATTTTTTGCTAAAAATAGCAAAAAAAAGGCTGAATACCTTGACAGCCCTGTGACGAACATCAGTCAGCGCGTAGAGGCCTTTTTCCGTTGAGGATCTGCCCATTGACGGTGCCAGGTGAATTTTAAGGTCAGCCAGGTCTGTTTCTCTGAAGTTTTGCTATGAAAAGGGAAGAAAATAAGCCTACTTTAATCCAAATTCGGCCATTGCGCGCTGTTTGTCGATTTTGTCGTCGTCGTAGGTTCGAATTCGTTTCGAGGCTCGGGCTATCTTGAACAGGCGCTTCTTTTCGTCAGCAGGACCTTCTGTGAACATGCATCGAGCATTAAGCAGCGTAAAAGTGTCTAGTTTCCTCTTCCAGACTGAACATTTCGTGTTTACAAGGAAAAATACAAAAAAAAAATTAAGCCACTTGTTCGGCATGTGAACTGTCGACGTTGTGGCTCAAAACACAGGGGCCACAACTTCTTGGCATTTGATCTGTCGCGGTTGTGGTTCAAAAGACAAAGCCACAATAATTTGGAGTGTGAACTGTCGAAGCTGTGGCCGTATTCAAAAAGAAACTAACCTGTACTATATTTTCCGGCTAGTAGGACTCGTTGAAAATGAACGGCTTTCATCATTTGGAGACTTTTCGCGGTTCTAGAATCCACGTGGCATCTACTAAAAATGTGAAAATCAATACTGAATGAGAATCGGGAGAGAAAAAGGAGTAGAAAAGGGAAAAAAGATGGCGTGAGAGAGATGCGTCCGCTCGAAAACACCAAAGCAATAAAAGTCGGCCAACAAGCACACATCACGAGGAGAGAGACAGAGTCAAGTAACATGGTGAGGAAATCGGAACAGGCAAATAAAATTCTCGGGGTTTGGGCCAATAAAGGGCCTTTTCAAAGATTTTGTGGATTTTGGAAACTTTTTGGAGCTTTTGTAATCATGTTTACGGCAGAATTGTTGAAAAATATGGGGAAAACAGGTGAAGAAAAGTGAAGAAACTCTGGGAACAAGTAAATTTGGACATTTTTGACCAAAGTTTAGCACCCGAATTGCTCGTTGTGTTATTTAAAACTTTCGACCGTTATTTGAGTATAATTAACTATGTTTAGGACAAAAGAATGAGAAAAATTAAAAAAGAAAATAGTGAAGAAATTGAGCAGAAAAGAACAGAATGCTTAAGATACTGATTGTACGCTGGCGCCTACGTCCGTTCAAATCATTTTGGCGCGAACACCCAAAATGGTTTGAATTTTATATTTTCTCAATTTTCCAGCCGTTTTTCGCGTTTTTAACTACTTTTACTGACTTCAGCGTGTAAAAGAACCACCGGGAGGAGAAAATTACAATAAAAAAGATATGAATAGGCGAAAAATGTTCGAGAACGTCTTGTGAACGGCTATTGTCGATTTCTTGCTAATTTCAGATTTCATGTCCAGGGTGTTGTTTTACACGCTGAATTCAATAAAAGTGGTTAGAAAAGCAGAAAATAGAAGGAAAACGAAGAAAATCGCAATTTTAGGCCAGTTTGAACGAACGTAGGTGCCTGCTAAAGTACAACCAAAATACTATTTTAAGACGTAAAACACGGCTATTTGGGTGAAATTTACGGGCATTTCTGTTGTATAAACTTTCGAAAAGTGCTATTCATCATTTTGCAGAAAAAATAAATAAAAAATTGTGAGAAAATGGGAAAAAAATGTGAAGACAAGCAGAGCTCGAATAAAATTTGAGCCAGAATTTATTGGCGGCTACTTTAAATTCTACTTTAAATTGCTCCCAGGTCTGTGAGTGTGTCTATCGGAAGCTTTAATTGGCAATCAAAATGGAGCAATTTGTGCGCACAATTAAGGTGAAAGGAGTTAGTGAAACAAGTTTAGAAAAGTCAATTTGCAAGTGCGTGGACTTTGGTTATTTTTGACTGGGGAGTTTCCAGATAGTAGAGAAGTGCGGGTTAGGAATACGGGAAAGCGTTCAAGGGGGTTTCTACTATAACTTTAGCTCCAACGGGGTGATATCATAACTGGAGAACAGGGATAGAGGAGACCAGGAGCACATGGAAATAGGGACAGGGAGATCAGCAGGGAAGGATATGTACACGGAAATTACACGAAGTGATACAGGGAAGACAGGAGAGGAAAATTGGACAGAAGAAAGAGGACATGGAGTTAGGTACATCGTAAATGGTAGAGAAGGAAAAAACAGATGACAACGAACAGAGATAGGAGAAAACCGGAAAAACAAAGCACATTGCAGAATGCAGGGGTGGACAGAGAGAAAGTGTCGAGAAAGTAGAAACAGGGGACAAACGGGCAAGATTAGAGGAACAGAAATACAGGAACATAATTGACCTGGAGAGGGATCAGATAGCAAGCTGTTATCTTTTTTTTAAACGGACAAAACAAATTCACTTAGCCCCGAAGGGGTCGTAGCTCAACTTGTTGTAAAAAAGCTTTTAAATATTTTAAAAAGTTAAATAAAAATTAAAAAACACTCACTAGACTCCCGCTTTTGCTGCGATGACGGACAGCTACACGACTCTGGCTCGAATCGTCGACACTCTCACAAAAGGGAATGGAGGACAGCGAGATGTACGTTTTTTTACAGACAGTGACTATTTCGCCCTTCCAGATCGAGCAGATGCTTGCCAGTCTTGGCAGCCAGCTGGACACGGTGGATGCCGCGACGATTCAGCACTTTGACCTTCGAAGAGTCGTCATGAAGTTTGCCTCACACTTCAAGTACGGGAACAGGGCTCGCTCTCTCGTCGTCAGGCTCAATGAGATTGCGAACAGGAAGAAGACGGAAGAGAACAGGAACAGTCTGCCCCCGTATCTCTTCCAGACGACTCTCGGATCGTTCAAGATTCCGAAGATGGAAGAGGTTAGTTTCACTGTCCCTGTCCCTTCCGGTTCAGTCAAACAGAATTATTCTTCAGATTACATTTCCCCTTCCCATTTATGTCCACTCCCTGACCAATATCTAGCCAAATAATTCATCCCTGACGAAATTAACCATCTCCAGACCACGTCTCTCAGTCAGCCGACCACTCCCATCTCTCCGAAGAAGGAAATTCTTAAGAAGATGTCCAAGTACTCTCCAGTTCCAAAGGATCCCTATCCGACCCAGGAGGAAGAGTACACTGTCTTCCAGATTCAGAAGACTGAATCAGCCAACTCACTGTCTGAGGCCTACGTTCCTGCCATTTACATGCCGGACCCCAGGAGATACCCTGTCCAGGAGAGCTACTATACCCCGATCTCGGTCAAGAGAAAGATCCCGAAACTGTTTACTCTGTGCGAGCAGTTCCTTCTGGAGGATCCTTTCAAGCCTTCCAACGTTCATGTACCGTTCAGTCGCCTGAGTCATCTTCTGGAGACCATCTCGGCCGATCTTCTTCATACTTTCGAGATTACCATGCCTGTGAGTCTCTTTCTTTCTATCTCCCTCTCTTGGACTCTCGGTCTCCATCACTGTCCCTATCTTTGACTTTATTTCTCTGACTCTGTTCTGATCCAAGACTCATGCTCAGTCCCTTTCCTACTGTTCCTCTACAGTCTCTTGACACTCACTGTCTGTCAGGTCAATCTCTCTCGATCAGTTTCTGCGCTATCCAGTCCACTATCACTCCACTCACTCTCTGCCTAACTATCCAGTCACTTCTGCTTGACTCACACCCTCAGTCCTGATTCTTTAAAAAATTGAAATTTCTACTGTCCAGACTTACATGCTTTCTCACTTTACCGTTTGTTTACTCTATTTTGACTGAATACAATTAAGACTCATACCAATACTCTTGCCTACTGAACTGTTCAGGATCTGTGACTAGACATATACTCGCTCTCTTGATAACTGGATCGTCCACTGACTTATACTCTTTCTTGCTAGTTGGCTATGCTGTTGACACTCCCAGTAAGCTTACTCGTTCCTTCTGTTAAGCCACTTGATACCTCCGATTTCGATTTTCTAACAGTACATTCAACAGATTTTCATCCATTCAGTTCTGTTCAACATTCTTCAGGACTCTTTCAATTTACTTCTCTTTCCCACTCATTCTTTCTCTTGCTTATTACTGTACCATCAGTCGAGCAAAACACTTTCTCTGTAACTTCTTCTCTCCTATGATCACTATTTTTTTAGCACCGCTTTATCTCGCACTCTATCTCACTCTTGTTCGGTTGTTCAGTCACTCTGTCCCCTCATTGTCATTCCTCTTTCAAAATCCTTCATTTTCAGTGGCTCGAGTCGGGAATCGAGTCGATTTGGAGGAAGAGACTGGCTCGCGACTTCAGTTCAGCTCGTCTCTACCCGATGGAGAGCTACGGAGAGGCCTATCGTCGCTGTCTGGTGGAGAAGGAGATCAACGACGAGGCGGCTATGCACTCCCGAATGGTCATGCTGCTGGGACGAGTCTAGAAGACTCTGTTCAAACAAAAATATCTGGTCTGTTTGTGAATAAATTGTTCTTTTCTTATTCTGCTTCTAGCCACAGCTTCGACAGTTCACACCGCAAGGTCCTGAATGAATATTTTTGATTGATCACGAGACTCTCGTCCTTTTTTTGCCACCAATGTTCGCCATCTCCGAGGAAGGATTTTAGGGCGCAGACAAGCAAGAACGTCTTCAAGCAAGGCTTTACCCGAAACCCGAGAACGAATCCCGGGAAAGAAAAATCTACTAAAGGAAACCACCTCCGCCACTGAGGGCTAAGAGATATGATGCGTTGAAGTTGGGTCAAAATTGGAGTTTGCGAAACACATTTCTCAAGAATGAGTGAACGGATTGGTCTAAAACTCTGGGCGGTAGTTGGCGCCACCAATGGTCATCCGGCGCCAATGGAATTAGCTTGGTTCCTTTACACAGGAAGGCTGGGATATAGATAGGGGTGCGCGAAGGACCTTGGTTCAAAACTCTGCCCATACTCGTAGATACCACCTAGGGGTCTGAATAATAAACAAATAAAGCCCAAATGTAGAGAAGGACGGGACATGTTGCCGATTTACAATATCTCATACAGAAAAAATTTTATGGGCCAGAGGGTCAAAACTTATTAGCCGGACTGTACGTCCTAGTCACGATGATAACCCACAGCTAGACATGTGCGCTTGGACCGGCTGAGAAAAATAATGCCTTCAGTGCGGCGGGCAAAAGAAATTCAGCACGCTTTTTTTTCTGGGTTTTTTGTGTTTCCCCAGTCATTGTGAACAAAGACCGACTAGCACAGAAAAAAGTTAAGCAAAAAAAGACAAATCCGCAAAGAAAAACGAAAAATAAGACGAAATTCGCGAAAAAAAAATCGACAAAATTCGTGTTTTTCGTAGGAAACTTCAATTTTCTTTGCGGATTCATCTTTTTTTGACTAACTTTTTTCTGTACTAGCTGGTATTTGCTCACAATGACTGGGGAAACACAAAAAAAAACCCAGAAAAAAGCGTGCTGAATTTCTTTTACCCGCCGCACTGAAGGCAATTTTTTTCTCAGCCGATCCAAGCGCACATGTCTACCCACAACCACAGAAAAGACTCTGATGACACCGTAGGCTTACGGCTAAAGGCGTCAGGCCATTCGCATTGCGTGACGACACGTTACGGGTGCGGCGGGGACGATCGCTGACTGCTGATTCCTGTCAATTGTAAGGCAATTTTCAGATCGAAGAATTGGTTTTCACGGGCTTTCATGTTCTAAAAAGTTCCATCTGTCTCATTCCTCTCTTCAAAATCTTCTTTTTCAGACCTGGGGTGATTTTTCTATGCATTTTGGACTCCACGGGTTTTTGCGTGGGGTGCCCGTAGAGTGAATCCCACGCGTGGACCCCACGTGGGGCATCTTGGATCCGGCCACTGGGCGTATCCTAGATGGTGCCTCTGCTAGCTCACAGTTCTCAATTGGTCCCTATAAGGACTCTGGTAGCTGGACACACAAAGTTCGATCTTCTTCAGGGACAGAGACAGGGACAGTTCACATAATCGTTCTGCCTTTCTATTGTTCGAGTCACACTTTCGACAGTCCACACACCGCTGTGCCAATCTTTCCTCTTCTTATCTCCTACCCTACTCAATCAGAAAACTTTTTATTGTCCTGTAGCCTACAAAAGATCACTCGAGGTTACGGAAGCCTTGAATGTTTGAGCTCACTCTAATTTGGAACAATTGTTCCATGTCAGGCTGTAAGCTGAACCAATAGACTTGTCCCTGGCATAAAAAGAGCGGGAGAATCGAAAAGCCGCAAACGATGATCTACCTCATTCTCTTCCTTCTTCTTGTCACCAATGTGAGCTCACAGACTGATGCAGCGTAAGCTCTGTCTATATGTTTTTCTCTAGAAATTTGTTCAGATGTAACAATACGGCTGTCGACTGCAGTTGCAAACTGGGACTGTGCTTTTCTTTGGCTTATGTTCAGACGATGTTTAATAGATGCCAGTTGGCTTGTGGATGGTAGGAGTTTTGGATAGAGAAACAGACTAAAGCCTGTTCAAAAAAAAAAGAACGCAACAGTAACCCATAAATATCTCACTTCGAGAACCACAAACCCCTGATTTTCAGGGTAAACTGCAACAATTC
Source organism: Oscheius onirici (assembly GCA_932521025.1). NCBI lineage: Eukaryota > Metazoa > Nematoda > Chromadorea > Rhabditida > Rhabditidae > Oscheius > Oscheius onirici. The sequence continues at coordinate 9,701,646 of OW051470.1, read as the reverse complement.
AAACCGATTTCTTGATTTTCTCAAATTGAATTGCCGTGCTTCAGAGGTTTGGGGTTCTCGAAGCGAAATATTAATGGGTTACTGTTGCGTTCTTTTTTTTGAACAGACTTTAACACTGCAAATCGTTATAACTTCTTCTTTTGAGACACTGTTTGAGGCCTATATTCAGCCTAGAGTAGACTGACTACGATTCAGGCAAAAACGGTTAAAAAAGCTCGTCCGACTCTTCCTAGAGCAAAAGAGTAGTCGGTTCTCTTCCGAATTAAAAAAATGTTATGCATGTAGGTTTCTTTTGACGAAGAAACATACCCGGTGACTGTAAAAAATGTAGGTTTGGGAGAATTCGGGGAAACAAAACGCAGCTTCGTCATGTTTTCGGTTCTTACAGCCCTACTCAAAATTTAGCTTAGTCACGCTCATTCGATTCATCCGAGCATAGTCACACTCATCCGATAACGGGCACGTTTGTGCTCAATCAGCGAAGGGTCGTTGACAGCATTGCGAGAGAGCGTACGGCTGAGAGACAGAGGGACAGAGTGGACTATATTGACTAGAGTCCTTTCCAGGTGCGGAAAAACAGTCGACGAAGTCCGTGCGACGCTCCCAAAAGGAAAAAGATCAGCTGGTTTTGTTCCGACAGTCCTCAACTGAAAATTCTATCAATAAAAATTGTTATCTTCATTTTTTCCTTCATCTTCCTGCAGTAGCAGACATGACGCCAAGACACATAAAACTCTCAAAAATCATCCTTTTCGGCCTTTCGAATCATCGCCCGGTGTGATAAGCTCCCCTCATTTTCAGTAGCCATGCTGCTATCAGCACTGCTACTACTTTCTGGGGGTTAGTTCATTTTGCACTTTTTTTTTAACATTTTGGTCCATTTTAGGGGCAGTAGCATTTCATTTCGAGCTCGACGGTCACTTTGGTGGCATTTCTGTGGATGATGTCAAAGGAGACCCAACGAATCGAAAACAATTTCTACCGGCTGAAGAAAAATTGAAAGAGAAGCTGTCTAGCCTTCTGGATGGACATTTGGAAGACTTTTACGTCCATTCCTTCTCGTGAGTTTCCCGCTATTTTTTAAAAATCAGAAAATTACAGTATACATGGAAAAGACATCCACCCTACGGCCATTTTTACGGCCTTCTTGACCACTTCGCTGTCCAGGGCGGAAATTTTAAAATTGGTAGCTGATGCTCATGATGTGGACTTTTTCCGGCTGAGAGAATTGGGTAGGTTGGGGGGGGGGGGGGGGGGGGTTTGTAGTCAAAAGTTGATAAAAGGCCACAACGAGTCGGCGTGTGAACTGTCGTTGTCGTGGCGGATAATCTTGTGCCACAGCTAGTTGCCGTGTGAACTGTCGCTGTTGTAGCTTCACAAATCTGCAGTAATAGCTTCGACAATTCACACGCCAAACAATTGTAGCTTCCGTTTTTTAAAAACTTTTCTACTAACACCTAACGTGACAAAAGCCTTTGGTCTAATCTCAAGAGGGCGGCTACTGGGCGGCTGTAAAACTGTTCCTGATATCAGTGAAATCATTTTTTACCCTAAAGTCTGTACTACAAATTTTTTTTCTGCGTCAGAATCTCTTCCCTCTCCGCCGTCAATTTCTTCCAATTCGGATAGAGTCAGTACATGTCTCAATGGCGGCTTCCTGTTGCCGAACATGTCCTGTGCCTGTCCGCCATTCTTTTTGGGAGATAGCTGTGAGGAAATAAGGTCAGTACAGATCGAGAGACAGAAGTAGTCTTCCGTTTTTACTTCAAAAATGGGCATAATAATACTCATCCGATCTTCATGTTCAAACAGCGAGAGGTCGTTGGCAGCTGCGGAAGAGAGAGTACGGGTGCTATCCGGTACTGCTGCAGCCTAGGATGAATACCGTAATTGAGACATAGACAGTTCGGTTGTACTGCAGTAAACGCCTACCTTCGTTTAAAATTTTTGGCACCAATTCCCCAATCAGCCCAAAATGGCGTTTTTCACCATTTTCTTTTCATTTTTCACATTTCTAGGGTTTTTTGAATTCAGCGTGTAAAACAACCCTTGGATGAGAAAATTGATCAAAAATATCCAGAAATAAGCAAAAGATGTCGGAGAGCGGCATATAGAGAACAATCGGCTGTACAGTACAACCGACAGTTCTTCTACTACATACCAATTTTGTGGCCCAAAAACAGTGCTAGTCAAAGAAACCGATGCTTCTTGACAGAGACTGAGAGACAGAAAGACAGTATCAAGCGATTTCAGCTGTCTGAACGGAGGAATCGTGAGCAACGGCAGATGTACCTGTCCCCCTGGACGGTATGCTCTGAACTGCCAGCAGAGAGGCTGTCTGCCGTCAATTGAAACGGACGTCGCGATCACCAGAAGCCCTTCTTTCATACTGGTTGTCAGCATCAAATCGACCATGGCATATGTACTGAACGAGCTGGCATTTAATCTCCAGGCTGCGCTGCAGAGCTTTTTTGCCTCGTCAGTCTACCAGAATTACATTGTTGTCAGCTACGTTCATACGAGTAAGTCACAACTGCTTTGCGTGTGAACTGTGGCTTGAAACTTGAAGCCACAACGGCTTCACGTGTGAACTGCGGACTCTGTAGCAAAAAACTTGCTTTTCAGAAGGTGCCCTCCTGATGTCTACCCAAACGTTCAATACCATCGGAGAAATGATCGACTATCTCAACACACTCATTTTCACAGTCCAGGGAAGAGAAAAACAGCCGACCCAGAGAGCCGTCCTTGAAGCCCAGTCTTTCACCAACACAATGCAGCCCGGATCTACAGTTTTTGTCTTTACCGACTCTCTGGACGAGGATGCCGGACCGGCCAATTATACTCTGGCTAGCGACTCTATTGAGAATCAACTGGCACTTCAGACGCTTGCCTGGAACAATCGGGTAAGATATATGTCCCTATCCCTGTCCCTGTCCCTGTCTCTTCATCTTACTGTTTTTCAGATTGTCTACTTCTTCTCCGAGACAGGAACCACTGACCATTCGAAGGCTGGGGACAGTTACAATACTTTCGCAAGAGTCGCACAAGCGACTCTGGGAGACATTTACACTTATCCCACTCTGGAAGTGGAGTACATTCTCGAAACTCTTTCTTTCTACACTCTACAGACAGTCGCTGCTCGTTACGGAACTGGCAGCGAAATTAGTACTACGCACATTCCCATTCCGAAACTGCCTTCGACAGATTATGTCTTCATTCTTGTCACAGTTCCGTCTGGAAAGTGTGAGTATAATGCTGCAGCCGCAACCAGTTCTTGTGTGAACTGTCGAAGTTGTGGCTGAAAATGAGAAGCCACAACGAGTTGGCGAGTAAACTGCCGAAGCTGTGGCTTCTGAATATTGCAGCCACGGCTTCGACAGTTCACACGCCAAACCGTTGCTTCCTGTTTTTTTACATGAACATTGATCTTTCAGTGCCAAAAATAACCGATGGCCCTCTGACTAGTCCGTTGACTGCATCAGTGACCGGAACCAGATTCGCTGTAATTGTTAAATTGAGGTGTTTTTTCAAAATGAAAATTACAGATTTATCAAAACGGCGCCAACAATCAACCTATCGCAGTTCATCCTGGCTCAGAAAAAGCGAATATTCGAATCATGACGGCAACATACAACGCAATCTTTTTGACCGCAGCTTATGATTCGAATGTAGACGCCGGAAGCAACTATCTCTCAGCTAGTAAGTGACCAGACAGTCCTTTAAACCGACTCTCTAGACTATATCAACACAGTCAATGCCTATTCCACAAAGATTCAACCGGAAGAAGCTTCGATTCAGTGGATTTCATCGGAAACGGGAGCTTTCATGAGTAACCAAGTTCAGTATAAAATACGACAAGCCGAGTGCACCTACAATCTCCAGTTCGGGCCTTTTCCAAAGTGTCCCCAGTTGGGACCACTAGCTCAGCAGGTTCAATTGACTGACGTAGCTGGAAAGACTACTACTCAACTTGTGCCTGGATACTGTTTGGAAATGGGTGAGAGAGACGGAGGGACAGAGAGACAGTCAGAGAGACAGAGAGTCTGAGAGTCACAGAGATAGAGAGACGGAGAGTAAGACAGAGAACTAACCCCATCTCTCTAGAAAAACGCTTCTCATCCGCAGTCACCTGTCAGAACGGTGGAACGAGACAGGGAGGCAGAACTTGTCGCTGTACAAACGATTGGTCTGGACATGACTGTAGCATTCCCAAATGCTACAATAATGGAGTGATTAACAATTTCCCTGGAAATGGATTTGGGCCATGCAACTGTCCACCAGGAGTCTCTGGAGACCACTGTGAAATTTGTGAGTTATTAAAGTCAGCTGTTGAAGCCACAGTTCACACGCCATACTGCTGTGGTTTTTTTTGCCACAGCTTCGGCAGTTCACACGCATTGTGGCTCACACGTATTTTTAGTGAGCTGCTCAGTCCCACCTACCGTACCCATCCCGACTACCAATACTACTCTGGTCATCGTTCTCCAAAGAACTCTGTCCCAGGCCGAAATCGGTACCAGCATAGACGGAGGAGTGGCTGCTCTCTTGAGGCAGATGCAGGGAAAAGACACTTACAGCGAGTACATTCTGACCACCTTCCACAACCAGAAGGAGTACGGTATGTTCCGGAACAAAATGAGTCTATACACTTTTTCAGGCACTTTCCAGAACTATTACCACATTGCAAATTTCTCGGATCCGAACGAGTTCCAAAATGCCGTGAATGAGGTCTCTTATGTGCCGAGCCCTGTTGGTCCTCAAGCTTCTTTCCAAGCTGTGGCTGCCACAATTGGAATCACGAATGGTGGTCCCACTGCCATGTTTCTGTTCGTGGATGAGGGTCCGGGCGAACCTGGCATTGAAGTAGATGTCATGTGAGTAAGAGTCACAGTAACAGTATCAGTAATAGTGACAGTGACAATGACAGTAACAGTAAAAAATAACAGTGACAGTAACAGTATTCCTGTTCAGAAGACAGGCAGTGGAGAAGCAGATTCAACTGAACATTGTCATTACCGCCCCTTTTGGAATCATGACCAAGTGTATGGCTACAGGAACCCAGAACATGTACCAGCAAGTTGCCCAGAAGACTGGAGGAATCTTCCTCAATCTATGTCAGGAACTACAGGATTTTTATGCGGAGAACATCATTCATAGTGTGAGTTTGTTGTCTCTCTGTTACTGTTTCCCTCCCTGTTCCTGTCAGGAGAGGACAGAACATAGAAACATAGGAACATAGAACATAGAAATAATGTATAGGGGACACTAGTCAAGAGTACAGGACAACTTTGTGCTGATCAGAGATGTGCGGGAATTTATTCCCGCGGGAACGCGGGACAAAATATGCGCGGGAATAATTTTTAGACAGTAAAAGTCCCGTACTTTCCCGCGGAAAAATTCAGACTCTTTATCTTACGATTTTAGAGTTTTTCGTCAGCAAAAATCAAGGAAGGACCTACTTTTTGGTCCAAATATGGCTTATTTTTGTGTCATCGGCTTAGAACTGCATTTTTGACTATCATCTTGTTGAAAATCAGCGCGAAAGTTAGTTGCATAGCGAAAAACAGACGAAAATAAGCGAAATTAGCGTTTTTAGAAAATTCCCGTGATTCCCGTCATTCCCACAAGAAAAACTTCTTCTCACGGGAATATTCAAGCGGGAACGCTGGAATAAAAGTGAGCACGGGATTCCCTCCAGCGGGACGCGGGAAATTTTTTTTGAGACTAAACATTCCCGCGGATTCCTGCGGGAATTTTTTTGGCCATTCCCGCACATCTCTGGTGCTGATTCTTGTCTGGTGACACAGTCCATCAGAGAGGCAAGAATCTAGACAGTACTGACTAGATAGTGAAGAGTCTGAGAACCAGAAACAAACAGTCGGTAAGAAAGAACTGGATACTGTAGAGAGTCCTTGACTATAGGCCAAGAAAAGAGAGTCAAGAGTCACTAGACTGGACTACTGTAGAATGCCGTCTGTCTCTGGTAAGTGGCAGCCGACCCGGGTCACAACCGTAATTTCTCTTGTCAACGACCCTTCGCTGTTTGGTGACGAAGATACCCGTAATTCTGATCAGATCAGTGTTATAATGCTCAAATTAACCCAAAAACCCTAACAAGAACAGTTTCTCTCTCTGTTTTATTATCTGTTTTTCTATCCGGGACCTAGGAGTGCTTCTTGGCCAGGTCGCAGAAGAGGTTCATTGCAGAATCGAAGAGCTCGAAGCTCTCGATGGCGTTATATCTCTGCTGGCGGAGGTTGCGGACAGTCTCGACAAACTTGCTCCGGCCCTTGCGCATCCTGTCGAATTCTATGTCGATGAGCGTAAAGATGCCGCTCCTGCCTCCGCCGTCCTTGCACACGACCAGAACGGGGTCCTTCGACTCGTGAGGCACAATCTTGCGGAACTTTTCCAGCGAATCGAGGAACTGAGGCGGCTTGTGGTCTTCAGTCCAGCCGGTCAGGGAGTAGATCTTGGTCTTGGTCACCTGGAAGATTGGGGGTTGAGATTAGAGGAACAGAGACAGGGAGAAACAGAGGGACAGAGGGACTGGAGGACAGACAGACAGAGACACAGGAAAAAGGAGGGAGAGCGATTGAGAGAAGCGTCTAGACCGTTCAGTAGATCTACCGTTACTCCCCAGTAGTACAGGATTTTTCCATTTGACGTATACTCTTGGCTCTCTTCTTCTCCTCCTGACTCCTACTCTCTCCATGAAATTCAATTGATCGGCAAGCATCTTGACTCAGTGTTGGTCATTTTTTAGCCGTCTGGTACAGTAGATCTTCCCGGTTCAGTCGCTTTGAAACCAGGGTTATCTTCTCGACTCATACTCTTCATTCAGTTGATCGACCAACAGTGACTCTCTTTTCTTGATGGCTGCTTCATCAGTCTCTACTGATAGATCAATCCGGTTTATTTTGTTCCAAATCCGGTAGTTTCTTGTACTCTCTATCCAGTTGACTCGTTCCTCGACTCATATTCTCTCCAGACACTGGACAAGGGACAATACAGGAGACAGGACAGAAACAGAAAAACTACCTGGAAGACCTCCCATCCGTCAACTTTTTCGACTTCCGATCCGGCCTTTTTGTTTTCCAGCAGGAGCTTGCCGTCGTCACTGTCACTGCCCTCCAGGAAGACGATAGCCTCGGGCTTGATCTGTCCGACGAGGCGCCAAAAGTCCTCTACCGTAGTCTTTAGCGGCGCCTGTGCCAGACAGTACATCTTCTCGCGGCTGGCTCCATCGACCCAGCTGGCGTGGTAGTAGTCCGAGCCGCCGTCCGTCAGAATGACTCGAGTCCTGTCGAAGAGCATCGCGTCCAGCTTCAGATTCTTCTGACTGTTTTCCGGCTTGAAGAAGGCAAAGAAGGTGGCAATATCCTTCTGCTCGTCCTTCCAGAATTCGAGGATTCCGTCGCCGATCTTCTTGCTCGGTACTGGAACAGATTCTTTATTCTGTCACTGTCATTCTCTCACAGTCAATCTACCAAACCAACCTCGATTCTCCAGCTCGTCGAGAAGCTTCCTCGGCTTGTTCATCTTGGAGCGAGTCTTGCGCTGCGAGCGGGTAGATATCCTGTTCTGCAGGGCTCTTGTGCCGCCGTGGTCTTGAAACGAATCCATTCTTTTGCTGACGAGACGAACCTTCTGGGGGCTTCTTGGTAGCTCTGAATAACTTTTTTAAAACTTTTTTTATAGTCTTGTTTACAAAACTTTTTGTATGCTTTTCAAATGTTAGGCAATTAGAGTGCAAACTTTGAATTTTAAGGAAAACAACTAGAAACTTTTAATTTTCAACAATTAGAAACTTCCAGCTTGTAATTAAGTTTTGGCACCTGTCTCGACAGTTCACACGCCGATGCGTTTTGGCATGTTGTTTTGGAGTCGCATGCTTGACCTACCAAAGCGTTGTTGCTTTATACTCTACTCTCCCGCCACAGTTCACACACCAAACCGCTGTGGCTCATTTTTTATCCTCCTTTCCTTTGAAAACAATACCATTTTCAGCTCTTTGTCTCCTACGCCGACTCCCACCACCGTACCGAGACCATCATAGAGGAATCTTTCCCCACGCAGCCGATAAACAAAAACTTTTTCTTCCAAGTGGATCAGCCCAACAATGACGTCTTCGTGATTGTGAACTGTCCCCAGACGGAAGGTTTTACCGTAACCATCACCAATCTCGAGTTCGGAACCCAACAACTAGTGAAACCGGTCAAGATTATGCCCTACCTCGGAGTGTACAAAGTTACAACGAGTCAAGTGAATACTGGAGGCTATGAGACACAAGTCACTGCTGAAAATGGAGCTTGCCTTATGAAGGCTGTCATCAAGTAGGTTGGTCTTACTGTAGACAATAGAGAGTTTAGGTCCAATCATTCTACTTATGTGCGCTACTCTTCGAATCCTTCGTTTGATGCTGAGCAGTCGAACATCACCTTCGGTAAGAGATAGAGAAACAGGGACAGAGTTTTAGTACAGTATGGTCTGTTCAAAAATCGAAGACATACAGTAACCCATTTGATTCTGTTCGAGACCAACAATGTTGGCGCGCTTTCAAATTGGGGGTTTTCAATTCGAGAAATCTCACTTCGTTTTTCAACTTTTAATCTCATATTCTCTCATTTGTTTTGTTTGATCTTGCTGTTTGACATCACTCTTATTGTTGTACACGTTTTTATTCACTTTGGTGAGAATTGCAGAAGGAATTTTAAAGACACTGTTTGACAGCGCGCCAAAAAAAATTGCTCTCGAACAGATTCAAATGGATTACTGTATGTCTTTTTGAACAAACCATAGTTCAGGCTAGTAGCTATAAGCTGTGCATATAAGCGAGGACTCTCTACTGTTAGCCAGCGCTCACTTCCAAACTGACTGGTCCTTTAGCTTACTAGACTTGAGTCGAAGAGTCTGAGAGTCTGAGAGTCAGAGAGACAAAGAGACAGAGAGACAGAGAGTCTGAGAGTCTGACAATTAGTGAGAGAGTCTAAAAGTCTGAGAGTCAGAGTCAGAGAGTCTGAGAGCCATAGAGACACACAGATAGTCAGAGAGTCAGAAAGTCAAAGAGCAGAGAATCAGAGAGACTGAGAGTCTGATTGTGAGAGATGGACGGAGAGTCAGAGAGTCTGTTTTCAGGAATGCCTGTATACCCTGTCCTGCACGTCCAGAACCCCGACCTTGATCGTTCCTTTCAACCATCTCTCCAGGCTTTTAACGAGAAGAACACCTTCGGCTGGAGTGGTTCTCCTGTCACACGAACGAACTCGTGCGTTTTTGAGTACTACGCCCAGCTACCGTTCATCTGCGACAAGCCGTCTGACAGCTTTAACCTTCGGGTATTTTTCGCGTTCTTTCTTCAAAAAAAAAACCAATTTGTAGCTCATTGGCGTGACAAAGGACGGTCACACTTATAGCAGAAGTATCCGGGCATTTTGTTACCTTGAAGCGAACAAGTGTTTGAATGGAGGCTACAAATTATGTAATTTTTGAAGATTGCAAATTTAAAGGACTGTTCCAGCCTCTGGACTCTGTAAATGCCCACCGGATTACGGTGGCCTGTACTGTCAGAATCCAAAATGTAAAAATGGGGCCTTTTTGAATGAGGATACTTTTAGCTGCCAGTGCAGCTCTAAATGGACTGGGACTATCTGTGATATCCGTAAGAAAATGGCGGAAAAGATAAAATTTTAAAATTTTAGCTGTTTGTCACGACTGGAACTTTTTGGAGAGTGTCGATCCCAGGAACAGTAATCCGAAGCAGGTAAGGGGAAAAATGTGGACAGCCAGACTTGACAGTTCACACGCGAAGCCGTTGTGGCCTAATGTTTCTGAGCTACAACATAGACAGCTCACAAGCGATACCGTTGTGGCTATTAATGAGCTACAGCATAGACAGCTCACACGCCGTTTCGTTGTGCCTACAGTTTTGACAGTTCACCCGACAAACTGTTGTGGTTTCTCATTTTGATCAAAAATCGACAGTTCACACGCCTAGTAGCAATCACTCCTTTCAGATTACCTTTGTCCTGAACAATCAACCCGACAGTCTTCTGGTCAACGTCCAGTTGAACAGCATTATCCAGAAGATCGTGACCGCCACAGAATCCCAAGATACTCCAGTGATGTACACTCTGATCATGTTCGATCAATACGGTATTTTTTCCTGAAAAATACAAAAAAACATACTTTTTAGATTCGAGAAGAATAATAAGTACATCCAATGCCGATCTCTTTGTGCAGACCTTCCAAATCTCTATCAATAACCCCCAGCAGTACCAGGACTATAGATCTCGGTCAATTGATGGCCTGGTGGATGCTTGGAAGATGAATATACAGGCTCCGGGAGTCATTTATCTCTTTACCACGGGACCGGCTTCTACTCCTCGTGCAAGCTCTTCTTTTGATGACTTTTTGCAGCAGAAAATTGATACACAGGTAGGACTCGATAGTTCACACGCCAATCCGTTTTGGCTTCTGTTTTGAACTACAACTTCCACAGTTCACACGCGAACTCGTTGTGGCCAATATGTTTTCAAGCACGGACGCAACAGTTCACACGCCAATTTGTTGTAGCCCAGTTTGAAAAACATTTTCAGGTCAACGTCTTCTACACTCCCAAAAACCAAGGCGGCTATCCCAAAATCCCCAACGATACAGTAAACCAGCCGCTTTTCCAAGCCGTCAAGCAGTCCGGCGGCAGAATTGTCGCTCTTACACAGAACAGCATCTCTCAGCTAGCTCCAATGATCATCTCATCAACCCAGGCCAATGAATTTGTCTCTGACGAGAGTTCCAGCGTAAGAGAGCAGAGAAAAGGATCATAATTGATTTCAGGACTGTCAACAATTCTGTTCTTTCGAATTCTCTCTGGAAAATCAGGTCAAAGTTGTAGAAATTACCATTTTGGGAATTGATGTGTCTACTAGAGGAAATGTTGTGGTCCAGTTTAACAGTGAGTCACTGTCTCTCAGTCCCTCTCACCATCGCAATTCCAGGAAAGAAGCTCCCCGTCGACTCCACTTCAATCCTCTTCTCGGACACCCAGATACTGGTTCTTCGCTACAGTAACCCAATCCAGTCAAACCCCGAAAATCCATTCCTTCAGACTCTTCCACAGTGGCAGGCGGTGATTGGCTCGTAGCCGTCAAAACAGTCATCGGAGGAGCAGAAGTTCAAGCCAGAGTCGTCTCAGACCTTCACGTCTTTCCCGGCTTCACAGTGGACATGAACGACGACTTTGTTCATCAAGTTCCCTTTACGGGACTCGGTCTGAACCGAAGCACTTTCATGACTTTCCGAGTTGCCGACTCATCGGACCATCTCTCCGATACTGCCCTACTGCAAGTTGTCGTCGTCAGCCGAATCAATTTCTATGCCATGACTGGAGGCGTAGAAGTTCAGGATCTAATGATGGTTGAGAGAGACACAACTACTTGTGCATACCAGTTTGTTACCAGAGAATGGACAGTAAGGAATTCTGACTTTGTCAAATAAAGAGTCTCTTTAGGTCGACCTACACGCACAGCAACAGTTCACAGTTTTTGGAAGTTTTGAAAATACTGTTGTTCCTTTCCAGAGGACATTCTTCTACCAGTTTCCTACTTTCAGTCGTGAGTAAAAGTAACAGTCACAGTCACAGTAAGAGTAACAGTAATAGTCAGAGTAATAGTAGCAGTGATAATAACGGTAAGAGTCACAGTAACAGTATGAGTATGAGTAAGAGTAACAGTAATACTATACTATTTATTCCTGATCTTAGAATTGTCTAAGGAGGGCAATGACTCGATTCCACTCAGCCCCACTCTTATTCCACCAATTGCCGTCGAATGTCTTCTTGAGAAGGTCTCTCCATCTAAGCGGAGGTTGTCTTCTTGGCCGTCTTTTGTCATAAGGAATCCACGTAGTCAAAAAGCTGGCCCATCTGTCAGGTCGCATGGAGGAGATCTTCCTAGCCCATTCTATCTTCCTTCTATCAGCAGTTGTTATCCAATCTTGTACTTTGGTGATTGTCCTCACTCTTTGATTGGTCCATCGATGGAGTCTGGTAATGTTCAGCATCCTTCTTTCCATCTTCTTCTGCACAACTCCTAGTTTGTCTCGGTCAATGTCCAGGACTCGCATCCGTATGTAACCGCTGACGCTAATAACCGTATGCAACCGCTAACAGTAATAGTCACAGTAAGAGTAAGAGTAACAGGAACAATGATAATAACAGTAACAGTGACTCATCGGAACTTTCCAGAACGACAAGCCACCTGTCTGAATGGTGGCCAACACGACGCATCTGGACAGTGCATCTGTTCAGACAGGTCCAGATGGACTGGAGATTACTGTCAGACGCCGATCTGTCAGCACGGTGGAACCACCTCTTACGGAATCTGTATCTGTCAGAATGGGTACTATGGAGATTTTTGTGAACTCAGTAAGTTTTTGTTCGGGCTCAATAAATATGAGTTTCAGATGTTACAGTATGAATAATGGAGTCTGTGTTTCTGTTTTGTACATAAATATTTATACTGTTCATTGTCTTGAGAGAGTCATTGAGTCAGAGTCGTCATGAAGACAATGTGGCCAATTCCGAATCGAGCTCACTCTATAGAAAAAAAGTACGGAGAAATCCCAGTTATGGCCCCATCCCAATCTCCCCCCCCCCCCCCCCCCCCCCCCACAGCCAAAATCTACGGGGGACAAAAGAGACCTCCCCCAAATACACTACCCGGACCTTTCCTAGATATGCCCTCCACAGAAGTCAGAAGTCAAGTCACAGATTAAGCTCCCCTTATCCTAGTTATACCCCCTTCCCACCTATTTATTATCTACAGCGAAATTTCGTTTAAAAAAGGTTCAGTATGATTTCTTTAGCTAGTCTAAGCATTTTAGGAAGAAAATATTGAGAAAAATAACGAAACAAGGTAAAATCAACAAAAATTGACCTGGGATGGAAATCAAAAGGGACTAACCTGGTTTTTTCTTTTTTTTTTTTTTTTTTTTCCTAAAACTCGATTCCTAAAACTTGAAAATTTCGAAACACGGGCTTGTAAGCAGCATGCAGGGTGGGGGAACAAACTGAACTTGGTGGGGGGGGGGGGGGGGGGGGGCTCGACTGAACAGGAGGGGGGCTAGATCTGTGGGGGCTTAATTGATTTTGGTGTGGGGCTCTATCTACGTTCTACCCAATAAGTACCAATCAGCTGACCGCCGAAATAGAAACCTTAAGTGAAGGTGATACAAATTGTTTTAACACGAGAGAGGTAGACGAGCCAATATTCCCAGACTTTACTTCCAGACACAACTAACACAATTAGATAGTAAGATCACATATGGAGAAGGGATTAGATGGGACACGTCTTGACATGTTATCCCGCTCCACAACACAAATGAATACAAGGGGATTGATTCAATCAGAAAATATATACAGGAAGGTAACATTAGCCGGAGTATCGAAAAACAGCAGTTGTACTAACTGCGTCGTTATTTACTTCGAGGTATCCGGAAGCTTGTTGGCAGCTGCATCGTCTGAAAACATTAATGTGTGGCTATTTGTAGAAAACTCACTTTTAGCTGCCTCTTCTCTTGAGCGAAGGTTGGCCAATTTGTCTTTTATGTACTGACAGAATGGCACCGAGCAGTTGCGAATTGTACACAATTTAGAATGATAACAGCTCAAGGCCACTAACTGTTTGCAGACCTGGCAACTGTAGGTGATTCTCTTCTTCACGTCATTGTATGGATAATAACGCGTTTCATCCTGTGGCAGCTCATACGACGGCAAGAACTGTCACGGCACTGACAGGCATGTACCATCGATTGAATGCAAAGCTAAAACAGTTTTCAATGAAAACCAAAAAAAAATCACCTGAACACTTTGGTGAAGGGCTGTCCTGCCAGCTTTATTCTGCTCCTCGACAAACTCTTGAATGTGCTCCATTTGTCGCTGTTTGATGTTATAATGACAGGCGTTTAAAAAGACTTTCTGAAATTATGTTTTCAGACTGTAAAAAATCGTTAAATGACTAGGGAAATGAGAAGAAAATAGCGAGAGAACGTACAACGTAGTTTGGAAATGCTCCGTTTGGCTTGAAACATGTAAAATATATAAATTCTGCGATTTTTTGCTAGCACATCTAGGAATCGAGAAAAAATATACATGTGTTTAAGACGAAAAACAATATAATAACCTTGAGCAGAAATTAGAAAAGCGTTGCCATCGGAATTCAATTGCAACTATTGTTGCATGTCAAGAAGCGTATCGGGGAGAAAAGCGAACCTGGCAACATGAAACAGAAGGCTTTTCGAAAACTAAACGTGTAATCGCTAGGAGCAGATATTACCAACTCCATTTTGTCAGAATTTTATTCGATTATATCGGTTGGCGCAAAGACCAGACAAATTTAAACAGGAAGATGCACTCGGTTAGCACTCACTCGTTAAGAACTAAAGCTTACAAGCAAATGATACAAATAAGTATAAGGCATATTGTGAAGTGGAAAAAAAATAGAAAACTACAATAAATATTAATGTTTGCAGGAGTATCCTTGTCAGATGTTCTAATCGAGTCGGTGTTTTTTATTACTTTTGGGCGTTGGGAAGCTCGCCGGCATCTGTGCTGGCTGAAAAATTTCTCGCAGTTTGAAGTTTTGTCAAAAACTCACTGCAAAAAGAGTTGACAACTATTGTTGTAGAATGCAACCCTGAAGAGTTGTGGGCAAAATGATGTTTTTGGCAAAACTGTAACCGTTCACTGTTCTAAGACGGTAAGATATCCAGGTCTCTCATATAGCGTATTAATTAGTAGGATTTGCCTCTCAAAAAGTTGTGGATGACCTTTCTTCTATGGAGACGTATTTCAGTCTATGGAGAAGTTTTTGAGTCTATGGAGAAGTATTTCAGTCTTTTTATTTATTTATTTTACGCTGTTGATCAATGTCTGGGAACATGTAGCGTGGAACTTCTAAGCGTCTCGTAGGTTTCTCAGCCATTGAGTCCCGAATTCGTCTACAATGCTGTCTCTCCAACGGGTTCGTGGACGTCCTCTTCTCCTCGTGTTCTCGTATGGCCACCATTCAACTATTCGTTTCGGCCAGCGGTCGTCTCTCATTCGAGATACTTTTCTGGCCCATGCGACTTTCCGTGAGTGAGCGATGGTTAGCACATCCTTCAGTCCTGTCTTCCGTCGAATCCACTCGTTACTTTTTCGATCCAGTCGCGTTATACCAAAAATACATCTTTCCATTTTTCGCTGTTCGACTGCCAGTCTTTGCATTTGGTCTGACTTCAGCGACCAAGATTCACATCCATAAACGAAGCATGATAGAACTGTAGAGTTGAACAGTTATCTCTTCAGTCGAACGGCTAACCTCTTGTTCGCAAAGAAAGGCTTGTTCTTGCGGAAGGTATTCCATGCTGAGCATATTCGGCGGCTAATCTCTGGCTTCTTCCAGTCGTCAAATGATATTCTCTGCCCGAGATAAATGGCATGGGAAGTGTACGAGAGACGGGAGCCGTTGACTTGAACATGTTCGTTTTGCCCGTTGCTCATCAGCACTGTCTTGTCTGCATTTATCTCCAGACCGACATCTGCACAGGAAATTGATAGCTGAGAGATCAGTTCTTGGATTTGAAGATGACTGTCCCCGAAAAGCACGACGTCGTCTGCGTAAATGAGATGGGACAGCTTCGATCCATTTATGGAGATCCCTTTGTCCTGCCAATCGAGGGAGCGGAAGGCGTGTTCAAGGACAGCTGTGATACGAGACGAGGACTGAAACAGTCGCCTTGACGTACTCCTCTGCCAATCTTTATCGGGATCGATGTTCCGTTCAGACTAATAGTCAAATCCGGCACGTTTACGATAGATCGAAGAGTGTCTTGAATGGTGCTAGGTAGTCCTTGACGGGATATCGCGTTCAATATTGCCTCAGTTTCTACACAATCGAAAGCCGTCTTGGAGTCGACCAGCGCAATGGAATTCGGACGCCATTCTCATCAGTTCCTGGACCACGAAGATACAATCCATCGTAGAGAAGTCTTTGCGAAAGGCAGCTTGTTCCGTACGACACTCCGTGTCAAGCATCTTCTCTGATCGTTGAAGAATACATTTGCAAAAGGTCTTGTTGAGAGTTGACAGAAGACTGATCGGTCGGTAGTTGCCAATATCGTGCATGTCGCCTTTCTTGTGCAGAAGAATGGTACTGGAGTCTGCTATTGATTTAGGTACTCCCTTTGCCAGTGTCGCGTTGAAAAGAGAAGTAATTGGCCCTGCTAGCTGATTTTCGCCGAGTTTGAGCAAAGATATGGAGATGCCGTCAATGCCCGGAGAGGTACCGTTTTTGGACGATGAGATCGCTTTGCTCACTTCGTCTTGGAGTAATGGTGGAAATCCTTCGGTCCGAATCGGAGGGAGGGATTGCAAGATGAGAAGAATAGAGCTGATTGTAGAACCGCTGAACCTCCTTCGCCAGTTCGTCTTGCGTGTTTGTCAGTTTGTCATTTCTCTTCAGAATTAGCAGGTTTCAGAAGAGCTCAAATCTTGAAAAGCGGTTGATGACAGCGATGTTGTGATTGTTCTGGACAGAGTAGCAACAAAGCTGTGTGCGCACTTGGAATGACATTGTTTGTCAACGCGGGAGGTACTAATCCGAAAAAACTACTGCAGTTGAGGGCTTGCCATTCTTTTTTGCTCCTAGTAGTTTCTTTACAGTGTCTGTCTGTTTCTCATTTTTATGGAATAGCTAACGTCTCTTTGAAATGGATTCAGTTGGAGGCAACGGAGCTGAGACAGGTTGACTTATTCGTGCTCGCAGCAGACTATTTCAGCTCGTAATATCTTCACTATTGGCGACTTTTCCGACAGATTAGAAGTTGGAAAAGGCGGTCAGGCTTACGTTTACACCGCTCAACATAACATTCATGGGTACCTCTTTCAGTTTTCCCAAAATACTTTTATAGGAAGGTCGCATTGAAGATTTTTAAACCAAATATGGAGGAAAGTATCATCCAGGAAATTGATATTTTGTTGAGAGTGAGCTTTTTCTAAGCCGTCGATGCTAACCTAAAGACATGAGCATGAGAGGTCCAGTTCAATCCCCTCTTCGTTCAACCTGTTTTTGCGTTGTATTTAACACGTTGGAACTTCTACTGAGACGTACAATAGTACTCAAAACAGTTAGTTTTCCGCCTGGCAGATTTTCTAAGTTTTGCGCGCTGTTTAGGCTCCCTTTAATGATCATCGTTTTGCAGGTAGCTCGGCATCAGAACATTGTAAAATATTTGGGAACGGTTGACTTTCAAGATGATTGGCGTCCTCCGAACAGCGGATATGTTATGGAGTTTATGCATAATGGTTCTCTCTCTGATGGTAATAACTTTTTTGCCTGTAACACAGTTAACTTTTCAGTCATTCATTCGTCAACGGCCTACGATGAAAGACAAGTCTATTCATGGATTCAGCAGGCTAGTCAAGCACTTGCCTACCTTCACCTTTGCAAAATTCTTCATCGAGATGTTAATCCAAAAAAGTCTGTCCCCCATCAGTGTTCTTGTAAGTGAGAGTACTTGCAGTATGTTACTCGGAAAAAGCATTGACGACCTAAAAATTTGCGACTTCGGTGTGGCGAAACAGACGACTCTGTCAACTTGTAACTCATACACATTTTTGTAAGTTTCGTCTCACTTGACAACTTTTTTTTACTTTAGCATCGGTACAGTCGACTATATGGCTCCTGAAGTGCTAGACAACAAAGAAGACTTCAAGAAATACGGCCCGGAAATTGACGTGTATTCGCTTGCAATTTCCGTGTGGGAAATGTTTCATAGAAAGTCAGAGTCTCTGTTTTTCCACACTTTTTATAGGACACCTTTTTATGAGCACTCCAACGGATTCCAAAAATGTCACAAAATTATCACTGGAACTAGGCCTGCAATCGAAATGGAACTGGAGGAAGATATGAAACGAATCATATTAAAGTAGGTTTGTTTGTTTGAAAGATTTTTGGAAACTTATATGAAATTTCACTGATGAAAACTTCGCTCGGTGTTGTAACACGAGAAAGGTAGACGAGCCAACAGTCCAAGACTTTACTTCCAGACACAACTAACACACAATTAGAGTAAGATCGTATATGGAGAAGGGATTAGATCTGAGACGTCTTGACTGGATATCCATCCCTAACACTCGGCAACGGTTTTTTTTGTTTTTTGAAATTTAAAATAAGGCCGGGGACAACTCTGGAACTCTCAGAAACTGTCATTCCGGATATTGAAACAGGATGGGCAACTTCGGAACGTAAACGCTATCTGGACGATCTGGCCCCTTAAATTGACCATTCACGCAGTAGGAGCTTGTCTCGAAGATATTTCGAAACTCTGGCGTTTAAACAGAGAACCTTTACTTTTTACTTTACCTGCACTTTTTGAAAGAACTTTTCGTCGGCTAATTTTGGAACTCATAAAATTACCTCTTGCCCACACCTACATTTTCCAGCTTTGTGAGCGCAAAAAGGTTTGACAGTGATAGGGTAATCTATTTTTATTTAGTATTTAGTTTTTATTAAGTTAGACAAAGTTCTGGTTTTTCAAAACGTCCGCCGTCCGGCGTCCGCGGTTGTGCGCGATTTGCGGGCTCATTTTTGCGAATTTTTCTCTGAAATTTTGGATGGAGCTATAACTAAGTTTATCTCAGAGGGGGTATCTTTTAGAATTTTGATTTTCGGCCTGGATCACACCGCATTTTTGGACTTAGAACCTCTATTCGTAAATTCCATGAATTTTGACAAAAAGTGAACAATCTGGATTTGTGAAAAAGTGTATTCTTTAGACAAAGAGGGTCTTTACCCTGTGTTTTCTTTTAGGAGACTGGACAAAAAGTGAACAATACAAAGTGGATTATAAGAACTCAACAAAAAATGAACAATATTGCGCACAAAGGTCAAATCCACGTCTTTCCTCAGAGAACCAGACGGCATATTTTTAAGAATCAGAAATATTTTAATGACTAAAATGAAGAAGAGTCGTGTTGTATTAGCGCTTATTTCATGCACTCCAACGTAACCTTTTGAACCTTTAGAAAGTTTTAACGTAAAATATGCGCCGGAAGGGAGGCCAGCAGCTTCGTCACAGTCGCTCGACTAGAATGTGGCTAATTCCCAAACTTTCTTTCTGGTTCGTTTGAGTTCATCCAATTGAAACTAGATTACTTCAGTCGTCGATTTCGAAATGAACGGAAATATAGTGCTAAAAACAACTGGTCTTTAAAAATTCTCTCGATTCGGTTTTCCTGGTTCTCTGAGGAAAGACGTGGATTTGACCTTTGTGCGCAATATTGTTCATTTTTTGTTTAGTTCTTATAATCCAGTTTGTATTGTTCACTTTTTGTCCAGTCTCCTAAAAGAAAACACAGGGAAAAGACCCTCTTTGTCTAAAGAATCCACTTTTTCACAAATCCAGATCTTTCATAGCTTCACTGTTTCAGGTCGTTCAAGGCTGAGCCCAAACTCCGGCCACGAATAGAAGATTTGCGAAGACTCGCTGTCGAGTTAGGACGTGATACGAACCAGCGTGCATCCAGAGCCGTTTTGAACTCAGAAAACGTCCAAAATGGGGCATTCAGTATAAAAACGCCAAGTAAGGAAAATTAGTTGCTACTTTCTTATTATTATTTAATTCAGCATTGCCCGTTGTGTCTTCTTCTGGGCTGCAGAGACAGGAAGTCGAGGTTCGACAGCAACAGCCCAACTCCCGGTAAGTTATATTTTTAAACCAGAAGACTATTTTTTAATAGTGGTCCCCAGATTACCTTTACCAACAATTGTTCCGACGTAATCATCGTCCAGAGACATCCTCACGAACAAGGACTCGTTCCTTGGGTGACGAGGATGCTTTATGAAGTTCAAGAGCGTGAGAATTTTCTTTTTTTTCAGCAGTTTTTCAATTTCAGATGATAATATCCTCTTCTTCCCGAACAACGAAGGACTGGCAGTTTTGTATCCTGGTCAGGACCATGTCTTCCATACGGAGTACTGTGACCAATTTATCACCGTCTACTGGCAGTCGGAGCCTGGACGTGAGGGGTTTTACTGTTACTGTAGAGGTCGACTTTTTCAGAGCCCATTCAAAATGCCTGCACTGGTTTAAGAGTTCCGATTAATCGTGGAGCTCGCATTACTGAAGATCACACTGTTCAACTGATCTGATTAATAAAAAAGAGGCCATCACCGTAACCCATTTACTTTGCGGCGAGACTGGAAAAACAGATTCATTAATAAAACTACCAGTTCGTGTGAACCAGAACTTCAGAAATTTGAAATGGTTGGAATGAACGAGGCTTTGACTGCAGCTTGAAGAACTGGTAGTCACTTTTAACTGTTCGCTGTTCACCATCTTTGGGACGAATTAAAACGATTGAAGCTCCACGGCACGATACGAAATTGTGGTTAAATTTGTCCAGAAGGGGTGTGTTGTACTTCGAAGCCAGTCTCTGAGTCAAATACATGTACTTCTCTGTTCCAATGGATTGCTCAAAATGTTGTAGGCCAAGATACTCGATTTTTCTTTTTCCTTCCATCCAATCCTGAAAATCAACTACTATCTGTCTCTTTCTGTCTCTCAGCCTCTGTCCCTCAATCTCCGAACCAACCTCAAGAACTCTTTCAAATGCATCCAATGCTTCATCGATTTGGCTCAGTCTCACAGTCTCAAAGTAACTCGAAGCAGTGATTCTGTCAGCAAAAGCTCCATTATCGAAACTGCCAAACTCAACCCAGTGCTGATCTGAACAGAATTCTGATTAATTGCAAAATCGGAGCTTACGGTATCTGCGGAGCCAGACGAGGTGGAATTCTTCAACTGAGCCCGATCCCAAGATCAAGACTGCAGTTGGGTCTTCGTCAGGATTGAATGATGACAGCTTTACGCGGCCAAGAATATCAAAGAATTCCGACTCGGTTGCAAGATATCGTGCATATTTTTTCTGGCAAAGACGCTTCGTTGAAGGGAGGTAGTCTTGATATATTCTAGTGAGAAAATATGGGATGCAGAAGTCCCTGTCCCTGTCCCTCGAAACTTACCACTTTGATGCTACTGATTCTCCTCCGCATCAGAATATTCTCTAGAAGCAACTCAAAGCCCTCGTTCACGGATGACACGTCCCAGAGAAGTTGATCCTTCTGGTACCATTCACTCGGCAGTATTTGAAACGCGCTCTTTCCTTTGTAAAAACCATGCTCATTCCAATAACCAACATAAGTGACTTCAGAGGATGTGCATTTAAAAACTCGGGTTTCACTATCCAAATAGAGGTGACTCCCATCAACAAAGACAATTATTCAAGGACAATAATTTTTGCCTTGCTCACTTTGTATCGAACGACAAGGTTCGTTTCCTTTTTGGCGAAAACATTGTTCCAATTTTGAATGACTGTTTTGAAGCGCTTGTTTGTAGAAATCAATCCAGCTGAATTGGTTTTGAGCGGGAGAAAGGACAAGATATGGGCCAGAACACCCGAGAGCCGATCCATGCTACAGACTGTGACTAATAGTCATACCTTGCTTTTTCAAATTTATCGATTTTGAAGCTGCTTGGCTTTCCAGAAAAGCTTTTCAAAAATAGAGACAGTGCTTCTACCAGATCCATCGACCAGCCAGACAGGCTAGACAATTTCCGTTCCGCGAACATTCCCGAAACGCGCAAACATTCCCGAAACCCATTAGACTTCCGTTCTTTGTACCCTCTTCAATTGTCATCATTTCCAGCCACTCTTGTCTCTCTTATCACACGCATTTTCCAATGGCGTTCTGCTGCAGCTGTGCCCTCTTCTGGGTAGCTTTAGCTCTCATTGGATACGTCCTCTACACCTTTTTCTTCAAAAAAGACCAGAAGCCGAGAGTATGAGCTTTTTTTGTGTGTCTCTAATATCCGTTACAGATTCTGAAGCAGGGATGGAAGAAGGACACCGTTTATTTGTACCAATTCCATCGTCCCGCCGGACTGGCTAGTCTCTCTCCCTTCTGTGTCAAGGTGGAAATGTTTCTGAGGATGCACAAGATTGACTATGAGGTATTCTGTACTCTTCTTCTAAAAAAAGTCTGATATTTAGAACGTGTTCATTTCTTCCAATCGCTCCAAGTATGGTCTAGTTCCATTCGTTGAGTTCAATGGAGAACATATCGCGGATTCTCAGTTGATTTTGGAGAGACTGAAGAGTCATTTTAACATTGAGGTAAGGGACAGAGAGTCTGAGAGTCAGTGTCTGGGGGACAGAGAGTCTGAGAGACATAGTGACAGAGACAAAGAGAGACAGAGTCACTGAAAATGTCTGAATTCAGGGCCTGTCCGATCCTCGAGAAGAAGGAATTGCTCGCAGTTTGGACAGACTTGCTGACAACCATACCTTCTTGTAAGTTGATTCTGATCCAGTTGACATACACTACGGTATATTCCCAACCTTCTTCTTCAGGCTCTTCATCAAATACAAGGTCCTGGATGATTTGGATGGTTTTGTGCTTACGGTCATGAAAACTCTGAATGTCAGTGCCTTCCTGATACCCATTGCTCTACCGCCGGTGAAATACATCTTCGGAAAGAAAGTAAGCAGTCTTCTTTCTTTTTTTTATAATAATC
This sequence comes from Oscheius onirici, assembly GCA_932521025.1. Classification (NCBI taxonomy): domain Eukaryota; kingdom Metazoa; phylum Nematoda; class Chromadorea; order Rhabditida; family Rhabditidae; genus Oscheius; species Oscheius onirici. The sequence continues at coordinate 9,679,029 of OW051470.1, read as the reverse complement.
TTTAGGTTGGAAACAGAGTTTTCACTGGACTGGGACGCTTTACCGATGCCGAGTTTCATAGCCTCTTGAAGAAAGATCTGGATGCTTACAGAGATGTTCTGGGAGACAGAAAATTCCTTATGGGAGACGAACCAACTAACGTTAGTATCCCTGTCCCTGTTTCTCTATTGAACAACTTCCAGGTCGACTGTACCGTCTTCGGCCAACTCGTCACCGTCTGCTGGCTTCAGGATTCCAACGAAGTCAAGCGTCTCGTCGCCTCCGAATATCCCACTCTCCAAGCCTATCAAGAAAGAGTCATTGCCCGTTTCTTCCCGACCGAGTTCAAGTAGATAGCAAAAAGTAAAAATAATCTCTTGCTTGTTGTTTGTGCCAACGTGGCAAAGGCGCCAACCGATAACGGCAGGGGCTCTTTTTGACTGTCGTGTTTACGCTGCATACAAACACCTTCAATTTTTATATTTTCCCATGGCGCCTCCACAAAATATTGAAGCCGTAGTGGGAATTGTTGCTGCCTCAACAGCTGCTGCAGCTTTCGGTCTGTATGTCTACTGGAAATATTGCAGGGATCCTGAAGTTAGGGTGAGTCATTACGAAGATGTTTTGTCCTTTCTTGTTGCTACCTACCATTTACGATGGGCAATGTGAAAACTGAAAAAGCCATGAAAAACTGGTGAAAATCCTCTGTTAAAATCACTTTTTCTTGTGATTCCCGTCAAATTTTTGAGTTTGTGCGCCTTCCGCCGAAAGACGTTTTAGCAGGCAGTACAAGTAGACATGGCTGACGGGCCGGGCTTGGGCCTGAAAGTTGAGGCCCGGCCCGGGCCTGAAAAGCTCGGCCCGCGGGGAAATTTTGGAAAAAGGTTATTTTTTTTTACCAAAATCTGCATTTTGTGGTCATTTTTAGTAAAAAAAAAAGTTCAGCAAACTATAACAATATTATTACTTAGTTCTAGAATGCGCTAAAATGCACTATAATATGACCATCTTCGACGGCCAAGTCTGGGGACTAAGTACAAGTAATCCCATGTCGCCACTGTTTCCACAGTTCACACGCTTTTCTCCCCTAACATCAATTTTCAGGTCCAAGCTCGCCTCAACCGAAACATTTTCTCCGTCGAGGAATGCGGCTCAATGCAGAGAAGCTACTTGAACGAGTTCAAAGAAGATCTAGGCGAGAAGAGTTTCTTCTTAGGCGACCAAATGACCAGTGTAGGTTCCTTATTAAACTATTTCCATCTCCTTTTTCTAGACAGACCTAAAAATATTCGGTCAACTGGCTTCCATTTACTATGTCCCGAAGACGGAGACTGTCGTGAATCTCCTGAATGAAGACTACCCTTCTCTGGTCGCCTGGCTGGAGAGGGTCAGACAACAAATTTGTAGCAAGGATTTCAGCAAAGCCAATCAATAAAAGTTTTTACTTTCAGCAGTTTCATTTATACCAGCCGACTTCGTCGTCTGCCGACGTCGTACCCCATTCCATTTCGTACCCCTACAACTGTAATAGAACTTTCAAAGTTTTTCCAAGTTCAAAAATTGGTTGTACTTTAGTTGGCACCTACGTTCATTCAAAACATACAAAACGGCACGAACAGCCAAAATGACTTGAATTTGATATTTTTACCATTTTTTCGCGTTTCTCACTACTTTTACTGAGTTCAGCGTGTAAAGAAACCCCCGGGAGGAGAAAATTACAATAACAAAGATATCAATATGCGAAAAATGTTCGAGAACGTCTTGTGAACGGCTGTTGTCGATTTCTTGCTAATTTCGATCGGATTTCATGTCCAGGGTGTTGTTTTACACGCTGGATTCAATAAACGTGGTTAGAAACACGGAAAATGAAGAAAACCCCAATTTTAGGGCAGTTTGAACGAACGTAGGTGCCAGCTAAAGTAAAAAGTACAACCCAAAACTTAATTGTTGCCTAAATTCTCGACAGGACATAACTCGTTGCCTGCGCCTTCAGAGTGCCAAACCATAGAGGGACTTGAAAAAAGTAAAAAGGGGATTATTTCGCAAAACGGACGTGGTAGCCGGATTCCTCGCAAAATTTCGATAAAACAGTTGCCCTCAGATTCGCATTTTGACAGTGCAGAGGGGTTGAAAAGTTCGAAATACACTTCGGGCGACCTTAGCGTTTTAATAAGAGGGGATCCTAGCTCAGAAAATGATCTGTAGGGAAGAGATGTATATCTTCGGAAATCGTCAAACTGCCATTTTTCTGCATTCAGTGAGGGCTTTTTGGAGTCCATTCTTCGACAATTTCCAGCAATTGCCGCTTTCATTCGCAACCTTCCATGCCCAGTCGAACAGACGCATTTTGAATTCTTCTATGACGTCCTTTACCGTTGTCCTGCTACGGATGGTCTCATTTGAGATATGATCCAAAAGCGACAAACCGGCCATCTTTCTCTCTATTTTTCTGTTTGTCTCGTACCTTTTATTTACGCTTCAAAAGATCAAATGTCGGCCAATCGTTGGCCCCCCGTCATTTTCAGTTTCACAACATCTTATCGCCGTCAGCCACTCTCGAAATTTCTTTTGTGCCAATCAACCAGGCCGGCAACTTGAGGATTTTTGGGATTCAGTTCCCATCTGGTGCAAGGCACCGTTCCAACACTGAACTTTCCTAAAATTTATAGTTTTAGTAATAAAGGAAAGTTATTTTACCGCGAAACCCCTTGACCCTGGCTCCCTTGATTCCAATGACTTGATTTAAGACTTGCTCTTCCTCAATCTGTCTGGCATGCTCAAACCAGAAAGTGAAGGTCATCTGAGTTCCAGCCTGGTCAACTAGTGTCACTGCCCTTTTGGTCCAATGTCTTCCATCCTTCGCTGTGATCTGAAAAAAATATATAGAATCCACGAAGAAACACTGACCTCGTTAAGAGGATACACCTTGGTAATGACCGCGAGAAGGTCAACAATTTGACCAACTTTTGAAGAAAGTTGCTTCAGGGGACAGATCGTGAGGTGGAGAGGCGGCTTGTCAGTTTTTTGAGCAAAGAGTTCTGAAGTTTTGTCCGAGGCACCGCTCTTGATCTCGATCTGACTATGGTCAGACACTACGCCAGCAGTTTGAACCTCGTCTTCCTGAAACAGTAATGAAAATTTAGGCAAAAGTGAGTCATATACCTTGAAAGTTTCGTCGATATTTTTGGCCGCCATGGCCGGAACGTAGCTTGATTCCAGATGTGATTAGCGATGGCCAAAATACATAGTCCTTATGAAGGCGCCGTTCAAACCTTCCAGAAAAGAGGCGTGACTTTAAGAAAGACTTTCGAGAAAGAAGGTGTGACTCAGAACGAATTGTAACTGTCGCCGACCAGCGCCTCATTGTGTGTCCACCAGGATTTGCGAAAGTATTTTCGAAAGTTGGCTGTGCACCAACTGTTAATCATTGGCGTCGATACGCAGCTGATTTTCAAACCTTCCTGCGTATCGATGTCTACGGTTAAGAGTCTTTTGATTTTCGAGAATACGGTACTTTCGCACATTTCTACTTGTTTTTAATCGATTTTTCATCGAAAATTATCTTTAATATTAGTGACGGAAAGGTTGAAATTATTGAAAATTTTTTCTTCTTGGTCCCGTCATAAAGGTGCCAGATTTCCCAAGACCTTCTTCCATTCTGAATCTGCACTGAACATTAGAGTATAAAGACACGTCGACCTTCTTCAGACATTTAGAATACAAAACGTAACCGAAGCTGCCCAAACGATGGCCCAGCAGAACGTCATTGCAAAATGTGTGTGGCAATGATAAGATGGTCAAGGGGGCATGCTGACAAATGACCGTGAACGGGGTTCACTCTGTTTGTTTCATGTCTGCGTCTAGCCAGTCTAGTAGCTGTCTCTCAGTTTCTCTGTCTCAAAAGTATTGGGAAAGTAGCCTACAATGCCGACCTTCAACAGAGCGCGAAAATGAAGCGCGAGGTATAAAATTGAGGGTTTTTTCTTGAAGATTCTACGGTCCAAAACTATTTATTCGTATGAAAAGATACTTGGGACCTCTTTAGTAATTTCAAGTGTTCACTGGATGACCTCACTCCTCGGAGTCTTGATCTCCACCATTTTCCGCGAACCATGCCGAGAGAGAAGCCGTATCAGGATGGTTAGGATTGAACTCCCATCGGGAGCTTACTACCGATCCAACACCCAATTTACCTAAAAATGTATTTTTTGACCAGACTAAAGCGAAAATTTTTACCACTATATGGTTTGACCAAAGCTCCCTTAATTCCGATCACCTGATGGAGAGACTCCCTCTTCTTTATCTGTCTAGCACGGTCGTTCCAGAAGGTAAAAATGATCTCAGTTCCGGTCCGGTCGACTAGAGTCACATCCCTGATGATCCAACCGCTGCCGACCTGAAAAATACGAACATTTTAGAATCTGTATATATAAACTAACAATGCGAACAGGGTACACAGCGGTAACTACGGCCAGGATATCGACAGTTTTGCCTACATGATACCAGAGCGTGTTGAGAGGACAGACCGTAAGGCGGAGAGGCGGCCTTTCAATCTCGGGAGTAATGCGAGTGATCTGAATTTTTACTTTCATAACAGTGTCTCTGACTCTCTGTCCGTTTATCCCTCTGTCTCTCTCTCTCTGTCTTTCTGTCTCTCTGTTTTTTTTTCTGTCCCCCAGCCTCTGCCTCTCTGTCAACTTACCTCAGAACTTTCATCCAGGATAATTTCATAGTCGCTTCCGGTGGTGTTATATTTTTTGTCGACCTGAAAGTAAGACACTTGGCCACCAGAGATGACGAAGTCGGCTCCAGTTTCGATTAGGGGTCGATAGCGAACAGCGACATCACCGAAGGCACCGAGCCTGATGTCGCTTCCCTCCACATCGGTAATAGTGAAGTGGAAATTCTGAAATAGATATTTGCTGTCACTCACTGTCTCTGTCTCTTTACTACTTTATGCTGACTTACATCCACGAATCCGTCATCAGTCTTGACCTGCTTGAAAGGCTCTATGGAAGTGCAGCGTCCTCGAATCCGCCAGCTGTCCAGAGAGGGACTGATCAGACTGATCGGGGTGATGTCTTCCTCCTTGACAGCTTTAGAAGCCTTAGTGCAAGCCATCTCCTCGCAGGAAGAGAACTGAGACTGATCGACCTCGTTGTTATTTTCGAGAGATGTGTCATCTGGCTAAAAGAGTCATGAAAATTTCGCCCAAAGATATACATGAGAAGATTGGTCGACTTGGTTGACCGACGGCGAATCGAAGCTGCAGCGTCCCTCCATTGGAAAGTGTGATAAGTGAGCTGGAAAGCCTTTATCTAGAGATAATAGAAACGGAGCGGAAGAGTGAGTCAACACTGCGTTATCTTCATCGGAACAATTATCGCTACTGTCACATAGACTGGAGAGGAACAGAGTGAGAGACGGCTGACCAGGACAAAAAAGGGCAAGTTGAGGGGAGAGTATAGGTTAACCAGATGGGAGCTGGGAAAGGACAGTCTGATCGGAATAGGGCAGGTTGAAATTGAGGGGAGAGGAGGAAAAGACTGGCTGGTCGGAACAGGATGTTAGGAACAGACTGGCTATGTTGCGAAATACGACAGTGATAAGTTTTACTTTAGATAAATTTGCTAAAATTGAAACTAGTTAGATTTTGTCAGGGGATTTGACTAAATTAATACTGAGCTAGCTTACAGCCAAAAGGTGGGTCAAAAATGTCGTTTGAACTATTTATGTCTGTGTTTTCATTCTAGGCTATGAAAAAGGTCTGATCGACGCAAATTGGGATTCAAGAATGTAAGGCAGTTTGGATGTCAGCAAAGTTTGCAACGCCCTTTCAGGGCTAGAAGTGGAGATTCCCACTTTTTTTGAAGTCTTTGTCTCACTGTTATACCGTCCCACGAAATCTATCCCCTTCTTTGAAAGTTACCACATCAGATCTACCCTGGTTTCAGCAATGATCCCCTAACTGTTTTATCCCAGAACTGACTAATTGCTTTTGAGTTTTTTCAAAGAAACTTTTCCAAAACAAAACAACAACTTTCACAAATCGCCCCTTATTATTGCCAATTAGAACTTCAGACAGACACAGACTAAATAAGGATACTGCGCTTTGTAATACGAACAGGGTCAAGAAAGGGCATCTTGACAGAGTGAACGGGGAAAGGCACCAAATTTTACGTCACGACGCGATCATGTCATTTGGTAAGTCTCTTTAAAGTTGAGTACAATTGTTCGACCATTTCCTGTCCCTGTCCCTACATTCGAGACCAAGATTCCTCAATAGATACGAATTTTCCTAGTTGACGCGGTATAAATGAAAACGCATGTAGAATATACAAATTTATTAGTCTCAATTCTTCGTGAAATCAGTAGGGAAAAGATCAGTCTTTACGCGGTCCAGCCAGGCAACAATTGTCTTGTAGTCTTCATCCAGAACACGAGCAACATATCCCTTTTGAGGCAAGTAGTACCAGGTAGCGATATGACCGAAGATTGAGGCGTCGGTGTTGGAAATCTTGCCACCGAGGAGGTAGTTCTTCTCTCCCAGAAGTCCTTTGATCACATCCAGATCCTTCCTCAGGAGCATGTCAAATTCGCTGTCCGAGAAGAGACCGAAGCTCTTCAGCTTCTTGAGGGACTTTCTACGGATGAACCAGACGGCGAACGGCTTGAGGAAACTGTATTGATTCAGGTTGGCCAGATCGAAGAAGGTGTCGATGACAGAGTCAGTTTCGTCTACATAGCGGAACTTGGAGACGACGCTAAAGTTTGGTCGTTTAGTTTTTGGACAAGACAATCAAACCTGGTTGTGTGGTGGGAGATAAGACGGGCAGCTGCACGGGAGACTGACTCTTCGTAGTCGGAGAGAGGCTGAAAGACGAAGAAATTAGAAGAGACAGGGACAGGGACAGAAACCATTCTCTATCAACCTACCTCAACATTGAAGTGCTCTTTCAGTTTCTCCTCAATCAGTTGAGAGTCGGCAATCTGTTCTCCGTTCAGTTCAATGAACGGAAGAAGACCGTGCTTGCTGCGAGCCTTGATACTGAATCTGTTCTCGTAATCAATCTTGTTCAGTCGGAGGAACGCCTCGACTTTCAGGCAGTAAGGAGAGACATTGGGAATAGTACTGGCTCTTGGGAATTGGTACATGTAGACGACATCCTTCTTGTAGTTCTTTTCCAGAAGCTGGAAGAATTTTGATCAGTCTCTGTGTCCCCTACCTCTGGTTTCCTGCAGCACTTCTTACAACAGAACATCTTGTAGAGTGCGAAGGCCACAATAGCCCCAATAATAAGAGTACAGGGACAGCAATCACAGGAAAACATGCCGTCGGATGCGGAAACTGAAAGAGAAAGATCCTTTTATAAGGCGAGAGAAGGTTTCTCAATCGTGCTGACAAAGGGCAGAGTGCCGACCGCTGCAGTGTTGCTAACTGCAGTGTTGCTACGCAAATACTCTCGCTCTCTGCTCTACTCTAGCCTTCGAGAAGCGTGTGTGATGCCATTCTGGGACCTGTTATCTTGGGAAATCGGAAAGGTTCAGAGAGTAGAGTCTTCTAGGCGACGTGGCCTAGCGGAACAAGGTTTTGAAAGAACTGGATGATCCTTCGCAAAACATAAACATCTTTTGGTTAATCATCCTGTATATTAAAGGACTGTGAAGGGAAAATAGCTAAATTTATGTAATTTTCACGCATCTTTGTTAAAAACTTAAAATTAGTGGTTTCTGGAAGTTTGGGACAGTCTAACCCTGTCTAGCCCTTTCTCCAGTTCAGTTCTTCCGATGGACCCCCAGCTTCATTTCCAGCCAAGTTTGGTCTCTTTTTGAAGCTCTTCGAGCGAAAAATACGATTAAATAACTTGTAGGAGAAGAGGGCTAAGTTAGAAGAATCTGTACTTTTATGCGGCACCAAGAAACCCAGGCGCTTTTGGTACAAAAACTGGTTCGCCCCAAAAAAACGAGGTTTTTCTTTTTACATAGTGTACCACTTTTGCCAGTTTTTTTTTCTAGGATACTGGTCATCTCATTTCATATCTCTGGAACATTTCGTGCCAAAACAAACAGCCCGTATCTCCCAATCGTCCAAGTCACAAAATGGTCGCAAACGCTCTCTCTCTTTCAACATCGAATTGTCAGCACCGGGGGAAAACCCCCTCGTCTATAAATACAAGGTCGCTGCGGCAACTGCAGTGTTCTGAGCATGTCCTGCTGTCCCTGTACTCTTATTGTTGGAGTGCTTGTGGCCTTTGGTCTCTACAAGCTCTTCTGCTGTCGGAAGAAGTGCAGAAAACAGACGCAGGTTGGTTCAGTGATAGTGAGAGAGACAGAGAGTCAGAGAGACAAAAGAAAACAGAGTCAGAGGGACAGAGAGACGGGGACATAGACCTAGATTACTAACCCATTCTCTTCCAGATTCACGAGAAGAACCCGCAAAAAGATGTCGTCTATCTGTACCAATTTCCCCGTTACCGTACAATTCCCAACTTTTCTCCCTACTGCCTCAAAATCGAGGCTTTTCTCCGACTGAACAAGATCAAGTACGAAAACCGCTACACCATGACCAAGAGATCCGTCCACGGTCTTCTTCCCTTCATCGAGCTCAACGGCGAACAGATTGGTGACTCTCAACTGATTGAGGAGAAGCTAAAGAAGCATTTTGATGTGAAGACAGTTTATGAAGAGGAGAACACTGTTGGAAGAGCTGCCAGTCGTCTCATCTCGCATCACACCTCACCGTGAGTTTAGATTTTTCAGATCTTGACTGCTTTTTTCTAGAATCATGATCAAGTACAAGATGATCGACGAGACTGAAGATGCTGTCGACTACTTCTTCGAACTTGCCAACCTTCCCAGTTTCCTGGAATTCCTGAAGCCACTGGCCAGATGGTACGTCAAGAGAGCTGGAACCAAGAGGGTCAAGAATGCCCTGGGTCTCTTTTCGGACAGCGATTTTGACCTGCTTCTGAGGAAGGATCTGGACGTGGTCAAAGGACTTCTAGGAGAGAAGAACTATCTTCTCGGGGACAAGATTTCAAACACTGACGTCTCAATCTTCGGACATGTTGCTACCTGGTACTACATGCCCAAGAAGAGCCGTGTGGCTAATATTTTGGACGAAGATTACAAAGTTATTGTTCAGTGGATGGAAAGAGTCAAGAAAGAGTTGTTTGCTAATGATTTTGAGCAGAATTGAATAAAATAAATACTGGGCTATTCATGTTCAAGGATGTGGCAAGGCAGAAAGACAGACATCGACAAGGACAAGGATAGAGAACAAGAGGTCTCTCGGATAACAGATTCGGAAGACAGAGGGAACCTGGAGCGGTGAAGAGAAGCAGTGAAAAGTTTGGGTGTTTTTGTTGTAACAGGCCAAGAGGTAGAGACTGTTAGACAATGATAAAAGATAGCTGAACAAAGACAGGGGGAAATCAGGACTGTGTGGTAAAATGGATATCTGTGACCGAACTGCTGAATCACTGAATAACAGTTGACAGAGGGTCTAGAGACAGAGTCAAGCGATATGCAGTCAGGAAGTTAGTCAGTCAGACAATCAGTAGTGAGACACAAGTGACTGTAGAACTACTGTAACTGACAATGAGGGGGCTTCTCTGAGACAGTTCCCAAGTGAGTAGCTTCCGAGCGGATGATTTTGCAATTCCAAAACTTCTACAGAACATTTCTTCGCGCAGCCTTCTTCCAACGGTTAAGTGTGCCAACTATTCAAAAACTTTGTAATCCTCAATAAAGTTTTTGACATTTTATAGAGAAACTTTTGAATGTTTTGGATGTTTTGATTTAGCTATCAAACTTTGCTTTTCGAACTTACTGAAAGATTCAAAATCTCAATGTTTACTGGAAGCCATCGAAAGAAGTTGTCTCCCACGACCCTTTCCCTTTTCCTAATCCCTCATCCCGATCTTTCAGTTTCCTCAATCTATTGTTCCTCTTGTCGACGACCGTTCGGATAAAGGCCCCTAACCAGTTCGAGAGTCGCATTTTGGTCTGATTTCAGCCCCTTCCTCATCTTTGCATCACACAGCGCATTAGCCAAAAGAATGCCGTTTCGTCACTTCATTGGAGGTCGTGTCTGATTTATGAACCCGTAGCCTCCTTAATTCGTATGACTGTACTCTCGAAAAGCCCCTTAAGATAAGGCCATTCCTTCATTTTAACGACGGTTTCTTGTTGCCTGATAACTCTCTCTTCCCCTTCGGAACATTCTAGATTTCTAGCTAGAGAGTTTGCTAACTAGTGCGCGGCTAATAAGGACTGTAATGGGTCAAGACTCGGGCTAATGGGAGCCAGTTGGGTTGGTACTAGTTCAGACTATGGCTGAGAGGACAGGGACAGGGACAGGGACAGGGACAGGGACAAGACCTCCCCGGAAACTATCCTGTTTGCTATGCTCTTGACCACAAGTGGTGGACAAACTGTCCCTGTTTTTATCCAACACCCTGTCTCATATCGGGGCTACCGAGACTGATTTCAGTTTTGTTTGAGCGGATGAAACCGGTTCGAGAATTTGAACAGCTGTTCTCTCTCTCTCCCACTGTGGAGGCATTGCTGATTCAACATCAGACCAACAATGCTATCTCTCAACCACTCCCATAAGAAATCTGTATTCCTGTTCTTGTTCTTCATTAGGAACAAGCCTGAATTCTGAGTCATTTCCTCTTCTATTACGTCATCAGAGGGGTCTATCTTTGCAACTGTCAATCTCTCTCTCCAACCCACCCGGCACGTGTGGACTTGTTCTTATGTGATGCAGGAGGCTTTCTTTCCCGGGATAGTGTGAAAAACTCGCTCGTTTTTGCTTGCGCTCTCGCTTTTTTCGGGAATGGAGTGCACGTCCACCTCCTTTCCATAGTCCTTCCGAACTCTTACTATTTCAGTCCTCTTTGAGCCTTCCAGAAGGTTCTATGATCCAGTAGCTGAAATGGTACTGTCTGGTTCAGTTAACTCTTGAATCCAGTATTACTGTCTCTATTCAGTTGACTTTTGGGTTTCCAAATTGAACTGTCGTCGGTCAAACGCGCCGAATGAATAAGCCGAACATTTTGACTGAAATGGCAACATTAAGAATTTCTTCCCGTTTGTCTCGCACTTTCTTTGTCGTCTTTTAACCTATCAGAAATCAGTTTCGTGTCTTTGCCTTTCCTAGCGTCCCGAGCTCACGAATTATTGGTCAGAGTCAAAAAAAAGTGACAGACGTGGGAAGTGATCTGGCAGTCTTTCTCAAGTATTCGGACAAAAAATGCACTCTCCCGTTTTGGTCCGTGTCCTTTACATGAAGTGTCTCACTCTCTTTGGAGTCACTTTCCTCCTCAATGCGTCTGGTGCTAGTCAACCTGCTCCGCCCTACTGGCAGGTGAGAGAGTCTTCATCTGGATCATTTTTCGCGGGCGCGACTCTTTTCAGTCCAAGAGGGGGTCAGTGAGAGACTGATCCAGCTGTCTCTCTCTGATTCTCCGATTCTCTGACTCTCATATTCTCTGTCAGGCTAACTGTCCCTCTGTCTCTCTAACTCTCTGTCGCTTTGACTCTCTGTTCCTCTCTCTCTCTCTCTCTGCCCCAAACTCTGTTTGTTTCCATTTTTAGCCCCATACAACTGTTTGCCCATACCCTGTTTACTTTTTGACTCTTTCCCGCCCTATACAGCCTCTCCTAATCTGACTCTCGACCACCTGCCCTCGGCTGGTGTCATCCCCCCGACTGTCCAGATGGTCAGTCAGTTCCTTTGGGTCACGGCCAGCGGAAGCTTATCCCCAAAAGCTTCCCTTTTTCTGTCAAATCCACTTCTCTTCAACTTTTCAAATGAAGCCATTTTTCCACTGGATGGCGAGCCCTCTCAAGATAACCGGACGGCGATCGAGTCGGTTTGACCAGAGACCGCTTTCACACCTCCTCCTCCCCTCGTGCATTATGACAATAAACACCTGCAGCCAGTTGCCATCTGGCTGTGTTTTTAACCAAAGGGGTGAGAGACAGTGACAGTCTCTCTCTTGTTCCCTTATCATTATCTGTTAGGCTTGAGACTAATAAAAAGTCGTCGCCTCGCCTTTCTGAAACAGTTCCAGAAAGCACTTTTTTCGCAATGGTTTTCTTATAGAAAAGCGAGTAGCCTAGAAAAGTTCCCCCTAAACCTCTCGCTAATCCCTTAATTTCCGAGGACAGTCAACCAATTTTCAGCGGGATGAACCGCGTTCTGGAGATTGAGGAAGTCATATCAGGACTCTTAGATCTGGATGAAGTCTCTCTATTACAGTACCCTCAATGGAATGATGTTGCTGAAGATGTTATAAGGGTAAGTATTTGTCTCTTCAACTTTTGCCTCTCCGAACCTCTGAGCCTCTGACTCTCTGTCTCTCTAACTCTCTGACTCTCTGTCTCTGTGTCCCTCTGTCTTTCTGAATCTCTGAACTTTTGACTCTTTGACTCTCTGACTCCCTGACTCTCTGTCTGTCCCTCTGACTCTCTCTGAACCTCTGACTCTCTTTATCCCTGTTACTTTCCCTCACCCAATCAATTTTCAGAAACTCCGCCACGTTCAGTCACACTGTCTAGAATCGTCACGGGCTAACCTACTGACTCCTCCCAGTTCAGAGGGCAGTGTCCACTGTGAGTTTTCTACTGGGTTGAAATTGAGAACTGTCTCTCTGTCAATAATCTCTTATCATTCTCTCGAAATGTGGTCAGATTTCGTGAAGGGACAATGTTGAGTCATTCTTGGTTTGTTCTTCGGATTGAAGAGGTCAGAGTGGATTGAATCATCGGGATTGATCCGAAATGATCTTCTGACTTTTTTCAGCCGACGTCTTCAGTTCTACCTCCTCCGATTACTCACCCCATCCCTCTCCCTATGAAGCCGCTGCTCAAGCCTTTGACCGCCAAATCTACTCCCGTTGCATCCAAATAGTCGAAGCTGCTGCGCCGCCACTAGAAATGTGAAATCCTACTCCTCATTCCCGGAAGACGGCACTTCATTTCAGGTCCATGGTCTCACTGGCTCATCATTCCTATGCGGCCATTGTAGAAGACTCGGAAGATGTCGAGGACAGTGCCAAATTTGCTCTTTGGTGGTGTCAGTTCTTGGGTAAGGAGGCGGAAGAATTTCTTCATGAACTGAAGTTTAGAAAGGACTGAACCAAGGACGACAAATGAGAAGGCAGAGGTTTTGGACTATTGGCTAATGGCACTAGAGAGGTTATTCCAATTGGAACCGAGCAGGAGAAAGAATACTAGTGCAGATTTGCTAAAAATCTCGACCAAGTGTTATAAGGTAGAGTAGCACAGAGGGACAGAGAGTCAGAGAGTCTGAGAGACAAAGAGACAGAGAGAGCCACAGAGACAGAGAGACAGAGACAGAGAAACAGAGAGTCAGAGGGACAGAGACAGAGAATCAGAGAAACTGAGAGTCTGAGAGACGGTACCACAATTTCAGCTAGCCTCTGTCCACGTCCGCGCCTTCCACAGTAAATGCCTCCGCAAATTGGAGAAGCTAGTCTACTGGATAGACGAAACTCGTCCCTACTGTGAAGGCTATCCAGAATTTACGGAAGCCGAAGCTTTGGCAGTGGAGGCCATCAAGACTTCTCTGAGAGACCAGAAAAGGTTCGAATCAGAGACTGGAAGCAACCGGAAGGACATTGACTACGTCATGTGTCGTGATCTCTTGTCCAGTCTGGCTGCTCGGACGAGTTCAGACGACGATCGGTTGTCGCAGAGTCCAAAGGAGATTGCGAATCTTATGGAGAAGATATTTTTGGTAAGGGAGCTGTAAAGCTGAGAGTACAAGAGAGTTTAGGACGAGAATGACAGTGGTTATGTGACACTGCCCCGCTCCGATACTGAAGAGGACATTGTGCTTCGACTTTGAATAAAAATTCTCATTCTGAACTGTTTTTGGTTAATCCAGAGAGCGATAAGTACAGTCTGGAACTCTCTCATTTCCCAACTGTCTCATTTATGCAACTGAATATCGGCAGAGAACCCAAAACAGGAAAACTAGAATGAGCAGACCCTGAAAAAATTTCTGAGCTTTTTGTGGAAAAAGAGGTACCAGTTGACAGGACGAGTGACGAAGAGGAAAAAAACCAAAGAGGTAGAAACTGGGAGTCTTGTCCAAAGAGAGGAGGTAAGACGAGCAGAGATCGTAAATCTGAACAAGCTTAAATCTTACTGAAATTTTTCACCTGCTCATGAAGGTTCATTCTACTGACAAGAAGACTAATCACACTCTTTCGAATCTTCTTCATACTGGATCTGATTCTCAGAGCTGATAGTGATAAGAATACTAGATGGAATCCAGATGAGAAGAGGACTGTTCCGTTCAGAAACACTTTCCATAATTGGCCTGGGTCTGAGAAGTCGACTAGGACTGTGAACTTGAGGCATGAGTATAAGACCAATACGTCGATGAAGATGGTGACTGATAGCCAGAGACTGAAATTGTCTCTCTGTCTGTCTCCAGACTATCACACTATCGGTCTCTCTGACTCTTCAACTCTCTGACTCTCTAGCTCTCTGCCTCTCTGACTCCCAGACTTTCTAACTATCAGACTCTCTGACTCCTTGACTCTCTGACTGTCTGATTCTCTGTCTGTCTCTCTGGCTCTCTAATTATCAGACTCTCAGACTCTCAGACTCTCTGTCTCTCTGTCCCTCTGTCCCTCTGCTCCTCTGTCTCTCTGTTTCTCTCACCCCAATGGTCTAGATACTGCATAGAACAACTTCAGTAGACTACTGTGAGCGTAGAAATAATGCCGACAGACGGGTAACTAAAAATCCAGTAGTTCAGTCAAACTCCTGACCACCTGTGAAGTATTTACATCTTTCTGAAAGTCCTGATCCAGAGCCTCAAACTCATAGACTATCCTGAAGCAGAAGCTGAAGAACAGGGTATTTGCCGTCGGGATGACCATTGCTGAGATCAGAAGACCGCTCAAGAGAGGGATTTGTAGAGATGTGTGAAGGGAGGGAACTTTGAAAAATGGCAAAAGGTCAAGGGTAGAAAGAAGAAGCAGAACTGAGAGGAATGAAGACAGGATCACGGTGGAAGAGTAGGTCACGTTCTGGAAACTTTCAGTAATATTTGAGAAACTAACAGTAATCTTCAGTAGTTTAGGCATGGATCGAAGAACTCCTACACCGTTTGAAGAAGCCGTCAAGGCTTTGGAGAAGAGTCTATTGGGTTGACCCCAGAATATCAGTTGAATGTGACTGGACAGTCCGAGTGTAAGAAATAAGAATAGGGGGAAAGACCAGATCAGTAGAGAAGTCATCCATCCGATCAGAAGAAGGAAGGAGAGGAAAATGCACCAGATCTAAAGAGTTCGGAGAGAGATGACAGTCCTTACCAGTTGACAGCCCTCCTTCAGACTAGTGGCTTTAGAGACACCTAAGAGTCTTCGAGTGAGAGTTATGGATCGGTCAAGATGAGATAACTGGAAAGTTTGAGGGTGAGAGACAGATTGACAGAGGGACAGAGGGACAGAGAGTTAGATAGTCATAGAGAGAGAAGGAAAGAGAGACAGTAAAAACTTACAGCATCAGATAACTGTCGATCCATGGCCACAGCTTGATCATTCTCTGCGAAAGTCACCCTCACCAAAGGCATTGTTTGGGAAGTTATGATGCCGCTGGGTCATTCATCTCGCAACGACGCAATCTGCGTAAGCCAGGGATTGACGCACTTGCGCTAAAGGCATGAGGGGAAAACAAAAATTATCATGAGGGAAATTGGGGGACAGAAAGAATTCTTCCCAATGTGATTTGTGAGGTTTTGAAGAACTCCCAAACATCCTTGTTTCTTCCGGAATTCAGGCCCTCCTCCTCCCTCGCCCAACAACTCTCGAGACATCTTTTTGACCTCGGCACACCCCCAAAACTTGTTTGGTCTTTTGTTGGTCAGGATTATGCTTCTCCCTCCTTGCCTCCCTCATAATGAGATTTTTGATTTTTCTCTTTGTATAAACAGTGAGAAGGAGGGAGGCGGGCAACAACTTGGCCGACCAGAGTAAAAGGATTTTGGTAATTGAATCCACGTTGAGTGTCTCGTTTTTTCTTCCTCATACCTTTGATGAAAACAGAGGTTTGATGTCAGTCTCTGTCCCTTTCTTTGGGCGTGCTATTTCCTAAGATCTAACGGGAATGTGTCCTTTAACGTATAAAATTGGCCTATTGAGGAACCGGCTCCCGCCTCCTTGGCAACTCTTGTCTCGCCTTTTTTCCACGGACCCACTTGAAAATTAACATTTCAGATTTTTTCTGGAGGAAAAATCTGTGTGACTTTTAAAGTGCGAAAGATCGAAAGAAAGATCAAGACTATCCCACGTTTTTATCCTCTGCCGCAAAGTTGAATCTATTATTCTTTGTCACGTTTTTTCGATCGTTTGACTGTTCCGTCAGCTACATGTATTCCTTCCCCCTTTTCTATCGCCCTCTCCTCCCTCAATTTCCTCCTCAACTTCCAGATGAGCAGCAGCTAACACTCTCCGTCTCCATGTCCTTCCGAACGGCTTCCATTCGCTCCTCTTCGCTCTTCCGGACGAGTTCAAAAAGATCCAAATCGTCCTCCAAAAAGGTCAGTTCACTCTCCCGGGTGCCTCATAAGAGAGGCGTCTCTCTCTCTCTCTCTCTCTTGAATGGGATGAGCGAGATACTTCTCCGATTTCCGCATGGCTCTAATCCGGGAACAGTGCTAACTGCTGATGAGCCGGGATTACATTACTTTGGGGGTGCGCACGAATCAAATAACCACAGCACATTACTCGAAAGTGGCGAGAGAAGGTTCTGGAAGAGTGGAGAGGACTAACTGAGTGCTGGTCAGTTTTAGGACTGAATTTGGAAGAGTCTGGACAGAGAGTCATTGTCTGGAGGGTCTCTGGACAGAAAATCAGTGTCTGGAGACACTCTGGATAGAGAGTCAAGGTCTGGAGAGTCTTTGGGTAGAGAGTCAGGGTCTGGAGAGTCTCTGGACAGACAGTCAGTTTATGGAAAGCTTTGGATCAGTGCATGGACTGAGAGTCTGAGCCAGTCTGTCTCTATGGACAGTATCCAGGACTCCCTAGCTCTCTGTCACATTATACTAGGAACTGAGAAAGATCCTAATGGCTTGCCCAGTTCTTCTCCCCCAACTGTTGACAATGGGACAAAGTTTGGCTCTCTATGACAAGGAACCCATGGAGTTGCTGTCATTATCATCCCTGACACCTCGATCTGATGATGATTGATATCGCGTTCTCCTCTTTCTTTCACTCCTCAAATTCTCATGGTTCTCATTCAAAATCGCTCTCTCCGTGTCCCCCCGTTTACAGATAATAAAACGTTGTGTTGTCACACAATTGTCATAGGCCTCCGCCTCCGACACACGATTTCGATTAGTTTTTCTTTCCAATTGTATGATAAGATTTCCAATTTCGGAGAGAGAGGGAAAGATTACGTGTTTCTTCACACACACACCCTCTCTCCTTCCCCCATATCATCGAATATTCGATTACGATTGGTCTTTTTTAGGGGGCTGGCACACACGTTTACCTCTATCTCTCTGTCTCTCTCTCCTTTTCTACGCCAATTTTCTCGATTTATAGCCCCTAATTCAACGACACTCCAAGGAAACGAGCCGCGATGGGGTCGCTAGAGTGAGTGCAGTCGCTAGAGTGACAAAAAGAGAAAGAGGGAACAGAGTCTATTTTTTAAAAAAAATAAAATAATACATGAAAAGAAGCAAAAAGCTTACGACACCCGGGATTCCCAAGCCGTCTCCGATCCAAGTACTAACCGGGCCCAACGTTGCTTGACTTGCCAGATCGGACGGGATGGCGTACTTTCAACGTGGTGTGGCCGTAAGCGGGCTTTTTAAATTCTTCATCAGTTTCGAAAGTTTTACAACGTTTTATTTGGAATCCAATTTTTCTGCCTCAAAAACTGATTTTTTGCTCTTATGATGTTCTACAAACTTGTAGAGCGGATCAAGCTCTACAACTTTTTAGAACATGACAAAGCTTTAAAATGCTGTTATCAATGGGATAAGTATCTTGAAGTTGGTGGACAGTTTTCGGGCATGATTTCCCTCTCTCAACTACAATTTTGATTCTTTGTCCCCATTTCGGACCTTTTTCGTGCTACCCAGAAATTGCCATAGAGAACAAAATCCTAGCCTAGCGTGACCATTTGAATAGCGCCACAAATTGCACATGGATTCTCATAAAGCTACCGTATTGTGTCCTGCTGAGGGGACAACGTGATGAAGCAAGGGGACAATTCGATGACGCGTCCTCCCGAATGTTTCGTCTCTGTCCATCGTTTCATAGTCAGCTGATTCAGAATTATACGGGAGGAAATGTGTCCCCCTAACGTTTTAATGCGATTTTGGGAACTTTAATACACTTTGGGGACGGCCTAAATTGTTATGCTTTGTCTGAGATTCTGTTCTCTGGCAACCCTTCTTTTTCTTGACTCAGTTCTTTCGTAAAAAAAGATCTGCTAACTTAGATACAGTAAATCTCATTGATAACAGCATTTCCGAGCTTTGACATGTTCTGCAAAGTTGTAGAGCTTGATCTGTTCTACAAGTTTGCAGAACATCACGAGACCGGAATGAGGGAGAAAAAAATGGATTTCAACTATATCATTGTGAAACTTTCGAAACCAATGGAGAATTTTGAAAGCCCGCTTACGGCCACACCACGTTGAAAGTACGCCATCCCGTCCGATCTGGCAAGTCAAGCAACGTTGGGCCCGGTTAGTACTTGGATCGGAGACGGCTTGGGAATCCCGGGTGTCGTAAGCTTTTTCCTTTTTTTCCCCTTGCTATTTTTTCAAAGAGAAAGTTCCGGAAATGTGTGTAGGTGTAGCTGTCTCACTGTTTTTCTCCCCGACAGAGGGAGAGACAGTGAGATGAGTCCTTCTTCCGCCATTCACAATACTTTTATTGGCCTTGTGTTTCTGAACGAGAACAAATACAGCTGGGCTGCTGGCCCACGTCCAACCCGTGATATTCTTTCTCCACCCCTCATCACATAGTCTCTCTTTGTCACAATTAGCGTTCCCCTGTGGGTCGCCATTTCCTATTCCTTCTCTTTTTTTCATTCCTTAGTAATCAGTTAGCAGAATAGATCCTTGGTAGCAGAATGTTCGCGGTTTTTGAAAAGTCGCGACATTCGTCCTCCCGAAACAGGAGGCCATCTCCGGACTGGAAAGGAGCCAACTATAAATTCTTCGAGGACATCATCAAGCTGGTAAGTTTTTGTATATAGTCTCTGGCTCTGTTTCAAAGGGAACTGTATAGATTTCACCCAATTCTGATCTGATCCTACATTTTTCCGTCTCTCACTCTGTACCATTCATATTTCTTGGAAACTGGCTAATCCAGTTGCTTTTAGTAAAAGACAGGCACATCCAAAACTTGTTCACCTCTCAAAGTAGCTTTGACTTATGTTTGTTTTATTGCCAAATTGTCTTCACCTCCTCAAAGCTTCGGCCTCTGCAAGAATCTCAGGCTACATGGTAGAAATTGAACTAACTTTTCCAGTCTTTTTTGCTAAAGACTCCACGATGGTCTGTTCAAAAGAGAAGACGTATTACCGTACGATTATAGCTCTTCCCTTCGAGACCCACACTTGGACACTCAGCCAACAGACTTGAAAGATACGCAGCTATAGTTGGAATTTGTTGGCTGAGTATTCATTTTTTTTTGGTTTCGAAAGAAAGAGTTAAAATCGGTAATCCCTCTTTTTTTTTAACAGATCTTTTGGTTTTCTAGAAAGTTTGAAAAAAAAATAGATGTCGCCGCCGTTTTTGATAAAATTGCTCTACAGTCATCAAATTTTCGAATTCAAAAAAAAACATGAATGCACAGGTATAACCATAGTTCCATTTCTTTGAGAAGCCATTTCTGGAAAGATTATTGACATGCAAAGTACTGACATTCACAGTAATAGACTCTCCTTTTTCTCTCTTTTACCTTCATACGGGATCACGCAATCTTGTCACGAAGCCTGGCAAGGCCAGACGATTTTTCTATATCTAGCTGCTTGAAGTAGGTCCGTTCAGTTCTGCTCTTTTATCTTTGACAGAGTTATAGAGAGACATAGGCACCGGACCCGTGTCGCTGTTGACCGAGACCGTGCCAGCAAGGCGCATTTTTGGGGGAAGACTACTTTAGTGAAAAAAACTTGACACCCATTTTGAACATAAGCTCAGCGTGCCATATTGAGCCTATATATTCAAATTGGGTGCAAAGTTTTCATGGTTCCCCAAAAATGCGCACTGCTGACACGGGCCCGGTGCCCATGCCTACAGAGAGACTTTACCAATATCGAAAGCTTCGACTGAAAAGAAAGACGTCAGATTCTCTAACAGGAAAGAAAACAAGCGTGCGGGGAGAGTCTCTGAAAACGGGGGAACAATGAGAGTGCAGAAAGAATTATGAAGTAGGTGAGAGCACTTGATAAAATTGGTTCCTTTCGGAGGAAGTATACTCTTCTTCTTTTTTTCAAGCTTTGACAGCTGCTGGCCTCTGTCAATCACAAGCCATGAATATTTCCCAGACACAATGGAAAGCATCTCCCCCATTCTAATTTTAGTGTGCTTCCCTTTAGAGAGACAGAGAGAGAGAGACAGTCTATTCAGCGACAGCGACGACACATTCTTCCCATTCCGACTCTTTTCTCCTGTCTCAATGGGAAACTCAGTATTTTTTTTCCACTCTCTCTTTCTGTCTCCCTCACTCTGTTAAACCGCTGAAAATGACGCAAATCCGAAAAATGGTCGGGCGCAGAAGGGAGAGACAGAAAACATATTTTTACTCGAGAAACTCTATATCTACCTTTTGCTACCGCACAAACAATTTTATCCGTGTTTTTGGCCTGATGACTGCATTTTCGAGCCTTGGTATGTTCTACAAAGTTGTAGAGCTTGATCCGCTCTACAAGTTTGTAGAATATCGTAAGACCTGAAAACCACTTTTTGAGGGAGAAAAATTAGATTCCAAATAAAACGTTGTGAAACTTTCGAAACATATGGAGAACTCTACAAGTTTGCAGAAAAGTAAAATTTTCGAAAATCAGTTTTTGAGTCAGAAAAATAGGATTCAATACAAACCATTCGAAACCAATGGAGAATTTTGAAAGCCCGCTTACGGCCACACCACGTTGAAAGTACGCCATCCCGTCCGATCTGGCAAGTCAAGCAACGTTGGGCCCGGTTAGTACTTGGATCGGAGACGGCTTGGGAATCCCGGGTGTCGTAAGCTTTTTCCTTTTTTTTTTGCATTTTGGAATAATTTTCAAAAACACTTTGTAAGACCCCAGAGACCTTTTTTAACAAAAAAAAAACTGTAAAAGAGACTCGACGCATTAGCTGCCAGTGATCTGAGCAAACAGATTGGAACTCAGGGTGGCGGTCCCGGATGAATGAGAGGGAAATGTGACACCGGGAGAGGTGCGATGACATAAGCCACAAGGCTCACCTGTTTCCTCTCGACTCTTTGGCTTTCTTTCTCTCTCACCCTCCCGTAGAACACTTCCTCCACTCTTAAATCATCTGTCCTTTGAGGGAGCTTTAACTTGTCACTTTGAGACCAGACCGTGCCCCGTCTTCTAGTTCCTCACTCCGTCTCTAGGGCTCCTATTGTTCAGTGCATGGAGATGCGACTGGTGGGTCCTTTCTCGTAAAAAAATAAAGACTCCTGTCCCTGTCCCTGTCCCTGTTGTTTCTCTGACTATGCCCAGAGTCGCCATCTCGTAAAAAGCCCAAAAATGCTATAAATAGGCAAAAAAGATAAGAGCCCCTGCCCCAAAGGCAGCAATCGATTGCCATGATTGCTTGTTAGAGACCATTTCTAGGCAATGATCCACTACTCCCATTAGGTACAGATGAATCGCGATCGAGCCAAGGTTAGTCGCTCTCTTGTTTTTCAAACTCATTGTGTGTGAGTCGCAAAACACCGCCTGTGTTCCTTCTCATCCCCTCCCGGATCATAGGGATTCTTTTCACTTTATCCACGTCAAAATCCAGCGCTTGTTATGTCAGGGGATAATTTTTTTTGGAGAGAGTAGTTTTCTGCAGTCTTTTCCAATCAGACAGTCTCTCACTGAATCAAAGCCCCAGTCCCTCATCTTAATCTTTCCAAGTTCTCTTTTTCCACCAGATCCGGTCCGATTTTTGGCTTCTACTAGATCTCGGATCACAGTTCGCGTTCGCCTTCCGCCATGGCGCGCAATCAGACCCAGCTGTTTTGAGGCAGAATCGCGAGGTCTTAACGGCAGCCGGGGCACTAAATGCCCCCTGATTGACTCTCTTCCTGTGTCTTTAGGCTCGTTTTTGAGTGTGTGTAGGGCCGACCGACCAGTTGAGATCAACTTCCAAAACAATATATATTTCTATCTGTGGGAGAGTCATAGTGTCAGAGAGACAGAGGGACAAAAAACAGAGAGACAGAGAGTCAGAGGGACAGAGAGACACAGAAACAGAGACTGACAGAGGGACAAAAAAAACAGAGAGACAGAGGGACAGAGAAACAGAGAGACAGAGACAGAAAGTCAGAGAGACAGAGAGTCAGAGAGTCAGACAGAGTGGCAGAGGGACAAAAATTTTGAGAGTTTCCCGTGCCATTCTCTTTAGCGGAAGAGGCGTTCCTCCTGTCCTTTTTTGGTCCCCTGCTCTATGTTCATTTTTCTCTCTTCTCGCTCGAGTACACGGATTCTTGAAGATCATCCGCCTCTGCGCTCTCCTTCTTCGGGTCACAACAATGAATGAATTAACAACCACAAGGGGCAGCGCGCGTCCTCTCGCGTGAACTCATTTTTCTCCCTCTCTCTTCCTCCTTATGAACCAATAACGCTCTCCCGGCTCCTAAGGGACCCTAACCACTAAAATGAGTAGAAAAGTGCAGCGTGTTGCTATAAATTGCCGGAAAAGTTGCGTGTCCTCCGCCTTGTCCAAATCGGCATTTATCGGCGGCGGCGTGTAGGCCTCTTCTTCCTCTCTGAAATGGACTCAATCCCTCTACTTTCTGACCGGACGCGAATCTATGACTCTCTTTGTGAGAATACTGTCAAAAAGAGTAGGGTGAGGAGTTTGATTGAATATTGTCAGAAACTGTTATGAGAAATTTTTCAGAGCCTCGAGATGGGGCGAGCAGATCCGCTCGAGCCGCTCAACGACGGCTGGGAGAGGCAGCATTTCAGGTGAGAGACAGTCCTTTAAACAATGGGGTCCTGAGCCGAAGAGAATGAGAAAAAGAGACAGTTCTTTAAACCAACAGTACTATCAAAAACAGTTCTTTGAACCATGAACAGTAGAAACCAGAGATGTGCGGGATTGGAAAAAAAATATCGCGCGGGACGGGATTTGTGAATCCAAAAATTATCCCGCGTCCCGCGGGATGGGATCCCGAGCTCGATCTCAAATCCCGCGGGATTTCTCAAATTTTCGTTTTTGCTGTTTCTGGGCAGTTTTTCGCTCTAAAACTGTTTTTTGGCTGGTTGACTTGTTTTGAAAAAGGTAACTGAAAGAGGTTGTAAGAATACAACGAATGGAGCATCTAAACTATTTAAAAGCTATGATGTCTGGGATTGACTGTCTGTTTGTTCATGGTCACGAGAATTGTACTATTATATCCAGTCAAGAGTTGCAGAATTAGATAACTTTTGAACAAAGTAACTTTTGAACTTGGAGCTTATACAGTCTTTGGCTTTTACTGTGTCAGAGGCAAGTAGAAAGCTTGAGAAACCGATAAAGATCAGGTAGAAAAAGTTGACGTTACGACGAAGGTATCTGAGAATAAGCTCAAAAACAGTGAGAAACGTAGTCTGAATTATCCCGCGGGATTCCCGCGAAAAACCGCGGGATTTGGGCACTCAAAAAAAAATTTCCCGTCCCGCGGGACGGGATCCCGAGCTCGCTCTCAAATCCCGCGTCCCGAACATCTCTGGTAGAAACAGAGAAAGTCTCTTAAGCCATGAGACCGAAAAGTCTTTGAGATAGAGACAGTCCTTTAAAACAGGACCTTCTGAACCGCAGAGAGTGTGAAATAGAGACAGTCCTTTAAACAGAGAGACCATCAGAACATTCAAAACTTTTGGGATCATGTAACTGATCCAGAGGATTTCAATGCTTACAGTACTTTTGACTGAACTTAAAAGTTCCTGTACTCTCTGACCAGACCCATACTGTCTACTCTGTACTGTAACTATCAGGATACTGTCGGAAACTTTTTGATTACCAGATGGACTCTTGACTTTGACTCTGCATAGTCTTTACATGTCCGGAACTTTGACTGTCTTACTCGCATGACAATAATTTAGTCACCTTTACTGAGACATTTGAACTGAAAAGAGACTGGGAACAAGTGGGACAGAGTATAGTACCAGAAGACCTATTGTGGACCTCAAAAAATTTAGTTTTTGAGCTAAAAATAACCAGTAGGTATGAAACTCTTCTGCACAATAGGGGAAAATTTGCCTGTGTAGTCTAGTGGCTAAGCCGTTTATCTACGGAACAACAGCACTCAGGTTCGGATCTCTAATACTTGAAAACTTTTTGCCTTGACTATTTGAAGTTTTACGGGCCTTTAAATCACCTCCAAAAAGATCTTAACGATCAGCGAGCCATCTTTTTCGTCCTTAAATGAAAACCACGTGTCTGACTCGTGAGTGTGTAAAGGAAGTCAGGGAAAGTCCCCACATAACCTCATTCGAGACCCCAAATGGCTCATCTTCCAAATCCCAATTTAAGCCAAGAATTGCTCGATGCACTTGATGAACTTGCTGACGACGAGTCGTTGTTTCTGGAAGCGTGTCGACAGGACAACCTCTACCCGATATACTTTGAACATATCAATGCGGGGAGAATGCAGGTAAGAGACAGGGACAGGGACAGGGACAGGGACAGGGACAGGGACAGGGACAGGGACAGGGACAGGGACAGGGACAGGGACAGACAGTTACAGTATCTTTCAGTTCGCCCTTCTCTTCATTTTCACGCTCTGTCTCTCTCAAACCCTCGTCCAGATCTTCTACCTAGAATGGCTGCTCTTTGGGATTCTTGTAGCCGTAGATGTAAGTTTCTCTCAAAAAGTTTAAAGGACTGTCTCTCCAGATGGTAATTCTCGGTCTCACCCTGTTCTACAAGGGCAAATCACAGATTCTTTCTACTGTAGTCATCATCTGTGCCGTGGTGAGAACTCTTCTTGCCGAGTAATTGGATTTCCCCGGTTCAGATACTACTTTCATGTGCCCCGTTCGTTCTTCACTCATCATTGACCATTCTCATTTTATTTCTGTGCTATACCCTGCTGCCGATTCCTCTTCTACCAACGGTGAGTCGGATGTTTCTGGAATAACTCTTTTGTCTTTTTCAGCTCATTGCCGCCTTCGTAATCACGGGGACTGGCCTAGCCATCCAGGTCGTGAATCAACAGGGAATGCAAAGTGTAAAATCCCCATTTTTTTCGTTTCTTAGTATCATTTTCAGCTAATTTCCGATGCTCTTCTCTTCCTCGGAACGAATATTATTGGCTTCTTTGTCTACTATCCGACGGAACTTGTCCAGAGGAAGACTTTCAGGGAGACAAGGTAATTTGGCTGAGGTTCAAAGCATGTTGGAAAGGAGCGATTCAACTTTGCGCTCATAGTCTAGTGGCTAAGTAGTTTGTCCATCGTGCAAGAGGTCAGGGGTTCAAGTCCTTGGAAGGGAAACCTTTTTTTGCTTTTCATTCAGAGTTATCTGATTGTGAGTGGTTTTGTTCATGACTATCATGGCCAGACTTATATAGAAGTTGAAATTTGACTCTCTACAGTAGCCTATACAGAAAGTGCGTCGAGACGCGAATGATGCTCGTCCGGGAACTGGACAAACAGGAGAAGATTCTCCTCTCGGTCCTGCCACGACACATTGCCTACGAGGTCAAACGCGACATGGAAGGACACGACGAAGAGCGAATGTTCCACCGCATCTACATCAGAAAACACGAGAACATTTCAATTCTTTTCGCCGACATTTGTGGCTTCACCAATCTGGCTTCGGAATACACTGCCGAAGAGCTCGTCCTCATGCTCAATGAACTCTTCGCCCGATTCGACGTCATCGCCAATCAGCACAGCTGCATGAGGATCAAGATTCTGGGAGATTGTTACTACTGTGTCTGTGGACTTCCAGACAGTGTACCGGATCATGCAGCCTGTACAGTAGAAATGGGTCTGGATATGATCGAAACCATCAAGTGAGTCTCTCTCGATCTTTCAGACTCTCTTTTAGACTCGTTCGGGAGATTTCCAACGTCAACGTCAATATGAGAGTCGGGATACATTCGGGAAGGGCACACTGTGGTGTACTGGGACAGAAGAAGTGGCAGTTTGACGTATGGTCGGATGATGTAACTCTCGCTAATCATATGGAGTCGGGAGGCATTCCGGGGTAAGTCTGTGTCTCTGCCTCTATGTCCCTCTTCAACCGAGCAGGTTTCTTTACCCCCCCCCCCAAACTTGGATTTTTGGGGGCGGCGGGGAAATTTAAATTGTCTATTTTTCAGTTTTGTCCCAGTGAGCAAAGTTGTAGCCCTGATCACACTCTACAACTTCTCAGAACATTGCAAAGCTTGAAATACCTGTTATCACTATGAAAAATGCCGTTTGCCTTGGTTGACAAGTTTTTGCTTAGAATCACTTTTTCACAGTGATAACAGCATTCCCGCGTTTAACAATAATCTGCAAAGTTGCAGAGCTTGATCAGGGCTACATTTTGCTTACTAGGGCAAAGCTGAAAAATGCACAGAGAGCCGGAAAATTAAAATTTTTCCCGCCGACCCCCAAAAACCCAAGTTTAGGGGGTAAAGATACCGCCCCTCTCAACCAGTACCTTCCAGACGCGTCCACATTACCAAAGCCACACTGGATGCCCTGAAAGGAAGCTACATAGTCGAGACTGGTAACGGTCGAGAGAGATCAAAGTACCTGGCAGATCATAACGTAGAGACCTTTTTGGTAGTGGAAGGACAGAGTAGAATACCGACTCCGCACCAGACGCAGAGTCATCTGAACAGAAACGTAAGAGATTCTGGAATCCTTGGAAACAAGAAGTTTTCAGCAAGTGAGTAAGAGTGACAGACTGACAGGCGTGGGACATGGTCTTCAGCGAGGGAACAGTCTGAGGTTGTTTTTTTCTCATACTCTCTCAACGTTTCTTTCAGACATGCTGTGAAGCCAATGAAACCGCTGAGAGAGGACGTCGAGTCGCATCTTCGTCAAGGCATACAGGCTATCAACAAGGAGAGCTGGAGAGAGCAGCATTGTGAGAGACTGACTCTCCGGTTCAAGGAAGGCAACGTGGAGAGAAAGGTAGAAAAAGAGACTTTTCCGAAGTTATCTTGTTTAGTTCCTGGAAGTCAAGGAGTCAGCAATGATGGTCCAGATCTGCTGCTACTTGATCGTCTTCATTCTGGCATGTTCTGTACTGGTTGTGGGTGATCTGGGCTCACTGTTCCTCTACGTTTCGATGGCTGTGACTACAGTAGCCTTCTTCCTCATTGTGGCCTATGTGACTACCAAGTCTTTTATGGTAAGTGAGAGAGAGAGAAACAGAGGGACAGGGACTTGACATGATTACGCACACGCTTTTTTTATTTTTCGAAAGTCGATTTTTTGACCGAGATATGAGTCTTTCAATTTTAAAAAAGTCATATCTCGAATTTCGATAAACAAAAAAAGCGTGTGCGTAATCATGTCAAGTTTCTCCGTTCTACAGCTTCTCGGACCAGGACTCTTTCAGTTTTGTTCAGAGTAGAGCGCAGTACGACTTTCACATCAGTAGAGACACTAGATGACTTGAATTGAACAGAATTCTGGACAGTAGGTAAAGACATCTCTTTCTGGACAACAATAGCAAACTGAATAGCTTTCGAAAATATAAATAACTTTAATTTTTGATGTAAAGTTTGAAGTTTCTTTTTTAAAAGTTCTATGCATTAGTAAATTTTGTGAATTACTAATAGATTTCGATTTTTTTGAAAAACAAGTTGTGCAAAACTAAGTCACTTAGCCCCTCTAAGTGACTTAGTTTTTTTGTGCTACGCCCCTCCGGGGCTAAGTGACTTAGTTTTGTCCTTTTCAAAACAGATAACAGTTAACATATCGCTATCTGATCCCTCTCCAGATCAATTAATAGATAAGAGTAGCTTAAATACTGTACACGAAGCAAAAAGATAATCTGCAAGAACTGAAAGTACAGAGACAGATATCTGTCCCTCTGTTTCTCTGTTCCTCTGTCCCCCAGTCCCTCTGTCCCTCTGTCCCACTATTTCTCTGTCCCTCTCTGTCCTCCTGCCCCTCTCTGTCACAGTGTCCCACTGTCCCTCTGTCCTTCTGCCCCTCTGTCCCTTTGTCCCTCTGTCCCTCTGTTTCTCTGTAACCCTGTCTCTCTGTCCCTTTTTCTCGTATTCCTGTCCGTGCTACTGTTCTCCCCTATCCCTGTTCTCCAGTTGTGATATCGCCCCCTTGGAGCTGAAGTTATAGTCAAAACCCCCCTTACACTCCCGTATTTCTAACCCGCACTTGATTCTCTACAGTCTGGAAACTACCCCAGTCAAAAATTAAGTCTACTTGCACTTGCAAATTGACTTGTCTAAACTTGTTACACTAACTCCTTTCCCCTTAATTGTGCGCACAAATTGCTCCATTTTGATTGCAAATTAAAGCTTCCGACAGACACACAGAGACTTGGGAGCAATTTAGTGGTTTTGAATGGGAGACAGTGTCAGACTCTGTTACTTTCCAGCTCCGAAATGCCAAGCGAGGAGCCAAGAAACTGAACTGTTCCCGGCCGATCAGAATCGCCTTCATCTTCATCATTTTGGTCTTGACCAATTGCATTGTTCTTCTCGTAAGTTTCTAGTAGAAAAAAGTCCACATTCCGTTTCAGTCAGTCGACTCGGACAACTGCTACTTCCACTGCACGGTCAGCGAGTCAGAGACCAGGGCCAATCTCTCAAACAACACCTGCACAAGCATGCCTACTGGCAATTTTGAGGTTCCTTGACATGTTTTTGTCCCTTCAATCATTTTTTTCCAGTTGGTATTTGAAACGTGTCTCTTGCTCATGCTGGCCACGTGTGTCTTCCTTGCTCTCTTGAGCTCTTCCAAAGTTTTCATGATTCTCATACTCTGCTGCGCTGGACTGGCCTTTATGTGGATCTCGCAGTCGACGAAGCTGAACAATAGACAGTTCAATCTTTGGTATGAGGTGAGTCGTTACTGTCTCTTTGTCTCTCAGACAGTCAGACTCTCTGTCTCTCAGACTCTCAAGACTAGACGTGTGCTCTTGGCCTGGGAAAAAAAATTGTCTTCAGTGCGGCGGGCAAAAGAAATTCAGCACGCTTTTTTTCTGTTTTTTTTTTGTGTTTCCCCAGTCATTGTGAACAAAGACCGACTAGCACAGAAAAAAAGTTAAGCAAAAAAAGACAAATCCGCAAAGAAAAACGAAAAATAAGACGAAATTCGCGAAAAAAAAAAATCGACAAAATTCGTGTTTTCGTACGAAACTTCCATTTTCTTTGTGGATTTATCTTCTTTTGTCTAAATTTTTTCTGTACTAGCTGGTATTTGTTCACAATGACTGAGGAAACACAAAAAAAACCAGAAAAAAAGCGTGGTGAATTTCTTTTGCCCGCCGCACTGAAGGCGATTTTTTCCCAACCGGTCCAAGCGCACATCTATACTCAAGACTCTCTGTCCCTCTGTCTCTCTTTTCCTCTCTCTCTCTGTCTTTCTGTCTCTCAGAGTCTCTGTCCTGTCCCTCTGTTTTTATGTGTCTGACTTTCTCGGACTCTCTGTCCCTCTTTACTGATCCCTTTCCAGGAGAACGAGTTCCTCAGAAACGTCACCCTCATCGACCAACTGGACGCATACTGCTCGTAAGACTGAGACTCCTGGTCAAGTTACAGTAAAATTTCAGAACAGTTTCTGTACTGGATGACCTCAGAATCTACTTCACAATGACCGCCGTCTTTGCCCTGGTTCTCATCGTGATGCAGAGCAGAAGATCGGAGCTCATTTCCAGATATGATTTCATCTGGAAGCTTCAGGTAGGACAGAAGGACAGAGAATGAGAGTACACTGACAATGAGTGATCTCTTCCTTTTTGAGAGACAAAGACTGAACCGTATTCCAGGCTCTGGATGAGCAGCTGGAAATGAAGAGGAGACATGGACAGAACAGAAGTGTCCTGGAGAATATCCTGCCCAGTCATGTGGCCACTCATTTTTTGGAAGAGACAAGTACAAGGGGAGCTAAGGAACTGTACAATGAGGTGAGTTTTCAATCTCATCTGGTAGTCCCGACATTACCGTAACCCACATATTTTCGTCCCGGGACCTTTTCGCAATAGAAAAGCTACGGCTGCTTATCTATCTGAGTATCGTGGTCCTGTCACGAAAACAAAAAAAGGCTACGTCTATGTCGTCTGAACCAAAATTCTCTCCTTTAGGCTCGAAAGAACGCCTGTATCATGTTCGCCACAATCACCGAATTCAACAAATTTTACATCGAGCTGGACGGAAACAATGAAGGAGTCGAGTGTCTTCGTCTCCTCAACGAAATCATTTCCGACTTTGATGAACTTCTCGATCGGCCTGACTTTAAATGTATCGAGAAGATCAAGACCATTTCGACAACCTATATGGCTGCTAGTGGACTGAGTGGCGTCATAAAGGAAGACGACAATAGTCATGTGGTTGCTGTGGCCAACTTTGCCAGGGAAATGCTCTCAAAACTTCAAGAAATCAATGATCACAGCTTTAACAACTTTAACCTTCGGATAGGTGAGTCACTGGTACTTACTGTCTCTGTTACTGTTTCTATAACTGTTACTGTTACTCAGGGTTGGGAACGGGCCGGGCAGGGCGGCCCGTCTAGACCCGACGTTCCAGACTTGCAAGCTGAGTGGGGTCAAAAATAAAGGTACTCATATCCTCTTATTAAAACGCTAAGGTCGCCCGAAGTGTATTTCGACCTTTTCAACCCCTCTGCACTGTCAAAATGCGAATCTGAGGGCAACTGTTTTATCGAAATTTTGCGAGGAATCCGGCTACCACGTCCGTTTTACAAAATAATCCCCTTTTTACTTTTTTCAAGTCCCTCTATGGTTTGGCACTCTGAAGGCGCAGGCAACAAGTTATGTCCTGTCGAGAATTTAGGCAACAATTAAGTTTTGAACTTGAAAAGTTCTATTACTGTTGTAGGGGTACGAAATGGGGTACGACGTCGTCAGACGATGAAGTCGGCTGGTTATACTGATTTTCTTAGTGTGTTTTTAGTACAAAGTAAGGATTTCACAATTGTAACACAAAAAAAAAACAGAAAAATACCCATTTTTCCCCAATTTTTTCCTTCAGGCTCGTTCCGGGCCCAAATTTTCAGGCCTGGGCCCAGGGGCCCGAGCCCGGACCGTGTTCCAACCCTGCTGTTACTGTCACAGTCTCCGTCTCTATCTGTCTCTGTTTCACTGTCTCTATGTCTCTGACTCTCTGTTACTGTTGCTGCTATTTTCTCTGTCTCTGTTACTGTCTCTGCTACTCTGACTCATCACATTCAGGTATCAACGTCGGCCCAGTCGTAGCCGGAGTCATCGGAATGTGGAAGCCTCACTACGACATCTGGGGAAATTCCGTCAATGTAGCCAGTCGAATGGATAGTTCCGGTGTCGCTGGACGGATACAGGTGCCGTAATTATATCGAGTCTTCCAGTGACGAGTTTCAGGTAACGGAAGAGACGAAGAACATTCTGGAACCACATGGCTTCGAATTCGAGTGCCGCGGAGAAATCAATGTGAAGGGAAAAGGTCTCATGACGACCTACTTCATGGTTATTTAGTCTGTAAACGTAGTCACTTAACAAACTTCGCCCCTCCGGTAGTGCTATAGGGTCAATTGCATCTTGACGGGTCCCCTACTTCTCTCTGTGATCTTCTCTTTGTATATTTTTGTTGCCTCTTTTGATCTGATATAAATTCTTGTTCTGCTTTTTCTAGGAGTTATATGAGAAGAGTCGTGGTGTAGTTGATCTTCTGCTGTCTGTTCTCGTCCAGCTTGCAGACGTAGAGGACCTTTTCAGCCTTCTCCAAGTAGAGCCATCTTTCGCCGTGCCTTCCACTGCCTTCCGGAGCCTGCAGATGGACCAATCAACCTCCGTTCTTCAGCATCATGTTCTCCTCCAGATGGAACGACTCGTCAGTCTTTTTCTTGTTCGCGATCAGATTACGAGTCGATCCTACACAGTCCTCTTCGCTGTTGCGATCGCAGCCATCCGTCGGGTAGTTTGCTCGAGAATATGAAATAGCCTTGTGAAGAACCAAACCTCCCTGTTTGTATACGTGGCATACTTATCTCTTCTCTTTCCGTGCTGAAAAAGCAAATGGCATAGTTATCAGAGCCGCTCCGTTATCTCGAGTTAGATATGCGTCGTCGGCAGTCGACTCTCCGCCACCCCAGCAGAGCTTCTTGAACAAGAAATGATCTGGTACTTTGTGATCGCCTACCTCGTCTATCTCTTCATCAACTGGCTTGCCAGACCGGACCCCGCTAAACTACTAGACATCTACAGTCAACCGGGCAAATGGTATCTTTTCAAGTTCTATCTGATGAAATGGGTCATCGGTAGACGACAGAAGAAGAGCCGCGAGAGTGCCGAGAAGGACAACATGATGGACAGTCAGTTTGGAGGAGGCGGAAAACGGGATCCGAAGGAAATGGACAGAAAATCTGATCTGCCAGAACATAAGGTGAGAGTTCTTATCTCGAAGACCGTGTGTTCAGAAAATGCCAGTGGAGGCAGTTTTCTTCGACGCATCAAACAAGGATGGCTGGTATTTTACTCTGGGAACGGCTCAGAGGAAAAACAACATTATAAATCTGTTCTTCATTGTGAGGATTCCTGGAAAGGGAACTTTCATTTGTCCGGAGATGCTGAGTGATACTAATGTTCCGGTGAGTTCAGAGGGAACAGGGACAGGGACAGGGACAGGGACAGGGACAGGGACAGTCTCTGTTCTAACCAGTCCTTATCCAGAGTGTTCCCGGCGAGGCTTGGGAGACCGAAAGTGGTTTCCGATTGGCATGTGAGGAACCAATGAAAAAGTGGAGACTGTCTTACAACGGTAACCTGGTCAAGTCCCGAGGAGAAAAAATCTGTACCAAAGTTGGACCAGAAGAGATGCCAAAAGGAGAGAAAATGATCTCAGCTTCCTTTGATCTGGTCTGGACCAATTTCGGAGAAGCTTTCGATTTTGATCTGGATTGTTCTCCGACCTCAATTGCCCATTCGCTGGCCATTGAACCGTGGAGCAAGGCTCTGTTCAAGACGCTTCAGGAAAGCCATCAGATGCATTACGAGCAGGTTAGAAAATATATGTATGTGTTATTGTTCTTCCAGTTCGGTTTCCTGCAAGGAGACCTCAAAATCGGGTCAGAAGTCTACACATCCGTTGTAATGACCAGTATGAGGGATCATACAAAGGCTTCACACAGAAATTGGGCCGATTTGAGAAGGTAAGTTCTTCCTGAAGTCAAGGAAAAAGAGTGGCAGGTACATCATGATGATCTATCATCTGGACGACGGGACATGTATTCATACTTCTGTGATTTCGATGCCGGGAATTGTGTTCACGCAACTGGAGTTTGGATATGTCATCACACCGTGAGTGGAGAGAGACATAGAGGAAAAAGAATTCAAAAAGTGCAAAAAAAGGAAAAAGCTTACGACACCCGGGATTCCCAAGCCGTCTCCGATCCAAGTACTAACCGGGCCCAACGTTGCTTGACTTGCCAGATCGGACGGGATGGCGTACTTTCAACGTGGTGTAGCCGTAAGCGGGCTTTTCAAATTCTCCATTGGTTTCGAATAACATTTTTTAAACTCCTTTTTTTCTCCCTCAAAAAGTGCTTTTCCTGTCTCGCGATGTTCTGCAAACTTGTAGAGCAAATCAAGCTCTACAATTTTCTAGAACATGTCAAGGCTCGAAAATACTGCTAGCAATGGGATTTACTGTCTCTAAGTTAGCCGACCGTTTTTCGAAAGAACGGAGCTGGGAAAATGAAGATTTGCCAGAGAACAGAATCTCAGACAAAGTTACAGTAATCTTTCAGAGACAAGAGAAAGATAGCTGTGGACCGTGTCTACTTCCAACTACCTCATCACGGAGAGGACAAGCACTTCCCCAAAGAGTTTGCCTACTCTTTTGACGCTGGTGAGCTTCACTACGACGTCGAGGTCAAGGTCATCGAGGTGGAAACATTTAAAATGGGTCTCCACTTGGCTACACAGGTACTTTAACAGGATGATCTGTAATAAAAGACCCCCTTAGGTAAACGAGCAGATGTGTCAATATGTGGCCAACGGCGTCAAGGGACAAGGCTTTGCCGAAGTCGAATATCGTATTGCTCCCTATTGAATTCAATGAATCTTTACTTGTCCTTGAACATGTATGTACACACATAAATAGACGCCTCTTGAGAATATTCTAGCACCGTTTGCAGGTACTTCCGCAAAGGAATGTCTGTTCGTCGGAGGTGTAGGTGTCATCGGTACAGAAGCCATCAAGGGCGAACTGAGCACAGCTGGAAAATGAAAAGGTTTCTTTCTCTCTGTGTATTGCACTCACTTCTGATGTCTATCACGGCAAGCCGCCTTGCAATGTCCACACGTCTTGGAACAGAACTTTTTTGTCAAATGAAGGTAACGATCTTCGTGACAGACGTCAGTGTACTTCTGGCATTCTGGGGACAAGTCGACGCAGTTTTCGGATTCTGAAATGGTTGAGTTACCTGTCAGTCAGTCAGTCTCTTGATCTCTCCATCCATCTGACTCTCTGTCTCTCTGTCAATCTGTCCCTCTCTCACCTTTCTCCGTCTCCGTCTGATCAACATCATCACAGCGCTTGCAAGTCAGAGTACAGTGACTAGCCATGACCTCTCCAAAAGCCGGATGACTGCAGAGAGATGAAAACTCGGCACAGTAGATGTACTCATCAAAGCAGGTTCCTCTCACTAGTGTCTTGGCCAAAGATACTGTGAACTGCGACGGTTCAGCTGTAGTGATTCGGGGCATTTCAATGTCCTTGTCTGTCAAGAGCTGTCCCAGCTTGATTTTCTTCATGACCAGAGCCTTCTTTTCGTCTTTGAGCTCTTCCCGACTCTCCAAAGCGGACTCGTTTCGCTTCGATTGAGCCAGTCTCTTCAGTACTTCATTGGTAGGCGGAGCTGGACGAACTCTGAATCTTTTTGATGTTTTCGCAGACAAAACGGCATTTTCTAGCTTTGTCATGTTCTGCAAGCTTGTAGAGCTTGACCTGCTCTACAAGTTTGCAGAACAGTAAAAATTTCGAAAATCAGTTTTTGAGTCAGAAAAATAGGATTCAACACAAGCCATTCGAAACCAATGGAGAATTTTCAAAGCTCGCTTACGGCCACACCACGTTGAAAGTACGCCATCCCGTCCGATCTGGCAAGTCAAGCAACGTTGGGCCCGGTTAGTACTTGGATCGGAGACGGCTTGGGAATCCCGGGTGTCGTAAGCTTTTTTTTCTTTTTTTTTTTAATATTTTTGACAGGTTTTTTTGGCATGTCACGGTCTCTTACACTCTTTTCATATTCTTACCTAGTAGAATTGACAGTCTGTACCACAATGGTCTGGACAGTTTCATCCGACTTCTTGACAACACTGACGTTGGCAGTGAAACGATATTCCGTGTTGTTCTCTGGCAGCACCGTCGTCAGCATTTTCTCCTTCGGGAAGACACATTTCTTCGCTGAAATTTCCTCATTTTCAAAAGAATTAAGACCAACGAGTCGTGGCAGTGACGTTCTCAGTGGAATTGGGTCTATTCCTCGGCATTGTCAAATTCTTCGGCGGCATGATTACATCGGAAATGCTCTCCTTCTTCTCCTCGCAGAAGCCACAACTGGCAGCACATTTGACAGTCATCAAAACCAGATGATCCTTACTTTTACAGAATGACGTAAGGTAGCGACAGAACTCGCTCTCATCCACACAACGCTCTGTAGAAAAAGCTACAGGACAAAAATATCAGACAGTACCTGAGCCCTGAACCAGAGTTATGAACAAAAATAGAAGAATCGAAAAGGATGGCATCATTTTCAGGCTGTATTGGTCATCTGGATGGGGATTTATAGGCAGAGGGAGTCTGCTCAAACAGAACACAATGACCAATAGCTGGGGGAAAGAGGCTATTTCGGAGAGCACGTGAAACTGTTTCGCCATTGTTTCAGGCTGTACGGATTGGGGATCTTTGGAAGGAGAAAGAGTGAGACACAGAGACAGAGACAGATATTTTTAGCGCCGGAGAAAACAGTCAGTCTCCCCTCCCAAATGGCCAGAGGGTATCGAGGAACTACACCAAACACCGCTATGAACTCATGATCCTGCCTTGCTCTAGTTCACTTCGCATCATTGCCGAAATTGGATGAAAAATTGGGCATGGCCGCTCTACAAATTACATTTTTCGATCTTCTCTGCTACAGACTCCCCTTGATTCAGATAGTTCTAGCCCCACAATTAGGTCTGAATCATTGCTTGGCAGCTTTACCGCCTCTCTTCATAGACTCTCATGTTCAGCTTTCATAACTAGGACATTTCTGACTCGTCGCATACCTCCAGCATTCCGGATTCGGATACCTGAAAGAAAAACACCAGAAAGGAGAAAAGAAGAGTGGGAAACCACAAAACCTTGCGCAAAAGAGAACTGTCAGTCTTCACAGATGGTCAGAGGGTCTCCAAGAACTGTACCAAACACTGCTGTGGATTTAAAGAAGTGCCCAAGAAACCCGGGAGAGACTGAGCATGACATGCCCTCTTTCGAAGGCTGTCAGACTGTGGCGGATTCACAGCTGACTGTCACTTTTGCCGTCTCTCATTTTCCAAAACACCGCGAATGTGTCTGTTGCGGCTACTGTTTGCAATTTCTAATTGTCACTGTGTCAGAATGAGGAAAAGTAGAAACACTTGACCTGGGAGAGGAAGTAGACGTTCGCACAGCTGTCACCAAGAAGCTAGAATAGCACTAGGGGAACTACTAATATTTAGCTTGACTTGTCAAGTCTTGTCGAAATTTTGACATGTTTTCTACAAGGTACGAAATGGCGCGATTTTGAAATTCCTGTTTCTGTTCTATTGTAAGGAACCCCCGAAGAAACACTTTTCCCTGTTATTATAGTTGCTTGATTATCCACTATCCCCTCCCATAATCAAACTTCCCGCAAATCACTGGCTTCCGTAATTTATCTCGTTTGAATTCCTGTCGTTAAATTTTCAACTTTGTTGTATTGAGCTCGCTCACATCGGTCTATCACTCTACTACTAAAGCGCAATGGTGTCTGTCGTGGACTCTGTTTATTTACTTGTTTGTTTGTCCGGGACCTGTAATTTTGGTGTATTGTTAAGAGTCGCCGTCTTCACCCAGACGACCCGGGTTCGACTCCTCTCCTCGCCAAATATTTTTGTTAAATTCTTTTGAGTAGAAAATAGACTGCTTTTCTATTTTTATTGTCGCTCTCGTGCTTGCCTAACAAGCACTTCGAGGCTCTGAGATGGTAGCTATTCGACCCTAGCTTCTCCTTATTCTGTCTCTGTCCCTATCCAGAAGACTTATTAGAAACCTGGCTTTATTTGTAAGCGTGTACAAGGACCACTGTTTATTTCCGTGTGGGCAGATTGAGAGAGCAACAAGGGGGCAAGAGAGTTATGTTTTCTGCTACTATTTTCCATAGAAGCCTCCGGAGAATGGCATAGGTGATCTAACGGATCGCAGTCCCGACCTCTTTCCGTACATTCCACCAGAGAAGGGCATAACGGCTCTTTTGTCGTCATATCCTAAAATTTTTGTGATGGTTTTTTGGCTTGTGAACTACCTGATCGTTTTCCATACATTCCTCCGGAGAAGGGCATCATGCTGCCTCTTTTGCCGTACATTCCTGAAATTTTCGCTTAGGCAGTCTTTAAAATGACCTTTTTATGAAAAACGCTTTCCGTAACAAAACTATTGCCTGAGAACTTTCGAAATCAAAAAGCAAAAAGTATTAGAATGCACAGGACTCGAACCCTGGTCGACTGATTGTCAAGCGAACACGTTGCCACTGCGTCATTTGAGTTAAGAAGCACCAATTTCGGGATTGTAATAATATAATGACACAGCTCTATAGTCAATAAGATACCTCCGGAGAATGGCATCGGCGCCCTCTTTCCGTACATTCCTCCACTAAAAGGCATGACGGCTCTCTTTTGATGCGGCTGTTCGACAGTCATCACGGGGACTATCACCAGCTCGTCGAGCTCATTCCCCAGCTCCTGGACATCTTCAGAGGCGGCCAAGACGGCTAGTAATAGGATAAGGGAGGAGATAACCAGCATACAGCCTATATTGTGTTTACCTGAAATTTACTGGGGTTTTTTCGAGTCGGAATTTAAGAAACGAGACAGAGAGCGCTTTTGAGGGAGTGGGTGATGTCAGGTAGAGGATGCCGTGAGGAAGGGATATTCTAGGAATGTTTTCCTTCCTAACTGGAGAAGGTCAATCAGACGAAAGAAAACATAAATTCTGGCACGGAATGACTTAGATTGACTCGGAAATTGATTAGACAGAGCAAAAGAGCTTTGGCGTAGCAAAAGTTCTGAGATTCCATCGAAAAATCCGAACAAGAAGAATAAAAAACGTAAAAAGCTTACGACACCCGGGATTCCCAAGCCGTCTCCGATCCAAGTACTAACCGGACCCAACGTTGCTTGACTTGCCAGACGGGATGGCGTACTTTCAACGTGGTGTGGCCGTAAGCGGGCTTTCAAAATTCTTCATCAGTTTCGAAAGTTTTACAACGTTTTATTTGGAATCCAATTTTTCTGCCTCAAAAACTGATTTTTTGCTCTTATGATGTTCTACAAACTTGTAGAGCATCATTCTTTTCAGAACATGTCAAAGCTGGAAAATGCAGTTTTCTAGCTGAAAAGGGACAGGACTGGGTATTCTATTGCTCAGAGTACAAGAGCTGTAAAATCCAAAGGAGCGGAAAAATTTAAAAGAAAATAAATGCTCTCTCGTCCTAATGAAGCTGAATGAGGAACGATCTGCCCCCTGAATCACTCGTCTTGACTCACAGGTGTCATATCAGCTGGTCAATCGCAAGAAAATCAAATTCCCCGACAAAATTGGAAGGAGGTTAGCAAAGCATAACTATGCCCAGCCCGGCTCAAAGTGGCAAAACGATTAATTAGGCAGGAGCAGGCCATCATCACGAATGTAATTCCGACTTCCGGATTTCCGATGAGAGGGAGGTGATTGTGTTGACACCAGAAAAAGCGATGGCGTTATGACGAGTATTGGCGCATAATGGAACAAACAGCACAATGAATATGAGGGAGTAAGAATGTCACTGAGTTTTCTCATTGGAAAGAATTGGAAGAGAACATGAATTGGTTAGGTTTCTGTCTATCTGTCTCTCTGTCCCTCTGTCTGATTTCACGTTTTCCTACATCCAGAACGGAAATAGAGAGAACCAAAAGACGTGGATGATCTACGGTCGGGGAACACTTCCGGATAATGGTTGCAATTGGTATGCCGAAAACAGGGGAAGAAGGTCGAAGGTCTTTCTGACTCAGCTTCGAGGCCTGGCTGTGAAAGCTATTGTAGCTAGTCGATACGCAACAAAAAGCACTAGGCTGCAGCATTGACCACAAAATGAAAGATCGTCGCGCTAGCTTCGTTACGAAGCTCATTTCAGAAACGTCTACGGGAAGAAAAATTGCTGGGAACGGGAAAAGGTTCAAAAAGCAGAAGAGATAGGGACAGGGACAGGGACAGGGACAGGGACAGGGACAGGGACAGGCACTCTCTGACTCTTTACGACTCATTGTCATGCAAAAGAGTAGTTGAAACTTGAGACATGAATTAGACAGCCTAATTATAGGAGGAAGAACAAAGAACAACGACAAACAGACTTCCAGGTCAGTCCAAATACAGAGAGACCAAATTACAGAGTGGTGACCAGACGTCAGGACGGTAATAATCAAAAAGAGGGCAGCTGTTTTCATCTCACTGATTCGAAAAACTGTCTGCGACGCTTGTTGACGTGAAAGGTGTCCGACCGATTAGCGGGCATTATAGGGAGGTGAAGGTGTTACTCTGATTGTATAGTTTAGCTGTGACGGAAATAATTAGACGTAAACTTTCGACCCGATAACGTGATTTGCAATCTCTGACATGTTCTGCCAAGTTGTAGAACTTGATCCGCTCTACAAGTTTGTAGAATATCGTAAGACCTGAAAACCACTTTTTGAGGGAGAAAAAATCGATTCCAAATAGAACGTTGTGAAACTTTCGAAACCAATGGAGATTTTGAAAAGCCCGCTTACGGCCACACCACGTTGAAAGTACGCCATCCCGTCCGATCTGGCAAGTCAAGCAACGTTGGGCCCGGTTAGTACTTGGATCGGAGACGGCTTGGGAATCCCGGGTGTCGTAAGCTTTTTGTCTTTTTCCCTTTAAATGATTTTTTTTGCTTTTTGAGGGGATATTTTGCTTTTCAAAAGTTTTTCCCATGTCATGTTCTTTTCTAAACCCGGGAAATCCACAAGCTGCAAAAAAACTCGATCATGACACCTTTATCCAGCTTGCTAAAGTGTCATATTAGAATATATTAGACACTGGGAATTGTGTTGGTCTCCCAACTAGAAAACAAACGTCAATCCGATTGTGTTTTCCGCCAATTTCTAGCTAGTATGCATTGGAAATGGTTTGGGGCGAAAATGATTAATCGGATCCGATATAGAAAGACAGCTGTTTTCTAACCCGTACTTATGAGAGAAAGACTGGAAAGAGATTATGGAGACGGGGGTGTAGGCAACCTGATTCCCAGAATATCCGGGTGGTCCGAGTGGGTTCATTTTACAGACTTTTGACGTCTGATAGCCTCCCAATTTTGGGCAAACAGGAAGTCGTCCTTTGTACCGGAACTGATTGGATTTCAAGAGCTGGCTCCAGAAGGGAGAATGAGTCAAGAATAGTGGGCTGTCAGAGACAGGCATCCCATATTTCGGGAGAGGGAGTAAAAGCGTCTAATTTGAGGAGGGCAGAGAGAGAACAGAAAACACGAAACGAACGACCGAAACGATAATAACCGGAGCTCAATTTTCTCAATTGGGCCATGAAACGATGGGTGATGAAGGGAAGTAGAAATAGAGGAAAAGGCACGGGCGACAGAAAGTCAGAGAGACAGGGACAGGGACAGAGAGTCTGAGAGTCTGAGCGTTTGAGAGTCTGAGAGTCAGAGACAGAGGCAGAAAGACAGAGAGACAGGGTCAGAGTCAGAGAGTCAGAGACAGAAGGACAGAGATAACGATACTTAGTGAGAAACAGACGGAGAGTAAGAGTCGATCGGTTAAAGTAGTCTCTCCTCCGAAAAGAGTCTCTCACTAATTGTGTCCAAATGATTGGCACTGGCCAGTGATCGGTCATGTATACACGAGAGTAATGAGAATATGGGTGGCCTCTTCCAAACTTTTGCAAACACATTAATTTTAGCCTTTGAGAGCAAGAGGGTGACGCGATGACCCTTCTTAATTAGATCAGCATTCGAGTGGGCGATGCTTACCTTTTATGGCCAAGTTTCCGGAAGCGCCAAGTGGCGGCCAGAAAAAGAGCTCTCTTGCACGCTAGGGGGATTAGAAAGTATACAAGCAAAGAGGACTCATGTCTGGGCTCTGTAAGCACTTTGGAGGCGGAAACTTATTGGACTGAGAGCAAGTTTTGAGTTGTTTCCTTCCAGAAGTTTGAGACGGAAGTCTGGTCAACCTGCAGAGAGAGGAACGCGTGTTCAGAGATTTAACGAAATCTGAAGGAACCTTCCAGACGAGCTGGGAGTAGTAGGAATCAAAACAGAGCGCCAGTTGGGAGTCTGATGAGTCTGTGGACGAACTGAGAGTCAGGACACTGTCTGGGAACATGATATTACTGTTGTCAAACGAATAGGACTGCTTGAAAATTTTCTCGAAAGTGTGAGATAGATCGTGTGAGGTACGTTCTAGAAGGAACTATTGTGGAACTGAACCATCTAGAACATTCTCTGTCAAAAAACGTACTGGTAACTGAACAGGCTTTCTAGGACTCTGATAGTAGTTAGGATATCTCTGGAATGGAAGAGACAGAGAAATTGAGAGGAAAGAGTCATAGACACAGTATCTCGTGAGTCAGTGAGTGACATAGTCAGTGAGTCTGGAACATCTGGACAGTGGTTTCAAAGACAGTCTGATACAGTCATGGTATTTTCACTACTTTTCCCTCTGGACTGGGACAGGAAGTTCAGTAGTCTATATCTTCTGAACCAACTGAAGTTCTACCGTATTCTACACTGTGAAGGACTCACGGTTAGAGAGTACAGGATAAAAGACTTCAGTTTCTCTGAATCCCGTCTTCCAAAAAGCCGTACACCATGTTTGGGAAGAGAGCAGGGACAGGAAGTTATCGGAAGCTAATTAGAGAGCAACCAAATTAGACTCCTGGCGCTGCTTTCTGGTGATCACAGTGATCAGAAGTGTGGGATGCGGAAAATAGAAAAAAGGTAGCTGTGAGGGAAATAGAGATGCGATCAAAAAGGAAGAGGAACAGACTCTCGCCTTGAAGAAGTAATTGCGATTTTATGCTCGACCGCTTCCTGGGATCCAGGAAAACAATTTTCTGGAAAGAGGGACAGAGGGACTGAGAGCCAGAGAGACAGAGGGACGGAGAGACACGAAGACAGAGAGTCGAAGAGACAGAGAGTCAGCGAGAGTCAGAGAGACAGAGACAGAGAGAGTCACCCCTAAACGGGACTGCTGACGGCCCGGCCTGGGCCTGAAATTTGAGGCCGGGCTCTGAAAACCTCTGCCCGCGGGGAAATTTTGAAAAAAGGGGTGTTTTTTGACCAAAATATGCATTTTTTCGTCATTTTTAGTAAAAAAAAAAAATAAGGTCAGCAAAATATAACACTGTTATTATTCTTTGATCTCTCTACTACTAAAGCGCAATGGTGTCTGTCGTGGACTCTGTTTATTTGTTTGTTTGTCAGGCACCTCAAATGGTCGCGACGTCAGAAATTGTCGAGATAAGATAGTTAGTTTTGAACTTGAAATGGAAGCGAGGTAGTTAGGTTCTGTCAAAAGAGTAGATGGGAATTTAGAACTTGGATAGAATATATTTCGTACTTCTGAGCGCCGCAGGCGCCAGGGCGGCGACAGCCGTCGTAGACGGCTGTTTTAGTTCTAAAATGCGCTAAAATGCACTACAATATAGTCTGTAAAGTAGCTACTGAAAATAATTAGCCCTTTAAATTTAGAACAAAAATATTGGGTCCCGACCCGAGTATGACTAAATCGTGTCGAGACCCAACATTTTTTGTTCTAAATTTAAAGGAGTAATTTTTTTAAGTAGCTTCTTTACAGACTATATGACCAACTTCATTTTTGGTCCGATCCCGGTCCGACGGCCAAATCTGGGGACCGGCCCAGGCGGGCCTGGAATCTCTGACCCGGCCCGGAGCCATGCCTAGTCACCTCTAAACTATAATGGGCGACTCGACTCGACATGGTCCACGAGTCGGACTCGACTCGACTCGACTCGGATTCGAATCCGGACTCGACTCCGAGTCGAGTCGAGCCAATTAAAACATCGATTCTAACGGGCTGTAACTAATATTTCGCGTTTTATAGTTGTTTTATAGTAGTATTTACATTTTCACGCTAGTTTGTGAAACCTTTTTCGATAAAAAGCACCGAAAAAATTTCGACTCGGAATCGACTCGACTCGGATTCGAATCCGAGTCAGACTCGACTCGACATGGTCCACGAGTCGGACTCGAATCGGAATCGAGTCGAAATTTTTGACTCCAAGTATACTCTAAACCACATGAACGGTTCAAAAACCAATTTTTGCCACAGCTTTTACTATTTCTCACGACCTTGTTCCAAACATACAGGTTTCGTCATTCACTAACAATCAAGGTCGTTTGTCAGAGAGAGTGATACTATTTGAACAAAAGATTACTACTCTCCTCTTCCTCTGTTCCCCTGTGTCTATTCCTCAGAACTTTTGATGGGCATCATCTACAGCAATGACCCAACTTTTGAGGTTAGTTTCTGTTCTCTGCTCACATTTTTTCAGCAATGGCTTCAACTCATCCAATCGGCATACACAACAGACTTGTGGAGTCTAGCAGAGACAGATTTCCATCTCTGGAAGAAGGCCTTCGGAAGGAGGTTTCAGATGCTCGTGGCTTACGAACAAGGTACTTTCCTGACTCATTTTTCACCAAAAAAGTTCAGGGTCTTGCTTCCCCATTGGCTGTATCTGTAGCGTCACCTACAGACACATCAAAAGACTTCAAGTGTCCACAGTTCTTGGTCTTTTCTATGTAAGGAAGGAGTTTCGAGGACTGGGAATTGGGAACGAGCTGTTCAGAAGAATTATAGCTGATAAGCAGCAACACAACTTGTTTCTTAATGGGAGTGAGTTGGAGTGGGAGACAGAGGGACAGAGAGCCACTCCGTCACCTGCTTCTGCTCGCTACGATGTTCAGAGAGCAATTCAGACCACAAGGCAGTTTAGGAGCGGTCGTAAACCGACCGCTAAAGAAGATCGGAAAGCATCCCCGGAATCAGTAAAAAAAATTCTGATTCCCGTGCCGAAAGCCGACTTTTTATTGGCTCTGTACTGTTCAGAACACTTCCCTTGTGAGAGTCAGAGAAACTGATTGTAAGACTGACAATGAGAGACTGAGGCTCACAATCAGAGAGACAGAGTCAGAGAGAATGAGAGACTTCCAGTGTCCTACATGGTCGAAAAGTACAAGCTTCACTACAATTTTACGCTCCAGAACGACTGGAAAGCTGTCTGGTATCAGGTACT
Source organism: Oscheius onirici (assembly GCA_932521025.1). Taxonomy (NCBI): domain Eukaryota; kingdom Metazoa; phylum Nematoda; class Chromadorea; order Rhabditida; family Rhabditidae; genus Oscheius; species Oscheius onirici. The sequence goes on along the minus strand of OW051470.1, from coordinate 9,634,109 downwards.
TTGACCCTCTTACAGTAATCTCTATCAGCTTCCAGATAGAGCCCGTGAAGGTCAAGCTCTCAGCTTTGAAATCTTCCCATCGAGTTCTCAAACTATCCTCTGATCTTCTTCAGAAGATTCTGGACTACGACCAAAAGTTCCAGGACGATCTGGACAGAAGTCACTTTCTTCGTCTGTACTTGACTCAGGACTGTTCAGATTCTTACGTAAGAATTTCAACTAAACTGTCCTCTGGATCTTTAGGTCTGTCTGGATGAGTCAGAGGCAGTCACTGGCTTTGGAACTGCCAGACTACTGATCAACAATGAGCTCTTTATTGGACCACTGTATGCAAACAGCTCGGTAAGAAGTCGGCCTAAGAAATACGCAGTTGCGTACTTTTAAAGCTACCGTAATCCTTCACAGTCAAAAAAACCGTACGCAATTGCGTATTTGGCCAGCTACAGTACCCCTCAAAGTACTGTGTTCTTCCTAGCCGTTTTTCTAGTCTAAAAAATATTTTTCGAGTTTTTTTATATTCTGAAGAGTTGTAGTTTTTTGTCTGCTCTGCAACTTTCTAGAACTTCAGAATTCAAAAAATTCATGTCTTCGCATCCTAAAAGAGGAATTTTCCAGAAGGTTGCGGAATCTCTCCTGTACTCTCTCCTATCCGGGAAGTTTCAAGGCCGGTACCGTAATCTACAGCTCCAAGTGCCATCAACTAATCCAGAGAGTCAAATTTTACTGGAGAGGCTTAGTGGAGGGTACTGTACCAAAGAAGACTACACAATTGGTGGGAGTTCAAAAACTTTTAAAAAATTCAAAGAATCATTAGGTCTGGCAACGAGATTTCGACTGAAGACGGACATGAGTCGAGTCTACTCGACGACAGAATATGACATCAGTTTTATATAAAAGAAGAAATTAATCGAAGGGTGTTAGGCTGTGAAGAAGAGAAAAAAAACCTAATTGGGTTTACCGCCCTGCTTCCTCCAATTCTTGGGAAGAGAGGGAGGCAGCCAGCTGGAACGTCTTTCATGCGAAAATTGGTTAAAAAAACATATTTTGTTTGGGACAGAACTTGAACTTGGTGCTAACAATGTCCAACTCTGCTGACCTGCCAGATCGGACGGCGGCGCACTCTAACAGTACACCAAGAGTGAAACTTTCTGACGCCATTTTGTTCTTCCTAAGAGCCGATGACGCCAAAGTTTGTATCAGTCCAGACACGGAAAAATGTATGGATGATTGGAGTGAGTCTACGCGATACGCCAGCAGAACAGAATACGGGAATATATGCTGCTGACGAGACGCGTCTCATTCAACGGCTGGATGGATGAATTCGTTGAACATGTGGGTGGTCGTGTGGCGTGGTCTGATCGTCTGACTTGTAAGGCCGTAAATTAGCGGTTCCGAGAGTAGATTTTTCGTGGTTCGTTAGGTTGCCAAGGGAGGCAAATTTGCATCATGTCATCATAGTTCTTGGGAGAAGGACAAAGACAGAAAATTTTAAAAACAGCGCAATTTTTTGGCTTGGCAAAAAAACCGAATTTTGCCTACCTGGAGTGTATTGACGTCCCGCACGATCCTCGATCCTTCATCCGAGTCCTTTGTTCAGAAGCAGCTCAAAAGGCATCAGTAGTCGACGGTATCATGAATAGTCAAGCCAGTAGCACTGTCGTCTCGGCCAAGTTCCGAATCCAGTCAGATTCTTGCAAATCTCCATCACATTGGAACAATTGCAGAGTCGTCAGCACAGTCTTTTTCGTTCCCATCGTCCAACTTCACAGAATGATCGGCTGCATGGTTTGAGGTCGCGAGCAATGTGAATCCTGGCAGCTCCTTTTCTCCTCTGTCTTGAATAGTTCATTGCCGAAATTCGTTTCTTCTTTCTTCCTTCCAAAATAAGGCCTGACGCGCTACTCGGTAGCTTCACTGCCTCTCTTCATAGATGTTCAGCTCCCAAAACTAGCAGATTTCTGACTCGACACAGACTTCCAGCATTCTGGATTCGGATACCTGAAACACAACACCAAAAAAGATAAAAGAAGAGTCTCAACAAAATATATGCTTCTAAACATCTGTCCGTGTTTTGAGTGCAAAAGAGAACTGTCAGTCTTCCCCAAACGGTCGGCGGGTCTCCAAGAACTATACCAAACACCGCTGTGGATTCAAGGAGGTGCCCAGGGAACCAGGGAGAGACTGAGACATGACATACCCTCAGGCTGTCAGACTGTGGCGGATTCACAGCTGACTGTCACTTTTGCCGTCTCTCATTTTCCAAAACACCGCGAATGTGTCTGTTGCGGCTACTGTTTGCAATTTCTAATTGTCACTGTGTCAGAATGAGGAAAAGTAGAAACACTTGACCTGGGAGAGGAAGTAGACGTTCGCACAGCTGTCACCAAGAAGCTAGAATAGCACTAGGGGAACTACTAATATTTAGCTTGACTTGTCAAGTCTTGTCGAAATTTTGACATGTTTTCTACAAGGTACGAAATGGCGCGATTTTGAAATTCCTGTTTCTGTTCTCATTGTCAGGCTCTCAGTCTGTGTCTCTATGTCCCCCTGACCCTCAGCTCTCTGTCTCTCTGTTTCTCTGACTCTTTGTTCCTCAGTCGTCATATCCCTCTCCACACAAAAAAGTCGTAGCATATTCATCGTTCACAGCCAAAAGAATACAGCAGAAACGTTCATAAAATCAGCAGAAAAGGAATGGACGGGCGAAAGATACAGTGGGTCAGTAGGAGAAGATGCTACCGTAGTCGTAGAAGTGGGAGTGTACCGGCTGTGGGAAGGGTCCGTAACTAGGCATTGAGGGAAGGCGAATTCGACGCCTACATGGTATGTACAAACAGGGATAGCAAATGTTTGGAAAGAGGGAAAGACACTTTGTACAAATCGGGGGAAAAGATAGGAGTCTCTGTTACGTGACTGATCGTCGACGGCGATCCTTGCCCTCATCCCAATGGTTATCCTTGACCATGTGGGCCAGCTCAATGATGTACTTTCCTTCCTTGTACTTCTGGCTCGACTCGAAAGCGTGCTCCTGAAAGACAGTCCTTTAAAAATGTGTCTCTGGAATTTTTGACTGAACCAGATCTGTTTGACTATCTATATGACTCTTGACTACCGATTCTGACTCTCGACTCTTCTTTGGATCTGACTCCTGACTCGAATTGTGATCCAGAACCCTCTCCATCAACTCTCTGTCTGTGACTCTTGACAAACGAGCTTGAATGTCTTCTCTGAACCTGACTGGATCAAAACCCTGTCCTCGGACTCGTCTCCTCTCTTGTTCGGACTCGACTCTGTGTTCGAATCAGATCTCTTTCTTTTGACTGCCCTTGTGACTCTTGAGTACAGATCTACCCTGTCGCGTGACCCTTGACTCTCTGTCTGAACTTGACTACTGACTATCGCCCTGACCTTTGAACTCTCTGTGACTCTCCGTCCAAACCTGACCAGTTTTTGGAGAGATGCAGTCTCAAGAACAGTATATTCTCTATTTGAACCTCACTCTTGTCTGTCTGTCTGTCTCAAAAACTCACATATTTCCATCCAAGAGTAGTCTTGCAATTTTCACAGTAGATATCGGCTACTGCATGCAGTCCAGTCAGCAGAACACGCTCTTCAGCTGGACCGGTACCAACACTATAAGATTCTCTCTCAACCCGATCAAGATGACAAGTTCCTACTTGACTACGGCGTTGAAGAGATAAGCCTTGCCCTGACTTCCTTGGAAAGACTTGGAGATCAGTTCGGAATGACTGGCCAGATTGGCTCGACAGTGAACGCAGCTGTAGCAGCGATCGACACCGGGAAGGTATTCCTGAAGAGAGAACATGAGTTCTATCCCTGTCCCTGTCCCTGTCCCTGTCCCTGTCCCTGTCCCTGTCCCTGTCCCTGTCCCTGTCCCTGTCCCTGTCCCTGTCCCTGTCCCTGTCCCTGTCCCTGTCCCTGTCCCTGTCCCTGTCCCTGTCCCTGTCCCTGTCCCTGTCCCTGTCCCTGTCCCTGTCCCTGTCCCTGTCCCTGTCCCTGTCCCTGTCCCTGTCCCTGTCCCTGTCCCTGTCCCTGTCCCTGTCCCTGTCCCTGTCCCTGTCCCTGTCCCTGTCCCTGTCCCTGTCCCTGTCCCTGTCCCTGTCCCTGTCCCTGTCCCTGTCCCTGTCCCTGTCCCTGTCCCTGTCCCTGTCCCTGTCCCTGTCCCTGTCCCTGTCCCTGTCCCTGTCCCTGTCCCTGTCCCTGTCCCTGTCCCTGTTCTTCACCTGGAAAGTCTTCTTATGCTTCTTGTTTTCCTTTGTCGACGTCTCCAGTACTCTCATCTTCGGAAAGAACCAGTTACGGTACTTTGGAGCCAGATCTGCTGAAAAGAAGGAAGTCAGTGTAGTCGAGTGAAAGGAAGTGAACTTTTGGCGGCAAGGAAGGACACTTTTGGGCGGGAAGGTTGATTTTTAGGTCGGGGAATCAGAGAGAGGGGGAAGGGGACGGAAGTCTAGGGAAAGGGGATGCACTTGAGCAGAAAGGATCTCGTTTCAGCTTGGACACCCTGAGGCAGGGCCCTCTGTCATATCTCATATTTTGGGCTCAAGAAGTCATTTTAAAGATTTGGCATGTTCTAATGAGTTGTAGAGAAAAGCAAGAGCTACAACTTTGCAGAAAACAAATTTTTCAAAAAATGAGCTCTTAGGTCCTAAAAGTAGAGAATGAGCGCGCAGGAACATACTCTCATGACTGTTGTTCCTACTTCCTCCAAACTAATTTCCCAACACCTGTGCATGATTCAAGTTCCCACTTGATTGTTTTTCTCACTCCATAATTGCTCCCGAGAAAATACGGTGGAAGTTCTGAACGGAGCTCTCTCTCTCCCTAGAGCTTTTTGACACGAGGAGGCATTAGTCAAGATGGGGATGGGAACGGGGAATCGTTCCCAAAGAGACTGGAGAATCTGACCAGGTGGTTGTGCAAAGAAAGAATTAAGAAACCGAGGCCAGCTGCCCGGATTGTCCTTTTGAAGGTCAGTTGAAGACGGACATTACAGCTGGAGACGGAGAGTACAGGGGGCACAAGGTTCCTGGAGTCTGGTCAGAGAACAGAAGGAGAGAGAGGGAAGGGAACTGAACAGTTCTGTTTCAGTGCTCATACTCTCTCTAGACTATATCTATACATAGAAGATCCTGTGACAGAGACAGAGAATTGAATAGTTCTTACTGGTTAGTGAGACTCTCACTAGAAGCTAGAGACTCTCACTGTATACTGGAGAGTTTGGACCAGAGATAGGAAATAGAACTGTTCTGACCACTCGTACTGGACAGTGTAGACTATGACCAGAGTCTGAAAAAGAGACCGGTCAAGCCAAACAATCAAAAAACTTGACTCATCGACAGATAGGAGGAAATTATTGTCTGGGAAGGAACAATGAGTGGAATAATTCCACTGGAATTGTACAAGCTAGAGTTCGAAAAGTTCGAGACCAAACAAAATGTTCACAAGTTTGAGAAATGCACGTCCTGCATCTCAAAAACGCGACAACGATTAGAGCACATACGCACACGCCCTTTATCTCAATTTAGATGGGATCACAAGCTAAGAATAATCTCGGCGTGAGGTTGAAGAAAATCTCTAAGAGAAGCTCGGGAAAGAGAGCGATATTAGGCAAGATCACATGTGTCCGAGTGAGAGAGAGAGGGGAGAAAGCAAACATTAGTTTGGGAGGAAAGAAAGCTCTCTTCGGGGCCCCGTGGTAACAGGCACTGGATGGGGATCTTTCAGTCTCTGTCCCTCTGTCACTATGTCCCTCTGTGTTTCTCTGTCCAAACAGCTGTGCACGAAAAATCAAAAGACGTTTCAAATACGAGCCCGGGCAGATGTGTATGACCAGAGGCCGCGGCTCGTTTTTCGATACGAATCATCAGAACTGACCGATTGTCTCCTTCTCGCTCTCTTTCCCGCCATAATTCGCACTCTTTTGAGGAAATTGAGGTCAAGACCACCCAGAGAACTAGAGACCGACCGGGGCAATGTGACCAGACGATCTGATCAACGTTGTTGTCTAAATACTTTCCCCGAACACGCGGTGGTAAAAGAACAGCAGGAGAAGTTTTAAAACACGAAAGATTATCAGGAAAAGGGGAATGATGTGGTCGGGAATCGAACCGGTGACCATTTGATTTCTAAGCAAGTGCTCAACCGACTGAGCCATTGGGGAAAAGCTGACGATTAGAATTTTTCATTATTTATTTCGCGTCTCAAATATCACAAAATCAACAACATTTTTTTTTCTCGGGTCAATCGGGCAGAAGACGTCATTTTCTAGATTTCAGATGATCTGCAAAATTGTAGCTCAGACCAAAAACTACAACTTTTTAGAACGCGCCAAGACCTAAAAACGCTGTCTTCTAGCCGGAAAATTGAAATAAATTGAAAAGCTGTTGAAAAAAAGCTAGAAGCTTTAGAAAAGAGCATACTTTTCCTACAATTTTTGGTCCACTGTGTGTCAATTGCATGAATTTGTCAACGTCACATTCCTAGAAGAGAGAGGGTTCCAAAGAGCAGCATGTTTATGCCGAGCAATAGGGATCAATCCGCCTTCAGAGGCGAGCAAAGAGCCCTGAATAGATTGAGACTTACCGAGGTCGAGGAAAGGAATAAGTGGCAGCATATTGCAAGGGAGAGAGACAGTGTTTTCTCTCCTCTCTCTCTCAATGCCTCCAAAACTACTACACGTGACGGCTGTTGTGCCCTCGTTCCTCGTGTTGTTGTGTGTGGCCCCCATCGACCAGTAGGTCGAAATTTTCTGGATTGTTTACTACTTTCGAGAGCTATACTACTACTGGGGCTTCTAGAAATGGGAATAGGAGCTTGTTGTTCGGAAGTAAACAAGATGGTGCCGTTTGGCACACTGGGCACACTCGGATCGACTGGCGCGGCAAGGCCGGAGGGTAGGGGAAGAGGGATAGAGGGACAGAGGGATAGAGAGTCGAACAGAGAGTCTGAAAGAAAGACTGAGAGAGCTTGGGAGACAATATGGTAGAGGGACAGAAACTGAACGACTGTCAGACACAGAGTCAGAGACTCTGAGGGGTAGAGAGTCTGAGAGAATGAGGGACAAATAACCTGATTGTGAGAGACAAGGAGACGGAGTCACAGGAAACGAAAAGACAGAAAGTGAGAAATAACCAGAGACAGAGAACTAGAGAGAGCAGAGACTGAGGAACAGATGGACAGAGAGAGAGAGATTCATGACTGAGAGTCTGGGAGACTGGGAGTTTATGAGACAGATACTGAGTGGGACATCCAGACAGATGAACAGAGAAGGTAGAGAGACAGAGAGACGATTGGACAGCGTCAGAGAGTCTGGGAAACTGTGGGACAGATACTGAGTGACTGACAAACACCCAGACAAATGAGCAGAGAGGCGGAGGGACAGGGGGACAGAAGAACATAGCCAGGAAGACAGAGAAATTCTAATTACTGTCCAAAGAAAAACTTACACAAAAGGATCCCTAGAAGTTTCCAAAAGTCTGCCTGTAGGTGCATTTGAAGATGTGATTGTTGTGTGATGTATGTTGGTCACACACAGAGGCTTTCCAGCACGCGCACCCGCCGGTCAGCTGATTTCGATTGAGAGCGCACGGGGCACGTGTGTGCACTAGTTCTGGACGCGGAGAAGGTGAAAAGGGATGTATTTTCATGCATTTTATAGACTCTGTCTCTCAGGAGAGTAAGGGGGACACAGCTGGTCCCAGCTCTACAGTTCTCAACAGAAAGAGGATTGGATGGGAAAAGAGCACTAGAAAATGACAAAAAGAGGGTCTTCCCTCTCAAAAATTGAAGGGAAAAAGCAACCATATCAGCTGTGTTAAACGAGCGATAGGGGGCCGAAATGGGCGCTGGTCACTTGACAGACGGCTTGGCTCCGACCGACACGAGACTAATTGGAACACACTTTGTGCGTCGTGGCGGGCCCCGCTCAAATGGATGGGAACCTCAGATGAATGCCGGAAAACTAGTTCAGAGGAAGAAAAGTGTTCGGTTCCAGAGCACCTGAGATCGTATCTGTCTCTATGTTAAAAATGTGTCCTTTCCAAAAAAAAACCTCAATTTTCGAGCTCACAAAAGCATTTTACAGTTTTCTGATGTTCTGCAAAGTTGTAGTATTTGACAAGTTCTACAACTTTGCAGAATGTCGCAAATCTTGAAAATACTTCGGTCACACTGAAAAATTTAAGTTTCTATTTTCTTGTTTCTCTGATAGTATTGCTCAAAACAGGGAACACAACGAGTGTGCATGCCGCAAATAGAAGGGGTATTCTCCTCCTGCACAATATTTTCGCAAACAGCCCCACACAAGCTTTGCCTGCCCCCGCGCAAAAATAGACTTAATGTGGCCAAGAGCGGGAAAGAGTACGATTATTCCAACTATGAGAGTCAAAAGATGGATTGGCGTCAAAGAGATGGGAAAAAGAGACCATTTGAGATCGTAGCTAGGAGACGGAACAACAGGTTAGGAAATTGGAATGGGAGGAGAGATAAGAGAGGGAAGGACAAAACTGAAAAAAAAACAGTTCTTTGGTCAATAGATCTGCCATCCGACCCACTTTTCCCAAGAGCCGAAGATGGAGAAGAATGACGCCTGAAGATAGAAGATACTGGAATAATAAAGATATAGACTGGAATTGTTATTCATCTACTCCTTCTGAATGTCTTTACCTATTTGCTTGTTTTTTCATCTTGTCTTGTCAGTGGGCCAGCCAAACTTTATTGGCGATGCCATTGCCTGGAAGAGGCAGGAAAAAAAATCTCGAAAAATACGCAAAGTTACGTTGTGACAGAAGAGGTACAAAATATTCTAACCGAGGTGCTTCCTTCACCGCGTCGTGGCCACGACAGGGATTTTTAACATTTTTCTTGGCCTTTTTCCAAAGAATTCTTCAACATTTTGGGTTTTCAGCCTGTAGAATCGCGAAATGGTCTATTATTTGCCCTAAAATTCTTAGAAAGTGAAGAACTGCTTCACAGAGCTTGAAAATCATCTGAAGAAGCAGTTTCCGCTTTTACAATCATTCTGAAGCATTTTTCTTCAGGTTTTTGCGGCTTTTTCGGCCAAAAAAGATCCCAGCAGCTTGTTTGCTCTAATTAGAACGAAATTAGCTCCACAATTGGCCGAATAATAGGACAGAATATTCTTCTGTAGCATCTTCTCTATTTCTCCCATTTTCTCGCCAATTTCTTCCCCTTTTCACTCATTTTCTTCTCCAAAACAAACCTGCCCGTCCATAAGGTCGCTCTAAGGCGAAAGGGCGCGAAAATGGTGCTCAGATCGTGTTGCGAAACGGCCACATTTTGGCGCATTCTCTCCCTGAAACTTCTTCTCTTTTCAATCCCGTTCTTCTGAAAATCACCCAATTTTCAGGAAAATGTCAGCTCTCGAAGTGCCGGATGAAACTCTGAGCAAAATCCACGATAGGATCAAGAATGGTCAGATCGAACTCACTGCTGGAGCCATAAAGGTCAGCTTTTTCGCCGAAAATTGCTATAAATTCATAATTTCAGAGGGCTTTCGAAAACGAGGGCGAAATCAAAGAGACGGCCATCCTTCAGCTCACCAACTTCAAGTGGACCGACGAGAATGGAGCTCCCGGAACCTGCGCCCGGGGCAAGATGCACGATGGAGTCCATTACTACAAGTGTAAGTTTTTGTTTTTTGACCCATAAAAGCGGTTCGTTAGCCTGATTTTAACATTTTATGCCCGTAGTTTGATTGTCCCAGCCGTAGCAGCCTTATATGATGAATTGAGAACTTCCCAAACGTACCCGGAGTTTTTTCCTAGCTGTAAATTGAAAAAAATCTTTTTACCTGATGCCTGCAATGGGTCTTTCTTCATGTCTGGACGTGTATGTAGCTGTAGAAACGACCTACGATGTGGGGAGCAGAACCTGTATGCGATTTCTATGACTCTAATAATAGGTTTGTAGTCCTTGTTTAGCCTGTCTTTCATCAAAACCTCCATAATTTCACTGCTAGTCAAGTCGTGGAGTCATTAGCCAGCACTGTAGCTTCAAAACGGCCAATACTTCCTTTCTAGTGAGCCATAATCCAGTCTTGTAGCCCTCAAGTCATGTCTGGACGTGTGAATTGCCGTGGGAAACGCCCCATATTGTTGCACGATCCCTCCAAAAACATTGTGCTCCTGGGAAAGTAGCGTGACGTTACGCGACCTGAGTGACTGGAAAATAGCTATGTTCAGCTTGTTGTCATAGAAACAACACAATTTTCAGTCTTCTTCTTCTCGTCGAACCTAGCCAATCAGATGCGCAGAGATAAGCTGGTCGGAAAGACGGACATGGCTAACGGCCTCGGCGGTGAAATCATCCTCCTCACTCGAGCCCACTACTCCCTAGCAAACAAGACCAAGAACGGGTAGGTGTCTTTTTACGCATTTTTGTTCCCCAACTGCTTTGATCCTCATTCTAAAGTCAAAACTTCAAAATTTTACGCAAAAATTACATCTATTTTTTTCAGAAGCGCCGTTTTCGTCGTCGACGAGTACCAGATGTTGTCACAGGGAAATCAATGTCTCGATGCGAAAATGGTCGAGCATCACGGAACGCCAGAGGTTTGTAGACATCGCTTTTCTTTGGTTGGCCTGATATTGGGTCCTGCCAAAAATTTAAAGGACTCTAATTTCTCACCTCTTTCAGTCCATCGAACTCTATCGCAGCTACAAGCCGACCAGTTCGCTTACTCTGCCCTGGACAGGTCCCATGCCTTCTCTGACGACAGCTGCTGCTGCTCCAGCTGTCAGATCTGCTCCGCCAGCTCGTGCCCCACCTCCGCCTCGTGGAAATACCGGTCTCGGAGCCGGAAACATCATACCCATCAACATGATTACGCCATACATGCCGAAATGGCGCATCTTGGGCGTCTGTACAGATGCCGAGCCGATGAGGGAGATCAATACGGCTAGAGGCCCCACAAAGGCAAGTATTGAAGCCCAAATTACTTGTTTTGTCCGGTGTAGAAATTTTTTAGCTCATTGTAGCCTTTAGTGCTGGATTTTTCGCTCATAGCCCAATGAGAGTGTCCTTGGTATCCAATAGCCACTCTTATTCATTTTGAAGGAAAAACAGGAAGTTTGACGAGTCATTTGCTCTTCGTAGCGCCCAGAGCTGTTCTTGCTTCTTCCCAGATCCAGTTACAGGCCGTTTCCAGCCTCTTGAGCACTATTCAACATGTCTTGAAAGCCACTAAACTTTGTAAAAAACGTAACATTATCGGTGTATGTCTCCCATTGTCCCAAATTTAGACTACAAGAAGAGACAGTCTGTTAGCCTCACGAACGTTACTGTACTGAAAAATACATGTCTCATGCTTGAAAATTTCTTGAAAGTGCTAGTCGCCAACAGATTACGTAAACTCACTGAAGTCTGGTTGTTTTGTAGTGAAACCCATGAAAACCAACAAATTTCACAAGTTCAGGTCTTCAATTTTACTCTCACGGACAAGGAGGGCTCGGCTATCCGTCTCGCGGCCTTTGGAGAAGCTGCCACCCGCGGCCACAACCTGATCCAGGCCGACTGTACCTACTACATTTCCGGCGGCCAGGTTAAACAAGCCAACAAGAGATTCAATTCGACCGGACACGACTACGAGATTACTCTTCGCAACGATACTGAGGTAACTCCAGTTTTTAGGCTTAAAATCCCCAAAAATTTAGATCACTCCATGCAACGACCACATCGGCAAGCCGGCCTTCAGTCTCAAGATTTGCCCACTGGATCGAATTGCCTGTCACAAGGACGAGACGGTAGATGTTCTCGCCGTCGTGGACAAGCTGGAGCCCATCACTGAGGTTGGACGCAGATTGATGTTTCTTGTGTTATTTTAGTATTTTTGTCGCTAAAATCGCAAGATAATAAATCTCGGAGCTACGGTATCGCTCTCTTCAAAATGAACAGAATATCCAATTTTCCATAAACATTTATTTTTCAGTTCACCGCCAAGACTACCGGCAAGGAGATGACGAAGAGAGACGTGACTCTGATCGACCGAACCGGCACCCAGGTCGTCTTTACGCTCTGGAACGAGCAGGCCAAACAATTTGAAGAGGAAGCCCTGCATCAGGTCATCGGCATCAAAGGAGCCAATGTCAAGGAGTGGAATGGTTAGATTCTTGCTATATTCTTTAAAAACCCCAATTTTAGGGGGCGTGAGTCTCGGCAGCGTCGGAGGAACGAAATGGGAGCTGACTCCCAGTCTTCCCGAAGTTCCAAGCCTCTACGAATGGTATCGCGACGAGCGCCCCAACGCCAACATCAAAACCCTAACTGTCTCGACATCTGGCGGAGATTCTCTGAGCCGCGATCTGCGTCTCGTCGGAACTTTCCAAGCTCTCCAGCTTGGAAATGAGCCCGAGCTGCCGAATGGACGATACATGACCGTCAAGGCTGCCATCAAAGAGTTTCGATCTGATTCGGCTCTCTACCAGGTACTTTTTGAGCGTATTTTGTAGTTTCTGAAATGGAAATGTTCGAAAAACGCGTTTTTGACGAAAAAACACTCCAATTTCAGGCTTGTTATAACGAGGGCTGCCAGAAGAAGGTCGTCCAGCTGGACAACCAGTACCGCTGTGAGAAGTGCAACACAACGAGCGACTCTTTCAAATGGCACTACATGCTCAGTGTAAGGTGTATTCTTCCTTCAAGCGATAAAATCGGTTTAGATTGAACTCACCGACGGAACTGGCCTCTTCTGGGTGACGGCTTTCGGCAAGACGGCCGAGAAGATCATTGGACAGCCGGCTCAGCAGATGGGAGAGTTAAAGGAATACGATGTGAGCTCGTTTTTCTCGTATTTTTTGTTCAATGAACTATATCCGTTTTCTGCTAAAAATATGCTATAATTTTTTAGGCCGACGCGTACCAGAAGGTCTTTGCCGAGAAGCGCAACAAGAGCTACCTGTGGAGAATTCGTGCCAAACCTGAGACTTACAACGTATTTTTCACATTTCAGTGTTTTTGAACCAAAAAACTTGCAGGAAGAAATGCGTATGCGCTATTCCGTCTACGAGTTCCAGGAGGTCAACTGGGACAAGTACAACCACGAGCTGGAGAGGGTCCTCGGAGCCATGAGCAATCTCCACTAAATTTACATCCATTTTTTCCCGGTTTTTCGTTCCGAAAAAAGATCTTGTTCTTGATTCTTGATCTTGAAAAAGAAAAAAGAGAAAAGATCTTGTCTGTAATTATATACTACAACTCCCTTTCCCCCAAATTTCTGACCTTTTTGAATTTTCTGACTCTTTGTGTGATTCGAATTATAAATGCACTTGATCTGAAGATTGTATAATTTCGCTGGGATTATGCGTAAGTTACGAGCGAGTATCTGGGAGTGTTTTTGGTGCAAAAAGGCTTGGAATTGGTGGAACGAGGAGTTTTGGTAGTACTGTAGCTGGCAGTCCCCTCAGTTCAAGTTTGGGGCAACAACCTCCTGAATGTTCAATTTTATTCCATTTGTAACTATTGTTTTCGGCCAAATAAGACGGAAACGGTGTACGAGAACGGGAACGGCTGTGTGTTGGTATTTAGGCATATCTGGAGCTTGCGTACCGGGTCTATTTCACATAGATCTGCCGAATTCGGTCCTCTTGCTCTGCTAGAGTATTTTTAGGACTTCCCAGAGCCTAGAAACAATGAATTTTGGTTCAATGCGCTTTTTCTACTCAACTTTTGTGTCGTTGTATGCTCTGTAACAGTATTTTTTGCCCCTAACTCGATAAAAGGTTTTTTCCCATTTTTGGAGGGGAAAATTTGTCCAGATTTTCCTAAATTCACTTATTGTGAGCCCTCCTGTTCATGCTGAAGCTTTCTTGATCTCCAACAGCTCAATTTGTACCATTTCAAGTCAAAAAGCACCCAAATCGATTTCCCTAGCTTCTTCCCTCCAAAAATCACTTTTCTTTGCAAAACTGGTTCATTTTTCAGAGGAAATGTTCGAAGACTACCTTGCCGAAGAGCGCTGGAGGGATGTACGCCGCCTGACGGACGGAAAGACGAAATATTCCGTCGATTGGTTTGAGCCCGGCCCTGAGGTTATTTCCTTGATAATTTTACAGTAGAAACTCGTTTTAGAACATGGAAAGCCTGCAAAAGTTCAAGGTTTTGGTGGTCGGAGCCGGTGGTCTCGGCTGTGAGCTCCTAAAGTGCTTGGTGAGCTTTTTTGAACTACAAAAAGATTAAGATGACTGAAATTTAGGCTCTTTCCGGCTTCAAAGACATTCACGTGATCGACATGGACACAATCGACCTCTCCAATCTCAACAGACAGTTCTTGTTCAGGTAGGCTGGTTATTTTTTTGCTCCGATTTGATTTTTTGGCCTAAAAGAAAAGTTTTTTAAACTTGTTGTGACCGTTTAAAGCTCAAATTTCCAGAGAATCGGATATAGGAAAGTCCAAAGCCGAAGTGGCTGCCACCTTTGTCGAGAAGCGAGTATCCGGCAGCCAGGTCACGGCCCACAACTGCCGAATCGAAGAAAAGGGCCCCGAATTTTACAGGCAGTTCCGAATCGTCATATGTGGCCTGGATTCAATTGCGGCCAGAAGATGGATCAATGCCATGCTGGTATGGTTTTTTGCGGCCTAAATTTGCTAGATTTTCAAACTTTGGCTCGTCAAGCTCCTGTGTGTTCGTAACTAGCCATTTTCCACCAACTTTTAGCCTTTGTGACTGTATTTATCCAATTCTGCGTGCTAAATACCTCATAGAATTCGAAAAATACTTAAAATTGGCCCAACTTCAGTTTTTTGTCTGTGAACTGAGTGGGTTGCATAACCAAGATTTTCTCCTTTTTTTTAGATCGACCTGGTGCTCGTGGACGAAGACGGCGAAATTGACACGTCTACAATCATTCCGATGATTGACGGCGGTACTGAGGGATTCAAGGGCAACGCCCGTATCATCTATCCAAAAATGACAGCCTGCGTCGACTGTACTGTCAATCTCTTCCCACCTCAGGTACGATTACTGTACTTTTTTCGCGAATTCCAAAATTCCAGGTCAACTTTCCAATGTGCACGATCGCCAACACGCCGCGTCTCCCCGAACATTGTATCGAATACATCAAGGTCGTCGTCTGGCCAAAGGAGGGTCCATTTGGAGGAGCGGCTCTGGACGCCGACAACCCGGATCAGGTGGACTGGGTCCTTCAGAAGGCCACAGCTAGAGCCGATCAGTATGGTCAGTTTTGCTCTTTTTATACCTTTTTAGCTCCCCAAAGACCGCTTCTCTGTAGGACTACAAATATACGTTGATTTTGCAGGAATCACGGGCGTGGATCGGCGTCTAACACAGGGCGTGCTGAAGCGAATCATTCCAGCCGTAGCCTCGACGAATGCCGTCATTGCTGCCTCCTGTGCTCTGGAAGCCTTCAAATTGGCCTCAAAGTAAGTTTTTCTTCTTTTTCAGCTATTTTTTAATTTTAGCGCATCATTTCCCATCAACAACTACCTCAACTTTACGGACATTGACGGAGCCTATTGCGGAGTCGTTGAGATGGAAAGAGACGTGAGTCCTTATTTTTTGTCCAAATCCACTGAAAAGTTCTTCTGGACACTGTTTTATCCCTAGCTTCATATACTCATGTCTTTCACCACCTTCCACCTTTCGTTCTAGTCCCGTCTTACAGTCTCTGACTCCTTCTTTGACAGTCTATCTCTCTCTGTCTCTTTTGCTGTCCCAGTTTTAGTGTGAGTTCCTTTTACTGTCACTGTCTCGCAGTCCCCTCTTCCAGTCTGCTAGATAATCCTGTCGCCTGAATAACATCTTATTTCACTTCCTTTTCTTTATCAAAGCGTAACCATGTCAAGCAGAGCAGAGAATAGTTTCCTGGCCCGTCCCTCACCAGATCAGTTCTGTTACCATACTACCCTTCGATTACAGTA
This sequence comes from Oscheius onirici, assembly GCA_932521025.1. Classification (NCBI taxonomy): domain Eukaryota; kingdom Metazoa; phylum Nematoda; class Chromadorea; order Rhabditida; family Rhabditidae; genus Oscheius; species Oscheius onirici. The sequence goes on along the minus strand of OW051470.1, from coordinate 9,618,190 downwards.
TCCTCACATCTTGTTACTGTTAAGCTATACTTTTTTGGTTTTATCAAGGCAGGTTAGTGGTTATATTGCCAATCCAAATTGTGTCCCCTATCTCATAGTTTTTCGTTTTGATCAGTGGTTCTTGTCAGCCTATCCTCTAGGTCAAAAATGAGTGTTTTCGTTCGAAATCCCCTATCTTTCAGCCGGAATGTGCCACCTGCTCCAACAGTACAGTCAATCTTGTCTGCAAGCCCGAAGAGATTCTGGAGGAGGTTATCGAGAAACTTACAGCTAAATTGTAAGTTTCTTGTCTCTTTTCCCCTGAAAATGACCCCTAATTTCAGCCAACTAAAGAACCCGACGATTGAGACGAAAGAAGACAAAATCTACTTTATCAGCGACTTCTTCCCGGAACTGAAGGAAACCAGTCAGACGAATCTGCTCAAGCCGATGAAAGGTAAGGCTCTTTTTGGCTCGAAATTGAGGAAAAATTAAGATCTCGTAAAAGACGGACAGATGCTTCTCGTGGCAGATGAAGTCCTCCAGCGTGCTCTTCAATTCACCGTCAACTTTGTGTAGTCGCCATAATTCTGGTCAAGTTGTGAATTTTTTTTTGAAATGAACACATATATGATCAATCCGTTTATGACTTTACAAGACAACAAAATTTGAGAGGAGGGGGGGGGGGGGGTCGATTTTCTAGCAAAGTTGGAGCGCATTACCCGTGCTCCGTTCCCCTGTTTTTGACATAAAGTTTGCAAGAGGTTGAGACAAAATTGCTTGTCACGTAACGAAGCCTTTTGAGCTTCGAAGATAGTTGAGATTTACGCTCAAACCACAAAATTCGAATAAAGAGGGACTAGATACAATGTAATGGAAAGAGTACGACTAAATATGTGAAGAATAAAACAAGATTACAGTGAATAAAATGTCTGTGGGAGCCAGAAAGAGATGTACTGGTGCTGCGGTGAACCGAACATGACCGATCTTTCAGCAGCTTGTTTAATCTTCTTGTCGGGGAAAGTCAATCCGAGCTAAAAATGTAATTTGAAATAAATTTTCATTATTTCCATCTTTCAGCTTTCCAAAAATGTATTGAATTCGGTGAGTAACGCAACCACCTGGACGTGAACAACATGCGGAAAGGTAATTGGCGAGGTTACTGTAAAAATTTCAACGAACGGTGAATGCATATGGTTTCAAAATAACTTACCATTCCCATCAGCCTTTCTGGATGGGAGGCGTGCGTTAGCCACAAATTTCGTTTTGTGGCTAACGCCCTACCGTAACCCTGTGCGTTAGCTACAAATTTCATTTTTTTCACCTGTAGAAAAGGGAGACTCTATTCTTCGCGAATATCTAAGTTGAATGCATAGGTAACAAGCAGGGAAAGTGATGACATTGTCAGCCCAACTGAGATGCACAGCAAGAGTGATCAACCCTTTTTTAAGGCGTAGGTTATCACTAGAAGCATACTGATTGCCAGAAAGTTATGACATCTCCGACCCAACTGAAGCCCACGGCGAGAGTGATAACCCCTGTTAAATGCTTAGGCTATCACTAAAAGCATACTGATGTTGTGGTCACCCTCATTTACTGGTGAAAAACGAAATTTGTGGCTAACGCACGGGATTACGGTAGGGCGTTAGCCACAAAACGAAATTTGTGGCTAACGCACGTTGCCTTCTGGATCATTAGGGTGGCGAACAAAATGCTGCTGTAAACGTGTTCGGTTTGATAGAATTTATTTTGCAACCAATTGATCATGTAGCTAAAGCTCTCGACCGCTCTCTGGCGTTGACGCAGCTGCTCCAGTTCGCTGTCCTTCTGTGCGATTATCTACAAAACTGGAGGTTTTGGGTTGCGAAAAAGCGTTTTTTGAGCTATAAATGCTTCAATTTTCGACTCAAAACTGTGCCTAGCTAAGTTTTCAGCAACCTGGACGACTTGAAGCTGAAACAGCAGTACTTTTGGGGCGAAAATGACAACTGATCAGAAAATCTTAAGTTTTAGCCATTTTCCAGCATAGTTAGGACGACGTTTTTAACTAAATTTTAGAGCATAAAAGCTCGCCCAACAGCGAAAGCTCGTGCTCGCGTCAAACGAGCAACGAGCACGACAGCTCGCTCAACCATGATGCGGATAACAAATGCATTCCCAAAAGCCAAAACGATTGCGAGAATTGGAGAATATTCACGGAAAATATTAAATGGCCGAAAGCACGAAAACGGATGCGAATTTCGAAAAGATATTTTTCAAAACGCGAATGCCGATGTGAAGTCAGTTTTTCCGAGTTGCAAATGCGGATATCAAAAATATTAGCAAGGACCTTCGAAAGTCTTTACGTGGCCAAGACATCCTCAGAGTCAGGGAGCAGTCAAAAAAGCAACCGTGACAACATTTTCTGCGTCGGGCTGTCTCGCGGCAGGCATGGCAAACCTTGCCCGGAATCAGGCCAGCTTCGGATAGGGATCAACTTTGCGGCTGACTAAAAAATACAAGTCGCATTTATTTCTGATTTTTTTTGTTTACAAATATTACGTGAGAGTTATGGTCCCTACCGGTTCTCTGAAATATTCGCTCCTAAACTTTTTTTCACTTGGCCAAAAACACCATGTAGGGGGTATCATGGAATTTTTTTGGTGAAAATTTTTTATTCTTGCAATAAGCATAAAAAAAACTGGGATTCCAGAAGCTTTTAGAACATTCCGTGAGACATTCTTCGACCTAATTTCGCCACTTTCATCGCTAATTTCGAGGAGCAAACCACTTTTCGGATAAAAGCAAGTCCGTAAGGTCTGTTCAAAAAAAAAGAGGGATACCGTAGTTTAAGAATTCCCTTCCCCGCGGAACCCATTAGCCAAGCCGCGCATTCAAACAGCATTTTTTTCAATATTTTTCGATCAAACATTCGACCTTTGTATCAGTTTTTTCTCGTTTTTATGTATCTTTTTGTTGTCATTTTTTCTCAAGTATCTTTTCATGTCTTATTTTTGCCTATTAAGTTTTCATATTGGAATGTACATCATCAATAACAGGTTTTTTTTTAGTAATTTTTTAATCCGACCACGAAGAGGACATTATTTTGGCTCCATACTTCCTTTAGACTCCTGTTTAGGAGCCCAAAGAAAAAATGACAACAAAAAGATACATAAAAACGAGAAAAATCTGATACAAAGGTCGAAAGCTTGGTCGAAAAATATTGGAAAAATGCTGTTTGAATGTGCGGCTTGGCTAATGGGTCCCGCGGGGAAGGGAATTCTTTAAACTACGGTATCCTCTTTTTTTTTTGAACAGACCTTACGATGCAAACCATCAATTTATTGATTTTCTCAGGGCGAAAGCACAAACCCATTGCAGCTTTCCATTCCAGTTGTGTTTCAATATATCTTAGCCGTCGCTCAGCAGCATGTCGTATCGTCGCAAACAAAAATTTCTATTTCCCGAAGACTTTTTCATTGACAGCGATGTTCACGTCTTCAAGGTGAGTTTTTTGCTTGATGGAAAAGCCTCGTTCAGCAAAGTGACCAGGAATTCAAAAAAGATGAGAACGTTTGTTATACATGTGCAAGAAAACTACCGTAAAACTCGGCAAATATAGACACATTAAAAATGGAATCAAGACATGGAAGATCAATTCATTATGGTTCTGGATAAACGAGACAGAATTTCATTAACACTTCCAGAACCAGTATCTCTTAGAAAGATAACAAGGGAGGATATGTTAGCTGTCTTTTCAAAAGTCTTAAATATAAGGAAATAGCTATGTGATCTGTTCAGATGCACTCGCGTGCCTTTTCTCGTTCATTTCGACTATGTCGGGATGTCAACGAATTGCTCACCAAATTTAGTATCCGGATTAAAGATGGAAAACTTCAGAAGGGGTATTCTTCTTCTAAACAGGTAAAATACACGTTATATCAATTTGGCTAGAGCACACAAACATTTGAGACTCAGCCAGAATTTTTGCAAAATGAATTCTATCAAACCGAACACGTTTACCGCGAGACAGCTCCAGAAATACGGGAAGATCTAAATATGTTTTTTTCAGGTTAATAATGGTCTCTACTTTTATCGCTATGTCGACTTATCTGGCTGTAAAAGCTTTCGTATTCGAGAGAGAACGTCAATACTTCCTTTCACCTTTGATCATCAGGGTTGGTCCTGGGATGGACTATTTGCTCTCAATCTTTTCGACAGAATGAAACAACCTTTCAATTCATATTAACCAAGATGTAAGGCTAACTTGGAAACCCTGGCTGATAGGGGCTACAATTACATTTAAGAGAAATTTGGAATAGCATGATTTGGATTTAGTGGATCAAATGGTGGGACTGATAAGACTATTATGCTACAAAAGCGTTCAGAAATCTTCAGAAGCTCAATTTTCCAATGGAGTTGTTGTAAATTTGTCGGATCGCTTGAACTCAGCTCAACTGGTCAAAGGCTCATTGTCCGTCACCGTTATTAGCGAAATACTCCAGGTAAACATAATTCTTCTGTTTCTACCACGAGTCTTTCTTTAAGAATTGGCGATCAGGCGACTGGAACTTCAGAGCTACTGAAATATTCAGCTGGCAGCACAACTACATTGATGTCTGCTCAATCATTGAAAACTGTCTCTGCTTCACCTTTTCGGACACAACATTAGCATTTGTTCCCAATCCAGATAACATTTATCTAGTATTGTGTATCTACCATTCCAATCAGCAGTCTGTGGAGCTCCACCTTTTTTTCAGGTATCGAAAGCATGCTGCAAATGACCTGTTTGGGGGACCTCATGTGTATGTATCGAACTCCATTTGATTGGTCATCCTATCCTTCTGATCCATGTCTTTCCCTAGACCCTTATGTCTTTTGTAACTTCATGAGTACTTATGAATGGTCGTCGATTTATTGAATTATGGTCATGTTTGAAATAAATGATGTCATTCCAAGAAAATGAGTTTTATAGGCTTTTTTGAAGTCGTTCCCGGAGCACGGTATGTTATGACAATAAAATTTTTCTATGAGGCTAACGTTGTTTTCATTTGCGATAAAATCTTTGCAAGATTCAATAACACAAAATTGAAATTCGATATCGAATTTTTCGAATAAAACGACGTTTGATTGCGCGCCAGAGAAGTGTACTGTATGTGGGCGCCATTTCGACTTCGCCTTTGACAAAAAATCGGCAAACAAAGTTCCTTACATATTTACCTCCATATCGGGTGGAGGACTAAATGTAGAAAAAAAATTTCAACATATAGGCAGGGGGTGGACTTTGTAGAAAAAATTTTCTACATCAAGTCCACCCCCCCCCCCCCCCCCACCAGTTTATGTAGAAATTTTTTCTACATTTGGTTCTTCACCCTCCATATCAGATGTACATCTTCCTTTTACCAATTCAAGTCATTTTACATTCCTTTCCTCTTATTCACGTCAACAATATACCCCTTCCATTTATTTTCATCGAGTTCTGTCCAGAAAAATGTCATTGTTGTTACTGAAATCCTCAAACCAGCTCCTAGCAACCCTAGGTCGTCTCCTAGACTCAAATTCCCGACAGCTGGCCTCCCACAATTGGAGGCGGACGCCGTGTCGAGACGCAGAGATCGCGGCGAGACTGCCCCAAGCTGTTCAGATCTTCATTTTGCAAACTTTCAAATCCATATTTTCGTTTCTCTTAAATTATTTGAAAAATATGTAAACGATCCCATTTTTCCATCGCTTCTCCTGTGAAAATTATCGATTTTTGTGCCTCGAAAAATTTCTCTTTTCTTTACTCTCAAATTATATATTTTTTCTTGTTTTCAGTCCAAAATGGCGGCTCTACCAGTGGCCGTGGATGAAGTAAAGCGAGTCGTCGGCGACATGATCAAGAAGGACGGTCTGGAGACCGTCACCAGCTCGAAAATAAGGAAACATCTTCAGGTACGTCTTTTGCTTATTTTTGAGCTAAAAAAGGAGATTTTCCTCACTTAAAAATACGCCAATTTTAGAAAACATTCGACGTCGACTTCACCGAATACAAAAAGACGGTCGACGAAATTACGAAAGAGGTTATCGAAGAGCAGCAAAAAGACGATTCCGGCTCAGAGACGGACAGTGATGAGGAGATGCCGCAGAAGAAGGATGATACTCCGAAATCGGGGTAATTTTTAGCTTCTTCATTTTATTGCAGGGCTGGACGTTTGTCCGCAGCAAAACGTCCATGAAATTCGTTCCCCACTGGCCGAAGAAGTGCCTCAGCCAGGAAGGCTGCTCCCTGGCCTTGTAGTTATCTCCACCAGCCTCACTATTCGAGATTTTTGAGCAAAATATGTTCCTGGACCGCTTGCCATTGTCATAAACCCCAAGGCCTGTGCCAAGGAGACGACAGCTCATTTTCGAATTCTTGATCAACCTGTACCTCCTCCTATCATGAAAATCGAGCTTTCTTATCCTTTCGCTTGCTGTTTTTCTTGCCTGTAAGCACCAGCGTAACATTGAAATTCAATTTTTCCGTCAAAATTGTCTCATTTTCAGAAACAGCGTCGACAGTTCCGACTCCGATGATGGGCCGCTCTCGACAGACCGCGCTCGTCCAGCCAAGCGACCTCTGAAGCGCAAGGCTGCCGCCGAGGACGAGAATCTCGATCTGATGTCCAAAATAAAGACTGGACGACGCAGTGCTGCCAAAGACGCCGCGAACAAGCTCAAAAAGGCTGCCGGGGTTCGTTTTCTCTCTATTTGCCGAAATTCGATGGAAAATTTGCAGTGGAGCTCGAGAAAAACGACGACAAAGAAGGACGACAAGGACAAGTGCAAAATCACAAAGGGCACGAAACTCGTCTATTGCAGCGAAGAGCTGCAGGATCTCACCGGACAAAAGTTTATGCGAAGATGTGACGTAAGTTTTGATTATTTTTTAAAATTTATCGGATTTTACTTGACAGAAAAAAAAAGTTTCCAAGCTTCTTGTTGTCACAGGTATCCGGACCGGTGCCATCTTCAAAAACTGATAAAAAGTTGCAAAAAATATGCTAAAAATCAACTGACGCCCGTAAAATTCGCCATCTTTCAGGTTGTCAAGGAGCTCTGGAAATACATGCGAGACCACGAGCGAATGGATCCGAAGGATAAGCGTTTCGCCCGGATTGAGGGCGATCCGGCTCTTGAAAAGGTCTTCAAGGGAAAGAAGCGCCTCCAAATGTTCGGGTTAGTCATCTCTTTTGGCTCCTCTAACTGATAACATTCCAGAGTGATGGGTCATCTCGGCAAGCATCTTCTTAAGCCGGAAGACGTCGGACAGGATCTGGTGGAAGAGTGCGAGGAATACAGAGAACAGCTCATTGCCGACTGGGAGGTTTGTTCTTTTCTTTCAGTACTGAAAAGAAAACAAACGACGAAATCAGTCTGTGTGTCGATTCAAAGTCTGTTCATATGGCGCAAAAAATGTCGTTTTATAACAATTGGAGCTGTGATTTTTTGAATCAACTAACAGGCACCGCTTCCAATTCAGTTCCATATCGTAGGCGTTTATTGGTTCCTGCGGGGATCGTAAAAATGAGGTCGTAGTTTTTGGATATTCAGTCTGAAAAATGCCGCCTTTGCTATCTTTTTGAGCAGTACAAGCTTCGCAAAGGTCTCAAATTCTTGTCTTACAATTATTCGTCTCTTCGAAATTGGCTCAAATTGAGCTGAATAATCTTAAAGGACTGTCGGGCTATTTCAATTTGCCCAACTGTAGTCACGAACATTCCAAAGAAAAAAAAGACTATAAGTTCGAAAATAGCGTGAAACCCTACGTTTTTAAACAAATTAGTTTCACTCGCTTTAAAGAACGTTGTTTCCTCCAAAAGGACGCTCTCTTTCAGGCAAAGAAGGCCAGCTTGCCGACGAGTGACGTGGACAGCGACGAAGTCTCAAAGGACGTCCCCGATGACGAGAATTCCAATGCCGTAGCTGACGAAAGTTCGCGCGACGTGCCGCAGTCGAAAGAGGGCACCGAAGAGCCTCCACCAGCCCAAAATAATGACGAAAAGACACTTTCCGATTCCGACTAAAACGAGGTTTTTGTCTCTTATAATGTACCTTACCTCTTCCTCACTTGTTTTTTGTTGCTGTTACAAAAATGCCTAAAAATGTTGTGGTCTCATTCTTGGTTCATTTTTATTAAATTTCCATCGCCCAAAAATGTTGTATTTGGCCCCATATTTCGAGAGATTTCCGAATAAAAAAAGGTGTATTTTATGCTTCTTTTGGGTGTTTTTAGTCGTTTCGTGTAGCCACACTGCACTTTAATATCTGTCGTGTCTTTTCACCATGTTTTTACCCGTTTTTTTTAGCTTAGGTCATGCTGGACGACAAGATTCAAGCAAAACCATCGCCAGTGCAGAGAATCTTGAGCAGATTCCGCTCCCGTCCCAAAGAAGAATCTCCAAAGCCCAGGTTTGCGTCAATTTTTACGAGTTTTTGGTGATTAAAGCGAGTGTTGGGCTTTGACATTGGCCCGAAATTATCTCTCTAATACTAAAGCGCAATGGTGTCTGTCGTGGACTCTGTTTGAATATGTTTGTTTGTCCATGGCCATGAGTTTCGTCCGACAAGTCAGACATTGTCAGGATTAACTTTTTTGAACGTCACTTTTAAACTGTGGAATAAGTAGTAGAGATTCGTTTGTCGAGATGAGTTAGGTTCTGTCAAGAGATTTGTAGAGTTGAATGAGAAACCAGAACTTGGCAGGTTTTGCGCCAATGCTAAGCTAACTTTCAGCCATTGATGCCGGCGAAAGCCGTCGAAGACGACTGGTTTTTTTTAAATGCTCTCGTGCCTGTGTCCGTGTGAAGCTTTTATTGCGGATAAGGAGGGAAGATTTTTAAAGATCCGACGAAAGTTGTTTTCTTTTGGAAACGTTTATTTGAAAAACTGAAAAGCAATTAGTCAGTTCTGGGATAAAACAGTTTGGAGAACATTGCTGAAGTCGGGGTAGATCTGATGTGGTAGAAGAAGGGGATAGAATTCATGGAACGGGATGAACCTAAAAACAGTGAGACTGACTTGGCAAAAGAAAAAAAGAATGTCGTCTTTTTCTCGACCACATTTACTCGTTTGCAGCAACTCAAAAAACCCTACTAGTAAGAGCAAGGATTCACCGTTCCGACGAGCCCTCAATCGTGTCTCCTTCAGCAAGAAGCACGGAATCGAAAAAAGTCTTCAAGATGCCCCCGTACGTTTTTTTGCTGTTGATAAATTTGGTGGAAATAGCTGCCAGCTCCAGTATTACCGCCAATTTTGACGGAAATTTGATGCCAGAATGATACTTGCTCCTGCTGGCCCAAATTCTTCATGTTTGCCTTTTTCCCCGAATTTCAACGCAAATTCATCCATAACGCCTAATTTTCAGAACGTCCTTAACGAGGGATTCCGCGACTCGCCCACTGTGGTGCTACCAAAATGGCCGACGTCGTCGCCGCGTCCGGCTCACAGTGAATGCGATCTCCGACTCGTGACAATTTCCCGTGGATCGGTACGTTTTTTAAGCTTTAAGAAAGACGGTCTAAAATTATAGGACTTTCCGACGCCTCTAGCCGGTGCCCCGCAATTTTTGTCCGAAGACAATCTGGCCACGTCGGACTGCGGAATACCGATCCAGGAGCGAGTTCCCAGCTACTTAAAGATTAGCTGTACGCTGAACGGATACAGGTGTGTTTTGTCCTAAAATAATTCTCGAAAATTGGGGTCTCTGGAGTCAAATTTCTCATTCTAATCCAATTTTCATAGAAATTAGCGGTTTTTGATGATAAAACATATTTTAGTCGATACAAGGAGAAGAAAAGCGGTAGAAAGACCCTTTTGTCAGTATCCCGCCCACTGTCGATTACTAAGCGATCGGAGCGCGTACGGTTCATATTTTGCCGGCTTTTTTGGTGGCCTCTGATTGAATTCTTGACCTATCGATTGAATTCTTCCGTTTTGCTTCAAAAAGCCATTTTTAGCATCTAAAAAGTTGTTTTTATGCAACTTTTCGAGCAATTACAAAAGGTTCCAAAAATGAGTCGTTTTTTTCTGCTGCCAGAAAAGACGTTGTTGTTGTAAGAAAAAGTACTGTTTTGCTCCAAAACTAGGCATTTTACCCGCTCAAAAAACGTGTCTAATTGTTTCCTTCTTCCAGATCGCCTCGTCCCGCCATCGAAAACACGCCAATTAGACCAGCTGCTGGAAAGAGTCTCATCGAGCGTCGTCTTGCCCAATTGCGCGGATCTCCACTGTGAGTTTTTGTTTGTTTCCCACCTTGCCTTCAAATCTCCCGCCTAAAAGTGGTTCTCTCGCTCCCACAGCGGGTCTCCTTTTGTCCTCTCAAATGACAGCTGCAATATCGATTTGGGCGTCTATCCCAGGACAGACAGTGAATGGTCAACTGGTTTTTCCAGTCCAAAACTGTTTGGAAATCACTGTAGTATTCTCTGTCTCCCTCACTCAGTACAACTGATACTCTGACTCTTATCCTGACTCTCTACCTGTCCCAGACTCTGTACCTCACCCAGATAATTTTCTAGTCCACTTTCTGACTCTGACTCCCAGTCTTTCTCACCCTCTCTGTTTCTCTTTCCCTGACTCTCCACCCATTTCTTTCTGACTGAATTCTCTGACAACTCTCTTCCCCGCTCTTTCTAAAACATTTTTACAACTCTCAGTTTCCACAGTTACTGCTCATTTCCCGTTGATTTCTTGTGTCTCAGTCACCTCAGTCTAATTGTAAGTCTCTGAACCTTGACTCTTTCTGTACCCAGACGGCTTTCTCATTCTCTCCATTGCGAGTGACAGTGACTGGTCAACTGGAGTTTCCAGTACAAAACTTTCTGAAAAGTCTCATATTTCCACTGTCCCTTATCCTGACTCATTTTCCAACAATTCCGTTTTTTTTACTGTGCCTAAATACGACCAAATTCCGATACCTGTCCTCCTTCTGACTTTCTGGGAATTCCTGAGTCTCTCACTCCACCTCTCTCCTCTACGACCACCAGTTCTCTTTCAATATGCTAATGCATTGAATAGCTGATTTTTCTATCTCTCAGTCTGTCTCTCTCCCTCTGTAATTGACCATTTGGGGTGCCAGTTATACGAGAGAGGTCCAGCAGGCCCCATTCAAGGGCGTCTTAAACCCCCGGTTGACCTCGTGCCGCTCTGCTTGACAATGCGCGAAAATGCCCTTGTCTCCGACACCCATTCCCTATTTTCTTTTTGACTCTGAATGGCTAGATTTTCAGCATCGTTTAAACCGACACTTGTCCCAGTTAAGAACGCGTCTTTTTCGTGGATTTTTATAAGAAAATACATTAAAAAACTTGGGCCAGCTTACCGTTTATAGAATAGACTTTGTTTCGTCTCATTATGGCATCCAAATTTGACGAATTTCTTGTACATTTAGTCAGAAATTTGGTACCTTTTCGGCTGCCCCCTCCCCTTTTCGCGCAGCTCTCATTCAAACTGATTGCCTAAAATCGACTGTTCTTCAGTCCCAAATTGCGCCTTTTTATTGATTCTGATGTCCTAGAATTTCCCCTATTTCTTAGACTCTTTGTCAACCTCCAGAATTCCATAAATTCTCGCTCCCAGCCTCATTTTAATTCAAAAGAGTTTGTCTCTGTAGCTCTCAGTTGCTCCATTTTTCAGTCTCTGTTTCTCCAATTTCTAGAACTTTGAGGCTTCCTGGCCTCACAGTCAGTCGGAAAAGTTAGGCGAGAGTCTCGCGTTCCAAATTCGTAGATTGACACAATTCCATTCGGCCACCTCTCTCTCAGAGACACACGTGGGGGGTTGTGAGAGTCGCCGGAGGTGCTGAGGGTTTGTTTGTCCAAAGCGAGAGCGTTCCGTAAAGAACGGGGCCGGTGGTCACTCAGCCGATGGCTACGGCCAGATATCTGTCTCTTTCTCTCGGTCTCACTGATTAGGATCCGGAAGGACTCTTTTTTTTCCTGGAGAATGACTCTCTGTTACACAGCCTCTTTGAAAATTACGAGATGTCGAGGAAGACTATGGTCTTTCTAGTGCTCCTGTCTCTATTACTCTCTGTCACTCTATGGTTACTGTTCACTTCCAGACTCTCAATCTTCTAGACCCTTCTGTCTCTCTCTCTCTCTCTCTCTCTCTCTGTCGTGCTATCTAACAGTTACTGATTACGGTCAAGTTCCAGACAGTTTCTCATACTCTGTCCGCTAGTCTACTGATCTGAAACGTTCCTGTCCTGTATTACCCCCTTCTACCCATTTTTGTTTGTTCCTTGGTGTAAAAAGAGCTATAACCTTGTCAAATTTTCAGATCAGATACTATTCGCAGCGAGAAGACCTTCACAGCAAACGGACTCGCCGACACATCGATGGGATCTACGTGCTCGTCGCCATCAGTCAAGGCTCTCATCGGACAGTTTGATCGCTGGAAGCTGTGCCACGATGATACTGACAGCTGCAACAGCGAGTCGAAGGAGAACATCAAGCCCTGTCCCGTTATCCGTCAGCCGGTGAGTGTTATTTGTTGGGTCTCTTCTAACACTTTTTGTTGTCGTTTTTTCCTGTTTCTGGCTGCAGTTTTGAGCTCCACATAGAAATATATCTGCTTGATTAAAAAAAAGTGAGAGAAAATTGTCATTTTTCAAAAAATATCGGTTTTTGAGTAAAATTGACTGTTTTGCTCAAAATTGCTTTAAAAATTCCTTTTAACGACTAAAATCTGCCATTTTAGGTAGCAGAGAAGCCGCTGAAAGACGTCTGTGATGTCACAGCCTCGACAAGCCAGAAATCTTCCAAAACGACCAGCATTTCCGTCGACAGTACGCCCGTCTCTTCTGCCAGGTTTTTATTTATATTTTAGCCCTATTTATAAATAATACTCAGATCCGGCGATGAATTCAAGGAAACTGTCATCTCGACGCGTCGGAACCTCGAAGAAAAAAGCCAGCTGGCCCTGAAAGATCTCGAAAAGCAGCCGAATATGCCGGACGAGGCGGCGGACAACATCCGAATGGCCTCGGGAAAAGCTGCTCTTCTGATCAGAAAGAAGATTTCCAAGTTTGAAGAGCTTGTTCAGGCCAATTTGGTACGTTTTTCTCAATATTTTAAGTTAAAAATTGTCATTTGCAGCATCCAGAGACGGCGGAAAAGGTCACGACGACGGAAGATCTCGAAGGATATTGGGCCCTGGTTGAACTTGAGCTGACCGACATTAACGGTATCTTTTCGGAGGTTTGTATTTAAATTTTTTAAGCCTAAATTTGGTGTGAAATGCAATAGACAGACGGTATAAAAGCCAAAACGAGAAAAACTGAAAATAATGCCTGCTTCAAGCATGTTACACGTTCAGCGGGGTATTTTCATGCAGAAATAAACCTACTGAAAATGGATGGAAATGCTAAAAAAATAGAAATTTCGTTGCAGACGGATATGTTGCGTACTTTTCATTACGTCAATTTGCGTACACTTTTTCCCTCACAAGTTTGAATAAATCTCGTACGCAATTTCGCGTAACGAAAAGTATCCGCTTGGCAACGACCTTTTGAGTATCGACGTCTATGGTTAAGAGTTGGCGCGGTATTTTCGACTTTCGAGTATACGGTACTTTCGCACACCCCTGAAGAAGAATTTCCTCTAAAAACTTAGAATAGCCTCTGGTACAAAAGTCTAGAATATAAAATACAAAAAATTAGCTTTGTACCCAAGAACTCGTCATTTTTCAGGTCGACAGCTGGAGATCTCGCAATTTTGAGCCTGCTGCTGTCGCGGTAGAAGAGATTGCTTCCAAGATCATGTAAGCCCATGTTTCCCCATTTTTCTTACAAAAAGATCTTTTAGTCAGTCCAATAACAACGAAAAGCCAAAGCCCCGTCCGAAGGTGGCAGCTCCTAAACCACTGACGGAGAAACAAAAACAAGCCGCTGAAGATCGTAAAAAAGCCATAGCGGAGGCCCGTGCCAAGATGGAGAAGAAAAAGGAAGAAATTCTCATCTTGTAGGCTCTCTTTTTTGGCTCAATTCCATGTGTGTGCAATATGTTCCCTTTCTCTCAAAAATTCATGACAAAATATTCATTTCTAGTATTTATGTGTGACCGGTTTATAGTCCCTCTTTTCCTCTTACAATGAATGCCTTAAAATTGTACAATATACCTTTAAATTGTCGGAAGAAAAGGTGCTCAAATTGTTATATGAAACTGCCCTTAAATTCGCTCTTATTCCACGTATTCGTACAACTTTTCTCCTATTCGTATAAAGATTTTCTACTATGCACAGTTGTTGGTTATTTTATACATTTTTGTGTTCACAGCGCTACATATTTTTTTCTTCGTTTTTTTTTGTGGAGAATTTGAGTCGAATTTTCGTCAAAACATAATTCTAGGCATTTTTGTAAATTTGAGCAGAAAAATGCCTTCAAATTGTTGAGTCCGAATTTAGTAGGAAAAAGAAAGATATTGAAAAAGATCGTTTTTCTTAGAAATGCAGCCTTTTCCTGCTTAATTTAGTCATTTTGAGCTCTCTTTCTAAGGTCTGTTAAAAAAAAGAGGGATACCGTAGTTTAAAGAAATTCCCTTCTCCGCGGGACCCATTAGCCAAGCCGCGCATTGAAAAAACAGCATTTTTTCAATATTTTTCGATCAAACATTCAACCTTTGCATCAGTTTTTTCTCGTTTTTATGCAAGTTTTTGTTGACGTTTTTTCTTTGGTTCCCTAAACAGGAGTCTAAAGGAAATATGGAACCAAAAAATGCCTCCTTGCTGTCGGATTACTAAATTACTGCAAACCTGTTATTGATGATGCACATTCCAATAACTAAACATACTATGCAAAAAAAGACAAGAAAAAATGCATAAAACGATAAAAAATCGATGTAAAGGTACAATGTTTGATCGAAAAGTATTAAGAAAAATGCTGTTTGAATGCGGGGCTAGGCCAATGGGTCCCGCGGGGAAGGGAATTTGTAAACTACGGTATCCCTTTTTTTAACAGACCTTATGCTTTCCGAGCTAAAAACACGTAGAACCTTTTGTCGTCTTCATTTTCAACTTCTTTACTCAAACCCAACCTAAAAACCAGAAATGGATCCGTGGAATCGAGAGGGTCAATATGCCTCCTTCTGGTCCCATTTTGAGGCGGCCGAAAAGTGGCGAAGACGACACGTCGAGATGGTACGCGAAAGCTACGCTCTGGCTCCGGAACTGGCTGAAAAAGCTCAGCCGAGCCTTTTGGAACTCATCGAAGACGGCTTGTCGAAGAAGGAGGACGAAAATGCGCCGGGAACAGGTTCTTTAAAGTTTTTTGTACCTTAAAAATGCAATTTTATTCGTGGAGACGTACGAAGAGATGGAAGTCGATCCGCAATACGTCGAGTTCAGAAGAATTACGGCGGAGCATAGGAAGAAACGTGCGTTTTTGGTTTCTGGCTAAACTCTCTTCATCTGCTGTCTGGCCTTTTCTCGGTCAATTTCGCTTTGTCAGCACTTTTAGGCAGTTCTTTTTTTGCCGTGGTTGGGGTAGATTTTTGCCTTCCGACTCAAATAAACACAGGCTGAAGACAAAAATACCACCCCTGCCCTACCAAACCTGTCCAGAGTAGACGTCGATGGAAGGAAGTTCCCGAAAACATTGAACATTTTCGTCTAGCTCTAACAATAAGAGATAGCCCTAAATGTATCCGGCTATCTGGTTTTTCCTCTACTTTCTCATTCAAAATAACCGCCCATTTGCAGAGGCCGAAAAGCGCGAAGAGGAGCTAAAAAGTCAGAAGGGAGATCACTGGATTACCGTCAACAACGAGGACTTTATTCTAGCCGATCAGAGTTGGTTTTTCTTCTTTTTTTCTTTCAAAAAATCACTTTTCCCTCCAAAACACCCATTTTTAGCAGACGTACATTCAAAGTGACATTTTCCCTCGAAAATCATCCAAGTTTTTTTCAGTCGGAGTACACGGCGTGAACAAGCAGTCGCTGGACGATCCGGACGAAAAGACGAAAGTGCTAAAAAAGCGCAAGGCGGCTCAAGATATGTACGGACAGGTACTTTTTTATATTTTCCCCGAAAAATAATCAAATTTAGTCGGCGGAAAAGCTGCTGGCGATGGAAACGGCCCTCGACGTCCAATTCAACGAGCTGATGAAGTCGCGACAGCCGCCTCTCTGGCCCAACATTCCTCTTCGTTTTTAGACGAAAAATGGCGCGAAAACGGGTATATTTCAATAAAAATTGAAGCATTTATTCTTGGCTAGGCTATAATCCTTTTTTTCATCTAAAAACGGCTACTTGGCCTTCGGAGCGGGCTTTCCGTTCTCCCAGACGGACATTCGAAGAGTTTGGACGCTCTTCCTAGTGTCCTTGACTCCCTAAATGATTTTTTAATGAAATTAGTCGAAAAACGAGATGATAAAAGTTAGACTTCATTCGGCACACAATTTGAGGTCAATTTGAAGTTTTAGTACCTAAATTGGCATCAATTCGATTTTTTGTACGTAAACTTGCGTTAAATCTTGGGTACGCAATTTTACGGCATTTTCAACGTATTTTTTCTTGGATTTCGTTTTTAGAAAACGCACCTTGAGACACTTTCCGACGACCTCGGCAGCAATCTGCGAATAACGGACGTAGTTGATGCCAGCGGCTCTCCAAGCAACCATTTTCTGTACCTGTTCTTGGAAAAAAGCGCGGGGGGGGGGAGGAAGATAAGTTTTAGGGATCAAACCCCTGCCCGATCGAAGAAAACGAACATTTTAATCGAATATTTCTCGAACAATAATTAAAGCCAAAAAAGTTTGTGGTTAACTGAAATTGTATGAGATAATGCACTCGCATTCAAAGATCAGGACCAGGTTCAATCCATTTCAGAACAGTCTCTTACCCATGTTTTA
Organism: Oscheius onirici; assembly: GCA_932521025.1. Lineage (NCBI taxonomy): Eukaryota > Metazoa > Nematoda > Chromadorea > Rhabditida > Rhabditidae > Oscheius > Oscheius onirici. The sequence continues at coordinate 9,601,360 of OW051470.1, read as the reverse complement.
GGATAGGTGGAGATTACTGTAGGTGACCTGGAGATGCGGCCAGGTTATTGTAGCTCAAAAAAACAATTTTTCCCGAACATGAAGACTAAAACCGTCGTCTTCAACCTTTGTACGTAATTACGTACCTTTTTTAGGATAAAGGCTTCTAGTAGAGCGGTTACGGTAGCCGAGAGCGCTTCACATCTTATGCTTTTCAGGGGAACAACGAGTATCCAAAAAACTGATTAAACCTGGTCCCAAAATAACATGCTATTAAAAAACATTCCAGAGGTCTACACAGCTTTATTATGTGCTTTTTAACACCAAAAAACCCGTCGCCAGTTCAATTTTGCATCTTTCTTCAATCAGAGGGAAAACTGGAGACGGCACACAACCATAGAATGGACGGAGAGAGGGAAGAAGCTCTTGCAGTTATACACCCACAAAAAGTGAACAAATTTAGGTGAGAAAATGCCAAGTTAAGCACACGATTGGGAATAATTTACAAATATAATCACAGATTAGCGCGACCAGAGAGAGGCTGGAAGTTGAGAGAAGGAGGCTGGTGGACACGATTGGGTCCACTTTAAACGCGTGGAGCGGCGGCCACGCTGTTCTTTCAGACTGAAAACGGGTTAATTGTTGAAGAATTGTTAATCCTTTTAGGGAGACGAGAGGAGTCACACAAGTTTTTGGTGGGCAGAGATCTGGGGAGCTGGTTTTGACATTTTTCTCTCTGATGGATCCCGTTTTACATGATTTTAGAGCTTTTTTAAAAGCAGTATTTCTATATCTATGCTACAGTTTTTCACCCCGGTAGATCTCAAAAAATCATGTAGAAAACATTTTTTTAGAGTCTGTAGTTGAGGTCGCCACATCTGTGGATTTAGGCGCCGCACGAGTTTCTAGATCTTCCTAGGGTGGTTCATTGCCCTGTAGAGTTATTTCATGGTCTTTTTCTCGTCGAGAGCATCAAAATGAGACCAAATATGCCCAGAAAATTAAGCTTCTTCGAATTGTTTCGGGTGCATTTTACCTCCAGGAACAGATGCAATGGTGCAATCGCTGCGAGACCCATTGAATCATTGGTTCCCGTCACCAATTCCCTCCAGACAGTCCATTAACTGTTTTTGTGTAAAATCATGTCTTGGAAATCTAGTCAAAAAACCATCCAAAACCAGCTCCAGATCTCTTGCCTCAAACATTCTCACACTCACTCTCTTGCTCAAAAAATACAATACTCTACAAATTTGCAATAATCTGTGAAAGGTGCATCTGGTCATCCTCGTCCTGCTTACCATTGGGGTTGGGGATCATCGAAGGGGACGTAATCTGTCCCGGACGGATCGGCTTGACGATCTGAGGAGTGTGCTGACGGCGCAGATTTCTCTGACGGACAGCTTCCTGAATTTTTTGACTTTTTACAGAAGAAAAAATGTTGGAAAAACCTTGATTCTCTCGACCTCGGCCTGGTACTTGCGACGCTCCATCTGGGCTCGCTCTTTGGTGTCCCTGAGGGCTCCCTCAAGCTGCTTGATACGGTCCTCGCGACCGCGAAGACGAGCCTCCATTTTCGGGAGCTCCATGCGGAGATCAGCCATCTCGCGGACGAGCTGCTTGTGAACCTTGGTCAACTTTTCCAAATTGGTCTCCAGGAATTGGACGCGCTGCTTCTGGGCAGGTCCGGAGAGACACTCCTCGTCTCCGGGAGTGCTCTGGAAAGAGTTCAGTTGATTTATTTGTGAATATCCCTGTCCCTGTCCCTCTCTTCCAACTCACATGACATTTGGAGAGCATGAGTCTAACAAACTCGGCCTTCAGATTTTTCACGGCAGCCAGCTCCATGTTGACGCGATCAGTCAGCGGCTTGCATTCTTTCATGGCATTATCACGGACCAGGAGCTGCTTGCATCTGGCAGAGTCGACACCTTCCAGCTTAGCCGATTCGACCTCATTTTCTGCCATTTTGGCCTCAGCCGCATTGGTTTCCTTGGCGGCACTGTTCTCACTGAACATCTTGGCCACTCCCATGCGGATGGAGCTGATTAGGTCGTGATCGGGCAGCTGGTCATTTTGAGCGTTCTGGAACAGTTTTCTAAAGAGTCAGAGTGAAAATCTTACCAGTTCGGCCACATTGAACTCTCGAATGATGTTGTAGATAGACTCTTTGAAGTTCTTAATCTTGGGACCGCATTCAAGAAGATGACTGTTCAACTGCGTCTCGGCCAGATTCTTTCTGTCCTCCAGGGCGGCATTTTCCTCTTGTATCGTCTCCAACTCCTTCTTGATCTTTTCACACTCGGCCTGTCTCTCTTCGAGATTGGCAGCCAGTTCTTCCAGAGCCGTGATGAATTCCTTCGATTCGGCCTGCTTGTCGTCAATTTCCTTCTGGAAGCGAGAGTTCTCCTCACGCATCATCTCTTCATTTCTGCGCATAGTTTCCAAGCCTTCTTCGAGCAGGAGAACCTGAAAGTTCAGAGGGTTGTATGATACAGAGTGGCTGTCTCTCTGACTCTCATACTCTCTGTCTCTATGTCACTCTGTCAGTGTCTGTCTTTCTGTCCTTCATTCCTTCAGTATCTATCTCTCCGACTCTCTGACTCTCTGGCTGTTTCTCTGGCTCTGTCTCTCTGTCCCTCCTTATCTCTCTGACTCTCGCCTTACTGGCTCTCTGAATCTCTTTCTCTCTGTCTCTCACTCTCTGTCTCTGTCCTTCCTTCTACTGACTCTTTGTCCCTCTGTCTCTCTCTCCCTCTTACCTGTTGACGCATACTCTCTCCATCCTGAGAAATTCTCTGAATCTCATCGTCCTTCTCATCCAGCTGCTGGTACAGTTTCGCCCTCTCCTCTTCGTACTTTCTCTTCTCCACATCGGTAATCGGTCCAGAGACCGATGTGAGCATTGGCGGAGCCGGAGCAATGGATCTCTCCATAGACGGAGTAGAGGCACTCTCGTTGAGAGTAAGAGTAGCGAAGCCGCTCTCCAGAGAGACCCATTCCGACTCGGGAACGGATTCTCCCTTCCTCCAGCGACCCAGTTCCAGAAGAGCCGCTTGAAGGGTGGCTTGGAGTCGAGAGTTCTGGAAGTTTCCAATAATTCTAGACGGATTACTGTACTCACCTTCTCCCTCTCCTTCTCGTAGCGTCTCTTCCATTCTTCTGCAGTGAGTTCCTCATTGACAGTGACAACATTCTTGATGGTCTTGGCACGCTTTCCGAAGTCGAGAGTCGAGCGAGTTTCGGCCTCATTTGATCGAGCTGGAGAGGCACATATGATGACGGTAGTTCGGGAGTTTCCTCCCAAAGACTCTTGGAGAATACGGGTCAGCTTTGAGTCACGATAAGGGACGTGGGATTTCTGGAAGAGAGAATAGTTGTCTGGTCAAAGACCTGGTCTCTGTCAGTCTCTCACTCACCGTTCCCTCAGCCAGAGCCGAAATGACAATACCCAAAGCCGTCAAGGACTTGTTGATGTTCTTGGCCTCTTCCAGAACGGATCCCATGGCTCCAGTCTTGGATACTTTCTCAGAACCGGCCAAATCGACGAGGTAGAGCTTTCCGCTCAACTGTTTCTTCGTCTCCTGATTCTCCTGGTTTACTGTGATCAAGAAGACGGAGTGAGATCGGGATGAATGCTCGTTCATGTCTGGAAGATAGAGTATGAGAGAGAAGGAGTGACAGAGAGACAGAGAGACAGAGGGACAGAGAGACAAATGGTCAAACAGAGAGAGGGACAGAGGGACAGAGGGACAGAGGGAGAGAGTGACAGATGGTCAGACAGAGAGACAGTAACTCACTAGTAACAGCGACCATTCTGTTAGATTTTCCATCTTCGATGGCTTGGAGAAGTTCTTCCGGCGAGCCGACGAATCTCTCTGTAGCTCCCTTGACATACGGTACCCTGTTCTTGTCCTCATGAATAGACAAGTTGACCTTTTCAGCTAAAACAGATACCATATCTTGGGTATTTCCCGTCCAACTCACGATCCAACAAATCCCTAATTTTCTCGTTATAAATCTCAAAAAATGACACTTTGATGTGGAATTGGAGGTTCTCGTCCATGTTGAAGATGTGCGCAAAGACGTCTTTCACGATCCTGGGGATGATTCCTTGGAGGCCTGCATCCGAAAGGACACCCTGTTTAAAACAGTGTAAGGATTACGGTAACTGTCACTGTACCTCCATGGTATGAGTCTTTCCCGAACTGGTCTGTCCGTAAGCGAAAACTGTTCCATTGTAGCCGGACAGGACATCTTGGACGATGTGATAGGCTGCGGCTTTGTAGACCTGTTCCTGGGTTGTGGTAGGCTTGAAGACCTTGTCGTAAGTGAAGGTTTTGTCCTGAAAATGACATGTATTTGGTCTCATTTTGAAGGTCTTGGAGTAAAAAAGACGATAGAATAACTTTCCAGGCCAAGGGATGTCCCCGGAATGATCTAGAGTTCGCCGAGACGCTCACAGTTGCAGTTAGACGCGCTGTCTCAGAAGGATCTAGAATTTGCTGCGGCACCTATACCTTCTGATTGACGCAGCTTTCGAAGAGAACGGGTTCAAAAACTGATTTTCAGGGAAAGCACCAGATTTTTAGTTCTGTTGTGCAAAACAACTTGTATATTACTTCAATAGGCAATTACTACTTTCTAGCAAAAAAATGAGCAGAGGATCAGAAACTGTGAGTTCTCTTGGGGGAACATACTGAATGATGAAAGGCCACCCCTTTCCAAAAATTACGTCTTTTTTTGGCTTGAAGACGGCATTTTCGAGCTTTCCGATGTTCTACAAAGTCGTAGGTCTTGATCTGATCTACAACTTTGTAGAACATCAAAAATTTCAAAAATGCTATTTACGTCCTTGATTATGCGTATTTTTCAAAAGGGTGAAGTAGGGAGTGTCCCCCTGTCTCGAATTTTCCTCCGCACAATAGACCTTTCGCCGTCCTCTCAACAGTCGGCAATTCTATAATCTATGCCTCGTGGACACACCTGTCCCGTCCTCGAACAATTAGAGTCAATCGATATGAATGGACTTACCCCTAGCCGGATGCTGCCATCATTTGGAAAAGTCGGTAAAAATTTCTCCTCATTGCGCTCCTCGGTCTTGTTCAGCGGCCGAATACGGCAGAAGACCTTAAAAATTTGATAATTTTTCTACTTTGGCACCTAAATTACCTGGATCGCGCACTCGGACGGTCCGTCACCCATGGTCGGCAATAAATACCCGTCCTGAAGGTTGTAAAATCAATAAAATTCGGGAGGGAAACGCAAGAGAGAAGGAACGTAAAGCCAGCTTCTCGGCGAGGGTCAAATGAGAGCCCCAGCCGCATTGCGAAACGAGAAACCATCGATCCTGGGGGCTGTGGGGAGAATGGCGGGACAAAAAGCGGATGCGCCCGGTCCGGAAAATTGTGAAATTTATAGAACTTTGGTCGGCTGAGGGATAGAGAAGGGTTGCTGATTTTCTTAGAAATTATGGGAAAAATACGAAAGTTTTGGGCTTTTTGGCAAAAGTTTAGAATAAACTATAGTCTATCCAAATTGAAAGTTTACTGAAGGCTTATTGTAGAATTTTTCGTGGCGGGACCAAGCGGACCAGTCCTTTAAATTTCCTTCGCGTTTTCGTCGTTTTTTATTTTTATTTCACTTTTTTTGTTACTTTTTGCTTCTGGAGGATGAAAAGACACATACCCGTGTTTGCAAGACAATATAACGGAGAAAAAACAGAAAAGAAGCAAAAAAAATTTAATGGACTGGTGCGCTTGGTCCCGCCACGAAAAATTCTACAGTAAGCCTTCAGTAAACTTTCAATTTGGATAGACTATGGTGTTTGAATTGTAGGGCAAAAGCTACCGCGAAAAATGAGCGCCCATTTGAATCACCTAAAATTGTCCTCGCAGTTTGTTAATTTTTCCATCTTTTTTTTGGTGAAAAAAAAGAAGGAAAACGTGCTCTGCTAGAAGTAAACAAGGTTTGTGACAAAATTTGAAAGCAAAAAAGTAGAAATGGAAGATTTTGGCTTTGAATAACATCGAAATGAAGATATCTTGCTCTGAGACCACTGTTATCGCTTTTCACGCTAATTTCACACATAAACTGGCAGAAAATCTAGTCTGAACGTAAACCTTCATTGTAGCAACTTTCAATCAAACGTAGGAAGAAAATACTAGAACTATCGACTGTTGCGAGTATTGTGCTTATTTTCATTTTTCTTTCTGTTTCACTGCTTTCAGGAGACCACAAATAGCCTGAATTGGTAAAAAAAACGAAGAAAATTTGACTAAAACGTTCTATCGAATTGCTTGGCTATAAAAACAACTTTTACTGCTCTTCCCTGCTCTCAAACCTCTTCAATCGTTCCCGAGCCGTAAAATGAATCATTTCCGGTCAACATTTTTTTTTTTCAAAAAGCATTTTCTACCGTCGTTTACACAAAAGGACGATTTTTCAGAAAAAGTGTCCACTAAAAAAGCTTATTGTCTGGTTTTGAGTCATTTCCTCGAATTTTATGACAAAACCGTTGCCGAAACGTCACTTCGGACCAGGAATGCATTTTTTCCAATAAAAAAAACTAGTTTTTCATAAATTTGTGACTAATGAAGCTAGATGAATCAATTAAGGAAGAGACAGAGATAGTATCGAAAAACGTCAGAGATTCGGGAGGGGTTGGCCGGCTGGGTTCGGGAGAGAGACAGAATGTACCGCCTGATCGTGTCCTTTCCTCTGCGTCCTTGTCTCCCGCATACTCTCGACTATTGACACCCGAAAAAGCTCAACATTTTGCTTCATTCATGAGAAAAAAACGTTGAAATCAACAAATAGTAAAAACCGGCTCAAAAACAATAAAATGACTTAAAAATGAACAAATTTGCATCTTTGTTCATATGGACATCCGTCGGGATGATTTTTCTGCATCCAGCACGGAATCGTATAATTTTCTGGCTTCTTTTTCTTCGGCGGCGTCTTTTTGACGAGATCGAAATTTCGAATGTGCACGTTTCCTCCGTAGATCTGAATTTCAGGAGTTTACAGGGAAAAAAATACTAAAATACATGAAAAGCTTGATGTTGGTTCTTGAGAAAGGTCTGAAAGCCGCCGTCCTGTTCCTTCATGTAGGCCTTTTCGTCCTCTGAGAGAATTTTGATCATTTCGTTGATGGGAACGGCTCCGCCGCTTCGCCAGCCACTGAAAAATGAACGATTTTGAGAGGACGAGAGTCGGAATCTGCAGTCATTTTCTCTGGCTTATAAAAAGGCTGTTTTGTAAGACTCACTTGATATTAGCTTCGGGATCAGCTTCCAGGAGAGCGTTCAAGGCGCGTTTTGTGATGATTTGAGCGAGATCTTTCGGTATGTTGGTACAGTTTCGGACCTAAATTTCTCATTTTCCATGCTCTAAGCATAAAATTGTACCGGTTGAATTCTGGGACGAGCGACAAAAATGCTATGATGTTTTCCGTTTCGATCGGCCGTCAGGTCAAGAATCGTCTGTTCAATCGTTTCAGAAGAAGGCAGGCCACCGGCTGGGATTCGGCCAATGATGCAGAGCTGGAAATTTGTCGAATTTTTGTATAACAAAGGCCAAAAAACGCACTCTTTTCGAGCTCGGAATACTCAGTCGATCCTCCTCAATCTCGTAGCCGAGTTTTTTGCAGACGAAGCGTGTAAAATCCAGGAAGCCGGCGTATCTAAATTTTTTTACATTTTAGGCTTAAAAACGAGCAAAACCCACTGGCTAGTCCGTTTTCCCGGTCTCGGCGAGAATTTTCCATGAAAATCGAAGGGGCAGCAGGGTAGGAGGAAGAATTCGCAGCGTAGCCGAGCCGCCATGACGGGAATCCACGGCGTGAGCTCGTCGCTGTGATTTCCAATGAGATAGTCGACTTGGGCTGGCAAATCGGGCGGACTAAGGGTCGGATCGACTGCCATCTCTCTGCAAATTGAAAGTTTATCGATATCATTTCGGAACTGAGGGCGCAGCTAAAAAAAGGGTGTTTTGGACGTCAAACGATAAAGAAGGATCGAACAAAAGACTATTTTCTCTTTCTACTTAAACAGAGTTCTTATCTTCAACGTAACTCTTCGAAAAAACCAGAGAAATCTGTCGGGATTTTGACTAGAATTACTACAAAAAAGGAAATAACGCTGTTTATCTGGGCTGTCCAGTCGTAAAGTTCTCTGACAAATGAACAGTTTTGCTTAATTTTCTTCTAGAGTCTCTCAAAATCTTCAAAAAAAAAACTACTTCAAATTCGTCCCGGCTAACTGTCCTCGCCAGAGTTTCCTAGCCTTGATATCGATTCCAATTCCGGCGATTCCTTCCTTCTCCAGCAGATGAACCAGTAGTCCATTTCCGCAGCCGAGATCGGCAACAAATTTCGGCTTCCGGCCTATTCTTTCCCACGTTTCCTGAAAATTTTTATAAAATAAAACAGTGAAGGAAAAACCATGAGATAGGAGACAATCCCGCAGTCCTCGTAGACAAATTTATGCGGATTGGTTTTTTCCGTCCAATTTTTGCATATTTCAATACCGTAGTCGGCTTTGAGCTTCTTGTAGCGTCGATAGTACGTCTCCACGTTGAGAAGGCGGTTTGTGGGCTGAATTTAGGGGACTGTTTATAAGCAAATTGAATACTCAGCCAAGATACGCAGTCAAATACAAAGTTACCTGCGTATCTTGACTGAGTATCCAATGTTTCAACGCAGATAGGACCTAATCAAAAGTAGACATTTTAACATGTCAAAACGTTGGATACTCAGCCAAGATACGCAGCCAATTCAAAATTTCAAGCCAAATTTTAGCTGCTTATTATACCTTAATTTCCTGGCTCGGATCGAGTCTTTTAATCCACCGCAAAAGATTCGGATATCCGTGTTCTCGTAGCCATTTCGTCTCGATTTCGGCAATATATTTCGGGATTTTAAGCACGAAATTTAGGGTCTTTTCGTCCAAAATCTTGATTCCGATGGCATAAGGAAAATCGACCATCGGATGGAGCGTCGAGTCTTTTTTATCGAGCTGAATTGGATAGAAGTGGGCCACGAGCTCGTTTTCTAAAAAGAATTCTAGAAAAATCTGGGACAATGAGTACCTGAAGAGGTGGAATCCTCGAAGGAGACCTCGTAGCAGAGCTCCGACTTTCTGTCGTTCATTCCCTTCGGAATTAGCTTGCGGATCTCGTAAGGGGCTTGTCCTTCTGAAAAAGAGCGTTTTTGAAGGAGATAATGAAGTTTTATGACCATTTTTTGTGCAAATCGGAGCGGGAAAGGATCAGGAGCTCCTTCTGGAGCAATTCGCAAACAAAAAGGGTTGGAAATTCGTCGGCTCGCCATGTTCAAAGGCATGGAAATGCAGGATTCTCAGCCAAGTGTGTATCAACTCAAATTATGCTAGTTTCGCCGAAGAACTCTTGAACTTACGTAAGTTCTTACAATTAGCCGTTTAATGATTCTAGGCAAATTTTTACATTTCCAGCGTGTGCTTTTTTCGAAACATGGAACAGTTGAAATAAATCGTTCAAAGATATATTTTGCGTGCAGAATGAGACTTTTTTGAACATTTTTTAGTCGCTTCGAGTCTCGAAGAATTGTTGGCACTTCAGTCCAAACCGCCGTTTCTTTGGAACTCGTGTGTTATACAAAAAATGGAAAGTAGGAAAGCTCACGCTGTATAAGATTGACTATCCCAGCTGGAAGATTTCCAATAACTTTTTGGTGTTCCGTCTCTTCTGGCGAGACGAGCTTCGAGGCTGAGACTCGTTGATTGACAGACTGCACTTGATTTCTCCAGATGTAGACTATCTAAAATGGTTTGTTAGAACTACATTTCTTATTTTCCTTATAAAAAATGGCCAAAAATCAACTTACCCTGTGAAAGAAGGCCTCATGATCGACTGGCTGCTCGTATTGGACTAAATCTTCACAGAGCGGCAGCCATTCACTCAGATCGATCATTCTAAACCTTTTTTGGTCAAAAGTTATGAAAAATGAGGTAAAAATTGATAAAACAACGAGAAAAACACCAGCAAAGGATAAAAAAAGTACAATTTTTTTATTCAGAATGACAATTATATGTAGCCGTAGCCGGCGAGACCCGAATTTTGCTGAGAATTGGCTGAAAATTATAATTAGGTGGAAAATAGCAAAAGTACCTGTTATTTGATCGTGAGATCGTTTTCTGCTCTCTTGAGGCTCTAAAATGACCAAAAATTACACAAGTTTGCTGAAAAATTACGCTGCAGACTGGCGCCTCCTGCTAGCATTGACGGCATCGTTGAGAAGAGCCGCGACTGGACGATTGTGACATTTTTGGTCGGACAGTGGATTCCATATACTTTTTTGGCCTGAAAATTGTAGAAGTTTGAAAAAAAGAAGAAAAAATGACCTGTGCTCTAGCCGCCTGCAGCTCTCGTTCTCTCTGCTCAGCCAGTTTTACTTCTTCCCTCGAGACGGCTCTTCTGACGACGACCTGTCTTCCCATGATGCAGTGTGAGCGCAGGACACAGACATCCACCGGCTCGTAGCTCGTAAAGTACACTATGCTGTAATAGGCTTCGCCGATATCGTTTTCCTGCGCATTTTTATAGAAAAATTGGGCTCAAAAACCTACTCGATCAATCTCTATAGAAGAAATTTGGCCAAATTGACTGAAAGTCTGATGAATATCCATTTCGCTGACGCCTCGGAGTCCAATGAGCGAAATGAAGAGCTTTTTTGAGCGTGGAACCTTGAAATTTGTTGCTTCCTGAGCCTAAATGTGGATTCTTTTGCGGAGAGCACGAAAAATACCTGAGAATCGCTGAAAACGTTGACGGCCTTGTCCTGAATGCGATGAGACGTCAAATTTAGGCATTTTCGGACGGATAGCTCGTCGGCGAAGGTTATAAAGGCGAATCCGCGGCTTTCTCCTGAAGCAGGACGTTAGCGTGGGTAAAAAATGATGCTAGAAACCTGTATTTGCATCAGTTTTCAGCTTACACTCGGTCATCTGTCCATATCGGCTGAAATGCTCGCGAAGATCGGCTTCAGTCAGCCGAAAACCAAGGTTGGTGACGCAGAGTCGATTACTCATGCTCTGAAAATATTATTTTGACCGGAAAATGGCAAAAAATTGGTAAAAAGGGGTGATAAATGGAAAAAAATTAGAAGGAAAGTAGATTAAATGCAGTTTGTATTGGCGCGCGATTACAGTATGCCGCAACTTTTGAAAAGTCCCGCGATTTTCGAATGTTCTCTCAATTCTGATTTCTTTTCCTTCTTTCAGCTTCTCTCTTTTTTTTTACGAAAAATTTCTTATTTTTTTTGTCAAAAAAGCAAGAACAGTGAGCCTGAAGATGCCGCACATGTTCCCACGCGGAAATTGATACGGTAGCCATTCCTGAACACCAGAATAGACGATTTTGACTTTCGAACAATGTTAGCCCATCCAAGCTGCTTTTTTCTCGTTTTTCTTTCCGTTTCTTTTTTTATTATGTAAGCGATGCCTAAATAAGTCCAAAATGTGCAGAAAAATGCATAAAAACACCTGGAAACCCCCTAAACTTGGCTATTCTAGGCCCGAACTTGTTCAAAAAATTCCAACTCCCTAAAACAGCTCCAAATTCCTTTTTCTCTTTTACTTTCCACTAAAATATGTCATTTGTCGAATTTAGGACGGCCAAACGAATGAAACGCTCCTCTCCGACGGGCTCTGAAGACTCGCAGCCCGATGCGGAGGACATAGAGACCAAGCGGAAAAAATTGTGCGAGTTCGAGTCCGTAAGACTGCTTGCCATTGCTGGAGTGGTAAGTTTTGGCAATTTTGGGAAAAAATAGCTGAAAAATAAAAAGCAAACGGTCAAAAACCCTACCATCTCTCATTCCAGCTTTTAGAATTTGTTTTACCAGATTTTGATCGATAAAATAGTGTAAACCTACTAAATTAACATTCTTTCGCATGAAATTTGTACAAAACAGGGCCTTGGACCAATTTTATGGCCAAATATTACCAATTTACGTTTGCAGAACGATATCGACGAGAAGAAATGCCGAGTTCAAGTCTACAAGCTCTCCGAGACTCTTCGCTACAAGGATAAGGTATAATTTTAGATTCTTGTAGGAATTTGAGCTGTAAATTGAAGGAAAAGACTGTACAGTCTATAGATGTCAAACTTTTTGCTGATTGGAGAGTTTTTATGCTGAAATTTTAGTTATTTCCGAGCAGAAAAGGTGAAAATATCGTTCTAACACCTAGCTCAGCTGGAAGATGGCTAAAACTTCACATTTTATAATCAGATGCACCTTATTGCCATTTCGCTCAAAAAGGACTTCTGTTAGAGCTTCAAACTCGTCCAGATTGCTCAAAACTTAGCTAGTCACAGGTTTCAGTCAAAAATTCAAGCAATTTGAGCCCAAACCCCCTCATTTTTGCAGATAATCGCCCAAAAGGACCGCGAACTGGAACAGCTGCGTCAGCGTCAGTATACGGACGAGAACACAAGCTACACGATCAATCGCTACTGGAATAACCTCGACGAACAGCTGAGGAACATCGTCCTCCGAGGATCCAATCCGTCCGATGTCAATCAGCTTCTAGAGACGAATGGCGACGCCTCGAGCAGCTTCCTTGAAGAAATTGTTCAAATGAACGAAGAAGAACGGCAGAAGACGTACGAAAAGCGCGTAAACACGAGCGTCCGCCTCGTCCAGCAGATCGTACAGGCCAATATTCAAAAGTCGGAACAACTCAAGGCCTTTATGTCCAAGATGAGCGCGTACATGAGTGGTTAGTTTGTCCCTAAATTTAAGATGTTTTCCCCAAAAAACAACGAAACTATTACCAAAAACTGGGCAGATTTGCATGGTTCCGAGTTTTGTTCTGCTTTTTTTTCGAAACGCGCGAAAAAAGTAGTATTTTCGTCTGAAAAAACAGTTCTATAAAAAAAGAGCGCAAAATGATAAAAATAGGGAAAGAAGTAAAGTTCTGTTCTCTCCGCTGTTCCCGAAACGGATTCCGTGAATTTCATGGTCTTCCAGCCATTATTGGTCGTTTCCCCATAAAAATACAATAATTTCCAGAAAAAGGCAGCAGAGAGGACACATTGAACGAGCTCGTCCACCAGAGCAATCTGCTGACGGACGAGAATGCCCGTCTTACCAAGGACTGCAGCAAGCTGCATCACAAGTACTCCGATTGTAAGCTAAAGGTACCTTTTTGTTCGTTTTATACCCTAAAAACGCTCAACTTTTACCTCTAAAAACCCCCATTTTTTCAGCTCCGCGAAGCCACAGACAAGGTGACGAATCTGGAGACTACGGTGGACGAGCAGACGAAAGATTTGAACGATCTGAAACACGACCTGGACAAGGCGAATCGGATGGTCAACAAGCTCGATTACAAGCTCTGGAGCGAGATTCGAGAGAGAAGAAACAAGGCCGCTTCCATCAGCGAAACGGCAGCTACAACAGCTACGACAGCGAGTACAAATGAGGCGGCGAAAATGAACGGCACAACAGACTATCCGGGAGAGCTGCTGGTGGATAATGAGGCTAATGGATGCAGCTCGAAGCAGGTAAAAATTTGTGGCTTTTGCACAAGAATTAGAAGGTTTTCGCCCTGGAATTGGGGCACCACGAAGGTACAAAAGAATAACGCGAGAAAATGACGAAAAACAACAGAATAGAGCAACATTTTGAGAACTGTATCATTTTGAACCAATCAGCAGGAGTTTAGCTTAATTTTTCGTATCAGTCAAACTGCTCAAAAATATGGGACACTATCTTCATACGACTCCTGTAGCTACTAAGTGAAGAATTGAAGCTGTAAAATTACTCAAAAATGGGCACTGTAGACCAATTAGTGGTCCAAGTCCATATTTGAGTGGAATAGCCGAAAAAATGAGCATTTGGAAGATTTTTTTTTGAAGCTCAATGAGTCGGGAAGATCGCATTTATTCAGCTTCTCTTGGTTGAAAGCATCACGATTTCAATTCTAAAAGAATCGAACAACAAAAATCATGGAAATGCGATCCTCCTGACCTATTTAAAAAAATATGTTGAAAAGAGCTTATTTTTCGTAAAGCGTCTCTTTTTTGTTCTAAAACGCCTACTTTTCAGGTAGAGGAACTTCGCAGCGAAGTAGAATCGGCGACAGAGCTGGCCTCGTCGCGCCTCAATGAAATCAACGACCTGCACGAGAAGCTGCGGAAAAAGACAGAAGAACTCGAAATTGTCAGATTACGGGTTCGTTTTATACCTCCTTTTCACTTTTTTATTATTTTCAAAGCAAAACGAAAATTTAGATCGACACCCAGTCAGATGACAAAGATTCGGCGCTGGTAAAAGAGCTGCGAATGTATCTGACGATGGCCATTGAAGAGCTTCAGAAAAAGACGTAAATCCTCCTCTTTTCAGCATAAACCCTACCAAAAATTGCAGAAATCACGAGGTTAGCCTGATAGAGGAGACGGATCTCATACGTGTCGAGCTCGGAAATTGCGAGGAATCTCTAAAAACTCACTACGATCGAGCCATTGCCATCTTCCAGGAGATTAATTTGAATCTAGAGGGCGAGAATGAAGAGCTTCGAACGGAAGTGGACAGGCTCGTTCATGAGCTCGAAGAGAACAGAATCAGTCTCATCAATGCCGTTAGTTTTTATGCCTTTTTATCTTTTTTTTTTCATTTTGTCACAAAAAATACCATGTTGTTAGCCTCTTTCCCGCCAAAAATGACCATTTTTTATTACAGGGAATCCCAGAACACAAGGACATCCGAACGCTGAAAGAATCGTACAAGGCGCAAATTAACCAGTTCAAATCGGAAGCGGCTCGAATGCGCAAAAAGTGGAAAGAGTCGGTGAATGCGCTGCTAAAGAGTAGCAAGGAGCTCGATGTGGAGCGAAAAAAGAATGAAAATTTCTATCTCGTTCCCATTGTTGCTGTGGAAGAAGAGCCGATGGAGGACGGAATGAACGGGTAAATTTTGCATCAATGCCGTTTTCGAGCCTTTCTCCCCCTTTTTTTGTCATTTTTAGCCAAAAAACTTTGATTTTTAGGGCCCTCCACGATCGTTTTGTGCAGCTAAAGAAGGATAACCTCGGACTGCGTGCAGAAATCCAGCGCCTGAGAGATATGGACGACGTGACGAGAAAAGTCATCTTTGAGAGCGAATTCAAGCAGCAGCTGGCCGAAAAGGACATCAAAATTGGACATCTGAACCAGCAGATTGACTCACTGCAACAGGGCGACGAGAGCATTACGCAGGAGATGGAAAGCATTGGACAGGTATTTTAATGGGGTTTTTGTCGAATCTGTTTTTGAGACCATTTTCACTCATTTTTTTCACTCTGGGTGTGTTTTTCGAAATCGGCTTGTAAAAGGACCTAAGAAATGTCTTCTTGGACGAGAAACTAGTCGAAAGGGTGAAATACTCGAATATTGACTCAATTCGAAAATAAATGTAACTTACAAAAGTTGAATTCTCTGCTGAATTTTCGCAGCTAAAAATACGTTAATTTAGGCAAATGATGGGAATTTTGTTGCGTACCTTTCGCTGAGAATCCAACGTTTCCGCGCCACCTGATAAAAACTTTAAAAGCTGACGAAAAGACTAGGTTCCTTGGAACTGGGAATTGCAAACAAAACTGGTAAGATGGAGCCAAACAGCTGGATTTTGTCATTTTTCTTTTTTTCCCCAATAAGCATATTGTTCAGGCCCTGGAAGACCTCCAAGAACAAAACGCCGATCTGATTCGTCGATCCGGACATCACGAGGAGGAGCGAATGAAAATGATGGGCGATAAAATTGGCAGCAAGCAGCTCGAAACCAAATTGAAGGAAGAAGCTGTTCGTTTTTCTCTATTTTTTTGTCTCGTTCATTTCTAGACAAAAAGTCGCATTTGGAGCCAAAAATGGCTTAAAAGCATAGTTTTATCACTCGCTAAATTTCAGGCCCAATGGGAGACAAAAGCCGACCAATACAAGCATCAGGTTCATTGCACCCAGGCCGAGCGACAGTACTTTGAGGAAGCCTACAAGGCTTACAACATTCTCGTCAATTGTCGGTCCAGGGAGGCGGCTCTGGTTCGGTTAGTTTTTGAGCTTTTTTTAGGGTTAAAAATGTCCATTTTAGCCAAAAAATGACTTAAAATAGCCTATTTTTCTCTCTAAAACCCGATATTTCAGTGCCACAGTGGAGATTCTTCGAAAACAGACGCTGGAGAAAGCTGTCGAGCTGAGTCAGCTGAAAAATGACAAGGAAAAGCTTGCCGTCCAGGTCAAATCCTTCCAAGATACCATCAATTCGAAGAATCGACAATTTGACAACCAGGCACAAAAATTGCGACGATTGGAAGAAGAAAATAATCTGGCGAGGAGGCAGCTTGACAGGTTTGTATTTTTTTCCCGTTTTTCTGACTACAATTAAATAAGAGTTAAAATAGCTAAAACTTCAAATTTCAGGGCCAAATTGAGCGAAAAGCTCGGCAGCACGGACGCCGTGATGAACGAAGAGAATCGTCAGCTCAAGGAGGCTCTGACGTGCCCTTCCTGCAAGGTGAACAGAAAAGACGCCATCCTCACGAAATGCTTTCACGTCTTCTGCATGGACTGCTTGAAAACTAGGTATTTTGAGGCTATTTTAAATCTTCAAAATGCGAAATTTTAGATACGAGACGAGACAGAGAAAGTGTCCCAAGTGCAATGCCGGCTTCGGTGCTAACGACTACCAACGGGCTTATATCGGATAAATTGTGAGTTTTTAGAGCTTTTCTGTAGAAAAATAGCTTCAAAACTGTCTTTTTGATTTCTCTTCACTGTATGGCCCCATTTCGATGTTTGACTGCCCACCAACTTGTAATAAATCGGCGTCTGCTGTAATCGAAGGCACTACTAGTTAGTGCGCAGTCAAAAGATCGAAATGGTGCCAAAACGGTGACAACCTATTCCTGTGATTAGTCACGTCAAAAAACCGAACCTGATATCCAGGAGATTAATAAGCTTGAAATTTTTAGCCTAAAAACGTCCACATTTAGTCCCTTTTTATGGAAAAAGTTGCACAGAATCAGAAGCTATCGAAAAGACCTCGGCGAAAAACTAGACCTCTTTTTCATACTTTTTGAGGTTTCCTTCTTCTCCCGTTTTCTAAAAACTCGAAACTTTTAAAAGGCGATGATACTTTCACGCTCACGGCAACTTTGCGTACGGTTTTAGTGAAAAATTCGAACAAAAAATATTTTTCCTGTTTCCAAAGGTACAGGAGCCATTTCCCAGAATAAACTCTCTAAATCTCTCATTTTTCAGTGACTACGGTTCGCTTCTCCTTCATCATCACCTTCCTTCTCTTACCCAAGGTTCCAAACACTCCCACCCACAGCATACGGTGTACTCTCAGGTTGTCCATATACTCGCTCCTTTTCTCTTATTTATTCGCGTGATCCATGTCTTTCTCCTTCCCCTTGAAAAACAACAATTTCCCCAACTATAAAAATATTGGTCCCGGTCCAAATCAGGCTCTGTAAAATCTCTGTTTTAGCTAGATTCTAGACGATCTCACGCCCACTAAAAATTCCCTCTTCAGAAAAAAACCACCCCTGTGTTCTAAGAATCTGTTTCTCTCTCTCTCTCTCTCTCTGAATCTACGGTTCCATATAAATTTATTTCACTATCTTTTAAAGCTCTTCATGCTGAGCGGCTCCTCCTCCGGACATGAAAGGACAGCCACCGGTTGGGGGACTTGAGACTTCTGGGCTGTCATCGCGGACCTAAAAATTTGAAATTTTGAAGGAATATGCTAGAAAAACCTCTTGGAAGAGGGAACGATCCGGAAGGAGCATAATTTCTTGCTTGCCGAATTTATCGTCAGCTGAAGCGACTTGCAGGAGGCGGAGAGGGTGGATTGAGGAGTGGGACAGAAGGACTGAAAAGTTGGAGGTAAAAGAATGTCCCCATGAAATTTGGAAAAATGAAGCATAAAGCAAACACCCGGGATTCCCAAGCCGTCTCCGATCCAAGTACTAACCGGGCCCAACGTTGCTTGACTTGCCAGATCGGACGGGATGGCGTACTTTCAACGTGGTGTGGCCGTAAGCGGGCATTTTGAATTCTCGATCAGTTTTGATCGAGAAGCGCGCCGCATAAAATTTTATCATATTCTGGCTATTCCCGTTGCCCGGGACAGTTATTCATCGTCTTTTTCACGCCAAGAGCTTCAAAATGAGACCAAAAACGCCGGGAAGGCTTCTTCCCTGACTGACCTTCAGATTCCGCAACTTTCAGCCATTTCCCAAGTTTTTCCACAGAATCCGGAAGTTGGGTCCAAGAGACCTGATCCTTGTTGAAGAGAATTGCCACGGGACCAGTTGATTCCAGCTTCAGAGCCTCAGCTATTTTTTGAGGACTATTTTGTTTGATGACAAGGACATTCTTTCTGATTTCCTCTGAAGAACCGGCCTTTTCGACGAAAGAGTCCTCGGCTCCTTCGAGAAGAAGTACAGGCTTAGGCTGATGGAAGAGAGCGTCAGTGGAGAAGCCATGAGTTGTGTCTATCTGTAAGAGTTCTGCGACTTACTGTTACTGTATTTCTGTCATCCTGACTCTATGTCTCTTTATTTCCCATTTCCTCTGACTCTCAGACTATCTGTCCCCAGACTCTGTACCCGGACTCTGACTTTCTGTCTCTCTGACTCTCTGACTCTCTGTCCTACTGTAGCTCTGCTTTTCTGTCCCCCTGTCCCGCGGTCTCTCAGTCTCTATCGATTCCCCTGCCTGTCAATCTCTCTATCCCTCAGCTCCCCAGTCTCTCTTACCACAGACGGTTCACTGGAAGTAGAAATGAACTGAATGAGGGAGGCCGGGTCGAAGCGACCCTCATAGTCAGCTCTCTTTCTCTTCTCCAGAGGACGGAAAGTGGCCACAGCTTCCGCAGCCCTATAATTTTGTTTTAGCGGAAAAAAAGAAGTGAAAATACCCCTTCTTGATCCTGTAAGTGAGAGCATAACGTCCGATCAGTCTCTCAGCGGCAATTTTGTAATGTTTGAAGGAGGCCGAGCCCTCGTCACCGAACGTGGCAACAGTTATGGCGGGAAAATGTGTCTCCAAAAGATTTCCTGAAGGTTACGGTAACTAGAAACTATAACAATGGTACCTTTTTTAGCCGCTGCCACTTCAGAGTCGTCCTCTAGACGAACCAGAGGACCTTTCAGGGCTCTGAAAAATCCGGTGTTCTTCACAAAAAATAAGTTTGTTTAGTCTCATTTTGAAGCTCTTGGTGTGAAAAAGACGATTAAATTACTGTCGTGGGCAACCGATATAGCCAGAATGAGATAAAATTTTATGCGGCGCGCTTCTTGATCGAAACTGATCGCGAATTTGATGAGTTCGCTTACGGCCACACCACGTTGAAAGTACGCCATCCCGTCCGATCTGGCAAGTCAAGCAACGTTGGGCCCGGTTAGTACTTGGATCGGAGACGGCTTGGGAATCCCGGGTGTCGTAAGCTTTTTGCTTCTTTTTTTTGCCGAAAAGTTCAACTTACAGTCTGATCCACTTGTCGTAATACTCCTCGCTTCCCAGGAGATCAGTCGAGGCGGCATTTTCGCCATCACTAGAACAAAAAGAGCATGTAAAACTCAAAATAATCAACTACCTACCTATAAGCGACGACAGTCCTGAAGTCTCTAGGTCCAAGACCGGTACAGAAACTGGAATGGAGATGGCATTCAACGTGAGCCAGAAGAACACCAGTTTGTTTGAAGTTGGCAGAAAGACGAGCGAAAATGTTGTGGACGTGGACACTGACAGAGTCGGCTGAAAGAGTGGGGTGAGAGAGACAGAGTTACAGAAAACTCAGACAGTCAGAGAGTCAGAGAGTCTGAGACAAAGTTACAGTAACAGTTGACTCACTATTGCTCCAGAAGAGTACAGCCAGTTTAGAGTGTTTCTTCAGAGTCTCTTCAAATTCTTCCTGACTGGAGAAGACGGTCAACTGACTTCCAGAAACTGTCTCCAGACCGGCAGTGCTCCTAAAGACTGTCTCCCTGTCTCTCTGAAATCATACCTGAGTTCCAGAACCTTCGCTTCGAAGAGATTCAATTCTATTGGACTCCTTCTAGGGACATGTACTGTCGGCTTGGCATTCAGATTCTCTATTTCTTTCACCGACAGTTTTCTCACAAAACCAATTTCCTTCTCGGCTTCTTTCGAAGCGTAGACTGTCAACGGATTGACCGAATGTCTTGACAGGGCACTGAAAGTCAGAGGGTGTGTTTTTCAGAGTTTCGCAGTCGGATTGTTGCGTCGTCTTCGCGTGTTTTAAAACGGCCCTAATTGGGTCGCGGTCCGAACCAAAACGAGCCATGTCCGGTAGTCGATTCTGATGTCACCACATCCCGTCCCCTCTCTCTTCTACGCTTCGCTGCTCTTTTACTCTTGTACTCTTTCTGTTCCTTGTCTCTCGTACTGTCTCACAGAGACTGTCACTTACTCCAATATTGCCATCTCAATGGATCCATCACTCTTCGAGTTGTGCTTCCTGTCCACACTGTAGATTGCAGCTCCAGAGCTTCTAGAATCTTCCAGGGTCCAAATCAAAACTAAGCAGACTCACGAATCTTCTACAACCAGGAAATGGTAGCTACCAGTTGGAGGAAAGTCGGCACAGCGGTAGTGTGTCTCGTCCTGACCGCAGCCAATCTAAATCTGTCAAGCTTCAGGAAGTGCAAAAGTATCCGGCCCAGGTCTCCTGACTGTCTCTCTCTCTTTTTGTCTGTCTGTTCCCCTGTCTCTATCTCTGTCTCTCAGTCCCTCTGTCTCTCTGACCTTCTCTCTGTCCCCCAGTATCTCACTTTCAGACTCTATGTCCCCCAGTCCCTGTGTCCCTCAGTAACTCTGGCTCGTAGTCGCTCAGTCTCTGTTTCAGACTCTCTGTCTCTCTGTCCCCCTGTCCATTTCTCTCTGTCTCGCAGTCTCCCTGCCTTTCTGTCTCTCATTCTCAGTTTCAGGCTCTCTGTCCCTCTGACCTTCTCTCTGTCTCAATTAGAACACTTCCTAAGGTTCTTATTAGTGTGAGAGATGGCGTGTCTCCAGAGCCAATTAACTTTCTTCTCTCGCTCTGATTCAAAAAGAGTGAAAACATTCCTTAGCGTAAGCCTTCTTCTTCTGAATCATTCATGCGGAGCTATCTCTAATTGTTTTAATGGCTCTAGGTTCTCTTTCTGACTCTCAGTCAGACGGTTTTCGTCATTTTTCTTCACTTTGTTATAATCGAGAACAAATTTGATCTTTTGAATTTTCGCTGCGAGACCCGTGAAAAGTTCTCGCCAATGTGGGTCCCGTCACGAAGCCATTAAACGTAGCGCAGTCTTTACGTACATTTTGATTCTTTTTGACGTAATTTCCTCTCATTTTATTGCCTCTCGAGAAGAAGCCCCATTTTGCTCATAATCTCACCCACATTCTCATTGTCCACAGTGACACGAGCCTCTTTCCTCAGGCGATCCTGTAGTTTTTTCAGCTGTTCCTCCAGTCTCAGACCGAAAGACTTCTCCTCGCCTGAAATATCTCCCTTCCAATTAATCTCCGCTCCGGAAATTCTTCCTTTCTCAGGATTAGAGACTCTCCACGTAACGAGATATCCCCCGCTCTGAACGTACCGGTCAGGGCTCGTTGGACCAGACTGGTCTGGATGAAATGTTCCTGGGGTAGGCTACCCGGTGCAGCTGACTCATCCCAGTCCCAGCCCTGAAATTTAAGGGTAGACTATTTTTGTCTCTCTCAGTCTGTTTTGTCCTTCTATCCCTCAGACTCTCTGTCTATCTGTCCTTCAATCTCTCTGTTTCTCACTTCTCTCAGTGATAGAGACACTCTCTCTATCATTCTCACTCTATCTGTATCTCACAGAAAAAACTGCAAAAAAAAATTTGGTCGGGCTGGGGGTTCGAACCGGCAAATCCTCTGTCGGATCTTGCCGAAACTGTCGGAAATTTGAATCTTAGGTTGCCCAGGCTGTCTTGGATGCGGGGTGGGGGACCTGGGGCTCCGCGGGTGCTGGTGCGTCTGAAAAATTGGGCGAAAAATCTTGGTCGGGCCAGGGGTTCGAACCGGCAAATCCTCGGGTCTGTCACTCTCTCTGTGTATCTCAGTCTCTCAGCCACTCCAGTTCAAAAAACCGGTCTATTCTGAGCTAACACAATCCAGATGGTTCTTCTGATACTTACTATCCGATTCATTCAATCATTTACCTTATCTCCTGGCGGTAGATGAGCCGGTGCACTCGGTCCCTCGACCTTGTGCAGTTTGGCCATATGGGGGCAGTGACATCTGAAAAAAGCGCTCATAGTACAACTTCAATTTGACTAGACACTCGGGAGTTTTTCGTATCGGAAATGGCTAGTTATGACGCTGAACACAAACTTTTTTTTGGAATCCGGATAGCTAGCAGCTTCAAATTGAGGGGAACAGAGATCTGGACAGAGAGACAGAGGGATAGAGACAGGGTTACTCTAGTACTTCCAAAACTAACCTGACCAGTGGGAGCAAGAAAAAGAAGAACAGAACCATCCCGATCGATTTACTGTGAAGATGGCCTTCGCGGGCGTCGGCCTCAAGGACTGACTGACCCGGTGCCTGACTCTCTACCAGGTTATTTTAGGACACGGTGACTTTCCCGATGACGCATTATTTTTGAGAGCTGGGGGGAAATGCAGAAAAGATCTGTACTCTCATCTTTTTAATCCCAGAGAACTGGGGAGAATGATCGGAGCCACCCACGGGCTTTGGAAGAGGGAGATAGAAAGGGCTTCCATTTGATCAACAGGAAAACTACAAACTGTTTTGCAGTTTTAAGACCGAATGTCTGTAATATTTTAGCTAAAAACGGGAGGTCCGACGATAGGGGTTTTTTTCTTGTCGACTAGGTTAAATAAGTAGTAAACACGCTATTTATGAGTGAATTAGCCTACCCAGTGTGTTTTTGGGCCAAAATTATTTTTTGGATTTTCGTATTTTCGCAACTTTTTATTTTTACCTTATTTTTCACTATTTTTACACTTGAATACACTTTTCTAGTGTATTTTTTAACGCTGAATCGATTAAGCATGGTTAGAAGTCGAAAAAATAAGCGCAAAACGTCAAAAAATAAGAAAGTGTGGGTGTTTTTATTTTTTGAGATTCAAATTCCCGCCCTCAAAAAAGCGCTGCAATTTGAAAAGTGCAGTTCAAAAAACTCATTTTCCAGATAGAGTATCCTTTCCGTTATTGGGCGAAAACGAAATTATTAGGATAAATGAGGGGTAAGAAGACCTATTTACCAGCAAAATATTTTTTTCGCCCAATAACGGAAAGGGTAAATTATCGCAAAAATTCGTTTTTTGGCCACTTCCAAGGTCCATAACTTTTTTCTGAAGCATTTTTTGTCCCATGACCCCTAAACAAAAAATGTTCCTACACATTTGTTCCATCGTTTAGGGCCATTTTGAGACATCCAAAGTTTCAAAGAGAAAATTTCCAAAAAAATTTTTTGGTTTTTGAGTTAGGGTCTGGAAAGCATTTGGGTCCCAAATAGTGCCTCCTGCAAATTTGAGCCGATTTGGATCATGGGAAGTACCCTATCGCCGCCCCCTCTAAAAGTTACGGGACATTGCGTCTTAAACTACTGAGACTGGAAATTTTCTCTTCTTATTTCAATCGTATTTGTCTCATTTTGAAGCTCTTGGAGTGAAAAAGACGATAAAATAACGTCCTGGGGCAATGGATATAGCCAGAACTGGATAGAGTTTTATACGGCGCGCTTCTTGTTCGAAACCAATGGAGAATTCCAAATGCCCGCTTACGGCCACACCACGTTGAAAGTACGCCATCCCGTCCGATCTGGCAAGTCAAGCAACGTTGGGCCCGGTTAGTACTTGGATCGGAGACGGCTTGGGAATCCCGGGTGTCGTAAGCTTTTTTGCTTATTTTTTTTTCTCCTTCGCTATTGTCCATTTCCAACGAAGAGCCGCACCCATGTTTGCACGCCATTTTGAAATTTCGTGCGTAAATCCGTTCTTGGTTCTTCTTTCATTTTTCAGTAATTTTTTTTTATTTTCTTACATTTTAGACGTTGTAGTCGAATTCTACACCTATAAAAACCTATTTGTCATCAAAAGCCGTGAAAAACAACCGTTTTAAGGCTGGATTGGAATAAAAGGGAAGTTGTCTCCCTAAAACGGCTATGCCGCTCTAAAAATCGGTTAATTTTTCCCAGTTTTTACACCAAATAGGTTGTTTTATACGCTGAGTTCGAAAATGCAACCGAAAACAAGAAAAAACAGCTAGAAAACTGCGAAAAAGCATCAAATTTGAACAAAATAGAATAAAATCCAACGCCGTGGCTGTCATTTTGGAAATTTCGTGTCGGGACCCGTGCCACTTCACCTTTAAAGAATTGCCTGACTGCCGCTATTCGTTGGAAATGGACTATAAAACCTGCGACTTTAAACTATAATCTCTAGCTTTCTTGTGTTTTTTTCCAAGTCTCTCATCCAGTTTCCTTTTGCCAAGCTCTTTGTCTCTCTCCGTCTCTAAACTGTACACTATCCGGACTCTTGCTCAGCTAATCCTTTGGCACTCTCTCATTCCAAGAGAGATCTGACCCATACATGATTCCCTTCAGCATATCCTCTCCCCGATTGTTCTCCCCACCAGCACGTCATCCGGGGTGGGATCTTTATCTCTAAAAGACTCCTCTGTACGCGTTCCAAATCCCCCTCATTGGATTCGTAATAATGGCTCAGGGATTCTTTCTACGGCTCTCACTCTCTAAAACGACGTCAGTCGACTTGTAAATGCAAATTGCCAAGGCATGTACACAGAAGTTTTCGCAACTTTTGGTCACTTGGCAATTGAGAATGAGTCTCTCTGTCCCTCTGTTAATCTGACTCTATGAATCCCTCTGTCTCTATGTCTCTGTCCCTCTGTCTGTTCCTCTGAGTTGTATCAGCGAGCCCCGCCCTGAGCTCGAAGAGTCGGTCGGTCCCCGAGGCCGAGTCGGCCAGGAGAAAGTAACAGCTGAAGAACCAGAAAGTGGACAAGACCTGAAAACAATCGAAGAAGCCAACCATTCGCGGATACAACTTCTGACTCTCTGCCTCTCTCTCTGTCTCTGTCTCTGACTCTCTCTGTCCCTCTGTCCCTCTGTCTGTCCCTCAGACTCTCAGACTCTCTCTGTCTCTCTGTATTTCCGTCCCTTCGCCTCTCCAACTCTCTGTCTCGTCTCTATGCCACTGTCCTCTCCCCTTCCTTTTCCATGCAAATTGCTCTTCCCCTATTTCCCCGTCACACAACTTTTCGCAACTTTGAGCCAAGCGTTATTGATACGACTCTACTTTTCTTGCCTCCTTATCACATCCCATGGGTCTTCATTGACTCCTATTTTCTCCTCTTCCCCATTTTTCTTTTGCAGAAAACCCTCAGTCTCAATAGATTTTTGCAGGCAACTGATGCGGGAGGCCTATGTGCTTCTTCTTCTCTTTCTCTGTATAGGCTCAGTGCACACGTTTGGCATCTTCTCAAGGCCGAATCCCTTCACAGCACATGTGAGACCGCCGCCGAAGAAACAAGGAGCACTGAAACTTTGTCCACCCGGTTGGTTTTTTTAAAGAATTTTCTCTGATTGGAACCCTCTTCCTTTCCTTCTGGACTAACTGACCTAACCCTCTTTGTTCGTGTCAAATCTTGGCTCGAATTTCATTGGATCCGGATTGGGACCGATGTTCAGGTCACTGAGAGACTGTGGTCTGTTTTCTATGTCGAGAGGGCAGAAGTCTGTTCCAATCACTGTTCCAACTAGCTCTCTGTATTCTGAACTGTCTGACTACTAGACTTCCACAACGTTAGTATCCAATTAACTAGTCAAGAGTCATCCACTTAACAAGTTTGCGGACTTTTTCTGCCAAGATTACTCTTGACAAGTCTCCGTAAAATCGGAGTTACAGAGGAGAAATCAAATCGAAAACCGTTAAAGTTCAGAAAGAAAACAAATTTTTCCAGACTATCGATTTAGTAGAACTCACCACATAGTAGAATTTTTCGTTCAAAACACGTGTCTACGATATCGAGAGTTGACTGTATCAGAAAAAACTGCTTCTTTTTAACCCTACAATGACAGAACCGAAGCTGACGAAAAATTCAGAGGTCATAGTTTAGTTTTCCTCTAGAATGAGCAGACTCAGTCTCCCCGCTCAAAAATCCCAGCACTCACAACTCTTGTGACCCTTTTACTTCAGAGTCCAAAGAGTTTATATCTCCTGGGATCATCTGATGTCTCGTCCAAAGAGTTGTCTTCTAGTTCTGAAGTGTCCAATGACACTTGAGCCCAATCATTTACGTAAACCGGTTCCTGTTTGAGCTTGAACATAGAGATTTTTGTCCATATCATTCTTTTCCTACCAGGGTTGGGCGAACATTGAAATTTTCGGCGAACACGAACACGAACCGAATATCCCATAAATTTTTTGGGCCGAACCGAACACGAACCGTACAGTTGACTTTCTGTTCGCCTGCGAACCGAACACGGCTCGAACATTCCACGAATTTTCTCCCAAATCACGGTTTTTTGTAAGAACCAGTCGTTTGACGATTAACATCAGGAAAAAAAAGATTGGTAAAAAAAACTGGAAACGAGTAGGGAATCCAAGGGGCTAAGAAAAATTTTGTTGCCTTTGAATCAGAGTCGTCTCTGTATTCTAGAATGTTCAGCAAAACTGTCGTCTTTCGAAATGTTCCATACTGATACGGTTAGGGGACCACGGGTCGATCTGGTTGAAGAATTGTATCGTCATCTTTTTCAGTTTCCAGTTCCACAAGAAACAATTCATAGCGTCTTACCGTCCATTAATTTTTCAGGAGGTTCGTCCTTTCTCGACGCCTTCAACCTCATTTGTCCGATGCGAAAGAAACGCTCAACGGAACACCAGCCACTGTCTAGACAGAGACGAAGCGCCAATATGGAGGAGACGATGGAACAGTGCTGCTCTCAAGGCTGCGACTTTCGAGACATCTTACCCTTGTGTACCAGCTTCTGGTAATAGACAAGCTTTGCCACTGTACACTCGCTCTCTCTCGCCCCTCTATACTTTGTGGTCCCCGCCCTAATTTGATAGAATAAACTTCTTGTTGACAACAACGGAATTCTTTGGGAAATGAGAGAGATATCAGGATCGATCACAGCAGACGGAGAAGGTCTGTCCGGGAGCCATTCGACAGTATCTGGAAGATTGGAGAAAGTTATAGTCCCTGTCCCAGTCCCTGTCTCTCACCTGTAAGTTGGTGAAGACGAAGAACAGAAAGTGTCTGAAGTACAAACAGCCGGAAAACCGCTTGGATAGGTATAGTAGTTCCCTTGACAGGTACTGGTACTGGACCCTCCAGCCTGACAGCAGACATACTGTCCCGAGCTGCTGTTATACTCGCAGATACTATTGGAGGGACATGTAGTCATCAGACAGTTTACCGGCTGATTGTTCTGGTACAGTACTGTGTACTGTGGATTTGCACAGGTCAGAGCTAAAATGGGTCTTACAAAAATGAAGGTATTCTACTAACTGGCTGATCCGGGACGACAGCAGACATACTGAGAGGATCTCGAATTGTACTTGCAGTAAGAGGACGAGGGGCAGGCTGAGATGAGACAGTTGATCAGTTGATTGTTCTGGTACTGGGGAGTCTCTCCAGCCGAGCAGAGGTCTCCGTTTGAACCTGAAGGCTGAGAGTCAGAGAGACAGAGGGACAAAAAAACTCACTGGATCCTCTACAGATTCCGTCTCCATAGTCCTGAGCTGGTGACTGACAAGCACAGATAGAATTCTGACAGGTTCCACTAGAAAATCCACCTATTTTTTTGAACAAAAACATAACTTACTTTCCCTGACACTGCTGAGTGAACATGCAGGATTGTCGCAGCTGAAATACCGATAAGTAACAAAAACTCTCGAGTGTTTGGTCTCATTTTAAAGCTCTTGGAGTGAAAAAGACGATAAAATAACGTCCTGGGGCAATGGATATAGCCAGAACTGGATAGAGTTTTATGCGGCGCGCTTCTTGTTCGAAACCAATGGAGAATTCCAAATGCCCGCTTACGGCCACACCACGTTGAAAGTACGCCATCCCGTCCGATCTGGCAAGTCAAGCAACGTTGGGCCCGGTTAGTACTTGGATCGGAGACGGCTTGGGAATCCCGGGTGTCGTAAGCTTTTTGCATTTTTTATTCCCCCCCCCCCAAAAAAAAAAAAAAAAACTCACAGGAACAGTGTTGTAGCACTGATTTCCAATCAGGACTTGGTTCGAATTACATGGTCCTGTCTCTGTTGAACTTCTACAGACCCCATTGACTGGGGATGTTCCACTCATACACTGACAGAAAGAGTTGGTACAAGTACCGTAACCCAGACACTGGGCACTGACTTGACAAGCTTGGTTCAGAGCGACCATGCTGCGACAACTGTTCGAGACCAGTCTGGAAACAGTCTCTGTCTCTCTGTCCCTCCGTCTCTCTCGACTCACACTTGACCAGACGGACACTGGATATTGGAAAACGAGCATCCACTTCCATTGTAAGTCATTCCACTAGTACAGACGCAGGTTCCAGAACAGACTGTGTTGGCTGAAATTGAATCTTCTTTAAGATTACGGTAGTTATCCTTACAAACAGTACACTGGTACGGACTTTGACACTGCATTCCGATTCCTACAGTATCCAGACACTGGTTATTGATGAGGATCTGGTAGGACTTGCAGCTGTTGCCGCCGCTGTTCAAGCACTGATTGTTTTGAAGGGTCGTTCCGGAGGGACAGGAACAGTAACTGTTGTAGCACTGGGAGCTGGAAGAAGAGTTTTTGATAGGACCGGGGATAGAGAGCCAGAGAGAGACATTTAACTTACTTTCCAAGACACTGCTGAGTATAAGTACAACCATAATTGTTCGGATTGTAAGTTGGATAGCATTGACCGTTGATGCTGACCTAAATCTCAGTTTTTTAAACTTTTTGGATTGATTTTGAAGCTCTTGGAGCAAAAAGACCATAAAATCACTGTACTTGACAGAGCACACTATCAAAACGAGATAGAATTTCGCGAGGCACGCTTCTTCATCGAAACTGATCGAGAATTTGAAGAGCCCGCTTACGGCCACACCACGTTGAAAGTACGCCATCCCGTCCGATCTGGCAAGTCAAGCAACGTTGGGCCCGGTTAGTACTTGGATCGGAGACGGCTTGGGAATCCCGGGTGTCGTAAGCTTTTTGCTTTATTTTTCCAAATTTTCTCACAACCGACCTGTCCATTCTGACAGCCATTATTCCCGCCACACTGATTTCCCTGTTGTGTTGTTCCAGAGGGACACAAACACTGTCCATTGAAGCACTGAGCATTTCCAGCACATGGCTGATTGAAACTACAGCCATAGGAACCAATTGGAATTCCATTGCTCGTTCCAGAGGTACAGTAACACTGTTGTCCGTTATTTCCATTGATACAAGTTCTAGAAAAAAGGGACAGTCCTTTAAAATGATGTCAGATCTCACGGCTGAGCATTGTTGGAGCATCTGCACTGTCCACTGGTACAGATTGTTCCTCCTAGACACTGTTGATTAGCTTGACACTGTCCGCCGTAGGTCGTGTAGCTCAGGCACTGGCCATTGACCATGATCATCGTCTGACTACAACTGTCCGTCTTGAATGAGAGACAGTATCCATAGAGAGCAATTCCTCCATTGGAACAGGTACAGTTGTTCTGAAAATCAGTGGTCTGTCTTTCTGTCCCTCTGTCTTTCTGACTCTCTGACTCTCTTACCTGGAAGCAGCTAGCCCCATCCAAACACTGTTGTCCAGAGTAACAGTAAGCTCCGGGAGCGGCCATCTGACTGTTCTGAGAAACGCACTGACTGCCCTGTTGAGTCGTGCCCTGAGGACAGGTACAGTAAGAGTTCAGACAGGTAGAGTTCCCAGCACATGTCTGTCCAAAGGTACAGTAGGATCCGATTGGAATTTGGTTCTGTTGACTACTGGTAACGCAGTAACAAGCTTGAGAGAATGAGGAAGAAGTCATGCAGAAGCGGGTCTTGTACTGACTGCAGGAACAGACGCTGTTCATACAGTTGGAGCCTCCGAGGCATTGTTGATCGTAGGTGCACTGTTGGTCGATTCGACTCAATTGGAAGCATTGGTTATTGACCATGACACCGTTGGAACCACAGAAACCAGTGGATTGGGGTAGACAGTATCCTTGACTGGGTTGCCTGAAAGAAGAGGGTGGGGGACAGAGAGACAGACTGTTGGACATGACAGAGACTGACAGAAAGACAGAAAAACAGAAGGACAGAGACTGGCAGAGAGACAGGCTGGCAGGGCAGACTGACAGAGAGACAGAGACTGACAGAGACTTACAGAATCTGACAGAGGGACAGAGGCTGACAGAGAGACAGAGACTGACAGACTCTCACCAGAACTCACGTGTTACTCTGACAGATGCACTGGTTATTGGAACAGATGGAATTATCTAGACAGGTAGACAACATAGCTGTAATGGAACATCCGGTCGAGGCCGGCTGGTAAGCCGTGTAGCACTGATTGTTCATGGAGATCTGGTTACTGGGACAGTTGTTGGTATTTCCTCCAATACACTGATTTCCCTGCTGGGTTGTTCCGACAGGACATTGGCACATTCCATTCTGACAGGCCGAGTTTCCGAGACATTGTTGTGTATAGGTACAACCATAGGAGCCGAGAGAGACAGTCTGGTAGCACTGGTTGTTGATCAGAACCTGGAATTGGACTGTCTCTCTGACTCTCTGTCTCTCTCACCTGATTGCCTTGACAGAATCCATTGTTCCCGCCATTAACACACTGATTTCCCTGCTGTGTCGTCCCAGAGGGACACAAACACTGTCCATTGGAGCATTGAGCGTTTCCAGCACAACCGAGAGAGAAAGTACAGCCATAGGAACCGATCTGGACATAACACTGACCATTGACCATGACCTAAAAGACTTCTGGATTTTTAAAGGACTGTCTCTGTACCTGATTGGTAGGACAGAAGCCATTATTGCCTCCATTGACACACTGATTTCCTTGTTGTGTTGTTCCAGAGGGACAGAGACACTGTCCATTTGAGCATTGAGAGTTTCCAGCACAGGCTTGACTGAAACTGCAGCCGAAAGATCCGATGGAAACGTAGCACTGTCCATTTATCAGGACCTGAAAGCTGTACTGACCCTGTCCCTGTCACTCACCTGATTGCTCTGACAGTTGCTACTTCCTCCAATACACTGATTTCCCTGCTGTGTCGTTCCAGAAGGACATTGACAGAAATTGTTGATGCACTGAGAGTTTCCAGCACAGTACTGGGAAGACTGACAGTAGGATCCGATCTGGGAGGCGGTCACACACTGTCCATTGACCAGAACCTGACCGATCTGACATTGACCGTTCTGGGAGTTCGGAGTGATACAGTAGCACTGTTGTTGACCATTATTAGTGAAGCAAAGACTGAAGAAGGTATTTCCAGTAGTTTTTAAACTTTTGAGGCATGTTTGGTCATATTTTGAAGTTGATTGAGTGAGAAAGACGATAAAATATCTTTCCAGGCTAGGGCAAATCGTCAGCTCGGAAAAGCGCGCTTCTTGATGGAAACTGATCGAGAATTTGAAAAGCCCGCTTACGGCCACACCACGTTGAAAGTACGCCATCCCGTCCGATCTGGCAAGTCAAGCAACGTTGGGCCCGGTTAGTACTTGGATCGGAGACGGCTTGGGAATCCCGGGTGTCGTAAGCTTTTTGCTTTTTTTCATTTTTTTTTGCCTTTCTCGCTCAGAAATCTCTCACCTCTGTGTATTCATTGGACACTGACAAGTCGAGGACTGACATCTACTGCCTCCCAAGCACTGAACATCCGAGATGCAATTACTGTTCAGAGAACCGTATTGTCTGCACTGACCATTGACCATGACTGTCTGACTGTTGGGACATTGTCCAGTGTTCGTAGCACTGACACAGTATGGGAGGTAGGCGGTCAGTTGTTGTCTAAAAGACCAGTTTACTGGGGGTTACTGTATCTCTCTGTCTCTCTGACTCTCTGTCGCCCTACTCACAGATTATTGGTACAGGTACAGATTCCAGAAGTTCCAAAATTGAAGCTACACGAAGAATTGTCTAGACACTGTTGACTGTTAGTACATTGGCTGCCAGGTGGAGTCATTGAGATGCACTGATTGTTGACCAGGACCTAAAAGAGTCGAGAATCGATTAGAAGACGAAAGTCATCACTGCTCCAAAAATGCACTGTCCATTGGATCCCGTATTGCCGCCACTGTTCTGGCACTGTCCGTTCGTCGGCTGAGCTCCATTGGGACACTGACAGAAGCCGTTGGAGCATTGGGATCTGGAGAAGGGGGGTTACGGTAAGAGTCTGTCTCTTACCCTCCAGTACACTGCTGCGAGTTCTGACAACTGCTTCCAGGTCCGACCTGATTCATGCAGATTCCATTGACTAGGACCTAAAGATTGATCATTCGGTCTTTTTCAAAGGATGAGTCAACCTGGCCATTGGCACAGTTCCCTCCTCCTGTGTTGCCGCATTGAGCTGAAATCATTGTTTCGAATTCGGTCTATTGTTTGGACAGATGTGGCAAAAGCACGTGTGGGTGTCATTTGAGAGGCTTTTATACCGTTTCGAACTCGAAATAACTCTTTTCTGGTCGTGTGAGAGGTGGACAATAAACACTGACAGGGACAGG
This sequence comes from Oscheius onirici, assembly GCA_932521025.1. Taxonomy (NCBI): domain Eukaryota; kingdom Metazoa; phylum Nematoda; class Chromadorea; order Rhabditida; family Rhabditidae; genus Oscheius; species Oscheius onirici. The sequence continues at coordinate 9,568,642 of OW051470.1, read as the reverse complement.
GACAGGGACAGGGACAGGGACAGGGACAGGGACAGGGACAGGGACAGGGACAGGGACAGGGACAGGGACAGGGACAGGGACAGGGACAGGGACAGGGACAGGGACAGGGACAGGGACAGGGACAGGGACAGGGACAGGGACAGGGACAGGGACAGGGACAGGGACAGGGACAGGGACAGGGACAGGGACAGGGACAGGGACAGGGACAGGGACAGGGACAGGGACAGGGACAGGGACAGGGACAGGGACAGGGACAGGGACAGGGACAGGGACAGGGACAGGGACAGGGACAGGGACAGGGACAGGGAGACTTACCGTTCGGAGAGGCACAGCAGACATTCTGATTACAGTATGACGAAGCGGGACAGTCGTTACTGTTCTGACAGGACTGGTATCCATTACCATTGGTACTCAAGATGGCTGAACTTGTTGGACACTCTGAACTTTCATCTGTCACTCTGATTGTCTCTGTCTTACGGGTAGCCGAGACTCCACAGCAAATGTTCTGTCCTGTAGAAGAGTACTGACAAAAGTAGCCGGGACGGATAGACTGACAGGAACAGCTGGAAAGGATTACTTTAGAGGGAGGGAGAGACAGAGACTCACACATTAGAGAAAGAGCATGTGACCAGCTGATTGTTGTTGTAGAGAGCAGAGTAGCCGGGCGGACACTGCTGTGAGAAGGCATCTGAACCAGTCCTTTAAACTCTCTCTCCTTTGATCAATACCATGGAAGAGTATAACAAGAAGCAGGAAGAGGCTCTCCATGGCCGCAGTGCTGAATATCTCCCGCGACTGCCGCGCCGAGTCGCTGTTAGTTCAGCTGCCCAAAGAATGAGAAGAGAGCACGTCATCCACGGGAAAAACTTTTTTTGTGGATCTGGAGAGAGAAATTAAAAGATGGATGTCTGGTGGAATGCTTCGAAATAGGGCGGATCTCTGTTTTGGTAAGGCTGATTCAGAGACTGGTCTCAAAAGACAGAGCGGAGCTTCAAGAGTACAAAATGAGACGGAGTAAAAACTGGGAACTGGCGAACTACATAGACGCAATTTCAACAAAGTCCATAAATCATAGAAACTGATTGATTTGCAAGTAATTGTCATAGAAACTTTCAAAATCATAAAAAATAACTGTCCAGGCGATGGCGAGCAGTCTGTCGATGCTTCTTACTCCACTTCGCCGATCCCCATAGACTAGAAGGTAGAAGGCGAACAGCTTCTTCTTCCGTGCTAGGTAGCGAAAAAGTATTCATGACGAATGAATTGTTTTGCGGCAATTAAGTCAAAATTATTACAATGACAAAACAATATTGCCAAATTATTATAACTTATGGACTTTGTTGAAATTGCGTGTAGTTCACAAGTACCAAAAACGGTTGCCTTATCCAGAGACATTGATGAAAAAAGCTGGAGAAAATCGTGCAAAAATTTACAAATATAAAAAGATTTTTGACAAGAAAAAAGAGTCCGACTTTGGCACTTTCCGACAATATCATATGTTGAAGCCGTTGCGCTGAGTGAGATATCAAAACATCATAATCTTCACGGTTTGTGAGTCGTTGGCCGCCTATGTTCACTGGCGTTTTCATCTCCGGAAAACACTTTCCAGTACAGTCGAGAAGAGTGCTGGTGAAACTGTGTCGCCTTGTAAGACACCTCTCTTCACCTCAACTTTCTTTCCAATTACCTTGACAGCTACTTCCGAGTGATCGTGTTCCAGTCTACCTCCGAGTTTTTACATACTCAGGCAAAATGTCATAGAAACTTTTGACTTTTTTATTTTACGGGAAGACCCTTTTCTCCGTAAATAATTTTGTGCCGAAAATGGCGCTGAATTGAGCGTTCAATATTTTGGAAAATTGAAATAGACTGTCGCTGATAAAAGTGTTCAGTTACCCAAGTTTGAGGTAAAGTACTACCTTTTCGGATGTTTCACATAGCGTCACATCAATCAAACAAGAGAGCAGTACAAACGTGTAGAGCTGAATGGAAAGCGGATTACGTGAACCATCTCTAAACTCCTCTCTGTGTCGGCTTCAAAAGAGAAGTCTGAGCATTTTCAGAGTATCAGGGCTCGCCTCGAGTGTCTATAGTTTTCGCGCGTATCGCGACTGTTTTTGTTGCTGTGCTTATTTCCCCCTGAGGGGAGGGCCGGTCCCGGCTCTAGTGCAACGCCGGGTCGACCCGTGAGAAGGCGCTGGCAAGCCAACGACCAACTCCGGTCTCAAAAATCGGTTAACCTTGTACGACGCAATAGCGACGTATATCGAAGGTTAATTCGATAAGAACGATTACTACACTTTGATCTTAGCCATAAGGCCGAGAAGCGATACAGAACGAACGAACAGCAGGTACTTACGTCGAGGGGCACGACGACGGGGAACGGTCGTGAGCGGGGGAGATAATGGGCAGACACGCCGCGGCGACGGGGGCACCCTAATTGCACATTTCGCTTCTGTTGCGACGGGCTCGGGGTGGGGGAACTAATAAAACTCTTATCGCTTTCTAATTCTGTCGAAAAATCCAGAAAAATTGGTATAAGAAGCACTAAAATTGACCGAGTTATGGTAAGTGCGAGTGGTGCGACATGAGTCTCTGTGACCATTTCGCTTCAGGTTCGCGGCCTTCTTGAAGTTTCTCCTGATAATTTTCAGCGCGTTTTATCAGAAAAACCATAAGAAAAAATCATTAAAACATTCCTGATTACCAGACTTCAAAAAAGTCAACAGGAACCTGAAGTACTTCACTACTCGTACAATCAACACTCACATTTCATTTTTTTCAAATTTTTTCAATTTTTTTTCAAACTTCGCTGCTCAAATACGAAGAAATGAAGAAACTCTTTTGTTATTTCCCGTTTGTTGAGCCAAATAACTTTTAAAAGTCGGCTCGAGGCGAGTTGATATAACAGTCACCATAGCTTTTAAAAAGTTTAGATAATAAGAGTAATAGTAAGAGTAACAGTGACAGTAACAAACCTGTTCATCCACTGCCACCCCATACGACTTTATAATATATGGACTCTTTAGCTTTCTCGGGGTGCGAGCCTCTTCCATCAGCTTCTTGATCTGCTCTTTTGGCAGTTCCACCTTGGTTGAATTTATGGCCACAGCCTTCTTCTTTCCCTTCTTCGTCGTCAGTTCTCCCAACTGAACAGTTCCAAAGGCTCCCTTGCCCAGTTCTTTGCCGCTCATCTTGACATCGCAGTGCTTATACTCCCAGTATTGAAGAGGCGTGGGAGTCTTGAGCTGAAAGCCGACGACGACCATGTAACAGAGTTTGGTTTTGTAGGTATCGAGAAGTTCCTTGATGGAATTGAATTGCTTTTTCTTGATGGAATACTTTCCTTGACTTCGTTTGATCACGACGTTTCTTATCTGAAAAAAAAATATTTTTCCGTTGAAAATTTAGCGAAAAATACACAAAAAAAAAAGATTCATTTTTATGCAAAAACGCTACAAAAGACAATTTGAGTCTCGCAGAAGCGAACCTGGGTCGTTTCGAACGGTACCTGCGCCTTGGACCACTAGGCCAGGACTAGGCTTGTTGAAAATCTGCGCTGCGGCGGGCTAAAAAAATTCATTTTTTTTTCTGATTTTTTTTGTTTCCAAATACGTCCCCCGATTAGCTTTAGTTTTGCCATCAGAAAAATTGGAAGAAAATGGAAAACTGAACAACCCAGAATCAACAAGCCTGGCCAGGACGGCAAATTCGGCCACAAATTCCGGGTTGCACATATGGTTTTGTTAGTTTTTTACAGGTAAGTAAACTAATTCTCCAATTTTATCTGGAAAACCTAATTTTCTCGCATTTCGCTGTTCCGCAAAGTTGTAGCTTTTGATTTGAGCTACAACTTGCAAAACATCAAAAAGCTGGAAAATGAATTCTTTAATCTGAAAAAGGAGTGTTATTGGACCTACACTTTTCAATCTTTACGTAGCCAATCTAATACGATTTACTCAACTACCACCTGAGGTAAAAGTTTACCCAGTTTGCTGACGATGTTAAACTTTACGTTTCATTTGAGGAAAAGTCTAGCATTGAATCCAGTGATGTGCTTCAACACTCCATTGACAGAGTAGTATCCTATTTCGACATGTTAAAGTTAAGAATACCTGAGAACAAAACGTATGTTGCCCATTTAGGTTCAAAAAATCCTAGGAACATTTACCACGTAAATGGATTTCTGATTGACGGTCGAAGCAGCGTTCGCGATTTAGGTATCCGTTATGATGATTGTTTGTCCTTCAGACCCCAGTACGGCCATATGATTCAGTCTGCTAACATAGTGTTTAGAATCTTCAGAGTATTCCTTACGAGCGATCCCAAACTTCTTACTAAGCTGTTTATAACTTATGTTAGGTCCAGAATGGAATTTTGTTCTTTAATTTGGAATCCCTATCTCAAAAAAGACGTTAATTCCTTAGAAAAAATCCAAAAGGACTTTTCTAGAATCCTTTGGCTAAAGAACAATCGAGGACTGACATATAGAGACATGCCCAGCTACGAAACGCGTTTAAGACTTTTGAGTATCCACTCATTGCCAACCAGAAAGTTGGTTAATGACATTTTGTTTGCTCGTAAAGTCCTTTTGGGTTTAGGTTTTACGAAAATTTCTGATTTGTATCGTTTTTGTCCTTCCAATGGACGGACTGTGCAATACAAGCTTGTACCTAAACAGTTCTCAAACAGGTGTACATCAGAGATGTGCGGGAATGAAATTCCCGCGGGAACGCGGGAATGAAAATGGTCACGGGATTCCCTTCCCGCGGGACGCGGGAATAATTTTTGAGACTAAAAATTCCCGCGGGTTCCTGCGGGAATTTTCATGATTCCCGCGGGAAAATCCAGGCTCTTTTTCTTCCCATTTTAGAGTTTTTCGTCGGCAAAAAATCAAGGGAGGACCAGCTTTTTTGTCAAAATATGGCGTATTTTTACTGTCATCGGCTTAGAACTGCCCTTCTGACCATTAGTTTGTTGAAAATCAGTGCGAAAATTAGTTGCATAGCGAAAACCCGATGAAAATAAGCGAAATTTGCGTTTTTGAAAAATTCTCGCCATTCCCGTCATTCCCGCGGGAAAAACTGCTTTTTACGGGAATAGAAATGGGCACGAGATTCCCTCCCGCGGGACGCGGAACAATTTTTTGAGACTAAAAATTCACATTGCTCTACATTCGGACGCGATCCATGGTCTTCTAGACGGATGATTCCTTGAAGAAGACCTGTACTCGATACACCCCCCTTTTTTTCACATTTAGCATGGTTTCCAACTCAACCAAGGTTTCAAAATAGTGCCTAATTCACGTGCTCATTTTTCAGCAGTTTGGCTATTGTACGTCCCGGTTATAGACACAGCCCGAGTGTTTTTAAACTACTTTGATTCCTAAAGTTGAATTGTAACCCTCTGCTATTCCTCCTTTGTACATTGTAACAATGTTTTGCCTATGGCAAAATGAATATTCTATTCTATTCTAAGGACAAAACTCACATAATTGTCCTCTTCATTAGTCGCCGTCGCATGGAATGTCCGTCTTTTGGTGGGCACTTTTCCACCTTAACCGACAGTATAATTTCCCACTTTTTGACGCCACCCTTCTCGTCTTCTTCAGTCTCCGAAACTCTTATCAGATAGTCTCCATATTTTTTCAACAAATCGTTCACATCTTCTCGTGGCAGGAAACCGTGGTAGCCTTCCAGAGCTTTCAGCTCCTTTTCGGCCTCTTTGTAGACTCTCTCGTTCTGTCCGATGGTACAACATCCGCTAGTGCTTTTTTTCTTGTTGCCACCTTCGAGGGAAGCCGCCTGTAAGGGAGAGAGTTAGAGACAGAGAGAAGCAGAGGGACAGAGATAGTCAGAGAGTCAAAGAGACAGTGAGAGTCAGATAAACGGAGAGTCAGGTAGAGAATTAGAGATACAGAGAGCCAGAGAGTCGGAGAGTCAAAAAATCAGAGAGGACAGAGAATCAGAGAGACCAACAGACAGAGGGACAGAGAGAGAGTCAGATAGACAGGCAGTCAGGCAGACAGACAGACAGATCCCTGGTAGACTGCAACTGCAAAAAACTACTAACCCCAGACCCTTTACTAGCCGGTCGTGTCTCGCTCTTCTTCCTAACCGGATCAGTAGCCACTTCTATGATTTCGGCATCTTTGGGTGGAGAGTTGGAGACCTTTTCAGCTAGAGTCATTGGCACAATGGTTATTCTTCCAATTGTATATGGTTATATAGAGTTTTGTTTAGTATGTTTTGTGCTAGTAATTGTTATGCAAAACGTTCATTGAACTTCATTTTTCTTCAATAACAAAATTTCAAGGCATCACGTCACACGTTGTGCAACGTTTCTCTCATTTAGTTTCATAAGCTCTTTGCCGAATTGTTTCGTCTTCTGGCAGCTGACTCACCCCCATTAATGTCTTCCTCCTCCTCCATCTCTCGTTCTCTACGAAAAAACCGGCTGACCATCATAACGACCACGCGGCGTCCTAGGTTCTCGTTGCCTCCCTCTTTATCCTCTTTACAGTTTATATGATTCATCCCATCCAGTTCAGTCGCATATCTGTCTTTCTGTGTCTCTGACTCTCTGTTTCCATGACTTTCTGTCTCTCTACCACGCCTGACCCTAGTCCCTAAGAGTGGTCACTTCCTTTCTCCGGAAGTGAGTCATTTCATTCCACTCCCTCTCTTTCTCACAACGGCCGCATACCCAAACAGCCTTTCATCTTCCCATTTCCAAAAAAGTAGTCACACTTTTGTGGTAAGAGAGACAGCGACCGCAAACCTGCCCCCACTTGAGAACGACAGCCTGTCCCTGTCCCTGTCCCTGTCCCTGTCCCTGTCCCTGTCCCTGTCTTATTTTCCTCCTCAAAGTTCACTGTATTCACTCTCTCATTAATCAGCATCCATTCAAATTCTCTCCCCAATAACAAGATGTGAGTGACCAATCTCGTGAGTAGCATTCGGGGCACGGGCTCTGATTCATTGCATTGTTACCAAACAGGGCGTCCCATAAATAGGCCCCCGAAGTGGTTGGGGGGCATGTCGCCCCGGCAACCGTCATCCGAGGTCCCCAGCCCCGTCGAAATTCGACTCCTGCGGCGTGTTGTTTTGATGCTTCTCTCCTCATTTTCTGTACTGTCTCGCGGTTAGCGCTCAAATATTTTCTTCTTCTGTTTATAGCGAGAAAGATATCGTTATTTTTCGTCACTGTTTGCATGTTGGAAAAATATGAAAAACTAAAGAATCGTAATCCCCTCCACCGCGTCAAGGTGTCACTCAGGGAGGGGGTTTGCACTACTACACTACGGTAAATTGCAGCTGGATACAACGCTACAGACCTCATTCACACGATGTGACGACACCGTACGGCGATGAGCTGGCGATCCCGGGACATTGAAAGATAGACAGCCCGGTCGGGCAAGGAAAAATGCTTGAAACGAGTCCTGGTTGCATAAACTTTTCACTTTTCTCCCATCATTTTCCTTATCTCTTCCCCCAAACAAGGTGTTTGTTTATTGCCCGCCTCCTTTTCGGACCATTTCCAGAGACTAATGGGAAGATCGATCGTTTCCGCCCAGAAAGAAGAAAAGCCTAATGGCAGCTGGCCAACCAAAACAGCTGCTCTCTTATTGCGTAGATGCCATGACACCCTCGCACTTTTTCTCGAAAATAGCCTGTACATTTCTCTTTTTTTTTGCTCGCGCCTTGTTTACAGCTCGGTCCGATCTCTTTCAAATGCATAAAGCCGCGTGAATATTAACAATTATTCTTGGTCTTATGCTCTGGATCGGTTTTTGATCTGAACTGTCCCTCTCTGTCTCTCTGTCCCTCTGTCCGTCTGACCTCTGATTCACAACTTGACCTTCCGAAAGAACCAATTTTGGTGTGTCCAGTGAGCCGCGACGAAGAAACACCTCCCTCACGCAGCCTCACCCCCGTAAATATTTGCTCTCCTCTCTGTCCTTCCAGTCATCGATTACAATCGACAGCTATCGCCTTTAGTCCTCCTCTGTATTTATTTGGATAGATGCTACCCTTCAGTCCTTTTTGTCGGTCTTTTTATATGTTTACTTCTGATCATTTTGGACATGCAAAGCTACAAAATGGGACTATAGTCGGGGGAAAAACTGTTCTCTTTCCATAGCAACAAAACAAAACAGAAAATTTAAAAAAAAAAAAAAAAGGAAAAAGCTTACGACACCCGGGATTCCCAAGCCGTCTCCGATCCAAGTACTAACCGGGCCCAACGTTGCTTGACTTGCCAGATCGGACGGGATGGCGTACTTTCAACGTGGTGTGGCCGTAAGCGGGCGTTGAAAATTCTCCATTGGTATCGAATGTGGCGAAAAATTTCAGTCAAACCCTGACCCATCTTTCACGTTTTTGTTGACTACTCCTCCTGAAGCTGCGCTTGGCTAGTTGTTTTGTTTACACCCATCCCTCCTCCGGAGGCTTCTTCACTTCGTATTCCCCGCTGACTCTTCATCGCCCAGCCATTATCTCCTAAGCATCTCTCTTTCTGGATTGTATTCGATACTTCATCTCTCTTTCTCTATGTGACCCGTCTTATCTCCAACTCCCAGGTCGGAAACCTTTTTTTTCGGGAGGCGTGCGGTTTCACTCTCTTTCCCATTTTTGGGCGGGGAATCACATCTATTACCTGTGTCTCTCTCTCTCTCAAACCAAGGTCGATTTCAAGGTCCGGTTCAGTTCTCACCCTCAATAACTGTCCCTCTGTCTCTCTGTTCCTCCGACTTTCTTCTCCATTCGAATGCTCTTCCCAAACTTTGCTAAATTGTTGCCGAGACAAACGCAGTCCAAACCCGATTTGTCCCCTTTCCAGGCTGTTTTTCGAACGGAAAGATTTCGCAGCATGCAATCGCGAGTCAAATTTGTCTCCTCTGGAGACACGCGATCCTATAAATTCACTGGGTTGTCCTGAAGAAAAACCGCCACCGTTGCCTTTCTCTTTGTCCTACCAACAAATCTAACTAGCTTGGTGAGGCACCATAATGATCCTCAGTTTACTGCTCTTTCCTAGATAATTTTTTGCAAAAAAGGCAAAAAAGCTTACGACATCCGGGATTCCCAAGCCGTCTCCGATTCAAGTACCAACCGGGCCCAACGTTGCTTGACTTGCCAGATCGGACGGGATGGCGTACTTTCAACGTTGTGTGGCTGTAAGCGAGGTTTTGAAATTTTTCATTGGTTTCGAATGGTTTGTATTGAATCCTATTTTTCTGACTCAAAAACTGATTTTCGAACTTTTTGGTGTTCTGCAAAGTTGTAGAGCTGATCAAGCTCTACAACTTTGCAGAACACCAAAAGGCTAGAAATTCCCTTAAATTTTGAGAATGCCACATCACTCTGTTGAATAAAGTTTACGTACATAACGTACATCTGATAGGCTTCCTGCCGTCAGAGATGATATTTCAGCTAATCCAGGAGCATTGATTAACCCTCCTCTTTCTCCAGTTCAGTCACATGGAATCTCCGCTCACATACTCTCTCTCTGCTTTTTTTCTGCTCCAATAAGTTTTGAGGCGTTTATCTTAGCCCACATCTCCCTTTCTCTCTGACTCTCTATCTCTCCCTCTTCCCCCCTATCTCACTCCTTTTGTCTCTCTACTTTTCTTAAAGGACTGTCTTTCAGAATGCTTCCAGTCGTCGTCCTGCTCCTTCTAGGCTCCGTCGTGTACGCCGACGTTGAGAAAGACGTTCAGAATGCCGTCAATGAAGTCACATCGACCAAGGTTGGTAGCGCTTCCCTAAATAGATTGCTAGAGCAACATTTGAAGCCCTCAGATTTCGTGAGGCTCTGATTGGGGTGTCCATTTCGCAGCGATTTGTCACACACAATTGAATGTTCTCTTGTTGGCGATGCATACAGAATCAGACGAAGGATGTGGCGAAAAAAAGTGAAACAATTTTGACTGCTGTGATTTTAAATGCAAGAGCGTTCGGAACGGAAAAAGGCTAGCGTTCAAAATGGGGGAAAGCCCTGAGTTTTGATCAGAAAACTCCTTTCAGAGCTCTACCCATATAAGTGCGACTTTTTTGCTTTTTCATCAAACCAATTTTTAGCCTTTTAAAGCTTGCCCAAGATCATTATTTTTTTTAGGACGGTGACCTGTTCTGCCCGCTTCCCGTCGTCGGAACCAAGTGCCCCGGAAGCAGCGTCTTCCACTACTACAAATGCTGCGGAACGGCCAACAAGGACTGCTGCTTCAACCTTCAGGTAATTTTTTTTAAACATTTTAACATAAAATTGCTTCTAGACGTGGGTAATCGTGGTCCTGGCTGTGATTGCCGTCATCACTTTGGCTTCTTTCGTCTTGTCTCTCATTCGTTGCATCTGCTGTCGTCGTTAATTCTGGACACACAGTCCTTTAAAAAAAACTGCCTGCCAAAACGACCGCTTCGCTTACCGGTTCTGTTCAGTTCCATCGATGCTCTCCTACCTTATAAATGTATAGGCGGTTCCTCTCACGCCACGTGTTATCCATACAAAATACGTTTTTTGTACTTTCGTCAAATTTGTTCGAGTAATAAAGATATGCCTTGTACTTTGAATGGAAGTCTCCTTACAAATGTTGAAAAGGATATTTTTTTAAACAAACTGACCAGAGAAAACGTCGTTTTGCAGAAGCGTTTCTACCTGAATTCCTGAATTCTCCAACTGAACGAACACGAACTTGCAGAAACAAGGTTGGCAACTCCCTTCCAGGGCTAAAATATGAATTCATGACTTCGCTCTGTCAGGGAGCTCTCGTGGTTTCCCCTTCATTCCTCCTTTGTTACTCTCCTCCACCTCACTCTCCCTGACCCTCCAAAGAAACTATCGAAATTGTATTGGAACACGCTCCCTCCCAAGCCTAATTTCAAAAACCTGAACGAATCGCCCGGCCCGTTTCTAGCTTTAGTGAGTCTCAGCCCTAGTTCCCCCTCCCTTCTCCCCTTGTCACTCTGTTCCAGTCACGCAATCCCAGTAAGAAACTATCAAAGTCGTTAGAACACTTCGCGCACTTGCTTGTCCTGTCGCGACTTGTTAAAAACTAATTTGTGCACACAAAGCCCTCCTCCTTATCCTCAATTAGAGCTTCAAACAGACACACACACAGACTTGGGAGCAATTTAAAGTGGATTAGATAAAAACACACAATCCACTTTAAATTGCTCTCGCGTCTCTGTGTGTCTGTTAGCAAGTGTGGACTTTGATTATTTTCTACTGGGTAGTGTCAAGACAGTAGAGAATCAAGTGCGGGTTAGGACTACAGGAAAGCGTTCAAAGGGGTTTCTACTATAAGTTTAGCTCCAAGGGGGCAATATCACAACTGGAGAACAGGGATAGGGATAACAGGAGCACATGAAAATAGAGACAGGGAGATCAGCAGGGAAGGATAGGTACACGGAAAATATACGAAGGGATACAGGGACACGAGGGAAAAATTAGACTAACAAGTACGCGAAGTGTTCTAACGACTTTGGTAGTTTCTTATTGGATCTGTGTGACTGGAACAGAGTGACAAGAGGAGACGGGAAGGAACAGTAGGACTGAGACTCAGAAAATGTAGGACTTGAACGGGTCGCCCGTTCAAGTCCTACATTTTGAAATTAGACTTGGGAGGGAGCGGGTTCCAATACAATTCCGGTAGTTTCTTTGGAGGGTCAGGGAGAGTGACTGGAGGAGAGTAACAAAGGGGGAATGAAAGGGAAACCACGACTAGGGCTCCGTGACAGAGCAAAGTCAAGAATGTCGACTTTAGCTCTGGAAGGGCGTTTCCAACCTCGAACAAAATTTGAAGCATAATTTTTAGCTTTTCTAAAAAAAAAACTCTAATTGACCATGCTTTTGGCAAGGAAAAGCAATTAATTGTCCACGAACTTTGCTCCCGGAAGGCTGAATTTTCGCCTACGGTCGACAGCATTTTTCCGCGGTATTTCCGCGGAATTCCGCGCGGAAAAAAATTTCCGCACATCACTGGTAGAGTCTGAAATAAAATAATCAGTCTCTCTGTCTCATCGGTTGGCTATGCAACTGCTCCGATATATTCGAGAGTCAGTCCGGCAGTTGCCTTGGAACACATATAAAGCAATGGCTGTCTGTGAACGGGATGCTGGGTCTGACGGTGAATCTCTCGGACTCTTTGGTCCTTCCGTCCCTCTTTCCCTCTGTCTCTTTATCCCTCTGTCCCTCCAGATTCGGTACACAACTAAAAGATACGTCTTTATTCTATGCACAGTCTTTGTGTCCGGGGGATGTGGTACCCGTGTGGAATGTGTGTATGTAGGTACTGGAGAAACGGAATTCGTCGCACAACACGTGGAGAGATGTCTTGATGTGTCTCTTACAAAAATCTAGGAGAGAGAATACCCGTGGTGAAAAATGAGAAACAGTGTCAGGAATGGTGAACGCGTCTGGGAGAGAAAGTAACACAGTTCTGATTTAGGAGATTCGGGGTAAATGTACAGGGACAAGAAACTGGGAAGGGGCTCTAGACTTCGTGTTCCGCCACCAGAATGCCATTTCGGAGAGAGACACCCTCCTCCCAATCTGGAGTGTCTTTGGCGCCGCGGTTGTTGACCGGCTCCTCACGTTGGGTTTCCTGTATATTCGGTAAATTAAAAAAAAAAGTAAAAAAAAAGGGAAAAAAGTCAAGCGCGAAATTCGAATTCGTTCTGGCGATGTGACCTGCTTTGGAAAGTTATTTTAATACTCCAAAAATGCGTTAGATTTTCAAGGAGCAAGCTTACCTCTCCCGGCTCGAACTGGTCATTGATGAAATTCGAGAGCGGATCCGGCTGGTATGGATTCTCATCGTCTCCGTAGTTGGATTCAGCCTGGGCCAGTTCAGGGTGCTTGAAGACGAAGGAAGCCTTAAAATTTCTTTGTTTTGAGCTGACAGTTAGACTATACCTCGTCAAAGCCTTGCAGGTCAACATTCTTCGTTTCCGAAAGCTCGAAGAGCTCGTCCACTATGGTGTAGCTGAAAGTTGGATGTTTCAAATGTAGAAAACAAGAAAAAATTTACAGCAAGAAAAAAATGCTCAGAGGATTCGAACCTCTGACCATATATTTTCCAAGCAAGACCTTAACCGACTGCGCCATTGCGACACTTAAAGGAATTGACCAAAATTTTCAGATGTAGACAATAAACTTACAAGTTAGGTCTCTCCCTGGAAGCATGTGAGAAGCACTCCTTCATCAATAGAGCCCAAGTTTGTGGTGTTTGAGGTGGTGCGTCCAGACTCCGTCCCTTCCTGATGTGTTCAATGACTTCCTCATTGGCCAGTCCCGTGTAAGGCAGCTGTCCTCCCGTCCACATCTCGTACAGTACGACTCCATAACTCCAGACATCCGACTTGATGTCATGTTTTCCGTCCAGGAGTGACTCCGGAGCCATCCAACGTACTGGCATCATTCGTCGCCCGGCAGGCTTGTAGTATTCTCGGTAGCAGAGGTCTCGAGTCATTCCAAAGTCTGAAAAGTTACTGTCAGTCTCTCTGTTCTTCTGTTTCTCTGTCCTTACCTCCAATCTTGACGACCAGATCCTTCGAAACCATGCAATTTCTTGCTGCCAGATCACGATGGCAGAATTTCAACGACTCCAAGTAGGCCATTCCATCAGCAATCTGTAGTGCCCATCTTAGCATCTCGTCCTCTGTCGGAGCCGGCAAGTTTTCCACATTTTCCTCCCCATCTGGTCGTCGTGCTCTCAAGTAATCTCGAAGATTTCCCTGAAGAGACTGCGTTTTTTTCTAGGAATCAGCATTTACGTTGTCCATGAGCTCCATGACGACAAAAACGGGCTGTCCGTCAGAGACAACACCAAAAAGTTTAACAATGTACGAAGCGTCAAATTTCTTCATCACAGAAGCCTCTGAAAATGCAATAATTTTACAAGAGGTATAAATTCAGGTTTCAAGAAACCGCGCGACTCGCACCACATAGCAGGGTGGTAGTGTGTTCGTTTCATACCAGAAGGGCCCGGGTTCGAGTCACGCTGTCATAAATCTTTTTTGTTTTTCAACTCACCCAGCAGGAAATGAATTCTCTCCGCTGAATTAGAGCTCTCAGTGACGGTTTTGATAGCACAGGGACCGAAAATGTGACCTCGGACTGTCTGTAGCTGATGGCCATAGCCTTTAAAGACCTAAATTGATCATTTTTTAAATAAAAAATAGCTAAAAACCTGTCCAAAAGTACCCTTTCCAATGCAATCCTCGACGGTCAGTTTTCCTCTTGGCAGTTCCCATTCGTCAGCCTTGTAAACGTCCTGCTGTGAAAGGTATTCCGGGTTGGCTGAGATCAACTGTGTGGCGTATTCTATCATCTTAATATTAGATTTTTTTAGCTAGAATTTAAATAAAAACAAACCTTTTTTCCGTAGTACTTCTTGAAGAAGAAGTAGGCAATAATGGAGAAGATCAGAAGGAAGACGGAGGCTATGGAACCCCAGATTATGATTCTCTGAAAGATTCGGGTATTTTGACATCAAAAAAGATTATTTTTTCGTTTTGTCATGTTCTATTTAGACTCTAGTCTCTAAGATTCGTAGACGGTGGTTCAATAGAGGGAAAAAGGATAGAGCCTAATTAGGAAGAGAGGAAAAACCTTACAGGATCATAGGTTTATTACTCTCTAACATTGATACGTATTGAACGTGGGGACACCCAGAAGGGAGGACCCTTGACTTAGGAGTGAGCTCCTAGATAACTCTCTCCCGCCCAAGAGGGGCGGAGCAATATCCTGACCCAAAGGTACAAAAGCTACAACTTTTCAGAACATCACAAAGCGCGAAAATGTATTCTTGGTTCTAAAAATAGGAATCCGAAAACTGACCTCGGTTGTCCAGAAGCCAGGCACGGCAATCTCAAACCACTCGTAGATGCAGGGCTCGGACATTTTTGGCAAAAGGGATCGCGTTCTGATCTCAACGTGGTACTTTCCATTGCTAAGTCCGGTAAAATCGATTCCCTTCTCGGGTGTCCAGCCATCTTTGTAGCCACGGCACTGCTTGTGAGGAGTCTGCAAACGGCAGAATAAAATTTTATATTTCTAATACTTACCGTCTTGGTATCCATATTGATTACGGTAATCTCATAGAGCCTCACACGACCATTCGGTTCTTTTGGTTCCTTCCAGGTAATGTTAACCACTCCGGTAGCATTGTACACTACCGCGTTGACGGTCTTATTATCCACAAGATCAGCTTCCCGAATTCCTCGGGTCATAATATTTTTCCAGGCCTTCTTCATGGAACAGTGATGAGCTTCAGCAGTAACGTCCTGGCATGCACTGATAGAAATCTGAAGGTTTTTTTTTTGATCAAACTGTAAAAAATTCTCACAAAGTAGTCAGTATAGTGATGCAGGCCAGTCAGAGTAATATTCGTAGAGGTCACATTGATTCTCATCGGCTCGTTCAGTGCCTCGTGCTTATCCATTTTCTGAGAAAATTAGCCATTTGGAAAAAATTAAGCAGAAAATACGTTAAGGATATCCTCAATTCTGTTGTTTGCATTTTTGTCCTGATTTGGTGGTCGGATTGAGCGCTTGACTCTCAGAGAATCTTCGGACCTAAAGTTGAAGATAAGATGAGCTGAAAGTGGCACAGGAATGTTCCAGAATGATTTGTTTTATCCAGTATCGTTGCAAGACCCATTGCCACAAATAAAACGTGCTCAAGTGGGATACTCAGTCAAATCTACGCAAATTTATTTAGCTAAATCAAAATTTTTAAGCAATGTTTAAACTTTGGTTGCGAATCTTTTTGGATGTTATATTTTTGGCATCTGGTCTCGCATCGATAACTTTGATTCTATAATTTTTTTGATTATGTATAAGTAAAAAATTGCGTTTTTCTCATTCTGGAACATTCCTGTAGGATATTGTACTTCTGCAAGACACCATATTTAGCTACATAGAAAAGAGCGGACGCTACGCGGACAACACGACATGCATTAAGGGAAGAGAGAATGGGGTAGGACAGTTGTGTCAGGACGAAAATTATGTAAAAATACAGACAGACATGCATATTGCGGCCCCCTACTCGGTATCCTCAGCCGCCATCGAGTTCCGGATGTTGTGTGGGGTACGGTAGATGCTCTTCCTCCGCCTTTCCCAGTCAATGGACCGTTTTCGGACCAGCGACGGACTGGCTGGATTGTGGTTGTCGCAATGAATCGGATTCCACGAGATCTCGCAACTTAAAACATGTAAGAGGACAAAAATAAAAAGCGTAAGAGACGGAGGACATGAGGTCAGAAGCGGGGGAGAGAGGTGTTGTCCGCGAACTCACTTCGGTACAAAGACGATATCTTGCAAAGCATTTTCAAAATTCGCTGCTTCTTGCCTCTGTTCTGATGTGGTTTTGGCATCCGCGGCACAGGCGCAGCAACCGTGAGCGGCACAAGTATCCGGAGGGGCTACTGTAGAGAGAAGGAGCTGTTGCCCGGGTGAGAGAGTCGTGGGATCTTCGGTGATCTTCTCCTTCCCCGTGTCGTGATCTGGAGATTTGTATTAGTCACTGTCACTCACGCCTTACCTTCATAGCAACCATCTCCATACTCCTCCACATACTTGTTATCCGTCTGTGGCTTGTACGTCACAATGTAGTGAGTAATTTCTCCATTCGGCCTGGTTGGAGGATCCCATTGTAAGCTGAACATGTTTATGTGTTCTGAAATCGTTTCAACATACAAAATAGTGTCAGTTCCTCTCTCCTGATGGACTTTCCAAATCGGCGGGTCGGGATTTCCAAAGTGGGTTCGAAGAAAACCGATTCTAGAGACTGCATTAGTTGCTCCTTCGTGTCGGACCATGGATGTGGTGACGTAGAAGGCATAACTGAAAATAATTATATTACATAGATCAAGTAATCCCTACTAGGTATTCGGCTTGATCAGTTCATTTGCAATCTCTTCCATGACCCATTCGCCTTCCTCGTTCTTGTGATCCATGTGCACATGACCATGTTCAGTCACACTTGTTTTCACCTAAAATAGAATTTTTTTGTAGGGGCTTTAAAACCAAAAACCTCGAGGAAATGGTTGTTCCAAGAGTCTGAGCAAGCGGAGCGATCATCATCAATTGACATGAGGGGATCGGGAAATTCGACTTCCTTGTACTTAATCTCGTAGCCGAGGAACTTTCGGTAGTCCATGTCGGTCGTATTGAAGGCTTTCCATTGCAGTCGGAAGGACGTGGAACTGACGGCAGCGACCAGTACATCAAAAGAGGACTCGCTACAGATCGCCTTGTCTCCGTTGCTGTTCCTGCTCTGATCGAAATCGTCGATTTCTTTGTCTCTGTCCAATCCCTTCATCAAGTTCGTAATGTGATCGAAGCAAAGCATTCGATTGTTCTGGAACTGGAAATAACCGGCAGTGACATTAAAGTCCGGATTAGGTGGGAACAGCTTTTGCAGGTTGTCATTCTCGTAGACCGAAATAGCATATCTGAAAATATTATATCTGAACAGAAAAAATAACAAAATTACTTGTCCCTGTACAGATAACGCCCCGTGATTGTGTGAAGGCTCTTGAACATGTAGAGATTTACAAGGGAGGGCGTCAGACGGATCAGAAGGTATCTGAAAATATGAACCACTAGTTTAAAAGTTTCATAAAAATACAAAATAAGATAAAAAATAGTTTCAAGGCTAACCCATCGATGATCTTGATTCTCCCAAAAGCCTTTGTCATTTCCGAAGCAGCCACACTTTCCATACCGATCCTCATCTCAATCTCCAGATGGCCATCAATTACTGTACACTTTTCTAGTGTTCGCGCCTAAACAATAGCAAATGTCTCAAATTACATGATCTTCTCACCTTTGATAAACTGTCGATGGTGATATTTCCCTTGCACTTTCGGATGCAGTCACTTCCACAGTGTCGACAGGTCTTATTGTTGGCCGGATCTTCCTCGTACTGGTCGGGACAGTGATAATGGCAGCGACCTTTGAAAGCTTTCCAGGTATCAATTTGACCTGCTGATTTCTTCGGATCGAGGCTCTCACAAGTAGTTTTGGTAACGCAGCGACGGTCAAGGAAGGAGTAGAGTGGCTCGGGACATTTGGGAAGACATCGGCCCTGAAAATTTGAATTTTGCAAGAACATTTGAACTTTTTTTGTTGACGTTTTGTGAACAAAGATTATACAAACCTCGTGACTGATATGTGCACAGACGAAGCAGGCCGTGGGATCATTTGGTCGAGCGCATCCGGCAATACATTCGCTGTGACAGCGTTCCCAGGTGTCGTCAGAGCATCCCGGTCCCATATGAGTGCCATTCCTGTCGTGTTCACAGCCCAGCTGACAGCTCTCCGTACTCCAGCAGGAAATGCCCTTTTCACTTTGAAGACATCGGTTTTGATCTTTCGGCTTACAGACATCAGCGCAGGGCTCAATCTTGCCCTCTCCGACGCTGATTTCCGAAGAATCGTCGACAAGTACATCGTTGATCGTACCGAACTGCAGATGACGCCAGTTGACTGACTTGGCATTGCAGAGTCTGTAAACAAGATGTTGAAGAGGCTTCTCAGGGCTTCTTCTAAAAAGTGATCGGAAACAAACCTGGGATTTTCGGCCATTCTTACACCGCCATTTCGAATCACTCGCAGATTGTCGAGACCGAGTTCCTCGAGCTCCTCATTTTGATAGACAATCAGAGAATAGTGCTGAATCAAGTTCTGTCCGCCAATGACGCGCAGATTTGGGAAGAGCCATTTCAGCGATTTGAGACCACTGAGAAATATGATTTTAGATGTGTAAAAAATAATGGGTACATTAAAATCAAGTATAAAACTCACTTGACTTGAAAAATAAGAAGAGAACCCGTAATTTCTCGGAGATGTTCGTAACGCGGAAAGTCTTCTTTTGTGAATGTCCGATTATCATGATCTGTGTAAGCGACCATGGACATTAAAAAGGATCCCTCAAGAACGGTACAGTTCAAATCGAGTTGCCTGAAATCACAACTTATTTTGTTCTTCCAAGCCCGTACGTGAATTCAGATTGATCCTTTTTAGCATCCTTCCTTGGCCACGTCCTCCCATTAGGATAATTCCTAATGTCCATAGTTTTGCATCGCCGCTCCGCGAAGGCATCTGTTTCCTGGAAATTATAACGCATCATAGATGTTTTCCTAGTTCTTTCCCCCATTTTTATCTCCCCGTTCTCCGTTGCTAGGCTCGCTGAGAAAGATCAAGAAGCCTGTGCGCTGTGATGAAGGCAATAACAGCTCTATCGATTTCGTTTTTTGGAACGGAGTTTTCCAGCTTGTTAGGCTTCAACCGAGGGTCGATCAGAGGATTCTCGTGAATTTTCCTACAGATTTCCTATAATAAAAATTTCCCGATCACTTTGGACAATCCAGCTTATGGAGCCTGATTCAACCTCTCGCTTGCACTAATTCTACTGATTCCGCCTGACAATTTTTTTCGAAAAGGTTTTGGGTATGAGAATTTTTGTATGTCAAGCTTCGCCCGCTTCTCATAACCAGTCCATAGTACATTTTCACACAGCATTCGTCACAAATCTCCGAAAACAATGCTGCGTCATGTTTCGTCAGAGAAAGGATGTGAAATCTGCAAAAACTACTCACCTTTATTATACAGAAACTTATCAGAAAGTACAGTGCTATTCGGAAGAAGGGACTTCCAGCTGGTGAGACTTCTTTCCGTCGCTTCACTCTCATTTGGACATTGAACAGAGAAAAACTGGAAAATGAATGAAGATAACCTTGGTCTAATTAGAAACTGGTAAGAAATGGGATGAGGAGAAGTGACATGATGTGCGGTGAATAGCCAGGAGCCGCATGAAAGGATTAGATTAATCGAGAGGATAGGAAGGGGAGGAGGAGCGGCTTGAGGCGTCACACTCGGCATCAAGTCTTGTCTGCATTAACACGACTTGACATAAACACGTCGATTAATTTTTTAACAAGGAGATTTGCAGAAATTTGGCATTTGTTCAAACAATAGCTATCAAATCTAAGTTTTTTTGAGCAAATTATATGAAAAATGTAGGACGGTGAAGAGCAAAAGTAGGTGAACAATGCCGTGACAAAAATAATCTTTGTTGCCTGTTGACAACAGTCAAAATAACTGCTCAGGGTGGTCTCATCCTGAAACCAGGCGAAGGAAGAGGCAACAACGGTCACATGCCTTACTTCTCTCCCGTATCACAAAAACGGAAGACTTCTCTGAACTTTGAGTGCGATAAGACCAAACTGGTTGGCTGCAGAGAGCTTTGACAACTTCAAAACAAGTCAATTTCCAGGACTGGGGGTGATAAGTTTTCTAAAATTTCTAAAGAGCCTGACCGGAACAGGAAATTATTGCCGTGGTAAAGAAAGTTGAATGCTAGGAAAAGTGGAATTGGCATCAGAATCATTTTTTTTAAATATGGAAATTCGGGTGAAAATCAGTTGAAATAAATGTTTGGTGAAAGTTGTGGGGTTTCCTAACATTTTCTGCGAGATGTGGTCAAATGAAGAAGGCGAAAACTAAAGGAAGTAGATAAGAAGAAGCATTTACTGCAGTTTTCACAAATAACAAGCCTGATGGGCAAAAGTGGTCTAAAATTACTCTATAATCACAAAGAGTGACATTAAAAAAAGAAAATGGGGAAAATATCCTTTTTGTATGTTTGTGCAGGCTTCACAAATTTCTGGGGCAAAAAAAAGGCCGTGGGGGTTGTCAAATCGATTCGATACAGTGCGCACACTGGACGATCATCTCGTTCGTTCGACGTAAACAGCTGGACTGTGAGAGCGCTCGAAGGTTATGAAAGTCCAGCCAGATAGCCTCGAACCGAGCGCAGTGGACAAGGCCAAAGCTTGAGACACTAACAGGATTGATTTATGACAACGAGGCTATTGCGAGAAGCTTTGATTTAGGGCTGAAAAACACATAGTTGTCTAGCAGAATAAAGGTATAGGATTTCATGAAAATAATGAGGCAAATTTTAGGAGAACAGTGCGGAGCGTTACAGGGAACAATTCAGACAAGATTGCTTGATATTTCCTGCATTTCCGAGAGCAAATTCTGCCAAATAAAGGAAAGGAAATAAATTTCAACAATGATAAACGTTTTGAACTGGTGGGCCCGTCACAACGAAAATGTTTCCCACGTACGACGTGTTTTTACGTCCGTAGTTTTCTCAAAGCTGAGCTCAATTTTTTTCTGCAGTTTTTTTTCACGAAAATAGACAAAGAACACTTGTGAAAATAGAAAATGAGAGAAAATGTCTTTACAAAAATTGTCAAGAGAAAAAAAGCGAGAATTCTGGGATTTTTTGGCTCAAATAACAAATTTTGCTCGTGATACGATATTCGCTGTTTTTCTAAAAGAATAAAAGAATCGCTCATTCTTAGTTCGGTCCTAGCCTTCAAAAGTTTCGGAAAAATGAAGATAAATTTCCGAATTAAACGGGAAAATACCAAAATTTCTGCAACATAAATCTTAAAAGCACAATCATCCAATTTTTGGGTAATGCAACGAAAAAAAGGCTTCTCAATGATTTTAGGAAGGACAAGGGAAGAAACTATGTAAAAATACAAAGAAAAGCTCAAGTTTAGCCACAAAAAAAAGTCGTTGTCGGGACTTGTTTACGCCATCCTCCAACTTCATCATAAAAATACGAAAAGTGCTATTTCCCAGAAATTTTAGCATTAAACATGATGAAAAAGTATAGTAAAATATGCTCAGATTAGAGCACTCCGGCCAAAATCAGTGATAGGCAGCTGATTCGCGCCCTGCTGCTTGTTGTTTGCGCTTAATTCATTATTGATCGCCAGCGCTCTCCCTGCGGATTTGCCGCCCCACGGCCTCTTTTCCGTCACAAACAACTTGCCATTTGATCGAAAATTCGACGGGGAAAAACGGCGGAAAAGGGTAATGAGAAAGGTCATACTGAGTGACGTCATCGCGGCCGCTGCGTACCAACCCGTGTGCGCGTACTTTTTGAATAACAACTTTTTTCGCGCGCGCGCTCTTTACGAGCAGGAAGGATACTGGATTTATGCTCAACAAAAACGAGGTAACAATTCAAAATATAACAAGAAAATTATTTTTCGTCGTCATCATCTCCAAATTTGATGGACTTTCTCTCCGGCTTGGAAGGTTTCACATCGGTCGTCGGCTGCTGCTCCTCGTACGATTCCAGCGATGCCAGAAGGTCTTTTTCTTCTCTGAAAATGAGATTGAAAGCTTTTAACGCTAAAAGCTAATGTTTTTCTTATTAAAAAGAGCGACTACTGTAACCTGAGGTAGTCTTGTCTCCGGAATCTGGAATAACATTTCTGCTGATTTTCAGAAGAGTTCCAGGTTCCTGAGACTGCACGAATTCGGGGCACGGTAGTTCTTTGGTAATAGATCTGTTCGTCTAATTTGTTTAGCGTGAATTCCTCAAACAGATAAAGAATGTATGAAAAACGGTGAAAATCGCAAGCTGCTGTCAAATATACCAACAGTTCTTTTATCAGCAGTTTGAAAATTGTCAAGAGGTGCTATTTTCAAATCGAATTGCAGAAAAAAAGATAAAAAAAACTAACTTTGTTCCCTTCCTAACGAAGCCCTTGAACGAGGCCTTCATCTGACAGATGCCCCGCTTGATTTCTAGACTCTCACAGCCGACTTTGATAATGTCTCCCTCCTCCAGATTTGTATCTTTGCCCCATCTTCCACCTTTCAAAGTCTTTTTGGCCGCCTGATCAAAGTCGACGTTGGCGGTGACGGCGCTGTAGATCAGGGCCGTGAGAAAGTCATTGCTCAAGCTCGTCACCATTGCCTCGAAAATTTGGTCCTTTTTGGGCCTGAAATTGGTGCATTTATGTGCAAAAAAATGGCAAGTGCCGGAAAACGGCCAGTGGGGTGACGGCCATGAAATGGAAGCAGCTCTGATCGTCTATGACACGCGGCAACGAGGTGATCTTGATTTTGTCGAAATCTACGGAAATTACGGCTCCTCCGACGCTGAAAATGGCATTTTTGAAAGCTCAAATTCAGAAAAAGGCTGTATAAAATGTAAAAATAAAAACTTACGCGCTCCTGTACTTGTAAATCTGATTCTGGCAAATGTAGTCGAGAGCCTTCTTGATCGAGTCGCGACACATGGCATGGTAGGGCAGAGAGACGTGACGCTTCTCGTTGATAATCTTCAGGCCGCCAGTCGGGTCCTTTTTGACAATTTTGGCAGCGTTCGAGAAGGGAATTCCTTCGAATTTCTGAAAGAAGGGGGTTAGTATTTTAATGGATGAAAAATTACCTTTTTGAGGCCACTTTCCTTCGGTTTCACGTCTATCACCGGCTTGATATCTTCGAGATCTTCGAGCGGCTTCACATCTTCGTCTACCGGCTCCGGTACGAGCTCCTCTTCCTCCACTCGGCTCTTTCTCTTGGATTTCTTATTTTTCGGCACCTCTTCTGGCGATTCTTCCTGAAACTCTTTTTTTATTTTTTTTACTATAAAAATCGTCTAAAAAGCTGCCAATTTTTTGAGGAAACATAAAAAATCACCTTGACAAAGACGAGAGCCTCCTCCTCTTCTTCCTTCTTGATCTCCTCTACGCGCTTTCGTTTTCCCATCAGAGGAACTTTTTTGCTGAAAATCATACAAATTGGTGAATTTTGATCTTTTGTGAGAAATAATTGGACAGAGGAGGGTTAAAATAGAGAGAGCCGAGATTATCCTCTGCACCCCCCGATTGGAGGGACAGTACAGGAGAGAGGCAAAGACCATGCTGCGTGCGCTTCTGCTGACCGTTTTGGGTGAGTTTTTCACAAGGATTTATAGCTTTTTGCTTCCACTTTTGTCGAAGATAAGGCTACGAGACTTTAAGCCGTGCATTTTGATCAATTCGATAGATCGAATGACAAAAAATGACCTAAAACCTAGCAAATAAAAGTTTCCAGGTACATGATAAAAACGACAAATTGAGAAAAAATCGCCTACAAAACAACTATTTGAGCCTAAAATCTAGGAAATGGCTCAAATGGGATGGCATTCGCTTTTCACAGGGTCAACAGCCACTTCTACATGGTTATCATGATAAAATAGGTTCTGAGAAGCGTAAAGCTGTTCCAGAAGACCGGAAATCAAAAAAGGATCAAAATTGATTATACCTATTTGCTTTCCGCAGGCTAGATAATCGTTCATAAATTTATGCATGCACAGCACGATAAAATAGCCTCCAGGAACTTCCGAATCCTAAAAATTGGCTGAAAATGACAAGGAAAATAATGTTCTGCCAATTTCAGTGAGCATTTCGCTCCAACAAAAAGTCAACTTTGTCATGATGAACAAGATGCTTCATCACACTACTCCGGAGAATCTTCTGGCGCTTGTCAAAGCCCTGAATGCCGAGACGGTCGTTGCCAATCAAAAGACGAAAATCAAGGCTTTTATCAGCTCAAAATGGGTACATTTTCCCTAAAAATAGCTTTAAAAATTGATTTTTAGGCCGTAACCCAGAAAACTTATTCCTGGTACGATAATAAGACTTATGCACAGCAAAAAGCCTGTGCCTTTATGGATCATCGAGCAGCTCTGAAGGATTTCGTCACGAAATTTATGCCCGTCGAGCTGGCTAAAGGAGGCTATCTTTCTGCGCCTATAATCGAGAAGGTGGTTTTTAAAAAATACGGGGAAAATGAAAAATTTCAGCTGAAACAGTTGTTCTGGGCTACGGATCGCTTTAGTCATGTCAGTAATCCCATCTGGTGGGATCCCCAGACAGATTTTCGGGTCTTCACGACAGTTGTGGTGAGTTTGGTCCAAAAATGAAAAAAAAAAGCTGAAACGGCAAAAAAACGTTTTGAAGCTCAAAGACTTGTTTCATCACTTTTTGCCGCTCCACCATTCATATTCGAAGGAATTTTGGCTGCGACGATGAAATACAGGTAGAAATGGGAACAAGAACTAGAAGAGAAAGAATGTAAATTTATCCCTGTGCGGAAGGATTTATGGCCCGTAGAATCTGGGTGCCCTTGAGCAAGCTATAGGAGAGCAATTTGTCAACTTTCACCGCAACTGAAGCTTCAAACTATTCGAGACTGACTCACGGTTAATAATGTTCGACTTCAAAATGGTCACTTTGTAAAAATCTTGGCTGAGTATCCAATGTTTTTGTACAGTAGCCAAATTGATATAACGTGTAAACATTGGATACTCAACCAAGATTTTTACAAAGTGAGCTTTTTCAAATCGAACACTTTTACCGCGAGCGAGCCCCAACTATTCAAAGGGAGCAATTCCACTTTTTCCAGATCACCGACGCCAAGAAAAGGACGGCCTTTCTTGACAAGTTCTTCAATATTTCTGAACTGTACAGAAAGAATCAGCCTGCCAAGTATTTCTTACTTTTTAGCTTTTAAAAACACTAAAAAAAATTACAGGTTCAAACAAGCCTTCGACTTTCAGCAATTCGACCACGATTACAGTTTCGCCCGTTTGGCCCAGGTCCGGGCTTGAAAAATTGCGATACAAATAAAGTTTTGAACATTCTACGAATAATTTTAAAGACAAAGTGCTTCAAAGACTTTATAAGAGAAATAAGAAGAGGTTTTTGGGGAACAGAGAGACTGGAATTTAACCAATTTTAAAGGAGGCAAAAAGTTAGAAAAATAGGTCATAATATGGAGAAAATGAGGGGGACAGAAGCCTTGAAATTGGAACCGGAGTTTCTTTTGGCCGGGGAGGAAGGAACAGATTTTTAAGCCCCTTTTCAAATAGCCCGTATTCTGAATTTGAATGATTTTACAGCCGGAGAATGGTGACAAAATGAAGAAATTTGTGCAAATATATGCACCAAATTTGGCGGGAATTACGTAAAATCCCGTCACAAATATAGAGAGAAACCCCGTAAATCTCTTAACAAAAAAGGGGGAACAGAAAAAAAAACTACAGGTTTTTAAGATACAGAAAGTGAGTTGGGCTACAGTAACCTGTGTGAGGAGAAGGGAAATTTAGGCCACATTGCTCTGATTTTCCGTCAGCTGCCGTTCCAGTTCCTGAAGACTCATCGGGCGAGCAGCAGCAGGAGGAGGAATGGAGGCGGCTCGGTTCTAAATTTTATTTTGCTATTTTTAACGAGAAAAAAAACCTGAATATTGCGCTCAATTTCCTCCAGACTCATGGGACGGGCAGATGGAGGGAATCCTTGGGCACCGTTCTGGAAATTGAGCAATTAAGTTTCGAAAACCATGAACCACAAAATGACCGTGCGGATTCAAACTATGAAATTATCAAGAAATACTATAATTCTTTTTATGAGTTACTTATCCGTGTCTACTCGTTCAATTTGAGTCAAAAACTGGTTTGTGGCCTCAAAAAATGGTTCGTCTAGGATACTGTAACGGCGGTAATCCGGCCAGACTCGATAGGGATGGAGCTTAGGGATCATTTTTGTTCAGTGTCCCGTTCTTGTAAAACAGCGATCGGAGAATGCGTTTACGCCAAATCCGTAAAAACGTACTGTACGACTAGAATCAGTAGATCCTGTAAACTGGGAAGGCTGAACGCCGGCCGCGGTCAGCAGCTTTTCCAGCGGCGTCTGGATTGAT
Source organism: Oscheius onirici (assembly GCA_932521025.1). NCBI lineage: Eukaryota > Metazoa > Nematoda > Chromadorea > Rhabditida > Rhabditidae > Oscheius > Oscheius onirici. The sequence continues at coordinate 9,542,075 of OW051470.1, read as the reverse complement.
CCGACCTGCAATTTTTATGATTTTTTGTGTCAACATGATGAAAAACATCGGAAACGGACTAAAAACGAACCAAAGGATCCGAATTTCCATTATTAGCAGCTGGACAATGAGACCTATCTCCTTCTCCATTCTGCTGCGGCTGTTGTTGTTGCAACTGCTGCTGTTGATAGGCCATCAGTTTCAGGAGAGCCTGCTGCTGTTGATGCTTCTGCATGTAGGCTATCCGCTGCATATGCTGTGCCTGGGCCTGAGCCATCAGAGCCTGCATCTGTGGCGCTGAGGGAGTCGGCTGACCTGCAGCGGCGACAGGAGCTACGGATCCTGGTCTCACGGCTGTCATTGAGAGTCCGTCTGAAAAACAAAGTTCAGTTTGTTTGAATTGTTGCCACAGGCAGTTTCACGCAATTTCAAGTACGCAATTATGCAAAATCGCGTACTCATGTTTTTTGCGATATTCACCCGTTTACTCGTTTTCTAGTCGTATTTATTCGCCTCCTGGTGTAAAATAAGAGCACTTTTTTGATCGTACAACTTCCCAACACGTTTGCTAAAAAAATGAAGCAAAAACTCACTCTGCATGGCGCTCATCAGCGCATTGTACTGCTGTTGCATCTGTTGCTTCTTCAAGAGCTCAGCCTGTCTCATTTCGTCTTCCCTTTCTTTCTCGGGCTTCTCTCCCATCTGCGGCGGCACAGCCGATCTGTTCATGTGACGCTGAACAGACGCCGGAATCATGGCAGGGCGCGGTGCTTGGAGCTAAAAATGGAATTTTTAGCCATTTCAAGACAGAAAAAAAAAAACAAAAAAAAAGAATTTTTTCTAATATTTTAAGTCAAAAACATAGCCGTACCTTAGCCTGCTGAGCCTGTTGAATGCTGGCATTTGCCATGTAGGCTTGAATCTGCTGATGGCGGGCCAGAAGAGTGCGCATCATCTCCTTGTGCATACGTTCGACTAAATAAATTTTTTTGGCTTAAACAATAAGAGAAACTGACGTTGCTGTGGCTGCAGTTGAGGAACTCCACCGGGATAGGCCTGCTGGAGCTGAATATTGAGCAAATGTTGAGCTTGAGCGGCGAGGATATGTTCGGCTGAAAAATGTCAAGGTTTCCGGTTTTTATTAAACCTTTTAGACGTCTACAAGACCAAATTTTGAGAAAAACTGATCAAATTGAAGGCCAAGAGCTTTTTCTGAGTTTAATGGCTTTCTGGCATACCCGAAGGCTCCTTTTCGATAGAAAGAGCAGATTACCGTAAGCCATTATCAGAAACCGAAAAAGCACATTTGCCAAAAGTCGGCTGCAATGTTCCGGAGAAATATGAGACGGTTAAGAACAGATCTCTAGCATGAACTTTGGGTAAAACAGGCTAAGAAAAAGACCGAAATTTTTGAAGGCAAATCTACGGCGTCTGTTTACCCTAATCACAAAATAGAAAGAGTAAAAACTTACGAGGAATTTGTGGCATGACACCGGGCAGCGGGTATCCTTGAGGAAGTCCTGAAGTAGCTAGACGTTGAAGAGGCGGACTTTCGGCTCCTTCTTCCTGTATTTGTTGTTAAATTTTATACAAAAGTAAATGATAACCTGCTGTCTCGCAACTCTGTTTAACTTTTGAAGGAGTTGAGCCTGTGAATGTGGATCCTGTAGAACACTGCCACCTTTTCCGACGTCTCCTCCTGACATTTTTGACTGGTTGAAGAATTTCGAGACGTCCGAGCCGCCATTATCCGTCATCTGCGGCATGTAGGTTCTCTCCAGGTCCTCGAGACGCATCGGACGAAGATTTCTTGAGGCGTTCTAAAGAGACAAAATGTGGGGTAGTTATGCAAATTTGTTTTTGTAATTTGTGTGGGAAACAACGAGGCAATGGTTACGATATCGACCTCTTCAAAGCGAATGTTCGGCTTAGAAACGAATAATAACCAAAATCAGGGTTTTTCGGACACTTTACGTTTAGTTTTTTGTCCAGATTTATCATTTTTACATTAATTTTATCCAGATTTTCATGGCGACACTAAAAATGTATAAATCATAAACCTGTGGCGACACACTGCCAGTAGAGCTGTGTGAGAAGAGCTTGGACAGCGTCGGATTTGAGGCAATTTCTCCGGCAACGGACTGCGGCTCGTTCATATTCTCTTTGGCTACATCTTCCGAGCCGGCGGGATTCCTGCTGAAGAATTTGCTCATTCTGCTTCCGACAAGTCCGGAGCCAGCCTGACTTGATAGTTGTGGAGCCTGAAGCCTGTTTTGGGGGAGAAATAGAGCAAAAAGTACCGTAGAAGAGACATTTTTCGTCGAGACGGAGGGGAAATTGGAGAGACCGAGAATGGCGGCCAGTTCGGCATCCGAATCCGGCAGAGCCATCGGCATATCGACATTGTTTCCATAAGCATCGAATTCTGGAATATTTGAGGATTAGGCTTGAAGAATACGCAGCCCTGCTGCTATTGTTCAGAACCTGACTGGAAGTTTTGACTACTACAGCAAATTTTCGCCCGATAGACTAATATTTGAGTTTTGAGTGCTAAATTTGAGCAAATGGTTTCGAATCCGCTAGGTCAGGTATTGCTTCCGAAGATAGACCACGACGGTCTTCTACTCATTTTTTGCCCAAATTGCGAGAAAATAAGACGATTCTCACCTGAAGCCTGATTCCTTGAAGAAGGACGCGACCCGGACTGACTTCTTCCGCTTGTAGAAGCTTTTGGCTTTGGCTCTGTCATCTTGGCTGCCTTCTTTTTGCCCTTCGCCGGTTCTTCGAAGCCTTTGAGCTCAATCATATCGTCTATTGTGGTCGGATCGTCGGCCCATTCGGGCAGCTTTTCACCGCGTTCGTCACAACCCCTGAATTTTCGAACTTTCTAAAAAAAGGCATCAAAGTACCTGTAACTACGAGCCGGAATGAATTTTCCAGTGGCGGAGAATGAGCCATTTTGACGTTCTTTTCCCTCGACCGTCTTCCAAGTCGTCGGCCGGCCGGTCTTGTCGACAGCTACCGCTGTGGCCTTTTGCTAAATTTATAGTTTTGTGTGAGTTATAGGCTAAAAAAACTTACAAAGGGCAACTTGAAGTCGTTTCCTTTGGTGCTGCTAAACTTTTCCATTGAACTTGTCGAGGCGGCACGCCATTTGGAGCTGGCGGCGGCAAACAAACTGAAAATGAGTATTGTGACAGATTCAACTGGTCAGTTTTTGTTTAAATCTAACAAAAAGACGTACAAGCATCAAAAAGTTTGCATCTTTTGAATCAGCTCAAAACTTTCCACTTCAAGCTAAAAAAAATTTGACAAGAATAGAGTCGTCATCAGACTGAACTGAGGCTAGAATAACTGGTATCGTTCGAGTGTATCTCACTGGGGAAGATGAACGGTAAGAGCTGTAGCTGGCGGTTACGACAGGGTTACATGGTTGCAGCCTTATGGAAAGGAAGAAATGCTTCTGGGAAGGGAGGACTTTGGTGCAGCCAAAACCAACCGACTTCTAAAAGTCTTTAAACCTCACACCTGTCAGTTCATTCACCTTTGACAAAACTGGATGAAGCTCTAGGGGAATGCGGACTTTGAGCAACTATACTTGAATTGTTTTCCCTGATATCGAAACACCAGCAAAAAACATACGCTTTGGTGTTGTCAATAGTGTTCCAGCCTTCTTCCTTGACTGACAGCGGATGAACATCTTTCTCCTTCTTCTCGTCGGGCGGAGCACGACAGCCGCTGGAGAAGCCGCGTCGCTGTGGCGAAAGTCCGGCATTCTCGTCGCAATCGGCTCTCAAGGCATCTTGCAGCTTCTTATTAGCCGGCCTGTTCTTAATTCCCTCGACCTCCCAGCGGTATTCGAGCCATTTGAACGGAGAAAATTTGCCGTCGTCGCTGGAAAAATGGCTATTTTTGAGTCAAAAAAGCTATTTTACCCGTCAAAGTCTGTTGAAAGAATGTCCGGTCGTGTGACGCTCAACGGAACCGTCTTCAACCGCATCATCTCGTCGCGATCGTAGCGAAAAACGTCGTCTGGCACCCGTGGAACAAATTCCTGCAGGAGCAGGTTCGAGACGAGCGGGTGTACCTTTTCTGTATCCTCAGCCATTTGTGATAACTGAATTATGGGTGGAATTAGGCGTAAAAAGGTGGAAGAAGCATGTTTGCTAGACAAAACGAGGGCTTTGACAAATTCCGAGGCAAGAAAATGAAGAATTGAGAAATTATGGGGATACATTTCAGGTGGGAAACGTTCAGAATGGCTTTAGCTACATTTCAGAGCTGCTAGGGCAAAATACAAGCACGAAAAGGCTTTGTGCCGAAAAATTGGATAATTGGACAAAAAATGGGATTTGATCGAATAAAAATTGTTTGTCCAAAGAATATTGAAAGCTGGGGAGAGTTTGGGGAAGCTGGGCAGGTTTATAGGGGTAGACAAGTCATCCAGCTGAAATTTGATGTGAACACGGGTTTACTTGGCTAAATTAAACTAAAATAAGCATTAGATGTTCATACAAGCTAACTTTGCGCAGAAGATGGGTTTTTTCAACGTCCTAGAGCGATTTCTGTGCAGTGCACAAGGAAAATGGCTCATGGCTTGAAAAAACGAAACTTCAAGCAAAATTTTGGTCAATGAAATGACATAAAATGAAGGAAAGTAGCTCCTAAAACGTTTGCTCAACCAAAATTTCTATTTTTGCTTATCAAACGGGATAAATATACGAGAAGTTGCTTTACAACGATTACTGCACTGTTTTCAATAAAATTTCGGCAAATTTGGATCAGTGAATCGATTTACATCGAAGAAAAGTTGATCTAGAACGTTTAGTTGATCGTTTTCCATCAAAAACTCAAAGATTGATGCATAAAAAGGGTAAATTTCTGGGCAATCGTTTTACAATGACTACATGTTTTTTTTCCTACGAAAGCACATCAATTTTCGCCAATTTTCAGGTTAAAAAAAATAAAAAAGGACAAAATCTGGTGACAGCAGGGAAAAAGAGGAAGTTCACGTCAGTTGAATCCAAATCTGGTCGGCGCTCAGTCCGCCATGGGTTACGGTAATTGGACGCAAAGCGGGTGTACGTGTACACCCTGCCTATAGGCGGAAACCCGCCAATTGAAAATTGTAGGCCTTTTCCTACTTTTTCTAGCTCAAATCGAGTAATTTTGGTCACTTTTTCTTTTATTTTCTTTCTAAATTTGGTCCACAGCAGCTGTAAGAGCTATCGGACGTTTTGCAAGAATTCTACCAGTTTATGGCCGGTAAAGAGATAGAAAGAAGGCAATTTTGGCCTAAAAACCAGTCAATTGTTCTAAAGCATTCAGTGTTTATCTCGGCACAAGTCCAGTGTTTATAGACTGATTTTTGTGAGAAAATAGCTAGTTTTTAAAATTACGAAAGCTCTTTGCCATTCATTTTCCGGTATTTTGCTGTGAATGGCAAAATACTGTTCTCGGATCTTTCTGTCAGACTAAAATCGATAATTCTATAGAAATTATATGGGGTTATCCATCTATGAACCGGTTTTTCTGGAACAATGTCAAGAAATCGGAATAAACAGTCTGTGAACCGTTTGTAAAGCTGACGGTCCTTCAGAGACGCATGTTTCTCGGTCAAAAAAAGCGTTAATCCACGATCTGAAGTTCTTTTCTTTTTCTCAAGGCTCAATTTTTTGCATTCTCTGTCTTTTCCTGTAGTTTTCTAGGTAGACACAGCTGTCTAACTGTCGCTCTTAGCTCACATTTTTCCCTTTTCCAACTCATTTTTCCGTCTTCTTTCTACCGTTTTGCCTCCAAATCCCAATTCTTCTTCATTCTCTCACAAAATTTCTTTTTCTGCTCTCATTTCCCCTTTACGAATCTCTAATTTTTCAGCTTGGATCACCTCCGCTAATCATGGCGGTCGGAAAGAACAACAACAAAATGGGCAAGAAGGGAGGAAAGAAGAAGGTCGTCGATCCCTTCTCCCGCAAAGAATGGTACGACATCAAAGCGCCATCGATGTTCACCAAGCGTCAAGTCGGCAAGACTCTTATCAACAGAACCCAAGGAACCAAGATTGCTTCCGAGGGACTGAAGGGACGCGTTTTTGAGGTCTCTCTCGGAGATCTGAACGACTCCGAGGCCGATTTCCGCAAATTCAAGCTGATTGCCGAGGATGTGCAGGGAAAGAACGTCCTCACCAACTTCCACGCCATGTCCATGACCCGCGACAAGCTTTGCTCCATTGTCAAGAAGTGGCACGTGCGTTTTTAGCCATTTTTTAAGTCTAAAATCAAAATTTAGACCCTTGTTGAGGCCAACGCTGCCGTCAAGACCACCGACGGTTATTTGCTCCGCGTCTTCTGCATCGGCTTCACCCGCAAAAGCCCCAACCAGGTCAAGAAGACCTGCTACACCAAGAGCAGCAAAGTCCGTGCCATTCGTGCCCGCATGGTCGAGCTCATCCAGAAGGAGGTTTGTTTTAGCCTCAAATTACTTTTTTTAAATTAATTTCTATTCCAAACCAGGAAAAATACATACACATTCTAGGCCGATTTTACCACTAAATTCTCGCTTTTCGGTATTTTATATGCTAGCCAGTTGGAAAGACGTAGATGTTGAGAAATTCAGACAAAATATGACCGAAAACCTTGCTGAAAACGATAAGATTGATTTTAGCGCAGAATTTGTCATACTGTTGCCAGTTTTGAGCACTATTTTCAATATGACGTCAATAATTTCGTCTGTAAAGTTTGGGCGTATTTTACGGGTTTTCCAAGACTTTGGTCAAAATAACTGAAAGACCAGTATTTTCCCTCGAAGACGGAAATTTCAAAGATTCGTTAAAAATGGGCGCCATCTTAAAAAAAAACGAGTAAAAACTCGATTTCAGGTCTCCGGCTGCGATTTGAAAGAGGTCTGCGCCAAGCTCATCCCCGACTCTATTGGCAAAGACATCGAGAAGGCCTGCCAGTCCCTGTACCCTCTCCAGGACGTCTACATCCGCAAGGTGAAGATTGTCAAGAAGCCCCGTTTCGATATTGGCCGATTGATGGACCTCCACGGAGATTCTGCCACCGTCGGAGGAGAGAAGGTCGACAGACCCGACGAATATGAGCCTCCCGTCCTGGAAGAAGTCTAAAAATTGTTTGTTATTTTTGTCGGCGTATGTGGCGATAAAGACTTGTTATGGACTTGAAGAGCCTTCTTTTGGTAGCAAAACTTCAAGAAAAACAAGCTAAATGATCTGCCAGCTGACTGTCGAAAAGAATCAGGGGAATACAGAGATTTATAGGGGGAAGAAAAGCAATACGGGGAAAAAGGGTTTAAAATCTACTTCAAAAAATCACCGTCTACTTGGGACCGAGCATCTCTTCGGGACGTACCCACTGGTCAAACTGCTCCGCATTGAGAATCCCCAGCTTGATGGCTTCCTCTTTGAGCGTCGTGCCATTCTTGTGAGCCGTCTTGGCAATCTTAGCGGCATTGTCGTAGCCAATATGGGGATTCAGCGCCGTGACGAGCATCAACGATTCGCGCATAATCTTGGCAATGTTGTCCTTGTTGGCGACGGTTCCGTCGATGCAATGTTCAGCAAAGCTGACGGCCGAATCGGCGAGGATTCTCGTCGATTGGAGGACATTTCGGACGATCACTGGCTTGAAGACGTTGAGCTCGAAATGGCCATTGGAGCCACCGACGGAGACGGCGACCTGAAATATGGTTGTTAATTTATTTTAGGCTTTTTTTCGGGTTATCTTTAGCAACCTTGTTTAATAACCGACCTGATTTCCAATAACCTGAGCCGCCACCATTGTGATGGCTTCACATTGCGTCGGATTGACCTTTCCGGGCATGATGGAGCTTCCCGGCTCGTTTTCGGGCAGGCTCAGCTCACCGAGACCGCATCTAAAAAAACATTTTTTTGCTACTTTTTGCTCGATTAAAAGCTTAAAAAGGCCAAGAATTACAAAACAAACCTGGGTCCGGAGCCGAGGAAGCGAATATCGTTGGCGATCTTCATGAACGAGACGGCCAGCACGTTCAGAGCTCCATGGACTTCGACGAGGGCGTCGTGGGCGGCCAGAGCCTCGAATTTGTTCGGGGCCGTCTCGAACGGCAGGCCCGTCAGGTCGGAAACTTTCCTAGAAAAAAAAAACATTATTTTGCCTTGGTTTGAGCTAAAATGAAGTAAAAAACTTACTTGGCGACCTTTTCCGCGAATCCTTTGCGCGTGTTCAGACCAGTTCCGACGGCTGTTCCTCCAGCGGCCAGCTGGTAAAGACGAGGAAGCGTAGCTTCGACGCGTGCGATTCCATTCTCGACCTGTGTTACGTAGGCCGAGAATTCTTGGCCCAGTGTGAGCGGAACGGCATCCTGGGTGTGGGTGCGGCCAATTTTAACGATATCCTTGAATTCTTCGGCCTTGGCGTGGAGAGAGTTGCGGAGCTGCTTCAGAGCAGGCAGAAGGCGGTTGTTGATCTGGAAAATTGGGGTGGAAATTGGAAAGACCGGGCCGTATTTGACGAGGAACTAAATGGAAGGATCCTAGGGTATGGAACTACAGAGGAAGTTGAAAAATTAGTCAAAACTTTGACTAGAAAAAGTCACGGAAACTGGAACCTCATACTTATTCTGGATAAGAGTTTGATCCGGGTGAAGGTCGGGGTAGAGTTCAGTGATTTTGGTAGTCAAAGGTCTGGGAAAACTTGGGAGATCGCTGTCTCTATCTGAAAGGGTCAGGAGGAAACAGTACGAGAGTTAGAGGACAGAGAACTGGAAGATAATCATGAGTCTCGGGAGCTAATAGAGACAGAGTACAGTATCCTGGAGACACTGTGAAAGGTACTCAAGAGTCTGGGGAAGTCTCGGTCCGGGAGAGTCAGAGGACACAGTTTGAGAGTCCGAGTAGAGAGAACTGGAATTTTGTCAAAAATCAGAAGGGGAAATACGATAACTGATTACAGGAAGGTAGTAAGGAGTCACAAGATTTTACGCTGATTTCTAAGCCGGAATTCTATAACTTTCCAAAGGATACCGTAATCCAAAGTCGTAACAAAACGAACCTCTCGTCCGACGGCAATGTGCATGGCTGTGGGGAATGTGTCATTGCTGGACTGGCTCATGTTGACGTGGTCGTTCGGATGGACGGGCTTCTTGGATCCAAGCTCTCCGCCAAGAATTTCGATGGCTCTAAATCATTATTTTTCGCTATTTTTATTAGAAAAATGAACAAACCTGTTGGAAATGACCTCATTGACGTTCATGTTAGACTGCGTTCCGGAGCCAGTCTGCCAGATGACCAGGGGGAAATGGTCGTCCAATTTGCCGCTGACGACCTCATCGGCGGCTTGAGAGATGGCGTCGGCCAGCTTGCCGTCCAGGCCGTATTCCGTGTTGACCTAAAAACTGTGGTTTAGGGTGGAAAAAAGCCAACAATTCACCAAGGCTGCAGCCTTCTTCAGGATTCCGAAGGCGTGGATGACTGGCAGCGGCATGCGCTCCTCCGGGCCGCCAATTTTGAAGTTCATCGTCGAGCTAAAGGATTTGTCGGTCTTAAGAAGAAAATAGGAGCTTACCGCATGGTCTGGGCTCCATAGTAGCGATCGGCGGGGACTTCGAGCTCTCCAAAGGTGTCGCGCTCTTTGCGGAACTGAAAACAGCTTGGGTTACTTTGGAAAACAACAACAAGCGCAGTTAGACGGTTATGGAAGACTTGTGAAGCCACAATAACCACAGTTAGACATCTGTGTCGGCTGTGCCAACATTTTGAAGTTTTCTAACTAACAATTGTGAAAAACGGGCTTGACAGTACAAAAAACATTTTGATCGAATTAGGCTGCTGCGGGTTGACATTGAAACAAAATTTCATTTACAATATGGCTCCTATATAGATCCATTTTGTGCGAAAACTATTGAGCATAAATCTGAATACCATGTTTACTACGAAAGTTTGCTATTTACTACGATTTGTGACCGAAATTCCAGAAAATAAACAAACCTTGGCCATGAGTGAAGCAGAAACGGAGAATTCGCGGGAGACGAGAGTTGAACCGCGAGGCAGGAGCGATCGAGCGGCAAGCATGCCTGCAAGAAAAAGAGTGAGGCGATGGGAGAGAGCCCAGAGAAGGGCTAGCAAAACGTGACAACAACAAGTAAATCGGCGGACAGTAACCGCAAACAAGAATCAATAAACAACAGAGTATGACTTTTATTTGGTTTTAGAATTTTTTTACGTACATTTTTACAGCTATACAGGGGGATATACAGGCAGATTGAGGTTTTTTACAGTACTACAATGAATTTGGGGGGGGGGGGGGGGATGGGAAGAAGAGGAAAAAAACGTGTGCTGATGGCTTTTTAAGGAATTTTTGCACCTAACTAGTGCTTTCATAGCCTTTCGTGATGCTCTTTTTCATTATTCATCCAGTTTCGATCATACTTACAACGGATTTTGAAGGAAAGAGATAGCAAAAACAGGAATAGAAACAGCGCAGAATGAGAGCTTTTTTCGGTTGTACTGCAGTAGGCGCCTCAGTTCGTGCAATAGCCGCCTCAGTTCGTTCAAACATCCTTGAAGTTTCGTTTTTCTCCATTTTTCTTCTATTTTTCACCTTTCTAAGCAAGTTTATCGAGTTCTGCGTGCATAAAAACCTCCTGGACGTAAAATTTGGTCGAAAATAACATAAAATAGACGCTTTCCTTCATAAGCCGTTCTCGGCCGTCCGTTCTATTTCTGACTTTTTCTCGACCAATGTGAACACCAAGGTGGTTGTTTTACACGCTGAATCGATTAAACACGGTTAAAAACGTGGAAAATGAAACAGAACAGGTGAAAAAAAAAAGATGAATGGGAATTTGGAAAATGGCGCCAATTTTTTGAACGAACTGAGGCGCCTACTGCAGTACAACCCTTTTGTCATCCCCTTCCCGCCACACCTTCAAACAAAATCGTGACGAGACCAAGATTACGGAACAATCGTGACGGGACCACATGTCTATTTGGCGCGCTTTCAAAATTTTCGGACCATTTTTTTCGCTCTCAATCCTCAAAAAAATAAATAAATCTCCCTGGAATGTGAAAAATAAGTGACTTTGGTTCAAAAATGGATGTAAAAACTAAGAATGACGACTGCTGGACATGCTAAGGTCACCTAGAAGCTTTTGAATATGAACCATTGACTGGTTCAAAAGCTTCAAAACGTCCTCCAGATATCCCATCGGGCTTTCTGCCATCGAAATGGCCAGTCCTTGTGGAGCATTCTGCTTCGGGACCATTTGGTAAGACGCACAGACCAGGCGACAGCTACTGATGTAGAATGAGATCAGTTGGTCCTGTGGAAGCGGCGGGACAAACTTTTTAGTTGGTGGGAAGTGACAGAGCTCTAAAAGTGATCTGGAAAAAAATAATGAGACTTTTGGAAGTTTCTAGACCGTTTTCTGGGCAGGAGGATAGAAGATCTGGCGGAAGAAATCTCCTCCTTGACGGCTTTGCCAGCCTGTTGGATCAGTAGACCGATGTCTTCCTTTTTCTGAAAGATTACTGTAGTCGGAGAGAGTCTGGGGGACAGACTAGACCAGAGTACAGTAGGGCTCGGTTGTCAGAATACCGAACTGTTTAAATATACTGTGCTGTTCTCAATGGGGTACGGTAACCAAGAGTACATGATGATTCGGTAGTAATTGTCCTTACTGGTTGGAATACTGTAGTCGAGAGTCAAAAAAGACTGAACCCCAGAGATGTGACTGTCAGATTACTGTAGTAGTCCCTCGTCTGACTACTGAAGAGTCTGAGAGACTGGAAACAGTTTAGAAGAGAGTCAGAGGACAGAGACAGAGAAAGAGACACCGAAACAGTTGAAAATGGTAGTGAAGTGACTGAATCATTTGGTAGCTACAGTATTCTTCAGGCTCTGGAGAGACTGAGAGAGTAAGAGAGTGGAACAGAGAGTCAGAGAGACTAACAGTCAGTTGAGAGAACTGGATCTAGTAATCAAGAGTCACAAGAGTCATTGGTAGTTTCAAACCCAGAGTCTCTATCCAGAACTTTTCAATAGGTACCGTAATCTTCCAGTAGTTTCCAAAAGTTACCGTAATCCTCCAGAAGAAAAAAACTACTGTGAACTTTCAAATTGTTACCGTAATCCCAGAACTTTTTCAAAAACTACAGTAATTGCTACAACTGTGAAAAACTTCCTAAATTGCTGCAAACTTCCACCTAATCTAATAGTTTAGAAAAGCATAAAAACTCCTGAATTCTCCAGAGAGAGACACTTTAACTTTTGCTCCTGCTAACGACTGGCTACCAGCCTACCCGACGAGATGGACCAAAATGGAGATGGACTGCAGCTGCCGGACCACAACAGATACTTCACGGAGCTGCTGCAGGAGATGCGTCAGCTGAATCGTCTGCGTGCCACGCTGCCGGACAGCTACAGCCATGCTGCTACCCTACTGACCGGCGAAATAACGCGCGTCTGGAATCAGATTTACCAGCGTGGCGAGGCGGCTGGACCCAATGAGGACGACCAAAATGGAGATGGAGAACTCGTCCGCCTGCAGGAGAAGATTCTCTTCCCGACTGGACTGCCGGAGAAGAAGTGCAACCTCGTCGGTAGGATTCTTGGACCACAGGTAGGGACTACTGGAGCAGGGACAGGGACAGGGACAGGGACACATCTAAACAGTTGAAACGGAGAGTCAAGTTTTCTCTTTAGGGACTGAGCGTCAAGCAGCTGGAAGCCGAGACGGACTGTTCCATTGTGATTCGTGGCGACGGCTCCGTCAAGTGTCCACTGAAGCAGCAGCGACTTCGCGGCCAGCCCGGCTGGGAGCATCTGGACGAGCCGCTGCATGTGCTGATCACAGCCACAGCTGTAAGCAGACGCAGCTGCGAACAGAAGCTGCTGACGGCGGTCAAGATTATCGCCAAGCTGCTGAAGCCGGGAGACGACGAGTACAAGAAGAAGCAGCTCGTTCAGCTGGCCATCATCAGAGGAACCTACCGTCCGTACAACCACAACAACACCAACAAGATCTACGACTAGTTCTGAGAGACTTCTTCTGTCATTCTAGATAATAAATTTTGAAGAGACAGAGTCTTTCTCATTGAGGACAGAGAGACAAAGTCAGTCACAAACTCTTGACTACCTCTTGAAGTATTGACTTCACTGGAGCTGTTCCGACCCTCTTGACTACCATAGTTTTTCCGTCAGATGAACTACTAAAGGATTCCTAACTCTTGACTACCTCTGGAATTACTGACTCTGTTCATTGGAATCTTGACTCTCTCCAAAGAGTGCCCTGACTCTTGTCACTACCGAATGTTTCTGACTCTTGACTACCAAAGCATGTTCTGACTCTTCATTACTATTGTACTACTGTAGGATGATCTGACTCTACAGTATCTTCTGATCTCTGTTCCAGACTCTTGCCCACCTTTCTCTAGTTCAGACTGTTCCCAGCCTTTCCTAACTCTTGGCTACCACAGATCTTTCGCCTAGACAAGGCGGACTACTGTAGGATGGTCTCTGCTCGATACTGTTGAAAAACTCTCTCAACTTTCACTCTCTGTGTTCTCAGTTCTGTACCAATACTGCCTACTGTACAACAATAAGCAGCATCAGGACTAAATCTTACCTTATTGACTGCCATCTCCCTCATCTTGTCCTGTACATCACAGACAATGTCTGCCGCTCTGAGAATGTGATTGGCCAAGTCCTGTAGCTGTTGGAGTTTCCACTGGACGTCCGGCTGTGCCACGGCGCGGAATGTTCCTCCTGGAGTCTTCAGATGCTTGATGGCTACTTCGGCCTGTAGGACATTGTCGCCGAGAAGAGTGACAGCGACCTAGATGAAAGATTTATATTGTGGCTGTCACTCTTACCTTCAAATTGTCGCCTCCATGTTTTCCAGACAGGGAATGTTGCTCGGTCTTTGGCTGAGTGATGGGTACAGCTAGACGATCATCGGACTTGTAGCCAAGGTGCAACTTGATGCAACATTCGCGTAAACAGGCTTGAATCTGAAGGAAAAGAGCTCAAAAGTCGAAGACACGAATAATGCCCATTTCGTGCCAAAACACGGCAATTACCGTAATCTGGTACATTGGGTCTTGAAACGATCATATGGAAATTGCGCGCGTATTTAATTGTCTTGAAATTATTTTTGCTCCCGAAAGATCCGATTTCGAGCTCAGTTTTTTTTCTTGCTCATTTTTCTGTAAATTTTGAATACAAACCGTTGATTAAAAAGGTAAGGTTACATAGAAAGAAAAAAAAATGCCCAATTTTTTGAGGAAAACAAAAAAGTTTGACTATGTTTTCACCACGTTTTCTTCCAGTTTTTCGTCGATTTCTGCCTGTCAGCCGTTTCCGATGCTTGTCAGAGGAAAAAATGTAAGAATCACCCATATAGATCTGATTTTGTAGTGAAAAACGAGGTGTACATACTCAATTTTCTTCTCCAAAACCTTTCCAAGGCTAAATTGCGTGTTTACACGTCTTTTGCTCCTTTTCCATAAATTTTCGCATAGTTTATGCTCCAAAAACTCACATTCTTGAAAACTTTCGAGCTGCGCTGTGTCTGGATCCAAAGATATTCTTTCCGCAAGTTTAGCTGGCTCGGAGACGGTCCCTGGACTAAAAAACACCCTTTTTCGGTGTAAACAAGTCAAACTGACCTTCCGGACGTCCATTTTCAGCTGGATAAACGCCCAGCATTTAGAAATGTGAACAGAACAGCTATTGAACCGCCCCTGGACCGAGAAAGGTCCCAGCACGAATGGCAGTTCCTTGCCGCCGCATGAAATATATTTTCGGACTGCTATATAATCCTCCGGCTTATTTACATATTTTTAGCCTATTTTACGCTGAAAAATAGCAGTTTTCAGGTAATTTGCCATCCAAAAATGAAGTTTTTATCCATATGTGGATGCCTGTTTCTTGTCCTGCTCGTAGCGGGCAGTCAGGCCGTCGAGGACAATGAATTCGCCGAATTTGAGGTAATGTTTATCACATTTTTTGAGCTAAAAAGCTTCTAGGACTCGGAAAATGTCCAGGAGACCGTCTCGCAGACGCAGACGACGGAGAAGAAACAAGCCAGAACTGTGGTAAGATCATTTTTTTGAGAAATTTTCATGGAAATTTCCAGAAAGATGACGATTTTGGAGTTGAAGACTTCGAGGACGCCGACGGTCAAGATGGAAAAGTTGAAGACGTGCCGGCTGAGCCGAAAATCGAGCCGCTCAAGTTTGCTGATGTAGGTTTTATGCGATTTTTTGCTAATTTATAAAATATGACTCTTTCTACTTTTGAACAGCGACAAAATTCCTATTTGTTCACAAATAAAGCTATTTTCCAGGTCCCTGCCCATTTCCGCTCTTCTTGGTCCTCTTACCAAGTCGAGGGCATTATTCTCTTCGTCATCGCGCTCTATCTCGTCAACTACGTCCTGGGACGCAGCCAGAATCAGACGGTGGCCTCTGAATGGTTTGACAAGTGCCGACAGACTCTCCATCAGCAGTTTTCACTCGTATGTTTTTAGTCATTTTGAGTTCAAAATACATTTTGAGGTCGGAGACGACGGAGTCGGTGACAGTCTTGCCGGTGGAGTTCTCGTCAAGGAAACGGACTATTCTTACGCCGTCTGGTGCTCTGGCCGAGTCGGCATTGCCGGCCTCCTGATGCAGCTCCGAACCCAAAAACGACAGGATCTCTTGAGCCGCATTATGGCCATCTTCACGCCCGTCAACGACAGATTCACCATGAAGTTTGAAGTGGAAGCTGGAGAAGTCGACCCATTTGTCCTGGCTGTCGGTCAGAAAAAGGCTACAACAAAACAGGTCAAGGAAATGCTCGATCTGGCTTCCTACACGACGGAGAGGAAGAATCCGACCGTTTTCAATCTTCCCGCTAAGTGAGTTTTTTACCCTCTTTTTCAAGTTGATAAATTTTCTACGATAAAGCCACGCATTGACCAAAACTATAATATTTTCGCAGACAGACTAAAACGATGAGACGGGTGTCAAAACTTTCGTTCGGACATAAATCGAGTGCTTTGTCGCCGCCCTAAGAGACATTTTGACTTTTCAAGGAATATATGGAAAAATGGTTTTGACGGCTATTTCTAGACATGGCTGACGGGCCTGGGCCGGGCCCGGGCCTGAAAAGCCCGGCCCGCGGGGAATTTAAAAAAAAAGGGATGTTTTTTGACCAAAATCTGCATTTTTTCGTCATTTTTTGTAAAAAAAAAAAAGTTCAGTAAAATATAGCAATACTGTTATTCTTTGATTTAGTTCTAGAATGCGCTATAATATGACCATCTTCATTTTTGGTCCGATTCCGGTCCGACGGCCAAGTCTAGCTATTTCTTTGGGAACACTTCCGCTTCTAAGTTAGAACACAGGCTGTGATTTCCTCTTTTTTTGCCAGAAAATGCGAACAACAGACTTGTAAAACCTGAGAATCGGCCTCAAAAGCTTTACCGGCGAAATTATTGGCGTTACAGTGAAAATAGTACGCAAAAAAGGCTACAATAAGATAAATTCTGAGCAAATAGGTATGTCGTTTCGCCTGCACAGCACAAGAGTAAATTGCCGAACATAGACGTAGCTCCTAGAAAAGTCTAGTCATCAATTTTCCAGCTTTTCCCTCTACGCGGAGCAGGCCGAATCCGCCTATGCCATCTTCGACACGGCCGTCGGAAACTTGATGAAAAAGTACGAAAAGGCTATTGAATGCGTTCACATTTCTGATCAGTTCTCCGGCCCGAAGCCTCCAGAGTACGTTTTTCACCGTTAGCAAGCTAAAACATCGAATTTAGGGGTGAAACGTACACAAAAATGCCGACAACGATCAATCTCGTACAGTTTACATTCAATTTGGACGAATGCCAGGATGAGGAATCGCTCTCCGAGATTCTAAACCTCGTCTTCTACATTGTTGAAAAGGTTTTTAGAGCTATTTTTAGCTAAAAATGCAAGTTTAGGTCCGTAAAATGCGCCTGAGCAAGGAGGCCAAGCTGAAGGCCGATAAAAGACGTCGCGAAGTCCTCGACCAATTTATGAAGACCACTCATCAGATACGTCAGGAGGCTGCTCAGGTAAGGGGGTTCTTTTTCGGTGTCCTCTCGGAAACAACTAGCTGTAGATATAATTTGCCTTGTTTGATGTAGTAAACCGGTCAATTTTTCGTATTGAGTCTGCCCGAGTTCGTTGTTCGTTATGGCTAAACACGAACATTCTGTTTTCGACTTCGAGCATTAGAAGACGTGAACGTCCGTGTCCGGTTCGCATGACTGAAAAGTTCGCTGTTCGAGGCTCGAACAGAGTTCAAAAACCGGACGAACACGGGCACTTTTTGCACTATAAATTGACAACAAATTGCCTTTCTCAGTGCCAAAGTCTTAAGTTTTTCATGGCCCAGACGTTTCTAACCTTCTTTCCGTCCATTCACCAACAGTTTTAAAAAAAAAGTTCCTTTGACTGAATGTTCAATGTGCTCTATGTAAATATTGATGTTGAGCGAAAATTTTCGAATTGTTTGTGCTGCGTTCATGTCCGCTGTTCGTCGAACAGTCCTTCCGTCGGACGAACTTTAGGAGACGCGGATGTCTGTGTCCGGTTCGAAAACGAACAAAAAGTGCTCAGTTTGGTTCGACCCAAAAATCTAAGCGACTGTTCGGTCCGTGTTCCCCCGAAACCACCTAACCCTGGTATCTAAAGTATGTAATGCGAAGGCTTGGCACGCGTTGAAACATCCCAAACAAAGCCTCCGAAATTGTCAAAGAAGCGAGGAATATTTTATAGTTTTCCTATTGTTTTTTAACTCGTATTTTCCAGGCCCGACGTGAGGAGAAGACTCGCGAAAGAAAGCAGCGTCTGATGGACGAAGAAGATCCGGAGAAGCAGCGACGTCTCGAGGTACTTTTATTTTCTCACAAAAACGACCAAAGTTTAGCGAATGGAGCTGAAAAGGGAGGCTAAAGCCAAACAGCCTAAAATGAAGCAGCTCAAGATGAAAATGTAGAGAGAACGTTCCAGAACTAGCCCTTTCACGTGTTTTGTTGTTGTTAATTTTGTGCCCGATTGGTCAATTTCCACACATCTCGTCTCAAAATGCTGGTGTTGTGTTTTTCTTTGCCCCATATTATTTTAGCCGTTAATTTATATCAGATTCTTGTCAGTTCCGTCCCGTTTTTAATGAATTTCGATGTATAGGAGAGATAGAAGACGAGTGTGGGATGCCACTAGTTGTTTTTAGTTTTGCATTTCAGAAGTCAAAAAGACAGGAAACAGTACTCGGAATACGACTGATGATAGAGAGTCCAGTGACAGTCGGACACAAGCGAGTAGTCAGGAGGATGACGGGAGAACTACAGTAGCTAAGAGTCTCGGGAGAGGAACAGTAGTCAAGAGTCAGTAAAAACAGGCTGGAAAGAGACATCGTGAACAAAAGAGAGTAGTCACGAACAGATATAGTGTAGTTCGAAAAAGACCACAGTAGTTTGAAAGAGGCACCAATGTGGAGTCAGGAGTGGTCGTGAGCAGGGAACAGAGAAGAAAGGAACAGTTCAGAGGCAGATAGACCTGATAGAGTTCAAAACGGGCAAAATACAGTAGTCACTGGAGTTTATAGAGTCACTGAACTAGACAATAATCCAAGAAGGAGGGACTTTTTTCAGAGGGGACTAGGCAGTAGACGAAGTGAGAGATATAGTAGCTCAGAGCAAAGAGACAGTAGTCTGAAGAGTCATTAGGTAAGAGTTACGCCAGAAGAGATAATTGTCTGGAGATACGGTAGAAAAGAGTCACTGGATCATACAATATGAGAGTCAAGAAAGACAGTAGTTCAGAGGAAAGAGGGTACTTTTATGACACATGCAACTATTTTATAATTATTGCCATTATTCCAGAAAGTAATATTGTTTGCTTACAGTATTACACATTATAAATCTCTATTACTCTTAAATATAACCTTTCTTCACCTTTCTTTAACAGCGTAATCTACGACCTGCCAACAAAACTTGCCTAGCTGGTCATGGTTCTATACTTCTACGGGAACTCGTTTTTGCTTCAAACACAGTAGATTTTTTCTTTACAATGAACTTAAAAAGGCAATGGCCCTATACCTGTACTTTCCATACAGCCTCATTTCCCTTTCTCCCCTTTCAACACTTCGCCTATGTCCAATTCATAGAAATAAATGAAATAATCAAATTCTTCCCAATAAATATACAGCTATTATTTGTTTCAAAAAGGTAATCCTTTGTCAATATTATGGCAATAATTCAACAATAAAAAAATAGTTGCATGTATCATAAAAAGTACCGGAAAGTGACAGTAGTCAAGAGCATGTAGAGTCAGTAGGTAACAGTCACTGGTCTAGACAGAAAACAGGAGCCTGGAGATACGGTAGAACTGTCACTGGATTGGGTAGTTCAGTAACAGTCAGTGGTCTAGACAGAGAGTCAAGAGTCAGGCCAGACTGGAAACTATATTATTTTCTCTCTCTGAGACTGTCCTTCTCTCCTTCAAAACTCACAGTTCAGATGAGTAAAACCAACAACTACCGTCGCTACAATCCTCTCCTCGACGAGTGGGTCATCGTCGCTGCTAATCGAGTCAACAGGCCATGGCAGGGAGCTCAGACGGACAGTACCGAGTCCGGATTCCAGAAAACGGAAGGCGTAAATCAACTGGCTCCCGGAGGAGCCAGAGCTAATGGATTGGTGAGCTTTTTGACAAAAAAAAATACAGGAAATGATTCAGGTAACACCAAACTATCTGTCTACCTACGTCTTTGAGAATGACTTTCCCTGCTTTACGGATTTTGAAGAGACTGCTGGTGAGTTTTGATTCAGAAAAAAAGAAAGAAGGCTTCAGAAAAATCTACTGATGAGACTCTTTTCAAGCAGGAATCGATTCGTGGGACTTGTAGGGTGAGTTTGTACAGACAGTTAGTGATTTAGCCATAAATCTGTCTCTCTCTCGCAGAAGTGTCTCGAGACCTTTTCGTCAGCCTGTTCGAACTCCTTCAGCATCTTTTTGATGTATTCTTCTTGGTCGGGGCGGGAGTTCGAGCCGGCAAATCCTCTGTCGGACCTTGCTTTAGTTTGCCCGGGCTGTTTGGGGTGCGGGGTGAGGGAGATGATGCTCTCCGGGTGTCTGAAAATACGGGCAAAATAACTTGGTCGGACTTCGAACCGGCAAATCCTCTGTCGGGCCTTGATCCCATACTGTCCCATCGGTTCCCTAATTCTGTAAAAAAAAGCCTTCTCCCAGCTTTTTATCGATGAGTTGGACGATGGTTCTTGGAAGCATTTTGGAGACGAGGTGTTCTGGTGAGGGTAGCTCGCTAATTGAGAGCGACTTGTATTCAGTTTCCCCGACAGGAAAGAACAAGTCAAACTGATCCGTTGTTTTGAAGATGGTCTTTTGATAGAGAGAGAGGAAGATAGAGAAACAACGACTTTAGGTAATCTGCTACCACCCGAGCACCGAAAAAACCCTGGCAACAATGACCGAAGATGAAGTTTTGGCCGTAGTAACTGTCTGGATTAGTCAATTTGTTGAGCTCAAGGAGCGATTTTCCTGGATCCAAGTACTGTAAAAATGACGTCAAAAAGAAGTTTTTCTATCCCAGATTTTCGAGAATCGAGGAGCTGCCGTCGGCTGTTCGAACAGTCATCCGCACTCGCAGCTCTGGGCCGGCGACTTTCTGCCAAGTCTCCCGGCTAGAAAGGACCTAAATCAGAGGCTGTACTACGAAAAACATGGCCGGCCGATGCTTTGCGATTATTTGAAGCAGGAAGTGAGTTGAAAGAGCTTATAAAACTGACCACTTTGATTTTTAGCTCGAAAAACAAGAGAGAATCGTGCTGACCAACGATCATTGGACGGTTCTCGTCCCCTTCTGGGCTTTTTGGCCCTTCGAGACACTTCTTCTGCCGAATAGACACGTCAAGAACCTCGATGAATTGACGGACGAGGAACGAGTGTCCTTGGCAAGGATCCTCAAGCAACTTGTCATCAAATATGACAATATTTTTAGGGTAAGTTTGGGAGAAAAATCAAGAGAAAAAAAGTACAGCCAAATCGCAATTTTTACCGGCATGTCGGGTCTCATTTTGTAGCTCTTTGACTGAAAAAGACGATGGAAGAACTTTCCAGGGCAGAGAGCTCTTCCAGAAAAATCTGGAAATCGCTGCGGCAAACAAAATCTTCTTGGAAAGCGCGTTTGATCCATTCTTCGTCATTTTTGTTCTAAAAATCGAAGAAACATGCTCCAAGACCTGTTTTCTCAAATTTGTATGCAAAAAATCATACAAAATAATACCGTCTGCAGGGTTTTATCGCAAAAGGCCAGAATGACTGAAAAACAAGTTTAAAATGGCTCCCTTCTTCCAGTGCACATTTCCCTACAGCATGGGCTTTTCCGGAGCACCTACGGGCAAATTTCTGGCCCAAAATGACGATCATTGGCAGCTGCAAGCGGCCTTTCATCCTCCTCTCCTCCGGTGAGTTGTTCTTCACAAAATATCATCGAAAACCATTTTAGCTCGGCAACCATTCCAAAATACAAGGTTTTCTATATTTTTTTTCTTTAAAGAGTTTTTAGGCGGGTTACGAGGTTTTTTCGGAGCCGCAGAGAGATATTACTCCGGAAAAAGCTGCTGAAATCATCCGAGTTCAATCCAACGAGCATTTTACCCGCTAGAAAACGATTTTTCTTGAAAATGAGGAGAAAATTTGATTTACCAGAAATAAAGCTTTATTTGACCCGTTTGAATCTGGCCTGGACAAAAATTCTCGGCACATTGACTGCTCTTTGATGATACGTCTGCCGATGGAGATATTCGCAGCGGACCGTCTCGAAGCCGGCCTTTTCGAAAAGAGTCGTTAGTTCTTCTAAAAAGGTGTATTTAAAGAGAAAATAGGACAAAAATCGAACCCTTTTTGAAGTAGAAAGCCCGAGTTCCGTCCTGCCGGACGTAGAATCGGTCGGCCAGCTTGGAGCCGCGTCCAAAGCTGATCATTGCGTAGTCGTTGATGCCGTAGTCGCGAACAATTACTGAGCCGCCGATCTGAAAGCATGGAAAATTTGGTTGCCATAACGGGGAGCTGCAAAAAAAAACTAGCCGAAATGTCCGGTAGACCAAGTTTTCATTTTTTACTAAAGAAAGAATAATCCGCCAACCTTGACAAATTTGACCATATTTTCCACGGCTTGTTGCTGTTTATCCGGATGAATTGCCGAAAGAACGAAGATGAGCGTCGCCAAGTCTGCTTCCCGATCGAAAGGACTCTTTTCCAGCTCTTTTGTGAGATCAATTACGTCCGATTCGACTGCAATCTGACCTATTTTACCAGAAACAAAAGCTAAAGACTCGTACCTGCAGGTCTTCTGCCCGTTTTTTCAGCAGCTGGACGGCATTTTTGGAGAAATCAAAGCCTTGGAGCTGGAGATTTGGGTAGGCTGAGGCTAAGGGGAATAACATCTGAAAAATAAACATTTTAGGTGATTTTCAGACGAAAAATTACGTTTCCTACGCCACAGCCAGCCTCCAAATAGGTCAGTTCGTCTGTGAGATCAATCCCATCGCAAAGTTCCTGAATTTCCTTGGGGCTCCAGTTGCGATCCTTGAAGAAACTGTCCTTGTTCCGATTGTAAAATCTGTCCCAATTGGCTTGAGCCTGAATTTCGAGCTTGTTTTGCTTGAATGGAGTCACCAGATCCTGAAGAAATGCTGTAAAATCGATAAAATTCATTTTTCTACCTGTTTCTTTAGTTTTTCCAAGTCTTCTTCCGTGAGTTCACGAGAATCCGGCATTGGTACGCTTTGAGCTGTCCCTGGAACATTTTCATCGTCCATCTGAAACAATTTGGTTATAAAAATGGCGATTTTATTGAGAAAGGGGTTGTGTAAATTAGACAGAAAATCTATAAAAAAGTACGTTTGAATTACAAAAAGGATCCCGCTAACACTGGGCGCGAAATGAGGGCAGACTCGTTTTGAAAAAAGTCTCTTTGAAAAAAAAATTGCGTTGAAAAAGGTCAAATTGAAAACGACATTTTGAAAACATTCAAATTGTAAAAGACGAACCGCCAAAGGTCATTTTGAAAAACTTCATTTTGCAAAAATTTGGGCGCAATTGCGTAGTCGTGATCGGTCGGAGTGGCTACCGACGAAAGTGGATAGTGCCAAGCGTAAAGCTCGAATGTGAGGTTCACGGATGCTATCCGGCGGGAATAATTCGTATAAAACGAATAGAAAGACACTTGGCTTTAGAACTATGTTTATTTAGACGCAAAAATTAAGAACGGGCGAAATACGCCGAAAACAAGACTCGGGAACAACCAGAAGAAGTAATTTTCGAAACCGGGGCGTGGGAGTAGAAATAGCGTACGTGACGGTTACGGTAAGAGATTACCGTAACCGGAAAATAACAGAGTGGAGGCAAAATGCTAGAAAGATGTTGACTGGCCTGACATGCCTTCCTCCCTTTAGACGCTTCCACGCGGCTTCTTGGTGACGTTGTGTAGTCCCATGTGGTTGACTTGATTCTTGTTGTACGGCTGGCTGTTGTCTTGGATTAGCGAATCTTCTTGGATCGGAGCGGATCCTTGTCCTTGACACGATCATTGTAATTGAGCTTGAGAGGCGCGACTTCCTTCTGGTGACGAACATCGTAGTTGAACGGCTTGTCCTTGAACTTGACGTCGTGTTGTTGAGCATCTTCGGTTTGAATGTCAGCTACAGCTACAGCATCCTTAATTTCAGCAACAGCGACATCGGACATCAACGGATCGATTTATCGGTACGTAATTGCAGAAAAATTCATGCAAACCGTGTTCAAATCGTTACACGTTGCAATCGAAAATGCGCCAAATCGTTACACGTATAAATCAATTTTGTGTTATTCGATACAGACCCGCCGGCCCGACTTTTATTTTGATCCAAGAAATCAATAGACAAACTGATATCAAAGAGGTACACCCGAAGAGGACAGAAATAAACCGGTTGGGACGAGATCACAGTGGACCAACTTCTAGAGGTTCGGCTACGGCCGGGTCGAGGAAGACATCTTCGGCCGTCAGACGCTGTTCAGGGTCCATAGCCCAACAGCGCTCCATTAACGAGTAGACGTCGTTCGGACAGGAAGCCGGCTTTGGAGGACGCATGCCTGAAATGATCAAACCCGTAATGTATAGGCACACGAGGGGAAAGGCATCCCGTTGCGAATATTCCCGAACGGTGTGTGTCATGTGTTCCCACATGTGTGTGTTTGTGTGTGTGTTTGTATTGCCACTCTCTTTCCATCTTGGGGGAATGTGAAGCGGTCTATTTGACTGCTTGCCAAAAAAGACACAATTTTTGGATTCCCCTTTTGTGGGAGCGGGAAATTTTCAATTCGATCATAATCTTACCAGCCAGAGCATAAGAAACGACCTCGTGGTTGCTCAACGTATCAAAAGGAACACCGCCGTAGCTGAAGATCTCCCACATTGTAACTCCTAGCGACCTGAAAAAGAATTTAACAAGTTTTAGCCTCTTCCTCCTACCAAATATCACTTTTTGAACTAAAACGATGATCACTGATAGCTTCGGGAGGAAGCCATCTAACGGGAAGAAGAGACTGATTCTGCATTCTGTAGTAGTCTGAATTGTAAGAGAGTCGACGAGACATTCCAAAGTCGGAGATCTGAATGGTTCCGAATGGATGTTGTTGTCAGTCAGACCTTGACAGAAATGGTCGGTCGTTGTTTGGGATTCCCGCACATCTGATCTGATTCTCCGTCAACTAAACAGTTTCTTGCAGCGAGGTCTCTATGACATATTTGTTGCGCTACCAGGTAGCAAAGACCTCGAGCAATCTGAATTGATATAAATATGTTACGTGATCCCAGCTGTACTAAAATTCAGTTGCCCTTGTTGAATGAGGAAATGCTTGCAGAAAATTAAAGAAACACACCTGGCGAACAATGAACTTCAATTCCGACAGATCCAAGGCGACCGGAAAAGATGCGTAACTGCCAGGCTGAGGGGCTCGAGCCTTCAGATACGAGCGCAGGTCACCTGATAAAATATTAGTTACAAATATTGTCTTCAATGAGTCAAATGTTCCTCTTTCGTATTCTCTTTTATAGAGGACTTGTCGCGACACGTCTTTGATACAATTTCGAAATTTAACTTGAAATTGATACAATTTCGAAATTTAACTTGAATCAAATGAGGCGTTTCCCACAGAACTGTCTTCAAAAATCTAATCGCATTATATTGTACCCTGACATGACTCTCCACTCACCCAATCTCATCATTTCAAAGACGAGCAAAAGTCTGTCTCCGTCCCTCGTCAGCCCGTACAGTCGGACAATATTGTCGTGATCCAGTCGACAGAGAACAGTAGCCTCTTTTTCCACCTCGGCATCAGCTTCAGCCAGTGCCTTGACGGCAACAGATCGAGGGCCCGTTTGCTCCCAGGTTCCACAGTACACAGCTCCAAAAGCGCCTTTGCCTATCTGTTCATGAATCTGTACGGCTCCACCCTTGATGCAAGGGATCACATGTCCTGTGTAGTCACTACTAGACATGGAGAGTCTCTCTTCCAGTCGGAGCATCGTCTCTTCTGTTGCATGACTCGTTCTTCTAGAGAGACGCGAATGGAACGACCAGCGCCATTTCCTCCAGCCTACTGACTGCAAATCTAATCTTAGGACAAAGAGATCAGAGACTAATGCACCTTGATGTTTTGCAGCTTGGCATGGATGAAGGCAGCGACCATGAAGAGAGACAACAAAATCAGGACGACAATGACGATCGGCTCCAGGGAGATCCGGTGCTCGAAGTTGGGCTGAATGTGGACCAGATCGCTCTGCAAATTGGCAAATTGTTTGAGAAGGTGCTGCCAAATTTACGGCGTTATAATTGTTGAAGTGATGGCTGATGCTCTTACATTCTCCAGCGCCGTTCAATCCTACTTCGTTATCCTGAACAAGTAGTACATCGAGTAAGGGAACCGTACCTGTGAACAGAAGATGAAAGTATAGTCTCCTGACAAGTGATCCTCAGGACAATCGGTACAGCTGGCTGTGAAAATGTTGAAGACGCGACGGTGGAAGAGCGAATGACTGAAAGAGGTCGGTTCAGTAGATGAATGAAAGAAAAGTTTACGCAACATCTGGACGGATAACCATCGTGCTCCAGAATTTTGCCGAAGACGTAGAATCAGAGAGGTCGGAGGTGATGTTCTCCTGCAAAGTTGGAAAATTACAGAACCACTCTTCGAAAATACGTAATTCTCCTCAAAACTACTTTTTTGAACTTCGAGAAGTTCTACAATTGCAGAACACCACTGGAGAGTTTTGAACTCAGTTCATTTCGCTATATACTCTCATCCAAACTGACCCCTTTTGAATCCACCACCGTGAGACTGATCCTCTCATTCGGATATCCTTGCACTGCCAGTCGTAACGAAGAGGCATCGAATGCTTCCACCTGTAGACTCAATGGCGTAGGAACGCGAACCTGGAATATGTTCTTATTGATTGTGTCATAAAGTCTCTCCGTGGAGATTTCATTAGCTAACGTGCTTGTTACCTCGAAAAACCTTCTACAGTATCCCGAGCAATTTTCAATAATTGTCAACCATGTGACAGCACGCGGGCCTTTCTCTTATTGAGACCTCTAATGAAGTCCCGTGTATTTCAAGTGCAATCGGAGAGCAGGAAGTGTGGTCATAGGCTTCAATTAGAGAGCATAAGAGACCACAACTTGTTCGTCCCCTGAATCTGGTCCATGGACTTGAGAGGAGAGCGGGCGGGGGATTAGCAGGACACAAATGCGAGAGCACCGAGCACTAATTATGGCAGAAGAACGCGTCTGCTCAATAATGGGGAATCTCATAACTTTTCCTCGATCAAGAGATTGGAATTTGTCATCGTTTGAAGATGATGGGAAAGTCTCATGAATCTTTTGAAGTTCCTGGTATCAGGCTTAAGGGTTCACAGTGATGACAACACAGTAATCAGATAGTTTTCCGCTTCGAGACCCATTTTCTCTTTTTGGCAGCTAGTAAACAATAATGTAAGGCTTTTCAAAGGAGTAGGTCTTGAAGCAACTAGCAAAGTATAGTCTGTTCAGAAGGAGACTCGTACAGTTTAAAATGGTTTATTTGTGTTGATCTACGGTGGTTCCGTGTGGCAAAAGTACGATTCTCCTGGCGGTAGATGCGAGCGGAGGGTTACGATTATACTTGGGCGCCCGAGTCAAAGGCGCAAATCTGGTGTCACGTTTTTCTCAAAATTCTCTCGATACACCCTTGGCGTCATTTTTGTCATAAGTAGGTACAAGGAATCTCCAGCAAAAATGACGCTAAGGGTGTATCGTGAAATTTTCGAGAAAATTGGCTCGACTCGTCAACTCGACCCGACTCGAGTCAGATTCGAGAGCATTTTGAGAGAAACGTGACACCACATTTGCCCCTTTGACTCGGGCGCCCAAGTATAGTTATGATCCGAGCTTCTCCAGTGCTAGTTGGACCGGCACAGGCTAGGCTGGCGAGAGATGCCAGGGTAGACTACCTTCGTGTACTACCACCCGGGATTGAACTTGCGATCGCTTTCTTCATAGAATGTCATCCTGTTCACTTGACTATCCGGGCCCCGTACAGACTCGTACAGTACTTTAAAGATTCTGGATCGGTCGATTCACATTTTCGATACTCAGCCAAGTGTGTATAACAGTCGTACCAGCTTTGTTCTACGTCGTTTGACTGAGTATCCGACGCATGTGGGTCCCGTAGCGAAAATCTTTTGAAGGTCTTTTTTCTCTTATGCCACAGAGACCGCTGATCCGTGCCAAAGAGAACAAGGCAAGTTTATGTTCAGGCGTTCCGAACATTTGTGCCCTTTTTTTCAGTTTTACAGAAAATCTGGATTCTACTTGAAGACATTCTTGCCCCTACAGTCAGAAATAAAACCACTTTTCAGAAATCTCTTGCAAATAGTTAGCCGCCCCCGAGACCGGAAATCTCCAAAGCTGCTAAGGTTGACGAATTTTAAACATAGCTCAAAATGCCGTCTTTAGTCCCTCTTTAAGACGACAGTATTCAAGCTAGATCCGGATTCTGAGTCTGACTGTACTCTGATATCGTACCCTCTCGAAACACAAGTCGTACTCTAATCCCTCATCTACGTCACAGAGTCCTCTCTCTAGAGGAAGAGAGGGTGAATCAAGCACAGCGGGATTAGCGGGCAATTTGATCACGGCTGCGAGAGAAAGGCAAGGTAATTTTCAATGGTTAGGAAGGAGGGAATCCTCAGGATCAGGGATCAGGCTGCACATGTTCGTCAGTGATTAGAGGAAGTTTCTCGTGAGCACGAAAGAGCACCTGATTATTGAGGACTTGGGAAAACTTGAAAAAAGGCTAAAGGAGACGGACAATAGGGAGAATTTTAAAGGTCTAATTTGTTTTTCAGTAGCGTACAGGATATTTTGGTTCCGTCTGTTTTGCATCTTCTTGAGCGTACTGTTTTCCGACAATCTTACCCGGCGTGTGAGCATGGCAACCAAGTTGGATAACAAGCTGACTAATGCCCCGTGTGACAAGTTTCTTGCTCCCACTCTCCCTTTACACCAAATTGGATTCTTTGGAGGACTCTACCTTCAAGAGGAGAAAACAAAACACATATCCACCCACTCATAGACATGAGCCCTTGACGGATGGAGTGTCGTCGTCCAGAAAAGAATTATTAATATTGCAGGCTCACAGCCCTCCCAAACATGTCTCTGCCCTCATTTGAAAGTTTGTTCCAGAGAGCAAACGGATCTGCGGGTGATTGCCGCCGGCGGAAGTGTGCCTAGAGAGAGTGAGAAAAAGAACTCTCTCATGTATTTCTGACGAGCCGTCGGACCGAAATAAGCATTATGCGTCAATTGGACAGATGCTAGCACTTGGCGAGGGTGGATGTAGATTTAGAGATCTGTACCGTGCGGGTGGGGTATATGAATATTTCAACGAGGAGTCCAAAGGAGACGCTTCCTCGAGGAAGTGGGCAAGGCGGATAATTGCGCATTGGGATGCATACCTACAGAGAATGTTCTTCGGATCTTTCGACCTGACGAGAGACAGTCGGAGAAAAAGTTTGTGTGTCCTGAGAAGCGATGTCTTTCCGGCAGCCAACTGACAACTTCGTGTAGTGTTTGCCTGGTTTTGAAAATTCTGGTTTATATCTCGGATTTTCGGAAAACGGTAAAAAAATGACATTTAGGCCTTCGATGCTAGTTCCGCCTCGAAAATCAAAGAGGGGGGGGGGGTAATATTGCCTAAGTCTCCTCAGACATCAGCGTTCGCCCAGAGCTACAAAAAAAAGGCTGGAAAGATGTCCGACCTCTGCTCCTGTCAAGCACCTGTCCTATACTTCTAGTCTTCGAGAGAATTAATCTTGAGTTGTCTCCGAAGGGCACACATGCTAATTAGTTCGGTCAGTCACGTGCAAGTTCTTCTCCCGTCTAAGACCCTCATATCTCGCATGGATGAGGAACTTTTTCAAAGGGATCAATACAGAGTCACCCCTTTTGTCTCCCGACAAACATAGTGACATAGATCGTGCTATTACTCAAATTGGAAAACACTATTATCGGTCTCGACGTCGTCAAATAATCCCTCTGACTGTAGCCCCCTTTCGCGACTGTCAAAACATGGCCTACCTCGAAATAGGCGAAGAGGGGCTGTACGCAGTGCCAGCAGACGACGTTGATCAGACCGAGGTCTTTTTCAGTTACGTTGGCGATATCCAATCGAAGAGAGCGGTCATCAACGAGCTCAGTGTGATTGTGTCCTGTACGACTGCCTTGCCATTTAAAGTATCGTCTAAATGGAGCAAATTGATTGTCATTAGATTTTCCTCTGAACCTTGTATTGTTAGCGGAGAAAGGAAGAATTTCCCCGATGATTTTGTATTCCAAATGGAACGGCTGTCCCAAATGTGGCTTGCTTGTACCTTGTGGATCCAACTCGGCTCGCGGACAGTTTGGAGAACAGTGAAACTGTTGAGGCGGATGAACGTTGAGATGTTCAAAATGCGAGTTGACCCAAGCCGTCTCACAGGAACAGACAAGTGGACAATTAGAGATGTCGACTTGTTGCGAAGTGGAAGTGAAGAGCGACTGCCATTGAAATGATGTGGAAGAACAATGAGGCAGCACAAGGCTGCGAGAGTCGAGGCTTTCAAGGGCGAAAAGAGGTAACTGGGAGATGTTGCAAGGATGAATAGCTACGGAATCGACTGAACAGCCTTGAAGCAGCGATGGCCAGTCCCATGAGGACTGGGAGCAATTTGCTCGCAGATCACAGGTTGGGTAGCCGTGGATCATCGAGAACAGCGACGGAATTAGTAGAAGAATTAGCATAATAAAGCATTGTCAACCAGTTCATTCGGTGAACAAATAACGTGACGAAGAAGGGTCGGTTGGTTTAAGCCTCGGCCTTCTTGACATTCTTCTGGGTTCTGGGCCTCTGGGAGCAGAGAATGACTGCGGCACGTCGCTGAGCCAGCTGAAATCGACACATGGGGCGGAGCTTGCACACCACTCATTAACCATCGAGCGCAACAAACTAGAAGCGCTGCATAAAGAAGTAGACGACATCGATCAATTTATGAGGGCATCTCGTGATAAGGTGCAAATTTATTGATACTGCAAAAAGTTTTGGATGCGAGGTTTTTGAGGACGATCTGCCCAAAACGGAAAAGCTATGGATTGCAAAAAAAATAGCTCGCCAGTTTTTTTATATAGATTGAGCGGCGTCAAAGGTAAAATGAGGTCCAAAAGTTGTTAATACAAAAAACATCGATGTCCTCTACTGCTTTGCATCTCAAACGTCCACAGGGCGGAATACAAAAGTACGACAAACCTTGGCGTAACGGGAAAGTCCCTGGTGCTTAGCGATCTTCTTGGCAGCAGTGAGAGCACGGTCGGCATTCTTGATAGTTTGGGCATTGATAGACTTGACGGGCTTATTCAGGCTCTCTGAATATGAATTGTAGAGGGTAAGAACATAGCAACTCACTGGTCTTAGTGGTAATGACGACTCCTTTTCCGTCAGTAGCAGCAGAGACATCGATGGCCTTAGCATTGACGAGTCCGTTGTAGCGGCGACTGTTTCTTCCCTTCAGATTGAACTTCTCAGTGGAGAACAGCTTGTTGATTCCTCTTTGGCGCCTCAGGAAGCAGCTGTTGTTACGGATGACTTGCCAGACAAGATCGGCGGACATATTTACCTGTAAAAGGCAAGAATGAGAAGAAGGACAATAAAAGTGGAAACAAAACGTGAATATGACCAAGAATGAGATTTTTGAAGAACAACAAAACCGGGATGAGAAAATCAAGAAATCGGTTTGAACGGTTGCAGTTTAGCCTGAAAATCAGGGGTTTGTGGTTCTCGAAGCGAGATATTTACGGGTTACTGCTGCGTTCTTTTTTTTTGAACAGACTTTATATGTAGAAATTTTTCTACATTTAGTCCTCAACCCCCGGCCCGGCCGGGTTAGCCATCCCTGCTGATCTTCGTCTTTTCTCTCTCCATTTAGTGACAATTTTTGCTCTAATTTTTTTAAAAAACGTTAAAAATGCGCAGAATAAGAAGAAAAGCGTTACAACATCGACAAACGCAATTTTTCCTAACTTTGACCCCTCTAAAGAGGGTAAAAGTTGAGCGAAAGTTCAATTCCGTTTGTATCGTGGAAATGACTACTTTTTTTTGGCTTTATTCTTCAAATACGATCCTATATAGCAAAAAATAGTTTTTGACCTAAAAATAAGAATCTGCGCCCCAACTTCAGTCAAGACAGTCCTTTGACTTTGAACTTTATTTCCAAGCCAATTTTCCCCATTTCTCCTCATTTTTTCACTTTTCTTCGACAAATCGTCTTCAGATGGGCATAGCAGAGCCCGAGGTAGACTTTCCCCGTGGCGGACAGCCGGCAACAACTGCCAAAGTAGCTAAAAAGCCGGCCACTAAGCGCAAGAACGAGGATGCTCTTTTCGGTGATGGAACAAAGGTTTTTTGCTCTAATTTTCTTCATAAAATCGACCTAGAAGAATAAAACAGCCCAAGCTGGTGTCAAAAAGGACGAAGATAAGAAAAAAGTTGACAAAACGGCAGCCTGGACCAAGCCGATGACCCTGGATCTGCTGACTGAAGGTGTCTGTGGTGTTGGCGTTGTTCGCGAGGTTTGTGGTTGATTTTTAGAGCGAAATAATGAAAATTTTGCAGATAAACGACGATCATATCATCATGGAAACGAGTGACAGCTGCCGAGTCCGTCTCCCGGCCAATCAGGTACATTTTAGCCCGATTATTGTCAAAAATACCATTTTCACCTCAAAAAACCTATATTTTAGATCTGCAAGCAGTTTACGGACCTCCTAAAGAAGGAACAGCTCTCGCTGGATGAGGTTTTCCGCGTCGGACAGATGGTCCCTTTCCGTGTCACGAAGCGCATGGAAAAGACGATCACAAAGGGAAAGAAGAAGTCCACAACGCTGCCGAACGTCACCTGCGATCCGAGCAAGCTGAACAGCCATCTCGTACCGAGCCAGCTCGTTTCCGGACTCGTCATTCATTCGATTGTCGAGACGATGGAAGAGAAAGGTACATGTTGTGTCATAGTTGGTAGAAAAGTGAAGCATGACTATTTCCAAAGGCAAAAGCAAAAATTGTTCTCGGGGATCCGAACCCCTGACCTTACGGATCTGCAACCGCGCTACTTGCCACTGCGCCACCGTTGAAAGTTATGGCCGAAAAGCTCTTGAATTTAGAGAAATTTCCCACCGAATTGCTGTAATTTCATGAGCAGAACCTCGTTGTTTTGGTAAAACAGCCACTTCCTCCTGGAAAAAGACTACCATCTAAAAATGCTGTTAAAAAATGCAAAAACGAAAATCAGTGGTGCGGAATCGAACCCGGGTCGTTCAGACACTAATCGGGTGCTTTACCACATCTCCACGGCAAAAAAATACATTTTTGATTTCAAATTCCATTCTCCAAAATTCCCATGTTTCAGGCTACGTTCTCGACATTGGACTGCAGTCGGCCAAAGGATTCCTCCCCTTGGAGAAGGCTCCAGCGGATAAGCTCCTCTCCGGACAGCCCCTAGTCGTCAGAATTGAATCCACGACGTCCCGAGTCGTCAAAGTATCTGCCTTTGTTGAACAGGACACACTCTCCGCCGAGGCCTGTGAGACACTCAAACTGAATCATTTGATGCCCGGAACAATAATCGAATGTGACCCGGTGGTTGAGGATCCGCACGCGGCTGGAGTCTTTGTGATCATTGGAAATGGTAATTTTTAGATTTCTTAGCGTTTAGTCAGGATCTTGAACTTGGAGTCTTCAATGACTTGATGGGGCAGTCAACAAGGACAGTAATAGGAAAAGAGACAGTGACGGTGACAGTGCTAGAGACTGGGACTGCAACTGACACGAAAGTTAGAGACAGTAACTGGAACCATGACTAACTGGAATACTGAAAGTGATAGTAACTTGGACAGAGTAAGAGTAACAGTGATCGGGACAGTACCTGAGACAGTAAGTGAGAGAGAGACTGACTGAGAGTAAGTGGAAGCTAAGGAGAGGGAGACTGGCTGGAACTGTGACAGTAGCTGAGAAACTGAGATTGGAACTGAAACGGACAGTGAGAGGGACAGAAATAGTGTCAAAGACGGGAACAGTATGAGGGACAGGAGATTATGAGAGACTCAGAAACAGTGAGTGAGACAGAGTCAGAGAGTATTCGTAGAGTGAAAATAAACAGTAAACAAGAGAGTACTTGACAGAGTGACAGTGGTCGAGATTCATGGCCAGTATCCAGAAAAACGGTCAGTAGACGAGGTTCCAGTAGCTCCTTTTCCAAATAGTCTGGTAGTCGAGTTGTCTGTTAGAGCTTCAAACAGACACACACACACAAACTTGGGAGCAATTTAAAATAGATTTTTTTAGTTCAAAAGTTCAAAAACTTTGAAGCAATTTTTGAACTTTTTTGAACTCAAACTTTTTTGAAGAATTACTTTTTTTTAATAAAAAGTTTAAAAATCCCCCCAAAAATTCAATTTCCAGGAATCCGCGCCTTTGTCGCCCGTCGCCATCTTCCTCCACGTCTCCGAGCCGACACTTCCCGTCTCGTCAAGTCCTTCCGCAGCGTCGTCATGTTCTGCCAGCAGAATTCGAATCTTCTCGTCCTGTCAGCCCATCCGGACATTGTCGCCATCAGCAAGCCGGAAAAGAGGCAGTCTTTTGAGGGTCTCGAGGTCGGCGACAAGATTGTCTGTTCCGTCCTGGACGTGATTCCGACAAAATTCAGCGTAACCTTTGCACTGCCAGTCGGCGCCGACGGTAAAGCCAGTCTCGTGACGGCTTCATGCTCAAAAGCCTACCTAAACAAGGCTGAAGAATGCGGTATTTTAGCATTTTTTCAGTCTTAAAATCACAAAATTCCAGAACAATTCTACAAGATTGGATCCGAGCACGAATGCCGAGTCGTGGATTTCCGCTACGCCGAGAGAAGCGTCATTGTCGCTACGAGAAAGGACATTCTAAAGCAAAAAATGATCTCATATAGGGTTGGTTTTTTGGCAAAAGCATTCCAATTCTCCCTCAAATTATACTTTTCGTATTATAATTTTCTTGCAGGACGCCATCCCCGGCGAGCTCGTCAAAGCGACCGTCACGAAGCCAAATGCAGCCGGAGTGAATGCGACAATTTTTGGCACGATTCGCGGCTTCATGCCCCTCCATCTGATTAGCGACAAGGCCGTCAGCATCGAGAAGAGCTATCCGATTGGTTCGTTTTGCTCTTTTCTCGGCCTAAAAATGACATTTTTTTACCCATTTTTTAAATTAAAAATGGCCCATTTTAACCAATCTTCCAGCCAAAATGATCCCCCGATTTTAGGCAAGGAATTCACCTGCAGGATCTTGAACGTGGACGCGGAAAGAAAGCAGGTCACGCTCTGTGCCAAGCCGGCACTTTTAAAGCACAGCGGAGCCAAAATTAACAGCTATAGCGAGGATTTTGTCGGCAAGACAGCCGTCGGTATCATTACCAAAGTCTTCCCGACGGGAGCCCTCCTCATCGTCTTCTTCAACAACATTTTGGGCGTCCTACCGGCCGGAGAGGCCAAGAAACTTGGCAGCAAGGCTGCGTAAGTTTTTCATTCTTTTTCCCCTCTTCAATCGAATATGCTTTAAATATTGCAATTTTTCAGAAAAGACAAGTCGGTCCATGTGAAAGTGAGCGCCGTCGATGTGAATGCCGAGAAAATGCAGCTGGTTGTGGCGGCTGAGGAAGACGGCGAGCCGGCAGTAGTTGAAGAAGAGTCCGTGAAGCTCCCAAAAATGACTGAAAAGACGAAAAAATCAGCCGGAAAGGACGAAAAATCGGTCGAAAAGATGAAAAAGAAGGATCAGCCGAAGGAGACGAAAGAAGAGCCGGAGGAAGCTAAAGAAAAGGTGTTTTTTATTCAATTGTTTAACAATATAAAACTTTTTAGACCCCGTCAAAAAAGAGCATCAAAATGTTCAACATTTACACGGGGACGGTGCTCGGAAAATGGGGAGACCTGTCCTTTAAAGTCAAGCTTCCCGGCGATCATTTGGGTAAAAATTAAACTTTTTTTAAAAGCAAAACAATACAAATTTAGGCAGACTGCACGTCTCAGAATTTCCGGCGAAATATCTGGTCGGAGATGACATTTGTGGCTTCTTTTTGAAGCAGAATCTGGGCAAAAGGGTCAATGTGAAGGTCATTGGATACACCGGTCTAGAGGACGATAGCGGAGAAAAGGTATGGTCTTGATTTGTGCGCGGATTACTGTAGAGCTCATTTTCAAACGCTTGGCGCCCAAAAAACTACCCTAGGCAAGTCTATTTAGCGGACAAAATGGCACCAAAATCGGGGTTTTTTGTTCATTGATTATACCGGTTTGCCGGTCGAATATCGTTCAGTTTCGCTCTTTGTATAGATTTTGGCACGAGCAGCCGCAATCAGTCCTGTTGATTTCATGGTGTCGTTCTCTCAAAATCAGATTTTTTTTCATTTGAAGTGCTTTTCAAGATGATTTGTGAGAAAAGGACAGAAATTGAGAAACACCGCCTCAACTTTCATTTGTTCCACCTTATTCTGTAAGAGAATAGTTTTCCAGATCCGAGCAGCCGATCTGACAATGTCCGAGCCTAAGATGTTCGAAACGCGAGTCAGGCAAAAACAACTTGCCTACAAGCAGAAATTCAAGGTATTTTTGCTATTTTCAGTCTGAAAACACGAAAATTTCAAGAAAGGAGAAGTCGTCAACTGTTTCGTCTCCTCCAGCACTGACCCGATGTACGTGAATGTCTCTGTGAACCCGATAGCTAGAGGACAGATTCCCAAAGAGCAAATCACTGCCGATTTGGTAAAATTTGTTTAATTTGAGCTAAGAAAAGCCATTTTTAGCTGACAAACAGCTCGGAAGATGAGAAGAGAACGTGCTCAATGATCCGGGCTAAAATTGACGGTGTGACGAAGAAGAAGGGAAAAGTATTCCTCAATTTGACGCCAGTAACGGCTGAGGGTAAAACGAAGACGGAAAAGGTAAGATTACGGTTAAAATTCAGTACTTTTGGGCTAAAAGTGCTTTGGCTCAGTATCCTATGCTGTTCCGCAAAAATGAGTGCAAAAAGTTAGGTACGCAGCCAAATTTCACTGAATGGATTCCATAGGCTACAGTACTCTATTCAAAATTTCAGAGCTTCGCCATGGGTCAGCTGCTAATCGGCCGCGTCCTCAACGTCAACAAGAACAATTTTGCCGTTTCCGTGAGTTTTTAAGCTGCTTTTCCTACCCAAACAAAAATTTGCAGATCCAGCTCGCCTCCGGACAGCAGGCCATCCTTGGACCGACGGGAATTAGCGAAAATTATGAGCGCGTCCCGCAACATTTGAAAAAGTTCAAAAAGGGCGAACTTTTCCGATTTTTTTCGCTCCGTCGAGACGAGGAGCCACGACGCTATCATGTGATTACGGAGAGTCGTTTTAAGCAGTACGAAAAGGACAAGGAGAGCCGCGAACCGACGGCCCTGTTGACGAATCTGGAGCAAGTTATCAAGAGGAAAGGAGAATCTGTACAGGGATTTTTGTGCTATAACAGCGGACCCGACTTCTCGCTCGTGGAAATTGGACCGGGAATCCGCGGAAGTATTAGAAAGGGACAATTGTAGGTTTTTTAGCCCAAAATTATAAAAAAAAGTTAATTATCTTCAAGACAGCCTTTTTCATTAATTTTAATAGGCGAAAAGCCCCATATAATCCCTCCATTTTTCAGCGTTGAAAAGCTGCCTCTAAACACTGTGCTCTCGGTCAAGATCAAGGACGTTGACGAGGAGAAGAAGAAGATTTATCTCTCCTTTGAAAAAGTTCTCTTTAGCGAACAGAAAGCGGTCAGTTTCGAGTCATTTTTTGTCACTTTTTTTTAGCTTTAAAAACCCTAAAAATGACCCATTTTAGGAGGAAAAGAAGGAGGAAGAAAAACCCGTCTCGCTGAAGAGAAAAATTGAACTTTCGACTCGAATTCTTCAGAGCGCCGAGCAGGGCGAGAAAATTACGCTCGAGGATCCGGGCTTCGAATGGGACAATGCCGGATTCACGCCGGACGAACTGGCTGCCGTCGGAAAAATTGAGGCTGTAGCGGAGGAAAAGGACGGGCCGCCGAAGAAGAAAGGTGAGACTTTTTTTTCGAAATGATGTAAAAAAATGAAAATGACGTATTGTTTAAGATTGCTTACCAAAAATACTGAATTTGGCCTAAACATATCCATTTTTCAGCTAAAAAGACGGAAATTGAGAAGGAACGCGAACTGGCAGCTCGGGAAGTCGTCCTTGCCACGGATCAAGTCGAAACGGACGAAGATTTCGACCGTCTCGTGAGAAATGAGCCAAATTCGGCTGCCGTCTGGATCCGCTACATGTCGTACTTTTTGGAGAAGAATGACCTCGAAAAGGCCAGAGCCATAGCTGAGAGAGCTCTTACCGTCATCGGTTACAGGTAATTTGTAAATTTGAGCTTAACCTGAACTCTTGCACGAAAAACGGCCAAAAAATGAGACATTTCGATTAAAAAGTAGAGATTACAGTAACCCAGCCCAAATTGAGCGTAATTTCGGGTTAAAACTTAAACATTTCAATTTCAGAGAAGAAACTGAGTTGTTCAACCTGTGGACGGCCTATCTGAACATGGAAGTGGCTTTTGGTGATGCCGAGACGGCAAAAACGATCTTCGAGCGGGCCTGCGGCAATGCTGACAGTCTGAAAGTCCACAAGCAGATGGCTGCCATCTTCATTGCTAACGAGAAGATTGAGGTGAGTATTGGTCTATTTTTAAAGCTAAAACCGAGTTTTTTGACTCAAAAGAAACCAAATTTCCAGGAAGCCAACGAGATTTTCGCCGTGATGATTCGCAAATTCCGAGCTTCTTCCGACGACGTCTGGCACCTCTACGCGGACCATCTGATGAGCACAGACAGGCCACAGGAAGGCCGGGAGCTGCTCCAGAGGGCCCTGGCAAGTGTCCCGAAGATTAGACGTGCGTCTTTTTTAAGTTTTCACTATATTTTCGCCAAAATCGCTTGATTTATTGATTTTTTCTGGTAAAAACGTACATTTTGACTGAAAAGGACCTTTTTGAGGAGAAAACCGACCCATTTTGCAGATTCCCATCTGATCTGTCGTTTCGCTCAGCTGGAGTATCAGAAGGGAGACGCCGAGCGCGGAAGAACGCTCTTTGAAAGCCTCGTCACGGCTTATCCGAAAAAGACGGACCTCTGGATGGTCTACGCCGATCTGTCGCTCAAATACAACGGAATTGAGACTGCAAGGTACGTTTTCTTCTTCTTTTTTTTTGTATCGAAAACACCATAATTTTATCGAAAATGTATGGAAAATGGCGAAATTTTACTAGATACTCACAATCAGCAAAAATTAGATACTCACAATCAGCAAAAAAGAGTTTTCTAAAAAATTATTTTCAGACAAGTCCTGGAACGAGCATCGAGTCTCTCGCTGAACATGCACAAGTTGCGTCCAATCTACAAAAAGTGGATGGAATTTGAGGAGAAGCACGGCGACGAAAAGTCCCAGAATCTCGTCAGAGCTCAGGCTCAGCGTGCCCTTCAGGCCCAAGAAGACGCCGAATAGTGTTTTATTTCAAAATTGTTGATTTTCCTGTTATTTTTGTTATGTTTACGTTGTTGAAATGAAACTACTTGAAAAGATGAAAAATCTAGTTTTTTGGAGTAAAAAGCTCTTAAAAATACCTTTTTAAAAGTTTGTGTTGTTGTGTTTTTTTTAAAGAATTGGAAAAAAAGGCCTAGGATGGTGCTGGAAGACGAGAGAGAAACGGCCCTGGCCAGCATAGTCTCAAAGTACAGGACGAGTGGTAAGGAAAGCTAAAAAGTGGGGGGAAAGCAACAACTTTGTATATCTGTTTCCAACCTCCAGCGGTTTCCTAGTTTGGGCGCCATTTTGAACAAAGTTGGCTTGGAATCCGAAAATCACTATTTTTGAGAATTTTCGGTATTTTTTCAACGTTTACTAGTAATTCTGGGCTTCTTTTCGACTTCTGCACCTTTTAAAACATACTTGCTGTCAAAACGACGTGAAAACAAGTTTTAGGTCACTTTTGCTCATCATGGCTAATTTTTCACTACAAACGCCCAGAATCCCTGAAAAATGGCAATTTTCTCTCGATTTTGGCATCATATAGGTATGTTTCTACGCGGAGCTCAAAGATACAGTTAAAAACAAGGTAAAACGACTAGAAAACCATTAAAATAGGATTAAATCGAATAAAATCCAACGCAGAGACCGTCATTTTCCTATTTTCGTGCCGGGAACCAAGAAAAAGTCCTTTAAATTTCAAATTGCTGCCGCTGAAGGTTGGAAATGAGCTATAGTACATCACAACGTTGTCCAATCAATACATCACTGAAAACATGCTATGAAGCTGCTTGCCACCTTGTTATCAGTACTGAATGGTTCCGAAGGTACTTTCCACAGTTCCTTTTTACTGTTCCCATTTTTTGTAGCATCAGGTAACGTGCAATTCTGTGAAAGAACCAAAGGCGAGAACACATAATGTTAGTCGATAGGGCTGATATCAATACTTGGGCACTCGGCTCTCTGGCGCATACTTGAGGGAACATGTCTCTCAAAATTTCTTCGAACAAACCTTGGCGTCATTTTTGTCAGAGGTCAGTATAGCTTTAAGGAAGCTCCAGCAAAATGACGTCAAGGGTTGTTCGAAGAAATTTTGAGAAAAAGCTTTTTCATTTCTAGCCAAAAGTAGTCGTACAACCCTTGGCGTCATTTTTGCTTGAGCTTCCTTAGGGCTATACTGACCTCTCACAAAATTGACGCCAAGTTCGAAGAAATTTCGAGAGACATATTCCCCATGACTGCCTGGATTCTGTTGGGTTTTCTTATTTGATCTAAAAACGGTGACTGTTCGTACTCATGATGTCTCTTTATAATAAAAATAATTAAAAAAGACTCAGCTTTCGTTCTCTCATAGAATTGTACTGTATCTGGTGTTAAAAATGAAAGGACACACTATACTCTGTTTTCATGTTCTAAAAAGTTGTAGCTTTTTGTCTGCTCTACAACTTTGTAGAACATTGCTAAACTTGAATATTACGTTTTAGCCATAAAAGTTGGGTTAGAAATTGCAAACCCGTCCATCTGTCTCATTCCTCTCTTTAAAATCTTCTTTTTCAAACCTGTGGCCGGATCCAAGATGCCCCACGTGGGGTCCACGCGTGGGATTCACTTCACGGGCACCCCACGCAGAACCCCGTGGAGTCCAAAATGCATAGAAAAATCACCCCACGGGGTACAGCGTGGGGTCCCCACGGAGTGAATCCCACGCGTGGACTCCATGTGGGGCATCTTGGATGCGGCCACTAGTGTTAAAAATGAAAGGACACACTCTGTGAGAAGCATTTTTAAAACCATATAGTAAAGGATTCATTGCAGCGCCCAGTTTGCGGGCAGAGTTTTGATGTACTACAAAGTTGTTGTTTTTGTTCTGTTTTACAACCTTGCAGAACATTGTAAAGCTTAAAAACCTCTTCTTCACCTTGAAAACAGCGAAATAGGCGAAATTTTACCTATAGTCGATTCCAAAAAAAATGGTGCATATTTCAAACCAGCCCGCCACGAATTTACACGGGAATTTGAATGCCGAAATTCAAACTTGGAATTTTTTGTTTTTGTTCAGCGTTTATCAATCTGTTTCGTTCTGTTTTTCGGTTTGCGAGAAGTGGGATGTATAATTTATTACACGAGAACACAAATATTATCAGGAACAGAACAAAAATGTCCAAGCTGGAAAATAGCGTCTAATTTTTTAGTGTTCAAATTACCGCGCAAGTTCGTGGCGGACTGGTTTGAATTATGCACCATTTTTTTGGAATCGACTATAGAAGTTGACATTCCAAGCCAAAAATTGAATTTTAGCGAAATTAAATTTTTTCCTATCCCCTATTTTCCTATCCCTATATATATATATATCAAAAATAATTTATTATTCTAACCTATATTCATCGAAACGTATTGATTCCCGACGATTTGGGGATGTCCCCCAGCCGGGAAAAATTCTAGAAATTTAGCCATGAACGAAATTCTACCCAATCTGTTCGTTGGAGGCTTTGGAGCATCACAGGATCTATCTCTGTTGGAGGAGAATAATATTAAGGTGAGAGTTTTGAAGAAAGAGTCACAGACAGTAATCCATGGGAAAGCGACAGTGGTCAAGAGTTTGGGAGAGGGAATAAGGACAGGAATCTAGAGAAAATACAGTAGTCTGGGAAGAGACGGTTATCGAGAGGACAGAGAGTCTGGAGAGACAGTAGTCAAGTGACGAGGAACAAGAGGGACGGGAATCCAAAGGGAAGATACGGTAGTTAGGAGTAACAAAACTAGATAGAAGTCGGAAAGTCTGGAAGGCAATAGACAGGACTACATAGTCTGGGGAGAGAAGAGCTAGACAGGGCCGGAGAGATTCATCCAAAAAAGAGACAGTATTCAGAATACACTAGGCGAGAGTATGGAACAAGTAATTTGAGAGAGACACGGGGCACTGTAATATTGTTGAGTAAATGAGAGGAAAGAGACAATAGCCCAGTGTCGTTGGTCTCGACTTTTCCAAAAAGAATGGTGAGAGAAGGGAGCAGAGTCCTTTCTAATCCTGAGGACAGAGTCTGGAGAAAACAAGAGAGAGAGAGAGAGAGAGAGTAATCCAGAAGAGATCGGCAGTAGCGAAGAGTCTGATAAGCTTTGTGAAGGCAAGAGTCTGGAGAGACAGCAGTCAGTCTAAAATCAGTGGACTATACAGTCGTATGAGACATGAGGAGAGGAAAACCGATAATCTTATTGCCAAGCCGGAAACCCCAGCTTGGCGTAGCCAAAAAATTATTCAACGCTCACAAAGAGGTCGAAAAAAGGTAATACCTTTTTTTTGAGCTGAAAAGCTGACATCAGT
Source organism: Oscheius onirici (assembly GCA_932521025.1). Lineage (NCBI taxonomy): Eukaryota > Metazoa > Nematoda > Chromadorea > Rhabditida > Rhabditidae > Oscheius > Oscheius onirici. The sequence continues at coordinate 9,499,542 of OW051470.1, read as the reverse complement.
GCAATCTCTGCCGACCCCATGTACATTGTGTGTTGAAACGAAACGGGTGCGACTGGGGGAGGCTGACTGGGCCGGTTGCAGGTAAAAACAGGCTGATCGGGTCTGAAACTGTGCCGTTAGTAAAACAACGAACCAGTATATTCCATCTTACAGAGCATCGTCTGTTGTCTGGAAACTGATTCGAACACCGTTTACTGTCGAGAAATGAATGTGCTCCGACTCCGTATCGTGGATTCCATCGCAACGAACATCACTGAGCATTTCCAGAGAGCAATTGACTTCATTCACATGGCTAGATGTAGAGGCGGTGAGTCTAGAGTGATGTCCTTCTGTCTCTCTCTCTCTCTCTGTCTCCCCTTCAAATAAATATCTGGCCAGTTCAATTCTTTTTTGTACAAAAATTCTTTTTTTTTATATATTTAACAAAAATTGCAAAAAAAAAAATAAAAAGCAAAAACCTTTTAGTACAAGGGGGAATTGAAACCCTATATTTGGATTTGTAATCCGGCCTCTTAGCCACTACACCACGCGGCAAAGCCCGACAGCAGCGCGCAGCTCAACAACCCAGAGTCTCATACTGTCCCCCTGTCCGTAGACATGTGCGCTTGGACCGGCTGGGAAAAAATTGCCTTCAGTGCGGCGGGCGAAAGAAATTTAGCACGTTTTTTTTCTGGGGTTTTTGTGTTTCTCCAGTCATTATGAACAAATATCAACTAGTACAGAAAAAAAATTAAGCAAAAAAAGCCAAAACCGCAAAGAAAAACGAAAAATAAGACGAAATTCGCGAAAAAAATCGACAAAATTCGTATTTTTCGTACGAAACTTCAATTTTCTTTGCGGATTCATCTTCTTTTGTCTAACTTTTTTCTGTACTAGCTGTTATTTGTTCACAATGACTGGGGAAACGAAAAAAAAACCAGAAAAAAAGCGTGCTGAATTTCTTTTGCCCGCCGCACTGAAAGCAATTTTTTTTCCCAGCCTGTCCAAGTGCACATGTCTACCTGTCCCTGTCTCTCTGTCCCTCTGATTAAAGGACTGTTTCCAGAATCAGTCCTGGTTCACTGTTTTGCCGGAGTCTCTAGAAGCGCTACCATCGTCGCAGCCTACCTGACGACCGTCACAGACCTGAACTTTATCGGTTCTCTCGGTTTCTTGACCGCCAGAAGACGAGTGGCGAATCCGAACACGGGCTTCAGAATGCAACTGTGTAAATATTCAAAAGAGCTCGATAGGAATGCGAGGAGGAATTTTCTGATTAAACTAGTGGGATCTGAACCTTTTCAGAGACTTCTAGAAGCTGATCTGATTTTGACGAATAGTGCTGTGAGTTGGGGAGACTGAGAGATAGAGGGACAGAGGGACAGAGAGTCAGAAAGGCAGAGAGACAGAGTCAGAGAGTCAGGACAGAGGACAGTCAAGCTCAGTAACTGAGATAGTTAGAGACAGAGACTTACTGAACCGACATTTCAGGACATCCGTCGAAAATCTATTCCTTGCGACTCTTCCTGAATGATACTTCTCCCTCCCCCCTGTCTCTCCGTCTACGTCATCCAGTACTGGACCAGTACTCGAACTTACCACTTCTATGATCTCTTCTAACAATTTCACGCAAAATAAACATTTTTTTTCAACTTTACAAACTAGTTATTGTACCTCGTTGACCGATCTCTACTGCTTTCTGTAGTAGTTGAATACTATCTTCCCTCATACACCGTAGAACGCAATTGCGTACGGGGTCTCTGGAAACGGCGGGAGTTCGAAAAAAGCGAAATTCAAATTGCAGAAGCTTTATTTATCTGTAATGAGTTTTCACTTTCTAACGCAACCATTTCTTTGGTCTCCTTAATTTTCCCATATCGATTTTCTAGTCTTTCTCGCTTTCCCATGAACTCTCCCTTTTCTAGTCCCAACAACATATTTTAGTCCTTCAGGAACTGAAAAATGTCTTCGACTGACGAAGAACCATCTTCTTCGACTGCCCGAAAAGCTCTGGAAGATGTCTTTGGGAGCGATGTGACTGATCCAGAGAATGAGGAGGAAGAGAGTCCGATCAAGGTGAAGAAAAGGGCCCGGATAGTTTCTTCTAGTAACGCAAGTTCACCAAAGAAGATGACCCCGAAGAAGAAGCAGAAAAAGGTATGAAAATCCTGTGTTCAAAATTCTGTTAGTCCTCATAAGATGATCAGTTTGTATGCGCCGGCTTGCATCGGTAGCGCAGTGGCAAGTGGCGCGGCGCTGGGCCAGCAAGGTCAGGGGATCGAATCCCTGATAGAAAACTTTTGCTTTTCTCCCGCTCTTCGTTGAAAATAGTCTCTAATTTTTGTTACTTTACAGGATTCTGATGAAGATGAACCTCCAAAGAAGAAACTTGTGAAGAAAGTTGAGGCGAAGAAACTGACGGTAAAATCATCAAAGAAGAGGAAAAGAGTCTCTTCGGATGAGGAAGAGGAGGCTGCTGTAAAGGTAAGCAAGGAGTCTGTCAAATAGTGGGCCTCGAACCAAATGTAACAACTCTGGTCCTGAAAAATGACAGTTTTGCACGTTGAGCCGAAAGTGCTGCACAGAAAGGATGATCGGATCCAGTTAACAGACAGATTTTGCTCCGGTTTTTTATTGGAGGGTGGCGGGACAAAGAATAATTGCAATTGAACAGTAAGAAAATATCAATTTTGCTTCCACAAAAAAATACCCGACAGACAGAAAGAGACGCCTGGTCTTGTCAACAAAAACTTCTTACAGGACTCTGATGAGAGTGGCGATGAGGCTCCGAAGAAGACGCCAGGGCAGAAAACTGTCCAAAAGTCAATGAGTAGTCAGAAGAGACGAAAGGAGAGAGACAGTTCTTCTGGAGAAGAGTCGAGGAAATTGAAGGTAGTTACAGGGAGAGATAGACAGAGAGACAGAAAGGTACAGGGAGAATGGGAGACAGAGTCAGAGAGAAAGAGAGACAGTTGTTTCAGACTTACCTAATTTCAGAAATCTAAACCGGCCAAGAAATCCTCTGACACTGAAAGCAAGTCATCCGACGATCTTCCACTAGCTGTAAGTACTCGTAGCCCAACTTTAGTCCGACTGTTATATTTTAGCAGATAGCCAAAAAGGGCCAGAAGACAAGTGAGAAGACGAAGAAGCCGAAACAAAAAGCAGATTCTGACTCGGAGGATGATGAAAAGCCTCCAAAGAAAACAGTAAAGAAGAAGGTTTTTGTTACAGTAATTTTGCTGTAAAATAACTAGTTTGAGAAAGTAGGTTCCGACTCGGAGGAAGCAGAAAAACCGAAGAAGAAATTCGAGAGGAAGAAGTCTTCCAGTAAGGAGTCTGATGAGCTTCCATTATCCGTAAGTACCTTTTTTGAGTTTTCCAGTTCAACATATTTCAGCAGCTAGTCAAAAAGAATGTGGAGAAGAGAAAAGATGCTAGCTCTGACTCTGAGGAAGGTCCGAAGGAGAGGGTAAAACAATCTGAAAAGGCTCTCAAAGCGGTAAGAACGAACTACTGAATCGTCTATCTTGTTCTGCTTAGAAACCGAGCCAGAAGACGAGTAAAGACGATAAAAAAAGGTTAAGAAAGACGACTGAGGATTCGGATTCAGAAGACGACGAAAAAGCGAGAAAAAAGGATGATCAGAAGAAGGTTTGCTCAGGGTACATCTGTTTTGGACGGCTAGTTTCAGAAACGGGGTTCAGATTCAGAGGAAGAAGATTCAGATGAGAATAGGAAGAAGTCTGGAAAGGTTGAGAAGAGCACTGGATCAAGCTCTGAGAATGAGGACAAGGTAGGAAACAAAGATAATTGTTTGAACCCGTCATATAAAGCGCGCCGCAAAAAATTCCCGATTCTTCTGATCACGCTCTTTGCCCTGGAAAATTATCTAATCGTGTTTTTCATTATAAGAGCTCCAAAATGAGATCAAACATGCCCGGGAACATTGAAAATGAACAGCCTCATCTTTCAGAAAGAAGAGGAAGAAGCGGCCTCCGACTCTGACCAGAACGAAGACATAAAGAAGGAAGAGTCGGGTGGAGAGACTACCGACACCTCGATTGAAGATCGCGACGGCGAGCCAAAGGTACAGAGAGACAGAGACAGTATAACCAATCTTTCAGCAAAAGAGTCCCAAAAAGAGAAAGAGTTCGGAGAAGAAGGAGAAGAGAAAATCTAAAGAGAAGGAGAGTACTAGTGATCCCCACGCCGTCCGCCTGGCCCGTCTGAAGAAGATGGTCATTGCTGCTGGAATGCGGTTCAACTACAAGAAAATGTTTCAAGATTTGGACAATGAGAAGCAGAGAGTCAAGAAACTCGAGTCGGAACTGCAGGCCAAGGGAATCGAGGGGACTTTGACTATAGAAGCTTGTAAGGCATTCAAATTGAAGAAGGAGGAAGAAACGGAGCTGGCTGAACTCTCAAGGAACAAAATTTTTGATATTGGAGCAGGAGAGAGTGAGTTACTGTCCCTGTCCCTGTCCCTGTCCCTGTCCCTGTCCCTGTCCCTGTCTCCAATATCATTATCTTCCAGAGACCCGGGTCACTCGTGCCCAAAGAGCCGCAGCTTCCTCATCCCGACGTCCTTTCGTCGTCCAGTGCAACAGCAGTAGCAGTGAAGAGGACGAGGACGAAGAAGAGAGTGCAACAGCGAACATTTTCGCAAATCTGAAGGGAATCGTCAGTGACGGTGATTCCGATTAATTTGCCATAATTTTACATTCTTGTTGTATATTTCTACCTCAAAATGAACCAGTGACCTTGTTTATATTGACAGTCAGCAGACAGACGTTCAGTTGCTCCGTATTACACACTAGAGAGACATGTTCACACTTCACTTTTTTCGAGAGTCGTACATTTCTCACTCACACTCTCTCATTCTCTCTGTCTCTATATCTCTTTGTCTCTCTTGTACTTATCCTTTTCCTTAGCTCCAGGCTTCGTCTTCTGGTCAGAGAGTGAGTCAACCGGATCGTTCATTACGAACAGTTCGGTCTTCTTCTGTTCCGGCTTCTCGGTCACTTTTTTCCCTCCTTCGACATGAACTTTTTCTTGTCGACCACAGTGACGAACTTGGGAGCCTTTGGGGCAGTTTGGTAGCCTTCTTCTCCAGCTTCTTGTCAGTCATTTGGCTTTGGTAGAAATCAACTGAATGGCTTTTGAATTGAGGAACATATTTGCAGTAGCGAGGACGATCTATGTCTCTGTCTCTCAGCCTATCTGCCCAGCATATTTTCCCAATCTAGCCCCTTCACATCTGTTGCGCAGCTAGTGTACACTTTACAATCATAGAGTCACATTTGCATCTCGCTCTCACCCAACCGCCTTTTTCCAGAATGTCATCTATTCCCCTGACTCATGATGCTGCAACCTGGGACTGGCCCCTCCAGGGAAACGACGGTGTTGTTCGGGTGAGTTTACTGGTCAGCTTTCAGTGTAAAGAAACACCTGACTGATCCGGAGTAAACAGGAAAATTGACTCCGGGAGAGAGAGGGACAGTGACCGTAAGAGTAAAAGTGACAGTAAGAGTAAAAGTGACAGGAACAGTAACAGAGACAGTCTTCAGCAGGGATGGGCGGATACCGGATTTCCGGATAGCGCTAATTTGAATTTGGCTGCGCACCAACTCGTAATACATAAGGCCTGCGTATCGGCAACTACCGTAGTCAAATGTTGATATGCAGGCTGTATGTATTACGAGTTGGTGCGCAGCCAAATTCAAACTGGCGCTATCCGGAAATCCGGTATCCGCCCATCCCTGGTCTTCAGGTCCACAACACTGCCGAAAAGTTCGAAGTCGGTCTGGACGCCCAATTTTTTTCTCCAAACGAGATTGAGGTCAAAGTCTGTGGTCAGGAGCTCCTCATTCACTGTCGACATGAGGTTTGAACATCTAGAGCAGGGCTGGGAGGATCGTAAAATCGTGTGCGATTATAATCGCGGAGTAAAAACGGTTGCGGATAGCGATTTGCGGATATCCGCTAATCGCAATCGCAAAACGGATATCCGCAATTGCGGATGCGATTAGCGGATAGTAACTTTTGAAAATTGCGTGTTTTTTGTGAGTTTACGGGATGTTTTGTAGGTTCAGTGTAAAAACTGCTCTAGTTCTCTAGTTTAGCATTTCCGGAGAAAATACGAGTGAAATGTGTGTCAAACAAAAAGATTTCAACATATTTTTTTTTCAATTTTTGAAGAAAATTTGAAATTCTTGAAAAAGCGCCAATCCTGTTCTCTAAATCGCTAATCGCGGTGAAAAAAAATGCGATTGCGGATGCGATTTGCGGATAGTCCAATTTTCAAAATGTGGATGCGATTGCGATTATTGAAAAAAGGCGCGATTATCCGCGAATGCGGATGCGATTAGCGATTATCCGCCCAGCCCTGATCTAGAGAGTATAGAACATGAATTTTAGTCTCGCTCCGACGAATTCGGAACAATCGCCAGAGAAATCCACAGGGCTTATCAGCTGCCAGCTGACGTTGATGTCCAGAGCGTCAAGTCACATCTGACCTCCAGAGGAGTCCTTCAAATTTTGGCCAGTAAGAGACACTGAGAGGCTTTTTTTTGTAACCGTACTCATTGAAATAAATAATGTATTTGACAGCCCTGAAGTGAAAAAGACCAGTTGCACTCGGTTTAATCAGATTCAAGTCAATTTTCGTAAACCGCCATTTTTTAGCTCGAAGACGGCATTTTTGAGCTTTACAATGTTCTGTAAAGTTGTAGATCAGATCAAGGGCTACAACTTTGTAAACATCAAAAAGCGCGAAAATGACGTCTTTAGGCTAAAAAAACGAACACACACAATTTCATCTTACGCCCCGCTGCCGTCAATTTGGGTCGGACTAGTATAGTAAAAAATGACTAACATTTCGCAAAATAATTGTATCTGGGGGTTTTATTGGACGCTGAACCGATTGGTAATACTCCCGAAGGCTCAAAACTTTATCCTGAACTGTTATGAGGGGACACATGGCTTGATTGTACTACACTCGCAGGGTTGAAGGTTCCTGTCCAGTTTTACAATGTCTGGTGATCAGAAAATCTTTTGTAGCTTATTTCTGACATGACATAAGAAGGAGTAAACAGCGCTTAAAAAATGACGTCACATCCTCAAAAACACAATAAAACTGAAGCGAAATGGTCACAGAGACTCATGTCATACTACTTGTTTTTATCATAATTCGGTCAATTTTGGTGATTCTTATACCACTTTTTCTGGATTTTTCAACAGGATTAGAAAGCGATAAGAGTTTTATAAGTTCCCCCACCCCGAGCCTGCCGCAACAGAAGCGAAAGGTGCAATTAGGGTGCCTACGCCGCCGCGGCGTACTCTGCGTGTCTGCCCCATTATCTCCCCCGCTCACGACCGTTCCCCGTCGTCGTGCCCCTCGACGTAAGTACCTGCTGTTCGTTCGTTCTGTATCGCTTCTCGGCCTTATGGCTAAGATCAAAGTGTAGTAATCGTTCTTATCGAATTAACCTTCGATATACGTCGCTATTGCGTCGTACAAGGTTAACCGATTTTTGAGACCGGAGTTGGTCGTTGGCTTGCCAGCGCCTTCTCACGGGTCGACCCGGCGTTGCACTAGAGCCGGGACCGGCCCTCCCCTCAGGGGGAAATAAGCACAGCAACAAAAACAGTCGCGATACGCGCGAAAACTATAGACACTCGAGGCGAGCCCTGATACTCTGAAAAAAAAACCCTCATGAGACTGGAATACTCTCACAAGACTGACATCTACAGTTTTGGCGCCTTCATTTCGGAAATCTATACGGCAGACGAGCCTTACGGTCCCATCAGTAAGACAGAGGCCAAGAAGGCGGTTCTTGCCGGTCAGCCTCCAAACATTTCTTCGCCCTGTCCCGCAAAGTTGTTGACTTTTTTCAAGGAGAAGGTCTTCCAGAAGGAGCCAAAGAAACGTCCGACGATGGAAGAAATAATAGCGATGCTCGTCAGCTGCGGAGCTAAGGACATTGAGGCGCCGAAGAAGAAGTAAAAAAGACTTCGGTTTTGAGAAAACTGTAGAACAATCAATAAAAAATTGGGAGAGAACAAGTTTAGAGAGACAAGGGAAGCTTGTCAGTCTCTCTAAACTTGTTACCTTACCCAGAACAAAAATGGAATCGAACCCATGACCAAAGAATCATGATTCCAGAATGCACACCCCTCGGCCATGTCTTCGGATTTCGCACCCGAGCGACATATTCTCCACTGCGGGCGCGGAAATTTTAAAACGTCCATAACTCGGTCCAGAGTGATATTTCGCAAAATTGGTAATATATCCCGGAATCCCTTTGTCATGGGCTACCGAATGACACTACACTCGTCGTGAACCGCCACCTTGACTTTACAAGCTTCCCTTGTGAGAGATAGAGGGACAGTGCTCACCTGTTGGGCCAACAGTTGACGAAGCTCGAGTTATACTGTGTATCTGTCCTGTACTCTGTACTGGTCCAGTTCCTTGACCAGACTGGTGGTTAGTAATGTTGTCTCGGGGTTTTACGCCCGGAATTGAGGTACCACGACGCTGAACGTCGGAAGAGTTGAACCAGGAATTCCAATTCCCGCGGAGAAAACAAGTTTTGTTCGATGTAGACATGGCTCCGGGCCGGAGATTCCCGGGCCGCCTCGGCCCGGTCCCCAGACTTGGTCGTCGGATCGGACCAAAAAGGAAGATGGTCATATTATAGCGCATTCTAGAACTAAATCAAAGAATAAGAAAAATAGACTCCCTTGCCGCCCTATTTCTAGCGTTGTTTGGCTCAACTGTTTCTAACTGAAGACGTGTTTTCACAGCTTTTGTATGTTCTACAAAAAAGTAGCAAAATATACTTGGGCGTCGAGTCGAAAAGTCGAGTCACGAGCCGATTCGAGTCGAGTTCTGTACCGACCCGAGTCGAGTCGAGCCGACTCGTGGCTCAAATCGAGCTCGACTTGGCTCGAGCCGAGTCGAGTTGCCCAAGTATACTCTACAACATTGCAGATCATTTGGGACCAAAAACACGGTTTCGACTCGAATTTTCGGGTTTGCGTGGGCGACCAAAATGGTATTTTGAACATTGAAATGGCTCCAGGGGACAGCAGCAATTCATTCGGCAGCTGAAAATCAACATTATTTTTCATGCTCTTTCGAATAGTACCAAACTCGTTCCAATATCCTGGATTTGACTAAAAACATTCCCTTGTCAGAAGATGTCAGTGAGAACCAGTAGATTCTCCATTGATCTGGTGACTCTTTAGATGTTTTTCTTTTATTTTTAAGACCTTTTTTAACATTATTTAGTTTTCAATGCGCCCACGCTTCGTTCCAACCCTTTCATTTCGGGTCTGTTATAAAAAATACGAAAATTACTCAAAATAAAAGTGTTTGGGGGTTTTATTAGGCGCTGAATCGATTAGTGATACTCCGAAATGCTGAAAACCTCACCCTGAGTCGCTATGAATGAAATGTGAGTGTTGATTGTACGAGTAGTGAAGTATTTCAGGTTCCTGTTGACTTTTTTGAAGTCTGGTAATCAGGAATGTTTTAATGATTTTTTCTTATGGTTTTTCTGATAAAACGCGCTGAAAATTATCAGGAGAAACTTCAAGAAGGCCGCGAACCTGAAGCGAAATGGTCACAGAGACTCATGTCGCACCACTCGCACTTACCATAACTCGGTCAATTTTAGTGCTTCTTATACCAATTTTTCTGGATTTTTCGACAGAATTAGAAAGCGATAAGAGTTTTATTAGTTCCCCCACCCCGAGCCCGTCGCAACAGAAGCGAAATGTGCAATTAGGGTGCCCCCGTCGCCGCGGCGTGTCTGCCCATTATCTCCCCCGCTCACGACCGTTCCCCGTCGTCGTGCCCCTCGACGTAAGTACCTGCTGTTCGTTCGTTCTGTATCGCTTCTCGGCCTTATGGCTAAGATCAAAGTGTAGTAATCGTTCTTATCGAATTAACCTTCGATATACGTCGCTATTGCGTCGTACAAGGTTAACCGATTTTTGAGACCGGAGTTGGTCGTTGGCTTGCCAGCGCCTTCTCACGGGTCGACCCGGCGTTGCACTAGAGCCGGGACCGGCCCTCCCCTCAGGGGGAAATAAGCACAGCAACAAAAACAGTCGCGATACGCGCGAAAACTATAGACACTCGAGGCGAGCCCTGATACTCTGAAAATGCTCAGACTTCTCTTTTGAAGCCGACACAGAGAGGAGTTTAGAGATGGTTCACGTAATCCGCTTTCCATTCAGCTCTACACGTTTGTACTGCTCTCTTGTTTGATTGATGTGACGCTATGTGAAACATCCGAAAAGGTAGTACTTTACCTCAAACTTGGGTAACTGAACACTTTTATCAGCGACAGTCTATTTCAATTTTCCAAAATATTGAACGCTCAATTCAGCGCCATTTTCGGCACAAAATTATTTACGGAGAAAAGGGTCTTCCCGTAAAATAAAAAAGTCAAAAGTTTCTATGACATTTTGCCTGAGTATGTAAAAACTCGGAGGTAGACTGGAACACGATCACTCGGAAGTAGCTGTCAAGGTAATTGGAAAGAAAGTTGAGGTGAAGAGAGGTGTCTTACAAGGCGACACAGTTTCACCAGCACTCTTCTCGACTGTACTGGAAAGTGTTTTCCGGAGATGAAAACGCCAGTGAACATAGGCGGCCAACGACTCACAAACCGTGAAGATTATGATGTTTTGATATCTCACTCAGCGCAACGGCTTCAACATATGATATTGTCGGAAAGTGCCAAAGTCGGACTCTTTTTTCTTGTCAAAAATCTTTTTATATTTGTAAATTTTTGCACGATTTTCTCCAGCTTTTTTCATCAATGTCTCTGGATAAGGCAACCGTTTTTGGTACTTGTGAACTACACGCAATTTCAACAAAGTCCATAAGTTATAATAATTTGGCAATATTGTTTTGTCATTGTAATAATTTTGACTTAATTGCCGCAAAACAATTCATTCGTCATGAATACTTTTTCGCTACCTAGCACGGAAGAAGAAGCTGTTCGCCTTCTACCTTCTAGTCTATGGGGATCGGCGAAGTGGAGTAAGAAGCATCGACAGACTGCTCGCCATCGCCTGGACAGTTATTTTTTATGATTTTGAAAGTTTCTATGACAATTACTTGCAAATCAATCAGTTTCTATGATTTATGGACTTTGTTGAAATTGCGTCTATGTAGTTCGCCAGTTCCCAGTTTTTACTCCGTCTCATTTTGTACTCTTGAAGCTCCGCTCTGTCTTTTGAGACCAGTCTCTGAATCAGCCTTACCAAAACAGAGATCCGCCCTATTTCGAAGCATTCCACCAGACATCCATCTTTTAATTTCTCTCTCCAGATCCACAAAAAAAGTTTTTCCCGTGGATGACGTGCTCTCTTCTCATTCTTTGGGCAGCTGAACTAACAGCGACTCGGCGCGGCAGTCGCGGGAGATATTCAGCACTGCGGCCATGGAGAGCCTCTTCCTGCTTCTTGTTATACTCTTCCATGGTATTGATCAAAGGAGAGAGAGTTTAAAGGACTGGTTCAGATGCCTTCTCACAGCAGTGTCCGCCCGGCTACTCTGCTCTCTACAACAACAATCAGCTGGTCACATGCTCTTTCTCTAATGTGTGAGTCTCTGTCTCTCCCTCCCTCTAAAGTAATCCTTTCCAGCTGTTCCTGTCAGTCTATCCGTCCCGGCTACTTTTGTCAGTACTCTTCTACAGGACAGAACATTTGCTGTGGAGTCTCGGCTACCCGTAAGACAGAGACAATCAGAGTGACAGATGAAAGTTCAGAGTGTCCAACAAGTTCAGCCATCTTGAGTACCAATGGTAATGGATACCAGTCCTGTCAGAACAGTAACGACTGTCCCGCTTCGTCATACTGTAATCAGAATGTCTGCTGTGCCTCTCCGAACGGTAAGTCTCCCTGTCCCTGTCCCTGTCCCTGTCCCTGTCCCTGTCCCTGTCCCTGTCCCTGTCCCTGTCCCTGTCCCTGTCCCTGTCCCTGTCCCTGTCCCTGTCCCTGTCCCTGTCCCTGTCCCTGTCCCTGTCCCTGTCCCTGTCCCTGTCCCTGTCAGTGTTTATTGTCCACCTCTCACACGACCAGAAAAGAGTTATTTCGAGTTCGAAACGGTATAAAAGCCTCTCAAATGACACCCAAAACTATAGACACTCGAGGCGAGCCCTGATACTCTGAAAATGCTCACACTTCTCTTTTGAAGCCGGCATCGGTTCTGTCGAGCTAAAAGAAACTGAAAAGGACGTAAAAATAACAAAAACCGTTGGCAGATTCGTGCAATTCAAGCAGAAATTGGTCTAGAAGTCAACAACAGTTGTAGTGATGGTGCAAGCCTTCCGCTTTCCAATCAGCTCTCTAGGTTTGGACTGTTCTCTTATTTGATAGATGTGCCTACTAAAAAACCTGGTCGAACTATGTGGAACATCGGAAAACAATATAATTTTACCACAAACTTGGGTAACTGAACACTTTTGTCAGCGACAGTCCATTTTCGAAAAGAATATCTCAGTATATCTAGAAAGACTGATGGCGCCCTCATAATCTGAAAACGTTTATCCTTTCGCTTCTGAATCCGGCATCGGCTCTATGGAGCTACAACAAGCTGAAAATGACGGAGAAACCATCAAAGCAAGCACCAGATTCGAGAGAATCACTCACAAAGTTTGGTCTGGTCAATAACAGCAGGTTTAGTGATGCGCCAACCCTGGCCAAATACTATCCGAGATAAAAAATGGATTAGCCTTCTTTATTACAAAACAAACAACAAAATCGCTACAAAAATACATTTTTGCAGCGCTGGAAGTAGCGCATCTTTGGACGGCTATTAAAAATGTCGTTTCTTGAAATTCTTAGCATTTCAGTCCCAGTTTTTGAAATATCACTATGCATAGTGCTAAAAGCATAAAAAATGGCTGTACTATTCGACAGATCACTCTTTGTTTCTAAATATTTCAGCCTGTACAGTTTACGGATTTGAGGTAGCATACGATCAAGAACACTTGCAGCATAGTCAATCTCTACAGGACGAAAATATTCTTCAAGAAAACTAGAAGGTAAAAACAGACATTCCCGTCTTTTGAGATTTTCAATCTTTTTACCTAAGTTTCCTTCGGCTCATTTATGTCAATCTGGGTTGTGACTAAAATGTAACGGTGCAGCTCATTCAATCCAATTTGTACGGTAGCGGCAGCCATGAGCAAGTGTGCAAAGCCCATAATAAGAAACGTCGTCCTGTTTCCATGGAGCTCTTCAAATTCTTCTGTGGACATGCGATAAAGTGAGATTTCTTTTAGATACTTCTCATACGTGTTTCTCATGATGGCGTCATCGTGCCATTGAAGGTCTGTAAGATGAATAAATACAAGGTTTTCAGGGCTAAAGTTAGAGATTCCTCGTCTTCGCCTATTACTTCGATCTTTCACCGATCCACTGTTCTAGATTACAGTTCACTCCATTCCAATCCCCCTGCCCCTCCGAAAAAAACTATCAAAGTCGTGATAAATAAAGTTCGCTCACGACTTACCTGTCCCGACTTGTTATAAACTATAGTTTGTTTAGTCAGGCGGTGGACTAGACAGTCCTGTTAAAAATTTCTTGGCGAGACCCGCAAAACGTGTAAACATTTGATACTCAGCCAGCGAAATTCTAATTTTAGGCAAACAAGGTTGGCAACGCCCTTCCAGGGCTAAAGTAGAAATTCGTGACTTCGCTCTGTCACGGAACCGTAGTCGTGGTTTTCATTTCATTCCTCCTTTGTTACTCTCCTCCAGTCACTCTCCCTGACCCTCTAAAGAAACTACCGAAATTATCCCCTTGTCACTCTGTTCCAGTTACACAGTTCCAGTAAGAAACTATCAGTCATAAGAATCCTTCGAGCACTTGCTTTTCCTGTCACGACTTGTTAAAAACTAATTTGCGCACAAAGCTCCCCTCCTTATCCTCAATTAGAGCCTCACACACACAGAGACGCGAGAGCAATTTACAGTGGATTTAGATTTTTGGTTGGCTGATTATCAAATGTTCTGAAATTCTGTCCCAGTTATTAGATTCCAATGCAATCATACTAAACTCTTTGCATAATCTGACTTGTCTAGACTAACTCATCCCACTCGAAAACTGACTACCTAATCCTGAAAATTTCTAATTTGTCACGAAGAATCTCGTGGCCGCGGGCAATTCCGCAGACAAACACACAGAGTCCACGGCAGACATCATTTCGCTGAAGTATAGATTTGTGAAGATCCGAATATGATAGGAAAGACAAGTGCGCTAACTTTCTACGGCTGGTAGTTTTGGAGAGGCTCTAATTGGGTCTGTCAATGTTGTGGTAACTTTCAAAGAAGGGGATAGAATTTATGGGAAGGGATGAACCTAATTGTAAGAACAGGGAGACAGATTGTGAGACTTCGCAAAAGAAGGGAGAAGCCGGGCGTTGCAAACCTTGAACGAATAAAATATCTAAGACTCACTTTCAATTCCACTACCTTCCATCTGCGGTTCCTCGACTGAAATCTCATCAAGGTTTTGGTCTTCAGTTACTGGAGTTTCAAGAAAGGAAAAATCTTGTATAAATGTCAAAAATGCAAATTGTAAATTTCGAGTTACGATCAATGGGCCTCGCTTGGCATTAGGCAATTTGCCACAGCCGGACACTTGCTTTAATCTCCTTCTACTTTCTGTAGTCATAAACTCCTCCAATTATTAAAATAAGGCACAGGTGTGACAGAACCATTGAGACAGAGGCCGTCTAGTACGAATGTTCGGCCTCTATTTATGCGTTTGCCTGCAGAATTAATCTAGATCAAGGATAGTTTGCGTGTCCGTCGCCACACTTTGGAATCGTAGACAACAATATTACAAAAATGGCTATCAGGGCTGAGGCTTGTCCTTTCAAAAGCTTCAAGGAATCAGATTTAGCTGGATCAATGAACACTCAGGGCCCTTTGTTTTCGAAAATAAGTTACACTGCCGGTGATCTTTTAGCTCTCAGCTGTGAACGTGCATTAGGGTGTTTACCAGCTCTGATTGTCTCATTTTACACTCGTTCTCGTTCTAATCTCCGCCCATCTGGAATCATTCAGTTGCTCTGACTGACTGTGACCATGACTGCTGTTCCTCTTACTCACGATAATGTCACCTGGGACTGGCCTTTCCAGGGTAATGATGGAGTTGTTAAGGTGAGCATTGGGTTACAGAGAGGGACAGTGAGTCAGTGGGGAGAGAGGGGCAGAGGAACAGAGAGACAAACAGACAAGAGGAGAGAGAGAGAGAGCCAGAAACAGAAAAAAAAGAGTATGACATTCTCTGGTTCAGGTCAAGAACACTGCCGAAAAGTTTGAAGTTGGACTTGATGCCCAGTTCTTCACTCCCAATGAGGTAGGTTCAACTTGTCAGAGCTTTCACTGGTAAATGCTTCGCAAAAAACACCAGAGTACTGAACAGCTTTACAGATCGAAGTGAAGATTTGCAACGACGAGGTCGTCATCCACTGCCGTCACGAGAACCGCAGCGACGAGCACGGAACCATCTCTCGCGAAGTTCACAGGGCCTATCATCTGCCCCAGGACGTCGATTTATCGAGCATCAAAAGCCATCTGACCTCCCGAGGAACACTCTTCATCACCGCGTCCAAGAAGCACTAAAAGTAGGCATCGGACTATTTATGTACACGTTCATTTGACCAGTAAAGATTTGAACAAAATTCAATGTACAAGACCCGTTAGAAAGACTCGAAGCGGTGCTGAAGTGACGGCGCATTCCTGGCCCGATTGGCTCGCGAACAGGCTGAGCCAATCTGTTCGTTGATGGCAGCCGGACCGCAGCTGAAGACGCCGACGTCGGACACTTCACTATGACGATTCTGGATAAACTTGAAGAAGGCATCAAAGTTGGGACGACCGAAATGATTGTGTGCCCGAAGACCCGTGAACATGGACACGCCGGCGTGGTCGCCGCGGAAGTGCTTCTCGCAAATGTACTGAAATCAAAAGATTGGCTCACTCTCTCTGATTCTCTGTTTCCGACTCTCTGATTGTGTCTCACTGTCTCCCTGTCTCTCTGTCTTTCGGACTCTTTGACTATCACTCTCATATTGGAAAGGGGTACGGTAACTATCTCTCAGTCTCTCTCCTCTACTGAACCCCAAAGATAACATGTCCTGAAGAGTTCTGTTTGTAACTGTTGTAGAACTACCGATTCCGTGAAATATCCGTATCCGATGAGGAACTCTTTCTCTCTCGGGAGCTGATTCGCTATTTTTACATTGTTCAGACAGAGAGTCACAGTTAAACTACTACCGTCTGGTTACTGTATTTAACTGTCTGACTTCTCACTCCCAGTCTTTCTCTGACTCTCAGTCTCTCTGTCTCCAACTCACCAACATGGTCGTCCTCAGATCGTACTTGTGGAAGAACTGAGTAACGAAGATATGCGTCTCCAACAGAGGTTCTCCCTCCTCTCCCTCTATATCCTTCAGCACATCCACGAACCATTCGTAACTCTTGTGAGATGGACAGACCCAAAGGAAGTAGACCTTCTTGCACTTGACATTATGGTGTCTTCCCGATCTGATCTCCAGAACCAGATCAGTCAGAGTCGAAGCATAGGGAGTGACTCCAATTCCGGCTCCGACCAGCACTGCCACGTCGTAGCTCCTCCATTCCTGGTTTCCATCTCCATAGGGACCTTGGAGATGGATCAGAGGGTATGGGGACTGGGTGGCTTGAGCCTTCAGGATCTCTGATCTGAGTTTCCAGGTCCACGGCCCGACAGCTTTGATGTACAGCTCCATTGTCGGGACCTGAGGAGCCGAGGCGATCGAAAATGCGTGGGTCTCATTGAATTGGACCGAAAAGTTTGGTGATCCGATTCGAAGCCACTGTCCTGAGCGATAGTTAAAAGAATGTGGTCTCTCGAATTGTAGGTAGATAATGTCCGAAGGGAGGATTTTGGCATCAATGACCTTCAGTTCCTTGTACTGCTGACGCATTGCCATGATGCGGTCGATGATGAAGATGACGATGGGACCGAAGACGAAGAAGAGGAAGCGGGGAGACTGAACTGGTATTGTTTCATAGAGAGAAAGGGGACTTACAGCGAAGAGCTTGGGGAGGCCGTGAAGGACTGTCAGAGCGTAGAAGGGGTAGATAAAGAGGTGGGCGAATCTGGAAGTGACTCTTGGGTATAGACTTTCAGGACAGGGAGACAAATACAGTAGGGAAATCTCTCGATACTACTGATCCAAATTCGACTCATTCTGTACTATTAGAATACACTGATCATACTGTCTCTTGCCCAGTGTCTTGTACTCTTTAAGAAGTTCTCTTCTTACGACTGTTCGCTCAAAGAGACCAGTGGTGGGGTCGTCAAGAAGCATACTGTAGATTCAGAAAAGTCTGGTCCGATTACCGTAAGAGAACCTGTTTAGAACAAGTTGCTTGCTACAGAATTTCGTGATTTTCGACTTGACCCATCTGTTCTGTACTGTCAGATCTGCAAAGAAATTCTCAGGGAACCGATTCTCCAGACTCTCTAGAATATGCACTGTCTAGCTGACTGTAGACTACGTACTTTAACCTTTGTCCATCGTCCCATCGACTCCGAGTGGGTCTCGTCACGAACCAGTAGTTTAGTTGGTTTTTCTCCCAAAAAGTTCGTAATCTAATGCTGTGCAAAATTTCAGCAATTCCTTTTTCCTCAAAGAGTAAAGACTGGCTGGACTTCTGAGACCATTTCGCAAAAATTTCTCGAGTCTTCAAAGCACTCACGAAGACAACGTGACCCTCCAGCAGAAATCAACTCAAAACTGACCTGAAAGCCTGTCTCGAATAGCGCATAAAATACGGAATGGCAAAGACGTAGATGATCCATATCACGAGGACCAGCATCAATCCCGTTAGTCCTGTAATTGTTCCAAAGAACCAGTACGTGATGGAGGGCATGTAGTTCCTTCTAAAGATCTTATCGTAGCCTTTTCAGAGGACAAAACTTGCCCAAAGATAGTCGCATGGAAGGTGCACTGGAGTCCAGCCTGAGCCTGAGTCGTCAGGTGGTAGAAGTTGACGCAGTGAGCGATGGCATGGACCAGGGACCAAAAAAGTATGCAGATGGCGGTAATCTTGTGGAAGGCAATGGCTGCATCAAAGGGAATGTACTCTCCGATTGGCCAGTCTCGGATCAGGGTAATGACATTGCGACAGATGGTCAGGATGATGACAGCCATGCAGAAGGAGAGCGCTTCTGGAAACTGGCGTGTTCGGTCTCATTTTGAAGCTCAGAGTGTGAAAAAGATGATGAAATAAGTTTCCAGGGCAGAGCACGTCGACAAAACGATTTGGAATTTCAGGCTGCGCGCAAATCACAGAGTGCGCGTGATTCAAATGAAATCAATCTCCGCCTGATTAAATCGTAGTTTTGAGCTAGAAAACAGCATTTTTTGACTTTGCAATGTTTTGCAAAGTTATAGCCCTTGGTCTGCTCTACAACTTTGCAGAACATCAAAAAGTTCGAAAACCACTTTTTGTGGTAGGAAAAAAGGGATTCAACACAAGCTCTTCGAAACCAATGGAGAAATCGAAAAAGCCCGCTTACGGCCACACCACGTTGAAAGTACGCCATCCTGTCTGATCTGGCAAGTCAAGCAACGTGGGTCCCCGTTAGTACTTGGATTGGAGACGGCTTGGGAATCCCGGGTGTCGTAAGCTTTTTGTATTTTTTGCACTTTTTGAATTCTTCTTCCTCGCTGTCTCTTACCCGCTGATCCTCTAGCCACTGCGATTCCCAGTCCCATGATTCTTCTGGAATCCAATTCGTTTGACTCGTAGGAAAAGTCTAAATCTTTTAATCTTTCCCAAAAAGTCAGTAAACTCACGCCAATACCTTTGGAGAAACAAGTAAACATTGATTATTATGAAGATGGACAGGATGACAATGTGCTGTCTGTAGGTTTCGATCAGGGCAGCAGTTCGCTGCCACAGGTTCTGCGGAAGAAGGACAGATGGGTCAGTTGGCGGCAGAGAGAAGGACTGGAGAGAGACGCGACTGGAAGAAGAGTGTGTGAGAGACAGAGTCAGAGATACACAGAAAGAGAGACAGAGCTAGAGAGACAGGGAGACAGAGAGTCAGAGAGACTCACTCTGGATCCAAACCAGCAGTAATTTGTTGTCCTTTGATGTGTATGGTCACTGGCTGTTGTTTGTCTACTTCGGCGAACATCAGAGCAAAATCTTCTTCCGTCAGCCGCTCTTCTTTGATTCCTGAAAAATTGGTGGAGAAAGAGGACTGTTCCTCTCTCGACTCGGGCAATCGCTCTGTGTCAGTAGACTCTCAAATTCCAAACAAGAGTCTCGACTTGTTTCTAAGCAGGCGACGCCAAAGTTCTTTAATGGATTCTTCAATTTTCGGCGATGGATTCTTCACAGACGACTTCCAATTAGGGACAACTTTTAGCAAACTGAATAGCTTTTGTAAACTTTTAAAACTTTGCCTCTTTTGATAAACACTTGAAAAGTTTTGAATTTTGAAGGAAACATAAAAAATTTGATAGCTTCGGGAAGCGGGAGAGGGTGGGAAAATCACAGAGACAGAGAAAGTGCAAAAGAGACATACCAGCCCTTTTCAGCATAATCTCGACCAATCTGTTCTGTTCTTTGTCCTCCATTCGGACTCCAACAGCCTTGTTCAAAGACTTCATAAAGATGACAAACTGATCGCGATCGACAGCCCCGTCGCCTTCCAGATCACACAATGAGAAGAGGAAGCTGTATTTTTCGCTCGGCTTGCCTGGAATACTGTAAAAGGGATTACGGTAAGACCTACCAGACGTAAACTTCTTCAAGACGTCCAAGAACTCGACAAAGGCCAGCTCCTCACCGTCTTGCTTCTTGCAGACGGAAAACATTCTCTTGATGAACAAGTCGTCTTCTTTCATGCCCATTGCCTGAGCCAGCTCATATCTGGTTATGGTTTCCTCCAAAACTGAGCTGTCTCCAGCTGTGGGAGAGCTAGTATTACTCATTTCAGGGACGTTGAATGCCCGGGCATAGGCTTCACGGAAAAAGTTGTCCAGACGAGCTTGTCTCCTGCCCTTGGTCTCTGCTTTGTCAAGAATCTGTTGATTGGACGCGGCTGTGGCTACAACAGTGCCTCCGATGGCTGTCATGGCTCCGTCGAGGTGAGCAAGGAAGACACTGAAAGAGAGGGTAAGAGACAGAGGGACAGAGGAGACTTGGCCAAGAATCTAATCTATTCATGCGTTACACCAACTGTGCTATTTGGAGCTGAAACTTGGACTCTGCGCGAAAGAGATTACAACTCTTTGTCGGTGGCTCAACATAGAATGTAAAGACGAATGCTGGGCATCTCACTTTTGAACCGATGGAACAACCAGCGACTTCGATGCGTACCCAAATTGAAATACTGGAAAGAATTGGCTGTCTCGAATAAATTGTATTGGGCAGAACGCACTGCGGGTGTGAATCCAACCAGATGATCCAAGAAGATAACTGAATGGCATCCAAGGGGAAAAAAGAAGGGCCGGAGGACAAAAATTCAGATGGTCGGAGGAAGTCAAGACGTTAGCAGGCATGATGGAGACACTCGAGGTCGGAATGGTGTACTCCCCGAGACGCTCTAGTTGATATAGACTTGATCCTCTCTTATTAAAACGCTA
Source organism: Oscheius onirici (assembly GCA_932521025.1). Lineage (NCBI taxonomy): Eukaryota > Metazoa > Nematoda > Chromadorea > Rhabditida > Rhabditidae > Oscheius > Oscheius onirici. The sequence goes on along the minus strand of OW051470.1, from coordinate 9,478,877 downwards.
AGGTCGCCCGAAGTGTATTTCGAACTTTCCAATCCCTCTGCACTGTGAAAATGCGAATCCGAGGGCAACTGTTTTATCGAAATTTCATGAGGAATCGAGCTACCACATCCGTTTTTTCGAAATAATTCCGTTTTCACTGTTTTGGAGTCCCCCTGCAGTCTGGCACTCTGAAGCCGCAAGTAACAAGTAATGTCCTGTCGAAAATTTAGGCAACAATTAACTTTTGAATGACGTCGTCAGACGAAGAAGTCGGCTGGTATAAGCGATTAAAGATGAAAAGGACAAAGGGACAGGGTGAGGCAGAGAGACTGAGAGTCAGAGAGTCAGAGAGAGGGACAGACCTGAGATGTTTCTCTGAAGGCAGTCGCAGAACCAGATCGTGAGTCTTTGGAAGGGTGATCAGACAGTAAGGACCGAACATTCTAGAGGATTCCGACTCTGTGTAAGTGACGAAAACCTGAAAGAGATAGAGAGAGTGAGAGAGACAGTAAGACTTGCCTGTCCCCCTTGGGGAAAGATGATCTTCCTCAGGATTCCTCCCCTAGGCTTTCGGACAAGCAGGTTACCCGGCTCGAACTCGACCATAACCTGTCGGACGAAAGTTTCCTCTTGCCATTCATAGGCTGGCAGCCAGAGCTTGCTCTTCTGGACGTCTTTGTTGTTACTAGTTCCGGCCAATGGAAGAGAGTCGAAGGAACTGTCCCATCCCAGAGATTTCCGTCTTTGAACGAGGACGAAACCGATGCCGATAAGAACTATAATTTCCGGTTTTTAGGGGCGAAGATGGAGTTTTCCAGTTTTGGGATGTTTTGCAAAATTGTAGCTCTTGATCTGGGCTACACTTTTCAGAACATCAAAAAGGTCGAAAACCAGTTTTTGAGGCAGAAAAATAGGATTCAATACAGAACCTTCCAAACTGCTCGAGAATTTGTAAATCCCGCTTACGGCCAAACCACGTTGAAAGTACGCCATCCCGTCTGATCTGGCAAGTCAAGCAACGTTGGGCCCGGTTAGTACTTGGATCGGAGACGGCTTGGGAATCCCGGGTGTCGTAAGCTTTTTGCCCTTTTTGCTCGCTTTTTTTCTTCAATATTTTCCAGGCGAGCTTTTTATAAAAACAGGATTTGTACGGACTCACCCAAAGGGATGCAGGCCAATCCAACCAGTGTCAATATGTAAGCCACTTCACTTCCGGAAAAGTAGCTGTGCCGCATTAGAGGAATACACTTCTCCAGTCCAGTCGTGTTGACCTGGAAGGGCTGAGGACAAGGGTCACCCTCCTTCCAGAAGAAGACATCTTGCTGCAGCATGTGCTCCGAAATCTCCGTCGTGTCGCGAATGATGTCTCTGAGAGAAATGTTCCGAATCTGGACTATTTCTTCCTCAGTAAAGAGTCCATTGAGTCGATTCTCGAACCAGAAGCGGTCAGAATCGCGAAGTCGAAGGAACTGGTCACTTATGATGGCACGGAAGAGTTCCCCAGGTCCGTCATCGTCGCCTCCTTCCAGCATTCCTCCGACGTAGGCATCGAGAGAGTTGACATCGTTTGAATAGAGTTGGGCGAGGCTGTCGAAAAGGGTCCTGTTCTTGGCATAAAAGCCCGGATTGATCGTTTCCCAGGTTCGAGGAGGGAGCCCGAAAGTTCGGCGCATAGCATTGTAGGGAGGGAGACCATTGTCACGACCTCTGAAAAGAAAACTTTCCGTAGTTGGTCTTTGTATGAAAAAGCGTATGAAATAACTTTCCAGGGCAAGGCGGCTTACCAGGACGAAAGAGATTTTCAGGCGGCGCACTAATCTTCAGAACGCGACTCATTTTTTTTGAATCACTGTCACTGTTTCAGCTTCACGTTTTCAAGCTGAAGAAGGCATTTAGATCTTTGATTTGTTCTGCACAGTTGTAGCTCTTGATCTGCTCTGCAACTTTGCAGAACATCAAAAAGTTGAAAAACCACTTTTTGAGCCAACAAAAACCCGGAATCTTATCGAGATGTTGGAAACCAATGGAGAAATTGAAAAGCCCGCTTACGGCCACGTTGAAAGTACGCCATCCCGTCCGATCTGGCAAGTCAAGCAACGTTGGGCCCGGTTAGTACTTGGATCGGAGACGGCTTGGGAATCCCGGGTGTCGGAAGCTTTTTGCCTTTTTTTTAATTTTGTTTGTCGAAATTCAGTCAAAAAATCGACCATTGTCTCTTGCTCTAGAAGAAAGAATATGTCTGACTCTCTGTCCCTCTGTATCTCTGTCACACACCTCATGATCGTCTCACTAACAGCATCCGTTCTGGAAAACTGCAGCGGTCCCCAGAGAAAGTCTCTCCAGTCCTCGACCACTATCGTATCAGCCTCTTCAGCTAGCTGAGAAGCCATTCCAAGAATCACCTCGTCGACAGAGTACTGCTCAACAATGTCCTGAGCATTCCACCTGGAAACTGGTTCAGACAGTACATTTTTCCCTTACCAATTCTGACACATTCTCATGGCTGGGAATCCTTTAATATCGGTTCTCCATTCACATCCCGGTCCTCTCTTTCTTAAGAGCATTGCCGGCGGCATCAGAGTCTGGATTGAACTAAACGCCGTAGTGAAGGAGCTGGAGACGCCCGGAGGAATCTGTGGCATGTAGCGGGAGTAGGATGGCACAGGCTCGCCAAGAAGAGTCGGTAAGAAGTCGTAGAGAATGATTTTCTAGAAAATTATCTTCAAAGTCCACCAGATGTTTAAATATCTTCTGGAAAGCCGGCGCCTCTGCAAAATAGCGCAGTGGTAGTGCGTTCGCTTCGTAACTGAACGACTCGGGTTCAAACCTCGGGAGTGTAAAACCTCGGGAGTGTTTTTTTAACATTTGCAGCTATTTAAAAATGGCTACACCTGTAAAACAGCGATGACCCATCGTCTGGCAGCCTGAAAGACGTCCTCATCACTCCAATCCGGATGCTCTCTCTGGATTCTGTCGGCCTGCTTGTTGTGCCATCTGTACAGAATCAGACCAAAGGAGAGTAGTCCAGGATTTTCATTGACTCTCGAGTCTCCGAGGACTGTAACTTTCTCAAAAAGTTTTCTAGAACAAACATACTGTATAACCTATCCGGATTCATCAGTCTGTGAATCTGCGGCGGTGGCGGATTGTTCAGAGGCAGATGAGGATTGTTCTTGGGCGGATAGCCCTTGTCCCCTTCCAGAAATCGGCCATTTTTGAAGGAGCGCTGTGAAGCGACCCACGGCTCCTGAGTACTGTAGACGAAAGAGGCATCAATCCACGAAGTTCTGTCATTGATCTGTTCCCTCGGAGAGTTCAGACCACTACCAGTAGCTCCATCGTATTGGGAGCGCATATACGGAATTTTGGTCTTTCCCTCACAGAGCGGATCAAATGACTATATACTGATTATTGAGAGAGAGTCAACAAAACCTTATCACATCTCGGTACAGGAATTTTCATAATTTCCAGTGGGCAGCTGACCTGAGCGGAGGAGGCAATCTCAAAACGGACCACTTGACCTTAGATTGGGAGTTTTGTATAGGCTGAAAGACACTCACTGAAAAAGGCAAACATGGTAGTCAAGTTGCGACGGTTCTGCTTGCCGGCGTCATCTGGAAGAGTCAATTGGAACTGTGTGTGGGAGAGAGTCAGTAATACAGTCTAGGGCTCTTTTTCACTTTAACCGTCCCAAGCGATATTTGACCGTCCCAAGAGAAGAAAAAATATTTGACCGTCCCAAGAAAAAACACAGTAAAAAAGAATGTAGGCAAAAAAGTTTATGTTGGAGACCTTTACGACTCAGGAAGAAAACTCCTCATCCATGCAGACCAACAGATGGTAAAAAATCCGCTTTCGGTGGCAGGAGCACGCAGGAACAGGATCCTATGCAGCATCTTGGTGGTTGTACCTTACAGACGCTTGAGGGATCGTTATTAGAATAGCTTGTTCGTTTATAAATCAAAACCAAATCACCTTTAAAGCACCCCAATTACTTTCCAAAGACTGAGTGTGAATGGTAGGATAATTGGGGGTAAAAATGTAGCTCAAATCAGAAAAAAATCAGGTAAACACCCGTTTTGGGACTTGGGACGGTCAAATTTTTTTCCATCCCATGGGACGGTCAAATTTTTTTTCTTCTCTTGGGACGGTCAAAGTTTTTCTTGGGACGGTCAAATGTCATGGGACGGTTAAAGTGAAAAAGAGCCCAGTCTAGATATACAGTAATAATAGTGTCTGTCTGTGTACGGTAAGGACCAAGAGAGTTGGGATACAGTTGGACAGAACAGTAGTCAGAATATTATACAGTAGTTTGTTCGGGTAGAGTAAGAGTCAGGCATGATGGGATGAGAATCAGAGTGCTACTCATGACTGGAGAGAGACAGTAGTCTGTCTATGTCTGGATACGATAAAAGAGTAAGATTCTAGTAGGATAGAACAGTAGTAAAGACTAGAGAGAGAGATGAACAGTAGTTTGCCTGTGAAACTATCTGGGTACGGTAAGAGTCAGAAACCAAGAGATGAGCCATGACTGAAAAGAGTGACAGTAGTCACGAGTATGAGAATCATAGCGGTAGTCAAGACTGGATACAGACCAGACAGTAGTCCGTCTCTAGGAGGATACGGTAAAGTCAAGAAAGTAAGAATCTAGTAGGAAAAACCAGAGAGAAATACAGTAGTTTGTTTGGGTACTGAGTCAGGAATGAAGGTTAGAGAGGTAGTCATGACTGGACAGTAGTCATAATCTGAATACTGTAATCTTCAAGAGAGTCAGAATCTAGTAGTGCAAACAGTAGTCAAGACTAGCCGGAGGAAGGTAATAGTCAGACTGTGACTCTCTGTCTGAACAAGAGAATCAGAGAATCAGTTCAGAAAAGAAGAGAGAATCAGTTCAGTTGTCCCTAGAGAGACTCTTCGGATACGGTAAGTTACAAGAGAGTCAGACCAGTTAGATCCGTCTGGGGAGAACTAGGGACCAACTCACCTTGAAAGACCAGATTGGACAGAGCTCTGGCCGAAGGAAGAGACTCGTTTACCAGATACACTCCATCCTGATAGTTGGCTACTGTCTCTCTGACCAGTCGACTTCCAGTGGATCCCCATCCAGGATTCGGTAGATTGTTGAACCAGCCATCAAATCGTTGAATCTCTTTGGTATACTGACTAGCTTGAGTTGGTTGTAGAAGAAATAGGATGCTGGCGAGGAGCATGAACCTAGATCTGAGAATGGTGGAAAGAGGAATGAGGGAAAAAAGACAAACAGGTAGATAACAGCCATCGTTAGTCATCAGTTGACCCCTCTCGCAATCCGGAAGAAAAACAAGCCTACTACCTAGAGGGGGACAGAGCGGTACTTAAACGACAACCTACTGTTTGTTCAAGACCAAATTCCGGAAGAGTTTATCGCGCCCACGCCTTCTCTGTCACTCTGCGTCTCTCTCTGACTCTTTGACTCTCTGAAACGTCAAACTGGTCATAACTTTTGAAAAGATGAAGCTAGAAAGGTTTTTCAAAAAAAGAAATGATACCTGAACGAAGACCTATCCACCTGTACACCATGATTATTCATTACTCGTCCACAGTGGATCGAAACTCTGAAAAAGTTGTGGATGACCTTTTCTTCACAACTTTTGAAAACAAGCAGTTAAAAAGGTTTTTCGAGAAAAGAATTGATGTCAAAACAATGGGCTTCAAGGCTTGTATAGTCCGATCTCGGGGAGGTACTGTTTGCAAACCGACCATGGACTCAGGGGGTCCGAAAATGTTGGTCCAGTGAGGCAGACAGACAGAGAGTGACAGTAACAAGGATAGTTCAGAACTATTCGGAAACTGATAATCTTCCGGTCAATAGTCTACAATCACAATCTCTGGATCCAAGGCATCAGCTCTGATAATGTCTACTATTCACGTCTGGAGACAGAAAAATTTTTTTTCTGGCTGTGTCCATGTCCTTCCAGATCTCCAAAACTGTTTTTCACTTACTTTTTCTTTCAAAAGTTCTTGTAAATAGCCCCTTCCGTTTGCAACACATACCCACACAGCGCAGCAATATTGATCGGCTCGATAAACAGCTGGCTGGCGGCAACCTCTTCTCTCTCCCTTTTGCGCCATTTTCGCGCATTATTGTTTACTTCTTGTAGCGTTTCGCAGAAATATAGCATTTTCCTGTTTTTTTTTTATGTAAAAAAATGAAAAAATAAGAAAAAAAACAACAGCCACGTTGCATGTTTGCATCGAACGTTGCTACTTTTGATACCAATTTTGCTCAAAATTTTAAGGCTTATTTAATCTCATTTTGAAGCTCTGATTGTGAAAAAGACGATTAAAAAATTTTCCAGGGCAGAGGGCGTCATCAGAGCGATTTATATTTTTGTGCGGCGCGCTTTGCGCGTCTGAAACTTCCAGTTTGAGCACTATTATGCGTTTTTTCGTCCTGAAGTCTCTCTGATCTCGCTTTGTATAGAAAAGTTCAGTTTCCTGGGAAATGATATATAGAGAGATGACATTTAACTCATTCTGTGTATCCTAGGCAACAATCTTTCCTCTGACCCTCAATCTCTCGCCTTCAGAATAATTTACTTCAAATTCCTTCAGGTCACAATGTACGAGCGGGAGAGAGAAAGCAGAAAAAGACACCAGCCACTGCCTCACGGTCCGAAGAACATCCACTCGATGAGGGTAGCGAATCTGGAGAATCTACTGAAAGCTACGGAGGAGACTGGAGCTTCCGCTAAGGTTCGTTCTGTCCCTCTTTCTCTATGTCTCTATGACTCTCTGACTTTCTGACTCTGACTCTCACTCCCTCACTCTGTCTCTCTGCTCCCTAATCCGCCTAATCAGTCCTCTTCAGGTCAACTCTCTGAAGCAGGTCATCCGTAGAAACAAGATCGGGATGGCTCAAGATGCCAGGACTTCGATGGATCTTATGCGGGAGGTTTGTTCTCTTCTTTGAAATACCGACAACGTTGAAATGTTCAGATTTTCCAAAGCGAGATCACTAAAGAAATCTACCAAATCTTGGACAGACATGCGAGGACGACCTTTTCTCCGGCTATAGAAAATCTGAGGAGGAATGGACATGTATGTTTTTTTAGTTCAAAAAGGGTATCATTTTCAGGCTGTTGACGATGCCGTTATGAGCGAGCTCTTTACGAACATTCTGGAATCTGCCAAGTCTTCCTTTGCTATGGATAATGGCCTTCCAGCTGAGAATTTTCAGAAGACTCTTCCATCTTACATTCTCCATCATACGGTACAGAGAGACAGAGAAAAACACCTTCCTTTCAGCAAGCACATCCCATGCCAGACATCCAAAATAACCGTCCCACGGGTCAACTTCCGCAACCCATAACTGTCATTCCTCCGCAGCCTCACATTCCGCAACAGTTCCCATCCAAGGAGGAACGCTTCCACATGGACATGAGTCCTCTAAACCCTCTGGATGTCTCCAAGTGGAATCCGGAACGCTTTGGACTCCCTACTCTCTTGATCTCCACTGCAAAGGTGAGAGAGCATTGGTCCCGTGTTCATGACGTGAAGAGAATAAAACCTGCTGTGCCAGATTAAAGGGACAAACATCAATGTTTCTAGGTTGCTACTCACATGGGATTGACAGTCACGAGCTTTTTTGGAAACTTTCCCAGGATCTTTAGGGTAAGTCACTGTCTTTCTGTCTCCCTGTCTCTCTGACTCTCTGTCTCACTCTGTAACCCTCTGTCCCTCGAACTCTCAGACTCTCTGACTCTCAGACTCTCGGACTCTTAGACTCTCAGATTATCCGACTCTCTGACTCTCTGTCTCTCTGTTCATCAGACTCTCAGACTCTCTGACTTTCTGTCTCTCAGACTCTCAGACTCTCTGACTCTCAGACTCTCGGACTCTCTGTTCATCAGACTCTCTGACTCTCGGATTCTCAGATTATCTGAGTCTCTGACTCTCTGTCTCTCAGACTCTCTGTCTCTCTGTTCATTAGACTCTCTGACTTTCTGACTCTCTGTCTCTCTGTCCCCCTGTCCCCCTCTCTCTTCCAGTCCCAATGATCTTTCAGTACACATGTGATGAACACGATCGCCGTGCCCTGGTAGAAGAGGGCCGTCTCCGAGATCCAGAAGCTTCCCGAGTCTACCTTCTCTGCCTCGAAGACGTCAGAGAGATTACTGCCAATGTGTGAGTTCCGGCTACCCGTTTCCGAAAACAACTCAGTTTCAGTCAAGAAATTGAGCCTTTCGCCTTCTGTGCCAAAGAGACTCTGGTTCTGAAGATTCGACGCTATGCTCAGCCCTACTTTGAGCGTCTCCTTCTCCGTCAGAAACAGGCCCAGATCCAGCAGTGGCAACAGCTAGAGCAACAACGACAATGATTCCAACTCGCCCCAAAAATAGAGAGACGATTATATGTTCTGATTGTACATATAGAAGTAAGAGAGACAGAGAATGAAAAGAGTTTATGGAGTAGAGATTAGAGGAAGCATGGTTGGCTGAACCCAAGAAAGGGAGAGAGAAGTTCACAAGAACTCCCACAACAGCTTAAACGAGTGTGAGAAGCAATTTGGAGTCCAAAACGAGAAAAAAAGCTTACGACACCCGGGATTCCCAAGCCGTCTCCGATCCAAGTACTAACCGGGCCCAACGTTGCTTGACTTGCCAGATCGGACGGGATGGCGTACTTTCAACGTGGTGTGGGCGTAAGCGAAATGTTTGATTTCTCCATTGAATTCGAACTGCCTCTGTCCCAGGACACGTTTTTTGGTGTTGGCTCTCACTGAACTCTTACTGTAGCCGATCTCTGGATTCTACCGTATCCGATCCAAAGAAACTGTTATTCCTGTCTTGTCTCTTGACTGGACTCTTACCATACAACCAAGTAACTCTTGCCGAGGTCGTTTGACCACCAATACAGTGGTACTCTGACTGGTACTCTTGTCTCACGACTGTATACTGTCGGACTCTCACTGTCCCGCCAACTATACAGTTTGTCCCCGATATCAACAGACTCTCACAGTAGTTGGCTCTTTTAGGACCTCCGCCGCCGGGAACTTTGCCGAATATTCCCTCGCCTCTCTCTCGGAATGTTGGAAACAGGGGAGCTGGGGAGAAGGGGGTAGCCGAGCGATATCTCTCCTCCAAAGACGTAATACCTTCCGGTAATTTGGACACAGAGACCCCTGCGACTCTGGAGAGAGTCCGACCTGGCCAAGGCTATGCTCCAGACAGGTACGTCTTCCACTTTTTTCCTCTTTAAACAGCCTCAAATCCTTTGGAAACCCTGTATTTTGATCTCAGATCAGAACACTTGCCTTATCAGCCAGACCGCTTTTGCTCGCGTGGCCTAGTGGCTAAGTGAACAGATTATCGAAAAAACGGTCACAGGTTCAATTCCCCAGCTGATCACTATTTTTTGTTTAAAGGTTTAGTGGCTTCCGAACTCCCACCTCTCTTTTGAAAATTAGGCTTCCGGCTGGGTTTAGTCAAGGGAATCCAGGGTGAAACCCAGATTTGGTCTTTATGACTTTTGGCGTAGCAGAACGTCAACAAACGGAGCAGCTGCTGTCGACACAACTGGAAGAGGACGGTGATTTGACGACGACAGAGCCGGAACTCGAAACGACAGTCAGGAATGGTCATGCGAAGGAAGAGATGACGGTGGTGCTGAAGGCGGAGGAGAGGGAGACTTGGTCGACAAAGGTGAGTACAGAGAGAGGGAGAGAGAGTCAGTAAATAGAGCTATAATGAGCCGAGAGAGAGATTTTACAATAGGTAAGAGCAAGGTAGGGAACACTGCTAGTTTGAAAACGAGCGTAGCGTGCTCCAGAAGCATTTTAAAGACTCGTGACCTGCACCATCGGATTCAGCGTAAAATTTTACATCTAGAAAGTCCTATCCCAACCCTCTCCGCGGACTTTTAAAAATCAGCTATCGCAACCGTAATTCATCGTCACACGCTTAGTATCTAGATTTTGGGCCGCTCGTCAAATAGGGTTCTCCGTGTGTGGAACTAAAATACCCGGAGATGCCATAAGTTTGAGTAGGCTCCTCAGCGTTGCTCTGACTTTGGAACGGGGAGGGTTCACCTGTCGGGGAATGCTTGCATTCTACTCCAAACTTACAGGAGACCCCCGTTGATCCGGCTTTCACTCATTGACGGAGGTAGCTTGCGCACTTTCGCTCATAGCTTAGCCGTAAAAACGCCGAAAAGTGATGCAAGTTTTCAACTTAACTTTTTGTATTAGCCACCCTTATGAGAGGGAACAAACTGTAAAAAATAAAATTTAAAAAAACGGCAGAAAGACCAACTGCATAGAGACAGAGAGTGAGAAAAACAAACAGAAAATCCATTTCAGGTTGACTTCCTGCTGTCCGTCATCGGTTTCGCCGTCGATCTCGGAAACATCTGGAGGTTCCCGTATTTGTGCTTTCGGAATGGAGGAGGGGCTTTTCTGATTCCGTACTGCTGTATGGTGCTGTTTGCCGGCGTCCCCCTATTTTATATGGAACTGACACTCGGGCAGTTTTATAGAAAAGGAGCCATTACGACCTGGGGCAGAATTTGTCCCCTTTTTAAAGGTTTGCTGGAAAAGAGAGAGACACAAAAAATTGTTTAGGAATCGGCTACTGTGTCATCATGATAGCCTTTTACACGGACTTTTTCTACAACGTTGTCCTGGCCTGGGGCCTGCACTATCTGTACTCTTCCTTCACATTTAACCTTCCCTGGGCTTCATGTAACAACTCATTCAACAGTCCAGCCTGCTACGAGCCACAGTAAGAGACTAGAAAAAGAATAAATATGCACTTTTAGCTGGAGCGAAGACGGCTCGGATACTTGTCGGAAGCCGTCAGATGTGAACACTGCTCACCGCATATCAGCTGCCGAAGAGTACTTTTAGTAAGTTTAGAATTCTGTCTCTATGTCTCTGTCTTTCTGTCTCCCTATCTCTGTCATTCTGCCCCGGTCTCTCCCTGTATCTCTGTCCCTCAGAATTTCTGTCTCTTTGTCTCTCTGACTCTCTGACTCTCTGTCTTTCTGTCTGTCTCTCTGTCTCTCAGATTCTCTGACTCTCTGACTCTCTGTCTCTCTTTCTCTGTCGCTCCCTGTCCCTCTGTCTCTCTCTCCTTATGTCGCTCTTTCTCTCTCTCAGATTCTGTCCTTTTTGTCCCATTGTCTGTCTCTCTGTCTCCCTGTCTCTCAAACTGTCAGTCTCTCAGTCCCTCAGTCACTTTGTCTCTGGAAACTAAACTGTTCCAGCAAAGGCTTCCTGGGCCTTCATACAGCCGGTGATCCGACCTCACATGTCTCTCGCGGACTGGACAACTTGGGAGATATCAACTGGAACATTGCTGTGAGTTTAAAACCTGATGTAGTTTAATAATAAAAATCTCTTCAGCTCTGTCTATTCATCGTCTACCTAATCTGCTACTTCTCCTTATGGAAAGGGATTGGAATGAGTGGAAAGGTATTGTTTGATTACAAGATTAGAACTTAATCCAAGGGTTCCTGGATAAACGTAATTTCGAAGAAAAGTCCGTACTTTCCCAAAAAGTACAGTCTTTTAGGTAGTCTGGTTCACTGCCCTCTTCCCCTACGTCGTCCTGTTCATTCTCTTCATCCGAGGAATCACACTGCCCGGCTCCGAGAAAGGCATAGAATACTACTTGAGGCCAAATCTGGAAAAACTCAAGGAGCCGAGTGTGTGGCAGGATGCAGCAACACAGGTCTTTTTTTCTCTAGGACCAGGATTTGGAGTCTTGATGGCCTACGCTTCGTATAATGACTTTCACAACAATGTTTATGTGTACGTTTTTGAGATTCTTGGGATTTTTAGAAAAAAATTTCAGAGATGCTCTTATAACTAGTTCTATCAACTGCTTGACTAGCTTCATTTCTGGATTTGTTATATTTTCTGTGAGTTTGGGAACAGGGACAGGGACAGTGCATCAGAAAGTCTAAGAGACAGATCAAATTTACAGTAACCCCACTCTTTCAGGTGCTGGGCTACATGTCCTGTAAGAGCGGCAAACCAATAGAAGAAGTTGCCCAAGAAGGTCCCGGACTAGTTTTTGTCGTTTATCCGGAAGCTTTGGCCACAATGCCCTTGGCTCCAGCCTGGTCCGTACTCTTCTTCCTCATGCTCATGACGCTCGGATTGGATAGCTCGGTAAAATTTCTGGTTTTCGTTTTAAGCTCATTTCAGTTCGGCGGCTCCGAAGCCATCATCACGGCCCTGTCTGACGAATTCCCCTGGATCAAAAAGCACAGAGAAATTTTTATAGCTCTACTCTTTGGCTTCTATATGCTCGTCGGAATCACCATCTGTACCGATGTGAGCTTTTCTATTCAAAACTCTTCCTTCTGGCTTTTAAAAACTCAATTGCGGCTCTAAAATCAGGAAAGCTTTGGAGAAGAGTTACTTTGAATTCGTGTGCATTGTTCACCTAGACAGAAGCGTTTTTAAGCCTTGGCATGTTCTGCAAAGTTGTAGCCCTTGATCTGCTCTATAACTTTGCAGAAAGTCAAAAAGTTGAAAAACCACTTTTTGTGGTAGAAAAAACCGATTTCGAAGTAAACGTTTTTCAACTTTCGAAACCGATGAAGAAATTAAAAAGCTCGCTTACGGCCACACCACGTTGAAAGTACGCCATCCCGTCCGATCTGGCAAGTCAAGCAACGTTGGGCCCGGTTAGTACTTGGATCGGAGACGGCTTGGGAATCCCGGGTGTCGTAAGCTTTTTTGGATTTTCTATTTTGGATTTTATTTCCTTGAAATGCAAAAAAAACTGAAAAGGGCTTACTTCTCAACTGAATGATTTTTAGGGAGGAATCCTAGTTATGGAATGGCTCATAGTCTACGGAACGACTTGGGGTCTTCTGATAGCCGTGTTCTGTGAAGTTATGGTCGTCGTCTATATTTATGGGCTTCGTCAATTTGTGGCCGATATCCGGGAGATGCTCGGGTTTGAGCCCGGAGCATATTGGCGAATCTGCTGGACGGTACTGGCTCCAATCTTTCTTCTGGTAAGAACTACAGTAACAGTATCAGTCACAGTCACAGTCTAATCTACAAATCCAGTCTTTTAGGCAATGATCCTATCAAATTTCATCAACTACCAGCCTCTGACCTACCAGGACTACGAATTCAGTCCGATGGCCAACTTTTTCGGAGTCATGTTCGCCCTATCAGCAGCGGCAGCGATTCCTTTAGTAGCCGTCTACAAATTCATTAGGGCACCTGGAAATACTCTTTTACAGGTAGTACTGAACTTTTTAATGTAACTTTTAATCTCCAGAAATGGCGCCGTGTGCTCTCGCCGCACCGAGCACGTGTCGCGCTTCGCGAATACCGAGTTAGCGGCGACGTGATGCTGTGATCTTCTTCTTCAGAGCCGGTGTCCTTTCGTTCACTTTAACCCCCAGAAGCATTTTATTTTCATAGTTTTATTGATTATTTTAAGAGAGAAATGAAGATTTTATAAAGAACAGTTGTCTTGTCTCTCTTAATGTCACAAGATTCCAGATTCTCGGATACGTCTGCTACGGCGAAACAAAAAAAAGTCAGTTACTTGGTGATGTAAAAATGCAGTCAGAATCTGCGACTGCCGAAGAGGAAGACTGCAACAGGACTGATTCAGCATCTCGACTGGGCTCTGGATGAAGATGCTTTCCTCTCTGCGCTCTTGCACAGCCTGCAGCTGATTCATCTTCATTTTATTCTTTTTTTTCACGCTCTTTCGCGTAGTCTATGTTTGACACTGGGAAATTTCAAAAAACCCCATTGCCAGGCTCAACAAGTTTTTATCAGTGAAATTTCAGTCAACAAGTGAAAAATGTCCGGAATGACAGTTCTTGAGAGTTCAAGAGTTGTCCCCGAGCATATTTTATTCCATTTTTTACGAACGGAACTGGCTGAACTCTCAGGTATACTTGGTCGTCGAGTCGAAAAGTCGAGTCACGAGCCGATTCGAGTCAAGTCGAGCCGGCTCGTGGATCATGTCGAGTAGAGTCGAGCCGACTCGAGCTGGCTCGCGAGCCGAGTCGAGTTCAAACTCCGCGGCTCAAATACTCTTCGATGAAGGAAGAAAATACAGTCAATGAGGAATTTTTTAAATATTTCCCGTTTGTTGAGCCAAATAACCTTTAAAAATCGACTCGACTCGAGCCGAGTCGGAAGCCATGTCGAGTCGAGTCGAGTTGCCCAAGTATACTCTCAGGGAACTAGATTTTCGATATTGGAGCAGTGAGTTATTGTCCCTGTCCCTCTGTCTTCCGTTCCAGAAAGTTCACCCGCCTGCTACAGGGTCACAGCTAGTAGTGACATCTGTCGTAAGACGCCTCGCGTCTCTCTGTCTCTCTCACCCAGCTAGTCTTCGAACCGGTTCGGCCAGTCGTTTCACTCAGGGAGGGGAGACTTATCTGATCTCGTCCCCATCGATTACTTCCTATGCTTTTCCTTCCCATGCAGTTTTTTTGCCAAAAATTCTACCTTGACCTGGAAAAGGACAAAACCAGTTCTTCTCTCCCCACACGGCTGGTGGCTATTTCTGATTATCTTATTGCGTCTCTCTCCTTCCCTGTGTGTGCAGAGTTCGGCCTTTTGTCACTCATTTGGCGGTCTGACTGACCCTCTCTCGCACCACACTCGATGGCCTCCGTCTCTCTCTCCCTCTGTCCAAACAGCCGTCCCGGAGAAAAGAAAAGAGTTACCACAGCACTGTTCAACTTTTGTTTGTCTTCTACCAGCAGGAGCACGTGTCTCATTAGTCTTTCTTTTCCTTTGTGAAGGCCGGGCCAAAAATGATGGCCATGGTTCAGTTTTATGCTATTTTTTCCATTTTCTTTTAGGTTTTCAAACCGAAATTCAACGATCTTGTAAAGAAATATGCTCACAATCCGCTCATCTCGTTCATATGTCTAATTTGTCAACCCTTCGAAAATTTTCGAAGGGTTGAAAAAAAAAGAAGAAAAATACTGGAACTGTCAGTTTATTGATAGCTCCCTCCGACTTGAAATAACATTCGAACTTGAACTTTTTTTCGGGCAGTTTCCGTTGTAAAATCTAATGATCTGAATTGAATCTCTCTGCAAGTTTTGTCAAGAGTTATTCCTAAATCAACTTTTCGCAAAGACACAAATTTTCCGACGCTCATCTACGAATAACTCTTGACAGTCGCTACTAGCAAATGGTAGATAGAAAATGTTCAGACGCCTCACCATTGAGTGAGATACTTTCAAAGGCTGGAAGAACTTTCACTCTTCCTCCTCCTCTCCTCTGAAAAACCAAGAAAACAAATATTGATTCCACAATCGGGCTGCTGCTACTGCACACAGTGGTCAGAAGGCCATTTTCTATTTATGTGTTTGCCTCCAGGAAAAATGGCTACCTCTACCATTTTATTTGAAGCTTTCTTTTCTCCGACCACTGATTTCCAAAGAGGCTGTGAGTAATTTCATTGTTCGAAGACGGGACGGACGTCTCATAGATCGCTTCTCATTGTCACGTTTTTGCCAGTTTCTACCTTTTCCACAAACTAAAAGAAAGACAGGGACAGGGACAGGGACAGGGACAGGGACCGTATCTTTTTACCGTCTCCACTTTCCCCGCCATCCAATGCGTTCATATCTATTTTCTTTGAAACCCGGCAGCACATTTCAAAGTTCAACTATTCGCCGCCACCTCCTCCCGTGAGCACAAACAGAGGTGTCAAAACCACCTCCTATTTATAGTTTGGCTTTCTCGCTACTTTCTGCAACTCTAACCTGAGACGGTTCAGCAAAAAAAAGACACTAGGAGGTCACCAATGCTGTGGCCGCTGCTGCTCTTTCTCGGGCAGACGGCCGGCCTGCAACGGACGACCGAGTTCCAGAGGTACGATGGATGGTATAATAATCTAGCCAATCCGGACTGGGGATCAGCTGGTGAGTCTGTCTCTCTGTCTCTCTGTAATCAAAATTTCAGGAAGTAGACTTCACCGCGATACTCCCTCCCACTACCAGGATGGAGTTTACATGGTTAACCTATCCCTTCCTTCAGCCAGAGCCATATCTGACCTCGTTTTTCAGGGTAAGTCCAGATAAAAATTCAAGAACTCTTCAGGTCCCTCCGGAAAGCCGAATCGGCGTAACATGACCACCATGTGTGCCTTTTTCAGTAAGCTAAATAGACCTGTTGTTCATTTCCCCTGAATTTTTAGGTCAAGTAGTAGCTTACGAGATTATGGCCTCTACTCAAGTCGGCTGCCCATTGGAGATTCTGAAGATTCCAGTTCCTAAATGTGACTCGGTAGGATGGTAATGGTAGCAAAAGACCAGAAATTATTAGGTCTTTGACCGACACTGTGAAGGAAAGACAGAAATTCCTTTTACCAGGGCAAAATATGACAAGCAGACGGGACATGGTCTGAACTCTCCGAGGGAACAGATCAATGACAGAACTTCGTGGATTGATGCCTCTTTCGTCTACAGTACTCAGGAGCCGTGGGTCGCTTCACAGCGCTCCTTCAAAAATGGCCGATTTCTGGAAGGGGACAAGGGCTATCCGCCCAAGAACAATCCTCATCTGCCTCTGAACAATCCGCCACCACCGCAGATTCACAGACTGATGAATCCGGATAGGTTATACAGTATGTTTGTTCTAGAAAACTTTTTGAGAAAGTTACAGTCCTCGGAGACTCGAGAGTCAATGAAAATCCTGGACTACTCTCCTTTGGTCTGATTCTGTACAGATGGCACAACAAGCAGGCCGACAGAATCCAGAGAGAGCATCCGGATTGGAGTGATGAGGACGTCTTTCAGGCTGCCAGACGATGGGTTGTGGCTGCTTTACAGGTAAGAGATATGAAGAGACAGCGGACAGAGAGAGTCAGAGAGTCAGAGAAACAGAGAGTCGAATTGTCGGCGAGACAGAGAGTCAGAGGGACTGAGAGAGTCAACATCAGAGCCAGAATCCAGTAGTCATTGTATTCCAGTCAGTTTTTCAGTAGCTCTTTCCCCAGTCCTCTAGTAGTCATTAGTGTATCCAGTGAAACTTATTAGTTACCAAAAATTACAAAACTTTCTAAGAAACACAAAAAAAAGTTTCTCTCCCGAATCAACGGCAGGCAATTAAGCTGGGAGTACAAGCTCCTACATATTGCGTTGCGTTACGCTGTCCCTCGACGATG
The DNA here is from genome assembly GCA_932521025.1 of Oscheius onirici. Taxonomy (NCBI): domain Eukaryota; kingdom Metazoa; phylum Nematoda; class Chromadorea; order Rhabditida; family Rhabditidae; genus Oscheius; species Oscheius onirici. Next base: position 9,461,745 of record OW051470.1, on the reverse strand, counting down.
TACCATTGCGGGGGCTTCCTGAGGGGCCAGGTCGCGGGGCGTGAACGTTCCAAAGCTGCCCAACCTTTTCTAGGAACGCCTTTAGGAAAAGAAACACAAAGATTACTGTAACTTTGTTTAAAAAATGTTTCTGAACTATGAAAGGGAAAGACGGCTTTTCAGAAGATCATCCTCTACGATTTCGTGCCTGCTCTCCTCGGTGATCCAGAAGTCATTCCGCCGTACACGAAATACATGCCCCACGTTCCTCCGGGCATTTCTCATGCCTTTGCAGCGGCTGCTTTCCGCTTCCCTCACAGTATTGTGCCACCGGCAATGCTCTTGAGGAAGAGAGGTGAAACTTGTCAGTTCCGTTCCGAGGTCGGCGGCTACCCAGCTCTGAGACTCTGTCAAAACTGGTGGAATGCCCAGGACATTGTTGGAGAGTACTCGGTAGATGAGATTATTCTCGGAATGGCCTCGCAACTGGCCGAAGCTGACGATAATGTAGTCGTAGAGGATTTGAGAGGTTATTTTGAAATTTTTCGGGCCTCCAAGAATAATTTTAGACTTCATCTTCGGACCGATGCACTTTACTCGTCTAGATGTATGTAGTTCTTCTATCATGAGGTAAGGAAAAATACAACTTGGTTACCTGATAAAAAATGGGCAGGTTTCCAAACGAATTTCGACAAACAAAATTAAAAAAGGCAAAAAGCTTACGACACCCGGGATTCCCAAGCCGTCTCCGATCCAAGTACTAACCGGGCCCAACGTTGCTTGACTTGCCAGATCGGACGGGATGGCGTACTTTCAACGTGGTGTGGCCGTAAGCGGGGTTTTCAATTTCTCCATTGGTTTCCAACATCTCGATAAGATTCCGGGTTTTTTTTGGCTCAAAAAGTAGTTTTCGAACTTTTTGATGTTCTGCAAAGTTGCAGAGGAGATCAAGAGCTACAACTGTGCAGAACAAACCAAAGATCTAAATGCCTTCTTCAGCTTGAAAACATGAAGCTGAAACAGTGACAGTGATTAAAAAAATAATGAGTCGCGTTCTGAAGATTAGTCGCCTGAAATTCTTTCGTCCTGGTAAGCCGCCTTGCCCTGGAAAGTTATTTCATACGCTTTTTCATACAAAGAGCTTCAAAATGAGACAAAATACGGAAAGTTTTCTTTTCAGAGGTCGTGACAATGGTCTCCCTCCCTACAATGCTATGCGTCGAACTTTCGGGCTCCCTCCTCGAACCTGGGAAACGATCAATCCGGGCTTTTACGCCAAGAACAGGACCCTTTTCGACAGCCTCGCTCAACTCTATTCAAACGATGTCAACTCTCTCGATGCCTACGTCGGAGGAATGCTGGAAGGAGGCGACGATGACGGACCTGGGGAACTCTTCCGTGCCATCATAAGTGACCAGTTCCTTCGACTTCGCGATTCTGACCGCTTCTGGTTCGAGAATCGACTCAATGGACTCTTTACTGAGGAAGAAATAGTCCAGATTCGGAACATTTCTCTCAGAGACATCATTCGCGACACGACGGAGATTTCGGAGCACATGCTGCAGCAAGATGTCTTCTTCTGGAAGGAGGGTGACCCATGTCCTCAGCCCTTCCAGGTCAACACGACTGGACTGGAGAAGTGTATTCCCTTCATGCGATTCGATCATTTTACTGGCAATGAAGTCACTTACATCTTTACACTGATTGGGCTGGCCTGTATTCCATTGAGTAGGTTACTGTATCTCCGTCTTTCTCACCAAAATATTTCAGTCTGTGCCGGAATCGGCTACATGCTGTGTCAAAGACGGCGAGCTCTGGGCTGGGACAGCGCCTTCGACAACTATACTCTCCCCGATCCCAAAGCAAAGCCCGAAGAGAAACAGGACAAAATGAGAATGAATGGCAAGCCATTGAGTTTTGTGCTCACTTACCGGCTTTTTTTAGCTTTTGAATGGCTTGAAGAAACATTCGTCCGTCAGATTGTCATTGAATTCGAGCCTGGATGCCTTTTGATCAGGAAGCCGAGAGGAGGAATGCTTCGGAAGGTCATCTTTACCAGGAGTTGTGAGGTAAAAAACAGTTTTAAGACCTGGAAAGGTAAAGGCAAAAAAAAACAAAAAGCTTACGACACCCGGGATTCCCAAGCCGTCTCCGATCCAAGTACTAACCGGGCCCAACGTTGCTTGACTTGCCAGATCGGACGGGATGGCGTACTTTCAACGTGGTGTGGCCGTAAGCGGGCTTTTCAAATTCTCGAGCAGCTTCCATCATTTTGCGAAATTTTGGCGATGGGCCCTGCCTGGAAAATTATTTTATCGACTTTTCCACGAGCTTCAAAACGAGTGCACATTTTCAGGTGCTCATCTCGCACACAATCGCTGGCAGTTCAAAAATGTTCGGTCCTTATTGTCTCATCACTCTTCCCAAGACTCACGACCTGGTTCTACGACTACCCTCAGACCGTCATCTTACTGTCTTCTTGGCTCATTTGACCGAAACTATGAATGCTATCGATGGTTCAGTCAAAGTGACAGCCGAAAACAATCAAGAGATTCTTGATCGCGCTGAGACCAAAGGAAGACGGCAGACGCGGCTGGACCACTTTTTCCGAGAAGCTTATGCGCGAGTCTTCAACGTCCCGGAAATGAGCAATACCAGTTCACCGACAGCGGAAGAAGGCGAAGTTTTGCAAGAGACTATAACCCGACATGAACTGGCTCTGGCAATGGGCATGAAAGAGGACGATTTGTTTGTGAGACGAATGTTTGCCGTCTGTAACAAGCAGGGAAGGGAGGAGCTGTCCTTTGCTGACTTTTTGACAGTTCTGAAGGAATTTACCAATTGTGAGTTGTAGTCTGTCCAAAAATTCCTTTTTAGCCAATCCGAAGGAAAAGTTCAAGCTGCTCTTTGCCATGTGCGACATTGACGGGAATGGAGACGTGAACAGGAAAGAATTTGCCGATTTTGTTCGCTCATTGAACAAAGTCGCCGGTGTGACCATCGACGAGGACCAGCAGAATGATCTAGTGGATAGAATTCTGTACAGATCGGGCATTGATCCGACATCAGAGTCGTTGAGGCTGGAGGATCTGGAAGCTGTCTTCTCACAGATTGACAGTAGACAGCCATTGGGAATGGATATCAAGGGGCAGAGGCTGAAGATCAGTGTTGATTCAGAGTGAGTACAGAGGGGGAGGGGAACAGAGAGTTAGAGCAGGCATGGCAAACCTGGCCCGGAATCAGGCTAGCTTCGGCCAGGTGCCAACTTTGCGGCGGGTTAAAAAATTGATTTCGCATATATTTCTGATTTTTCTGGTTTAAAAATACTTTTTAGAGTAAGATCTAATTATGACATCAAATAGTTACGAGAAAACAGAAAACTGACGACGAAATGAAAAAATCTTCGGACTTTCCAATAATTATTTTGAAATCTTCAGATAATTTTCGATTTCTTCTCTTTTCGTCGTCAGTTTTCTGTTTTCTCGTAACTATTTGATGTCATAATTATAGCTTGCCCTGCAAAGTATTTTTAAACAAGAAAAATCAGAAATAAATGAGAAATTCAATTTTTTTTAGCCCGCCGCAATTTTTTAGCCCAAGTTGGCACCTGGCCGAAGCTGGGTTTGGTGGCCATGCCTGGTCAGAGAGACAGATAGATAGATGGACAGAGAGACAGAGAGACTGTCAAATTCCTACTGTTCAGCTCCCTCTCTCTGAACTCTTTCGCTCTTCCACCAACATCCGCCTCTTGTCTTCTTCCTCTTGGAATATTCTCCCGGATAGCTGCCTTCCTCGAGACGTACCGACAACACATTGCCATCTTGTTCATCTTCGTCTCAATCAACGCCTACATCTTTACAGAGCGCTTCTGGCGTAAGTTCAAAGTTCCTCCATGGAGCATTCAAAATGTTCAGACTATCGCTTCGAGACAGAACATCGGGATCTTCGAAGGGTCATGGGAGTTGGGATAGCCATTACTAGAGGAGCAGCTGGTGGGTAAAGAGAAAATGACTGTGACAGTCTTTTCTTTTCAGGTGCCCTCTCCTTTTGTATGGCCCTGATTCTTCTGACAATCTGTAGAAATGTCATCACACTGATCAGAGAGTGGCCAATTGGAGAGTACATTCCCTTCGATTCGGCCATAGCTTTTCACAAGATTGTCGCCATCTTTGCGCTCTTCTGGGCTCTGCTACATACTGTCGGTCACTGCGTCAACTTCTACCATGTCGCCACTCAGAGCCAAGAGGGATTACACTGTCTCTTCCAAGAAGCCGTCTTTGGGTAATTTGCGCCATTTTACAAATAAAATCCCTTTTAGAACAAACTTTTTGCCCTCAATCAGCTTCTGGTTTTTTGAGACCATCACAGGCTTGACGGGAATCTGTCTGGTGGCCGTAATGAGCATCATCTATGTCTTTGCCATTCCGTGCTTCATCAAGAGGGCATATCATGCCTTCAGACTCACTCATCTTCTGAACTATGCATTTTATGCCCTGGCAGTTTTTCATGGGTTGCCAAAGCTTCTTGATGTGAGTTCATGTCCCTCTGTCCCTCTGTCACTCAACCTGGCCCGGAATAAGGCCCTTCGGCCAGGTGCAGACATTGCGGGGAGCTAAAAAATTTCATTTCGCATATAATTTTTTTTATTATTTTTCTTATTTAAAACTCTGTAGAGTAAGACCTAATTATGACATCAAAAAATTACAAGAAAAAAAAAACTGACGACGAAAAGAGAAGAAATCGAAAAGTATCTGAAGAATTCAACGAAATTCTTGGAAAGTCCGAAGATTCTTTCATTTTCGACGTCAGTTTTCTGTTTTCTCATATTTTTTTGCTGTCATAACTAGATGTTACTCTACAAAGTATTTTTGAACAAGAAAAATCAGAAATAAATGCGAAACGATTTTTTTAGCCTGCCGCAAAGTTGGCTCCTGGCCGAAGCTGTCCCTCTGTATCTCTGTCCCTCTGTTCCTCACTAACCAGTATACTTAGGCAACTCGACTCTCGTGCCGAGTCGAGCTCGATTTGAGCCACGAGTCGGCTCGACTCGACACGACTCGAGGTGCCCCACGAGTCAGCTCGACTCGAGTCGAGCCAAATAACCTTTAAAAAGGTTATTTGGCTCAGCAAACGGGAAATAACAAAAGATTTTCTTCATTTCTTCGTATTTGAGCCGCGGAATTTGAAAAAAAAACCGACTCGGCTCGCGAGCCAGCTCGAGCCGACTCGACTCGATATGGCCCACGAGCCGACTCGACTTGACTCGGGACGGTCCAGAACTCGACTCGAATCGGCTCGTGACTCGACTTTTTGACTCGACGCCCAAGTATACTAACCAGTATCTTTTCAGTCCCCCAAGTTCCTCTACTACGTCATCGGTCCATTCCTGGTCTTTGTCATCGACCGCCTGATGGGATTGCGTCAACAGTACAAATCCCTCCAGATCTACAATGCCAAAATTCTACCCTCGGACATTATCTACATTCAATTCAAGCGACCGGCCTCCTTCACCTTCCGTTCTGGACAATGGGTCCGTGTCTCCTCTCCAGCTTTTTCCGTTCAATTCAACGAACAACATGCTTTCTCTATTGCCTCGGCTCCTCAGGTCCCGACAATGGAGCTGTACATCAAAGCTGTCGGGCCGTGGACCTGGAAACTCAGATCAGAGATCCTGAAGGCTCAAGCCACCCAGTCCCCATACCCTCTGATCCATCTCCAAGGTCCCTATGGAGATGGAAACCAGGAATGGAGGAGCTACGACGTGGCAGTGCTGGTCGGAGCCGGAATTGGAGTCACTCCCTATGCTTCGACTCTGACTGATCTGGTTCTGGAGATCAGATCGGGAAGACACCATAATGTCAAGTGCAAGAAGGTCTACTTCCTCTGGGTCTGTCCATCTCACAAGAGTTACGAATGGTTCGTGGATGTGCTGAAGGATATAGAGGGAGAGGAGGGAGAACCTCTGTTGGAGACGCATATCTTCGTTACTCAGTTCTTCCACAAGTACGATCTGAGGACGACCATGTTGGTGAGTTGGAGACAGAGAGAGACTGAGAGTCAGAGAGAGACTGGGAGTGAGAAGTCAGACAGTTTGAGAGACAGTTAAATACAGTAACCAGACGGTAGTAGTTTAACTGTGACTCTCTGTCTGAACAATGTAAAAAGAGCGAATCAGCTCCCGAGAGAGAAAGAGTTCTCATCGGATATTTCGGATATTTCACGGTATCGGTAGTTCTACAACAGTTACAAACAGAACTCTTCAGGACATGTTATCTTTGGGGTTCAGTAGAGGAGAGAGACTGAGAGATAGTTACCGTACCCCTTTCCAATATGAGAGTGATAGTCAAAGAGTCCGAAAGACAGAGAGACAGGGAGACAGTGAGACACAATCAGAGAGTCGGAAACAGAGAATCAGAGAGAGTGAGCCAATCTTTTGATTTCAGTACATTTGCGAGAAGCACTTCCGCGGCGACCACGCCGGCGTGTCCATGTTCACGGGTCTTCGGGCACACAATCATTTCGGTCGTCCCAACTTTGATGCCTTCTTCAAGTTTATCCAGAATCGTCATAGTGAAGTGTCCGACGTCGGCGTCTTCAGCTGCGGTCCGGCTGCCATCAACGAACAGATTGGCTCAGCCTGTTCGCGAGCCAATCGGGCCAGGAATGCGCCGTCACTTCAGCACCGCTTCGAGACCTTCTAATATACCCTTCTTCCAACTTCTACGGCGTACCAGATTTTTGAAGAGCTTTCCATATGTGATTATGTTAAAGTATAGAAGTCTTGTTTTTAAGAGCTTTCCCTCATTTGTTGCTTACCTGTAAACACTCTGTTTTCCGTCGGAAAATGATTGACGGAGCTCAATGTCCTTTCGGCTTTAACCTCCACGTCGTAAAACACTCTCTCTCCCTTGTTCCATCCGCATTCCTTTCAAAATGAGCTTCTCTTTCGAGAACAGCTGCTTCCAGAGGTCTTTTTAGACGGGCTTTATTATGCGAAAGCGGTGCTCTGCTTTAATGAATGGCACACGGGGCTTTAGAATGAGAGAGAGAGGATCAGTTCCGTCCCCTGCCGTTTTACGCCGACTCACTCTCTGTCTCTCGGAATGAGGACGCGACTGACTCTCCAATGGAATCTGATATCTTTTTTACAATTTGTGAAAAACGAGCAAGTCCTCTCTTTACTTTCCCAGAGAGAGAGATAGCTGACCAAACCTCGATCTGATCCACGAGACCTCCTCCTCTCTCTCTCTGACTGACAAAAAATCTGCCCCAACAAATTCATCAATGTCTTGTAGCTGTTCACTGGATGGTCTTTTAGACTCTAACTCTCTGTCTCTCTGACTCTGACTCTTAGTCTCTCTGTCCTTCTGACTGTCTCACTCTCTGTCTCTCTGTCTGAAACTCTCTCAGTCTCTCACTTTCTGACTGTCTTCATCTCTCACTCCTTCACTCTGTCATTCTCTGTTTCTCTGTCCCTCTTATTGACTCTCTGCCTCTCTGTCAGTCTCTGTCGCTCTGTCTCTCTGTCTCTTTGACTCTTTGAATCTCTGACTCTCTGTCTCTCTGAATCTCTGTCCCTCAATCTCTCAGTTTTTCTCAGCTCTCTTAACGTGCCCTCTCTCCCTCACTCTTTCCGTCCTCCGCCTTTTAATCTCCCCCGAATAATGCCCAGAGCAGTCTATAATGGTTGCTCTTCTCATCCAGGAATCACATGTTCCCCTTCGCTCTCAGGAACAATTATTATGAACAACAAGTGATCAAGCCGCCCTCACCCGCCTCTCCCGAAAGAATCGATTTGTGCTGATCGCCCGGAGGGACTTTGCTGTGAATCTCCCGTCATGTCGGGTCACCACCTGCTCAACCGACACCCACCTCTTGAGCTCTTGCAGAATTGAGCAGCATTTCAGGTGATCAGTCTCTGGACTCTTTTCTCCTGGTTTCTTGAGATTGTCACCGAGATTTTTATGAGTTCGCTACTTTTTCAATCCTTTATTAGCATTTTTTGATTCTTCTTACTTCTTCGTCTCAATCACTCCAAAAAAGCTACCCTTCCAGAATGTTTCTGCTCCCATTTCTTTTCTCTTCAGTTGCAGCCGGTTCATCCACAACTTCTGCCTGGACATCGGGTCTTTTTCCCGACTTGAGGTATTTTCTACTGAACAGCTTCTTGGAATCCGTAAAGAGAGGTTTAATGGGTCTAAAGAGGGCTCTTAAAGTGGTCAAAGTACTTCCTTCTTTCTTGAGAGAACAGGTGTAGCAGCACTTGTCATCTACTAAAACAACATTTCCGGTTCCCGCAGTAATCGGACAGATGTTTTTTGTGGACAGAGGGACAGAAAGTTGGAGGGACAGAGTCAGAAAATCAAAGAGTGAGAAGAACAGAGGGACAGAGAGTGAGAAGGACAGAGAGACTGAGAATTTTAACTTTCAGAGGTCCATCAGTCTCCGAATGTGTAGCCATTCTTCCTCGCAATCATCGTCAGGATGTCTACGTCTGTGATCCGGATAGAATCCTGAATAATAGCCAAGGTTGTCTGTGTCTATATGTAAATGAGAACTTTTTCTAGCAAAAGAATTGAACAGGAGGCTGACGCAGTTGGCTAAAGAGACACCATGTCATTGTCAAAGGAGGTCACAGTGTTCGACGGGGATTCAAGGTGAGGGAGGGAGAGGGACAGAGAGAAACTTTTTTATGCAGGTACAATGTCCGAAGGTTTCAACGGTTTCGTCGTCTCTGTCGCCATTGTCAAGAACCTCCAGATGCAGATTCACTCTCCTAGTGAAGCGTAAAATTTCTTGTTCGCTTTGTTACTCAAACGCTTTTCAGACAACTCACTGAACGAGCAGAAGCCTTCTGTAAAGCATTGGAAGGACGATGGGCCTTGGGAGACTGCGGAAATTCTGCTATCATCTTCGTCTGGGAACACTACAAGAAGGTGGGAAAGACTGAGAGACAGAGAGAGAGTCAGAGACAGGACAGAGACAGTCATTACGCTCCATGGCATCAGTTGATCCAGTAGAACATAGTCAAAACATATTGTATCCAGTAAAACTGTTTTCATTAAAGCGAGCCTCCCCCTACTCTCTTATCTCACATTCTCCTGTCAGTGTATTAATCTTTTATCGAAGTTCATGAATACAGCCGATACGGCGGCCACCTCGCTCGCGTAGCCTAGTGGATAAGAGCGTCGACTGTGAAACACATGGTCAGGGTTCGATACCCCGTGTGTCAAAAGGTATCCTTCGATAGGTCTAATTTTTACTTTTGTTTATTATTCCACTTCGGAAAATTGATTTTTCTTCAAAACATGTTTCACTTCTCGAGATACCTTCGCTTCAAAGCGACAAGATTTTGGAAAAAAGGGTACAAAAATAACTCAAAAATAATTACTGTAACTTCAAAAAAAAACTTTCCAGAAACTTACAGTAATCGTCTGAAATTTATAATACTTTCAGAGAGGCAGAGAGACAAACTGTTAATTTCCAGATGGTAATTTGGCCGGCCCGTCTGGCAGCCAGTTACATTACAGTAGAAGAAAGGAAGCAGATACTGGCCAGTGTAAACGACCTCGTCCAGACGGATCGATGGTCTGAAGCTTTGACGAAAGTCATTGATGACATCCAGACGGAGCTGAAGGGAGATCCGCAGGAGAAGACGGACTGGGGCACATTGGCTCTAATGAGTGCCATTGGAATAGCCGTCGGACTCACCTGCTTCATTGCCTGTAAGCTTTTCAACTTTTTTTCCTGTAGAAGAAAAAAAAGAAGAAAAAAGCAACAGGGATTAAACTCTTCACCCTTCGCATGACAGTCTGAGCACTTAGCCACTACACCATGCAAACAAATGTTGCTGCTCTGAAGCGCCGCTAGAAATAGTTTCGCAGAACATTTACCGCAATCTCGACTGTTCGCAAGAAAACGAACTTTTTTGCTCTTGTAAATTTGCGATGTTCTACAAAGTTGTAGCTTTTGATCTCCTCTACAAGTTTCTAGACCATGAAAATTCTGTGCAAGCACTTTTTGATCCTGAAACCCAAACGAAAATTTATAGGCTGCGTCTGTGCCTTCCGCTGTTGTGGAAATCTACGGGGACAGGATCGACCAAAAGGAGTCCAGAGAGCCGTCGAACGAGTGGACAGTCTCAAGGCTTCAGTCATTCGACGCGGAAGTCAGCTCAGAAGGTATGACAGGTGGGGGGCCTGAAGCTTCTGTTGCCCCTTCGTCTGTCCGCTCTCTTTTTTTTTCCTCTCTGTCTCTCTTCAATACATACTTTCAGATCCTTCAGTCGGTCGCCGAAATTCACGAGCCCCCAGAATCGCTTTTTTGCCGATACGTCAATCGTGTAATTTTAGTCTTTTCTCCTGCATATATTTGTCAACGACCAAGACATATCTCTCTGGAATCACTTGTCAACAGGGTCTTTTCCGTGTAAATAAAGAAATCTTTCTCTGTCTCTCTCTGTCCCGAAAAAAATTAGCTTGAATAATTTTTTACACAGTACGACAAGCAATGTTCTTTGGTTTTAAACACATTTGCTGTACTGGGTCGATTGGGATTCCACTTGAATTCTATACAGTCCTGACCGTCGAAACCCCATCGGTCCAGAGTACCGTCGTCGTGGTCAAAGATTGGGTGGGAACAGGTGGTTCCTGAATTTTTTTGGTCGGATTCTCACTCTGTCCCTCCGTCTCTCTGTCCCTCTGCCCCTCTGCCCCTCTGCCCCTCTGCCCCTCTGTCTCTCTGTCTCTCTGACTCTCAGACCCTCTGTCCCTCTCACCTCTATCCGGACAACATAACCCATCCTGTCCTCCTCCAGTTGAAAAACCAAAGCCCTGGATGCATTCATAGCCCAGAGAACAACTGTTTTCCTCCTTCGATTTACAGAAGACTGGATTGGAAGAATTTCTCAGTGCTACCTGATAACCAGCTCCTTCTGGAAGAGGACAGGTCAGAGGCGGCCCGGCCTCACCTGTAGCTGAAATTTTCTACTGAGATTCTTGGGAAGAGAGACAGTTGAACTTACTGATATCTATCAGGGAGAGACAGACAAATTCACGAGACTGACTCTTCTTGCGGACAGTGTCCGGAGGACAGCGACATCGGGACCGGGAGCAGACCGCTGCCGGCCAGATTTGGGAGCAGTCCAAGTCGGAAAAGCATTTCTAGAAAATTGATTGTTTTTTGCTAAGATTTTTAACAAAAAAACTGTTTTGACGACGAGTACGATCCGCACAATCTTGAGGAGCCCGCCTCCATGCCACAGTAATTTTTCGTTAAAAAAAAACTATAAACGTCAAAATTTTCTGCCATATTTGGTCTCATTTTGAAGCTCTTACGATGAAAAAGACGATTAAATAACTTTCCAGATTAGCGTGATTCGTCAGACCGAAATAGGAATTTCTGCGGCGGGCTCAGCGCGCGCTTTTCAACTATTGCGCGTGCCAAATCTTGGTTTCACTTAGACAAAATTAAGTACGCATGTAAACACAGTTTCCCACGCAGATTTTAACGAAATTTGTACGCAATTTTGCGTAACTAAGAGTACGCAAAATATAGATTCTGCAAAAAAATTCCTTTATAGCCTGTTCAAACTGTATAGAGCATAATTTGAATTGGCTCGCGCTTTCTTCATAGAACTTTTTTTAAAATCAAATTGGCGGGAATTTAGCTGCGTAGCAGCATGTAAATGTTTGATCAAAAAGAGCGGGCCAATTCAAATTATGCTCTCTTTATTTTGATATATAGAACCTAATGTAAGTTTTCCAGCTCTAAAAAGTCTTGAGATTCGGTTCGACCGAGAACTAATTTTTCTTAGAAGAAAAATGGAATGCTTGGGCATAAAAATTTCTATAAACTTACATTTGTAGCAACCCCAGTGACCACCATCAACGCTGCAATATGAATAAGTTGCATGACTGTTTAGCTAGCAGTCCGTCAAAAATCGAAAGCTGAAGGAGGAAACGTGTCGTTCTCTCAAAGAGAATGTCGGGCAGGAACTGGATCTCCGCCGTTCGTTTGGGTCTTTTCCAGCAGAAGAAGACCTCTCTGACCTTTTCTCGGAAAAAGCAAATAAACATCGAGAGGATATTTATGGATACAGGGGGAGCCGGGGGGAGTGGGAGAAAAAAATATGAGGTTAACTGACGAGAACTTCTTCTTTGACATAGCCAAACATGAGCTGCTTGGCAAAATTGGAGAATTTGACCTGTTCGAAGAAGTCGGCAACGAGGACTGCTTCTTTCATCTCGACACACATGGTCTGGAATGGGAGGAATTTGGTAACTGTCTCCGACTCTCTTATACGACTCTTATGTCTCTCTGTCGGCTCTTTTTCACTTTAACCGTCCCTATGACTTTTGACCGTCCCAAGAAAAAATTCGAAAATCCCATGAAAAAAAAATGCTTCAAAACGGATGTCAAATATCGCTTGGGACGGTTAAATGAAAAATAGCTGACTCTATGAACCTCTGACTCTCAGTCTCTCTGTCTTCCGCCCTGTCAGAAAACTCACCGCTAGAACAGTTCCAAGAAGCAGAAGACGACCAAAACGGTCACCAGCCTCTTCGGGACCCTTCTTTCGAACCATATATCGGTAAAGAGCATTGGTAATGTTGTTACGACCTTCACTCAGCCCAGCCTTGGCCATTGTGTCCACGTCGTCAGCGTCTGGAAAGGAATGTATTGAGAGACAGAGAGACTGAGGGAAAGAAGGACAGAGAGACAGAGAGGATCAGAGAGAAATAGACTGAACTCTTGAGAGACAGTTACAGTACCTGGATTCAAGAAAAAGATGGCCTTGAAGGCTGCAAACTCTGTGGTATCAATTTGCATTTGTCGCATCGGCTTCAACAACTGATCAAGCATCTGGTACTTTTTCTTGTTGAAGCCCAGTGGCCTAAATAGTGTCAGTAAGTCACCTGCTGATCAAAATACTTCAACCTCGTTGGATCAGGAGTTCTATCAAAGTATGCTCCTGTCGGAAAGACGAGCATGTCCAGACCGTGGTCCGGACTCCAGAAAGTGTGAATGAGACTGGGGTACGTGATCGCAGAGTGCCGTAGAAGAGCCAGTTTGTCATTTAAGTGTAGTCGCTGGTAGGCGGGGATAGTCTTGGCCCATTCTATCATCACTAGCCAGTCTCTTTCGTGCCTGAAATCGTAAATATGAATAGGAAAAATATCGTTTGGTATAATTTCAATAAAATTTCTATTGAACGATATTAGCCGTCTAGAAATTTGTATACGATTTTGCTTCTATGGCGCAGTGGTTAAGGTGTCAGACTGTCAAGCAGAAGGTGAGAAGTTCGATCCCCCATTCATTCAATTATCATTTTTCTTTTATAAGATTTCATCTTTTTCATTTACAGTCTGATAAAAAAGCTGTCACTACCGTAACCCATCTGCTTCGCGGCGAGACTACTTCACCGATCCCGCACGTAAACGTTGGATACTCAGCTGAGAATCCTGACAGAGTATGTCCTGTTTACTACCAAATCGGTCGAAATGAAAGGGTTACGGTACTATCCAGACTGAGACAGAGACTAACCAGTAGTGGAAGTCTGCATTGGTTGCATAGTACAGTTCTTTGATCGTGTGCCGTTCAGCCTGAAATCTTTTTTTCGATTGCCGATATTTTTTCCTTTTCTTCTTTTGATCAAAGCGCTGCAAGATAACCACATGCATGATTGTTAGTCGCTGTTTGAGCGATAAAGTCATATCTTATTTTCCCTTCAAAATCTCAGTACTTTGCTGGTTCCGCCTCTCTGCCAGGCAGCAAACATCTTCGACACGTCAACAGGGCAAGAGACCGAGTTCATACGGCGTACGCGTCGCTCTCCGCGTGATGACGAAACTTACGGGAGTGGAATACTGTTCCATAAACTGTTCTAGAGAGAGCAGACAGGGAGCACAGACAGCATCAATTAGACTCTCACTGGAATTGTAGTCGGAAACTCGGAGCTGATTGGCTGTCTCTTCCACTGCTGCGAGGTAGAGTAAAAAATTGTCCTCTTGTTCTTCACCGGGGTTTATTTGGTTCTGGAAAGGAGAGGATAATCCCTGTCCCTGTCCCTGTCCCTGTCCCTGTCCCTGTCCCTGTCCCTGTCCCTGTCCCTGTCCCTGTCCCTGTCCCTGTCCCTGTCCCTGTCCCTGTCCCTGTCCCTGTCCCTGTCCCTGTCCCTGTCCCTGTCCCTGTCCCTGTCCCTGTCCCTGTCCCTGTCCCTGTCCCTGTCCCTGTCCCTGTCCCTGTCCCTGTCCCTGTCCCTGTCCCTGTCCCTGTCCCTGTCCCTGTCCCTGTCCCTGTCCCTGTCCCTGGCTCACTCACAATCTGCGACGGTTTCGGGGAGCACTCTTCCGAACTTTCAAGTTTTTTGATCGGCGGGTATCGACGTGTCCTTTTCGTGTACCCGATAGGATCCCGATTCTGTTGAATAGCTAAAAATTCGTTTTACTCTCGTTTCATTTAAGCCCACCATTCCGATCCATTCCAACCTGTAAACACTTTTCGAATCGGCAGTGTCGACAAGCGCAGCGGATACTCTTGTCTACGGGACATTTTCCCTCATACTGACAGGTAAATTTTTGATGTTTCATGATTGTTCGACGGAAGAAGGTTTTGCTGAAAGCATATTTATAGTCTCTGTCTCTCTGTCTCGCTGTCCTTCGGCTCCTCAGACTCTCTGTCCCTCTGTTTCTCTGTCTGTCTTTCTGAGAGCCTTCCCACTCACCATCCATTACAGGAAGGGATCCCATAGTGATAACCAGTTGAGATGTCATTGCAGACGAGACACAGTTCCTCCGGCTGTGAGGCCGACGAGGACGAGGCCATCTTTATAACTGAAAGATATGCATGACTAAAAATATTCCGAATACAGCAACATGGGAGAGTAACGAGAGCTTTTTGGAACAATTGACGTGAACTGTATAAACAGACCTGCGCCACCATGCCTGCTGCCAAAAAATCGATTAATCGGGTCGAAAAGTGCCGTTTAAGAATGGAATTTTGCGAAAAAAAAAGATCATGTAATATTTGCGCTTAAATCTACCGAAATTCTACCGAAAATATTCAAAATTTAGCCCACTCCCTGGTACAAACACAACTAGTGCAAAGCGTCCTACTTCCAGCCCATTTTCATGTCCAAAAATGCATTTTTCAGCTTTTCGATGTTTTACAAAAGTGTAACTTTTTACCAGCTCTGCAACTTTGCAGAACATCGCAAAACTTAAAAATCAATTTTTGGACCCGACACGGTGAGTGTCGCGCTAATGCTGTACAAATCAAGGACTACAACTTGAATTGCATAAATTGCAGAAAATTTTTGTCATGTTTGTTCTCATTTTGGACCTTTTTATGTGAAAAATACAATAAAATAACTTTCCAGGGCATAGAGGGTCGTCAGAACTATTTGGAATTTTGCGCGGCGCGCATTCTTGTCTCTGAAAACATAAAAAGACTGCTAAATTCCTTCAAGTGTCAAAAATTTGGAAGATTTGCAGGAAAGCTCAAGAAAATCTATGAGGATCTAAGAATTTTTTTATTAATGATTGACAAATTCAGCGAGAAGATTGTTGACTAACTGCCAAACACTGTGAAAAAGAGGAATTTTTCGGGGAGATGATAATGGAAGGTCATATTGATTTTTTGATAGTGATACCAATCCAAAGATCAAAAAGATTCGATTACCTTTGATTCCTAAGTATCGAGCGAAATAAAATGGAAAAGAAAAAAGGAAAAAGTGAGTAAAGTTCAACATAATCAGTAGAGAAATGAAGAAACTTCATCATGTGTTTACGGAGGCGAGTCGCCACGGAAACCCCACGGGACACCTTTTGTGTATCTCTCTGTGTGCCGATGTTTGCTGTTGGCAGCAGATCGCAAGAGGAGAGAGAAAGAGAGAAGAGTGACGTGAGAGCGAGATAATCAATGGAACAGGTTGGTAGTTGGCCAAGTACAGAGAGTGTGTCGTAGAAGAGGGGGAAAAAGAGAGAGAAGTGTTGCAATCACTCTCTCGCTGCGTCCCTTCCCGCGCTCGTCTCTCTCCACTGATAAGCTGTCTCTCTGCCCCGAATGATAAGCTCCTACAGGGATTTATACTCACTGGTTATTAATGAGGCAGCCGAAGGGGTGTGAACGGAGATTAACTGGTGAAGGTCATTGAATCAATAAGACAGGAACTGAGTGGGTAGGAAGGTAACAATAACAGACAGAGAGATTGAGAGAGACAGTCAGAGAGTCCGAGAGACAGAGGGACAGAGAGTCAAAGAGACAGAGAGACAGAGTGACAGAGAGTTAGAAAGTCGGAGAGACAGAAAGTCGAACAGTCAGAGAGTCCGAGAGTGAGCGTGAAAACGTGAGAGTGAGAGTGAGAGTCAGACGGTCAAAGAGACGGAGAGTCAGAGAGTGACAGCGGGAGGGTCAGACAGGCCAGTCTGAGAGTCAGAGAGTCTGAACTAGATGCAGTCTTGCCAGCAAAGGGAAACTTTTAGGACGGAATGGAAGTGCAGAGAAGATAGTGAAAGATGGCGGCGCCCAGATAGATTACATCTCGTACCGAAGAATCAAAAGAGGGACGACCGTCTGTTTCCGTTCTCTGGGGTGTTGTGCAGAAGGGGAGAAAGAGGTCTGGGAATTATGCGGCTCGAATTTCACGTGAACGAGTTCAGTCTGCTGACTCGGGGGGAGAAAAGGCCATAGAAAGCTGCATCGGACATTTGTGCCCGTCGATAGGAGAGGTTATCAGACAGCGGTTCTGTCAGGGACAGATTATGGGTATGGGGTGACGGGTTGCAACAGGGGTTAGAGAGAGACTACCGGAAGATCAAAACATACATGAATATCGATGATGATGACTTTGAGGCACAGAAAGCAACAGACTACAAGATGCGGGACGAAGAGGTAGAGAAAAACGGAGGGACAGAGAGTCAGAGAGCCGGAGAGTTAGATAGTGAAAAGGGGAAAGTGAGGGTCAGACAGTCAAAGATCCAGAGAATCAGAGGGTCAGAGAGTCAGAGGGACGTGACAGACGGGACAGAGAGACAGAGAAACAATAGACAAGTAGAACTCACCGAATTTCATTTTTGGGCGGTAGTAATTTACGTCCTGTCGGTGCCGGCAAGTTCTGTCCAGACATTTTACGTAGAACCGAGACGAGATTCTTCGAGCGGGCGAGTGAAGCGGGCACTCCTTCCTCGCGGCCCGTGACTCACTTTCGCGCCAAAAAATTCGAATCTCTAGACGTAAACACGACAGATAGATACCAATCACAGAAAAGTACTAATCTCAATTTATTGTCAATCATCGAAAGATCAAAATTGATTTTCTCAAAAGAGCTCAGGCTCAGTACGGAAAGATCAGAAGAGCACCTACGAACAGTCATGCTCACTGGAAAGAAACTGGAACTATGCAAACTGAACACATAGGAAGCACACAGGTCTTTTACGCCTGCAGCTAAGAAATACCGAAGTCATTAACCTTGAACAGTTGAGTATCCATCTTCTTCTCCGGCGACGACAGTATCTGCTTCGGGAGCAATCGTGTTCACCTAGCGATTGTAGAAAGAAGAAAGAAGCCTTTTCCACATGACAGATGAAGAGATTGAAGCAGGGCAATAGGAGCTCGACCAAAGCAGGTTCCAGAGCAGCAAAAGCCAGAGTCTGTGGTTGAGAGAGAGCATCATTCGAACGCATCTCGAAGTTTCAGTAGTTTCTTGTCTCTCGTCTGTTTCTCTTATCGTTCCCAGTGGTTACAGGTCTTCGATTCCAGCAACGTCAGTTCTTCCGCATAGTTTGATTCTGGACAGGTTCCACCACTATTTCAGTAGTCGTATGCTCGTTGCCAGTTCATCTTACAGAGTCCCTTCATTTCATCCGTAAGAACTGGTCACGTTTGGGCAGATTACGTCAAGAAATGCCCATAGGTCTAGTGAGGCTATGATCGGATCATTGTCAAGCAGGAACTTTCAGAATTCAGTACTTTGGCCCACAGCTATTGGCATCTTTTCATCATCGATCCTCGTCATTTTTCCAGTTCCCTGAAAATCATCAAATGCAAACAAAGCAGAAACTCTTGAGTCTCTACATCTGTCAGCAAGAATTTTGCGCTGGCTGAGAACACTATCAGTTGTCCCTTGACGGAACCGAAGGACAGCCAAGAACTATACCAAACACCGCTGTAGATTCAAGGCAGTACTTTCAGAACCTAGGAGAACTGAGCATGACACTACCATCTTTCGACGGCTGCCGGCAAGTGGCGGATTCACAAGCTAGCAGTCATTTTTGCCGTCTTTCTACCAATTGACAAAAAGGACGCGGAAAATGTACTGTAGCACTGCTGTATGCAACGTCTGCCTATCAGTGCCTAGAGTCAAAAGAGAACTGGAAAATATCACCTGGTAGAAGTAGAAGAGTAACAAATTAAAAGATTAAAGATTAAAGAAGTAGAAGAAGATTCCGGAAGCTAGACGAGGAAGAGAGGCAGTTTCCATGGTAGAACAACGGTAGTTTCAGTGTTGAGAAGAAGAGCCAGCCATCCAGTTGAAGCGTCACATCCAGAACTGACAATGAGTCTCTCCAGTTGACGAAACTTTCAAAAACTTTAAAGTTTTTTGAAAGTTTCTATATTTTCCAAAAACAAAACTTTTAATGGAAAACTTGATTTGAAAAGCGTTTTGACAAGACTTGACAAGTACTTTTAGGGAGATGCGAATTTCAGAAACAGAGACTGGGAGACAGGAAGACAAAGAGGTTTTTTAAAAACAGAGACAGAAATTCTGAGAGAGACTGGGGGACGGAGAAGGAGGGAGAGAGAGAGACAGAATCAGAGGAACAGTTAGGGAGAGAGACAAAGACAGTATTACTCTACTGATCAGTTACAGTAATCCCTCCTTCGAATCGCCGTTCTCTCCAAAGGAACAGCCATCAGTTCTGAAAATAGAGTGTCACAAGCTCCCTGTCTTTCCGGAACCGTCTGGATCAGTCCTGTCAAGTTGTCTTCCATCTCTTGTCAACTCTCTACCTCTGAAAGTTTAACATTTCACTGAAATTATAGGCGGCAAGATACTCTTCCGTGAAGACCTTTTTTTGCAAGTGTCGCAATCACGTATCTGTCATTTTTCCGCTGGTGTTCGCCGACATAAAACGCTCTAAAATGTCGTCCAGACGGCTTATTCTTCAGCTAATACTACAAAAACAGGTAAGGAATCAGTTTTAGCCAGTAATTTTCTCCTAGAAGTATTTCAGCACAGCTCCGAGTCCCAAATTCAGCGGCCACATTCCTCCTGGCGCCATTGAGAAGCGGTTCTCGTTTAGCAGCGGCCCTGGCGGACAAAATATCCAGAAAAATGCCACAAAGGTACGTTTTCTTCCATTTTCTCAGCTGAAGATCAATTTTAGGCAGAAATTCGCTTCAAAATCGATGAAGCCGACTGGATTCCACACGACTTGAAGCAGCCACTAAAAGAAGCCATGGCAAATCGACTAAATCATGAAGGAGAGGTATTTTTTTCGTCTTTTTATGCAAAAAAAACGGATATTTCAGCTAATTTTTGAGAGCGAAAAGACTCGAGAACGGAGCCTGAATCTGACCGACTGTTTTGACAAATTGCGCTTGGCGATTTACGACGTAGAGAGACGGCAGTCTTTTCGGCTGGAGACGGAAGAAGATCGGAGAATTTTGAAAAAGGTAAGGCTTCTTTCGCGTTTCTAACAAGCACCTTTATTGAATTCAGCCTGTAAAGCCAGCCCCCTGGACATAGAAATAGGTCAAAAATGGCTAGAAATAGACAAATTTCAGTAACAAATTGTTGTACGTCATTTTCTTGCCTACTGCTGCCCAATTTTCACATCCAAGGCGTTGTTCTACATGCTGAATTCAATAGTGTAGTAAGAAAGCTGAAATATCGAAAAATATTAACAAGAAAAAGTCTTTCAGAAAGCAGAAAAGACAGCGGAGCATCGACTGGCCGAGAAGAGACGTCTCTCACAAAAAAAGTCTTTTCGTTCCAATTTGGATAATTCATAAAGTTTTCAGCTACTTTCTTTCTTGAAATTTCCTTGTTCTCGTCCAGTTGTACCTGAAAACTTGCCCAAGTCCCAGCACTTTTTCAGTGACATTTGGCAAAATTCTTTTTTCCCGTAAAATACCGCGTCGGCAAAGTATCGTACTCTTTTCGTTTCGAGAGCCAAAATCAGTTTGGCGGGCAAGCGCGCTAATTCAAACCGAGTTTATCCATTTTTTTCCTTTTCGCACCGCTCACCAATTTATGTTTTTCTGCCTTCTCAAAAAGAAGCAACAATGTTCAAGAACAATGTCATACTAATTTGTAAACCGCAGAAAAATCCCATGAATTCCGATAAATATTATTCTCGCCAGGTTTCATGCCCTGCTATCACCAAGCAAAAAGCTTCTAACCTTCAGGGGTTGAAAGAGACACTGTCAGAACTTGCAGACTTTATTAAAATCTATGATTGACAAAACAACCTTTTTATTGCTCGCACGTGTTCATCTTGCACGTTTACTGCAAGAGTTGTATGTGTGCTACGTTATATACCATTGCTGACGTCTGGAGAAGCGATAATTTTTCACCTATCCACAATTTTCTTGCCCATTCATCGTAATTCGGGGTTTATTATCTTCTTGGACGGCAATTTACCCTTCCCGTGACCATGAATTTCCCTGAAATGCTCATTAGCAGCTGTAGAGCAGCTCAGACCGATTTTTATCGTGCTTTATGTCAAAAGTGCCCGAATTTTGCTGCTAAAAGGAAGTAGGCGAATGTGAAGCAGACTAAACCTCCGTATACGTACTTGAAGGCCCCTAGACGGCGCCGGCGATCGATTTTTCATATCCTGAGGCTGCTACATGGCCGTTCCCTCCCGTTCTTGTCTTTTTGACCACATCTGATTCACTTTTTGTCCAGAAGACGAGATAAGAGCTTCTCAGATGCTTTTTCTCCCTCACGTGGCCGTTTTTCTCTCCCATACAGCCCGTCTATCTCGGAAACAGTCTCAAAAATAAAGACAATTTCCGGGACCGGGAGACAATGTTTTCCTGTCTTTCAGCCGTGCCGCGTGGTCGGTCGTATATGTCACGTGTGTCGACCCCCGAAAGCGTTCTGGTCGGCATACGGATTATTGAGGTGACATAGTGGACCTTAGGTCTCTCGTTGACCTCTCATTTCCAGAGAAAAACAACCCGGACACATTGTTTACTCTAACCTTTTTGCAGCATGTTTATCTACACTCCCGTCCCGTTGAAAAGTGTAAACACGCCTTGTCTGTGTCCTTTTTGTCTAGGAGAGCACATTTTTGTGTTCTGGAGTTTTTCAACCGTTTCAAAGCCATTTCAGTATCTTGTCGGAAGCGGCATATTTTGTTACGCCGCCTCCTCTCTCATTTTCTTGTCCTATTTAGCTGGAAAGCCCGTTTTCATTGCCTAAAACGCAAATTTCACGTCACTCCTCTTTCTGTTATTTGTGAGCCATTTTCCCCCTGTATAAGCCGAAAAAATCCCTGCTGGGAGCCATCAGATCGAATAACCAGCTCTATATACATCCTTTGAAAAACCTTAGCTCGAAGAACGAAAATTCTAATCCTGTAAGTCGTCAGAAGCCAAAAACGGATAGATACTTACCCGGAAGCCTCTAAATTGAAATTACCTTTGCCTATTTCCGTTCAGCAGCCTCATTTCTCTTCTCCTTGCCCACGAAATTGTTTTTTTTAACATTTTGATAATCTTTCACCCCAAATCACATGCTTATGATTCACAGATCGTATAAAAAGCCCCCTCTTCCGTGGTATCTTGCCCCCTGTGTTTCCACCATCTTATCAGAAACATGTGATTCTAGTTCCTTTTCTGCTAAAATTGTTGTTGCTTGTCTTCTTGTCGATAGACTGGGAGGAAAATGGCTTTGCTATTACATAATCCACTGAAGTATGCCTATGTGACGCGAATTTTTCGTTGTATTTGCCAGAAAAAGTTAGCTACTTCTATTTATTCCTATTTTTACCGATTTACCTAGAAAAAAAATACTCTTTCGACATCATTTTCATTCGTACCCCGTTATCTGAGCCCTTTTCGCTGTGAACAATCGCAATTTTCGAATATAGGACGCAATTCTTGCGGAAATTCATATCGTTTCGAATTACGCCTCCCATGGCGAAGCTTTTCGTCTCATTCACAATGTTCTCTATTGCAGGGACTGAGGTCAAAGCCGGTCAGATGCAGGATGACCCGTCAACTACAGCAGAATTCGCCTTCGCCAATCTGCTGTTACGTCGGGAGCAAGACATCTTCACTCTGCCGGCGAGACTAGCTCAGGTTTTACCCATTTTTTGCCGGAATACGCTAAATTTCAGGCTGACGGTGTAATTGGGCCGACTGATCGTGACCGGGAGGCCGCCTGGATCTGCAGCGCTGCCAGAAGGCTCGGTCTGGACATGGATAGCACCACGACCGCTATCGCCATCATGGACAAGGTCGTCTGCTCGACGCGTGTTCCGCCAAGGTAAGTAGTAAGCTCTTTTTTGATCTTTCAAGGTATTCTCTGTACTCTCCTCGCATTTTTCTTGTTTCATAATGTAGACCAGTCAAATTATTCCATTTTCTTGTTTCCTGTGCTTAGGAACTGTTCCCAGAGATTCTGTTTTTTCTCGACCTATTTTCGTCTTTTACAGTTCTAGTCCAGCTTGTTCACCTGGCGTGCTAAATGTCCACATTATGTAAAATTACGAATTAGCGGGAAGGTACCATTCGACACGCAATTTTGCTAGTAGACAATGCTGTAGCTAAGAAGCCCGCTCCAATAATCCACCCACTATTCCTCACCCTTTCCCTATGCCCAAATTTACAGATACATCAACTGCGTGGCGGCTGCCTGTCTCCATATTGCCAAGAAGATGTGGGAGGATTGTGACGACAGCACCTACGTCTTTCTCCAGCGGCTTCGTCTCGAATATACCATATCGGAGATGAAGCGCATGGAAATCCGCATACTTGGTAGAATTTGGTCACGACTTGAGTTACCAAAGTATGTTTCAGAGCTTCTCCGATGGGACATTCAACTGCCGACCGTCTCGCGCTTCCTAGACGCCATTCTGTCGCCGCTAGGTGCTACGTATCTGATCAGTCCTCTTAGGTAAGCCTCTTTTTTTGATTTCAACCGAGAATGAGTCATTTTCAACTGCTAGAACACTTGAAAAAGAGCTAAAGTTATGCCAAAAGTACCAACTTTCAGACGTCAAATCGAGATTGTCGTCTGCAACTGGCGTCTCGTTTCTGCCTTCCGCCCATCTACCATCGCCCTGGCCGTCGTTTCGCTTCTTCTAGAGGGAGCACGTCGCAACTGGGTACAATCTAGTCATCATCTCCTCAAATCACTCAATGTAAGCTTTCTTTCTTCCACCAGCCGTCTACGACGGCTTTCGCCGCCCTTGCGCCTGCGGCGCTCACGTACGTAACAACGGCCGTGCAAGTTTTGACATTATTGCGCTTTAGATAGTTTAGATTCTCCCAGATGCGTTCCCCTCAAAAAAACTCGTTCGATAAAAGATTAATATGACAAAACTTGATATGTTACCCTAGTCTCGACAACTGCGGACACCACTACAGACAGACGGACACCATTGCACTTTAGTAAAGAAAGATAGCTTCTTCACAGAACAAAGAGCTAGCCATCGTAACTAGATAGTCAATCCACGTGAAAAATGGCTTAGATTATCTTCATAACTTTCTTCTATTTGCAGATCGACATCTGCGAGCTGGTCCGCTGCCGCGAGAACATTTCCTCCATGTGGCATCCTTCACTCTTCCCCACCTTCTCTACTTACGGTCTTCTTGCTGCCGAAGAACACGATTTCGTCCAGCCGCCTCTTCTCGCTCAGAGCTCACCCAGATGCTCTTACAGTACTCCCGGAGTCACTCCCAGCAACGAAATTACGTCGCCTCAGCCGCAGCCGACTCCGTGTTAAAAAACACCAAATTTCTCATTCTATGTATTCTATTTTCTACCATCGAAACGCGAGCGGCCGGTCCGCTGAAACCTATGTCGCCAGTTTTATCACATCTCTTTCTCATTATTCACAATCACACTGGGTTCACAGTTGTACATATACAGAGCTTTTTGGGAGTTGAGACTCTCTCCGACTCTGTTCACACCTTAATACCAAGTCTACCAAAGATACTCATGTGAATATGAATAAATTATTAAGTTTGAGCTTGTTCTGTGCATCCCTTTTATCCAGTCTTTGTTGCTGTTACTGTCTCCCTCCCCGTCCTTTCCCAAATGACTCTACTGTTACTGACCCACCCAGTCTTTTCCTACCAATTTGATCTCTCTACCTTACTCTTGTCTCAATTTTCAAACTGTCAGAGCCGTTTGGAAGCTCTTAAATGTTCAGTTTCTGTCATCGGGTCAGTCTCTCTTCAGTAGTATGTTCTCTCGACTCTCCTGTCGGTTCAGTAGCTTTTGAAGTTCTGATTCCTTGTCCTGTCTCTCTCAGAAGTCACCAACAGTTCCGCTCCCAGACTCTCGTGTCCAGTCTGTTTCTGTAGTCCTGCCAGTAGTATCCGAATCCTTCCAAGCGTCCTTCCCACAATTTTACGTTAAATATAGTTCATTTTGAATGTATACATTAAAGGCTAAAAGTGACTTGAATAAAACGACCCGTCGGTTAAAATATATAGATGGAAGCTTAGGAATGTTGAGCAGTTGGCAGCCATTCTTCGTCCAGTACAATGTCCTTGGTGATGTGACGAACCATTCTGGCTGAGCCGAAAAAGTCCGTGACGCGTACTCTTTTGGGATCCTTCGGATAGGTGTCCTGGCGAACTCCTGAAAGAAAATTGGGTTACAAATCATCAAACTTGTCGAAATGATGGTTTTTTAGATGATGTAAACTTCAACGCTTTTGAATAAGGCAAGGTTTTTGGACAGCGACGAAAATCAGAAATGTTTTGACGATGCAAAACAATAATTTCCCGGGTACAACAATACGAATCTAAAAAGTGTTTCGATATACCTAGCACCAAGGCCAAAATAATGGAAGCGGGAGGGGATAGAACCCGCTCTTGTTGTTTCTTATGCAATCCACTCGCAAATTAAAAGTTGTAAAAACCGTATCTACGCACTTGTTTCGCCATGGCGTTCTAATGTCACAAACTTGGAAAAATGTTCGCATATCGATCACAGCTCCAACATGTCTCAGCGTGTATTATACGGTTTGTACAATATAAAGAAGGTTTATCGTAACCCATTTAGTTTGCCGCGAGACCATTATAACATCCAAACGTAGGATATTCAGCCAGCAAACTTCGCTTAGTATCTTACGTGCGCGAAGGAGTTTGGTTCAAAACTGCCAAAACTCGTAGATACCAGTTGGGGGTCTGAATTTTTGACAAGAAATAGCCGAAATGTAGAGAAACAAAAATTTTTATAGCCGAGAGGGTCAAAACTTATTGCCCGGACTGTAACATCTAGATTTGGAAAACGTTTTAACAAGGCTTGACAAGTACTGACAGGAAGACGCGTTTCAGGAGCACATAGAAACACAGACATGGGAACTGTAACAGTAACAATGGCAGTAACTGTCCAAAAATTACTGTATCTTTCAGAGACATAAGTCTAATTGGACAATCCTACGAACGACATTCTGGACGGGTTCTGGAGAAGATGCCGACCAAGCAGTTCCTTTCTCCGTATCTAAAAAACAGTCTCTATCCTGTAAAGTTTACTTTGATTCAAAGCGAATTGATTCTTGTCGCAAGTTCCCGATTACCGGCTCAGATTTCCACTTCAAGTTCTTCATCGATCGACTTTAAAGGGGCAGGTGGCTGAAAAATGAGCTTGTTCCAAACCAATTTCTTTATTATACTTGGGCACCGAGCCGGCTCGAGCCTGACGGTTTTTTGCGATTTTCTCCAAATCTGATTCAATTTTCTCGATTTTTGTTCCAGACATTCGTTACTGCTTTGTTGACTTCTAGCAAACAAGAAATTGGAATTTAAATTAGTAATTTTCGAGAAAAATGGAAAAGCTCGGCGGCTCGAGCCGGTACATTGACTTACAGGCGGGAGAATATTGGGTAGATCCTTGTCCCAGGCCGGTCGCTTGTATTTTTCCATCTTTTTCGTGTCCCTGTCGAATGTGGCTCTTGGCTGCAGCTGTTGTGGCTGTTCTTCCGTCGTCTTTTTCGTCTCCCTCTCAATTGTGGCTGTCGGCTGCTGCTTTGGCTCCGTTTTGTTCGATTCCGGCGTTGAAACAGGCGCAGTTGTCGGAGCCGAACGCGGCGCTGTGCTAGCTATACTCTCCGGCGCCGGGCAGGATTTCGTCGGAGGACTTCGTTGCAGCGAAGAAGCAACACTCTTCTTGCTGCACGTGATGGCAAAGAGGAGGGCAGCCACGGAGACCAACAAGTAGAGCAGCAACAGCATTTCCGATTAATTCCTTCGGGAAATCATAAGTTTTTGCTTTTTATAGTTTCAGAAAATCACTTTATGTTTTCCAAGTAATTTTAGTTCTTTTTGAGAGAGATTTATTTTGTTTTCTAGCGAAAACCCAGTAAAAGTTCCCTATGATATCAAAGCTGTCCTTGAAAATAGATACGCAATCTTGCGTCAAAGATTTTCGAATCAAAGCGTCGCGGCAGCATTCATTTTTCTTCCTCATTTCTCCTCAAATTTACTTGTTTTCTCCTTATTTTTTCTTCAATTTTTTTTTGTGAAAAACGTTCGACAAATGAAGTAGATTGTTTCCGAGCATGCAAAACATAAAAAATTATGCGTTAGAAACCCGGAAAGCTGACCGAAAATGTCAAATTTTCTTCTTTTTTTCAGTGCTATGCCATTGAATATGATCATTTCATAGCAATTGGTTCTTTTTTAGTAGAAAGTAACTAGCAGATCGTTATTTTACGTGTCTACAGGTTTTGAGGCCTTTCTGCCCTGTTCCACGGTCTTTTCCGCCATTCTCACATTGCTTTCATTATTTTTTTCTCAAATTTTAGCTGTGAAATCGAATAGTTTCAAGGAAAAGCTATTTATATCAAAATGCTGTTCATTTTCGAAGCCCCCCCCCCCACCTCGTTTTCACTCACTTCATATCCCTCATCTTTAAATTTTCTGCCTAATTTTTCTCATCTTTGAATTGCAGAACATGTCGTCGAACCGCAAAGTGCAGAAGGTGATGGTCCAGCCGATCAACTTGATCTTCCGATATCTTCAGCAGAGAACCCGCGTCCAGATCTGGCTCTACGAGGATGTCAACCATCGCATTGAGGGATACATTATTGGTTTGTTCTTCTTTTCAAAATTTCGCAGCGAGAACAAATGCCGCTTGCAAGCGCTGCATATTCAGACAAATTTAAATTTGCAGGATTCGACGAGTACATGAACGTGGTCCTGGACGAGGCCGAAGAGGTCAGCATCAAGGCAAAGAGCAGCAGCAAACTAGGCCGCATTCTTCTCAAGGGCGACAACATTACCCTCATTCACAGCGTACGTTTTCCCGAGTTTTCTATAAAACGATGCAATTTTAGGCTGCTCCAGCTGTCGCCTAATCACCCCATCGTCGTCGTGTGATTCCCCAAATTGCACACTTTTTCCTAAATTTGTTTTATTTTTCACGGTGGTCCCAGGATCTCTCTCCCTGTTATGTGTTGTTGCTTATGTATCCCCTTTCGAGTAAATTTTCCTGGAGAAGCCGTTATTTGTATCGAAAAGGCTTTACCAAATTGTATTTTTGAGCTAGAAACGTGAGAAATGACAAGAAAATCAGATGCGAGCATGGCTGGTCATTCTGCTCGGTAGCAGCGTCCAGGCCATTCTAAACACGGGAATACAGCTACGAATTGAGGAACTCTTCGACACGCCCGGTCACACCAACAATTGGGCCGTTCTCGTCTGTACTTCGAGGTTCTGGTTCAACTACCGGCACGTCTCGAATGTTCTGGCCCTCTATCACACTGTCAAGAGGCTCGGAATCCCGGATAGGTTCGTATACAAGCCTTTTCCCTGTCGTCTTGCGTATCTTCAAGCTTTTTCATCCCTAAAAATGTCTGAAAGATTCTAATATAGCTCCGGACCGGCAGGTTCCCGCGCTGGCCTCGTTTTCCTCGAAAAACCATTGGATTTTCCATTACTTTGACTCCGAAAAGCTACGAAACTTCGTCGTACCACTGTAAACGTTTACAGTGAGCTGAAATTCGTTGTATTTTATCGGAGCGAAAAATTTACCGCTTAGAAAATATTGTAACATCCTCTTTGAGCTAAGCTTTGCTACAAATGATGTAAATAACTTTACGATCCCGAATTTCAAGCACTTTTGTGTAGGGCTCGAGACTTTTGTGGAAGAAGGCTCATCATTTACTTCACTTCGCCAATTTTCAGCAACATCGTCATGATGCTGGCCGAAGACGTTCCCTGCAATGCCCGCAATCCTCGTCCAGGTATGTTTCCCCCGTGTTTTAAGTGAATACAAATTTCCAAAATGATTCCCACAAAAAGAGTAACATAAATACTTGCAGGAACGTGCTTTGCCGCCAGATCTGGAAGCAATCTGTACGGCGTCAATGCCCAAGTGGATTACCGCGGAGAAGAGGTCACCGTGGAGAATTTCATCCGTCTGCTGACGGGTAGACACACGGAAGGAACGCCGAGATCGAAGAGACTGCTCACGGATCATCAGAGCAACGTTTTGGTGTGTATTTTAGCTGAATTCAGGCTTGAATGTACTGCCAATTTCCTCAAAATAATGGGGCTCTCGCAGCGAAAACGTTCGATTTGAAAAAGGTCTCTTTGCAAAATCTTGACTGAGTATCCACTGAGTATCCAATGTGTGATGTAGCCAAATGCATAAAACGTGTAAACATTTGATACTCAGCCAATATTTTTGCAAAGTGACCTTTTTCAAATCGAACTTTTTCGCTGCGAGACAGCCTCAAAAAATGAATCTTTTCCAGATCTACCTCACCGGCCACGGCGGCGACAGCTTCCTCAAGTTCCAGGACGCTGAAGAGCTCACCAACACCGAGCTGGCCTACGCCATTCAGACCATGTTTGAGCTGAACAGATACCACGAGATGGTTGTGATAGCTGACACGTGTAGAAGCGCCTCAATGTACGAGTGGATCAATTCGCCGAATGTGCTCTCGACGAGCAGCAGTCTGACGCATCAGGAGAGCTATTCGTACGATGTGGATAACGATATCGGGGTCTATGTCATTGACAGGTATCTTTTTGTGTGTTTTTAAGCTAAAAACGGCTGAATTTAGATACACGCACTTCACAATCGACTTTATGAACAAGCAGGTCAAGGCCCTGAACTCGAGTGCAACTCTACAAGACTATTTGGATTCCTGTCCGCATCACAAGTGCATGAGCACTGTCGGTACGTTTTTAGAAGATTTGGTTACAGCTAAACATTCAGTAAGTAGTAAGCACGATAAAGTTCCCGCACTGGCTTGTCAATAACTTTTTGCCATTTTGCCAAATCCATTTAAAGCTGAAAAAGTGCACAATGTTGCTAAACGGACTGTTCGAGCTCCCATTCTAAAACCTTGCCAATTGGCGAAAAATGCTGGAATTACCCTTATTTGAATTTCCTTGAAGAAATGCGAGCGGCCAGTTTTTAATTTACCCTGTTCCCCAAAATGCAGCTAAATCTTGAACCTTTTCGAAATGGCTTTTACGCTGGTGAATCTGTATTCCCAGGCGTTTCTAATGTCCAACTAGCGTGTTTAGCGTATCGAACTAGATACCCTAAAATCTCGAAAAACGTGAACACGTAATTGCGTATTCTTAGGTAATTAGCCTAAGTTCTGAACTCCCATCCAACTCGATCATAAATCAATCTTTGCTCAACTAACTCTTTACCACTCCAAGTTCAAAACTAACCATGTAATCCTGACAATTCCTGGTTCCTCAAATCTCGTGGCCATGGACAAACAAACATCCAAACAGACACCAGTGCGCTTTAGATAGGTTAAATCTTGTCGTGCAACGTTTCATTTACTCAAAACAATCTGCGTTTGATGACCAGTTTCTTTCAGGAGTTCGCCAGGACACCTATCCGAAGGATCCCAAAAGAGTACGCGTCACGGACTTTTTCGGCTCGGCCAGAATGGTTCGTTACATCACAGAGGACATTGTACTGGACGAAGAATGGCTGCCAACTGCTCAACATTCCTAAGCTTCCATCTATATATTTTAACCGACGGGTCGTTTTATTCAAGTCACTTTTAGCCTTTAATGTATACATTCAAAATGAACTATATTTAACGTAAAATTGGCTGAAAAAGTAATTCTTTCTTTCTGAAAACGTTTTGCTCTCTTGAAGGAATCGGCTACTAATGAAAGAACTACAGAGACACTCGACTAGCTGTTCGTCTCCAAGATGGCCGGAGCTGCTTCTCTTGCCCGCCCCAGTCACTGCCACGACTACCCAGCAGCAGCAGTGTCTCCTGTCTTCTACCACGGCCAAGGAACCGTCGACTGTGGACCAAGATCTGTCTGCTCCTGCTCCTACGACGACAACGACGGGCAAGGAACTGCTTGTGGATCTACCGATGTCTTGGAGGAACTGCACCAGGCTCATGCGGGCTGTTGCGTGGCTCCACCAGCCCACGGAACCATCGATGCCGAGATGGCCAAGTAGGAAGCCAATGGAGTCGAGAGGAAGTTTTTCGGCTACTGTCTCGTCGAACTGGCCGTGGCTCTGCTCTTCACCAGTATCTGACCTCTGCTGGCCAACACCATGCGCTTCGCCTACTCGATCCGTCTCGGCTACCAGATTCTGCGCTGACAGTCGAACAAGTCGCATCGTCTCGTCGCCTACTGAACCACCTTCGGACTCTTCTTTCTCAGCGACCACTACCTCGACGAGTGGACTCTCTACTGGACTCTGGAGGTCGACGAAGTCCCGTCCAGAATTGGAGAAGATGCTGAAAAAGCTGATTGAAGCAGCATCAAAAGTCGAACTTCGTATCAACGACAAAAAGACGGTTCTGCTCACTAGTTGCTCCACAACAAGAACTCCAATCAACGTCAATGGGCAAGCTTTCTCTTTCCAAAATGAGAAAAAATTGTGGCTCCTCCACGTCCATAGCAGCCAACAGCAAATTCATTCCCGTCCTGCCTCTGTACTTTGCAGTTAAAGTCACCAGCAATGAATGGAGTAGCTTCCTTGGGACATTTTCGGATTTCCTGTTCTACTTGGTCCAGGAAAGTATCAAATTCTTCGTCCGTGTAAGTGCTTGTAGGAGCGTAACATCCAATAATGTAGAGCTGATGTGCTTTCAAGTGTAGAGCTGCAAGCCTTTCATTCCGTGGGAAAAACTTAGCTGATTTGGCAACGTCCGAGCTGGTAATAAATGCAATTCCATGAGCAGCAGATCGTCCTCCAGAATGAAATACTACTCACTTAGACGACGATAGAATGAAAGATCCCTTCCCGACAATTCGTGCTTCAGATGTTACAAGTACGTCGCAATTGAACTTGTTGAGGGCTTCTTCTATTTCTAACTGCCTGGCTGTAGTCGCTAGTGTTCTGGTGTTCATGGCTCTCCAATGGTGAGCAGTGGCTTTGGAGGCATTGAAATGGAGTAGAACCACGCGTTCCCAGGCGATCCTCGTGGGCGATCTGTATTCTTCTCTCCCTGTGGTAGATATTTTCCAGTTGTCTGCACTTTGAAAGAGCAATTAATTAGAACAACATTCCACAAAACGAGTAGAAGCATAAGATGTACTTTCGTCCGGTAACATTATATTGACTGCAAGGAATGCACCAAAAATGTATTGCATCAAAGTAAAATCCTCCAAGACTTTCAGTCGTGACGTATTAGCTTTGAAAACAGTCGTTTGTCTTCAGTTTAGTCTGCACGACTACTTGAGTCTAATAGAGTTAATTTAGTATAAAAAGAATGAGGCTGACCTTTTTACAGAAGTCAAGAAAAAGGTTCTTCGGGATAGGATCAGCACTGGCAATTCTTAGATATTGAGCATTGTCTTCGACAAAAGAGTGGAGATCTTTACAAGAACGGCGAAGGTGAGTGAAAGATGCTGATGATGTCTGAAAAATGGTAAAAAAAAAAGAATAACAGAATTTATAGGCAATGAAGTTATAGAGTTAGGGATGGGGCAAAATTTAAATGAGCAAAGTTTGTTCGACGAGCTGTTTCTTATTTCTAGAGGGAATAAAAAGAACGTTACCGGAACCTGAAAGACACTCTGTCTTACCTTTTGAATACATCGCAGAAGAAGACTGTCAGGTAGCTGGCCTAACATTGCAGCAAAATGAGGAAGAATATGAAGTTCAAATCTCTACATAAAAATCGATAACTGGTCTTTCAGATCAAAAGCCGAGGCTTTGTTTTATGAGAGTTTTACGGGAGATTCAACGCGGTAACGGGAGATTCAAATGTGCGGCGGAGGGAAATAGAACGGGGAGGAACTAATTGACATTCCTGAGAACAGAATATTTTATATTTTTCGTCTTTTTTAGATACGGAGAAAGGAACTGCTTGGTCGGCGTTTTCTCCAGAACCCGTCCAGACTGTTCAGTCGCTCGTAGGACTGTCCAACTAGACTTATGTCTCCAGTGCGAGGGAAGATGGATGGGGCTCCGCGAATGTCTCTGAAAGACTGTCGTTTTTAAAGTTTTCACTGCTATTGTCACTGCTACTGTTACTGGTACTGCTACTATTACTGTCGGTCTCTGTCCCTGTTCCTGAAACTCATGTCTCCCTAAAAGTATTTGTCAAGTCTTGACAAAACGCTTTTTAAATCAAATGTTTTCCATTAAAAGTTTTGAAAAAAATAGAAACTTTAAAAAAAAAACTTTAAATTGAAAACAGCTTTTAAAAGTTTCGTCAACTGAAGAGACTCAGTTCTGGATGTGATGCTTCTACTGGATGGCTGGCTCTTCTTCTCAACACTGAAACTACCGTTGTTCTACCATTGAAACTGTCTCTCCGCCTCGCCTACCTTCCGGAATCTTCTTCGACTTCTATCTTCTAATTCTCTTTTGACACTAGACTCTGACAGTCAGGCGTTGCATACAGTAGCGCCACAGCACATTTTCCCGTGAACTTTTGTCAATTGGTAGAGACACGGAAAAAATGACCACTAGCTAGTGAATCCGCCACTTGCTAGCAACCGTCGAAAGATGGTAGTGTCATGCTCAGTTCTCCTAGGTTCCGAAGACAGCTAATGAATCCACAGCGGTGTTTGGTATAGTTCTTGGCTGTCCTTCGGTTCCGTCAAGAGAAAACTGATAGTGCTCTCAGCCAGCGCAAAATTCGTGCTGATAGATGTAGAGACTCAAGAGTTTTTGCTTTGTTTGCTTTTTTTTTGTTTTGTGAACTGCTACTGAACAGGGAAAGAGTACGTGGTACTCCAAGGTCCAGTCGAAAAAAATCAATGGACTAACTTTGTCTACTCTGACCACTGACAGCTCTTCAATCTTTATTGTTCGAGCTCCTAATGTCGATTCACTCCACGATGTGAACAAGACTGGAGAGCTTCCTACTGCAACCTACTAGAAGACCCGAAGAACCCGATGACTTCCTACTACAGTCCTAGCTGAACGTCTGAGGTTTGATGGAGGAAGATACTGTCGGAGAAGAAGATGGATTCTCAAATGTTCAAGGCCAGTTATTTCGGTATTTCATAGCTACAGGCGTAAAAGACCTGTAAGCTTCTTGGGTGTACTATTTTTCTTACAGTTAAGTTGGTTCTGGTTTCTTTCCAGTGTTTATTACTCTTACAATTAGTTGGTATCTCTCCCTGTCCCCCTACTGGTTCCCAATGTTTCTATCCCCCCTCACAGTCTCTGTGAGTTTCTGACTATCTGATTCTCTCTGACTATCTGACTCTCCGACTCTCTGACACTGACTCTCTGGTTCCTCTCTGTCCCTCTTCCCCAACTCACGTCGAAACCACCTCCCCGGCGATATCATCCAGACTCCTGCTGCGTCTGCTGTTGACCAACGTGTCTCCGAACACCCTCAGCGGTTTTCGCTCCTCCCGCGCCCTGTCCGTTCGCAGTTCCGTGTGTTCGAGTCTATTTTTCAGCTCCTCCACCACGCCGTTGGCCATTCTGTTCGGGAGGCGTCTCTCTCGTTCTCTCGTAGCTGAAGAGGACCGTGATCGATTGTGTGGTTTAGAGGAGCTTGAGGAACTGCTACTGAACAGGGAAAGAGTACAGAAATTTGAGAGTATGACTCACGCTCTGGGAAGGAGAAGTCCTGAAAGAAAAAGTCTGTGTTCCAAATCCATAATTGACCTCTGGACCTCTGGTTTCGACAGGAGAACTTGCAAATTTGCGTGCATGATTTGAGCAGTTTCTGGAGAGTCACATCTGAAAAATTCTGCTGAAAAATTAATCCAAAAATGAGGTACATAGCTAGAGAAAAACCCAATGTCCGCAAAATACGCAATTTCATCTGTGTCATTTTTAGTGCAACACTCAAAATGTTTGTTTCCTGAATCCTCTTTTTTCGACGAGAAAACGCCATTTTTCAAATATTTGTTGTTCAACAAAGTTGTAGCCCTTGATCTGCTCTACAATTTTGCAGAACATTAAAAAGCTCAAAAGGTATTTCTTCGTGTCTAAAACTGACCTATAACAATGCACATGCATCGGGCATTGCATCTCCGGATTCAAGACCAGCATGACGACGCCGACCACGTCGTCGAAGGGAGGCTTTCCAATAGTACTAAAATTTTATTTTTATGCATAAAACATGACAAAAAATACCTATAAGTTATGCAATTTGCAGCTATATGAAACTTGACCAGCTGCATTTTGACCTTCCCGTTGCGGGACATGGCCGGAACTGACTGTATGAGTTTGAGACCTTTAGAGGATATTTGAACGGTGGCTTTGCTGGGTGTTTTCTTGAAGGAATCTTTGAGAAGTTGTCTCATGGCTGGGAGGACCACCTGGAAGTTCTTATACTGTTCCTCTGACTCTCTGTCCCTCTGTCCCTCTGTCTCTCTGTCCCTCTGTCCATCTGTCCATCTGTCCATCTGTCCATCTGTCCATCTGTCCCTCTGTCCCTCTGTCCCTCTGTCCCTCTGTCCATCTGTCCCTCTGTCCATCTGTCCATCTGTCCCTCTGTCCCTCTGTCCCCCCTGTCTCTCTGGCTCTGTCCAAAATCCAAGAAAAATCCAGACTTACAGCCGACCCTCTGACTCCATCAGCTTCTCTCGATCCCAAATACCAGACGTAAAAGTGCGATTTTGACAGACGATGATTGCCAAAAAGCCAGCTCATTCGAGCGGCTGGAAGATGCGACGAGTTACAGTAATCTAAAAGGCGCGAGTCAGCTCTGAAAATGGCTGTGAATAGAGTGGATGACCGGAAGTGTATCGGACACCTCGACAGAAAAAAAAGCGGAAAAGTGGAAAATTCCGGAGAGATGACCACATTGCGCACATTGGGCAGACAAACAAATTGAGGCGTCGATTGACAGCTCTCGATCAGGCGCCCGGCAGAGACC
Organism: Oscheius onirici; assembly: GCA_932521025.1. NCBI lineage: Eukaryota > Metazoa > Nematoda > Chromadorea > Rhabditida > Rhabditidae > Oscheius > Oscheius onirici. The sequence continues at coordinate 9,426,277 of OW051470.1, read as the reverse complement.
GGTCGTGTGCTCAAAAGCAAGAGTGAGAGAGCCGGAAAATGTTTATGAGGAAAAGGACTTTATCACAAAAATCTTAGCAGGCCGTATCTTCTCTTCTCTCCAGATTGTTGTTGTTCTGTTGGATGCCGGCAATGGACAGTTTTGGACTCTGGCCTCCTGGAGCGAGTCTGGAAGAGTCTTGGTTCAGAATAGAATAACAGACTTACCCAAAAGGTTTGTCTCCTCCACCAAGTCGTCTAGACAGCGACGATCTCTCTCCTTCGGCAACCTTCATGAAATTGTCGACCTGAAAACGGCAAGTAATAAAAGTCAAAGAAAGTGATTGGAAGCATGCAAAGCGCACTCGGCTCACGTTTCTCTTTTGTTTTAGAGTGAAGGCTACTTGTGCCTAAGAATAACTCTCAAACGGGACGAAGAAGATGACGAAACCTACAATGATGGTGATCGGCAGAGCTAGGACCAGGACTCCGCAAGCAATCGCACCAGTGGCTACCAGTTTTCCGGCTAAATTGAAATTAATCTCGAAATCAGAACAAAAAGACTTACGAACTGTGACTGGAGTGAGATCACCATAACCTACAGTGGTCATGGTTACTATGCACCACCAGGAAGCTGCTGGGATACTGTAGAATTGAGAGTTTGGCTCGTCCTTTTCGAGAAAGTAGACTAGGGTGGAGAAAAAGATGACTCCGGTGGCTACTACCATTGCCATCATGCCCAGTTGTCGGAAGGAGGCCTGGAAATAAGATCATTGCTTGAAGTTACTGCCACTGTTACTGTAACTGTACCACTTACCTTTAAAGTTTTGCCAAACATCTGCAATCCAGAGCTGTACCTTCCCAGTTTCAGAACTCTCACAACTCTGAGCACTCTCAGAATCCTGATGACGAGAAATGCTCCCTTCAGGTCTCGCAGCTGGTCGGTACTGATGCCAGCCAACACGAGCATCATTTCGATTAAAAACGGGAGAATTGACAGCAAGTCGATAATGTTCAACAGCTCAAAAAATGTCCCCTTCCGATGCGGAGTGACGAGCATTTTGAGCGAATACTCCATGGCAAACCACACGATGCAGACGTATTCGACGTAGCCAAAAATTGGGAGCGGTTCCATCTCGACGAGTTCTTCGGTTGAGCCATTTTTTAGCAGTTTGGAAGATTTGACGGGAGCCTGGAGCTCGGGGATTGAGCCGAGGACGAGACCAATTATGGAGACGCAGACGAAGAAAACGGACAGGATGGCGAAAATGTTCGAGTAGGTCGAGCTGAAAGTAAAATTATGAGTTGTAAAGTAAAAAAAAACAACAAAAATATTTGTAACAAGACAAGATAATTTTGGGAAAAATAATACAGAACTAACCTTGTTGGTTCCTCCAAAATATCCCAGACTGCTCTTCGCAGCTTTCCACAGCATAAATTCTTGAACAGATTGGGCTTTTCGAGTGCCGACGGAGAATCTTCTCCATTCTGTTCGTCTGGCTGTTCATAGCAGCAGCAAGGAGCCAAAAATGGCTCGATGGGAATTTGCCAAAAACGAAGCTCGTCCAGGATGTCTTGCGGGCAGAGATGGCCAGGCTGGTGGATTAGACCTCAAAAGTTTTTTTAAATTTTATTTTGCTATTTACCACTGAGGTAGAACTGATAAATGACATGAAAAAGAGCTGGAGCTCTCTCGTAGAAATACTCGTCGTTTCGGCCAAGATGAGCTTCGGGGTCTTGTTGTCCCTTTGCCAATTTTAGAAGTCGGCCAGTTTTTCGTTTCAGGATCTGAAAATATATAATTATTCTAAATATAAACAGAGAATATGCAGCATTTCAAAAAGAAACCTATTTTCAATTTGCGTAACGAGGCAAAAATAGCTGCATGAGGGGCATGCATCCAGCTTCGCGCATGATCAAAGACGCATCACAAACAATTTTCAGTGAAAACATTAAGGCAAATTTATGGAAAGCAGAAATACCGAAAGTTGTGCATTATAAACAAAAATGCGAGACAATGTACGATTATGCCGAAGTGATTTTTCAAAAATCTCACCGTGTCACTCCTCAACACAAATCTATGTCCTCCCACATTCAGTCGTACAAATTCTTCTGTGGCTGTGCTCGGTTGAACATCAGTCCCAGCAGCATTCTTCTCGCCTTCCGCCCTCGTCAATCCCAATAAGGGTGTCTGATCCAGCAGCTGCCTGAAACGAATTAAGTTGGATCTCGGTCGCTATATTTACGTCTGGTCGTCCCCCCGAGTTTTGCACCTGGACACATGGTGTCTACTGCTGCTCTCCTGTATCACATTAGCCAGCCGCTGGTCGGGACTTATTCGAAACTGACGCGGTTGCCGATGTCTATTTAGACGCGAGATGCCGTGGCTTGTGGCCAGAATTGACCCTTGTAGAACGGCAGTGTTCATGGCTCTCTAGGTCTGTCGAGGGTCAGCGAATGAAATTAAAAAGAGGAAGAGTGGGACATCTGTTTCCTGAGATCGGACACACACATATGTTCCTGTCATCAACTTGTACTCGACAATAAGGATACGGGTCGACACGGTGTGTTTTCCAGTGGACATGGCGTGCTATCAAAGACAATTAGAGCCTATTGATCTCTGCTAGCAACAAATTACATATTTTGCTATGGAAAATGGCACTTTGTGGCGGCGAAAACGAAATGGCGAAAACGCCATTTTTTTGTTGAAATTCACCACAAGACATGTGGAAACATGTTTTCTGCGTCTGCTAACAATTGATTTTGACTTAATACAAATATTTCCAGGTGCTGGATCAGGAAAACAAACTTGTGTCGAGGATTCGCCCTAAAATTGGGCAAAAAACGAGCAGAACAGACGTTTGGAATGATTTTAGTTGCCAAGGTAAGACGTCTTTGCAAGCTCTAACATCTTGAAGTTCTAGAAAAATGTGCCAAAGAAGCTGTATGTAACAAGAAAAAACGGAAACGGGTGTTGCGAAGGCGAGAAGGAGCCCCTCGAGTTCCCGCGGTCTAATGCATATCGGGTGATTACGAGATAATCTTTGAAATAGGCTCCCGGCGACGCTGCTGCACTACAAATGCTTCTATTTCTGTTTTTTTCTTAGTTTTTTTTAATAATTACAATTTTATAATGAATGTTCAAGAGGAGCGTCTGAAACATGTGAACGACTCGAATCAAAACGCTAAGAAGGATTTCCTGCTGACGTATCTTTCTGAGAGCCAATCGGACTCTAGTCAAGGGCTAAGTGCTTGTTCACGGCTTCATTTTGACTCGTCATTGTGTGTCCAAAAAAGGAAGAACACCAGAACGCTGCCATTTTTGAATATAGTGTAGGAGATTACTTTGATGTTCGTTTTTGGAAAAAAAAAATTTCAATTTTTTTCGCTGTCATCCTTATTGTGCTACACATTTATTTGTTCCTTCCCTTTGTTCCTGTCCAAGTTTTCTGATGTTAGAAGACGGCTCTCTGCCTCTGAATCGTGTGAATTGTCTTTCAGCATTACCCTTTCAGTGTCCTCTGTCTCCGTCACCCGAAAATGACTCCTTTCCTATCGTCCCAGTTCATTCATGACTAACTTGGCACTCGTAATTAGTTGTAACATTTGTCGGAAGCCCTTTGCTAGGAAGCCTTGCAAGACTTACATGCCGATAAAAGGAAGATGCTGGCCGATACGCGTTGGATGTTGCCACCGAACAGTCTTCGGCGACTCTGTCTGCCGCCGTTTTTTGATCTGGTCCGAACGGACCGAATGGTGACTGAAAATAAAGAAATTTGAAGATCGTTTTCACATTATCTCATCCCTCATATAGGTTTAAAGATCAGTCGCATTTTTTTATCATTGGGCTTCGTCTAAATGTATGGATGATGGCATGAGAGAACGGAAGATCATTGTCTGAATGAGGCTGAAGGGATTTTTGATGTCTAGAAAAATACATATCCTTTAAAGTACCGTAAAAGTTAGAGTCTATGAAAGTATCGAAACCAACGGGGACAGAAAAACTGCCTGGAAAAATAGAGTCAGGGTACGGTAACGATATTTTGCCCTTTACAGGAAACAAAAGTCTATTTTTACAACTTCCCTCAAAAACATGACCAGAATAGCCCCCTCTATTTCTGTTGTGATCGACAGAACCTCCTAAAAGAGAGTCAACTACCTCATGACGCGGGAGACCGGCTTGGAGAATGGCTGGCCCGATCATCTGGGATGCATGATTTTAGGGAGGAGAGTCTATAGCGTCCATCACCCAGAGGGAGTTCCTCTCACCCACCCAAAACTTACCGTAAAGACAGAGCCATTATGATCTGGACGCGAGTCTTGAAAGACTCAAAGACGCAACTGAACGGAGGGGTCATTTCCTCATCCTGACCGAGCCCCTTAATGGCCAAGAAAGTAGCTCTTTTAAAAGGTCTTTATTACTGCTTTTTAAAGGGAAATCGTAGGTTGAAAGAGCGGTCGAGCGGAGAAGGAAAGTCGTTTGTGAGAAGAGGATACGATCCGGGGAAGCCTGGCCGAAGAGGATAACCATAACGACCGTCAGCTGCTCCATATGCTGAGGGGCCATTACCGTAACCTCGATAATATTCTCCAAATCCGTGATTCACAGTAGCTACGGGCGGAGGAGCTAAATTTGTCTTTTTAGGAACTGGAGAATAACATACAGTAGGAACTGTAGCCATAAGTTGGATAGAAAGCTCCACTGGACGTTGAATCTGAAGTGGTCTGTTTTTTTTGTTTAAAAAAGACTTTGGAAAAAAAACAATACTTACAGTAATCAGTTCTTCCTGGCATCATATAGTCGCCAAACCGATTATAGTAGCCATTATATGACGAGTACGGATATCCACAAACCGCCGTCACCATTAGAAGAAGAATTATTTTCATCTGAGACCAAAACATCAACAAGCTTTCTTTATTGTGTCAACAAGCACAAAAAGTCAAGAATGGATGGCGTGAGAATGGGCCTTTCGGTCTGCTGGCTTGTGTTCATTTTAAACGAGAGAGAAAGGGGAAGTTGTGATGGCGCTTCTTATCATAATGGAGAGGGGGATGACCCCGAATTTGCATCTTGTGGTCTAGGAAACCAGGTCAGACCCGTGTGGCCATCAGGATCGAGTCGGCGTGTTGACTTGAACTCCGGACTGTCATCGAGAAACGATGGGCCTGTAAAACTTCTCAAATTTTTAGTGGATCTGAAATACATCGGTTGAGAGTGTGTATGTTGACAATCGATGTCGTGGTCGTTTCAAAAGAAGTCTTCGAAGAGTTACATCAATCGCCTGAATATTTGTTAAGCGAAATACTCGGAAAAGGAAAATACCACATCAATTATGGGATCAAGGCTCATCCTCAAGTACCAGCCAAAGCTCGTGATCGCAGTGAGAAAGCTGTACGATGCGAACGGTTTGAAGCCGCAGCTGTCTTGGTCTTGGCTTTTTTCTTTACAGAAACTGGCCAGAGGCGTAGATACAAAGTAGGTAGAGCCCATGAGAACGACAGTAAATGCAAACAGGCCAAGATGCATGCCAAGACGAAGTAGAGCATTTTGGTGAAGGCCTGACTGCTGACGGGTACAAAGAGCTCGAGCAACCTGGAAAAGATGTTGAAGGGATGAAAAGTGGTGTAACTTGTTTAATTAAATGTTTTTAAATGTGAAACAAAGTTTTTTGGAGTCAGAGCAAGGCGAACGAAGAGAAAATTCGCTAAGGGTTTGCTCAATGACTAACAACGAATGCGTGTCAATAGATTTTGGTATTTCCATGACTACAATAAGTTTTTTATATTCTAACAAGTGTAGAAAAAGAATGAGAATGTTTACTGTGACAAAAAATGAGCAGAAAGAGTGTAAAAATTAGGAGGAAAAGGAGGGAGCAACGCTGGAAAACGCATTCGCAAATTACGTACGCAAAAGAACGTCCCGCCTACTGTAACATTTTTATTACGACGAGAAAAAATGTTGCAGCCAGATTTTAGTATTTTCTTGATGTGATTTTTTATTTTTGATGAGGTCCAAAAACCCGAATGACTCACCAGAATGTAGCTTCCGGTGGCCATGAGGAGCAGGATACACGGAATGGCTAAAGAGACGATGCCCAGCAGGATAGGTTCCTGACGAGCCAAATTGGTACACACGTCGCTCTGCCAGTACGAAATCTCCCCGTGGTAGCCGTGAAGCATGATATAGATCATTCCATTCGAGTCGAAAGACTCATTGAAGCCGTGATTGGCATAGATGGCCGAGAGGGCCAGGAGCAGCAAGACCCAGGAGATCATGATCGATGCGTAGACGTGACGGACTGTCACACGGATCTGGAATTAAGGAAATTCTTCCAATTCCTTTGTTGTTGTCCCACCTTGTATATAATAGGATTCCTGACAGCGTAGACGATCAACAATGCCACACCACAATAGCTGGTCGCGACGAGATAGAAATCCAGTGAGACAATCATTTGAAGGGGAAGAGGATGAAGAAGCGACTCTTTCGTGGTACAGCCAAAATGAGGGTCTTCTAGACAGGGAGCGGAGAGAGACATGATGAGATAGAAGAGCGTGACACAGGATGTGATGAGATCAGCTCCGGAACGGTTCAGGACGAAGAGGAAGCGTTTAGTTGGCATGTCTTCTGACTGACAACCTTTGAGAACCAGGATCAGGAAGGCGATGTTCACTGAAAGTTGAACTGTCTCTCTCTCTGACCTCTAATCTTCTAGGCTAAGGTTCAGGATGGAACGCTCAGATTTCTCATTAGACTTGTTGACCGAGATTCCCATTCCAAGAACAACACGTGAAACAAAAACTAACCAACGGAGGCAATAGAAGCCAGTATGAGAAGACCGTATCGTTGAATGCCCAGAACGTAGGTGGTAAGAGACAGGTGTGTCTCATCGTCGCATTCTGTCATTCTGTTCACAGACGAGGAAGAGCAATGATCTAGGTGGAGCAACGGAGACACTGAGTGGCGAATCTGTGCAACGACGCCAATCAAGGGGCTAATGAGGCTGGCCAGGAGAAAAAAAAATTAATGAGCTAGAGACGACAGTGAAAAAAGAGACTGCTATCTTCTCTTTGCAAGTTAGGTTTCTTCGTTTGACCTTTGAAGAGAGAGACAGTTGTTCAGAGCGCAAAGTTCAGTCGGGATGCTGCCATTTGGTGAGAGTACAGTGTGACTGGAAAAAAAGACAGAGAGTAAGAGAGTCTGAGAGTCTGCGGGACAGAGAGACCGGGAGACAGAGAGTCTGAGAGTCAGAGAGTCTGAGGGACAGAGAGTGACACAGAGTGAGAGAGTCAAAGAGTCAGACCGTCAGAGAGTGATATCGGTATTTTGGTGTGATACTGTATATGTCAAGACTTCGACCTGAAGAAAAAAAGCTCTCAAAACTGAGGAAAAGCCCTGCTCCGCCGTAGAAACCATCCTATAAGACAGTTTTTACATGTTATTTGGCGCTCTCACGGCCTTCTCAGTTCTCATGTTCTCCACTACATTTTTTGTCGTCTGTCTTTAATTGAATACGAAGGCAGTATCTTTTCGAGGAAGGAAAAGAGGAGATTGGCTTCATTTCCATGCACATACAAGTTTAAAGTTTGCGCTAATCAACGAGCATCGCCGTCGTTCCTTTGCATCGATGTTCGGGGCAGGTGCAGCCTGGAACTTGCGGTTTCTGGAGGGACAGAGATACAGACCTGAAAGATTTTCCTTTGGATAGACCCGATGACTTGAAGAGGAGTATAGATCCCTGAGGGATCTGAGCCGGAAGACTAGGGAATGGTTGTCCGTATCCTCTCCAGAACATTTCGGACGTCTGTGAGCTTCGGAAAGGCATTCGAGAACTGCTGTCCAACTGAATTACAGTTTCCTACAGTAATCTTATGAACCTACACGTCCAAAGGACAGCCATGTGGACAGTCTAGACCGCGATCTGGTAGTCTGAAAAAAATTAAGAGTTGAGAGACTGAAAGGCAGAGAGACAGAGAGACAGACCAACCTCAAACATCTTTGAATATCATCCAAACTCCTCTGATAATGCGGTGTTGCTCCAAGAGTCAGACATTCCCACATAAAGACTCCCATCGACCAGATGTCTCCCTCTGCCGTCTGCTTCGGAGAAGCGTGGTGAGCACATAATATCTCTGGCGGAAGCCAGGCCAGAGGTCTGGCTCCTTCTGGAAGACCAAAGTCTCCCAGCTTTACTGTCACTCTGAACTAAGTACTGTAAGTGAACAAGAAAGTACTCACCCTCGGAGATCTTTTCTGTCAAGTAGCACATTTCTTGCCGCAATGTCTCCATGAACGAGCTCTTTTCCATTGTAGTCGACCGATTCATGGATGTGTTTCAGAGCTGAGGAGATCTGGAAACTCACTATCTTTCAGTCTTTCTATTCCTCACCTGATACAGTATCTCCAGAATGTCTCTCAACAGGACGACTGGTCTATCCTGCTCGTCTTCCTTTCCCTACAAAAGATTGTTTACAAAAAAAGAGAAGAAGTCATACCCGGATCTGCGTTCTGAAGTAGCTCTGTAACGAACCACCAGCTAGCCACTCCAGAGCCAGAATCGGTCTCAGAGGAACTCCACTAACAGCCAAGATTCTGACCACATTCGGGTGGTCCAGTCGGGAAAGACGACTGGCTTCTTCCAGGAGACGGACGGCTCCGGAGGGCTGAGGGACGGAGGTCTAGAACTGAGTACTGTTACCTCTGTAACACTGTCTCTCTATCTCTCTGTCCCTCTGACCTCTGTCTCTCTGTCTTTCTGATTCTCTGACTCTCTCTCAGTCTCTCTGTCTCTCTCACTGACCTTGACCGCCACCGGAACTTTCTCCCTAAACCGCCTATAACTATTCGGCAGTGCTTGTCCTTTGAATACCAGACCATCTGAACCCTTTCCCAGCATTTCCTCTCCAACTTCTATGCTCATTTCATCAACCAACAGATGACGAATGTCTGGAAATAAACTGGTTTTAGAAATAAGTCCCAACGTACCCTTCACCAATCGATCCATTTGTTTCTTGTGCACAAAAATTGTGTCTGGAATTGGAGTGCATAGTTTCCGATCCTCTAAATTCTTATTTCACAGAAGTTGGATAAAAAATTACTTGAAAACCAGAAAAGAAAGAAAATATAGAGAATTGTTAGAATTACAAAGGCGAACCAGAAAGAAGGGGGCAAAGGAGTCGGCTGCATTGAGACGAGACTGGTTTCTGGCCCCCTGCCAGTTTTGAATTCTTCGCTATTTTAAACATTCCTAACTATATTTTTTTTTCAGTTTTTTAATGCTTGTTTTTCTAACCTTTAATCTTGCCGCATTTTGGCAGTGCCCAAAACTATTTCGCTTCACTTTTTGAACGTTTCTTTTAAATGTTTTTTGGAAAAATAAATATTTCAATGCATGTTCGGTCTCATTTTAAAGCTCTTAGCATGAAAAAGACGATGAACTAACTTTCCAGGGCGGAGCACTTTATCAGAAAGAGATAGACTTTCACTTCGCGCGCTTTTCATCGAAAGCTGTCCACCAAAATCTCATATTTCACTTTTCACTGGGTTTGGCAATTTCTCGTGGGTTTGACCACCTCCTAGCATGACATCGTCCGGGAGTAGGCTACAAGCTGTTACAAGCAGGTTTCCTGGACGACGAAAACAGATAACGAAACAGTGATCCTATGAGAAAAGATGACTTTTGTAGGAAATATTGTTCTTTTTGTCAGGTTACGCAGTTATTGTTCTCTTATTGCTCGTTCAGTAAAACAGGGCAAAGACAAATCCCTTCGTCTTCTTCTTCTTCAAAGAATCCACTTTTTCAGAGATCCAGATTCGCGATAGATTCTCTCCTCGGTATAGACTCGGGAGAAAAGGGGAAAGTGAGATTTATTCCGAGAAATTCACAGGTTCACGAGCATAAGCCGTCAAGACATCAAAGAAAGCTTGGACATTCAGAGCTGAATCGGGATCTTCCCTGTATCCGGAGTAATCCAGGGAGATAGGATTTTCAGCACGGAGAGGAATTTCGACCAAATCGTTGAAAGAACGGATGTTTGCATGAATATCGATGCAGGAGAAGCTGTTATCGTCTTTATCAGGGACCAGAGTAATAACTAGGAAGAGCTTGTTCGGACTGGCAACCAGTACCGTAATGATACCGTTTCAGTGTGGATGTGAGTATCTTTTCCAGATACAGCTTCCAGAAAATTCTCGTTGTACCAGGTGTGAATGGTCTCTGCTTTATAGTTCCAGCGTCCTGAGCGCCAGTTCTGAAAACAGTGCCTGTGAAAGAGACAGAGAGACAGAGACCGAACGACTGACCTGGACAGTTTTAGCTAGAAAATCGCGCTTAATCCAATTACAGGTCACTTTCTGAGTCATATAAAGAATAGTCTCTGTAGCCATCTCGAGATCAAAGTGATAACCGAATATCTCCAGTGGCTTCTGAAAGAAAACTTCTAACATGTTTTCACAACTTATACCAATGCGTCAGCATGTTGTTTCAGCGTTTCCAAGTCCATATTCTCAGCAAACTCCAGTCTTTTACCAAGCATCCACGGCTTCACATTCAGCGTGGGTCCGACAGCCCTTGGTGTGATATCAGTTGGTTGCAAATGGGTACTTCATTTGATTGAGAAGATCCGAATAAACTTCATCGTTTCATACATTTTCTTTACCATTGAAAGTGAAAGGTAGAATTGAGTCAGTGTAAGGTTCATCAAATGCGTCCAAAAGAATGAAACCGTGAGTTCTACCACGACTGAATGCAATTCCTTTTCTCTGCAAGTCTATTGGTATGGATTCAAACGAAATATTTTCTCACGCTTCAAAATAGCGTATACTCCAGTGCTGGACTCGAATGACAAACTTGACCAGATTCTTGTTTAGAAGCTCGTAGAGAGCCTTGCAGAGACGAAGAGATCGTACAAAAGCCCTGGGATGCATCTGAAAGACTACTGTTTCTCTGTCTCTTTCAGTCTCACCTTGGAAAATACAGCCAGAAGATCCTTGTACTCAAAATTCTTCACACTAACCGCCTCTGGAAGAGGAAGGGAATAGCCATTTCGTTTTTCAATAGCTGCCAAAAAGTTTTTTCTCGTATCGATGTCTAATTTATATGCATCATCTACGATCTTGTCTTCAATCTGGCCTTTGAGATATTCTCTACGCTTCTCGAATTCTTGGTCGCTCAGCTGAAATACAAATTGGGTATTACAGGGGGTGGCGTGCGTTAGCCCAAAAACGATTTTCGGGCTAACACACTACCGTAATCACGTTGTGTTAATCCCAAACCCGATTTTGGTACTAATGTACTGTCTGTTTGCAAATGAGACCATAAATTTGCGGCCTCGGTACTCATTGAAGACAACGTTTATCTCTTTTGGTATGTTCTGTGACTATTTAGATCAGACAAAGGGCTTTCCAACCAATTTTGAAAAGTTGAAAAAGGTTAAAAGATAACTGAGTTATAATGAGTTGAAGTTGGGCCAAAATCGGAGTTTGTGAAACGCTTTTCTCAAGAATGGCCGAAAACGAAGGACGTCGACAACTATCTCATACGACTTCTTCGACACAACGGGGACAAATCAGGGTCTGACTCAACATTCAGGCCTCAAGCGAAAAACTAGGACTAGACTGGCCGAAGATGTCGTCCTTCTCAATCGAGCGGTGTCGAAAACGTGGAAGAAGAAACCGCAAGGACAAATAGCTGTTGAAGCATGGTACATGCCATTAAAAGTAAGTTATTTCTGTATTTTGCTAGTAGATTTTAGTCTTCTGTATCACAGCAACGGCCATCAAAAGGTCCATCTATCTTCACTCATCGAAAGACATTAGAAAAACAGGCGGACACAACTGGCCTCTTACTGCGCGAGTTTCCTGTCGAAAAGGTATGACTTTGTTCTTCTATACAACAACCATCCTAGGTGAAAGAGAACTCCAACACGCGTCTCTTCTGAAGAGCCAACGCCTCCAAGCAGTGAAACGAGCTCGAAGACGTGTCTCCGGATACCCTACCCTAGCCGATGTCGACGAAACTTCCTTTATTTTAGAGTCTCTGCACTACAAGTGTACTTATAGATGAGCAAATAAACTTTTCTAAGAGTATTACTTGTTCTTGTCCAATATTTACTGCTACGAATTGATTTTCATCAAGAACCAGTTTTTACTCACCCAGAGGAGCCGGAAAGTTGATCAACGCGATGGCATATGTCCGTTTCTTGTCCCATTTATTGTTTTCGTCATAAAAACGGGAAAAAGACCGAAAAAATAGCTAAAAACCATAAAGAGGAGTATATTTTAGGGTAACGGTGATTGCGGAATAGAAAATACGTGATTACGTAAAAACGTCGTGCAAAATGTCGCACCTCCAGAATGGCGACGTTCAAACTGGCCGCGCTCAAAATGGATGGCGCCAAAGTGGGACGTTTTCAAAATGGTTTCGCACAAAGTGGTTTTCCGTATTTTGGGGCTGTCCCCCCATCGTGATACCTATACTTGGGCGGCTCGAGCCGAGCCGGGTTTTGACCCTCGAGCCGGCTCGGCTCGAGCCAAAAAATGTCAAATTTTCGACTATTTTTGGCAAAACAGGACAAAATGTCAAGTGTAATGTTAGAAATTGCTGGGTAGGGTGCATCTACTATAACTTTATTCCCCAGGAGCTATAACACAACTTCAATTAAAATGGGGAATCTCTTTTTAGAATTTCGTAAAATTTCCATTTTTCTTTAGGTTCAAGCCAGCTCGGCTCGGCTCGACCTACCCCGTCGAGCCGGCTCGAAATCGGCTCGTGCCCAAGTATAGTGATACCATCTGCCCATACCTCTTCTGCACCCTCTTTCCACCTTCTCTCCCATATTCAAACTTACCGCCTGTCCACATACCTAATCCCCGCGCCCGTCACCCTATTTGAATTCCTGCCTTGAATTTTTCAGCGAGTTTGTGTTAAACTCTCCTCAACCCGTTGTCATTTTATTTATTTATTTTATTTGTTGGACATTCGAGTCCCAAAGTGAAAATAAATTTTATTTGAAGAAAACCTTGTGTTTTTCTAGTGATATAGCTCTCGCTCTTGCCTTACAAGCAGATCGAGGCTCTACGGTGGTAGCTACTCGGCCCTAACTTCTCCTTATTCATGGGTGGTCAATAAAACCGAACCCAAGTACAGTTTATTATTGCAAAACGTGTCGAAATCATATGAGCCAGAGAGCTTGGAAATCGTCGAAGAGCTTCAAAGAGCTCCTCGTCCTTATAGTCTGTTCGGACATGAGTTCGGAGGCTAGAAAAGGCGGGGTTCCAATACTGGAATTTTCTGTCGTGCTTAATTTCCCAGCTGGACAGCCATTTGTCTTGGAGAGGAGGTCTTTTTCATATTTGAGCTCAACAAAAAAGTCCGTGTCTATCTTCATGACAGGAAGTTTCTGAAAAATTTATACTGTTGTAGCTTTCTCGCTGCAACTTCACAGTCAGTTTTAGGCCCACAAAACAAACTTTTTCAGCTTATCACTGTTCTGCAAAGTTGTAGCTCTTGACTTGGGCTACAACTATGTAGAACATCTAAACTTCCGAAAATCATGGTTTGGGGTAGGAAAAAAGGATGCTTTGTGAGACATCCGAAACCGATGGAGAATTTGTAAAGCCCGCTGACGGCCAAACCACGTTGAAAGTACGCCATCCCGTCCGATCTGGCAAGTCAAGCAACGTTGAGCCCGGTTAGTACTTGGATCGGAGACGGCTTGGGAATCCCGGGTGTCGTAAGCTTTTTGCTTTTTTTTCAGTTTTAAAAGTGCTTTTTACACCACAAAGGACAACTTACAGCAATTGCCGAGAAGAATCTATTAACCGAGAATGGCATTCTTGCCTTCAGAATCGACGAAATTTGTTGCCAGCGTTTGTTGTCGTCTTCAAAGGATGCCTTCAATTTTCCACTACAAGCATTTGTCAGCGAAAAGGTGATTTCCTTGCATTTAAAAAAAAGACTGATCTCTTTAGTCTCTCAGTCTCTTGACTAAAATTTAAAGAAATCCTACCATTGGTTCAGGAGTGCAATACAGAGCGGTCTTCACTGAACAGGCGAAAGTCTCAAACTTGATCGTCTTGTAGACTCTGCCCAAAACTCTCAGCTTGTTCGGATGAATGGTTTTCATGTCATTAGGCTGCCGCGATCGCGTTGTTAGCGCGCCGGGCGCCAGTCAGACTACCCGGGTTCGATTCCGTTCACCGTTTTTGACGTTTTTATTGTTTGCCGAATAAGTTTTGTGTTTTTAATGCTGTACTTTCTTCTTATTTCAAATTTAATTACAATTTCCTTTCATTTCATCTCATAAAAATTCAAAATTAGATTACGAGTCCGACTTCCTACAGCGAGCAATAAGTTTTGACCCTCTCGTTCATAAAATTTTTTCTGGAAGAGATACTGCAAATCGGCAACATGTTCCCTTTTCCTCTACATTTGGGCTATTTCGTGTCGAAAATTCAGACCCCTAGGTGATATCTACAAGTTTTGGCAGTTTTGAACCAAGGTCCTTCGCGCACCCCACCCTATATCCCAGCCTTCCTGTGTAAACGAACCAAACTAATTCCATTGGCGCCGGATGACCATTGGGGGTGCCAGCTACCACCCAGAGTTTTAGACCAAACCGTTCACCTATTCTTGAGAAATGTGTTTTGCCAACTCCGATTTTGATCCAACTTCAACGCATCATATCTCGGTCATCTTTCAACCTTTTTCAATTTTTCAAAATCATTTGGAAAGCCCTTTATCTGATCTAAATAGTCACAGAACATGCCAAAACGAATAAACGTTGTCTTCAATGATTAGTACTGTGTAAGAAAGGCGCGCGACATGGCGAGGATGCGCCACTGCGGGTGACGAAGAGAAGTCATTTCTCAACGAATTTTGCTCAAATTTGGACAGGAAATACTTGACATGATTCCATAGGACCGTTTTTTTTGTTTGCCTAAATTCGATTTTCCGACCTTCCCAAGATATGAGTCTTTCAATTTTTAAAAAGTCATATCTCGGTCGGAAAATCGAATCTCGACAAAAAAAACCGTCCTGGGGAATCATGTCAAGTATTTCCTGTCCAAATTTGAGCAAAATCCGTTGAGAAATAACTTCTCTTTGTCACCCGCAGTGGGGCAACCTCGCCGTGTCGCGAAAATCGTTAGTTTCCCAGGTAGAAATTCCAAAAAATTTAACCGAAATTATCCGGAATATCCGGTCAAAAATATCCGATATCGGATATCGGATAGTTTTCGTACCGGATAATTTTTCGGATAATTATCCGGTCGGAAATTTTGACCGGATAATTTTCGGATATCGGATTTCCGGATCAAAAAGTACCGGATTTATCCGGTTTCGTATATCCGGATCTGAACATCCCTGACCGGGACAGAATTACTACCAAGTATCGTCTCGTCTTCTCCACTAGACGTTCTACTCTTCCCAAGAAGACGGAATCACGACAATTCAACTCTACCACCGGTCGTTGCAACAGCGGATCCCGATCCACCTAGCACTCGGATCGTACTCTTCATCTACGAAACACGCCTGGGAACGCGTAGATCAACCCCCACTCGACGACGCCCTGGACAAGCGCAAGAGGTACTGTTCCACTCTCCGAGGAATTTACAGCACCGCCATGGTCTGTCCGAAGAGCCGCTCTTGTCGAACATAGACTTGATGAAGCGAATAAACTTGAAACTTGATCTTCTCTACTTCTGATCCTTTCCCTCTAGTCAACCGGTCCCTTTCAATCCCCTAGCAATTACCCTGACTCTATTTCCTACTCAAAATAATTTAGCAAAAATATTTGGCGAAGAGAAGAATCGAACCCGGGTCGTCTGGGTGGAGATGGCGACTCTTAACAATACACCAAAATTTCGGGGCCTCGGACAAACAAACAGAGTCAGCCACAGACACCATTGCGCTTTAATATTAAAGATGATGCATGTGATCTTTCGCCTATACCTCACAATTTAAAAACGGTTACAACAGAGACCCTAGATTCATTCAACTAGAAAAAGATAACAGAAGCCATGTTTAGTACAAGATTTATACTCGTAAGAAAGATCGCAATACTGCAGGATTGATTATTCTTCCATTTGAATCGACTCGGGCTCGTTCATTGCTTGACGATTGGCAAGAGTTGTCCTGGTTGCGGCAATGCTCTCCATGGCTTTCTTCAACATCTGAATGTTGGCTTTTTCTCAAAGGCTAACACTTTGGGAAACACCATGAACTGAAATGTGGGCTTTTCCGTCCACTGCGTCCCCGCGCCGCACATGAAAGGCGGTCCTCCGCCTTCGAACGTGCCCAAATGTTTATATAACTATTAAACAGAAATAAGATGAAGGAAGATATTGATTAGACCAGTTTCGACACATTGGTTGCGTTTTATTTGCTTTTCAGCAAATCTTTCTCTCCTTATCTTCATGGTAGGAAGAAAATAGAGCACACTCACTATCTCCTTCGCAGTGAAAACAGCTATACTGCAGAAAATCATCGTTGAACATTTCTCTGATAATCATGGGCAGCTTGCAGGAAGCGGGATATGTTGATTCCTTGTTCACCATGGGTAGGAATTTTTCTTAAGTACATTTAATTTTTAAGTCTCCCGAATACTCGCTCGCGACGATAGTGGTAAGGATCTCGCTTTGGCTCTAATGACTACGTGGGTGTACTGTGTGAAATCTTCTAAATATATTTCCAGAAATTCGAGTGAAGCAATAAAAAAATCAATTAAGAATTTGATTGGAAGTGAACCACATGATTCAGTATTCGAGTGAGTTGTACGCCAAAGCAGTTGTTATGGATATTTACAATTTTAATCGTCTGATTCGAGATACTGATGCCATACTGACGCATCTAACAGCGTAAAAAGACAGTTTTTTCTTGTTCGGACGATTTTAAACGATCGGGCTGTTAAAGTTCAAAAACACCTCAACGAGTGTCTAAGCACGGCGTGTTACGGAAATGCAAACCGCATGTACACTTTTTTTCGCGCCACTTTGAGCACATGTGCTTCAAAATTTGCGGGAATTCAAAATGTATACTGGGCGCCATTTCGTTTGCTCATTTGAAAAAATAGGAACGGCCGTAACACGCCGTGTAAATTCAAGTGCTCTGTAGAGGCTATCACCAGTTCCTTTTCTAAATTTCTAAAAGGGCTATGCCAGACTTTGAAATAACTACAAGTTAAATTAAGGAACTGAATAATGTAGTTCAGTTATTTGCAGAAATGTTCCTCCATCCCTTACGATATGTAAAGTGAAGGCAGATGGAGAATATCGCCAACCCACCGGTTACACTGTCACCCTCAAGAAAAACCAGCTTGCTTATTGGCTTTCCAGCCCCACTACTACATATAAGCATCTGTTTAGACTTCTTTCGGAACTGAACCATGTTCCGCAAGGATATAACATCTTAAATCTGGTTTTCGAATCTATTTTATTCCAAACACAAGGGGAGTCAGCCGATAAAGCTACAATACTCACAATTGACAACGATTTTGTTTGGCTTCCCTTGGACGAACTTGAAAAAGTTGAAACTATTAATGTTTAAAAATCATGCGGTTGTTTTAGGTCACTCTTCAAGAATGGCAGAATATTTTGTCTCAGCTTTTGAATGATTTTGAGATTGGAGTAAGTAGAGGAAGATTGTTCATCATGTTTTTAGAAAACAAGTCAAGCTGCACTCCGCAAACATCTTTTACTGGCTTCTTTGTCTTGTTCTGAGTGTTTCATCAAAACGTTGTCCTTGATAAAGAGCAGCATTAATAGCATGGTAGGTTAAAGCATCTAAACTAGTAAAAACTATGGTATCTGTGGCTGACTCTGTCTGTTTGTAAGGATACTCAGCCAAGAACCAAGAACGCGAGCTCTTTATTTTTTTGAACAACTATACAGTGCCGAAAATTGCTATTTTCTTCTATTTTTGTGGTCAGTTTTTGGTTTTCTTCCAATTTTTGGTGACAAAACTAAATCTAGTCAGGGAGATATTTTGAAACAAAAATACCAGAAAATGCTAAGTGAATTACTTTAGCGCGTCGACGCGAAGCTCCTGATGGCTCAGAACCACAAGCCTGAGCAATAGGAGAGGCTCAAACTGGACTCTAAAATTTTCAGTTGAATTTTGCTGTCATTGAAAGCTATGACGAGGCTGTTCAGTCGGCACGAAAACGTCTCTCTCATCTTCTAACTGCTTTGAGTAATTTCGCAGAAGGAAGATGGCGCTTCGCAGATACAACTGATCTTTTGGATACATTTATTCACGGCGGTGGCATGATAAGCCCTGAAACAGTGTACGCAGTAGAAATTCCGCATCTACACCTCCTTTTCCCCCCGGAATTTTTCTCTATTTTAAGTGTAAATTTGTTTAGCTTCAGTCATGAAAATATATTTTAGGAAATCTATTCCGAACTATACAAGGTTCTAAATGAAAACAAAAGTTTGGTCTTTTCTTTAGTAAATTTTGTTGTAGGTTTTATAATTTTCCTTCATCTATTCTTTAACAGTCCCCTCGAACAATCTGTAAAAACTTCGAGCCCTTATTCGCAACTATTGACGACATTTTGGTAAAAGGTCTTTTTTACGTAACTTATTAAAACAGTTCGAATATTTAAATCGAGGAGATACAAAATCGGAGTTAAATGTGATGTTTGAAGTTTTGGATGAACAAAACACGTTGGCAAGGTATAGGATAATGCACTTAACTTCTCTTTATCCCAAAATTATACTGGCTTATTTTCTACAAAAACTCGTGAGTTAAACCTTATTTTATTATTAGTTCTACAAAATCATCGTTTGAAACCATGCAGTACTGATCAGTATACTTGTGCGTCGAGTCGAAAAGTCGAGTCACGAGCCGATTCGAGTCGAATTCTGGGGCCGAGTCGAGTCGAGCCGGCTCCAGCTGGCTCGCGAGTCGAGTCGAGCCGAGTCGTTTTTTTTTCTATTTTATTTTTCAAATTCCGCGGCTCAAATACGAAGAAATGAAGAAAATCTTTTGTTATTTCCCATTCGCTGAGCCAAATAACCTTTAAAAACCGACTCGACTCGAGTCGAGCCGACTCGTGGGGCACCTCGAGTCGAGTTGAGCCAACTCGTGGCTCAAATCAAGCTCGACCCGGCTCGACTCGGCTCGAGTCGAGTCGAGTTGCCCAAGTATACTGATCAGGGATGAGCGAATGTCAAAGATGTCCGCGGATATCCGCGGATGCGGATAATCCGCCCATCCCTGGTATTGATAGCAAGGAGGAACGCAGGACAATAGTTATAGTCTATCCAAATTGAAAGTTTACTGAGGGCTTACTGTAAAATTTTTCGTGGCGGGACCAAGCGCACCAGTCCGTTGAATTTCTTGCTTCTTTTCTGTTTTTTTTTCTGCGTTATGTTATCGTGCACACACGGGTATGTGCCTTTTCATCCTCCAGAAGCAAAAAGTAACAAAAAAAGTGAAATAAGAATTAAAAACGTCGAAAACGCGAAGAAAATTTATAGGACTGGTGCGCTTGGTCCCGCCACGAAAAATTCTACAGTAAGCCTTCAGTAAACTTTCAATTTGGATAGACTATACCTTCCCTCCGGAGGGTGGCTAATCCTACCCGGGGAACGCTCCAAATCCTAAGAAAACTATGGGAGGATGGATGCTTTGGTTGAGCAGAAGCTGAGTTCGAACTGGAAACATTAGATTGACGCTGGCGCCTCGAGTCCGATTTGAGCCACGAGTCAGCTCGACTGGGTGGGCGGATTATCCGCATCCGCGGACATCTTTGACATCGACACGGCCCGCGTGTCGAGTTGAGTCGAGTCGATTTTTAAAATTATTTGGCCCAACTAACGGGAAATACCAACAGAGTTTCTGCATTGACTTTATTCTCTTCCTTCATCAAAGAGTATTTGAGCCGCGGAATTTGAAATCGACTCGACTCTAAATGGCCGTCGAGCCGGCTCGACTTGAATCGGCTCGTGACTCGATTTTTCGGCTCCACGCCCAAGTATATTTTATAGTACGGATGTGTAAAAGGTCACAGCTGAACAGGTAAAACACGTTACAATTTAGAGAACGACACGCGCTCAAGATTGCAAAAAACGTGTTGAGGATTTTGCGTATTTCGTCTTAGCTGAGCCTATACTGGAACTTGAGATGGAAAAGACGAAAAAAGTACGTGCGTTTAACTGCAACAATGCGCTATACTTAACAAAAAATTAAGGAGTTTACCGGAGCTCTTTATCAGATTTTGGAGGAAAAGAATGTTGCGCTGAACTGGGACCATGTAATATCTGATCGAAAATTGATCATGCAAGTTGGCCTATATTATAGTGGTTTCAAGACGTGGACACCCTTTGAAAGCCAAAAAAGTATGGCGTTTGAGCTGTGGAGTCAGTCGAGACGTACAAGAATTTTTTTTGTTGAAGACAAAATAATTGACATTCCCAAAACGGTAACCTAAAAAAACGTTTTTAGCAAGCTCTAATTTCAGAGTCCTTCTGAAGCCAGGGATTTTTTGGCTAAAGTTTTTCAGAAGCGCAAATTGGGAAAACTGTGGTTACCGCTAGTTTTTTTCTCGATTGGGAAAACTGTGGTTACCGCTAGTTTTTTAGTGAACGTCTTTTTCGACTCTTTAGAAGAGTGGAGCACTAATCCTGTAGTTTTATAAAATAAAAAAGCATCGGCTTTTGATTCAGAAAATTCTACACAGTGGAAATTGCTTAATGGTTGCCTGTATAATTGCCAAAGATGCACCTAGTGAGCTAACAGCAGATAATATTCAGGTATTTTACTATTTTCAAAAAAGGGCAGTAGAGTCGTAAAAGACAGTTATTTTTTCAGAAACTGTGCAACTTTTTTATTCTGTCAATAAACAGTTTGCTGCTGATGGGACCTCTGAAGGTCTACCTTTCGGTAGGAAGACGTTTCGCAGATATACATTGCTTTCAGTGTTTCAAAAATAAATTGAGCACTGAACAGCAAAGTGCTATTGAGGTATGTTTACCTCTCATTCGTAGATTTAACAAACGACAGCAACTTCTCGAAGAACGGCGGGAGGCAGAACTAGCTTTCAAATGCTATTTCAATATCTTTAATGAGGCGACGCCGACAATTACTCGGAAACTTGAAGAAAATGCCAAGAAATTTCCTTATTCCCTGTTTGCTGTGTTCGTCATTTCCTTCATTGTGAGTTCAGTCGTAACAAGTTTTTATATTGGTAGAAAAAAACAACCGCCTTTTCAATTGATCCACTCATCAGAATGATTCGATTTTTTCGGAATTTTCTGCACGTCCTGCCTTTTGTACGAAAGGTCTTTTTCAGTCAACCAACTTGTAGAGAGGTATGGGCTATTACCAGTTATTACTGTAGCAGCCGTCTATGTCGCCGCTCAGCTGTTCGTAAAAGAATTCTGCTCAATTCTGGATTACCATTCAAAACAGCTAATCTTTTGACAAAAGATAACTTGTCAGATTACCTGGTTCCAAGTTCAAAACTAACTTCAAATCAGGACAATTTCTTACTTGTCGCGACGAATCTCGTGGCCATGGACAACTCCACAAAAAAACAAGCATCCAAACAGAGCCCACGACCAACACCATTGGAGTGGTAACGAGGTAGTCATGAGAAGTTAGGTTTTGTCAAAGGATTAGTCGATTTGGATTGGAATCTCGAACTTGGACAGAATTTATTCGTACTTACAATTAGGTTGGTAGCATTTTAATATGTATTTTAGATGCTACGAGACGAAATACTTGTTACTTGCACTCAAATACCAGTCGTAGAGGTGAGATTAAAAAACTAAATTTTAAAAAAGTCAGTAACTTTAGGTGAAAGATCTTTTCGAAAAAAGCTGGCCAGAAATTTATGCTGCCGACATTATTGGAGTAAGAATTCCGTCATTCTAGCATAACTTTGTTTTGTTAGAAACCAATTCTGGGACACTATGACAAAAATCTTTTGGTTGAAATACGCCCGATTGCGGAAGAGGGACAAGCGAAAGTTGTACTTGTTGAGGCTCCAAATATTCCTACCCCTGTGGTTGCCAAGTTTATCAATTCTGGCAACAACGGCTACCAGGTTACGTCACTGGAACTCGACACTCTTATGAGGGTAAATGTATGAAGAAAGCTCCCAACATTTGTAGATGCAAGTCCACCCTCACGTTGTGCAAATTTACGGTTTTATCGTTCAATTTGGTGATCACAACGGTATTTTAATGGAGCATTGTGAAGGAGGAAGTCTACAAAATGGTTAGTTAAAGCTAGTTTGGAATTGCTGATTAACTCCGTGATTAGCAGTCAGGAAATTTTTAAAGATGACCATGTTTAAATTTTTTAGCTATCGATCAAAGGCAAGACATTAATGAGAAGCTTGTTTTATGGTGGTCTCTCCAAGCTGCCAGCGGTCTTTCGTATCTCCATCAATACAAGGTCACCCATCGTGACGTTAAGCCATTAAAGTAAAGCGTAAAAAGTAGTATATAGCCGAATTCAGCATGCTGCTCAATTTGGCCGGAGATCATTTAAAAATATCTGACCTCGGAGTGGTCAAAAGATCACATACCCCCTGGAAAGATGACTCGCCGGTTATTTCTGAGGGACTCAAATGTTTGTATAATGGAGAAGTAATGAAACATCGCTTGCAGTTGTTTCCCAACTGTCAACTTGGCCGGAAACATATATATGTGGGACTCCAGGATATATTGCTCCAGAAATAATTGATAATGATGTTTACACAAGCCTTATCGATGTCTACAGCATGGGCAGATCAATTTGGCAAATGGTTTACAAAATGTATGGGCTGCGCTAGCTCGCAATCTAACGCAAGTTTTTAAACTCATGTTTTCAGTCAACCAAATGATGAGCTTGTTCGCTCAACCTGGTTCGCTCCTACGTCAATTAACAATCTTAAGCCGTTGTTTGAAATATCCAACGAACTGAAAGACTTTGCTAAAAAGTAGGCTTCCCAGAATACAACCATTCTTTAGAATGATGGATCATGACGCAAATGAACGTGGAACAATGGACGACGCTTACGATTTTTTCGACAAACTTTACAAAAAAATTGAAACATAAATTTATTGAGCGATAGCTTATTTAATGGTCATATCCATAATTTTCTCTATTCGTATTCAGTGTGATTAACATGTATTTCATAGTAATGGAAGTGCCGATTGCCTTTTGCTCTGAACTTCCACTTTATCTTCTGAACTTCCACTTCGACGAAGTGACGCTGTAAGTTTTTAAACGAACAAGGTTTGCAACGCCCAAAGTTAGATATTTTCTCGTCTTCCCAAATGATCCACTGCTCTAGTTCCTTGCTGCTGCGTTCCAGCCACCCCCTGTCCTCTAAAGAAACTAAAGTCTGTTTAAAAAAAGAACGCAACAGTAACCCATAAATATTTCGCTTTGTAGAAACCAAAAACCCCTGAAGCGCGGCAATTTACCGTTGAGAAGATCAAGTTTCAAGTTTATTCGCTTCATCAAGTCTATGTTCGACAAGAGCGGCTCTTCGGACAGACCATGGCGGTGCTGTAAATTCCTCGGAGAGTGGAACAGTACCTCTTGCGCTTGTCCAGGGCGTCGTCGAGTGGGGGTTGATCTACGCGTTCCCAGGCGTGTTTCGTAGATGAAGAGTACGATCCGAGTGCTAGGTGGATCGGGATCCGCTGTTGCAACGACTGGTGGTAGAGTTGAATTGCCGTGATTCCGTCTTCTTGGGAAGAGTAGAACGTCTAGTGGAGAAGACGAGACGATACTTGGTAGTAATTCTGTCCCGGTAGAGCGAAATTGAAATTCAACAGTCCAAGTCGAAAGCAATTAGCGAATCAGAAAAATCAAGAAATCGGTTTGAATTGTTGCAGTTGACCCTGAAAATCAGGGGTTTGTGGTTCTCGAAGCGAAACATTTATGGGTTACTGTTGCGTTCTTTTTTTGGACAGACTTCACCAAAGTCATTAGAACATTTCGCGCACATGCTTTTTCTGTTAAGACTTGTTATAACCTAAACACAAAATTTCCTTCCTCCTTATCCTCAATTAGAGCTTCAGACACACGGAGACGCGATAGCATTGAAAAAAAAGCCAGACGACTTCGTCACATGGCGGCGTCGTTGCGCCGAACTTTTCTATCTGCTCTTTACCGTTTTCTAGAGCTTCTTAGTTGCCTCTGATACAGTAGAAGCCAAAGTCTATATAAACTCCAAGTTCAAAAATTGCTTGCTATCTCGCCCTGACAATTCTTGACTAACGACAGACAGACAAACAGAGTCAGCCACAGACACTTCCGCTTTTTAATATTTTAGATAAGATCAATAATGTTTTTAAGTGAGAAACATAAAACCGGAGGTGGAGCTCCTTCTCTTCCTTTGTACGTGGTAAAGAACACTTGCACGGATGGCAAAACAAATCTACAAAAAGACAGTTTTGTGCTTTTGCTCACAGGGCCTGGTTCGCCGATATCTCAAGTTTTGCTGTTATTTGGTGACAAACTGAAGAAGGTAGACTTTCAAAATGAGCGTGGTCCTAAACCCAACGGCCCGTCGTATTTCGGCTACGTCTTAACCACAAAAGGTGCAATCTGCTCAATTCGGAAAGTAGACATTATCAAGGTAAAGGTTGAAATTTTCTATAAAACCTCCTAAGGCATCCATCGAGCATTGGGAGAATTATATAATCGAACTTTTCTCCTGTCAGACGATAGTAAGCAGGCAGAAACATAATTATAACATTAATTTAGGATACATCTTTGATTAAGCAGCATTTTACACTTATAGCACTCGGCAAAGATCAATTTGTTGACAAAGGTCTTGCTATTTTTGTTGAGGCATTTCAAAATGAGGTAAGTCTTATATCACTCCCTGTTTACTAATTCTGGTCAATGCTTATCCCCCTCCCGATCAATCGGTCTCTCCCTATCAGTTTTCACAGACTTATTTCGCTTCTACTGTTAGACGAAACAAGTAAGGTCAATTTGAAAAGGATCAAAGAGAAAAATTTTGAAAAAGGCAAAACTCGGGCAGAAAAATTAGACGCTGCGACACCGCCAGGCAACGAAGTCGTCTGGTCGAGTTTATGGCAACAGGTGCACATTTGGTTTCATCTCCAAGTTCAAAACTAAGTATCTTTTCTTGATAATTTCTGACTTGTCGCGACGTGGACTGTTTTAAATCTTAGTAGCCACTAAAAATCTTACAACATGTTTCGTCTTTTATATTGTCCTTATGTTCTAACGGGCATTTATATCTTTTTTTATTGTTGACCAACAATGTTTTACAGCTCACGAAATATCATTCGGATTTTTCCGAATCTTCCTGGAAAATCAGAGACAGACTTGCAAAGCTTATTGATGTACTCTACGCATTCTGTAAAACACGCAGTGATTACTCTCCAGCAAAGTGGAAAAACGTCCAAAACCTTCACGTACCTTCCTATGCTCCTCGAGAAGAGGGTCGACCATTCGCTAAAGGTTGGGCTCGAGAAACTTACAGTGCATCGTTCCTAGAGATGCTACAGGTAACTTATAATCTAAACTATTACAAGATGAGTCATGGACTCGGGCTAGACAGGCAGCTTCTCCGCCTTTTTTTGTGCTCAAGTTTTCCAGCGTTCAAAGAATTTGGCGACATCGTTGCCGCTCCTGCCCGCTATTATTTATTGCCTGTATTTGTGACCGCAGCTGCCAGCCTGGCTCGGGTCAGTTTCGTCTGTTCATATCCCTATTTAGCAATGTTTGTGTTCATTGGAAACAGCATTGCACGCAAATTCTACACTGTACTTCGTTGAAAATGAAGTTTCTGGAAGCGACAGCTGGGGACGACGTGTAACATATGACACTCAAAGGAAAATTGAAGATTTGGAGTCTTGTTTTCGCGATGTGCCCGAACTGAAAGATGTACTACGAAAAATTCAGGTTAGTTTGTTTTGTCTGTTAGAAAGGCTAGAAAGGGTAGACAGTGTTATAGTCCGCTGCAAAAGTTTTGGTACACCCGGATTTATAGGAAAGCAAAACTCAATCGGGCTGAAATCATAGTAGCCAACATCTATTCCGATAGCAATGACTCTATCGAATTTTTGAGCCAAAAAGGAACAGAATTTAAAAAGTTAGGTCAAAATTTCAAAAACACCCGCGTCAAAAGTATTTGTACACCTATCAAATCGCTCAAATACCGACATTTTTCTTCGCAGCATCGGCATAAAAATAAGTTTCCAGACTTGCTTAGTAAACTCTCTTTGCAGATACATCAATAAGATTATCAGAATTTCCACTTAGAGCCATATTTTTTTCGTTACTGTTCAAGCGGCCAACTTGTATATGTATTGATCCAATCAGATTCAATTGTGCGCAAACCCCTGCTGATGGCTAATCACTTCTTACACATTCTACTCACCAAAGCAAATAAAAAGAATCATTGAAATAGACAGTTTGGCACAGTTAGGCTACGCTACGGGCACTTCTTTTCACCTACACTTGTCCAGTTTGTGCAGTTTGCGGTGTTTTTGAAACTTTGACCTAACTTTTTAAATTCTGTTCCTTTTTGGCTCAAATTTCGATAGAGTCATTGCTATCGGAATAGATGTTGGCTACTATGATTTCAGCCCGATTGAGTTTTGCTTTCCTATAAATCCGGGTGTACCAAAACTTTTGCAGCGGACTATACGTTCAGGCCAAACAGAGTTTTGGATCCTTTCGGATGAAAAGTCCTTTTATCTTTTGACAGAAAAATGAATTTTTGATTTCTACTTTGTTATTCGACACCTTGATCACAAGCAAAAAAAAGTTAGAGGGTGATCAAAATTTGTGTCGCGCTGTGATATGTTTTTTTTTCTAACAAGTATAGCAACTAAAGGGGTAAGGTTAGAGATTCCTTGTCTTCGCCTATTACTTCATACTGTCGCGGAGTCCTAGACTCGAGTTTATGCTTTTTGATATTCCATTTCAGTCACCTCCTGTCCTAGTCCCCTTCAAAGAAGCTACCAAAATCGTAAGAACACTTCACGCTCTTGCTTTCCTGTCGCGACTTGTTAAAAATTAAACAAACAAATAAACAGAGATTAGAGAGATTAAAACTGATGTAGTATTTATTAATCCAGTCATTTTTAGATGGAGCTGCACCGTCGCAAAGAGGCTATCAAAAACTTTGATTTGTTCATGGGGATATTTGACAACATGCTTGAAGCTGTTATGACGAAAAACACAATGCCCAATGTCGATGGCTCCTATTCAGAGCCTATATTGGACCACTTTCTCTTTTCTTTGGTAAGAAATTTCGCATTTATTTGAAAAGCTTAATAGATTTCACTATCAAGCGATGACGCTGCACAGAAAATCAGGTCGTTCTTGAAAGCTATATTTGTGCATCCTTCGTTGTTTCTTACAATCGAAGCCAATAAAAAAGTAGGTTTATTCATGGAAAGTGACTGTGCCCACATTTCGCGATCGATCTCCCAATAGTTGTGCATTTTCATACAATCCCGGACAAGCTTGTTCCAGTCGCCTCTGTCCAATTCGTATTCTTCGATTTTCCCATTTTATCTGGCTACTTTTCCGAGGGGAAAATCAAATACCTATTGGTTGTGAGCAGGGCTGGGCGGATAATCGCATCCGCATTCGCGGATAATCGCGCCTTTTTTCGGTAATCGCAATCGCGTCCGCATTTTGAAATTTGGACTATCCGCAAATCGCATCCGCAATCGCATTTTTTTCACCGCGATTTGCGATTTTTGGCGCCTTTCCAAAAATTGAGGAAAATACATTGAAATTTTTTGTTTGCCACACTTTTCACTCGTATTTTCTCCGGAAATGCCAAAATTTAGCAGTTTTTACACAGAACCGACAAAAAAATACCTTTGCACTCAAAAAAAAATAAGAAAACATCCCGGAAACTCGCATAAAACACGCACTTTTCGGAAGTTACTATCCGCTAATCGCATCCGCAATCGCGGATATCCGTTTTGCGATTGCAATTAGCGGATATCCTTAATCGCTATCCGCATCCGTTTAACGTTTGCGATTATAATCGCAATCGCTAATCGCACCCGATTTTACTATCCGCCCAACCCTGGTTGTGAGCAATATGATTTTTCTTTAAAAGAACTACAATCTTTTTCAACGAAGTTTTGGCTAAATGTGCCTCTCAGTATTCCACACCTTTGGAGAATTGAAGAATTCGGAAAAGTAGCCAGATAAAATGGGACAAGCAAAAACACGAATTGGTAAGAGGCGGCTGGAACAAGCCTGATCCCGGAGGCGTCTGTGAAAAGTTTCAGACTTTCCTCGGAGCATTAAAAACAATGGGACGGAAAAACCAATTAGACGTTGATTGGGATTCACTTATCAGCTTGGATGAAATCAACGATTTCCTGCGTCATTGGTACAGTATAATGTCGATCGACGTCTACAGTCCGCGTGTATACAGTGCGCAGAGTAAACTTGCCTCATTTGCCGTGCGGGCGTTTCTTCGAGGTCAGTCCGACCAGATTCCGTTATCAGAGGTTCTTAACAAGCTGGATAAACGAACACGCCGTTCTAGGATCCTTTTGATGCTAGGAAATATCTGATACAGCAGCTAGAATATTCGGACATTCACGCAATGGTCTCCATTCTGAGAGCAATCGGCCATGATCCTGTTTATGAGACAACATTTTTTGAAATTTTGGACGACTTAATGCAAGCACGGAAGGATGATGACCAGGAACAGTTTACGAGACATGTCAGTAAAATATTCCCTCACTGAGCGGACAGACTCTATACGAGTTTAGTTCTAATCCCCACCAAGCACTTATTGTTAGCTTGTTTTGGAGCCTGTACTTAATCCATGAGCATTACGTAGTATGGTGCTTTGATATTTTTTCGCCATTTAAAATTTTTCGTCCTCAGTTCAATTGGGTAGCGAACTAGGCTTTTTGTTCCAACAAAGATCAAGATTAAGTGGACCGGGCCCTGCCTGGCTCGGATCCAATTGCTTTTAGTGCAACTAACAGGCATTCCTGAATCAGGGATGGGCGGATACCGGATTTCCGGATAGCGCCAGTTTGAATTTGTCTGCGCACCAACTCGTAATACATACAGCCTGCGTATCGACATTTGACTACGGTAGTTGCCGATACGCAGGCCTTTACGAGTTGGTGCGCAGTAAAATTCAAACTGGCGTTATCCGGAAATCCGGTATCCGCCCATCCCTGCTCCTGATACAGCGTTCCTGTCTTGTAGGTGCCATAGCTGATATTTTATAGGCGATCATTGGTTCTGGAATTGTTTGGCCAACTGTTGCCTTAGTTTTTGAAACATTCGCCCATTTGAACACACAGAAAAACATTCAGGTGCTTTTAAGTAGATTTCACTTTTAATGATATTTTAGACAATCTATAAGCTTTTTCGCTCATCTATTAACAGCCTTCTGCTATTTTCCTCTTTAAACGTATTCTACTCAGTGAGTTCCGCTTAATACAGCTCCTTAAAGTAGCTATTCAGAAAATAAAAACATTTCTAAGTGAAGAACACAGGGAAGAAATTGAGGTTATTTGTTACAGTGAGAATAATACCTATTCATTAGTGCTTGTTGAAAAAACGACAAGCAGCAGAACAGTATTTTACGTGGTTCTTCGACTATGAAGAGTACTACGCAGTTGCTCCGCCGACAATTTCAAGCGATTTTGAAATTGAGCAATCAGATGATGCCAAAGAATTCAAACGATATGCCACCAGTCATTCATACATCTTTTTCGGCTGTTTTTGCACAGCTTTTCTTGTCAGTTTGAACCAATTGATTCTAAAACATGATTTCCTAGGCAGCCGACCAGAAGAAACATGTAGTAGTTTTAAACTATTTACGTGACGTACTGTATAGAAATCGGATTCTGCGGAAACTCTTCACGAAAAAAGGCTTCAGAAAGGTGAGAAATTGTATCTGTTACATGCTTTTCGGATCATAACATTTTCCAAAAACATGCACAGATATATGAATGTATCGAGGCGACGAAAATTGGACCGGTGGTTTTGATATTTTGCAGGTTGTATACAGTATTATTTCTACTTGTGGCATACTCACCTCAATAGACGAAATTCGGAAATTATTCGAAAAAGACTGGGCCCAAGTCTATGCAATAGATATCATTGGAGTAAGTATTTCGTTTGATCTGGGTATTATGGTTTGTTCAAAAAAAAAAAAGAGAGCTCAACCGTAACCCATGTGTTTCCGCGCGAGACCCTTATGACATGGAAACGTAGGATACTCAGCCAAGTTTTCACAGTTCGCCAAGTTTGGCACTTTAAAGGACTGTTCGTTGCAATCAGTCTCGACACGATTTTGAAATCGTGACACGAGCGCGGGAGGAGGAAATTTTGGGTAAATTCAAATTACCGCCCAGATTAGAGCGCGCGGGAAGACAATATGTAATTCAAAATTTGGCTTGAAAACAGGAAAAACCTGGGGCGTATCGTGTTCCGGGTAGCTATATGTTTTCAGAGTCATTGCATGAAAAATGGCCGAGATATAACGTATTTTCTGTTTTTACTGGGATTAGAAGACCAAATACCAAGTGCCAAAATTCACCTACAATGTTTCGACTGTGCTCTTTCTATTAAAACCGAGAACGAAAAACATGGCTGCGTAGTTTTCTCAGAAACGTGTCACCCAGAACGAAAGTAATTTTGTCCAACATTTGAATTGCGCGGCGAACTGTGTTTTCTGGTGTCATTCCGGTCTCGCAACGACCTAAATGGGTCCCTTTTTTTTAACAAATCATAACATACTTTAGAAGCCGAATGTTGGACATTTTAAAATGAGCACGCTGGAAATGGCGGAACGACTAGGCAAGCAAACTTTTCTTGTGCGAGTACCCAGAATGCCGAAACCTGCTGTCGCAATCAAGTTTGGAGAAGACTTTGATTTCGCTCAGCATGAACTTGATCGTCTACTACGAGTAATAAACGATAGTAATGAACATAATTATCCTTCTGTCAGGTACAAGGGCATCCTCATGTGGTTCGTCTTTTTGGATTCATTGTAGAAAATGATGATCATGTTGGAATTCTTGTCGAAAACTGCGAAGGAGGTTCACTGCAGACATGTCAGCATACTTTTTTCCTGAATAAAATTGTTTATTTTAGATCTTCAAAGCCCAAATGTAAAAGTTCATGAAAAAGAAGTTCTGTCCTGGAGTCAGCAGGCATCAAGTGGTCTATTGTTTCTGCACAGCAACAACATAGTTCACAGAGCTGTAGCAACAAAAATGTACTTTAAATTTATTAATAATATTTAAATTGGAAGTATGATGCTGAACTGGAAAAAGGTTATAATCGCAGTTGTTGGGCGTTCTGAAAACAGCAGAGAAGCGTTACGGAAATCGGTTGATTCCATTTCCAATGAAGAAAACAAGGAGTTTGATGTATTCTGCTTTGGCTTCGCTATTGTCAACATGATTACAAGGTAACAAGTTTTTTTTTCCAAATACTAAAACAGCACATTATATAGTGTTAAAGCGCTTCTCTCACATCTGCTTATAATTTCTAATGCTAATGTCGGTTTCAGAATACCGAAATATCATGCTGGTCCTTCACCTGTTTTTCAATCGAAGCAAAGTTTCTTTGAGCCATCCAAGTCGTTGGAATATTTAGTTACAAGGTTTGCGTTACGCAACTACAAATGAACTTCTTAGAATGACTACCACAGACTTGTCTGCTCGTCCTACAATGCACGAAGTTTATGAAGATTTGACATTACTTGTTAAAGGAGAGGAGATCGTAAAAGACAGAAAACTAGACATTGTTCCAGTTGAAAGCGAAAAAAGACCCATAAGACTCCAATTAATGCAGAATATAGTTGTGAGGATTTTTTTACATTCATATATCGAATACTTTAGGGGGACGTTCAGAATTATTTAAAGTTTAAATGTGTAACCGAACTGATACTTGTTGACGTTCCGCAACTGCACACAGTAATAGAAAGAATTTGTGAACTTACAAATCTGACGTATTCGCTGAGCAAACAAATATTTTTTTGGTATTTTAGGTACCTTGATGTCTCACAATCCACAAATGACAGAGAAATCTATCCGACACCTTTATCTACAACTTTTAGAATTCTTGAATCTCTCAAAAGGCTAGAAAAACTCGAAGTCTCTTCCACGAACTTGATATCGTCCGAAACTGACGAAGAAAATCAGTTCCTCTTCGAAACACTGCTAGTTCTGCGATATGGTTAAAATTATATCATTTTCAGTAATGCCAGGGCCAATACCACGGACCCTCATATCAGAAAGCTCAGATTTCTCGGAATTGTTAACTGCGAATGTGGTTTGGCTTCGACATTACCAATTGAACAAGTTGCAGGAACCGCAACTGAAGATCAGGTTTGTGTTTTATTGACTTGGGAGCAATATGAAATGGGCGTGAACCTTCTTGTAAATTATTCGGTGAATAGCAAATATTAGGGCGCGTCAGAAGTCGTGTCCCGTAGTACTACAGCTACCATTCAAATTGATCGTACCGGTCCGGGATTGTTTCTAGGGGTAATCGACCTCGAAAAAAAAATATTGAGAGCTTTTGGCACAGTTTGGATTTTGGGATCAAGGGTTACGGTAGCTTTAAATCGGACCAAAAACGTATTTTCACAATACCTTTTTGAGGTTAGGAGATACAAAAAAATTTACCTCATCGAGACGCATCTTTCTTTTTTTGAAAAACGTATTTTACTCTTTCGCGCAAAAAGTTATTCGACTTTCCATTTTTCGACAAAATGGCGCAGTGCCTGTGCGTTAACCACGCTGGAGCGACCAGAGTTCGAGTCCGCTGAGAGGAAATTTTTTTGTTTTTTAACCGTAGCATTTTACTGAGCAAAATACCACCCCTGTAAAATATCAGCTCGATTGGATCGGTAGTTTTCTCAAAAATTCAGTTTTCAGATGACCGAAAATCACCATGAGGGAGAGTACATGGTCAAAATTTGGGACGCAAAATCGTTCCCTAGCTTTTATTTCAAAACATACGGAGCTAATATTTTACAGAGGTGATATTTAGCCCAGTAAAATGCACTGTTAAAAAACAAAAAAAAATTCCTCTCAGCGGACTCGAACTCTGGTCGCTCCAGCGTGGTTAACGCACAGGCACTGCGCCATTTTGTCGAAAAATGGAAAGTCGAATAACTTTTTGCGCGAAAGAGTAAAATACGTTTTTCAAAATAAGAAAGATGCCGGACCAAAAATAGGTTTTTGGTCCAATTTTCAAATCTACCGTAACCCTTGATCCCAAAATCCAAACTGTCCCAAAAGCTCTCAATATTTTTTTTCGAGGTCGATTATCCCTAGGAACAATCCCGGACCGATACGATCAATTTGAAGGGTAGCTGTAGTACAGTCAACGCTCGCCATAACGTACACCCGCTATAATGTACACTCGCTATAACGTACACTTTTACCTGCACGAAGGTCGATTTTTGTCTTTTTATAACGATTTATAACGTACACCTTTGAAAATTTGACGCTCCCGCCCTAAGAAATACGAGATTTTTTTTTTACTTTCCTTTTTTGTATCTTTTTTCCTTTTTTTACAATTTTTGTGCAACATTGTTCAAGTTTTTGGATCAGGGAATTATTCAAACTCCTCTCGTTTCTTCTCCTCTCCTCGCCAAATATCTTTAATATTAAAGCGCAATGGTGTCTGTGGCTGACTCTGTGGCTGTGTTTGTCTGTTTGTTTGTCCGTGGGCACGAAATTTTGGTGTATTGTTAAGAGTCGCCATCTCCACCCAGACGACCCGGGTTCGATTCCATTTCTCGCCTAATATTTTTGCTAAATAGTTTTGAGTAGGAAATGGAGTCAGGGTAACCGGTAGGGGATTGTAAGGAACCATTTATTGGTTGATTAGGGAGGGAAGAAGACGTGACAGGATCAAAAGGGATCGGTTTAATGGGGAAGGGATCAGAAGAGATCGGTTGACTGGGGAAGGGATCAGAAGAGAGCGGTTGATTGGGGAAGGGATCAGATGAGACCGGTTGGCTTTGGAAAAGATTCGAAGTAAAGAAGAAAACACAAGTTAAAAAAGCCGCCTGGTTTTTGTTAAATTGTTTTGAGCAGGAAATAGAGTCAGGCTAATCAGTAGGGGAATCAGAAGGGACCGGTTGGTCTGACTGGGGAAAGGATCAGAAGAGATCGGTTGTCTGGGGAAGGGTTAGACAGAAGCCCGTTGTTTGGAATGAGAATACCAACGGATAGAATGAAACTTGCAAAATGTAAGCAATTGAGTAGTGCCGCCGGCGAAGCCGGCTGGTCTCTATTACATTACAGTCAATTCGTTCGAATCTGTTCTGCCGAAGAGGATTCAAACGGATCTGCTATAGAAGACGAAGAGCAAGAGCGCCTGCCTATCAAAGGAGAACATGCTCGCCAATCTTTTTACGTCTTTAGACAATATTTTCAAGAAAACAGCATTGGCGACAAATATTTCCCTGTACCTGATCAGTTTGAAACTACGTTGTGTGAGGACAAGTTTTCAAAAATGTCTCAACCTAAGATTTCCGAATTTTTGCCTTTAAGTGCTTTTCTTTGTTTATGTTGATTTTTAATAAAGTTTATGACTAAAAACAGTTGTTTACATTGAAAACCTCGTTATAACGTACATGCTTCCGTTTTTTCGCTTAGAACACCTTGCTATAACGTGCACCTCGGTATAACGTACACCTGCACCTGCACCAGGGGTGTACGTTATAGCGAGAGTTGACTGTAGCTCAATAACCTTGTTAGGTCTCAAAAGCAAAAATTTACAGATTCTGACAGCTTTCCACGTTAATCTTGAACGTGAAGGTCGTCTTGTACATATTTTGGAAAAAACTGGAACCTTCTATTGCACAAATAAAAACTGCAAGATCGTGAGCTCAAATTATTTTCGAATCATCCATATTCAGGATAAAAGAAATTCCGTGGTAAACTGTGTTTTACAATCATTGAAAATACATAATAGCAATGTGGAGCTGCAAAGATCTGGCCTGAGTTGCCTAAACATAATGTGCTTTGGGCAAGCGTCTGTGCCGATTTCTGTTGAAACAAAAAGTCAAGTTGTCAACACTTTGCTTTCTGCTCTAGAGCATCATTATAACCATGACGACATTGTTTTCTACTTCGTGATTTGGTGGGGTCCGCTTTTCAGCACTTCGGACGTGTTTTCAGCATACTACAAGTGAGAAAAGCCTGGTAAAAACATTTTTTTTTCAGTCGATTAGTAAAAATTTGTACCAATCTGCTCCAAAACGACCGATTGTTGGTGCAGAGATCTGCGATTGCGAGGATTTTGGAAGTCCATGTTTTTCAACATTCAAAAAATGATATTGAACTACGCGCACTGGTTTTATCTGAAGGGTTTCAGGAAAGTTCTTACAGTACTTATGCATTGTATGCTTATAGGCCATTTTAAAATTCTTGGAAAACCAGTTTGACTCGTCTATTATAAACGAGGCAACTGCAATGGCAATGTACACTCTTAATACCATCATTATATGTAATTGGATTACTGATTACTACGAGGTTATTCGTGTAACGGACAAACTTAATCTCGTTCTGTAAGTTGGGATAACTAAACGTTTGTACTGATTTAAGGGCGAACTATACGCTAAAACAACTGGTTGCATTGTCAGATCAGTTGACCGAAGAGGTGGGGATATCGTTGTTGGGAGAAATAAGCAAGCTTCGTGAAGGCACCAAGGCACTAGTGGAAAAAAGGTAGGTCTGAAATTTTTTTATATATTACCATGACATTTGACATGACATGGGTTGTTGTGTCTGTAGCCTGTATCTGTAGCCGGACAAATATTATAGGAAACATATGTTTGGGGCTCAAATTTTTGGTTGCCCAAGTTTATCTGGTTTTCCTTTGCACGCTTTGTGGCATTGGGTCAAAAAATGTAGCTAGATACATTTTATCATTGAGCCGTAGGCTGACTATACTTCGTTGATATGTAAAAGGGACAATCCAATTTATAGAGATCAACACGTTGAAAACGCTTCAACGAGCGAGGATGTCGACAATATTGAAAACTCAGCTGGCCCAATTGAAGAAAACAGCAAGGAAATAGTTCAAACCAAGGAACTGCGTTCGAACGAGGAATGCATGGATGAACTGATGAACCTGTTCCTCAACTTGACGCCAACTGAATTGGAGTCTTCTACCAAGGTTTCAATACGAAAGATTTGCTTTACAATTTTTAAGGAGCAACACTTGAAGGCAGTTAATTTAACTACCGAGGTGATTCAGAAATTTCCGGATGGTTCAGTTATTAAAACCAAAGCAGCCAACGCTCTTTACAATATTCTTTTTTTCGCCATACGTCATTTAACTGGACAGGAATATCGCAAGCTGTTATTACTTTTGCTCACAGAGATAGAGCACAATGGTCAAATCTTAAATTCCATTTGGCTATGTGCGTGTTTAACCAGATTTGATCTTAAATACTTTGAGGCTCAGTACAGGTACAGTTAGCACATCAGAATCGAAGCTATGAACTGACATCCTTAGGCGCATTTTTGCCATAGCTCAAAACTTGTTGATCAAGCATGCTGATCATCCTGCCGCGCTGGAGTGGGGACTTTCTTTGTTTTACAACCTATCCACAGTTGTTAAACAACGACAACTACTTGGAATTCTGGGAGGCATTGAAGTGTTTATAACTAGTTTCAGGGTAAAATATGATATTCAGATTGCCGTCAGTATGTTTTTTGTTGAAATGGAAGAAAATAAGAGACCATACTTATTGCAGCTATTAATGAGTTTTTTGGT
The DNA here is from genome assembly GCA_932521025.1 of Oscheius onirici. NCBI lineage: Eukaryota > Metazoa > Nematoda > Chromadorea > Rhabditida > Rhabditidae > Oscheius > Oscheius onirici. The sequence goes on along the minus strand of OW051470.1, from coordinate 9,389,562 downwards.
CTCTGTTACAGACGAGCTCCCATCTAATTGTTACAGAGTAATGGAAATAACAGGAAACACGTTTTTTGAAGAACACTTGGAAAATTGTATAGATGACAGGCATGTTCATTTTTTTGCCTTTAGTTGCGCGTGAAATACCTCGATTCTCGAATCATATAGCCCATGTCAAACCTTAGTTTCGTTCACTCGCGACACCACGACGAAATAGGACTGTTTTTTATAGAACGGTCACGAAATAGAACTTGTAACGAAATAGAAATAGAACTGTGACTAATTAGAACTGTAACAGAATAGAACTTACGAAATAGAACTGGACAAGTTCTTTGACATGTTCTTCTTTATATTCTACAACTTGGTTCTATTTTGTTACAGTTCTATAACTTGACGATTCTATTTAGTTACAAAGACATCAATTATCAGTTCTATTTCGTGACAGTTCTATAAAAAACAGTTCCATTTCGTCGCGGTGCCTTCACTCCTATAGCTGAATTTTACAAAACAACTATTTTACTAACTTTTGCTATTCAGCACTATCATTCAAATCCTAATCGTTATGTCCAACATAGCTGAAGTAGAATTTCTTCGGAAACGTCTTCTGAACCCCCATCTTCTAACCACACTGCTGTAGGTTGACAATTATGCCAAACTTTATTTTTAGGATGGCTGCTAAAAATAGTTTTCACATTATGTTTCCTCTTTCGCAACTTCTCTCACTACTGTTGCTTGACGACTGGGCTGAGATACACATTGACAAAACTATGATCGAAGAAGTGCTGATTCAGGTAACCTTGTTTATCGTTTTTATAAACTAATTCAAGAGTGTTCTTGTTTGGGATCTTACATGCGATCTAGCCATTATGTAAGTTTCAATATTTCTAGATCAATATGCATTAAGGTACAATACGCCCATTATTTTTCAAAGACTTCTAGCAGATGAAGCACCAACAGCCTCTCAATTTTTTGCCATTTGGACTTTGCGGCATTTGACTGCAAAAGATCCAGATAGGTAAGTCGAGATCTAGTTTTTTGTTAGTGAAAGTACTCAAAAATATTTAGATACTGTCCTATGCTCGTCAAAAGTGGTTTCTTCCTTCTGTTGTCAAGGTTCGCGGCAAAACCAGATACTAACGTCGAAGACCCAACAGTAGAACTTACCCGTGCGGTATATCAAACTTTAAAAACCTTGTGAGCTATTAGCTGGGATATTTCATTTAATTTTTTAGCTACAAAAAACAGAATGAGCCACGAAGCTCCGCAAGAAAACTGTCGACAATATTTGAGGCTCATCCCGCTGAACAGGATACTAATGAGGACCAGCTGGATTGAATAAATATTCTCGGCTCTATTTTCTGTGTTAAATATGCTTAAACGACTTATACTCGTAAGACAAAGATCGCAATACTGCAATGATTGATTATTCTTCCATTTGAATTGAGTCGGTCTCGTTCACTGCTTGACGAGTGGCAAGAGTTGTCCGGGTTGCGGCAATACTGTCCATGGCCTTCTTCAACAGTTCTTCCATCTGAAAGTTGTAAAGGCATTTAATTTCTGTGTCTTCCTACCTTAGCCTGCTGAGTGATTGTGTACTGTATCGGAGTCTCATTTTTGTCCTTAGCCTCTGCGGTAGCCTTGTCCAGACGTGCAGCCTGTTTCGGGGCATCTACCACCACTGTCTAAACCGTTTTTCCTATTCCAATTTACTCTAGACCTACCAAACTATTCTCACAGTCATCCAGAACTGCCAGCAGATTGTCCAAAGCCTGTCTCATGTCCTCTCTCATTTGTCCCGGTGGCTTGGCATACTCTCCCCTCTTTTCCTTCAAGAAGTCCCCCATGGATTTGCTGAACTTCTGAAATATCTCTTGTTTGAGTTACTACACCAGGATTACGGTAATGAAGTGGCGCAAGTCTCTCAGGATCAGATCTCGGGCGTAGACTACTGGATCCAGAGCTGTGAGGACGGTAGGATCTGGATAGACTTCTGGTCTCGTGAATTGAGACGGAGTGGCCGGAGTGTGAGAAGCTGGCATCTGAGCCGAAGCTGGATTCATTGGTGTTGAGGGCTGGTTGACCGAGTGTGGACCAACAGAACGGGGATCATCTAGGGCCCGGGTAATGGACATAGGTTGTTGAATTTGTACTGATGGGGGATTTCCTGAAATTGTTTGTGACTACAATTTTAAAAATAAACATACCCAAAAACTCTCCGGTAGATGGTGGGCCTCCATGAACTGACATCGGTCCAGTAGGCGCCATATTTGAATGAGGTCCCAGGACTGAATTGGGACCAAGGACAGAGTTAGGTCCTCCAATAGACTGCGGTCCACCCTGTACCGAGGCAGGATTTCCGAAGAATGATGATCCGAGCGACTGTGGTCCTCCGGGATGACTGGAAGACACGGAGAGGGGTCCAACGCCTCCCGGTACAGAGTGAGGGCCGGTCATTAGATTGGAGTGACCTCCTGGAACTGATTGAGGACCACCGAGAACTGAAGAAGGCCCGGTCGAGTGAGGAGCTCCATGAACTGAATGTGGACCGGTAGAGAGTGGGCCACCATGTGGACCAATGGATCCTGGACCGAGATGGGAGTGAGGACCGCCAGCCAGGGGAGAAGGCTGACCGGTGCTTTGACTCTGAAAAATCTTTCTTTAGCACTAAGGTGAAAAGTAACGAGTCGACGCGTAGCTGTATAATCAGTTTCTGTAGAAAAAAATGAAGAAAATTAAAAAAACTGCACCTGAGTCTGTAAACTGTGTACCATCGGACTTCTAGGCTGTCCCTGTTGCCCAGGTGTTCCCATTCCAGTCATTTGTGGTCCCGGCTGTCCCATCATCTGCGGATATTGCATATTTTGTCCGTAACCCTATTTTCTTGTTATTGAAAACCAAAATTACGCTTTACCTGTTGCATTCCACCCATTCCTGGTTGCTGCATTCTATTCATCATAGCCGGATTGTACATTTGATTCGGTTGCTGCTGGTTAGGCTGGTTGGGGTTGTAGGGCGGTTGAGACATCTAAAATTTGTGTGTTGGGGATAAAAAAAATCGTTAAAAGGTAGTCAGAATGGGTTAAACAATCACTCAACATGAAAATCAAAAGTAAAACAAGATTTATTCGAAGCTCTGTGACAACAGGCTAACTCAAAGCTATTGCAGTTTCTTTCAGAACAAGTTCTAGCTCAAAAACATAAATTTTTACTTTGAAGTTGTAGAGAAGAACAAATTTCACATGCAAATATCGATTTTTTTTTTGTAAATTGCTGAAAGCGATCAGTTCCACTCTACATCTTTGCAAAGCATGAAAATTACATTTCTGGCAAAAATTGGACTGACAACGAGAAAATTAAAGTAGATTTCATGTATAAGGCAGTAAATGAGCTTGGGGGTTTCGATGCAAGCCTGTATATAGTACAAAATGGCATATATCAGTTGTTGAAGGAGCGAGAAGGACGAATACGTTGAGCGACCGAGTCGAGAGCACCGCGGAGAGAATCACTCCAGCCCTGAAATTTTTGAGGTTTTATAGATAAAAAAATCATAAAAACTGGTCAAGAGTGACCTTGTTAGAATATTGCACACAGAAAATGTTAGTGAATAGAAGCAAAGGGAAAAAGAGAAAACCTTGCCGAGAAGGGCCGGTGGTGGCTGTACACTTTTTCCGGAATGGGCGTCAAGGACCTTTTGGTAGCGGAGCTTGCCTAGAAAAAACGGTTTTTCTATGAAAACAATGTTTCTTTAGGTGGAAAACTATGTAGGTTAAAAAAAACGTACAAGCAGCCTCAATAGTTTTTGCCATTGTGGCAGCTGATGGCTCTACATGGAAGACGTAGCACATGTAATTTTCTGACGAGGTGTGCATGATGAAAGCGCAGTGTCTTAAATGAAAAAAATAAGAAATTGTTTTGTAAAAAGCCTACTTGACATCTCTTCCAATTCCAAGGAAGGACAGGTATCGAACACGGCATTGAGCAATCTGACTGCCGTTGACCTCGTTGATGGATATTGTTGAAGGAGCAATGGCCACATCCGAGAGGATCCATCTTTCTGGTCTAACCTGGGACACTAGACGGTCGACAGCCTCGTTCAGGATCTCGATTCCAGTAGCTTTGGGAACTTGAGTCACACCGAGGAAGTGACAGCGAATCACCTTCTTGGGCTCTTCAATTGGAGTCGAAAGGTTTTCCGAAGCTGGAAAAAACATTTTTACGAGGAAAAATAGCTGTAACTCAAACAAAATGTATCTCTGGAAAAATGAATGAATCTTACTGACTTCTCACAAGACGTCTCTCCGGTCCTTCAATGGCAGCCAAACTACTTGGTCGTCTGTGAATCATCAGGCGGCGACAAATATCTCTCAGAGTGTTGGCAATCGTCTTGGCCGGTGTATCACAACGGAAAACATGACACATAAATCGGCGGCTTCCACGGTCACGGGCAACGTAGGCGAAATCCCTAAAAACGTATGTTCAACGAGTAAAATGTTTTTAAAACAACTAGGGAATACACAAACACGACATTTTCTCACCTGTCTCTGAAGAATTAGCAAAAAATGAATGTTAGTATTGAACTGGATCTCTGGACTTACCTTCCGTTATCTCGACCAACTCCCCAAACACGAATCTGTTGAATTTTCTCGGAATGAACAACGTTCATGCTGTCAGGATCCAGGAGCGTGAGCTCGTTGTCGTCCAGCTCCATGATCATCTTCTAAAAGTGATTTTCATGCTGTAAAAAATCATTATTACCCTTCCTTCTCCCCACTTGCTGACGTTATCCATGGTATCATTTCTTCCAGTCGACAAGTCAATAATCGCCCTAAAGAATTTTTGTCAGAACATCTTTATAAGATTACCTGTTCACAGCTCTAGAGCTCTTGTCAGCTGTCAGCTCCTCTTCAGCAATTTCTGTCCATCCCAGGGAGCGGACAATAAATCGAATTGGCTTTCCGTAACCCAGTTCCTGTTCTCCGTCACTCTCTTCCTCATTTTCAATGCGGCGCTTGGTCGTGGTCTGCTTGAAGGCGTGTTCTTCAATCACTGGCTGCTGAGGTGGAAGTTGAATAATTTGCGGTTCAGGGGCATCCGCCTGTGTTCCAATGCTCTGAAATAAAATACTATGTGTTGAACACAATGCGAACCTTTGACAGTATCACTTCAAAATTATCACAAACCAAAATGTGAAAATGCATGGCGAGACCTATTTTCAAATATTTTTTTGGTCTTGACATGAAAAATCACAAAACTGGATGTGAGAATAAGTAGTGAATGCCAAATACAAAAATGGCAAGCAACACAAATCTTCACTCACGTAGGCGGGAGGCTTAGTGTACACGGGTGCAGGTGGTGGAGTGGGACTCCTAGGAGGAGGAGTTAGGACTTTCTAGAAGACAAGGGTGAACAGGTGGGCACACAAGACAAAAACAAAAAATATATGTATACTTACTGGAGGTTCACGCTGAATAGTTCCACTGTCAACGTGCCAATAGTACGAAAAGCCAGTGGGATCTGAAAAAAATGTTTTACACGCCTATATTAAGTCAAACCCAGATGTTTTTCCCATCCTGCTGGCAGATCCACTTCTTCGATGATATCTGGTGGTAGTGGAGGAGGCAACGGCTCCCTTCTTTGGGGTCGACTGTATTGGCTTTCGAAAGCTACGCCAGAATCTCCAGATTCCGGTGACAGGACAGTCTCAATAACTTCCTCCTCATCGATTACGTAATCTGTTGGAGGAGGTCTTCTTGGAGGCGTCTCAGCTTCTCTTCTTTGCTGAAAATGAAATTTTAGCAAAAAAATATAGAAACAAATTTATATTTAACGTTTAAAAAATAAACCTGATCAAGTTGCCAGTAAAACGAATAAGGATCTCGATGTTCTGTCATGATCGTAGTGTCTCCGTGCTGCCGAACACGAACATTGTCATTCATTCTGGAGCTACCATCTCGAGAAGCTGACTCGATTGCGGCCAACGACTGACGAAAATCCTTCGAGGAGTAGTCTACTGCCATTCTGTCGTCGTAACCTTAAAAAATACAATTTTTAATATAAAAATGTTGTGTTACCGTAAACGTTTGGATTATAAGTCACACGACGCAAGCGATCTCTTGCCTGATAGTCCAGCTGCTCCTCGTAGTGTTCTTCCGATCTCTCGTGGGTATATCCACGGCTGTCCTAAAAGAAAAACTTCTTATTAGCTTGTAAAACAAAATTTTATGTGATTTTACATTTTTTGACACTAAAACCGGGAAAAATTATGATCAAAATCAAAATTCACATCGTTCCAATGAAATCTAAAAACAACAAACATCGCGTGTAAGAATGGAAAGTCTGCTTTTGTTTGGCGATGTCAGGTATTGGTTATTTGCGGGCACACCCTAACTGCGATTACATACAGAAATTAAGCAAGAAAATCGCATAATTTCGAGTAATCCAATATGTTCGACGCGCTATAATCCTCCTACGATTTCTTTAACTCGCAGACAATAGGAAGAGGAGCGGAAAAGCGCCGAATGGCACACGGCGGGACTAATTCAACAAAGAATGCTCTACGGCAGCGGATGAGTGGTCTACCACCCCCTGGAGGAACCGGGCCTGGTAAGACGTAGCGCGCAGAAGAGAGTAGTGTGAGTATATACTCTCAACTGTTTGTCGGGGACCCAAGGCTGAAAATCTCTGGCAGCGGGAAGTCGAAGAGTTTTCTCTCCCGCTTCTTCCCCTTGGTAGCCTATCGATCCAGAAGACCTCTCTAGCTTTTAATGGAAGGAACAACAGGCCATTACCGAGTTTGTAGAAGCGCTCCTCAATCATTTTCAGGACAATGGCGCGATCGATGTGTCCGATCTGTCTCCCCACTCGGCCACCAACAAGAGCAGCCCATGATATGTTGACATTTTGCGCTAATTCCACCACCTCCTAGAGCACACAAGGCACATATCAACCACATTCAGAGTCTTTTAGGGCTGTTTTGGAGGAGAAGTGGGTGAGAGTGAGGGTATAAAGAGCCTGATAGGATTGGGACAGATATGGAAATTCCCAGAGCCGAGAAAGGAAATGTGTAACCCTGGGTAACAAATAAAAAAGTCTGAAGAGCTAAATTACTTATAAGTCCTTGTCTTTTTGACATGTCTTCTTGGCCTATTAAGTTTGTACAGAGGCGCATCCTAGTCTTGACTTGCGTGTACGATCTTCAAATGTGTTTCTTCCGATTTCGAAAGTTTATGCAAGTTGTCAATCAATCTATTTCTTGCGCTGATCAGGAGAGATTATGCAAATGAAGGAGACTACAGAGATTTTCTATAGGTTCAAGGTCGCAGAGCCAGATGTTCGGCTGTATCTACTCCGTAACCCCTTCTCCTACACTACCGTGCTCCAATCTTTTCTCCTACCTTTGAACGACTGCTTTTTGCTGAATTTTGGACTTACCGTATGATGCTAGTTCAAGCAAACTAAAACATCAACCTAGTCACTCGAATTGTGACTGTCATAGACAACGAATGAAGTAGTTTAGTAGGCTAATAATACATGAGAACTAAGGGCAAATGTAAGAGAATTTAGCTTTTTGAGTGGCTAGGATTAAGTTGGGCGATTGCCAATACAGAAATGGAGGCTACATTCAAAAAGGGCAAAACACTAACAGCTCATTCACGAGCGACTTACCTGTACACGATCATCAGTAACAAAATTGATAGAGGCCTCATCAGAGCCCTGGCTGACGTCTCGTGTAAGATGTCGTGCATGGAATTCGGAACGGCCACCACGTTGACCGGCAAAGGTCTCGAGGACACGAACACGGCCACCTTCACCCATGATGTGTCGTTTGTGTGTATGTGAGCGCCCGCGGCGGCAGCTCTCCTCCCTTTCCCAAAAATTCCCGCGCAAACAAACGACAGTTTCTTTCCCCAGCCCTTCGATTGCGCTGCGAGGTAATGCCAATCCATGAACCTGCGTCGGCGCCTTGCTCACCCCGATGGCAAACAGTATCTGCTCGTGGAGCTCCCCGTGGGGAAAGAAAACCGGAAATCTTCCGTGGCTGTGACACAAACAGCGCTTTTACACGAGCGTGTATAACAAATAGCAGAGAGAGAGGAAGGGAGCCTAACCTAGGGATTAGTGTTCTTGGAAAAAAAGGGGGGGGGGGGGGTTTAACTGGTCACCTACCTGATTTTCACTGTATTTGTGAAGAAGTCATTGTTTGTACAGTTAAGCAATCGGAATTGGTGGCGAAAATACTAAAAATAATTATTGTGAATTTGAAGAAATGGAGAAGAAAATGAAGATCAAACAAAAAAGTGAATGTTGAACTGTTTGAATCGCCGCGCATCTTTAATATAATTTTGCCGCAACTTCAAATCTCAATAAATTCATGAATTTCTTTGCTCTCTGGGTTTCTTTATTTATTCCTCATTTTTTTGCTTTTCACGCAAACATCGAAATTGGCTCTACGTAAGCACAATATAAAAATAGAACAGAAAAAAATTTACCTCATAAAACTGATCTTTTCGGTCATTTCTTTGCGCAATATCCTCTAAAAAGATTCTTCATATATTTTGGGTAATACTATGGGACAGCCCCGAAATTGGCAAAACCACTTTGAATGCGACCCGTTTCGCGCACGAGCCATTTTGAATTTGCCACGTTTTGAGCGCGGCCACTTTGAAATTTGCCGGTTTGCAGGTGCGACGTTTCGTTTCACTTTTACGTAATTACGTATTTTTTATTCCGCAATTACCGTTTCCATAAAACATAACTCATTTTTCACTTTTTCTTAGAATTTCTTCTATTTTTGTCTATTTTTCTAGTATTTTCTTCATTTTATTGGGCGATTGCATTGTATAAACACTGATGCATACTAAAATAATGACTTTAGAGCTAATCAAGCGCAAATTACAACATGGACGGCGAGGACAAGCTGGCGAATCGAAAACAGAGGAGGAGAAAATCTAAGGACGTCAACAACTATCTCGTGAGCATTCTTCGAGTCAACAGGGACAAATCTGAAGTCTACTAATACGTTTACAAGTTAGTTTTCCGGATGTTCTTGATTGTTTTGCATTCTTTCAGACCGAAACTGTTATTTGAGACGCGTAAACGTTACCGGTAAGACGACAGAATGCCTCCGGTATCACGACAACGACCCAACCCCGTCTATAAAGCAGGTAAAGTTTTTTTTTTCAAAGGGTCTTCTGAAGAGCCAACACCTCCAAGCAGTGATACGAGCTCGAAAACGTGCCTCCGGACCTCTACCCTAGCCGATGTCGACGAAACTTCCTTTATTTTAGAGTCTCTGCACTACAAGTGTACTTATAGATGAGCAAATAAACTTTTCAAAGAGAACTGCTTGCTCTTGTCAAAGATTTTACGCTAAAAATTGATTTTTATCGAAAGACCGTTTTTACTCACCCAGAGGATCCGAGAAGTTGATGAACACAATGACATATATCCGTTTGTTCTCCTATTTATTTTTTTCGCCATGAAAATAGCGTAAAAAGACAGAAAAACGAGAAAAAAGACGTAAAGAACGAAGGATCTTTAGGGAAACGGTAATCGCGGAATAAAAAATATGTGATTACGTAAAAGTGAAACGAAACGTCGCACCTGCAAAGTGGCTTTGTTCAAAGTGGCCGCGCTCAAAATGACTGGCGCCAAAGTGGGAAATTTTTAAAATGGCTTTTGTTCAAAGTGACTTTGCCAATTTTGGGTCTGTCCCAATACTATAGCAGGCACCCCCCTCCATTCAAATATTTTGGCGCGCAATGACTGAAATCGGGATTTTCACCGCTTTTCCGTTATTTTTTTCACGTTCTAGATGTGTTTATCGAGCTCGGCGTCAATTATAACTCCCAGGATGCCGAAATACTTGAATAATTAGGCGAAATACTTCAGAAAAAAAAACGTCGCTCACATATTGTATCCCCGAGAGTTTCTCGAGATTTTTCGCTATTTTATTCTATTGGAGACTCACCCTAGGAGTAGTTTTTAATTCTGAGTTCGATAAAAACAGCTAGAACGTGAAATAATTCCGAAAAAATGGTGAAAAAAGACGAATTTAGTCAATTTATGGCTTGTGCGCCAAAATTTTAAGTAGAGGGGGGTGCCTGCTATAGTATTACCATATTTTGCTTTTACCTCACTTCTTTTTACCACATGAAAAGTGGTTATCTCAATGAAAGTCATCAAAGCAGCATATCACTGATTTTGCCACGCCCAAATTAAGGAAAATCGATGGCATTGACTTCAAGCACACGCTACCCTGTTTTCTTTCATTTTTTTCCAGAGTTTTTGACCGTAAATCTATTGTTTTTCTATGGCTCAGCACAAGACTGAGTAAAATTGACCACATTGAAGCATTTTGACAAGGAAAAATAGAGAAAAACGCTTACAAATCGAGAAAAAGATAATAATTTCAAGATTTTTGAATCGGAACTCGAAGTATAGCTTGAAAAATACCTAAATGACCGGAAATTGTTCATCAATTGATCAGAAGAGGCTCCGTTCATGGGAGTCGTGCCCTGGCGCGTAGTTACCGGCTAAACAAGTACACGTAGGTTCCCAGAGCCTTGAACATCCACCTTTTGTCCATTTTATTCAAAAATTGTGTTAAAAAACTATCATTTTCAGCTGCTAGCCCCTTTATTTTTTGTCATTCTCCTCGAAAACTAAAAATGACCCCTTTTCACGTTCTATCATTTCCTTTTCTATATGTTTCCTCAGAAATAAACAAATTTTCAGCAGAAATGTTACCGCCAGACTTGGTGGCCAATGTGGGCCTGAGCATCTTCGGCTCCTACGTCTGCTATAATCTCATCGGCTCCTATATTCCGATCTTCATACAGCGAAAAATGTTCGGCAGGGATATGTGCAAGGTTTTTCTTTTTCATCAAGTCAAAAATCCCCGATTTAGGTAGAAAGAGACCCGATACCTGAGCCGATGGGCGTAATTTGTGCTGCCGTCTACCTTATCGTCATGTTCATGTTTATTCCGATTCCATTCCTACCGTGGATGCTGGGAAATGAGTCAGTTTTTGCTCTTTTTCTTCTAAATATGGCGACAATTCAGGACCAGCTTCCCTTATTCTCGATTTTTGGCCTTTTTGTCAGGCCTACTGTCGATCTGTACGGCAATTCTACTCGGCTTCGCCGACGACGTGCTGGATCTGAAATGGAGGCATAAACTCCTCTTCCCGACACTTTCCTCCCTGCCACTTCTTATGGTATACTATGTCTCAGGTTGGAGCTTTTTTTCCAGTCAAAATTTGGTGAGAAATGACTGGCAAGAAAATTTTTTAGCCACAGTTGCGCCAGTGCACATATCTTCTGAGCCAGTTCTTTAAGCTTATGTGGCCTGAAATGTTGTAGCCACAGCTTGGGCAATTCATCCGAAAAGCTTGAAATTATGAAGCCGCAGCCTCGACGGTTCACACCAAAATCCGATGTGCCCTAACTGCTGTGGTCACAGTCCACACTCAATGCCGTTCTCATTCAAATTATCTATGCCACTGCTTCCACAGTCCACACCCTAAAACTCCCCATTTCCAGGCAGTTCCACAACGATCGTCATCCCCGGCATTGCTCGCTACTTTTTCTCCCAAATCGTCCCTTCCTCAATCTTCCAACTTCCCTCCGTCATTAACATTGCCTGGCTCTACTACATCTTCATGATGATGGTCGTCATTTTCTGCACCAATGCCATCAATATTGTAGCGGGTGAGCCCTTTCGATTTCTTTTTAAAGTATTTTTAAAGGAATTAACGGCATCGAGTGCGGTCAATCTATCGTAATTGCGCTGAGCATTGTCGTCTTTAACGCCGTCCAGCTCTGGAGACTGAATCTAGACTCGTGGGAGCATCACATCTCGCTGTATATCCTGCTGCCGTTCATCTTCACGTCGCTGGCTCTGTATTACTACAACAAAGTAGGTTTTTGGCTCCAAAACGTATTTTCCACCTTTTTTTTAACGCGCCACAGACTTGAATTTATGTGCTCTTTCTGCTAAAAACTCATTTTTACAGTACCCAGCCAAAGTCTTCGTCGGTGACACCTACTGCTATTGGGCCGGAATGACGCTGGCCGTCGTCTCCATTCTCGGCCATTTCAGCAAAACTCTCATTCTCTTTCTCATCCCACAGGTTTTTTAACTATTTTTTTTCAGTTGATTTTTAACATTTAGGTCGTCAATTTCGTCTACTCCGTTCCGCAGCTCTTCCACTGGGTCCCCTGCCCACGACATCGACTCCCGAAATTTGTGCCGGAGCGTCAAAGGGTTAGTTTCTGCTTTTTTCTGTGAAAACGGGTTTTGCAGCTAGAAATGAGCGTGGCCGAATTCAAAGAAAGTGACCTCAAACTGCTGGGACGAATTTCGCTGGCCATCTTCAAATTTGTCGGATTTCTTCATCGACGCGACTTTGTCAAAGATGGCGAAAAGTGAGCTTTCTTAAAGGGACAATCCCCCCCCCCCCCCTCCCCCTACAGCGTGACGCTCAAGCCAAACGCTGTACCAGGAGTGGTATGCGGCGCCGCCGTCCGATCTGGCAAGTAAAACCACTTTGAACTCGGTTAGTACCGATTTTCAAGGGGTCTCGGTTCGAATCCTTTCCGGTGAAAACCTTTTTTCTTTTTACATTTTGATAGAAAACTATGTTTTTAGTTATTTGCGACCCTATTTTCTACTTTTCCCACCCAATTCCGCCATTTTTGTTTCTGAATATACACCCCGCCACTTCCATCGTCATTTTCACTTCGACGAAAAAGTTTTCGAGCTTTGTGATGTTCTGCAAAGTTGGAGAGGAGTTCGAGGGCTACATTTTCACAGAACATTGTAAACTTGGCAAAACTCGTTGTCAGGCTGAAAAATGGCTGTGAACATTGAGCACGCAGCTACCAGCCGAAGAATAATTTGTAATGTTTAACAATGTTCCGTGAAAATGTAGCCCTTGATCTCCTCTCCAACTTTGCAGAACATCACACAGCTCGAGCTCGAAAACTTTTTCTTTGAAGTGAAAATGACGATAGAAGTGGCGGGGTGTATATCAGATGTGCAAGGAAGGACCGACTTTTTCGTCCAAATATAAGGTATTTTTTCTGTCAGCGGCTTAGAACTGCCCTTGTGACTATTAGCTTGTTAAAAATCAGCGCGAAAATTAGTTGCATAACGAAAATAAGCGAAATTAGCGTTTTTGGAAAATTCCCGTCATTCCCGCGGGAAAAACTGCTTGTCACGGGAATATTCCCGCGGGAACGCGGGAATAAACGTGGGCACGGGATTCCCTCCCGCGGGACGCGGGAAAATTTTTTGAGACTAAACATTCCCGCGGATTCTCGCGGGAATTTTTTTGACCATTCCCGCACATCTCTGGTGTATATGCAGAAACAAAAAATGGCGGAATTGGATGGGAAAAATAGAAAATAGGGTCGCAAATAACTAAAAACATAGTTTTCTATCAAAATGTAAAAAGAAAAAAGGTTTTCACCGGAAAGGATTCGAACCCGAGACCCCTTGAAAATCGGGGGTTGTCTCGCAACGAAAAAGTTCGATTTGAAAAAGGTCACTTTGCAAAAATCTTGGCTGAGTATCAAATGTTTACACGTTATATGAATTTGGCTACATCACACAAACATTGGATACTCAGCCAAGATTTTTGCAAAGTGACCTTTTTCAAATCGAATGTTTTCGCTGCGAGATAGCCCCGAAAATCGGTACTAACCGAGCTCAAAATGGTTTTACTTGCCAGATCGGACGGTGGCGCCGCATACCACTCCTGGTACAGCGTTTGGCTTGAGCGTCACGCTGTAGGGGGAGGGGGGGGATTGTCCCTTTAACATAAACTCCAGGTTACTGTAAATTGTGATTCACAAATGTAGTCAGAGTAGTGTATCTTTTAGTCCGCTTTCCCTAAAATTGGAAACTTCAATTTTAGGCCTCGGTGACTGTAAACTTGAAACTACGTTTATCCTAAAATTGGACTCCTTACTGCTTAGAATTCGTGAGGAGGTTACTGTAACTCTTGGCTCTAATTCTGAAATTGCGGCCAGATTACTGTAAGCTCAAAGCTGGGTTTATCCTAAAAACTGGTCCATAATCATTGCCGTTCCTTGAGGTCAATACCGTAACCTTCAAATTTCTTTCGAGACCAATTGACGCTAGTTTAGGGCACTAAAATTAGATATAGGCAGCTAATATGTGCGACAAAAAGGTCGAAGTGCCTCCTACTTCAACATGATTATTTTATCAATTTCCCACTAAAAATTTCACTTTCAGATGGATCGAGATCAACAATCTGACAATCCTGAACTTTGCTCTCCTCTGGCGCGGCCCCCTGCACGAAAAGGAGCTCACCCGTACGCTCCTTCTAGCCCAGATCGCCTTCACACTTCTTGCCTTCTTCATCCGATTCTACCTGGCCGGTATGTTCTACGAGGTCGTCCAATAGATTTTCTAGCATTTTTAATTTGTTGCTCTTGTTATGTTGCCCTCAGTCACTAAAGCTTTCCTGTGAATAAAATATGAATTTATAACGACAAAATTGTATAATTTTCACAAAAAATCAATTAGCGGCCCGTTTCTTGTTTCCAGCGACGCGTTTCCTGTGAGATCGGCCTTTTAGATGTTCTTCCCTGAAATTGGAGGGTAAACTGGAAAAAATGAAGAAAAATACCAGCAAGTTTTTCCACTGATTATTCGCTCGCAATCGGGACACTGGAAGACGAGATTTCCGTCAATTTGGCCGTGTGTGAAAGAGGACTCGGAGTCGGTGTTCTGGAAATTGGATAGATGAGAAAAGAAGCAAGGGTTTTGGTCAAGAAGAATAGTATATCTTGTTCGGTACTTTCCAGAGCTATAAATAGACGTTTTTGATGTTTTTAGTCAAAAAAATAGAGTGGGCTGTTCTACAGTCTGTTTATTGAAGTTTTCGTATTTACTAAATTATTGCTTGGAAGAGAGCTAAACCGAACTGGATATACAGTGCTGCGACTACCAATTCTATTGTGCTTTAGCTTACTCGGAATCAGGTTTTTTTTTGAATCTAAAGACTACTGCTTTCGAACGGGTAACTTTCATAAACCACTGGAATTCGGATTGGAGTAATTTTTGGAATGTTTTACTATCGGTCGACAACAGTAAACGGAGGCTCAATTATTTTTGCGTTCAAAGACTTTCGTAAAAGTCCACCTTAATGAGACTTCCACCACTGATCCACTTTTCCACGACGAGTAGACCGTCACCGATGAAAGTCTCCTTGACAGACGAGTCTACTGTAGTTACTGTAATCTGCAAATTTACTCATTTTCGCTGAAAAATAGCTTGGAAAACGAACCTCATCTCCCAGATTCCTTCCATAGAATCGCGACTTGACCCATCGTCTCTGCTTTCTGGCATACTGTCGTGTATGGAGTTGTAGAGCTTCACAGCCCTCTGCGAATAATCTCTCTCCTTTTGGCGTCTTCCAGTCGCTTTTTGCTCTCAAATAGGGCAAAAATTCCTTCGGCCCGATGCATTGTAGGACGCCGTGAGTAAGTTTTTCGAGTTTTTCTTCGTTCTGGAAAGTTTTAGAGATTTTGGCCCAAGAATGAGTTACCTCCAGCCAATAATCTTCCAGCTCCTTTTTTAGGCCAAGAGTGACCATTTTTCCGACTCGGCCGTCCAGACGCTGGTCTAGAACTTCTTTGCTGGCGTCCATTGTTATGACCTGGAAATTTTAGGATAAGGGAAATTATGGTTTGTTAAAAAAAAGAGAGCTCGACCGTAACCCATGTATTTCCGCGCGAGACCCTTATAACATGGAAACATAGGATACTCAGCCAAGTTTTCTGTTGTCATTCCGGTCTCACAGCGAATTAAATGGGTTACAGTCGAGCTCTTTTTTTTTCAACAAACGATACCGTGAAATTTTAGGTTAAGAGAAATCCTTGTCGCTCCGAGACCCATGTACGCTAAAATTTGATACTCAGCCAAGAAATTTGGTAGATACGCAGATAAATTTGAACTTGTGTAAAATTGGTCTCGAAGCGAAAAACTATATGTTCACGAGGGAATTTAGAAAAAACGAACCAGTGTATTTTTGAAACGCGGTCTTCCCTGGGCGCCATTCCTCTCGTGCTGTTCTTTGACCAGTTTGCTCTTAGCCTTGCCGGTCAGACGGTAGATGTTCAGGGCTCTGAGGACACGAGCTCGATTGTTCGGATGAACGAGTCCGGCGGATACGGGGTCTACCTGCAAGAAAAGATACTTTTTGATCTAAAGCCACTGGAATTGCGCTGGTTTATTTACTTACCAGCCGTCTACGACGGCTTTCACCGCCCTTGCGCCTGCGGCGCTAACAACTGATGTCCTAGTTCAGATTACCAAACACCATTACGGTTGAGATAGTTTAGATTCCCCCAGACGCGTTCCCCTCAAAAAAAAAAACTATCTCGTTCTATAAAAGATTAACGTGATAAAACTTGACATGTTACGCTAGTCTCGACAACTGTGCGGACACCACTACAGACAGACAGACAGACGGACACCGTTGCACTTTAGTAAAGAAAGATTTCAGCAAGATTGAAACGACTCTTCTGCCAATTTAAAAATCCTAAGCTTCGAATGAAAACGGCACTTTTTTCCATACAAGAAAATCGTGGGTCGATTAAGTTTTGGGTGAATTTTCAAGCCTACTGGTTGCGGGTCAGTCCGGCCTAATTTTCCACTCTATCTTGCTCTTTTCTACATTTTTTTCTCGTCTTATTAACAAGAAAATCATAGAAGAAAGCAACCAACTTCTTTCAGCAAGTCATGTAACTCTTCATTCGTCAGCTCCTTGTGCTCCGATAGTCCGTGCCGGCCTAAAAACAATAAAGTAGGTTCATAACTTCTGACACCTGTAAAAACGACGGAAAAATCGGCACTTACCTTCAGTCTCAATCATGTTATCCTCAAACAGAACGCTCTCGATATAGTAGGCCGTTCCTCCGACCAAAACTGGGATTTTTCCACGGCTTCTAATTTCCTAAATTCTGAGTTTTTAAGCAAAAAAAGAAGAGTAAAAACCTGTATAATTTGAAGAGACTGCCGCTGAAAATCTTGAACATTGTAGCCGCTGTAGCCGGCGTCGAGAAAGCTCATCAGATGGTGCGGAATTCCGGCCATTTCGTCGACTGTGACCTTGTTTGTCACTATGTCCAGGCCTGAAGCGTATTTTTTGATATTTTTATTGAAAAAACGGGTAATATTCGTGCTGCCGACTTCCTAGCTTCATTTTTTGCTGCGCCAAACTTCTGAGTGTCCTTATCTTGTGTTTTTAGTACTTTCTTACCAATTTTTAGACTTTATGAGTGAGTTTACTCAATTTTGGGTGTAATACAACGCTTACAACATGAAAAATGCGAAATGTGCAGTTTTTTGTCCATTTATGTTCACATGAGTCGTTCTTCGAAAAATTTAAGATATTTTTCTTTTTTAACGTTCCAGGGGCTGTTTTACACGCAGAATTCGACAAACTTACTCAAAATCAGTAAAAAAATGCTGGAAAACAGCTAAAAACGTAAAATATGAGCTCTCAGAAGATGGAATAGTCGAATATATAAACTTAGGATGTTGCCAGCTCCAGAATTACTAAAAAAACGATACAAACCTTTATAAATCTGAATAGAATCGACGCTGATGACTTCTCCGCCATATTTTTGTGCTATGGCTATTCCGAGGTCACTTTTTCCGGTTCCAGTGCAGCCGGTGACGAAAATGACGGGTTCCAGCCTCGGTTTCATCGCGAATTTGCTCAAGAGAGCTCGGAGCATACACTAAAGGGAAAATTTTTGAAAGCCCACTAAAAACCAGTACACAATGCAGTAAGGACTGCTCCAAACCAAAACAAAATTTAGAATGAATTTGGACAAAATAGGAACTTTGTTTATAGAAAATCAACACATAACAACTTTACTGCTTCTCCAGAAATTCTTTCAAAAGAGCCAAGGCTCTGGAACGATGACTGATCGTGTTCTTGATGTCCTTCTCCATTTCGGCGTACGTTTCCTCGAAGCCGTCGGGCTAAAAAATCTATGATTTTACCGGTAGTTTGTTCAATAAAAATAAAGGAGTAACCCATTTGTTTTAATAACCCATAATCTCCCTTATCCTAAATATAAAGGAGTCAGGCAAGGTGACGTGCTCAGTCCTAAACTCTTCAACGCCACTCTGAGTTATGCATTCAACAAGATCGACTGGGGAAACGAAGGAATTAGGATCAATGGTCAACAGCTGACGACTCTTGGATACGCAGATGACCTCGTACTCTTTGCCAGAAGCCGCCCAGGCATGGAACGGATGATGATCAAGCTGACGAACGAAATGAGTACGGTTGGACTGGAAATTAATGCAAAAAAGATCGTACTCATGTCCAACATAGCAAGCAAAGCTCCGCTAAACATCAATGGAGCGAAAATAGACTTTGTGGACAGTTTTGTCCTCTTGGGAGCTAAGGTATCCATCCCTCTCTGCGATTCGGAAGAGGTCAAGAGGAGAATGGGACAAGCGTATGGGGCTTTCAACAAGATATCCAACATGCTGACCTGCAGACACATTCCTATGGCGAAGAGGACGACGCTGTTTGAAAGCCACGTTACTCCCGTAGCGCTTGATGGAGCTGAGACCTAGACTTTGAAAGAAGTGGACAAGCAGTACATTGAAGTATGTCAAGGACAAATGGAGAGACGTATGATCGGTATCAATATTCTAGACAGATGGCCAAACGACAGAGTACGAGAACGGACTAAGCTTTGGGATTGGAGAAAGAGAATACTCTGGCTGAAGCTACTCTGGTCTGAGAAGATTGCCAAAATGTAAGGAACCCGATGGACGAGAACAACCACCGAATGGACACCACTCGAAGGAAAAAGAACAAGAGGCGGACAACGACAAAAGTGGGTAGAAGATACTCGCTCAGTGGCTGGAACAGACTGGTGGCATCGGACGTCAGCCGAATGGAAAACTCTGAGATCCACTCGCCAGGGGCGTGAATTTGTGAATAAATGTAAATGTAAATGTTCAATAAAAATAGATCCATTCATATGCCCGAACGGAACAGTTTACGGTAATGACCTTCAGAACAGACAAAAAATAGGCTAAAAATTACCTGAAAGCAGGGATCCCAACCGAAATTCCGCGGTCCACGAGGATCGACGATTTTCCCGGGACACCGTCCGCTGAAGACGTGAATCGGCTTGCCCTTTCCTTCGGTATAGGCGAAAACGCATTGAGCGTAGGCAGTTTTGTCCTCGAAGCCGGCTGGAAACGGGGATTTAAAATAGATAAGTGATTTCTAGCAGAAAACAGAGTTTTTTTTGTGTGGGCCGGTTGTCAAATTTTACACGGAGACGCTCTAGAATCGAAATGAGAGGGAAAATAATGTAGAAAATCACTTCTTATTGTGGGGCTGTCTCGCAGCGGAAATGTTCGATTTGAAAAAGGTTACTTTGCAAAAATCTTGGCTGAGTATCCAACGTTTGCGTGCTGTAGCCAAATATGTATAACATGTAAACATTGGGTACTCAGCCAAGATTTTTGCAAAGTTACCATTTTCAAATCGAACGTTTTCACTGCAGCCCCCTTATTGTTAGTCATGTTTTGCATACTGTAGTCATTTTTTTGCGTACAATGTTTTTGTTGTGACGCGCTACTTTTGGTTAAAAAAACGTGTAAAACAAACCCAGAAGCTTGGGAATTCCGTCGACGCCGACCTTCTTCAGGAACCACTTGATGTAGGGACCGGGCAGGCCGCCCATGGCGTTGAAACAGAGACTCGTGTCTTCGACGAGGACGGCAGAAAGTCCGTCCTGTTCGGCGGCTTCCCGGCATTTACGCTCCGCTATTTCTTCCGGCTCGCCCTGGTATTCTGGCAGGTCAATATCGTGGCTGATTACCTGCAACTTAGCATGGGACCAGGCAAAAAAGGCTGTTAAGTGGCCCAAATCAAAATCAAGATCCAGCGAGAAGGGTATTTTGGATTATTGTAGCTTTTCTGTTTTCTTCAGCAGAATTTGGTCTGGTCATTTCAGTCTCCGTTCGTTACGCAAGCTAAAAAAAAGAAGAACTCACGTTATAATTGGTCAAAATTTGTCTAACTTCATTTAATTTTCCGGCATTTCCAGTGACAAATGTGATGGCCCTTTGCATCTGAAATTTTCTCACAGCTTCAAAAAATGTTAGTAAGTATTCTCAGCTCCATTTAACTCAAAGAAGATGATAAAAACATTCGAAAATAGATAAAATTTATTGGGTATAACACGACGAAAACAAAAATACACCGTTTTGGATCTAAACTATAATTCAATGCCTAATCTCTGCCTACAAGAAATTGATACCGGCGCCGATGTGGAAGCCTTTCGTCAGCTGGTCGCTGGGGCCAAATTTCAGAGGATGCACGTAGTTGAGCTCGAGTCGGAAAATGTTCTTGAAAGCGAAGGCCAGGCCTGAAAAAACATGATTACGGATACTAAAAAAGACTACAGTAACCCAAATTCTCCTCATTTGGGCAGCCTAACAGCAAGAAAAGACAAAAACAAATGTTGCCTCGTAACAGAATTCAGTGTTTTTTTTTCGAAGATGCCGTAATTATTTTCCCATCGCTTTGAGACCCGTTTTGACATACAGACTCAAAATTTAGCTGTATAAACTTGGCTATTACACGGCAAATTGACGAATAACAAATGATTACGGTATCGCCATCATCTGACATACAGGTTTTGCTAGCTGTAAAGCTGTGGAAGCGTCTAAGTAAGTTCTCAGCCCGGTTCAGTTTTTAGGATAACCGAAGATTATGTTCGCTTCATTTCTGGGCATACTAGAGCCTTCTGGTTTAGCTGTCTAGCAGTCATGGTTCGGTTTACAGAGTCGAAAACTGCGTAAAAAAATTGGACAAAGATTATTTCCGGATCAGTTTTGAAAATTGTTTGGAGGAATCAAACAAGTGGGTAGACAATGGACAAGAAAGAAAGTCCCTCATCTTTTTACAATTTCTTTCGTTGTGGAAAAAAAGAGAATTTGAAGAAGAAACGAACCTAATCCAGCGCTAACCCGCATCGTTTCTTGTAGATCTGCCAGGACGTCTCTTGTGCGCAGCGATGCCACACTACCGGCAGCCAGAAAAGCATGAGCATAGAGCATATTCGGCGGAAAGAGTGGTCTGTAGAGATGCAGGGCTCCGGCGACGGCCGTACCTCCTCCCAGACTACTAGTATCTTCGCGTGGACCTAGGGAATTCAGTCCAAATCCTCGAACATCATGCTGTCCTCCCAGGTAGACGCGATCGAGTAGATGGACTTCGCGATCGCCGAGAGCACGAACTTCTTTGCCCTGAATGGAGGCGGAGAGGATTGCGCCGAGGGGCAGCTGTGTTGCGGCCTGAAAACATACGGAACTTTTATGAGCAAATTTCGTGCACAAATGGTTTTTCATAGAAATTTTGGCTATAACTTATTTTTTGAACTTTTGGCACCCGTTTTTCTGCAATTTTTATCCAAATATGTGTTTCTAGAGGATGTTTTCATATTTTTGGTCGTAAAGGAAACTAACAGCAGTGGGGGAAGAAAATGTAGTATATGAGAACAAAAGAGTGCGAATTTGCCTCTTTGAAAAACCAAACCTGAAAGTCGAGCTGATGTCTGACAAAGGACGAGTCACCAAAGGGGCCGGCAAATTCTTGAGCAACGCGTACTGCAAAAGAGTCTATACTTTAAGCCTAGAGGCAAACATACAGAGCATTCCTTTCGTAGCCAGCAGAGGTCTATCGCGACTGTCCATGGCGATGCTGTTGTCCAGCGAAAATTTCATCGTATGTCCAGCATGCTCTCGTACGGTAAAGGCCGCATCGTCTCCGGCTCTTAGCGTTCTCCAAATCTGAAATTTCAGAAGTGTTTTCAAGCCAAAATGGGCCTCTGAAGAGGACAATACGGTAAACCTTCTATTCGTTTCGAGACCCGTTTGCCACAATTTGAGCTTTGGGTCTCGGAACGAAAAAAAAACGGGAAAAGAGGAGACTCACTGCGTTGAATTTGATAGAATGTAGAAGCCGCTTCTTCCAGAGCTGGCCGTTGTAGTGGAAGACGAGAGCATTCTCGTCCAGACTGGAATGGTTCCAGGGGAGGTAGGCTAGAGATCTGAAGACGAAAATGACACGATTTTGGGGAAATGAGTGGAAAAACGTGTTTGTGAATGAATTCAAAGAAAACTTAGCGTTTTTACAGCATTTAGAAATGAAAAAAATTGTACCTGTAGGCCGAGACACCGCTATTGGAATAGACCTGCCATCCGAGTTGCGGCTTGTTGTAGCTGACGTTGAAGTTGTGGTCTCCCTGAATGAAAATTCTTAAATTGAATGGGTCAAGGGATTACGTAAAGGTGTTATCACATTTTTAAATTTCAGCCGGTACTTCTCGTCATTTCGTCAATTGACATAAAAATCGTCGTCAATTGACACAAAAATCAAAATGGGGTGCAATAACGTTGAAGAAAAAGCTTCAAAAACACAGAAACAGCTTCATACCTTTACAGTATAGGTATAGGATGTATTGACCGTCTCTCCTCTGCCTCCGATGCTTTGACATCCTCCAGTCAGCGAGACGTCAGCGTCTCCGTTCGTGCTCATTCCGCATTTGACTCCCAGCACGTACGGCTGCAACTTCCATTAAAAACAACGTAAAAACAGCTTACTTTTGGCTCCTTTACGACAAAATTGACGACATATCCATTTTTCGAGCCGTCGGCCGTGTCGATGAGAGCCACAGCGCTGTCCATCAGACCGACTTCCTGAAGATGCCGAGCAGCAATGTGCGACTTTTCGACGAGCTCGTGAAGCGTCTGCGACTTGTAGAGCTCGGCAATTTCCTTGACGAGGGCGTCATTTTTTGTGAAGGCGACGCCGTGGAACTGGACGGCTTCCACAAGCGATGGAGCCGCTTCCGCTTTTCCCAGGAGGACAGAGGCCTTGTGGAAGGTCTTCCCCATTCACAGTTCTGCATTTTTTTCAATAAAACTGACAGAAATTGAATGTAGGTAAGTTTTGATCAAGAACAAGACTAAAAAATAAGGGGAAAATAAGAAAAACGGTTTAATTCGTGGCAAAATCAACAAAAATAATAGTGGATACAGAATTGGAGAAGCTTGAAAAGACTCAAAACAAATGGATCAAATGCGAGGAATATCAGCGTCTTCAGTATTCTCCTCATCGACTCCGCCAATGTGGATTCGTTCGAAGGGGATGTTGTCGACGTTCTGGAGAGGCACTTCCTTCTTTCGGGTCATCTGAAAAAGGTTTGAACCGCTAGCCAATGGAGCCACTTCTTGGCGGAACTTTTGAGATTCTAAGCACAATAAACCTGTCAATTTTATCGCTAAACAACACAACGTTCAGAAGCTGAGAAATGACCGAAAACACACTAAAATGACGTGTTCCGCTGCAGCAGAATTTACTAGCTGTTTTCTGAACTTCAGTGTTCAGAGATCGGAACTCCTAGGATTTTGAGACAAGCTTGAATGGAAGTTTACTCGTCGCCAAAAGTTTGATCATACTTTCCGTTAAATACTATTAACGGGTAATTTCCACAAAAATAGCAGACAATAGACAACACAAAAATAACAGACAACATCAGAGAGCAGAATCGAAACCGAGTTGTTTTGGCGCCAATCGAGCGCCACGGTTAAAAAAGAACATAGACTTGATAACTTCGTCTTCTAAGCTCCTAGATCTCTCATTTTCCAGCCTTTTTTCTAAATAATCCGAAAAGTCTACCTCCTTCTTCTTCCTCTCAAACTCCTCCTGGTCCATCTTGTCCTTCTCGGCCAAAACCTTCTGATACATCGGGATATACTCCTTCCTGTACTGGTCGGCGCACTCCCGAATCCCAGCAATAACATCGTCCATTCCTTCACCAGTCGCTGACGAGACACAAACTATAATTTGTGTCGTTTATGGGGGCAATAAGTTACCCGATTTGAGGCCATTATAAAATTCGTCGAGAACGAGCGAAAGGGAGCGACTGAGATCGTTCATGTAGGTGCTTCTAGATTCTTCCAGAGCCTCGTCGAATTTTTCAAAATCCGTCATCCATTTTTGGGCGAATGTGGGCTTTACAATGTCGGCCTAAAATATACTTCTATGTAGGCTAAAAAACTAGTAAAAACCTTGTTAAAAACGACCATAAAGGGCAGTTTCGTCCTGTACTGAATGGAACACGCGTAGAGCATATTGGACATGAAGGTCGTCGGGCTGGTAGCTCTGGCAGAGTCCACAACGTAGACGACGACCTAAATTACTTTGTAGGAGTGAGGAAATGATAAATTTCGTATTTTTTTCGTTCCCAAATATATAGAAACATCACCATTTCCTATGCAAAACCATTTGGTAAAAAAAACCTGTCGAGGTGAGGAACCGAACCTGAGTCGTGTGGTTCGTAACGGCGCTTCTTACCGATACACTACGCTATGTAGCCTAACAGAATAAGGAAGGTAAAAAAAATTACCGTCGGATGACTGCTGGCCAGCGAATCCGTAATAATTGAGCCACTGGCGCTCCAAGTAAAGGCCTCAATCTGCCCGGGCGTGTCGACAATGCACATCGAGTAGTCGGTGGCTCGCTGACGGACCAGCTCGAGGACCTGGAAATCAATTTTTTTTTTCGCATTTTTAGGGCCTAGCATTAAAAAAGGAAGGAGAGCCATTTTGTGGGGGGAAAACCCCGAAAAACTGACCTGATCAAAGCGGGTGCACATCAGATTGAGACAGGTAATGATGGCGCCGTTCGGACCGAGTCCATACTCTTTCATCACTTCCTTGTACTTGACAGTGTCGCGAATATCCACATTGGCCGGGTAGGGGACCTAAATTTGAGGGGTTTTTAGGATGAAATGGTGAAAATGTGCCTTTTGGACGGCCGGATCGAGATTTATGAGATAGGGAGGAGTCTTCTTGGCGTGCAGAATGGCAGAGAGACGCTGAAAATGGGCTTTTAACGACAGAAATACTGTGAAGGAAACTGGTCCCTTTTTGCTATTTTTCAGCTCAAAATCATTCTAAGGTAGCTAGCTACTTCAAAAATGCCCTGAAGGTCACCAAAGCTCGTGAAAACTGAACTGAAAACGATTCGAATGGCTCAATTTTTGGTTATATGGCTATTTTGTTATCCTTGCATGGAAAAAGACCGAAAAATCATCAAATTCGATTATGATTACGTAAAAATTGCAAGGAAAAGGGCCACAAACCTGAACAAAGGACGTCTTTCCCGAGCCGGCCATTCCGAGGACGAGAATCGTCGGCGGCATGTCGGGATTCGGTGACGGTCTTTCCGTCGAAGATGTAGCCGGTTCGGTCATCTTAACACCTATTCTTTAAGCCTAAAATTATGTAAAAACATATTTGAGCGATAAACGCCAAAAAAGACAAACGACAAGTGAAAAATGACTTATTTTGTGAGAAAATGGTCTATTTACAAGGGGAGGATCAGTATCTACTTACAGACTAGAATAATGTATTAATTTAGGTTAAAAAGAGGGGAGCTACACGTGTTTGATTCGACCGGGTTTTGTGTGATCTGGGTCATCTGGAATGGAGTTCAGGTTATTCATCGAGTGGTAGACGGAGCCGGGTGCTGCAGATGCCTGAAAAAGGAATAATATTATGAGAAAAATTCAGCCTAACAGCTGTCTAACTGTGGCTGGTATGACCATAAATAATTTGGCCTATCTACCTATATAATGTGGCTGTTGCCGTTAAAAATCGTTTCAGCCTTACAGCTGTCTAACTGTGGCTTACAAACAAAAAGATTCCCTTACCTGTTTCCTCACACTGCCCGGGGCACATCCTTTTACAATTCGGAACGGATTGGCTCTTGGCGACATGGTCTCAGTCGGCTTCACTCCGAGCACATCGGCTATCGCCTGCAGTTTCATGCCTCTAGCCGACTGGCGCCCTTTCGTGAGGCGCTGTTTCGCCGCCATACATCGAATGTGGTCGTCAAAGATGAATTTTGACGTAAGAATTGCCCTTCTTTTCTGAAAAAGTATAGGTTCTAGGGTATAAATACGAAAAATGACAATAACTGTCTAAAAACCGGAAGCAGGCGCTTCTAGCATAAATTTAAAAAAAAGTTACCACTTTTTTGGATACCAAATATGCAAAAAAACGTACGCTGAGACGGGAAGGCTGACCCTCGACGACGACATGAAGCGCTCGCGAATCTGACGGGTCGCCGCTGATCTGGGTGT
Organism: Oscheius onirici; assembly: GCA_932521025.1. Lineage (NCBI taxonomy): Eukaryota > Metazoa > Nematoda > Chromadorea > Rhabditida > Rhabditidae > Oscheius > Oscheius onirici. The sequence continues at coordinate 9,363,336 of OW051470.1, read as the reverse complement.
CTTGAAGCAGGCCGACGAACCGGACAATGGCCCAGCCGGCTTTTTTCGTGTCCGGCTCGACGAGGATCAGTTGGAGACGATCTGTGACCAGGAATCGGCACTGCTTTTCTCCTTTGGAAGAGACGACTGTGCAGGAAAGAAGGTCCGAATTGTCTGTAAATTAGTGAGGATTTTTAGAACATTCTCGATGCAATGTGACGTTTTTTTGTGATTATTTGTTCGAAGCTACTTAGGAAACTTTAAGCTTAGCGTTTCAATTCGTACATTTTTGGGATCAGGTTACTGCAGCCTGTGATATGGAGCTTTTTGGACAGTTTACTATAACTGCATCCTAAAATGGACCACTTATCCTAAACTTTAACCCGACCGGACCGACATCGAAAAATGAAAAGGACGAAATTTTTCTGGTTGTCCGGCGGTCACTAAAAAGCTGTCAGCACGCCTATTTCAAGTGAAAAAATAGTCATTTTCTCAAACTTTCTGTGGGCCCGGCAGTTTTCAAGAGAAAACATGCAAAACTCACTCAAATTGATGCAATCCCCAATAGCCACCACGTCCCCAGACGACACAGACAGTGGGAGTTCCTGGTCCGCTTCGCCCAGCAGATCCTTCTCCATTTTTCTCGTATGAAGATAGAGTTGAATTACCTGTAAAAAAGAATTGACGTTTTTAAGCTTAAGGCACTTTCAGAGTAAGAAATAAAGCTTACACTGCGAATTTTCTCCTCAAATCCCGAAGGGAGTCTTTTGTGAAGTGGCAGGCCGCTGAGAGCCGTCGTACACGGTGGCAGGAGCATTTCGTAGCCGATTATGTCAAATTTTATGTGATTAACCTGTAATTGTGTGCTTTTAGCTTAAAAAAACAGGTAAAGTACCTCAAACTCGGCATATTCGTCCTCAAACCACTCGAGAAAGAGATTTTCCGAAAAGACGTGTGGCGCCAGTTTTTCGCATAGGATCAGTCGTACACGGCTGGCTGTCGATTGCATCGTATTATGCATCTAAAATACGTGTTTTTGAAAAATAGCAAAATTCCAGGTAAAAATTCTAGAAAAAGGCCTAAAATACCTGATCCGCGTCGATTAGCATCAAAAGTTGTCGAAGAACAAGACAGGCTAGCTCAAGAGTAATCGGACGGAGATGACTGTCTTCCTTGCCAGCTGCGGCTACGACAGACAGCAGGGCATCCATTATGCGTTGATCACACGGGATTTGGGGACTGTTCGGAGCTGTGTCCATTGCCTGGAAGCGTTTTTCGCCTACTTTTGATTTTTCGTCGTCAAATGTGAAAATGATACAAAAAAGAAAGGAAATACTACGTTTCAGCTATACGGTACTATTAGAAGGGTCACAGCCGGTCAGACAGAAAATCAGACAAGTTCAGATAATACCAAAGAAGGTTTCAAGCTAATCTCTGAACTTTTCGAACATGTAGACGGTGGTCTGGTGAGGCAAAATAGGCCAACGGTCAGCCAGTTCTTGATCGTCTCCCAACTTTCAGTGAACTCTAGATCGTACTACTGCCTCTTCCAGATCATTTTCTCTCCAAACAACACTCAAATATAATGCCCACCTCCTCGCCGTATTCCACTCCTTGCGTATTACTTCTTCTCATCTTTGGAGTCTTTTCGAAAAATGGAATCTTTGCGCAGCTCAGCAGTTCTCCGACTTCAGCTGAAAATGGCATTTTTAAGGCACAAAATGACGGGTACAACTACAACAAAACAAGCTTCAAAACACCATTAACAACACTTAAACTCACTGGCTGAAAAGTTAGCAATTCGGAATGTTAATTACTCATTTTTCAGGTAAATTTACCTTGATTTTGTAGCATACTATAGATGAGCATTAACCCGTAAAATGAGAGATAATCGTCGTTGTTTGAGGCATCAAAAGCGCCTAGAAGAGCGTCGAAAAAGGCTCTAAAATATAATTTTTTTACTCTAAAAACTCGAAAATACCTGGAATCTCGCTCGATTAAAAGACTGTCAAAAGCCAGTAGGCTATAATGATCAGAGTCTCGAACCCAGTGAGTCTTGGAAATGGAGCAGTTTTCGAAGAGGAAAGCTCCAAGGAAGCATTGAATCGTCTTTTGGTGAGCGACTACCTGAAAATCGAAAAATTACATTGCGTACTTCAAGTTACGCAAGATTGCGTATCGAGAGAACGGGAACTTGCGTACTTCTTGTCACGGAAAATTGCGTATTTTTCTAGGGAATCTTACGCAACGGGAAACATGCGAAATGAAGATTCAGGATAGAAGATCGTACCAATAAAAATTCAGAGAAAAAGAAGAGACTTGAGACGGGAGTCAGAAGAACGGAAGAGTTGTCGCGTCGTGGGGCTAGACTGTTCAGGAGCAGTGGTATGAGGAATCTGGAAGATAAATCGTAACTGTTGGTCGGTGCAGCAGTAGCAAAAGCTTGTTCTGAGCTGTTCAATTAGATCCGTCTGGCCATAATTCTTGCCAGTTTTCGCTGGTATATTAGAAAGTGGCATAGCTTGAAGGATTCTCAGAGACTATCAATGCTCTGGTCTTTATCGGACACCGCTTGATTTATCAAGTTTTCTCATAGTTCTCTATATTAGCCGAAACCCAGATCCATACCTGTTTATGACTAAATCGGACAGCTTCTCTGCCACAGGCTCTACTTCCAGCAGCTCTGCAATATAGTGCAGGATGTCGACGAGATCATCGACTTTGTCACGCAGTCTCTCCCGATTAGCCTGCACATTTTCAGCCGATCTGATGAAAGTATCAAGATCAATGGCCTGGGCTACTAGTCCGTCGATCAAATCGCACAAATATTGCTGAAAATAGTTATTTTTTGGTAATAGAAAAAGTCGTACCTTGATGGTCACCTGGACGTACTCCAGCATGGCTGGATCGTTGACTCTGACGATGTTTAAGACAATATTCCGGACGGCTATTCGGACCATACTCTCGGAGAAATTGTACAGCTTTAGCGATTCCGTTAGCAGGGGAAATTCGGCCGTGCTTTGGTGAGAGTTTTTCTGAAACATTGGTACTTTTCGTTGGAAAAAAGCTGTGATTTTTTTATGATATCTTTCAAAAAATATCAAATGAGGGTGAATCTTGTCACATGACATTTTTCCTCTTTTCTTCAATAGTTTAAGTCATTTCGGCTAGATTTTACGCAAGAACTTGCACAGTAACGTGGGAAAATTAAAAAGCATCATACAATTTTCGCATTATTGTTTACACGAAATTTTTCTAAAGATTTTGGACTCAAGCCCTTTTAATTATCGTTACAGGCCTTCCAAGAAGCAACAAATTTTGAAAAAAGCTCACTTCTGTGAAGAAAAAGTGAATTGTGCAGGGGTTAAGCTTGAAGGAGAGCGTCTTCAAAAATGATATGTAATAGGCCATGATTTCCTCGTTGCTGAAGTCGAAGCTGTGCGAAATTATCGAGTTTACCATGTTATTGCTGAGAAGAAAGTCTAAAAACTGTCCTTTTTGTTCGAAAATTAAATTTTTACATAGGGAAGTCTCGTGTCGTATGTTCTCGAACAAAATGTTGAGATTTTGGAGCAGTTGTACATTTAGGGAGCCACTGTCTTGCTTCATAAAGTTGTGGAAGAAGCAGAGCATTTGTTTTTCGAGGAAAAAGCTGAAAAGTTTGGGTAAATGTAAAAAACATGGCTTACTCGAAGACGGTGCTGTCATTCTGGTCGCCCCAGATGAGAATTTCGGCTATGGCACGCAGCGCCTCGACAAGAATCTTTCTATTCCCGTCCGTGACCTTTTCATTTTTGGTCAAAACGCCGTGTAAATATCTAAAAGTGTTGTATTTTACAAACTAAATTTGACTAACTTTAAATATTCCAAAGAGTGCGGGTTTTTCGGCTTCCAGAGCGAGTTTGATGAGCCGCCGAACCGCTTCAGCATGTCATTCGCGGCCTAAAGTTGATTTTTTTATCAAGAAAAGGAGAAATAAGCTGAGAAAATCCGAAGAAAATAGACGAAAGTCAAAGAAATCAGAGCTGCCTCGAAAAAGTACGCAATTTTGCGTCCCAACTACCGTAATCCATAATTGGAGCCAAGCGCTTCGATTTCTCTTTTCTCTCGCCCATTTATCGCTTTTTCTCTCATTTTTCTGCATTTTTGTTTAAAAAAAAACTTTCAGGATGTTTCCTCACGGATTCGGTCAGCCGAACTTCTTCTTAGCTGGCGTAAATCAGGTCGCCAGCGCTGCCGCTCTCAACGCAGCAGCCTTGGCTAATGCTCAACGTTGTAAGTTGCTTTTTGTCCACTAAATTTCTATGATTTTAGCCGCCTTTCTGAATCTCCAAGTCCCACGGGCCCCGGCAGCTCCAATGCTCGTCCCGCCAGGAATGGGAGCCGACGCTGAACAGCTCGAGCCTCAAGCCATTGTATGTAATTCTCTTTTTTTTGAATCTTTGAAGTTCGCTAAGGATTGTAGAAAAAGATGGCTGGAATAGTGAAAACCGGGACAGAGTGCCTTAATAGATCTAAAATAATGGGGAAAATGACGATTATTTTTTTATCAAAGATGAAAAACCAGCCAAGTTTCTACATCTTGTCAAAGGTAATAAAATACGTTGAGAAAACATACTATTCCTGGAAATTAGCTGAACTATCTTCGTCATGTTTCTCATAAAAAATAGCGCATCAAAAATACGCCATTCTGTCGTCCAAAATTGAACAAACTTGTCCCTTCCAAAATCAGAAACTCAGCCCGGCTTTCGGCCTGTTCATTCTGAAAAGAACAGTACCCTTTCCTTATCCGTTTTGAGAATCATTTCCACCAAATCCAAAAAAATAAGATTTTGAAGCAAAGCATTTTATGGTAAATGGGTCTCAAATCAAATAGTATTGTCCTCTTCAAAATAATCCGATTACAAGGAATAATTTACCTATTTCTTTTCAGTGGCGCGAATGCAAGACGGACGACGGCCGGGTCTACTACTACAACAAGATTACGAGAGCTTCGACCTGGACGAAACCGGACGAGCTGCGCGGACCGGAAGAGAGATCCGGCAGTGGACAACCGCAACAAAAGGGCGGCTGGAAGGAATATTTGACCGATGATGGACGGAAATACTACCACAACAAGGATTCCGGCGTCACGCAATGGGATGCTCCGGAAGGATGGGAAAGTCCTGGTAGGTTTTTATTAAAGTTTTGTGGGAGAATTTTATTACACTGAAAACAGCTATTTATGGTTATAACCTTCCCGTAAATTTTCTATATTCTTCCCGAACTTTTCCAATCTGAAAAAAACCATTTTTTTGCTCACAGGACATGCCAAAAACAACAGCCACAGTTCGGCAGTTGTTAGGTCAAGTCAGCTGTGGCCACAGCTGGAAAGGCAGTTTCTCTTCAGATCACAAAAATGGTACCGAAACATCAAATTTCCAGCAATCCTGACCCCGGCTCAAGCTCCCGCCAAAGCCGACACACCACAAGAAGAATCAGAGATGGAGAAGGCCATGAAAGCCACGCTGGAGTCGCTGCCGATCGCCAAACGCGAATTTGTGAGTTTTACCCCTATATTTTTAGCTAAAGTTTGTCCCTTTTTCAGTGCGACGAAGACGATGAAGCTTCAAAGAAAAAGCGTCAGACTGAAATCTTCCGTGATCTTCTGAAGGAAAAGTACAATGATAGTGAGTTTTTTGGACTTGAAATTAGCCTCAAAACATATTTTTAGGCAAAATTTCGGCCACTTGCAGTTGGGAGCAGGCTGTAAAGTGGATTCAGCACGATCCGCGCTTCAGAATTATCCCAAAAGTCTCGGAAAAGAAGCAAATTTTCAATGGGTGGAAGGTTCAGAAGCAGAAAGAAGAAAGGGTAGGTTTTATAGCGAAAAATAACGAAAACATAACAAATCTAAGCTTTTTATCTAACGCAAATTCAAGCCGGCTTCCTTTAGACGCTCCTCGGTCAGGCTAAAGACTTCTCCGAACGATTTGCCCTCGTTGGCGGCTTCCTCTTTGACGCGGTTGAATTCTTGGATAAAAATCTGAAAAAAAAAAGTCATTGGAGGCCAAAATAGAGCTTTTAATGACAAGAGCGCTTATGTTTAGCCTCAATGTTAAAACTTAGCCCCGTAACGGTTTATAGCTTAAAAAGTTCTTTTTTTACCCTGGAACCGCAAAAAAGACGCATCAGAGCTAATTCCAACATCTGCCTCTTATTTTTATCCTTTTTATCGACGAAACTAGCTAAAGCCTTACCTGAGAAGCGCTTTCTTCTGCCGAAGAGACATCAATAATTCCGGGGCTCCGATACCTCTTGTAAAACGCTCTAAAAGAACGAAAAAATAACCATAAAAAATGGCTAAAAACTCACGCTCTGACCGTGTCCTCGGTGTAAAAGAGCTTTCTCACGGGATCGTCGAACTTCGGCAACTTGACGTTCCAGTCGGGCGGGGAGAGAGGCGGCGCGGCGGCGTAGACATCGTACCTGAGGCATATTTAAATTAAAATGAAAAAATGCTTACCAAAGCGGTCGATCAGCCCAATTGAGCTGCCCCGATCGAATGAGGCCCGTTACGCGGAAGAAAATGCTTCCGGAACGTTCGGCACGCGTCACAAATGAGCTCATTTTGCCTGGAATTAAGCCTTTTACCACTTTTGGTTATTTTCCACGGATAAATGACTGAATGTTGAGAATTTCAACACTAAAAAGAGCTGAAAACTGAGTAAAATCGTCGAGAATGAGCCAAAACGAAGAAACTTAAGCGTTTGATCCATTTTCCATCGTTTCTTGCTTCAAAATGCTTAAAATTAGATATTATATACGGTGAAACTAACAGAAAAAATAGAAAGATCAAAAAAATAATAGGAAAATGAGGCAGGACAAGCAATAGGAACCTAGAGAACTGGTACGCAAATTTACGTCCCGCCGTACGCAAAAGCACACATACCGTATTCCGAAACGTGGGGAAAAAGAATTTAGGCAAATACACTTGGCTGATAAATAAAAACTCGCGTTTTTCGCTAAAGAAAAATAATTTCCAGGACGAAAAGAGACTGACGATCAAGAAGAGCAAGGAAGCACTAGAACAATGGCTCCAGAACCACCCGAAAATGAAGCCGACCCTCAAATACGGCAAGGTAAGGCCTTTTTTTGTTTTTGTGCTAAAAAAAATAGGTTTATACCACAATTAGACAGCCGTTAGGTTTAATCAGTTGTGGCCACAAAAGCCACAGTTTGGCAAAATTATTCTGACCCTGTTGTGGTGACAACATTCACAGTAAGCTTACCTCCCAATTGAATTTTTTAGGCCTGCTCCTCTTTCGCCAAAGAAGAATGCTGGCAGGCTGTGACCGACGCGGATCGCGAAGAAATCTTCCACGATGTTCAAAAATTTGTCGCCAAGCGCGAAGCGACAAAAGAGGAGACGATGCGCAAGAGAAATACCAAAATTTTGGCTGAAATTCTTGAGGGAATGGAGGAAATTACTTACAAGACCACTTGGGCCCAAGCACAGCGTCTCCTCATAGAAAATCCGCAGTTTGCCGAGGACAAAACTTTACAAAGTAAACTCTTTTCTCCTCCCATTTTTAAGCCGAAACTTAAAGGTATGGACAAGGAAGATGCTCTGATCGTCTTCGAAGAGTACATTCGCAACGCCGAAAAGGAATTTGAAGAAGAGAGGAAGAATGAGGAGAAGAGATTCAAGAGACAGGAGCGCAAAGTCAGAGAGGGATTCCATGCTTTTTTGGTGGAACTTCATAAGAAAGGTAACGTTATAATGGCGTAGAATTGATAGGCCGAGAGCTGAAAACCTGAATTTTATGACCACAGTTGGACAGCGGTTAGGCCAAATTAGTTGTGGCCACAGTTAGACAGCTGTTAGGCCAAATCGAGTGGTTCTACAACAGCTAGAGTTAGACAGCGGTTAGACCAAATCGGGTGTGACAACAATTCTGCTGTTTCTAATTCGAAGCAGAGCGAATGCACACGGACTGACAGAGGCTCAGCAAAGTTGTCCTCGTTTTTTCCTATTGACGACAACTTTTCAGCCAAAGTTGAAAGTGATCATGTTCTGTCATTTTTTACCCTGAATAGCTGATGTCTTGGGCCCCCAATAAAGCCCGAACTTTCAAATTTACTGCATTGACTCGAGCTCGAATCATTAACCAATTTTTTTCAGGCGAGCTGACGTCAATGTCTCTCTGGTCGTCGCTCTATCCCACAATCTCTGCCGACGCACGCTTCGAGGCCATGCTCACCCAGACGGGTTCCACTCCCTTGGACATTTTCAAATTTTACGTCGAGGAGCTCAAAGAACAGTACGGAGAGGACCGAAAAATCATCAAGGATGCCCTCCAGAAGCAGGATAAAAACGTCAATGTTTGTTTTTTTTTACATTTTTTTCTAAAAAGACTAAAATTTTAGGCCACGACGACTTTCGAAGAATTTCAAACGTGGGTCAGCGCCGACGAGAAGGGAGCCGCCGTCGATCAGGGCAACATGAAGCTCATTTTCAACTCTTTCCTCGAAAAGGCCGACGCCAAGGAGAAGGAAACGGAACGGGAAGAGAGCCGGAAGAAGAAGCGCGTCGAGAGCGAATTTCGGAATCTTCTCCGAGCCTTCCAGCCGCCGATTGAGGCCGAAACAGACTGGGCAACGATCCGGGCCAAAATTGACAAGGAAAAGGCCTTCATATCTGTATGTTCAACCAATTTTTGTAAGAAAAATAATATTTTCAGCTTGATTCGGAAGAAGAAAGAGAGAAGTGCTTCGAAGAGTACAAAGCCTCGCTGGCCGATGTCTGCGGACATCATCACTCGAGCAAGAAGAAGAAAAAGGAAAAGAAGAAGAGAGTGAGTTTCAGAAGTTTTTTTTAGTAATCTTAGATTCCGAGTCCAGATTTGCGTTAACTTTCATGAGAAACATGCTATAAAACTCAAATGTTGGCTCCGAAAAGCTGTCCCAAAATTTATTTTCACGCGGTCTAATCTTCAAACTTTTTCAGCGGGACTCTCACTCTGACGACGAGAAGAAGGATAGAAAGAGAAAGAAGCGCGAGCACAGCAGTGATGAGGACCGTCAACGCAAGAAGAAGTCTCACAAGCGGTCCAGAAGCAGCGACAAGGTAATTTTCAGTCTTTTTCCCCCGAAAAAGTGCCAATTTTTAGAGCGGCAGCGGCTCCGACTAAAAGAAGACGCCATGGCGTGTGATCTCATGTTCACTTTTTTCATCTATAAATCTGGCTACTTCGCAAATTTTTACTGTACTTTTAGACCGTTTTATCGCAATTTGGCTACCTGTTTTGCCATAAAGGACCCGAAATGGCCCACTATGTATTAGACATTTTCGAGTTGGCACAATTTTGCGTACACTTTTTGAAAACTTTTTTATTTCGATACGCTATTCCTACTTTTTATTGGCTTTCCAGCTAATTTTTTAGCCTGCAAAATATTCTCGGAAACGTGCTTTTTGAGCGAACAAATTGATGCAAATGTTGACTTTTTGTCTCTTCTCTTTTTCTTCCATTTCTTTTTTATTTCTGGAACATCAGGTCTTTTGTCTCTTCTCTTTTTCTTCCATTTCTTGAATAAAAAATCAATTTAGATCGAGAAGTGCCGGCCGGGACCGTTATTTCCCCGAGCCGACGGACGGGACCTCGGAGGTCAGCAGAATGTGAGTTTCAGTCATTGTTCGCGGTAATTTTTCTTAATTTCAGCATGACGCGTGCCGAGCGTTCCGGAAGCATTTTCTTCCTCATTCGATCGGGACGGCTCAATTGGGCTGATCGACGGTTTTGGTAAGCATTTTAGTCTAGTTTTTACACTAGAACTCTAGGTGCGATGTCTACGCCGCCGCCTCTCTCCTTGCCAGACTGGAACGTCAAGTTGCCGAAGTTCGACGAGCCCGTGCGAAAGCTCTTTTACAGCTAGGACGCGGTCGGAGCATGAGTTGTTTGCCATTTTTTATGGATACCTTTCGTACCTTTAGAGCGTTTTACAAGAGGTATCGGAACCTCGCAATCATTGATGTCTCTTCGGGAGAAGAAAGCGCGCATCTCAGGTGAGGTTTTCGCTTATTCTCTCGATGAAAATAAGAAGCATTAGCTCTGATGCTAGAAAATCGTCTAAAAGCAGTCGCTCTTGTTACTAAAAGCTTCATGTTTGGCCTCAAAATGACCTTTTTCAGATTTTTATCCAAGAATTCAGCCTCGTCAAAGAGGAAGCCGCCAACTAGGAGTCTAAAGGAAGCCGGCTGGGAAGAAAGCGCGGGTGAGGTTTTCGCTAGTTTTCTCGATAAAAGGGTAAAAAAATAAGAGGTAGACGTTAGAAGTAGCTCTGATGCTAC